>JASDDO010000029.1:362523187-364986156 GCA_030015575.1 Agapanthus africanus
GAAGTCTTGAATAGACATGCACGTGCCTACATTCTGTACATGATCGGTTCTTAGTTGATGCCGGACCAATCGGCAACGCATGTCTATCCTTTATACCTTAGGTTCCTTACGGACTTTGATGTGTGTGGCCAATATGCTTGGAGAGCAGGGGTTCTGACCTTTCTTTACAAGGAACTCGATAAGACATGTACTCCGCAGAATAAAATTTGTGGCTGCATTCGTTACTTCAGGTACATTCTTTATTTTTAACAGCTAGACCTTTGCAAAATTGTAATATTGGTTCTTTTTCTTATCATCTGACACTTTATTTATAGATTTGGTCATGCGAGCACATGTGTATGGGAAGACCGGATCGAATTAAAATCACTGCCGTGGATACCCCTGGAAAGCCTCTCGGCTCTTGGTGGAATGGCAAGAAAGCTTATAAGGCTCCTCATCGAGTACTTAGATACTATAGAGATGAGTTGGATCGCATGAAGGCGACTCAGGTAACCATAACTTAGGAAATTAACTTTGTTTTAAAATTTTAAATTGCTTTCATTACAATTTGGTACTTTATTTGCGCGGTTCACGTGGACGCCTTATACAGCATATCGTCTGTAAGGCTTACCCGGCATTTGTATTGAAGGAGAGCCGGTTTGGCGGGCTCGATGCCAACTCCTCTGCATTAATATCGTTGTCATGCACCTACCGGACCGGGTGTTGCGACAGTTTAGTAGATTGCAACATATTCCTATCCCGCCGCCTTCGCCTATGACAATAGAGGGAGACATGTGAGGAGGAAAGGCGGAGCGTGATTGGAGGGAGTATCATCATCAGTATTTGCTGAGATGGGAGAATAGGCAGCGTAATATTGCCTTACAGCAAATAGGTGACCAAACAACCACCAACGCTACCGAAGCATATCTACAGTGGTATAAGCGTGTCACCATAAGATATCTTTCTGCTCCCCCTAATGACTTCCCAAACATCCAGCGGTACGAGCCTAGAGGCCACGTGGAATGAGATCTAGTAAGTTGAATTCTTTAAATTATATTACTTTTTAACATCCGGCGGTATGAGTCGATACTTATTTTTTATTTCTAATGTAACGACATGCTCGTGGGTTGCATTATATACAATCAATGATGCAGGATCCATATCCGCCTGATGCTGGTCCGGATACTCAGGCTTTATTTTCAAATTACGACTCATATATTGGTGGTATATTCGGTTCATATAATATGCTTCCACATTTCTCGCCGGCACCAGAGCAGCAGCATGAGCCGGCACCGGAGCAGCAGCATGTACCGGTATCAAAGCCGCAGCATGAGCCGGCACCAGAGCCGCAGTATCAGGGAGGTCCAGAGCAGCAAGATCAGTGGTTTGGATCACCATACTGTCAGCAGCAACCCTGGCAAACCGGACAAGCGCAACAACTGGAGGAACAACAGTTTTGGGGGACCGGTTTTGCGCAACAACCGTCTTGGGGGTCAGGTTTTGCACAACAGCCGTCTTGGGGGTCAGGTTTTGCGCAACAACAGCAATCTTGGGGGTCAGGATTTGTGCAGCCATGGAGCCCAGGTTTTGTGCAACAACAGCCGCATGAAACCGGGACAGGTTCTTCGCAACAACTACCCAGTTGGGATACGGATCTTTCTTCCTATATACAGTTGTTGGGAGGCAGCACATATCCGACACATGTCCCACATTCAGGATTTTCGGAATCACGGCCTCTCCAAGACGCTGCTGAAGACAAAGTTGAAGCCGAAGCAGAAGAGCAGACGCCGCCATATACCCAAGAAACGGGAGGGTCCTCCAGTCATCCCAAAAGGCATATGCTTATGTCAAGCTTTCTCGGATTGAAAAAGGGAAATGAAAAGGGAAAGCGATAGTTATATAATTTTACAAACAGATATGTTTTTTTGTATTATAAATTTGACGGATTAATTTTGTTATTAGAGTGTATACCAGATTCATATTTAAACAACAATAATATTATACAATTTTAATTATTTTATTGGATACTTAATTAATTTCGAATTAAACATTTTTATATTTTTATTATTTTTTTAATAAATTGGGCGGGTTCTTGGGTCCTTAGAACCCGCCCTCTCCTTTATAGAGGAGAGGGCGGATTCTGAGAAACCCCCCCTCTTCATGTTATTGGAGAGAACCCGTCCTCTCCTATAATGTGTAGGGGGTGGGTTTAAGGAACCCATCCTTTAAATTGGGGGGTGAGCTCCCCACCAAACTGTCTTATACCTATAAATAAAAATCAAATCGTTTTATTTTAATAATTTTAATTTTAAAATACCCTATTTTAAAAAAAAAACCAATAATATTTGGTCAGTAAATTAATTAATACCAAATAAACTTGGTTTTCTCTTTTTTATTATATTTTATTAAAATATCCAACAGTCTCGGATTCGGATTCGGGAATATGGTATTTTATGGAGCATCCCCACACCAAAAGTCCTTCCAGAGTCGGACTCGTCGTTCATTACTGATTGTAAAGCTAGGGCAAAGAAAAATCATCCCTACCCCTGTAAACTTCCAAAATCTTGACATTGAGAGATTTTCGGCCCACGCCTACTATAGTTATTTTCGATCAATTGAATCCATTTGGCTTTGGAATCGGCAAGAGCTCTCCATTACCCCTTCAATAGCAAAGCTCGATTCAAATCATTGATATTTAAGATCCCAAGTTCACCAGATTGTTTGATGCGGTGTAATGGCAACTATAACCGAATCAAATAAAATTACAGAAAACCTGAAAACAAATCGAAGATCAAAATAAAAACGATAAGCAATTAAAGCTTTTAAATTTCACTCAACAAAAGATTGTATATTCAAACCAGAATTTCATAATCCTCGGATATGATAAAAGAATATAACCTTCTGAGCAACATTTATCGACCGCGAAGCTGAACAAGTGTTAAGTAAAATAATAACTTGAGAATTACTTCCAGGTAACCCTACACAAATCAGTAAAATCCACTAAACTGATGAAAAATACAGCCTGTTTCAATGTTTTGAAACCTCCCTTTCCAATTTTCATATTGTAAGCGAGTGAGAGAAACAGGAAACTTAGACAAAATTACCCAATATGCAATATTTTAAAGAAACCATATGTACAGTTATTGATAAGACATTTGTCTTTTGTATAGATTTTAGAGAGAGAAAATATTGAATATGCTAAAATGCATGAAACCCCCTTAATTTTTTTCTCGAAAAGCAAGAAAGCCCCCTAAACTCAAAAAACATACATTTTACCCAAAAACACCGACCTTTTTCTATCATAATACATTTTAATGTCAGAAACGCCCCTCTAAAAAATTTAACTGACTAACCTAATATTCTTTTTTTCCTTCACTTTTTCCTATGGAATCCATATTCTTTTGAATCCATGCTCAATCTTTTGAGGATTAGAAAGAAGATAGTTGGTATCTTGAATTAGAGATCTTAGGTAATAAACGAGGAAAATAAGTTTGTAGAAAAAAACATTTATATTTAGCAATGAAAAAGGGGGGGAAATCGGATAAAGATTTTAAGGGAATTACGGGAAATATCCACCAAAATTTTGATGGTGTTAATTTTTCTGGGTAAAGTGCATGTTTTTCGAGTTTAGGGGTTTCTAATTTTAAGGTAAACCTGAAGGGGTTTCTTGCATTTTAGCCTATTGAATAAAACTTTCAGAGAGATGTTATATAATATGGACCAGAAATAAATGGCAAAGGTGGGAAGATATTATCAGATCAGATGGCAACTAATTAATTCTAACTGACTTAATTTGATCATATCAGATTTTAATAACAATATCAATCAGTAAAATTAAAAGTTGATTATTCCAATCTCACAAATATTTAAATACCCAAAATTTCCACAATGCTATATATATAAACCCAATTTTCCTCCAAGTACATTTCAAGACTTGGAATATTGATGAAAGAGAAGAGCCAGCCTTCAGAAATTGTACAGAATATAAAGGTATTTTATGCCCATTTTAAATCATGCATTCATTTTCATTCAATGAGGATTAAGTAAATTAATATTTCATCACTTTGATCTATATTGTTTTTGTGATGAAAAGTAAGAACCAATATTATAGTTCAATCCAAGAAGTTTCTCTCTCTATTTCATATGATTATAAAATAGTGACAGGTACAATATTTTTAATTTTGTTTTTGGTTCTCTCTTCTCCTTTCCTTTTTTTTTTTGGGATCAGATAGGCAATTCTTTTATTTTAATGTTTATTTTTTAAATTATATTTTCTTGCTACGTATCAATGCATTAGTTTTAATTCCTTGAATCATTCTACTAGAGATGAAAATGTATTTTCTTAGGTTCCTTTCCGCAAAAAATGGGGAAATATCAAAGTTCTAATTAAGTTCCTTAAAAATTGATATAGATTATAAGTAATTTAATCCCGGAAATGTTTTAAAAAAATATTCGAAGTCTAATTGCCATTTACAAATGGTGAGAACTTTAGTTACTACTTAGTAAAAGTAAAATAAAATATTCTTTTTAGTTATAGCACAAAGAATTCTTCTTGTTTCATTCGACAGCATAACCGAACATGGAGGCATGTCTATCCCTCGGTTTCAAACCTTCAACAAGAGAAGATAAGATGCAAAGAGAAGACGGTGATGATGAGAGGATACACGATTGGTCGGAACTGATTCCAGAGATTTTGGAGTTGATATCCGATCTCCTTCCTCTCATGGACTTCATCTCGTTCCGCGCTGTCTGTAGAGGCTGGCGGTTAGCTCCTTCAGGCCGATCAGAAGTAGCCAATTTCTCCAAAGACAAACCATGGTTTCTGTTCTGCGGGTTAACCGACGGAAAATGCAACTTGTACAGCGCTTCTCACCCTAAATGCTGTACGTTCTACTGTCCGGATCTTCAAGGTGCGACAGTCATGCACTCCAAATTCGGTTGGGTAATTGCACATCACGGCGAACACTGCTTCCTTTACAATTGCTTCACTCTCACTAAAATCAACCTCCCGAATCACGTTTTGTCTCCCGATCAAGCCTGCACGTTTACTACCATACCTACTTGTTCGGATTGTACCGTATTCATCGTAACCCGTAAGTGTGATTCAGCTTTAGAGTTGAGCTCGTGCCGTATCAGTGACAGTAAGTGGGAAGTGGAGACGCTCGGTATCAGCAAGGTTCAGGTTGGTGACATCATGTTAGGAGTTTATTGTTGCAGCTGCAGCTTCGACTATAGTCATTGTGATTGTGGTTTAGGGAATAACAGGATTGGAATATTTGGATGCAAAGGGTATTCAACATATAGATATACAGAAAAGACGGTTGCTCACTATGCATTACCTGAAAAGAAGGAGGAGGAGGAGGAGGGCACTAATTGGCGCCAAGAGGCGATCGATCGGCATGGCAAAGATTGGTTGCAGATATTTGGAGTGAAACGCATGAGAATCTTGCTTTGCACTCACAGTCTCAAAACGGATGCTCATTTGGGATGGCACAGGGTGCGTCTTGATGTTGCAGGTGATCATGAGAATGATGACGACGAGCGCGGCATTGTGAATGCAGCAAGGATAGACCCTAAGTTTGGTAAATGTGTGACATAGTTTCTTAGGCCATATTTATCTTCATCTCCTTCGTTAGTTTGAGTAATAGAATCATATTATGATTTTATTTAGATACTGCCAGGTTATCAATTTAGTGTTTCTTTGTTTAAATTTGATCATTCAGGACAGCATAAAATAAAATTTGTGTGTTTATGGGCAATTTGTCAGCCTAATTTTATTAGTTTTGCTATATTTTGTGTGTTTATCCTATCGGTTCAGCTATTGTCTTAAAGTTTTGTGTTTTCATTGGAGTATTTTTCTTAGATATATATTCACTCTAAAATAAATAAATAAATAAAACTAAGTTACGGGCCTGAGGGAAAAGCACGCTTTCGTGTTGCCCTAAAGAATCAACAGCCGGCCGCAAGCGGCCAACCACGGCAATGCCAACCTTTACTGGTACGACTCTCTTCTATCGGAATTTCCCAACGTACTACGATCGTTGAGAGGGATGACCTCGAACAACAAACTCCAAGCGTAAGTAATAATAATAATATTTGAGAAAGGTTTTTGAGAGAGATCTTAAGCTTTTCTTTTCTCGTCATTTTTATTCTCACTTATGATCATTTTATATTGAGATTAGAGATAGCAATTAAAAGCAAAAGGAATTATAATTATCGCAATTATTATTTATTACCTTTTTAATTTTTTCCAGTTGACATCATTCCATCATGAACATGCACTAATTATGGTAAATTGATGCGGAAATATTCTATTTGATATCCTTTAATTATTGGTCAATTATTCGCAAGAAGCTAAATAGGAATGATTATTTATTTTGTTTGATTTTACTTTTGATTAATTTCCAACAATCTCCTCCGAAAAAAATTTAAAGAAAATAAATAAATGAGATAAATAGTAAAAATAGTTGGGTATCATCTATGCAATAGATATAGGTGGCTTCCGGTCTTGAACCTACACTCGGTGACAGTTGTTGCAACTTGAGAAATCATAGTGAACCATAGGTCTTGAACTAGATTCCTTTATCAAGAATTATCAAGAGCACACATAGAAGGTTTACTATATTGGGTCAGCGGGTTGGCACATTTAATTTGGGTCATGTGTCGTTTATCAAACTCATGAGGAAACTAGAAAGTTAGCCCAATCCTTTTGCCGCGATCCCCACGGCGTTCTTCACGTATGTGGATCCTCTGAGGGTGCAAGTGTTGGATACAAGTGCTCTCAAGAAAATTATCGTAATTACAGAAATGCAATTACTGAATTCAAGGAGGAGCTATACGGAAAACAATCTTGCTCAAGTTGATAGTATGCTATCTGGTTTATCTTTATTTTTCATATGTATATATTTTACTAGTTATCACGTATCGCTAATACATGAGATAAAACCCATAGGATTTTGCTTGACTGCTAGGATTAATGATAGGGATCATACTAATGGGATCTGGGTAGTCTATGAGCACATTTTTAAATGTTCCTAATCATACGAGTATCGAGACTGTGTATCAGTACTCCAGTTTAGACCAGTTGGATAGCGATAGCTGACTCCATGGTTATTGGTGTTTGACACCAAGAATTGTATACAGGTGCTCATGGCAGTATGAGTTTCACTGGACAGACTCACCGAGAACTCTTGGATGGTATTATACCAATATCAGGTAGCAGTTCTCTGGTAACGATAGTACAGGGTAGTCCCTTGACCTGAGATCGCCACAGTGTTTTGTGTGTGTTCTCATTATACTTTGATTACTACTCTACTACCGCTCAAAGAAGTTGGGCAAATATGTTTTAGTTGGGTATAGTTACGAAGCACATGGAGGCAGTGAGCGGTCGAGTGGATTCGTCACTCATGGTATAGGGAGTCAGTATCACACTGTGCAGGATACGACTATAACCAGAAGTCGGTGGCCACCGCAGTAAAGATATAATGATAAGTGTTATCAGTTGTATCTCCGGTTGGTTATGAGTCCACTGCCGCACGATTTATCGGGTTAATGGGGGTCTGACATATTCCACCCCCAAACCCAGTATGCGATACTCTTTGACGAAGAGACCAGAATGTATGGTATTCGTCGATTATATAGAATTTGTCGGATCTGAATGAGTTCGCTCATCGACCTGCCTTTATCTTGCTCATATCTGGATAGCCGTTATGTGCAGCTAGTACCGCTGACGTGCTTGTGGGTTAACCCGTGAGAGGATTGAATCTGAAAGTATTTCGGATTCAATCGGATATGATCATATTTAACCTACTGTCAGCGTATTGACAGAACTTTAGAGTCCCGCAACGAAAGCACCTGCCCAAGAAAAATATTGATGTGGCGTGCGTATTGGATACGTGCGGGAGTTCGATTAAATACGTGATTTAATCGAACGTCTGAATGATACTAGCCGGTTTAAAAACCGGAATATTAAGTCAAGTGTTGACTTGATGACCGTAGATAAGTTGCGGTTTTTAATATTGTGTATATGATACACGCACTCTTTTCAGTATATGATACTGAAATGATATTGATGGCTTATCGTGTATTTGATGTTGGCTATAGTGCCCTTAAGTCAATTATTAGATCGCAGATACGTGATTGCAATGATTGAGGGAGGACATATACCGGTAAAACAGTCTTACTCGAGATGATAGTATGCTATCTGGTTTATCTTTATCATCGTGTAATGCTTCATGTGACATTACAGATCACTATTACATTTTGATAGAGCCCATAGGATTCTTGCTTGACTACCAGCATCATGATGGCGATCATATACGTGGGAGCTGGGTAGTCTATAATCACATCCTTAAAATGTCCCTAGTCGTGGGAGTTTCGAGACTGGGCATCGATACTCCGAGAATAGACTAGTGTATACTGATTGAGACCCCGACGAGGGGCGGTGGCCGGTCTCACAAGCCATTGGTGTTAGTTTGTTCACCTAAGATGTATACAGGTGCTCATTGGGTTATGAGTACACCGGACGGACTCGCCGGGAACATGCTAGTTGGTATTATACCTATTGTCAGATAGCAATTCCCTGCTGACATGTGTGCAGCTTAGTCTATCGACCTGAGATCGTCATTTATGAGTTCCTACTGTGCTTTGATTACTACCCTACCACGGCTCAAAGGAGTCATGCAAACAGGTTTTAGTTGGGTACAGTCCCGAGCCACATGGAGGCAGTGAGCGGATCGTCAGGGGATTCATCTCTCCCGGTATTGGGGGTTGATGTCGCGGTTGTGCACGGGTGGCCATCACCAGAAATCCTTGGCCAAGATAGTCAAGAATTACTAATCTAGGATCGGTAGTTTCTTAGGTGATGATGGGCTTCATACCAACACTAAATGTCGCGTTATTAGGGGTCTGAATTTATCCACCCCTAGACTCGATATGCGATACTCATAGACGAACGGACCAGACTGTACGGATATTGTCACTGTCAGGCTCAGTAGGGGTTTCAGGATGAGTTTGCTCGTCGGCCTCCCTTTCGCTCAATTCATGGGTAGCTGTTACGTACAGCTAGTGATGCTAACATTGTGGTTAAACCCACTGCCAGCGTATTGACGAGTCTTTAGAGTCCCACATAGAGGGTTTCCCTGCTTCGGGCGAAACGATGTAGAGGCCGTATGGTTTTATGGCAGGGTTCGATCATATACACGCACTTGTGCGCATATCATGATTCGGATGGATAATACTAATGGGCTTTGGTTTAAGCCGGATCCTAGTATTAAATTTGTTGGATTATTTTCGTCTCTTTGTATTCGTATTCTTCGGAATACGGATGTGGGTATGTATATACGGTTGAGGGGTATTCTTGTAATTTATTACAAGATTACTTTTAGAAGATTACACCTCATCATGGTTTAGACCTTTTTGCATTAAAAGGTTATTGAGGTGTAGGATGAGGTGTTTATTGCATTTTTGTGGCATGGCTAATTAGTGACCCATGGTTACTATTCAAGCATGCTTAGGGTTTTTGTTTGTTGTGAGATTATGTTGACTTGAGATATTTTTGTTGAGTAAGATATTTTGGAGACATGGACATTTATGTGATGGCTCCATTATTTCTTATCGCACTCACACAACAAACAAAACACAAACCATTATTCATTTCTTTTTCTCTTTCTTGAGTTGCTCTCAACACCTCATTCTCATGGCATCTTCTTCTTCCTCTAGCTCCACCCAAACCCTCTCATGAGTTAAGAATCCTTGGGTGTCTTGAGACAAATTAATCATTCATCACTCTCTACTTCATCTACGGTATCTAGAGTAGCGATCTAGGTGCTATAGTTGCCTCGGATATGAGGTTGGAGCTCGTTGCATAGACTCTCGGGTGGATCATCTTTGATGGAGGGAGATCGGAGATCAAGCTTGATCAAGGAAGCTCCTAGGAGTTTGGGATGATAGTTGAAGACCAAAGGACACGGATCTATTCGGTATAACTATTCTAACTCCTTTACATATTTTATTATCTAGGGCTTATGGGTAGATCCGGATAATTGGTTGTGGTAGCGCCAAGTTTTATAAATTTTTGTTCCGCATTTGGTCACGGATTGATGGCTGGAGAGCTGCCGTAACCCGACATGGTATCAGAGCCACTCCATAAGCCTTAGTTAATTCTTTGCGACATTAGAAATCTACCGTTTCTGTCGTGCAAAAACTGCCGACAAAAACAGTTCCGAAAACTGAAAGTTTGAAATGTTTGCACACCCCGCGGGATCACGGTTTGAACTGAGAAGCTGTGGGGTGGTGCATGGGCATCCCGGGGGATCCCCGGGAGGACCAAACGGCTGGGCCCACTCCCCAAGACCACCACAAGGTGGTCTTGGTGGTGGGGACCCGGAACTGCCCCACCCTAGGCAGTTTCGGGTCTGCCTCACCCCCTGGCCATCTCGTGGTGGTCTTGGAGGTGGCGTACCTCCTCTAGGTTCCCTGACTCGAAATTAATTTCGTGCTCTAACTCCCGTGAAAGTTCGGGCACATTTCGTTTTGATTCGGACCTCTGAATTGGCTGTAAACGGTCGGTTTTTGGAACTTTAGCTCACTGTTTTTTCATGGTTTTTGAAATTGGTTTAGTTTGCTAATTGCGTGTTGAATTCTAATGTCATAGTTTTCAGTACATACATTACTATCTGTGACCGTGAATGTCATTAGAGTGGTACAACTCGTCTAATTGATATATGACTTTTAGACGGGTTTGTGAACGTGACATTCACGTTGATGTTTTGTGTTGTGCTGTGGTTGTGGTTGGATCGTCGTGGTGGATAGCTTGAGTGCAATGGTAGTACAGTTTGGATTTATTTGTACATTTGATATTACAGGGAGAGCGTCTGACATGTGGACTGCCGTCACTGCCCGTTTGTATATTATTTATTTGGGGCACGACCGGGTTGAGGTCGATGTCACCCTTGTACTTATTTTCTTTTCTGTACTAGGATTACCCCGTGGTGGAGTGTACGAATAGCCAGGTTCTAGAGGGCAACGAGCCCGCATCTCTTGGTTTTGAGAAGGAGGGGCCTCACTCTAGAATTGGCGGGCTATTCGCTGCACTCGTAGGGGGTATAGGTTGACCCAAGGAGGAGTGCTCAAGTTACCGGGTTCCATGAAGTGCCGGATGGCCCATTCACTTTGATTAAGGGGGTTGCCTCACTTCTGGTTTTGGCAGATAACTTGCAGCACTCGTAGGGTCTACGTTTTCATTGTACAGGCTATCCACACGACCAGGGGAACTTCGGGTTTCACTTCCAGCTCAAAGAAAACCCGGGGCTCCCAGATTATCAGTATTGTTCTGTGATGCTTATTGCTTATCTGTGATGTTGCATATATCATGCCTGGAATGATTATTATATATTGTTATATATACTAGTAGATGTTGTATATGTTTTGCACCCGAGCTAGTCCAGTCCCCGCTCTGTCGTTAATTAAGTAACCTAACGGGTGATGACGGGACCCAGTGGCGAATGCGGATGGCATATATGTACATTTTATTTTTCGTTCCTTTTTTCTGTGGTATGATATGTTAACTGATGGGACTGCGTTGATTCTGATCAATGCAAGGAAAACAAATCTATTTGATATTGCTGGAACAACTTTTCAAAAGCTGTTATTACAAGGACGTTTTCTTTTGTTTTGCACAGCGATATTCGGTTATGAATATCCAACACCTCATTCGACGAGGCAAGAGCCGAGATCTCTTCACCGGGAGTGACCTCTTGGGCAGAAGTTTACGTCAGGGTAATAACTTCACTATAGTCGATTACATTTTGCTTTGCATCATGATATTCAGTTGGGAATATCCTGCACCTCATTCGATGAGGAAAGAGCCGAGATCCCTTCACGGGGAGTGACCTCTTTAGCAAAGGTTTTCGCCACTATATATTTGTAAAGCTATCCGGTTTTTTCAACGATATCAAGTTCATTACGTTAAAGGTTTTTCGCCAAAAACCATTCGTAGCCCTCCATCATTTCAGACGGGTAGCACTTAGTATTCATGCTATGTATGTTGGCCTTCGTCAAGACATGGTGTATGGTAGCTATTTGTTACTTTTCTGTTGCATAGATAGATGCGTTAGTTTGGGACAGTCGTACTACTATATTGGCCTTCGTCAAGGGTATGTATGGATGGGTTCAAATTAACCTGGACAATGATAGGTAGAACTTGACATTTGACTTATGATATTTTGGCCTTCGTCAAGGTCATAAAAGCATAAGGCAGAAATCATATCGGGGGTTTCTAAAGAAACTGAAACTTTCCAGGCGTGCGCATACCTTCTGTAGTATGATAACTTGAGTGGATTCCATCAAGTTATCATGCGATGATAGTTGGATCCCGATTCCCGCTGATGAGTTGGTTTACTCCTCGGTGATTTTAGATGATCCCGACTAATTCTCCTTTGGGTTTGGGGGAGGATTCGAGGAAACAGTGGATGCCATCCGGATTAGATAAAGTAATAAGCCATTCTGATCTAGGTTAGAGTGCACGCTGAGTGTTTCTTTTCTCTCTCTCTTTGGCAGCGACCATGGCCCGACCCTAGACTAGAACTCTGAAACAAGTTAACCGAACCTTCTTAAAACACACTGGCTTTTGGATTGTCAGAGTTGCATACTTCATTGCCGCTCCTACTTTTTCCCTTTGCTTTTCTCCGGAACATTCCGTATCACTACGAAGATCCACAGTTATTGGATATGACCATCGTATAGTTACATACGAACTCGAAGAAACTTGTTTCAGATTCGAGAATGGTTTCCGGTTCTGGAGAAATTGAATAGGACTATTCAGTTGTCTTTTCCTTTTACCTTCTCTCAGGTTGTGAGGGCTCCTAGGATTAGAAGAGGGTACACCTATTACGCTTATTGGATAGTCTTATTCCAAATCTTAGGCTGGTACCGAAAGGTAGGGAAGGAAGAAAATCAATTAGCCTAAGTGAGGTGTACAGAAGCTAATAAGTAAAGACAAATAAAGAGATAAGAAAGAAGGCAAAGTAAATTGCGACTGCTATCATTCACGACCAAACCGCGTATATCATCGCCACTCCTACTTCACCTTTGCATTTCTCCAGAACACCTCGTATCACTACAAAGATCCACATTTATTGGATAATCCATCGTATAATTACATACGAACTCGAAGGAACTTGTTCCAGTTCGAGAATGGATTCTGGTTCAGGAGAAATAGAATAAGGATTATTCTGCTGTCTTTTATCTTTACATTCTCTCAGGTTATGAGGGCTCCTAGAATTAGGAGAGTACACATAGTACTCTTATTGGATAGTCTTCTTCCAAACCATAGGCTGGTGCCGAACGGTAAGGA
This sequence comes from Agapanthus africanus, assembly GCA_030015575.1. NCBI lineage: Eukaryota > Viridiplantae > Streptophyta > Magnoliopsida > Asparagales > Amaryllidaceae > Agapanthus > Agapanthus africanus. The sequence goes on from JASDDO010000029.1 coordinate 362,536,521, forward strand.
AGGAAGAAAACCATTTAGCCTATGTACGGTATACAGAAGGTAATATGTAAAGACAAATAAAGGGATTGGAGAGATGGCAAGGAAATATATGATTATAGTCATAAATCTGGATAGTGGAAGAGATATTAGTAAGAATACCCGGATACCCCTTCGAAACATTTTCATGTTTCAGTTTCACTGTGAGTTATTAATTGAAAACTGATTTTCCAATTAGATTCTTACTCCAGAGTATGTATTTACCAGGTTTGATTCTCACATCTGGATGGTATTACAGATGATGGGTGGGAGTAAGATATTTGGAATTAGGTGATTATATCCACATTATATCGGAATTCATTGTAATTGGTGATATTTGAGGAAATCACCTGAGTTTTTGCCAGACGGCAAATATTTGGTTTTGAATATCCGTAGTTATGCACCAGTTTCAAACTGATATATCTGTAAGTTTATTTTATAAAGTGAGATATAACTTTTTGAAATTATGTCTGTGACATTTACCTATATCAGTTGATGGTTAGGTAAGGAGTATTCAACAACAGTGTAATTCTTCTTAACCATAGTACAGTTTTCAACCTACAAAGCACAAGGTTTGAGTTATTGAACTCAGGGGACTTATACAAAGTATTGTATGTTGTCCAGTGTCCATTTGGACAAAGGGGTTGGTACTCATACTATATTGTGTTTACTTGTGATTTCTTTAGATTTTACACAAGTATTTCGTAGAACTACACGGTCCAAGTTTTGAGAAGTTATAGGTACAAGAATAAGGTAGAGAACCATGTGTTGCAAGTATCGGGATTCTTCATGGTGATCGAAAATGTAGATACTTGTATTTGGTATTCAGTTGATAGTAATGGTTTTGAGAACTTGCTTCTCTTTCAGGTTACTCATATCTGGATGCACTCCTAGTTGAGTAATACTGATCGGCCACTCTCCATTTAGTTGACATGCACTGGAGACGGCTGCATGATTTGAATCTGATTCCAATTAAATTAGTGTATCTGTTTCTATATTGTATATAGAATGGTTCATATCGTAACGATATTAAGATATATGGAGTTGTCCGGCTTATGCTTAAAACCAGACGCTGGACATACTCAAGACACGTTTCAATAATGGTAGTTTGTGGGTTATCCCAGGCTATGACGAGGGATAACTTTCTACCATCTGAAAGATCAATAGTGATATTGTTCTTGACTCGCCACAGTTTTAGCAAAATGGACATTTTCAGAAAATAGAAGTGGGAGTATGGTAGAACTGGAAGTGATTCCAGAACCACAAACGATTACTGAAAATTTAATAGAACCTAAAAACTCAATCGGGTTTGACATTCTGTTCAGTCGAAAATATTGTGCATTTGATATGACATTTTTCTTACTATTTTTATATAATAAAAGGTATTTATTATAAATATGACACATATAAGGGTTTATCTGTAAAAATACTATTTTCATATGTTTATATATTATAATTAACATTATGAAGGAAAATGTAAGCATAAAATATCTATGTAATATTTAGTCCATTTAAATATGCTTACCATATCAAATATCTTTAACCAATTCTCTTAAAACTATAATATCATGTCAAATGGTTAAGATAATATCTCAATAAAAATAAATTCTACTAACATTATTTATTGAGTTATTGTGCAGAAATTATATCAGGACTGAAATCAAGGAAATTCGAGTTGGCGAGATCAAATCTGCCGAAATATTCAAGTAAATCGAAGAAATCAATTCTGGCAGAAACTTAGAGAAGATTTTCAGATTCCAGATATCAAATTAGTCTACATGTATCACCATAAGAAACCACAAGATTTTTGAAGCAAAGAACCCTCCAACCCACCATGGATCCGCGGCCAAACCCACCAAATGACCGCGATTCCGCCATACGTCTGAAGATCTAGGGCTTGGATTTTCAGGTTGGGATCCTAACAACTAGTTACCATATTGGAAACTAGGGTTCTGGCTCTGTGACTATAAATAAGGACCGAGAGCCTTGTTCCCCGCCGAAAGACGCGACAAAGACACGATGAACGTCTTGCCTGAAATTCGGGGCAGATGCTGATTGGTGCTATCCGTCCACCTCTCCGAAGATGCCAAGTTGATTTATGGTACTATGTATCGAAGGTTTAAACGGATGCGATCGATGTAGCAGACTTCATCATATTCTCCCTCACGGTGAGGGGTTTTTGATTGTAGGGACGCTCTTCCCTGCAGGCGTAAGCCCCTGCAGTTAATTACGCTACCGCATCGCGGTAACAACTTTCTCCTTCTCCAGATGGTCACTTTGTGTTGTGGGTGTTTGTTTTGTTTGTGGTTGCCCGTGGATTGTATACGGAGACTAAGTTATGTTGTCGCCAGTAGGGCGTGGACTAGTCCAAATCCGTATCTTTCTTAGATTTGGGTTTGGGGGTTGGGTTTAAGGATACGTTAGCCTTATTTGAGACTAAGATTAACTTAAACGTTTATTAAGGATACGTTAGTCTAATTTTAGACTAAGATCAACTTAACGGGATCATTTAGATCTGACAAAAGAGCAATTGGGCTCTGTTGTTTAGTTTAGTGATATTGCGGTCGGTTGCCAGTTTAAGGACATGGGGGTCTATTGTTAGTTTAAAGACATCGCGGTCGAGATTAAGGACATCATAGTCCGTGGATTTAAGGACTCCACAGTCCGATATTAGTTTTAAGACGTCACGGTCGAGGTTAAGGACATCATAGTCCAGGAGTTTAAGGACCTCACAGTCCGATGTTAGTTTTAAGACATCACGGTCGAGGTTAAGGACATCATAGCCCATGAGTTTAAGGACCCCACAGTCCGATGTTAGTTTTAAGACATCACGGTCGATAATTAGTTTAAGAATATTACGGTCCAATGTTAGTTTAAAGACATCGCGGTCGAGATTAAGGACATCATAGTCTGTGGATTTAAGGACTCCACAGTCCGTTGTTTGTTTAAGACATCACGGTCGAGGTTAAGGACATCATAGTCCATGAGTTTAAGGACCTCACAGTCCAATGTGAGTTTTAAGACATCACGGTCGAGGTTAACGACATCATAGTTCATGGGTTTAAGGACCTCATAGTCCAATGTTAGTTTTAAGACATCACGGTCGAGGTTAAGGACATCATAGTCCATGAGTTTAAGGACTTCACAGTCCAATATTAGTTTTAAGACATCACGGTCGAGGTTAAGGACATCATAGTCCATGAGTTTAAGGACCTCACAGTCCATAGAAATGTATGGTTGTCGGGACCCGTCACCTCTCTGAAGATGTTGAAGGATTACAACGACAAATATTAGAGGAGTGAAGAGATGTACCCTTGCACCAAAGTGGATTAAATGATCTGTAGTCCAATTTGGAACTGAGATCAATTAATTAAATTATGAGCACATTGGCTCAGTTGAGTCTGAATTGAGGACTTATGGCCAACTTGGACTAAGTCCAATTAAGTTTGAAGTATTGGCCCTCTGTTAGACCATTAGACACTTGTCTGGGTTCAGCCCTTCATCACTTAGGAATGCTAAACAAGAGTTTGAGGGCTCTGTTATCATTTTGGTTTTTGACTGAGCATTAAACATTATTGATCTGAGTTTTTACTCAATTTTGAATAAGAGGCTTTGCCTCTGGAAAATTAATCAATTTGGTTAAAAATAGTATTAAACACTAGATAACAACAGTGTTAAACACCGGCAATAAAACTCTCAATTAGTATTAAACACTAGAAATAAAATTGTCAAATTAGTGTTAAACACTAGAAGACAACAGTGTTAAACACTGGAAATAAAACTCTCGAATTAATGTTAAACACTAAAGAGGAAGGGATCACGTGGGGACACGTGAGGGCGCCCAAAGGTAGGGCCAGATCTCCTTTACTTTATTCTGAGAATAAGTGTTAAACACTTTTGCTTTTTTGGCCATCACGTGTTGGCACGTGATAGATGTTTGTACGCTGATTATTAAAGCTTTTATCAAGGGGTCACGTGGTAACACGTGAGAGCGCCCAAGTTAGAATCTGCCTTTGCTTTTATTCTCGTTGTCACGTGTGAGCACGTGAGGCTTTGCCTCAAAGCTTTTTCTTCTTATTTTTGGGAAATCTGTTCAGGGGTCACGTGAGGACACGTGACCTAACTTTGTTCTCTCTTTTCTGCTTATTGAGAATGGGGGTCACGTGTTACCACGTGATCAAGTTCTTTACGTGCATGGAGAGCTTTAAGTCTCTTGTTTTAAGAATTAAATTCTCTGTAGGGTTAAACCCTAATTCTGTTTTAGAGAAATTAAATTCCTATATGTATGAAAGAATTAAATTCTTATGTAGGATGAAACCATAATTTCATTTGGAGGAATTAAATTCCTATGAATTTGGGAGAATTAAATTCTCATATAGGGTTAAACCCTAGTTTTATCTTGAAGGAATTAAATTCCTGTGAAAGTGGGAGAATTAAATTCTCATATAGGGTTAAACCCTAGTTCTGTTTTGGAGGAATTAAATTTTTATGAATTTGGGGGAATTAAATTCCCTAAACTCAATTCTCTCTCTAAGTTTTGGATCTGCATGGCAGAATCTCAACCCGATGAGAATTAAATTCTCAACCTATAGGGAGATTTGCTTCTGCAGATCTTCAACCAGAGGAAGAACTAAGTTCTTTTTCAGAAGAGTTAAACTCTTAAATTGAGAATTAAGTTCTCTTTATTTTACGGAACTTAGATCTCTTTCCCCTTTCTCACCTAGGATTTCTTTTCTCTGAAGAGATCTTTTTTCCTCTCTTGAGAATTAAATTCTCCTCTCTTTTTTCTCTCTGTTGTTGTTATCTCCCCAAAAAAAAATAGTTCCCCATCTCTTCTCTTTTTGGCTCCTATTTATAGGAGAAAAAAAAGAATCAATTTGTTTTGTCAATTTTTCATTGAAAGATTTTAATTGATTTTGTAACCAACATGATCTTTTAGATCACTCAGTGAATTTTATTCACCATTGGATTTTTAATCAAAAAGATCTTTTATCTGTTATTCCAGGCAAATTTTAGGGAAATCTTTCCTTGTATAAAATCTTTCCATAAATTGGTGATTTTTAATCACCATTGGATTTTTAATCCAACGGTGCTCTATTTTACAGAGCACCATCTTTTTTGTTTGGAAAGATTTAGAGAAATATTTTTCCAGTTAGGGTTTTTGATTCCCTCTTAATTAGAATTTAATTCTATTAATTCATAGATCTTTAGGAACCCATCACGTGTTGGCACGTGACCCCCCGATTAAGCATTTGACCAGAATTTAATTCTGTTATTTTAAAGAGATCAGGAATTATCACGTGTCAGCACGTGGCCCTTGGTCACGTGTTGGCACGTGATGCCCCATTGGGGTTTTTTCTTGTTATTTTATTATGCTTTTAATTCTTTTTAGTGGGTTTAAAGGCCCATCACGTGTTGGCACGTGACCTCACTGATTAATTATTTCCAATTATTTATTTTATTCAGTGCCTACAGGCTTTGCCTGTAAATGGTCACATGTCTGCATGTGATGCCCGGTCACGTGTGAGCACGTGATGCCTCATAATTTTTGATCCCGAATGAATTATGAGGCCCATAATATATCAAATCGAAGGATTTTTCGAGACACTTTCGATATCATCGGAATTTAACTGTTTCTCATTCGGGAGTTTGTCAAAATGTAGCTCGGAAAATACTGGTTCGCATTTTTTTCCTTAGATTACACGTGCATAGCATATTTGCCCATAACTTTTGATCCCGGATGAATTATGAACCCCATAATATATCAAATCGAAGGATTTTTCGAGACACTTTCGATACCATCAAAATTTAGCTATTTCTCATTCGTTAGTTTGTCAAAATACAGCCGGGAAATACTGGTTCACATTTTCTTAAACGTATCGCTGGCATTTGATACCTTGGGCTCTTTGCGCAGAAATTTTTTGGCGGGAACAAACCTCTTGGAAAAATCATCAAACTGACGCGATCACGAAATCCATGACGGCTGAAGAATCCTGGTTGATCATCGACGTTTCATCTACCCCCTTAAGAAGAGATCGGGAAGCAAACTAGGGTTTTGTAATCATTTTCTAAAGGAACAAAGTGTACTTGATCTTGTTGATCAATAAAGGTAGTTTTATTCTATTGCATTTTATTTTCTTCATGATTTCTATCTTTTCTTTTCCCAATATGCGCGAGTAATTCTCCACTTGTTAGGATTCGTAGGATTAGAATAGATTATGGATGATAAAGATCTTTAAACTATTTTTACGTCCTATAAAATTTATAAACTTTACCAAAAGAATCATTAATATCCTAATCGGGCGCGCTACCAATTCATTGGGAGGCATGACCGCGATTAGAGATTAGATTAACGATTGTTTTGGTAAATACTAGACATGAACGGAGATCCATGTCAAGGTAGGGGTTAAGAGTGAGAACCATATTCCCTCCAGAAACCGTATTCTACATGCATCACTGTCAATCTAGTTTTAAATCTATTAAAGAATAAGAGGAGTAATCTTTAATTAATCATCCATGACTACTAAATCTTAACGAACCCTACAAGCCCCCTTCTAATATAAAACCTACATCCTAGTTAATCTAGATCTATATCCTGCATCCGTGTTTGACGTGGATCTAGAATCTATAACCATTCTTCACTTTTCATTATTCTTCCTCATTTCCTAATCAACACGTCTAAAGTAAAATTAAAAGATTCAACGTTTCCCTGAGAACGACCCGTACTTATCTCGGTCTAGCTACACGCGACACCGTTATTGATTACGTTTATTCTACAAACAACTCTAAAATTAACAATCAAATAGCGCCGTTGCCGGGGATACATGCGTAATTTATTTTTCTTACTATTCGTATTGAATTCTTATTCGATTCATATCATAAATAAACAAAATTGCAAATTGTATATTTAACGATTATTGTGTGAATTTTGCAAGGGGATCTGGAGTCACAGACTTGAGGAAACAGAGAGCCAGATACATTCATCAAGATCCAGAGGAGGAAAGGAGGCCACGTAGCAAAAATCTCCACCACATCTCCCAAATCGGCAGCGGAACCACAGCAAGAAGGGCCAATTGGCGGCGGAACCGCGGTGCAATTAGGGATTTGGGGTTGAAAATTCTCTGGTATCTTCTCTATATCTTTCTCTCTCCTCTGAAATCCAATAAAATATCTTTTTTGCAGGATTTTTTGCAAAATATCGCCGCTCAAAAATCTTTTTCAAAGTTTTGTAATTGGTTTGTTTATTCATATTTTAATACGGACTTTAAAGGGCAAGACCAAAATTCAGGTTAGGCGGGGATTTTATCACCCTTCCTAGGCCCGGCAAATCACAAAATGAGCATCTGCATCAACCCTACATTAATTTTAAAAAATATCTAGACAAGACTCAAAGGACTGTCGTGCTTAATAAGGCAAAGGAAGGTCGTGGGTAATCTATCGCTTATCCGCATTACTTTTATGGTGTCTAGGCAAGTATGTCTAAGGCAAGTGGTTACTTAATTAGGCCCGCTATTTTCGGTGATTTGTATATCGGATACCTCCCACTTATCTGGAATATACCTGGCCACAAGAGTAGTAAAGAGGTGGTAGAGGATTGATCCTGCGACTTGTCCTTTGGAAGTCTAGGAGCGGTCAAGAGACTTGACCTAGATAACCTTAGTTCTAGGGTTGATTGTGCATTTTTGTGTGATTTGTCTCACGTCCGACACTTTTTAAAACAAACCAATTTTAAATCACACACACGCTGTCACTTGCGCTAAACCCGCTTAGTGCATGCTTGGCTGGACACGGGATTCTAGTGTCCGTCTTGTCCGCGTTCCTGCTATCGACTCCGACGTCGGTACTTCTTCATCTACTTTCCCCCCACCACCCACCACATCGACCGAGATGGACGGTTCTCCATCAGATTATAACACCACCCTGCCACCGCCCATAAGTGCGCAGAATCCACCGCGCATTTCTTTCCAAGAGAGATGATATCCTATACGTGGTCCCCTTCCTACTTGTTTATCTATTCCACCAGCCAATGGGGATAATTTTGAAATTAAACCCCACTTCATCAACCTGTTGCCCAAATTTCACGGGCTCGAGTCTGAAGACGCATACATTTTTATCACCAAATTCGAAAACGTATACGTAATGATGTGTACTTCACAACTGTCCGTGGATGCTATGCGATTACGTCTTCTCTCGTTCACATTGTGCGACTTAGCAGAAAAATGGCTTTATAACACTACCGCACACTCCATTACGAAGTGGGATGAATTCGTAATAGCATCCCTTAACAAATTTTACCCAAATCATAAGACCGCCCGTGTTAGGAGCGAGATCAACCAGTTTACCCAGCTTCCCAATGAACCATTTTGGAAGTGCTTTGAACGTTTTATGGATCTGCTTGTCTAATGTCTTCATCATGGAATACATAAATGGACTCTGTACCGAATTATATATGAAGGCATTAATCCAGCAACAAAGCAGATGCTTGAAACTATATGTCAATGCAATTTCATGTCCAAAGACGATGGTGAAACGTGAAAATATCTAGAAGATCTCGCTGAAAACACTTTGCAGTGGGAAAACGTTAGACCACCTTCATCTAGGGGAGGCATTCATCAGCTCGATGTTTCCATCGCAGTAAAAGCCGAAATGGCAGCGGTGCAAAAGAAACTCGACGCTATTGAAAACAAATTCTCATCAGTCTCCCTAAACCAGGTAACGCTCCCCAAGACCGTGTGTGGTTGTTGTTCCGATCCATCACATTTGACGGAAGAATGTCCTATGAATGCATCGTTTCAAGGTCACGAGCAAACTAATACTGGTTTTCAGCAGCGACCTAAAAACGATCCTTATTCTTCCACATACAATCAAGGGTAGAGGAATCATCCTAACTTTGCTTGGAACCAAAACCAAAATCAAAATCAAAACCGGTTCTAAAGCAATTATCAAAGACCTCCTCCACAGCAACAATAAGCACCACCACAGAGTCAGCACCCCTTTCAATCGCAACCTTTTCAAAACCCGACCAATAATTCTTTCCAAACGGCCGGGACTAAAAACAAATCCGCACTTGAATGAAGCGTGGATATGTTTACTAAACATTCTATGCAGTCAACGGATGAAATCAAGTCTTCTATCCGAACTTTAACACAGACCACCAACTCCCACGGTGAAAGTAATAAATCGATAGAAATACAACTTGCACAAATAAATGCCGCGATGAGTGCGAGAGAAAAAGGGAAACTTCCATCTCAACCCCTACCGAATCCTGGCCACTCACAAAGTCATAATGTGAGCGCCGTTACCACATTGAGATCAGGAAGAGTGTTGAACAATCAAATGGGTGAACAGATTGATGATGAGGAATCAATTGAAACCCCAGCTTCCGCTTCTTGCCCTATTTCGTCCAGTCTCCCATCTTCTTCCGAGCCTATTCTCTATTTTCCCCAAGGCTCGAACCCTACGCCCACTTCCACAAATCTATCTAAAACGATCACCACTCCAATTCTGGGATCGATTCCATCCCCACAAACTTCTCCATAAATGTTGGACCCAAAAATTATTGATAAACCTCCATTTCCAAACAGGTTGAGAGCCAACAAACCTAACGCACAAATGGAGAAGGTCGTGGAAATGTTTAAGCAAGTTAACATAAATATCCCTCTCCTAGATACTATTCAACAAGTTCCATCTTATGTGAAAATCCTTAAGGACTTGTGCACTAGGAAAAGAAAAACTCAAGTGCCGAAAAAGGTATTCATGACAAGTAACGTGAGCACGGCTTTTATCCAACAATTGCCTAAGAAACGTAAGGATCTCGGTTGTCCTACAATATCTATAACTATTGGGAGAAAAGCATCAATCGTGCTCTACTTGACCTCGGCGCTAGTGTTAACTTGCTTCCATATTCCGTCTATGAGCAGCTAGGTATAGAAGAGTTGAAACCCGCCCACTGCACTCTCCAGATTGCAGACCGATCTATCGCCCAACCTATGGGTGAGATTGAGGATGTGTTAATCAAAGTAGGGGAATTCATATTCCCTGTGGGCTTTATTGTTTTAGATACACAGCCTGTGGCAAACTCACGCAACCAAATCCCGGTGATACTTGGTCGACCTTTCCTAGCAACTTCCAACGCTGTCATTAATTGTCGTAACGGTTCTATGAACTTATCCTTCGGGAAGATGACAATTGAGCTTAATATTTACAAGCTAGGAAGTTAACCATATGAACTTTCTGCTCATTTAATCGATGTCTGTTCCATCAACGAGATCGCTTCCGACAGCTGCGAAGCGGAAGTACTTTGCTATGATGATCTCGACAACACTAGTGCGGCATTGTTGATCTGGAAAATTCTTATAGTGAGGATATCTTCGCTGAGTCCATCCCAGAGTTTGAATCCGTTGACTCGTTGCAAAAGTCAGTAGCGTTTTCCGAGTCAATATCCTATGTAAATTATGAATCTCTCGGGGAGTCCGAATATCATTCTCTTACCCTTCCTTCTATCGTCTCTCCGCCGATTATAGATCTCAAACCGCTACCTTCTCATCTTAAATATGCATATTTAGGTGAGAATGAGTCTTTACCCGTGGTAATATCCGCTTCTCTAGCTTTAGAGTAAGAGAACGCACTTTTGGCAGTATTGAGATCAAATCGGCAAGCATTTGGTTGGACAATGGCTGATATCAAAAGGATTAGTCCCTTAATTGTTGAACATTATATATATCTGATGGATGAAGCCAAACCAATCCGAGACCCACAAAGACGGTTAAATCCCGTTATGAAGGAGGCAGTAAAGAAAGAAATCGTCAAGTGCCTTGATAATGGTATAATTTACCTGATATCTGATAACCAATGGGTAAGTCCTATTCATGTAGTCCTTAAAAAGTCTGGCATCACGGTCATCACTAATGAGGCTAATGAGTTGATCTAAACACGCACCCAAACTGGATGGCGCGTATGTATTGATTACAGAAAACTCAATACCGCAACGAGGAAAGATCACTTCCTTCTACCTTTCATTGACCAGATGTTAGAACGATTAGCTGAATATGAATACTATTTTTTCTTAGACGGATACTCTGGCTATAACCAGGTCCCCATCGCCGAAAAGGATCAAGATAAAACAACATTTACTTGTCCTTTCGGTACTTTTTCTTATATACGGATGCCCTTTGGGTTATGCAACGCTTCCGCTACATTTCAACGGTGTATGATGGAGATATTCTCGGATATGGTTGAGAATTTTCTGGAGATTTTTATGGACGATTTCTCCATATTTGGGAACTCCTTTGAGGATTTCCTTCGTCATCTTGACGCGGTTCTTACCCGCTGTAAGGATAAGAACTTATCTTTGAATTGGGAAAAATGTCATTTTATGGTCCAAGAAGGTATTGTCCTTGGACATATAATTTCACAAAAAGGTATTGAGGTAGACAGAGCTAAAATAAATGTCATCCATAACCTCTCTCGTCCCAAATGCGTCAAAGATATACGATCCTTTCTTGGTCATGCAGGATTTTATAGGAGATTCATTAAAAACTTTAGCAAAATTGCTAGACCCTTAACTCTTCTCTTGGTCAAGGATACAACATTTCACTTCGATTCGGATTGTGAGGCTGCTTTTGAATTGTTTAAAAGATCTCTCACTACAGCCCCCGTTCTATCATCTCCGGATTGAACCACCCGTTCGAGCTTATGTATGATGCATCATATTTTGCTATTGGTGCAGTCTTAGGACAACACATTGATAAGATGCCACATGTAATTTACTATGAAAGTAGGACCTTGAACGATACACAAATTTATTACACAACTACCGAGAAAGAACTCTTGGCAGTTTTATTTGTATTAGAAAAATTCAGGCCCTACTTGATTGGCTCGCCAATAGTGGTTTACACTAACCACTCCGCCCTACGACACCTTTTATCGAAGAAGGATGCTAAGGCCAGTCTAATACGTTGGATCCTGTTGTTACAAGAATTAGTTCTTGTCATCCGAGACAAGAGTGAATATGAAAACATAGTAGCCGGCCATCTTTCACGGATCTCTTCTTCACCAACGTTGACCGTGCCGATAAATGACTCCTTTCCTGACGAACAGCTCTTGAACGTATCCTGCGAACCTTGGTTCGTAGATATTGTGAATTATCTAGCAACGGGACTTATTCCTAGCAATTGGTCGAAACAAGACAAACTTCGATTTCTATCCTAAGTAAAACACTTTTACTGGGATGAACCTTATTTGTTTAAGTATTGTTCCGATCAAATCATTCGCAGGTGTGTCCCTAACGATGAATGCAAGAGTGTGTTGTCATTTTGTCACGATCAGGCATGCGGCGGTCACTTTGGTCCTCGAAAAACGGCGGAGAAAATTTTGCAATGTGGCTTTTATTGTCCAACACTATTTAAAGATGCTTATGATCATTGCAAAACTTGCCCGCGGTGTCAACACATGGGTCGGATTTCACGAAGAAATGAGATGCCGCTCCAACCTATCTTGGTTGTAGAGATATTTGACGTTTGGGGTATTGATTTTATGGGCCCTTTTCCCAATTCTTTTGGGAATTTATATATCTTGTTAGCGATTGATTATGTCTCAAAATTGGTGGAAGCAATACCGTGTCGCACTAATGATAACAAGGTTGTCATTAAGTTTCTTAAAGAAAATATCTTCTTGCGATTCGGACACCCTCGCGCTATAATTAGCGACAACGAGACGCATTTCTATAATCGGTCTTTCGAGACTTTGATGCGGAAATATGCAATCAACCACAAACTTTCTACGCCCTATCATCCCCAAACAAGTGGGCAAGCTGATATCTCAAATAAGCAAATCAAACAAATTTTGGAGAAGACGGTTTCTAAAAACCGAAAAGATTGGTTAACCGAATTGACAGATGCTCTTTGGGCATTTCGCACCGCTTATAAGACCGATCTTGGTATGTCTCCATACCGCCTTGTGTTTGGGAAGGCATGCCACCTTCCTGTCGAGATCGAACATAAAGCAATGTGGGCTATTAAAGAGCTAAACTTCGATTTTGATCAAGCTAGCGGCTATCGGAAGCTGCAATTGAATGAGCTAAGCGAACTCCGTGATGAAGCTTACGATAATGTGGTGATAGTAAAGAACCGGACTAAACTGTTCCACGATAAAAACCTTTTTAGAAAAACTTTCATACCGGGACAACAAGTCCTTCTTTACGATTCCCGTCTCCATCTACATCCGGCTAAGCTTAAATCTCGTTGGAAAGGACCTTTTGTGGTGCGGTATGTATATCCGCACGGGGCAGTAGATGTTGAAAATATTAAAAACGGTTCAATTTTTAAAGTAAATGGGTATATATTGAAACCGTATTTTTTCGCTGACCCCGCGGAGGAGCTCCTGTTTTTACAGGAGCCGCTTTATCATAACTAAAACTCCTCCGCTTCACCTTCATGTCTCTGTAACATTGTCTCATTTTTAGAATGGAGGTGAGTGAAAAAGGACTTAACTGAATATCTGCGCGTGCCAAAGTACAAGTTTGGGGGTAGTTTTCATTTAACTATTATTTTAACCCTCTTAATTTCTCTCCCCAAGTCTACAGGTCTATGCATTTAAAGATTACATCAGTGAGGACACTGCTGAAAACAGGTTTGGGGGGGAGGTTTGTATTCACTAAATTATCTTTTGGCACTTGGCATTATACAAATTTTTTTTAAAAAAAGGAGTAGAAAGTGAAAAATTACATATGAAAGATAGGAAAAGTTTAAAAAAACAAGAAAGTTAGATGTTTTCTTAAAAGAAACTAGTAATAAGTAGTTATAAGTCGTTGTCCTAAGGGTTAGTAAGATGAAGGAAATTACTAATCTGAGAATAAAAATAAATCTGAAAAGTAGTCATTATTCTTAAGACCAAACTGTAAAGTTACTAGGCACTGTCACAAGGGTCTATAAGGTATCAACCATACCCGATTTAAAATTTAGAAGTGCCGAACAACCTAAAGCGAGGATCTTTACTAGATAATTAGGGTTAAACATGGATGTAAACAACTTTATATCTAAAAGTTAGGGATTACAACCTTTGTAGACTGGTCCTTCACTTCTTATAGCTCCGTGTAGTAGTCCCCTTCGCTGCGATCATAAACTCCGGACTCTAGAGAGGCTCTATGAAGAAACGAACACGCTTCCTTCTATGACTTCGAGGCCGAAGATGATCTACGTCGAGGAGACACTAACTCAAGCTATTCCTTCACTAGGTCATGAACTTTGTGAAGAGAACACACTCTCCTACATGGCAAGTGGTAGAGGATAAAGAAGTAGGAGGTGGGCTCACTTTAGAATTGATTTTCTCACATTATTTCTCATACCTCCATTGAAGCTAGCAAGCTTTTCATGGAGATTGAAGAAGAAGAATAAGAAGTCATGAATAATTCAACCATTTGAATTATTGCATCCATAGTTGAGTTAAAGCTATCATGCTTAACTCATGTAAAGAATAAACCACACACTATGGTTAAGGGTTGGGTTTGATAAATATCTTTAACTAGACAAAAGAGTTGACTTTGTCAAAGCTTATCAAAAAGCTTTTGTCCAAGCTTTAGCATAACAAACTCAATCTCTTTTGAATTAGCTTAACATAAATAGAAACCCTAACTTAACTCTAGCATGGTATTAATCTCATACACCCATCTTGTATGTATCATCAAGCATGACACAATACTTGTACACAAATATACATATCACATATATACAATGTGTACACTAAGTGAGAAAAGAAATCATTAGTGAGATAAATATTAGTTAATGTAATATAATATATCAAATATATAATTATACATTAAATTATCAAATCAACTCTTGATTTAATAATCCAGCTATATCACATATAACCGACTAACATGAAATGCAACATCTTATCGAATCAACGCTTGATTCGATAACTCGGCTATATCACATATAACCAATCATGTCACACATCGCGAGAATAGAATGCGGTATCACATACACGCATCAATCTCGGTCCTGCACATATCACATATGCGCTCCTACTCCATTTCGCTTGAGCCAGGAAACCTCTGTGTAGGACTTTAAAGACTCGTCAATACGCCGGCAGTAGGTGATGATCATATCAAACACCCATAAGCCGCAAGCGGTCTGCTAAACGTAACGACCACCCGGGTATTGAGCGATCAGAAGATCAATAAGCAAGCATGTACATTCTCCTGTGAATCCAATCAGTAACACTCCCGTACAGTCCGGTCTCTTCGTCTGATATGTCGCATATGCAGTCTAGGGGTGGTAAACGTCAGACCCCAATAACCGATAAGTCGTGTCGATATAAGGTCTATAACAGTTCGAGAAACTACTGATAACACTTACCAGTAAATCTTAAAACCCTGACCAGGGATTTCCAGTTATAGCCAATCGAACACAGCGCAACATCAACTCCCTATACCGGGAGAGACGAAACCCCTCATATCGCTCATTGCCTCCATGTGATTCGGGACTGTACCCAAAAGCCACCGTTTTGCACGCCCTCATGGACGTGGTGAGGTGGAAATCAAAGCACAGTGGGAATCACACAAGACTCTATGACGATCTCGGGTCTACAGACTAACATGTACCAGTGTCACCAGAGAACTGCCATCTGACGTGAGGTATAATACCATCTGGGAGTTCTCGGCGAGTGCGTCCAGTGTACCCAGTCTCCACTGAGCACCCGTATACCTTCTCTAATGTCAAACACTAATGGATATGGGATCATCCATCGCCCATCATATGGGTCAAGAAGCGCATACGCTAGTCTACTCTGGAGTATCGATGCCCTGTCTCGGTACTCCCACGACTAGGAACATTTGAAGGATGTACTTGGCGACTACACTGTCCCCACTAGTTTGATCTGCATCATAGCCCTGGTAGTCAAGTACTCATCCTAAGGGCTTTATCAACATGTGACATAGAGACAATTAGAGTACATGTTAAGATAAAGAGTTACCAGATAGCATATTATCATGTCGAGCGAGAAAGTCCTCCCTATATATGTCCAAGCATTCACTACAATATACAACATATGTACAGTAATGGCCTCTAGGGCATACATATAACTAACAATCTCCCACTTGCACTAGGGCCATCTGTTGCAGTATCTCATACCCAACAATAAGCTGTGGTTGAAGTATCTCATACTCAGCCATCCCATAAAAGTCTCTATTGGGAAATAGGCCTTTGTGAGTGGATCCGCGATGTTGTCCTATGAGTCTACTCTTCTAACCTTGATCTACCTGGAGATCAAACATCTTCATGATCAGGTGATACTGCCTAAGAATATGTCTAGATCATAGATGGGACGGGGGTTCCTAGGCCTAAGCCACAACTCTATTGTCACACAATGGTAGGAACGAAATTCATCTCATGAACTCATATTTATCCAGACTGCCTCTTTGGTAGCATCCTTGGTAACGATGTATCCTGCCTTTAAT
Source organism: Agapanthus africanus (assembly GCA_030015575.1). Taxonomy (NCBI): domain Eukaryota; kingdom Viridiplantae; phylum Streptophyta; class Magnoliopsida; order Asparagales; family Amaryllidaceae; genus Agapanthus; species Agapanthus africanus. The sequence continues at coordinate 362,552,992 of JASDDO010000029.1, forward strand.
CGTCTAGTAAGTCACGATATCTAGCTTGGAACTCTTCCAACATACCGTCCCTCCACTGAGGGTAAAGACAATGCCTGCGACAGACATTCAGTCGTCCTTAACAACCTGGAACCTTTCCAGTGATTCTCCCCAGGATTGATTGATACCATCTCACTACAACTAGTGAGAATCCTAACATCCAATTAGATCTATCCCATAGATCCATAACCCAGGATTTAAGAGGTATCACCTTGATCCTATATAGAGAATCTTTGTGATAAGAGGAGATTGACCGAGCGTAGCATAGGAAACCCCTTCCCTATCAAGAGTATGTCATCCACGTACTATACGAGGATCACCATCATACTCCCTACTATCTTTTTGTATATACAAGGTTCATCTACCATTTTGATGAAGTCAAACTCCTTGACTACTACATCAAAACAGATGTTCCAACTCCGCGATGCCTGATTTATCCCATAAAACATCATGCTCACGTTTCCGCTGCTCCCACTGTCTACGAAACCCTCTGGCTGTGTACTTATAGACGCTCTCTTCCAAATCAATATTTAGAAAAGGAGTCATGACACCCAACCGCTAGATATCGTAGTCATGGTATGTAGCTGTGGCAAGTAGGATCTGGATGGACTTAAGCATAGATTTGAAAGTCTTAACTTTTCCATGTACACCAAGTAATTTTCTCAAGATATACTTGCTCCTGACGGGGATTTAACCCTTCAGATAAAGCAACCAAAGTCCATACTTTGTTGGTGTATAAGGATTCCATCTCAGATCACTAGGCATCCAGCCATTCTCACAGATTCCCCACTCTTGATGGCCTGCTCGAAACTAGTTGGATCATCATCTCATGATGCAATCATTGCTTCCACTGTCATAGAGAAACCGAAGTATCTCTCAGGTGGATGAGGAACCCTACCAGATCGGCGGAGAGGCTGAGGTTCGTTGGAAACTATTGAATCCTTCGGGTTTACCAAATCATCAGCTGCAGTTTGTATAGCTCGAACTCCTTCCAGTTCTACCCCATGACCACTAATTTCTTCACAAGAAATTCCCTTTTTCTCAAAAAGTGGTATGCCGAGAAATAAAACATCTTTTGTTCCTCGTTGTGGTAGAAGATATTCCCTTGCAAATGCTTGGGATATCCAACAAACTTCCACAGAACTGACCATGTCCGGATTTTGCTTTTGACATAGGCCGGACAACCCAAAATCTTAACATCTTTAAGAGATGGGCTCTTCCCATACCATATCACATATGGAGTGGTAGGCATCTGATTTGGTTGGAACCCTATTCAATAGGTATGCAACTTCTCAAGTGCATAACCCTAAAAGAAAATAGGCTACTCAGTAGTACTCATCATAGAGCACACCATATCACATAGGGTGTAATTGCTCCGCCCCGATACACCGACGTGCTGTGGTGTATTCGGAGGAGTAATGCTGAGAGAGAATCTCATTCTCCTTTAGAATAGTCCAGGAATTCCATGCTCAAGTATTCTCCTCCTTGATCACATCAAAGGACATAATACTTATACTCGTTTTTGGTTCTCTACTTCTAACTTATATTCTGTGATTATCTCAAAAGTTTTGGACTTGTGTTTCAACAGGAACATATGTCTGAATCTTGAGAAATTATCATTGAATGTAATGAAGTACAAAGAACCGGTCCTGGCATATGTAGACAGGGGACTTTCATACATCAGCATGTATCAATCCCAAGAGTTCACTAACTCTTTCTCTGTTTCCAATAAACGGAGCTGTGGTCATCTTATCTTTGTGACATGACTGATAAGTTTTACAAGATGTAAATCCAAAATAATTTAAATATGCATCTTTATGTAACTTCAGCTAGTCGGGTCGCATTGATATGACCTAGTCTACAATGCCTCAAGAAGGATTCGTTCATATCTGAACTCTTCCTCTTGTATGTGTTCTGTACATTAAGAACTGTGGTTTGATTTAGAACGTCTATACTTTTAGATAACGTGCCTGAACCGATCAACTCTTGATATAGGAAATGTTCAAAACATTATCCAACAATACAAAATTATATCCTTCTTTACTGATAAAGAGACTGATATGATGTTGTATATCAGGTTCAGTATCTAATAACATTCGTTCAGAATCAATGTATTTCGTAACACAGGGTGATAACAGCCAACAGACTTGGCTGCAACACTTGCATCATTTCCAACTCTTGAAACTTATCACCCATTCTCAGTTCTCTACCTTTCTGTAGCCCATGTAACAGATTACATTTGCGGGATCCTGATCCGGTATTTCATACCCAGGACGTAAAGGATACTGAGAAACAGTTCTCGGTAATGAACACACCCGAAGATGATGCATCAGCATGCACATTCTTCGTTTGGGCGGCATGGGAATTCTGATAATCCCCCATTTCCTGCTCTGTCTTTTAACAATTATAAGTTGGAGCAGGACCAACGTTCCCTAGCGCAGTATAACAAGCGGGTTCGGTCAATACATCCGTATTATTATCTTGATTAAGGCGTGACATGGTCGCTACCTGGAGAGAGATAGAAGAAAACACTTAGCGTATAATCTTGCAAGATTAGATTGGTTATGAATATATCTAATCAGGATGACTCCCACTGTTTTAGTCAAATCTTCCTTCAAACCCTAAAAGGTAAGACTAGCCGGGATTAATTACACTCTACAAGTTCGCCAATCTTTTAGCCAGGCCAGTGTCGGTACTTTGAGGGAGGTTCCCCGTGCTTTCGCATGGACCTAATTAAAATAAATTCCGTTTTCCCATAAGCATAACCACGTTAACACCTTTCTAGACACATACTCGATCGGCTAGTTGTAATGTGTAAAACTCTCCCAGGAGTAACTCTTACTCGCAGTGGGTATCGGGATCCAACTATCTCATAAAAGGTATGCAATCTCATTGCAAATTTCAACACTTGAAATTCCCGATAATATGTTGCCCCTAGTACTTATGACCTTAACTATGGTCAACATATCATAAGCACTAGTCAAGTTCTTCCCGTCATTTCATGATTAATTAGACCCGCCCACATGACTCTCAACTATGCTCGACATAATCCCATAACTGTCCTAATTAATCGCATTATATGCTGTGTAGGAAGACATCACTTAGCTACCGTACACTACGCCTCAACTATAGTCGACATACGCAGCACGAATACTAAGTACCTTACTTCCTAAAATGACAGAGAGCTACGACAGGTTTTTAAGAAAACCCTTTGCATAATGAACTTGATATCGTTGTAGAATTGAGTGATTTTAAATGGAATGTTTTTGAGGCCTTTTCTAGTTTTGCCAAAGAAGTCACTCTCGGTGAAGGGATCTCGGCTCTTTCCTTATCGAATAAGGTGCAGGATATTTCACAAATATCACTATGCAAAGCAAAAACTATAAAAACAATCAAAAGACAAACCGAGTTTGTAGTATCTGCTAGTTTCGCTAAAGAGGTCACTCCCGGTGAAGGGATCTCGGCTCTTTCCTTATCGAATAAGGTGCTGTATATTCTACAAGGAATACCGCTATGCAAAGCAAGAACTAGAGCTACCAGTTTTTGAGACAAGTTTCTACAACATCTTTAGGTTTCTTCTAGTTTCATTAATCTCATTAATGAAGTCCCATTTTATTATGCTTCACAAGCATCACATTTGAAACGAAATCAGCAATATAACATATATCTCATATATATAATATAAACATTCGTCTCAGGCAGTAATATGATCTCATCATAGAATATTGCGGCAGAAGATAACATATGAAATATTGGATATATTAGGATTTCCGTGTTTTATGCGAGCCTGTATAAAACGCGGATTCCACGGTCGCGGTGAATAGCCAAACCCACACCTTTAGACCCCTACGAGAGCGGCAAGCAACCCTACCAATTCTAGAGTTAGGAGACCCGGTCTCGACTCCTCGAGATGGTCTCCCACTGGACCCTAGAACCCGGTTACTTATGCTCCCCGCCTTGGGTCTATCCTAATGCGGAAAAGTAAATAATATACAATGGTGACATCATTCTCAACCCGGAAGTGCCCCAATAAAAGAATATTACATACAATGAATTTTACACGAATGAAAAATGAAAAACTCTCATCTCACATAAAACCCCCGGCTATTCAGAACACAACGATCCAATATAACATATCACAGCAACATATAATATCTCATATCATCAACGTAAGAAAGTATGCGTATCCCGATTGTCGTTAATGTATAGCAACGAAGCCGGCGATACACCACATACTGCACTTACGGTCACAGAAAAGAAAGTGTAAAACTACAACAGTTCGAATCCGCAACCTCCTTAGACATCTCATGCCTAACCAAATGAATTCCTTAGACATCGCATGCCTAACAATTATAAACCCCACATTTTAGTCTCGATCTCGAAAACACTTTTCAATATCTAGTCAGGCAATTCAACAAGATTCCGGACATCCTGATCGAATACTCGTCGCAAACTTTAGTAGACGGCCGCACCCCCGGATGCCGTCGACGAAGTGCACTAAAGCGGAACACCGCTGCCGCGAGCACCCGAACGGATGCTTTTGACGACGGGGTTCTCCTACAGTCACTTGGTCGGGGCTATGGGTCGTGGTTATCTATTAAGTTTACCCAGCGAGTATCCGCGTACGCTACGTGATTGCGACGGACTTTTGATCACATCAAAATCCCGTGGCAACCGATCAAATGAGACTAAACTGCTAGATTTATAACATTCTAATTAGTTATCTCATAACTACTTGTGGATTCCAAATATTGTATCACATTCCAGATAAATAGACAATGTTAAACTTTCCGATCGAATAAACAAACACCCAAGATTTCCCAAATAGCTCAACACTTGAGCGGAGTTAAAAAAGTATCCATCACATGCCACAGTACCAATGGTCCAGCCGTAGAAGGGTCAAACCAACGCCTCACATGTGGCAACGCCGTACTGCCCCAAACCCTAAGGTTTAGAGGCGGTTCAGACGGTCACATAATCGAGTTAAGCTTTGTGTTCTTCTAGAGGGTCCACCACGTTACTTGCACGACTTAGAACGTTCTTTAACTAAGCAAAAAATCTAACACTTGGAAATTTTCCGGCAGGGGAAAAGGTGAGTTATTGATATCCGTTCGAACTTTTTAACATGTTCTAAATTACCCGGAAAACGTTAAACGAAGTTAAACTTTCCGATCGAATCAACGAATACAAAAGATCTCTAGAAAACTCAACAGTTGAGTAGAATTAAAAACTCCCAGAAGCATGCAAAATTAACCAAGAATAAACCCCAGAAGTGGTAGCACTAAACACTTGAAGTTGGCCGTGGAACCGCCGCCAAACGCATGGTTTGGCCGCGGGTCCGCGGACCAATGAGGGAATTAGTGCTCCGTACTTCACAGTAATTCTTAGAATTCCCTGCTGAATTTTCTGAGTATTTTTAATACGGAAAAAATCATATTTTTAAAAAACTTCCAGAGAGGGGGTCAAAATCGACGTTTCGGGGTTCGATCGGACTTTTAACTTCGTATACACGTTGCCTAATGCTCTAGCTAGGCTCTAATACCACTGTAAGGTTACTAGGCACTGTCACAAGGTTCTATAAGGCATCAACCATGCCCGATTTAAAATTTAGAAGTGCCGAACAGCCTAAAGCGAGGATCTTTACTAGATAATTAGGGTTAAACATGCATGCAAACAACTTTACATCTAAGAGTTAGGGATTACAACCTTTGTAGACTAGTCCTTCACTTCTTATAGCTCCGTGTAGTAGTCCCCTTCGCTGCGATCGTAAACTCCGGACTCTAGAGAGGCTCTATAAAGAAACGAACATGCTTGTTTCTATGACTTCGAGGCCGAAGATGATCTACGTCGAGGAGACACTAACTCAAGCTATTCCTTCACTAGGTCATGAACTTTGTGAAAAGAACACACTCTCCTACATGGCAAGTGGTAGAGGATAAAGAAGTAGGAGGTGGGCTCACTTTAGAATTGATTTTCTCACATTATTTCTCATATCTCCATTGAAGCTAGCAAGCTTTTCATGGAGATTGAAGAAGATGAAGAAGAAGTCATGAATAATTCAGCCATTATAATTGTTAGGCATGCGATGTCTAAGGAATTTCAAGGTAAGACTAGCCGGGATTAATTACACTCTACAAGTTCGTCAATCTTTCAGTCAGGCCAGTGTCGGTACTTTGAGGGAGGTTTCCCATGCTTTCGCATGGACCTAATTAAAATAAACCTCGTTTTCCCATAGGCATAACCCCGTTAACACCTTTCTAGACACCTACTCGATCGGCTAGTTGTAATGTGTAAAACTCTCCCAGGAGTAACTCTTACTCGCAGTGGGTATCGGGATCCAACTATCTCATAGAAGGTATGCAATCTCATTGCAAATTTCAACACTTGAAATTCCCGATAATATGTTGCCCCTAGTACTTATGACCTTAACTATGGTCAACATATCATAAGCACTAGTCAAGTTCTTCCCGTCATTTCATGATTAATTAGACCCACCCACATGACCCTCAACTATGGTCGACATAATCGCATGACTGTCCTAATTAATCGCATTATATGCTGTGTAGGAAGACATCACTTAGCTACCGTACACTACGCCTCAACTATAGTCGACATACGCAGCACGAATACTAAGTACCCTACTTCCTAAAATGACAGAGGGCTACGACAGGTTTTTAAGAAAACCCTTTGCGTAATGAACTTGATATCGTTGTATAATCGAGTGATTTTAAATGGAATGTTTTTTAGGCCTTTTCTAGTTTTGCCAAAGAGGTCACTCTATGTGAAGGGATCTCGGCTCTTTCCTCATCGAATAAGTTGCAGGATATTTCACAAATATCACTATGCAAAGCAAAAACTATAAAAACAATCAAAAGACAAACCGAGTTTGTAGCATCTGCTAGTTTCGCTAAAGAGGTCACTCCCGGTGAAGGGATCTCGGCTCTTTCCTTATCGAATAAGGTGTTGAATATTCTACAAGGAATACCGCTATGCAAAGCAAGAACTAGAGCTACCAGTTTTTGAGACAAGTTTCTACAACATCTTTAGGTTTCTTCTAGTTTCATTAATCTCATTAATGAAGTCCCATTTTATTATGTTTCACAAGCATCACATTTAAAACGAAATCTGCAATATAACATATATCTCATATATATATAATATAAACATTCGTCTCAGGCAGTGATATGATCTCATCACAGAACATTGCGGCAGAAGATAACATATGAAATATTGGATATATTAGGATTTCCGTGTTTTATGCGAGCCTGTATAAAACGTGGATTCTACGGTCGCGGTGAATAGCCAAACCCACACCCTTACACCCCTACGAGAGCGGCAAGCAACCCTACCAATTCTAGAGTTAGGAGACCCGGTCTCGACTCCTCGAGATGGTCTCCCACTGGACCCTAGAACCCGGTTACTTGTGCTCCCCGCCTTGGGTCTATCCTAATGCGGAAAAGTAAATAATATACAGTGGTGACATCATCCTCAACCCGGAAGTGTCCCAATAAAAGAATATTACATACAATGAATTTTACACGAATGAAAAATGAAAAACTCTCATTTCACATAAAACCCCCGGCTATTCAGAACACGACGATCCAATATAACATATCACAGCAACACATAATATCTCATATCATCAACGTAAGCAAGTATGTGTATCCCGATTGTCATTAATGTATAGCAACGAAGCCGGCGATACACCACATACTACACTTACGGTCACAGAAAAGAAAGTATAAAACTACAACAGTTGGAATCCGCAACCCCCGGATGCCGTCGACGAAGTGCGCTAAGGCGGAACACCGCTGCCGCGAGCACCCGAACGGATGCTTTTGACGACGGGGTTCTCCTACAGTCACTTGGTCGGGGCTATGGGGCATGGTTATCTATTAAGTTTACCCGGCGAGTATCCGCGTACGCCTAAATGCGCGAGCACATTTTGTAATCGGTCGGTTAGTACCTCAATAAGTATTAATGGTCGCATGAAGAATGTGTGAGCAATTCCATCTAAAATATTCACCAACTAGAAAGTACTTTGGAAGATGGACAAGAATGTGATAGCTTGAATTGAATTCTCTAAGTGTAGGGATGTCTTTTACACACACGTAGGGGTATATAATCAATATTTGGAAGAAAATTAGGGAGGAAGACTAAAAGCGATATTTTATTGAGGGATGATGCGATTTCTAACATTTTTTCATGACCATTAAGATATGGCTCATAACAACCGAAAAACTGGTGTAGTTGGAAACTCTTATTTTCAAGTTATTTCTTTTATAATTCTTATCTTTATATATAACTTTCACTATCTTTCTTTTATAGGATTTTGTGGGTGTAATCCGCTGAAAACTCTCAAGAGACAACACTCCTCCTACTAGGGACACCTAGAGATTTAACGGCTTGTTGCACGTGCTCAGTGCAATCGTGTTGCCTACGAAAGTGTGCTACTTAGGCTTTTCTTTTTCTTTTTCTCTTTCTCTTGAATAACTAGTTTGCTCGGGACGATCAAAATTAAGTTTTGGGATATTTGTTCAGTCGAAAATATTGTGCATTTGATATGACATTTTCCTTACTATTTTTATATAATAAAAGGTATTTATTATAAATATGACACATATGAGGGTTTATCTGTAAAATTACTATTTTCATATGTTTATATATTATAATTAACATTATGAAGGAAAATGTAAACATATAATATCTATGTAATATTTAGTCCATTTAAATATGCTTACCATATCAAATATCTTTAACCAATTCTCTTAAAACTATAATATCATGTCAAATGGTTAAGATAATATCTCAATAAAAACAAATTCTACTAAAATTATTTATTGAGTTATTATGCAGAAATTATATCAGGACTGAAATCAAGGAAATCCGAGTTAGCGAGATCAAATCTGCCGAAATATTCAAGTAAATCGAAGAAATCAATTCTGGCAGAGACTTAGAGAAGATTTTCAGATTCCAGATATCAAAATAGTCTACATGTGTCACAATAAGAAACCACAAGATTTTTGAAGCAAAGAACCCTCCAAAAACACCAGAGTTCAAATCACCGGAGTTCAAATCCCATCACCCACATTATTTTTAATATTGTTTTATTTTAAATTTTTAGAAGTCCAAAAGCTTACACGTGCATAACTCGTAAAAACAAAACGTCACATATAAAACAAACTGACCCAGGAGCTTCACCATGCGACGAGGGACACGTGGCACCCCTGAACCGGCCTGACTCGGCCGGCGACTCGGCTAACTCGGCCCGCCCCCGCCGGCCGGACTCGGCCGGATCGCCGATCTTCCAACATGAAAGATGTGTCTTTTTGGCTTTTTAACTCCCCTGTACACTTTAAATTTCCTCCACATTAACAGAGCCCTTTAAAATCTCAATAAATCCAATTTTTAATACAATTTAATACATTTTTTCTTCACACCCTTTCACCTACCCTAACCTTAGTTTTACCCTATAAATACCACCACTAAACACACACCCTCACTCACAATTCTGTCCAAACTCTCAAGAAAATTCTCTAGAAATTTTGTGTGCAAGTGGAGTTAGCGAAGGGCGAAACTCCGGCGAAATTCAGACGACGACCCTAGGAGCTCCCGGCGACGAAACGACGCACCGACACCTCCTACATCTTCCTCTCCCTCTTCTCTATACTACAAACCTATAAGTCCCACCTCCCTCTTTCCTTTTCCATTCTAAAAAGTTCTTTTTCTAAAACCCGACGGAAGCGGAGTTAAATCCGACTTCCGATTAGGTTTTCTTTATAAACTTCAATTTTCCTTAACGCAACCATGTTAAACTCTTAAATCTTGACTATTAATCATTAACAAAACATGTTGAACAAGTTCCATAGCAAAATATTTCATTTTGTAACTTTTACCGCTCTTTTTCACTAAAATACCATGTAGTTTACTTTCTACTTTAAAATATCATTAAACTTGCTATACCTTTAATTAGATCACGAAGTAATGACCTACCTCCTCACAAAACTCATATGCAATATAGCACAATACCTTTCGGGAACATAGAATACGGGAAAACGAAACTTTACATATAAATACCTTTTACTATTAAAACCGTTTTCGACAAGATTGTGTATTTTACAAAAATCTTTACAAAGAGCTGCTACAGCTCATTTTGGGGAACCCGATCAGGATGGTGCGTATTATCGCACATGCTCAGGTTTAGTAGTGCGAGATGCAGACCTCCGCAAGGAGCATTTGGTCTCGAGAGATTTAAAATACAAATATCTTAAGAAAATGGTATTTCTAGAAAATAATAAATTAAAATTATTTATATATATATATATTTGTATCATCAAAATATCTATTTTTGATATATTATAAATATTCTAACTTTTCTAAATCACAAGAATCACTTTACATGAAAATACCATGAAATTCCATACAAGCCCAACACTTTACAATTAAATACCATGTATTATGAAAAATATGTTTATTCACTAGAAATGTCATAAATACAAAATCTACAACTATGAAAACTCTAAAGACGATAAATAAATAGTTGGGGTGTATTTTGAAAAGTATACAAAAATTATTTTTACATAAAAACCCCTCAAGTTCTATAAATTACCCTAAGGACCCTAGTAAATATAGGTTTAAGCGGGACCAATCTCTTGACCCTCAGAGAGCCGGAGAAGTGGGTGCTTGCTTATTTAAGGTAGACAAATTAATAACGGTGTTATCAACACGGTAATCGTCTTTGAAAAAGACACAAATCCTGCCGTCCATGTACAGCGGTTACCGATAACATCAAAACCTAATTCAGGACTTCAAGTTCTTTTATAATTGTCTGACTCAGACTGAGTCTCATTATAAATAATCTGACTTGAATATGATTCAAGTACAATCTACAATATAACAATTCAATATGAATCCATATATTCAATCTGTTCAATCTATATTGACTGAACCGAACCATGGATATACTTCCATTTACATGATTCTCCAGTTACATCCATGATTCTCCTGTTACATCCATTTACTGATATCATGGTTTCAGCAAGTCATCCAATTATACAATCTATATTACAAGACAATATAAGTTGAAATACAAACAATACAAATATGACATCACGGGATTTAAGGGGTAGCTTGGTACAGAAGGTGTTAGAAGTGGCACGAGACTGCAAGACTTAAGATACCTAACCTGTATTTCTGTTTCTGTTGTACCGTGGCATAAACAGTTCCTTGTACTCCTGTTACCCTTAGTCTCTGGCATATAGAGACTCCTCTCGTATACACTGGTATCCTTCTGTACCAAGCTATAAATAACAGCCTTAACAATAAAAAAAACTACACACTCTCTCTCTCTGTCTATTCTATTTCTCCCTTATTTTTGGGACTTACCGAGCGATTGTTCGCTGACGATATTCCTTCTCTTTCTTCTTTGGAATGTTGTCAGGTGATCTAGACACCCAGGAGATCGAGCCTACTAGCGAGGACTTGGATCAGCTAGCCTACGACCCAGAGCTTTAGATTCATTGTACACATTTCATTTCAGTACTTTTCATTTCTGTTATACCACTGTTTAGGCATCGCTTTATCCCATGTATTTACTTTTCCATGTATTGTAAAAAGAATGTGAATAGATAAAGTTGATGTTCTATTATATTTTTTGTCTCTTGTGCATTTCTTTTATATTGCTTAGTACACTTAGCGTATTTGCTTCAGAGTAAATACGTAGCGGCCTCGTCGCGTCCTCTGCCCGTATACTAGGAAGCGGGGCGTGACAAGATATGGAAAATATATCAGGCATTCTGGTAACTAGATCTATGGTTTTAGATCTAGATTTGGGTAGTTTCCCAATCTGGTTACTTTGACACTATTCTAAAGGTGTTTTAGAATGGACGATTCCTGGCATGGTGGTGTACCTGCAGGTTATGGAGTCACCCTCTCTAAAGGTGTCTTACAGACTAAAGGGGAGAGGGATCTGCATGATTGGCATATCACTTGCTTAGGCAATTGAGTCAATCATGAGATGTCAAGTACCATACCAGATGTTGTTTTTTGCACTAGTTGCAATAAGTTTATATTAATCCAATCCTGGAGAAACGTTCGGAAACAGTTTATGAACATAAGTGGATGTTCTAGGGATATGGTAACGGCAGCCTCCTTCGGGAGACGGTTATCATTCCAGGCTTCCAAGATGACCTGGATGACAGAGTGACTGTCAGAATTATAGTTTTCCCTCTTTTGAGGGGCAGTAGTTTGGACAGGTGGTCCAAGCGGATACTGAGGAAGGCATGGTACAGGATACTGATTAAATTCAGTAGACAATACAATCTAAGATGTTTGTTGGATTTGGAGTTCATTTGTGAACTGGGTCCCATCAGATATCCAGACATATTCTAAGACAGGTATTGCTTATTTCGGGAGATAGCTTTCTCCGCGAACTTGAGATAAAGAGAGACATAGAAAGAAACATTGGAGCAGATCCACCCACTGAGGATATTTTTCGAACGCAATAGTTTTACAAACAAGCTTTGTGAAACTAATTGGTAGAGAAGTTGGGTGTTCGGTATCACGCGGGCTGTGAGTATGCGACACCGCAATAATTGGCCTTAAGTGCAAGTGGGAGATTGTTGGCTATAGTGACCTCAAGTCAATTATTGGATCGCAGGCACGTGGTTGCAATGATTGAGGGAGGACCCATACCGGTAGAACAGACTTTCTCGAGATGATAGTATGCTATCTGGTTTGTCTTTATCATCGTGCACATGATTCAGGTGACATTACAGATCACTATTATATGTTGATAGAGCCCATAGGTTTCTTACTTGACTACCAACATTATGATGATGATCATATACGTGGGACCTGGGTAGTCTATAATCACATCCTTAAAATGTCCCTAGTCGTGGGAGTTTTGAGACTGGGCATCGATACTCCGAGAGTAGACTAGCTGTCACGCCCCGCTTCCTAGTGTACAGCGAAGGGACGCGACGAGGTCCGCTACGTATATACTCAGAAGTACATACGCTAAGCGTATCTAAGCAATATAAAATAAATACACAAGAGACAAGAGATAATAAAAACAACAACTTTTATTTATTAACATTCTTTTGTACAATGCATGAAAAGGAAATACAACCGAAATAAAAAGATGCCTAAACAGTGGCATAACTGAAAATGAAAAGTACAGAAAAGAAAAGTGTATAATGAAACTAAAGTGCAGGGTCTTCGGCAAACTGCTCCAAATCTTCTTGAGATGGCTCGAACTCTGCCGGGTCCAAATCACCAGACGACATTCAAAGAAGAAAAAAATAGAATGTCGTCAGCGAACATGTCGCTCGGTAAGTCCCAAAGGTAAGAGGAAAGTAGAATAGACAGAATAAGAAGATATCTATTAAAGTTTATACGGTTGTTGTAATATTGTGTTAACGCTGTTGTTTGTAGCTTGGTACAGAAGAATGCCAGTGTATACGAGGGGGGTCTCTATATGCTAGAGACCAGGGCAAACGGAATATACAAGGAACCGTTAAGCCACGGTACAAGAGTAACGGAATATATGTTAGGTATCTTAATCTGACCACCTCGTGCCACTTTTAACACCTTCCGTACCAATCTACCCCTTAAACCCCGCGATGTCTTATTTGTATTGTTATCTTGTAAATTGTATTGATTGTAAGATTGATTGACTGACCGACCGAAACCATGATATCAGGAAACGGTTGTAACCGTAGAGTCATGTAAATAGAATACTGAGAATCATGTAAAAGGAATATATCCATAGTTCGGTTCGGTCAAGTTTGATAATTGAATTCATGGTTACAGGTGTTCATATTGAATTGGAATATTGTAAATTGTAGATTGACTTGAATCATATTCAAGTCAGATTAATCAGACTCAAACTCGAGTCAGACAATCAGAAATGTGAATCGAAGTCTTATAATTGCTAGGGTCCTTAGGGTAATTTATAAAGCTTGAGGGGGTTTTATGTAAAAATACTTTTATACACTTTTCCAAAATACACCTCGAGTATTTGTTACTCGTCTTTAGGGTTGTAATGAGAGTGGATTTTATATTGTAACATTTCTAGTGAAAATATCCTAGTTTTTATAAATAAAGGTATTTATCTGTAATATTGATTTATTTGAAATTCATGGTATTTTAATGTAAAATTTATTCCTGTGATTTTTAGAAAAAAGTGGAATATTTATATTATAATAAAATAAATATTTAAATGATAAATATACATATTTTTATACAAAAAATAATTTTAATAAATATTTATATTCCAAAAATCTCATTTTCTTAAGATGTCGTATTTTAAACCTTTCGTGACCGAATGCTCCTTGCGGAGGTCTGAATCTCGCACTACTAAGCCAGAGAATGTGCGATGATCCGCACCATCCCGAACGGGTTCCCCAAAAATGGGTTGTAGCGGCGCTTTGCAAAGATTGTAAATACTAATCCTTTAGAAAACGGTTTTATAAAGTAAAAGATATTTATTTGTAAAAATGTCAATTTTCCGTATTTTAAATTCTAGGGTTTCCTAAGTCAACTAGTCTATTTCTAAATGGTCTAAACTACAAGTTGTTAGATGCCTCAAATCGCCTCTTCACCGCCAATTGTGGCCAGATAAGTACAAATGAGGAAAGGAGGGATCCGTTCACAAATCACCGTGAGACGGGCCTTTTAAAGTTACCTTTTCTCACTTGCCTAGCCTAGACACCATAAAGTTAGGTTTAGATAAACGATCGATGTCCACAACTTATCGTGTTTTCCTAATAAGAGGTATTTATTTAAAAGTGTATCAAAACTAAAACTTTTAGAAATGGTTTTATTAAGAATATGGTATTTAAATGAAAGTATTGATTTATCGTATTCTAAGTTTTGATTATATCGTTTAGGGTTGTATTTGCATGTGTGTGGAGGTAGGTCATTACCTCGTGCTCTACTTTAAATGTATAGAAAAGTTAAGGGGTTAAATGTGAAATCGAAACATTGTGGTATTTAAGTGAAAAATACGATAATTTGAAAAGGCTATCATTTCATGTGATGAAACTTGTTCAAATTGTTCGTTAAATATTTAATAGTCAACAATAAGATGTTTAAGTATGATTGAATTGGTGAGAAGTGAAATTTTATAGAAAACCGAATCGGAAATCGGATTTGTTCCGATTCCGTCGGGTTTGTAATTCCGTATTTTCTTGAATAGGGAAGAGAGAGGTAGAAAGGGACTTATGGGTTTTGATTAAGCAAGGGAGTGAGAGGGGACTAAAGGGGTTGCCGAGGCGTTGCTTCGTCGCCGGTTGTTCCTCAAAATGTCGCCGGAATTTCCGCCGGAATTTCATCGGAGCTTCGCCGCGAACTTGTTTTCAAAGTACACAACTCTTGAGAAGATTTTGAGAGAATGGGCTCAGAATTTTGGGATGAGAGGGTAGAGGGTAGGGGGTGTATTTATAGGGTAGGCTAGGGGTAGGGTAGGTGAAGGGTTTTTAATAAAAAAATGTAAAAATTATAGAAAATTAATTAAAATTTGAGTAAATAGGGTATATTGAAGTCTCGGGAACCGATCCCATTAAATGGTGTGTGCAGGGGAGTTGGGCAACTGAAAAGTCATAACTTTTCAGTTGTCGACTCGGTCGTCCGGCCGAGTCCGGCCGGTGGCGCCGGCCCGAGTCGGCCGGTCCGCTGGCCGACTAGAATGGTCGGGAGGTGGGGGTCTCATGGGTTAGGCACTGGTGCTTTTAGATTTTCAGGTGAAGTTCAAGTTTTGGAAGTTATGGTGTTTGGACTGTTGGGCTTCCAAAGGATTTAAAACAAAAACAATATAAAAATAATGTGGGGGCAGGGGATTTGAACTCTGGTGGCTTGGTTCAGCAGTGTAAGGTGTTACCAATGAGCTACAAGCTCCTTCTTGTAATTATTGTGGGAAAATAAATATTTAAAGTGGTGACAGCAACATTAAATACCCCAAGTATACTTAAAATTTAAATCAATTTTATGTATACAAAAATTGGAGTTGTTACAATCTACCCTCCTTACAAAAATTTCGTCCTCGAAATTTACAACTTTTATTTGAGGACTAGTTTACAAAGAGGTGATGATATCTTGCACGCATTTCATCTTCCCTTTCCCAAGTGGATTCTCCTGGAGTGTCTTTCCTCCACATTATCCGGACCAAGTTAACTTCTTTGTTCCGAAGTGTCTTCACTTTCCTGTCCAGGATCTCCACAGGCTATTGTTCACAAGACAAGTCGGGCTGTATAGTAAGCTCGGAATGATCAGGAACATGGCTAGGGTCACTCACATACTTTCTGAGTTGGGATATGTGGAACACGTTATGCACTCCTTCCAATAAGGGCGGAAGTGCTAAGCGGTATGCCACTTCACCGACTCGTTCGAGTATGTCGAACGGTCCAATGTATCTCGGACTCAATTTACCCCGTCTTCCAAATCGGATCACTCCGCGGTTCGGAGATATCTTCAAGAATACATGATCTCCTGGCTGGAACTCCAAGTGTCGTCTCTTCGCATCAGCCCAGTGTTTCTGTCGATCTTGGTCTATGCGCATCCTTTCCCTGATAGTACGAACCATATCAATGGTCGCTACTATCATCTCTAGTCCAAGAAGTTCCCTATCTCCGATGTCGTCCCAACTTAATGGTGATCGACACTTCCTTCCATACAATACTGCAAAAGGTGCCATTCCTATGCTTGCTTGGTAGCTATTATTGTATGCGAACTCCACAAGATGCAGGTGTTGGGGTAAAAATTTTCACCCCGGTTGACCGGGTCAAAGTCAAGGTCAACCCCCAAGCTAGGTGGGCCCAAGCCCAGGTCAAGCGGGCTCATGCCCAAGTCGAGCCCGCGGCCAGCCTCCCCATGCTAACAACAAAATCATTTAATAAATAATTTTTATGTAATTTTTTATACATGAATGTATGAAAAATGGACATAAAGCCAATATTTTGTAAGCTCATGGCTTATGTGCAAAAATGAAATGGTACATGAGCCATGGGATGGGCAAAATGCCATTTTTGTAAAGCCCAAGGGGATATATGCAAATATGTAAGCCTATAAAAGGCAACATGATGATGAATAAAGTAATACTTTCCATTCTCTCAAAAACCTATGGTTTGTGCCTCTTTCCCCTTTCTGAGGGTTCCAAATCTTCTTCTTTCTTTTGAATTAAATCAAGAGTTTTACTCTTCCTTTTCCAAAACTAAATAGTTTTTCACCACAAAACCCATAAAGGGGAACTTGGATCTGTCATTAGATCTTAAAAAGAAGAGATCTTTAAAATCTCATATCTCTTGATCTTCAAGATCCGGCCAAACAAAGGAAGAAGAAGGAGACTCATCTCCAGAAACCCCACTTTAGGGAAGAGCTAGGGCTCAAGGGGAGAAGCCCTTCATCAGTTTCAAAACATCCTAGGAGTTTAACTCCATATATATACATATATATATATATATATATATATAATAAATATTTCCTTTCTGAAGCATAGCTTCTGGTTCTGGGACTAAAAGCCCCCTCTTCCTTGCCGGCGCCCAAGCGCCCACGTGCCGACACGTGGCGCGCTGGCGCTCGAGCGCCCTGCGCTCAAGCGCGAAGCGCCGACGTGCCGACACGTGGCGCGCTTGCGCGCCCAGCGCTCAAGCGCGAAGCGCCCACGTGCCGATACGTGGCGCGCTTGCGCTCAAGCGCAAAGCGCTCACATGCCGACACGTGGCGTGCTAGAGCTCTTGCGCTCAAACCGCTGACCCCACGCATCCTTTGGATGTCTTTTCCCCCCTTTATATATATACATGTGTACACATACACATACTCTACAACACTCTCCCTCACAAAAAAAATTTTGGGCCAGGGCGCTGCCCCGCACCACGCAAGGGGGCTGCTAGCCCCCTTAACCCCAACCCGCTATCCGGGTAGCAGGACCCCCGTGAAAACTCTACGTGGCTCCCGATATATCCAAACCCCCTTTCAAAACAACACACATACACTGCACATTGAGTTCGCATGACCAGTTTAACCCGTTAATCGGAGGTTCCCTCGCCCCAAAGGCGAGGGGTAATTAACGGCAGCTTAGTCCGCGGCTGCCGGAGATTCGGATCTCCACAATCAATAAACCCCGGCCTACCCTAGACAGGGGGAATCTATAGTACGCCTGACAAGCGCGCGCGTATTCCCATCTCAATGGGGTGACGAAAAACACCCCACAGATTCTGGCACGCCCGGTGGGACCAATCTCTCCTCCCATATTTCGGGTTAAGCATTCATGCGAACTCAGTCAATATACATACCTATATTTATACTGAAATAATGCTTTTTCATGCAGGTTTTCAAGCAATCACCTTTCAACAATGTCTCCAAAGATGAACTCAGCTCCCATCTCCTACACGATGAAGATAGACTCCAGGACGGTCCTTCCGGCCAGTCTCGGGCGACAATGGGAGGAGCCGCTGCTACCATTTGGCTCTATTATGTTCATGCCAGTTGGTGCCATCCCAGCTCCTCAAGCCCCGGTGACAGACAAACCGATCTCGAAAAGCAAGAGGCCAAATGTGGTGGTTTCGAAGGCGCCCCAACTCAAACGCAAATCGGCGTTTGAACGACTCTCTCTGGCCCCAGCTGGGGGTAAGGCCATCAACACCAACAAAGCAACAGGGCCTCTCGAGCAAGCTCCGGCGGTGTCCCTGACAACTGCTCGATCGGGTGTTTTCTCTAAGCTCCCCGCTAATCGACTCACGGTGGCTTCCCAGAAAATGGATGCCCGCCGAGCCCTTAAAATTGAAAAGTTAAGGCAGAAAAGGCTCAGATATAGAGCCAACAAAAGGGCTAGGGCTCCTGCTAGGCTAAACTTCATGAGGTTCGAAGAACAAGGTTACCCCGATGAAGATGGGGAAATAGCTGGGTATGTGGTCTACACTGTCTACATGGTGGGCACGCGCAGCAAGAGCAAGGACAGGGCCACCACATCTCAAATCCAATCTGGCTTGAATGTGGTTGCCGCTTCCCAAGAACAGCCGCCCCCGCTGGGTGATGAAAACCTTCTCGATGAGGATGATAGGCGGAAAGACCCTTCGGTCTATGAGGAGTCGGGGTCGGAAAGCGAAGATGAGCCAACTTTCCAGCCTAAGAATGCGGAGCAACAACTTCTCCAAGAGCTCCGAAAACAGCTCAGAAGCAAAGACAAGGAGATGGCCAAGCTCTACTCAAAGATCGACGACTTGACAAATGTCATCTTACGGCTTACGGCCCAACTTGCCTCTCAGCCGCCCAATCAAGCACAGGGCTCTGCTCATGAACCGGGAAACGTTGTCCCGAGACAGCCGGTGCCTATTCCCTCAAATCCAAAGGTGGGCGGACCGCATGAAAGTCAATCGCATCCTATCTCAGGAAATGTCTTGGCTACTGATGACAGTAGCCCGCTAACTCAAGATCAAATCATGGATTTGGTTGCCAGCAAAGTCAAAACATTGGTGGCCGAAGCCGAAGTGCAAAAAGATATCAGCAGTAGTGGGAGACCATATCCTGCTCAGTATGATCTGGTAGAATTTCCTAGCGGCTATGTCATCCCCAAATTTGGAAGATTCGATGGGACGGGAAATGCGAATCAACACATCGCCCACTTCAAAGTCTCATGCGGGAATACTGGGGGCAATGATGCGCTTCTCTTCCGCCAGTTCGTTAATAGCTTGACCGATATTGCTTTCGACTGGTACGCGAGCATACCAGATGGCTCCGTTACTACTTTCATCTAAATGGAATCTTTGTTTCGACAAAGATTCATGAGCGTCAGCGATAAGATCACCATTGCCGAGCTCGTAAGGACTAAGCCCAAGAACAACGAAAGCAGCACGGATTTTATAACCCGATGGCGCAATCTCTCCGTCAAATGCGAACCGCCGATAGAGCAGGACCAATCTGTCAGTCTCCTCGTCGGAAATCTCAACAATTGGATGGCCCCGTTTCTATGCACTGCAGGTCTCAAAACATTCCAAGAGCTGACCAGGAAAGTTCAGATGCTGGAGCGCTCAAAACAGGAGTCCTCCTCGGATTCCCAAAACAACAATAGGTCCTGGAGAAACCGAAAGGACGATAATCGCAAAGGCGGAAACTCCGATGATTCTGAATCTTTCAACACTTCGGCCAACCGAAATAAGCAAGGGATGAGCGGGTCTAGAGCCAACCAGTCTCGGAAGCCAATGTTCGGAGAGGGAGGAGAATCTCCACTGAAAGAGAAGCTGGATAAGGTCTATTCCTTCAGAAGGGACAAAATACGTAAAATATTCAAAGACGCCCTGAAGAACGGTCTATAACTGCCAGAGTCAAAAAGACCGCAGGAAGCGAATAGGACCGACGACCCCAAATACTGCCCCTATCACAGAGTGATAGGTCATGCCATTGAGGACTGCTTCGTCTTCAAAGATTGGGTCGAAAAACAATACAAGGTAGGAGAGATAGAACTGTCTAAAGGCGTGTTAACAAACAGTCCAGCTGCGACCGCCAATTTCATACAAACGGAGACCGAAGTTCTTCATGAAACGGATTCTCTCAGATATCCGCCTCTCTCTGAAAACAATCGACCACCACATCATTAAACTGGGAACAGTCGACCTCTAAGTCGTTAAACTGGGAATGTAAAAAAAAATGTGTGTGTATAAAAAAAATGTGTGTATAAAAGAAAAATAAAGAAAAGCCGAAATGATGGGGCAACTCGCAATAAAAAACAGTAAGTAAAAATGAAAATGAAAATAAATCCGAAATGATGGGGCAACCGCGAATAAATAGCCGAAATGATAGGGCAATCACGACCTTCGCGATAAGAAAAGCTGAAATGATAGAGCAATCGCGGTAAAACAAAAAAAAACGGTGAGTGATGAGTCGCTCCTGGTACCATATTCCAGTGCAGCGATGCAGACGCCGACAAAAATTCAAATCTCCAAAATTCTCCCGGCCCTACGGTTAGTCCCCAAATTGACTACCGTATACAATCCATGGGCACAAATAATTCCCATCATACCTATGCCCTACCGCAATCACCAGTTACGAGGCTGGTCTCCGCCTTTGGAATTATGCTCCATTGAGAAGACCCACTCATGTGTCCTCACGATACACAAAGGAAAAACACACTTGGGGGTCCTCATGACTCCTAAGGAGAAAATGCACCTACGGGATCCTTACGACTCGTAGGGAGAAAATGCTTTTATGGGACCCTTACGGCCCATAAAATTGAAAAGCCTTAGGTGATAGGGATGTAAACCTGTCTCTTAAGCCATCGCTCCCTAATCCCCAAGTGGCGAATGATGAGTCGCTCCTGGTACCATATTCCGGTGCAGCGATGCAGACGCCAACCAAATTCCAAATCCCATACCCCAATGGCGAATGATGAGTCGCTCCTGGTACCATATTCCAGTGCAGCGATGCAGACGCCAGCCAAATTCCAAATCCCATACCCCAATGGCGAATGATGAGTCGCTCCTGGTACCATATTCCAATGCAGCGATGCAGACGCCAGCCAAATTCCAAATCCAAATCCCCAAGTGGCGAATGATGAATCGCTCCTGGTACCATATTCCAGTGCAGCGATGCAGACGCCTACAAAGTCCCGAAATTTTTATGGCCCTACGGTCTGGATAATACATCCTGCAAAACCGTATACAATCCACGGGCGTAAAACAATCCCAATCTCTCCAAAAATAATATAAAAAAAAGGTATGTCCACAAGCAAAATGGGCACGGATGAAAACCCGAAAGGGCTCCGTGAGTAAAAACAGCAGGACTGCCGGCGAGTTTGTGAAAACCCGAAAGGGCGCAAACTCGTGAGAAAGTGATGAAATGCACTCACAAGGTCTTCTCGACTTTGTGAGGAGAAAATTCCCACGTGAGATCCTTACGACTCACGAAGGAGCAACACACTTGGGAGTCCCCACGACTCCTAAGGAGAAAATACACTTACGGGATCCTTACGACCCGTAGGGAGAAAATGCTTTGTGAGACCCTTACGGCTCACAAAATTGAAAAGTCTTAGGTGATAGGGACCTAAAACCTATCTCCTAAGCCATCGTTTCCTAATAAGCAAACGCAAATGATGATTCACTCCTGGTACCATATTCCAGTGTAGCGATGCTAATGCCAAACAAAAAAAAACAATTCCCAAATCCTCTTATGACAAATGACGATTCACTCCTGGTACCATATTCCAGTGTAGCGATGCTGATGTCAACCCAAATCAAATAGTAATACCCAGCCCTCTTTATACCAAGATCTGTATTCTATTATTTTATAATCTTATTTATTCTATTTATAACTTTATTTATCCGAAACCTAAAAAGAATTTCTTTTAACTCAAACTCAGCCTTTCCCATAGCCCAAACCCGACTCAGGCCCGTTTCTTATTTTTCCCCAAAATTAATTTCCCTTGTCTCTTTAAATAACCCAAGCCCAGCCAATGTTCTTTTAAACTTAAATTCCTTTTCTTTTATTTTCTGGCCCGAGCCCAGCCCCATTATCCTCAGCCCATCTTTTAAAATTAAATTATTTAACCCGGCCCATTTCCAAGAATTATAATCTTTCCTTCCTTATTTTAAATTCTAGCCCAATCTCTGGCCCGCGACTCCTTAACCCGACCCGGCCCACACCCTCCCTTCTCCTTCCCTCTCCAACGGCTCTTCTCCCGCTCGTTACTGCGCCACGCACTCCTCGCCGTAACCGCCGCCGCCTCCTCCGCTAACGCCAACGACCACGTCGCCACGCTCCTCGCCTTCACCAACGCCACGATGCGCGCCTCTCTCTCCTCTCGTAATTTTTCCTCCCCTCTCGTCCTCTGTCTCGATCTCTCCCTCGAACCCAAGTCAGTCCCCTCCGCTTCACCTTCGACTCCGACCGCCACATCCCCGGTCTCGACGCCATCATCAACGTCGTCACCTCACGTCCCTCACCTCCACCCTCGATCACGAGCACCCACTTCCTCTCTCCCACTTCCCTGCACACCGAACACGAGCCCTGCGCCCCTCGCCGGCGAGCCCCTCTCTACGTCTCGTCGACGACGACGGCAATCCTCGCTCAGTCCTCCCCCACCAACACGACTCCACCTTCGTCGACCCGAGCCCCTGCCGAGCACCCCTGCACCCAACCCATTTCACCTGAGCCGGCCACTTGCTTACCGCCGACGAGCCCACTACATCGTCGACCACCACCATCATCCCTGCTTGTCTCTCTCTCAGCTCTCTCGCTCTCAGTCTCTTTCTCTCCCTCTCTCTCAGTTCTCTCTCGTAGCTCTCATCTCTCAATCTCTCACTCTACCTCTCTAACCCTCTCTCTCTCCTTCTGTTCTCACTCCCTGCACTCTCTCAGTTCTCTCACTCTCTCTCTCTTTCTAACTCTCAGCTCTCTCACTCCCTCTGTCCCTCTCTCTCTAGCTCTCTACCTCTGGGGATACACATCTTTGGTGGTGATGATTTTGACAAGAGAATTGTTGTTTGGCTAGCAGTGGACTTTAAGAGAGATGAGGGCATTGATCTTCTCAAAGATAAGCAAGCCCTTCAGCGACTCACTGAGATGGCAGAGAAGGCCAAGGTGGAATTATCAACTTTAACACAGACAAACATGAGCTTACCCTTCATTACTGCAACCGCTGAAGGCCCCAAGCACTTCGAGTACAACTACCTGATTCCGAGGCCGAACCTATGCTGCGTTCGTGACGCGATCGTGCCATTGCCGCCGCCGTGCATCACTAGAAGTTTCCAGGCAAGTTCTGTACTTGCTTACATGCTATTTTTACCCAAGTTACAATCGCTAAGTATATAGATTCTAAGTTACAGTTTAAACTAATTGTGTACTATAACCTGCTCGACGCGTGTTCTCAAAGGAAATATTTTTCTAAATTGGCGGAACTAGATTAATTACTTTGGCCCTTGCTGTGACGAATACTTTGTGCAAGTTTCGCTGGAAATTATGACCATTAAAGATTAAAACGACTACCCCCAAGTTTAATCGTAAAACTGTAATTGTATTGTACCTGAAAATCGTTAAATTCACCATAAATCATATACATACTAGAATGGTGCGTTCGAGGGCTCAAATCGAAACCAACTCGACGAATTTTAACCCTATACTAATTTTCAGATATTCCTGTACTCAAACGATGACGATATTTGGATCGGAGTGCGACTCTGGACTGCAGTCCAGAGCGACTCCAGTTGTTGCTTGCTGTTCCGTAATGGGTACCGCAGGATTTCCTTAACTCGTAGGTTGCGGAACTCTGCTGTTTATTATAGATAAAACTGTTATCTAGGCGACACCATTGATTTCATTCTATTTTGTTACCGTTTGATATTTATTCTATAATTTAAAAGATCGGGACGCATAACAGTCCCAGCAGAATCAGAACTAACATATTAGTGTTAAACAGTGAATAACTCCTGACGTGCAGATACGATTGACGATCCGTCTATTACGTTGAAAACCTTACTGAAAACCCTAGAATTCATCCAACTGTAGCATCGCTAAAATCTGATCCCAACTGGGATTAAAATGCGTTGCGAAACGGACTTCTGATTCTGAAACCGGATTTCCAGCCGCGAGCGCTTAAAATGAAATGGTTATAATTAATGATCCTGGAACCCGATTGGCTTGAAACTGAATTAGATGAATAGATAACTGAACATACTAATTATCACCTGTTTATCATTTCATTAAACTATACACGTACGTTTCTTGATAAATCGTACAAGTGATAAAATACTATTTCATAACATTCTAATCATGCTTATATACTTGTTCACGCATCATATCATACCCATATCATTGTATTGGTAACCTAGTGATATTGTGCATTTACCCAGTGTTAGATTTTAGTGATGATTGTGGCAAGTACGTCAGTGTTCGTGTATCCGTGAATAAGTGAAAGTGATACGTACTCGTGCACAATCAGCGACCCTATTGTTCTTTTGCATTGTCGACGTCTGTGGGATGCGTGTACGTGTGACTATAAGTGGTATGGGACACTTATGGAAGCGCTTGCACGGGTGTCACAGATAAGGCATCCGACACTGCCATTTATCTTAGGTATTAGTCGGGACGTGCTTGATGGAGGTCCTGCCTCCAATTCTCGCGCAGACTTGTCACGGATCGATTAGTACTTGGGGTCATGGTTAGCGTTTGATGTAGACCACGGGGTGTGGGGTAGTTTAAGTGTGAGTTCAACAGAATCTCGGGAGTTCCATGCCGGCTTATATATTTAGGGAGTTATATGGAGATTTACAGGGTATGTGATATACACCGTGATATACATGTTACATGTTGGGCCCGTGGTCCCTTGCCCTTGGGTTCTACCCTTGGGTGGAGGACACTCGCGAGTGGTTGACTCTCACACTTGGACTGACGATAGGCTTAGTGACCTGTACAGTGAGACTTAGAGACTGATAGAGATACTGGCATTTATATTCCTTATATACTGTGTTGGCATACGTGACATATCGTTATACTGCTTTTCTGTTCCGCTGCATTGATTACTGCACATTCATATTCATGCTGTCATCGATTTACTGTTATTCATATCCATTACCACTGTTAGAACTGTCACTTGATTATATATATATTATATTGCTATTGTGTCGCTCTGACGACCTGAGTATGCATGCTCAGTGTGGGGAGAAGATTTAGCCTGGACCAGTGCATCACAGACTTCTTGACTTGCCATTCCGAGTACATTCGTTTGTTCCACTTCAGGTCAGTCTTTACATTGTTCCTTTCAGTTACTGTATTTCTCATTACCTGTGCACCTTTTACTGTTTACCATGATAAACTAGAAGCCGAAGTGTGACTACAGCAGGACATTTCCTTAACCGTAGGAGCATGGCTGGCCTTGTCTACCCCTCGTATTCCGTATTTTGGGAAGCGGGGCGTGACACAAATCAAACCAACAACCTCTACGGCGGAATTATGCTCCGTCTCAGAATTTACCCCGTGTCGAAATCATGCTTCGCCTCGGGATATCTACCTTCCCTGCCGGAATTATGCTCCGCCTCGGAATCAAGTCAACCAGCAAGCTCTGCGTCGGAGTTATGCTTCGTCTCAGAATGCACCCCGTGTCGAAATGATGCTTCGCCTCGGTGTATCTGCCTTCCCTGTCAGAATTATGCTTCAGCTCGGAATCAACCAACGACCTCCTCGTCGGAATTATGCTCGGCCTCGGAATCAAGTCAACCAGCAAGCTCTGCGTCGGAATTATACTTCGTCTCAGAATGCACCCCGTGTCGAAATGATGCTTCACCTCGGTGTACCTGCCTTCCCTGTCGAAATTATGCTTTGTCTCGGAATCAAGTCAGCCAACAAGCTCTGCGCTAGAATCATGCTCCGTCTCAGAATATACCCCGTGTTAAAATCAATGCTTCGCCTTGGAATATTTGCCTTCCTTGTCGGAATTATACTTCGCCTAGGAATCTACCTCTGCATCGAAATCATGCTTCGGTCAGAATGTTTGCCGCTCATCGGAATGATGCTCCGATCCCCTGGAATCATGCTCCGCTCTTCGGAATGATGCTCCGATCCCCTGGAATCATGCTCCGCTCTTCGGAATGATGCTCCGAATCCAGGAATCATGCTCCGCTCTTCAGAATGATGCTCCGAATCCTGGAATCATGCTCCGCTCATCGAAATGATGCTCCGATCCCCTGGAATCATGCTCCGCTCTTCGGAATGATGCTCCGATCCCCTGGAATCATGCTCCGCTCTTCGGAATGATGCTCCGAATCCTGGAATCATGCTCCGCTCTTCGGAATGATGCTCCGAATCCTGAAATCATGCTCCGCTCATCGGAATGATGCTCCGAATCCTGGAATCATGCTCCGCTCTTCGGAATGATGCTCCGAATCCTGGAATCATGCTCCGCTCATCGGAATGATGCTTCGATCCCCTGGAATCATGCTCCACTCATCGGAATGATGATCCGATCTCTGGAATCATGCTCCGCTCTTCGGAATGATGCTCCGAACCCCGGAATGATGCTCTGAATCCTGGAATCATGCTCCTCTCTTTGGAATGATGATCCGATCTCTGGAATCATGCTCCGCTCTTCGGAATGATGCTCCGAACCCTGGAATCATGCTCCGCTCATCGGAATGATGCTCTGATCCCATGGAATCATGCTCCGCTCATCGGAATGATGATCCGATCCCCTGGAATGATGCTCCGCCCTTCGGAATGATGCTCCGATATCTCAAATCATGCTCCGCTCATCGGAATGATGCTCCGATCCCCTGGGATGATGCTCTGCCCCCGGAATGATGTTCCACCTCGAAGTCCAGCTTCAAGATCCATCAATTTCATGCACACAACTCAAATGTACGGTGTGCATTTATTGATAGGGGGCAATTTGTTGGGGTAAAAATTTGCACCCCGGTTGATCGAGTCAAAGTCAAGGTCAACCCCCAAGTTAGGTGGGCCCAAGCCCAGGTCAAGCGGGCCCATGCCCAAGTCGAGCCCGCGGCCAGCCTCCCCATGCCAACAACAAAATCATATAATAAATAATTTTTATGTAATTTTTTATACATGAATGTATGAAAAATGAGTATAAAGCCAATATTTTGTAAGCTCATGGCTTATGTGCAAAAATGAAATGGCACATGAGCCG
Source organism: Agapanthus africanus (assembly GCA_030015575.1). Taxonomy (NCBI): domain Eukaryota; kingdom Viridiplantae; phylum Streptophyta; class Magnoliopsida; order Asparagales; family Amaryllidaceae; genus Agapanthus; species Agapanthus africanus. The sequence goes on from JASDDO010000029.1 coordinate 362,580,635, forward strand.
TGAGATGGGCAAAATGCCATTTTTGTAAAGCCCAAGGGGCTATATGCAAATATGTAAGCCTATAAAAGGCAACATGATGATGAATAAAGTAATACTTTCCATTCTCTCAAAAACCTAGGGTTTGTGCCTCTTTCCCCTTTCTGAGGGTTCCAAACCTTCTTCTTTCTTTTGAATTAAATCAAGAGTTTTACTCTTCCTTTTCCAAAACTAAATAGTTTTTCACCACAAAACCCATAAAGGGGAACTTGGATCAGTCATTAGATCTTAAAAAGACGAGATCTTTAAAATCTCACATCTCTTGATCTTCAAGATCCGGCCAAACAAAGGAAGAAGAAGGAGACTCATCTCCAGAAACCCCACTTTGGGGAAGAGCTAGGGCTCAAGAGGAGAAGCCCTTCATCAGCTTCAAAACATCCTAGGAGTTTAACTCCATATATATATATATATATATATAATATTTCCTTTCTGAAGCATAACTTCTGGTTCTGGGACTAAAAGCCCCCTCTTCCTCGCCGGCGCCCAAGCGCTCAAGCGCCAAGTGCCCACGTGCCGACACGTGGCGCGCTTGCGCTCCAGTGTCCTGCGCTCAAGCACGAAGCGCCCACGTGCCGACACGTGGCGCGCTTGCGCTCCAGCGCCCAGCGCTCAAGCTCCCAGCGCCCAAGCGCGAAGCGCCCACATGCCGACACGTGGCGCGCTAGCGCTCTTGCGCTCAAAGCGCTGGCCCCACGCATCCTTTGGATGTCTTTTTCCCCCTTTATATATATATACATGTATATATATACATAGGTATACATATGTACACATACACATACTCTACAACACTCTCCTTCCCAAAAAAAATTTTGGGCCGGGGAGCTGCCCCGCACCCCGCAAGGGGGCTGCTAGCCCCCTTGACCCCCAGCTCGCTATCCGGGTAGCGGGACCCCCGTGAAAACTCTGCGTGGCTCCCGATATATCCAAACCCCCTTCCAAAACAACACACACGTACACTGCACATTGAGTTCGCATGACCAGTTTAACCCGTTAATCGGAGATTCCCTCGCCCCAAAAGCGAGGGTTAATTAACGGCAGTTTAGTCCGCGGCTGCCGGAGATTCGGATCCCCACAATCAATTAACCTCGGCCTACCCTAGGCAAGGGGAATCTGTAGTACGTCTGACAAGCGCGCGCGTATTCCCATCTCAATAGGGTGACGAAAAACACCCTACAGCAGGTGATCTTCCCACGATCCTTTGAAATCTAGCATACACGTTCTGAGCATATCCTCCAAGATCTGAATAGTTCCTTCCGACTGACCATCTGTTTGTGGATGATAAGCCGTTCTGAAGTTCAGACTTGTTCCCAAGCTTGCTTGCAGACTCTGCCAAAATTGCGATCGGAACCTGGTGTCACGATCAGAGACAATGCAGACCGGCGCTCCATGCAGTCTCATAATTTCCCGTATAAGTTCATAGGTATCAGAGATAGTACATTACGAAGAGTTTAAATCTTAAATAGATTATTACCTCCATGTACTTCTTTGCTAGTGCCTCAGTTGATTGGCCAGCTCGAAATGGGATGAAGTGAGCCGACTTTGTGAGTCGATCCACAATGACCATATGGCATCGTTACCCTTTGTGCTGCGAGGGAGAGCAGTCATAAAATCCATCGTGATGTGTTGCCACTTCCATTCTGGGATTGGTAACGGTTGAAATAGTCCAGCTGTCCTGTGATGTTCATCCTTTACTTGCTGACACACCAAGCATTTTGCGACACTTCTGGCTACTTCACGCTTCATTCCATGCCACCAATAATTCTGACGTAGATCTTTGTACATTTTGGTGCCTCCAGGATGTACTGAGTAGGGAAAGTTGTGAGCTTCTTTCATTAACTCTTCCCGAACAGGACCTTTTAGTACACACAATCTGCTGCCGTATCTCAAAGATCCGTCTTCATGGATGATGAAGTCTGTTTTGAGTCCATTCTCCACTTGTTCTCTGATCCTTTGCAACTTAGCATCACTTGCTTGAGCTGCTTTGATCTGATTGACAATGGTTGATTGAACTTGTAGATTCATCAAACTTGAAGTATTACCTGGCATGACTACCTCAATCTCCATCTGATGCAAGTCTTGTTGAAGCTTCCACTGAGCGGTGAGATCCATTGCTAATGGTTGGCGACTAAGAGCATCAGGTACTACGTTCACCTTCCCTGGGTGATATTGCAAGTTAATGTCAAAGTCCGCCATGAGTTCTAACCATCTTCTCTGCCGCATATTCAACTCCTTCTGAGTAAACACGTACTTCAGACTTTTATGATCTGTGTAGATGTTCACTCGTTCACCAAGTAGATAATGGCGCCAAATCTTGAGAGTAAGGATGACGGCTGCCAACTCCAGATCATGCGTCGGATAATTGCGCTCATGAGTCTTCAGTTGTCTTGAAGCATAAGCCACAACCTTACCGTGCTGATGTAGAACACATCCTAATCCCTTACCAGATGCATCACAATGCACTTCGAATCCTCCAGATTGATCCGGTATTACGAGAATAGGTGCTGATGTTAATCTTGACTTGAGTTCTACGAAAGCTTGTTCGCATGCTTCTGACCACACAAATTCTTCATCTTTTCGTGTGAGCTTGGTCAGGGGTGTTGCTATCTTTGAAAATCCTTCAATGAACCTTCTGTAATATCCAGCTAAACCCAAGAAACTCCGAATATCCTTCACTGACTTTAGTGTAGGCCATTCGCTAACTGCTGAAACTTTGGCTGGATCTACAGAAATTCCTTCTCCTGATACGATGTGTCCAAGAAAACCAACTTGATTTAGCCAAAACTCGCACTTGCTGTACTTGGCATAAAGTTTATGTTGTCGAAGAGTTTCCAGAACAATTCGTAGGTGCTCTGCATGCTCTTTCTGACTCTTAGAATCCACTAGGATGTCATCGATGAAGATGACAACAAACCAGTCTAAGTACTCCCGGAAAACTTGATTCATTAGGTTCATAAATATTGCTGGTGCATTGGTCACTCCAAATGGCATCACTAGAAATTCGTAATGTCCATAGCGAGTTCTGAAAACTGTTTTATGAATATCAGCTTCCTTGACCTTTACTTGATGATAACTTGAACGAAGATCCAATTTAGAGAAAACACAAGATCTACTTAGCTGATCGAATAAATCATCGATGCGCGGGAGTGGATACTTGTTTTTTATAGTGACTTCGTTCAAAGCTCTATAATCGATGCACATTCTGTATGAACCTTCCTTCTTCTTCACCAGTAATACAGGTGCTCCCCAACTTGAAGTGCTAGGACGAATTCATCCTTTCGCCAATAATTCGTCCAACTGTGTTCGGACTTCCTTCAAACCTTCCGGACTCAGTCTATAAGGTGCTTTGATCACCGGTTGTGCTCCTGGTACTAAATCAATACTGAATTCAAGAGCTCGATCGGGAGGCAAACCTGATATGTCGTCAGGAAATACATCGTCGAACTCTCGAACTACATCTGGTCTTAATTCTTCTTCCGCTTGAGCTGCTGCAACTACTGCTTCTCTTGGCTTCGCTTTGTAAGTACTTGGCTCCAGGGTACGGTCTCCGCTCTTGAAATAAAAGACGGGATGGTCTGGAATCTCGAATACTACCCTCCTTTGACGACAGTCGATGGTAGCAGAAAAAGTTCCAAGCCAATCCATTCCTAGAACCACATCAAAGTTCGGTATGTCCAGTACTTTGAAGTCAGCATAAAACTCTCTGCTGCAGACGACGACTGGACACAAGCTGTATCCCATAGTTGCCTTTAGAACGCCATTTCCGGAACTGACATTCCAGCTGGATACAAGCGGTGAGACTGGAATAGCATGGGTTCGGACAAACCGTTGCGACATAAAGCAGTGGGATGCTCCAGTATCAAACAGTGCAAGTACAGGTAGTGAGGCTACTAGGATTGTACCTAAGGTATGTGGGATATGTTTTAGGGAAAGTGTGTAGATAAACAAGACTAAAAGAAAAGTTTTAGAAGGAAAGTTTACCAGTGATGACTTGGCCAGTGGCCTCAGCTTCTTCCACGGACATCGTGAAAGCCTGGCGCTTTGGTACATTCCTCCTGGCCTGAGGAGCATTCCTCAGAACGTTCTTTTGAGCTTGATGGAACTGACGAGGAGGTGGTGCAGCATGTGGTCCTCTGGGTGGTGCAGGTAGTGCAAGTCTTAGAGCAGGTGCTTGGATGGCTGGGCGATGTGGGTAATTGTTTGCTGGCCTGGGTGCAGCAACTGGGTTTTGCCTTTGGGGACAAGACCCGATATCATGAGTAGCTGAGCCGCAGACTACGCAAGACGATTGGCTCGCCGGCAGTCCTTCATCATATGTCCAGCTCTCTTGAAGTAGGTACAAAAGGCTAGGCTGGGATGATGGTTCGGTACTCTGGGTCGCCTTGGTACAAAAGGTGGCCTGGACGAGGCTCCACCTGCCATCTGGTTGGCAGGGCGCTTAACTCCTGCAGACTGAGGTCTGCCTCTTGCTTTTATCACTGCCTCATAACTGCGGACAGCTTCCAGGGCATCCTCATGAGTCAGAAATTTTCCTATGGCTAGAGCAGCCTGAATATCCGTGTCCAGTCCATGTTGAAAGCGACGGGCTCTGATCTCGTCCGTCGGTATCAAGTGTGCCGTGAATCCATTTAAAGATTGTGTTAGCTGTGTAGTATGTGATATTTAAAAATTGAACTGTTGTGACATATCTTACCGGCTTAGCATGGTAAAGTCAGCGTCGTACTCATCTACTGATTTGTCCCACATCGATCCTTGTTGTAGATGAATGTGTAAGTCCACGTTGCTCACACCGGTTCTTACGGGGAGGCGGAAACGGCGAAAAACAATTATTTAGCTCAAAGGCAACATGGACTAAAAGCCGGATCTTTGCTAAACTAGAAACTAGCAAACTACAAGAGATGTTAACTATTATGCCGTAGAAATTATACCTCACGAAACCGGTCCTTCGGGTCTTCATTCCGCTGTCCCGCTCGTCCATCCAAGCTCCGAGTGTCGATCCGGATCTTGGTCACCTTCGCGGCCTCCTTGAGTCGAAGACGATCCACCCGAGAGATGTACACCGAGCTCCACCTCAAGCCGAGGTAACTAGGGCAACAAGATCGCTAGTCTTGTTGTCCTAGGTTGTGTAGAAGTAGTAGAGGGATGGTTTTTCAAGTGGGATCCTTTTTCTCTCAACACATAAGATCAAAGGATGATTTCAAGAGGAGGAAGATGAAGGAGAGTTTTGCAACCATGGAGCTCTTTCTCTTTTCCTTTTTAAGAGAGAGAATAAGAATGAGAAAATGAATATCATCACAAAAGAAAAAAGGCACCATGGTTGCAATAATAGTAAAACAATATCATTACAAATCCTATCATGATAAAGTTGATGCTACATTGAATTGACCATTTTCATAATCAAAAAGAAAAAGAAAATCCAAAGAAGAGTATAGACCTCTCATGAAGGTCAATGGTCAACTCCGGTCAACGGGTCAACAAAGTCAAGAGAGGTCATGGTGGTCAAATGGTCAATGCAATTAGCCATCACAAAATTATCACTAAAAGGATTAGTAAATAATGTCTCCAGCTCATAATGGTTTTGACCGAACGAATTGCCAAAACCGTAACGAGCCTGCCACATAACGATTTTGGCCGAACCAACTGCCAAAACCCTAATGAGGCACCTCCTCCTTCATCGCTCCGCAAAACTGTGCATACACACCCGCATCCGCATTCCGTAGAATGTGAATACACAGAAGACAAAACAAATCCATCCGTGCAATACTAGGATCCGGCTTAAACCAAAGCCCACTAGTATTGCCTGTCCGAACAGCATACGCACACAAGTGCACGTAAGTGGTCGCAGCCTTGTCGTAAAACCATACGGCCTCTACACGTTTCGCTCAGTGCAGGGAAACTCTCTGTGTGGGACTCTAAAGACTCGACACTACGCTGGCAGTGGGTTTAACCACAGACCGTAAGTGGCACTGGCTGTACGTAACGGTCCCCAGGTAGATGTCGATAAGAAGGCCGATGAGGTAAACCCATCCGAACTCCTACTGAGCCTGTATGTGACAATCTCCGTACAGTCCGATCTGTTCGTCTGATACATCGCATGGCGGGCCTAGGGGGTGGTGAATGTCAGTCCCCTAATAGCGGTACAAGTCATGTCGGAGTGTAGCCCAGAACACCCTGAGATAACACTGGAAACCTACCAGTATATCTCGCTTGCCCTGGCTAGGGACTACTCGTGTAATGGCTCTCCTAGACACAGCGCGATGTCAACCCCCAATACCGGGAAAGACGAATCCTGTCTAACCGTCACTGCCTCCAAGTGCTTCGGGACTGCACCCAACTACTACCTGTTTGCACGACTCCTTTGAGCCGTGGTAGGGTAGTAATCTAAGTACAGTGGGAACACACTCGAGGCGGAGTGACAGTGTCAAGTCAGCGGACTAAGCTGTACTCATGTCACCTGGGAACTGATAACTGACGATAGGTATAATACTAACCAACAGTTCCCGACGAGTCCTATCCAGTGTACTCGTAACCTAACGAGCACCCGCATACTATCTCCAGTACGATGTACTGATGGCTGTGGGACAGACCATCTCCCCTGCTGGGATGAGAAGCGCATACGCTAGTCTACTCCGGAGTATCGATGCCCTGTCTCGATAGTCCTACGACTAGGGACCTGTATAAGGATGTGCTTATAGATTACCCAGCCCCCACAAGTATGACTGGCATCACAACGCTGGTAATCAAGCAAAGATCCTAAGGGCTCTACTAATATGTATAAACGATATGCTAAAAGAAACACATGCACATATTGAAGTAGAAACAAACCAAGTAGCATACTACCATTTTGAGCAAGATTGTCTATACAACTGTGAATATCCCAAGCTTCCATTAAGTAATATACAAGCTAGTATGATACAGCAATGGCCTCTAGGGCATATACACTAACAGAATGAACTGCTGCTCCATGGCAAACCTGGCAGTCACAGGGAAGTATTTCGCGTCGAACTTCTCGCGAAAAGTCTTCCATTCAATAGGCTGTACCAGACGGCTTTCTTCCGCCTTCCACCAGTTGCGGGCATTGTCCGTGAGCTGTAGTTTCGCCACACGGACCCAAGCAATGTCTGGCACTTGAGCTGCTGCCAGATCATCTTCTATGCTTTGTGCCCATTCCTCAGCTTCAAGTGGGCTTCCCTTTCCGGGGAACTGCTTGGGATGTAAAGCCCTGAATTGCTTTACCCCCGGTATGTCAGTCTCAGGACGGCTCAGGAGTTGTTGCTGTCCCTCAAGAAGACTGCGGATCGCCTTAAGTAGCACAGTTTGCTCGGTGGGTGGCTCAGGAACAGCTGGTGTGAGAGGTAGTGCTGGAGTTGGAGGTGTGTTGTTGACATTGGTGCTGATGTTGTTCGGGGAATCCATAACCCTGAAAAAATTTGGGTTAGGACAGATTCAAGTACATGAAATGATAAGATTCAAGGAATATGAAATTGCAAGATTCAAGGAACATAAATTGTAAAGAATGTTTTAGTTGCTGGTTCTTGTGTTATATTACTTAGGTTGTTCACGCAGAACAGAACTGCATGATAGGGAATCATACAGCTCTGACCTGCATGGGCCACCAACAAAACCTGTCATGCTCCGCTTCCCAGTGTACGGCGAAGGGGACGCGACGAGGTCCGCTACGTATATACTCAGAAGTATATACGCTAAGTGTTCATATCAGATTTTTGCATTTTCATACCGCCCAATTTTTATCATATTGCATATCCGTAGATACTCTTGAGCCGTGTTTGCTAGTCAATTGCAGGATACAGGTTCTCGGTTCCGAAACGATGAAATTCATGGAAAACACGAAAAATCCGGGTTCTTGCCGACCACAGATAAAACACGGTCTCCGTCCCTCATCCGTATGTTGCCAGATACCAGTAGGAAGACAAAATGTCAAATCTATGCACAAGGCTCAATGGTGGCACAAGATCCAAGAGATCTACGCGGAGCTCGAGGCAATCATGACAAAATCTTGACAAAAAGTCCACCTTTCCCTCAACAGAAATTCTGGAAAATTCGGGAAGCAATTATGAGAAAATACATATACCAGATTGAAGCTCCCATCAAATCAGGGTCCCACCAAAAAGACCCAGACCCAAGTCATCAAAACGGCCGCGGAAGCGCGGCCAAAGGGGGGTCTTGGCCGCGCTTCCGCGGCCATCTTGGCGCCAACTGTGCAGTATTTTTGGGGGCATTTTTGTCTTTTCATTTTAGCCCGTATGGTTGCCCTAGACTCTCATTTTCCAGCCTATAAATACCCCAGAATTCTGTGAAGGAAAGGGTCCAATTCTTGTATTTCTTTTACTAGGTTTTAGTTTCCATGTTCTTCTTCCTCTTCTCACCTCTTCTCCATTAAACTTGTAAGTGAGCTTTTGAGTGAAGAGTGATGAATAAAGAAGACCATTTTCATTATCATGCTTGTCTCTTTCTTTACTTGTTATAATTGTTGTAACTTTAAATTCGTTAAGTAGTTGTTGTTATTTCCTTGTTGTTTCTTTCTTCTCTTTTTTCTTTATCTTTACATATGACAATGATACTTACGCTTGATCCTCGCCAGGGTGAGGTCGCAAATAGTTAGTCGTATTCTTCTAATCTCCTTCTTTCTATCTTCCTCTTTTGTGTTTTTTTATTTTTCCGTATTATGATGTGTGAGTAGTTCATTCTTGTTAGGGTAGGATAAGGGAAGTTTGAGAGAAGGAAATCTCTCTCACTCTTTCCTTGCCCAACAGCTTAAATCGACTCCCGTTAACCCAACCACAATCCGCTCCTTACGGCACCCTATCCTACATGATAGCGGTGATTCCGTAGTGAGACCGGTTGTGGTTGGATTAACCGGAGGTTATGGCTAAGAGCCAAGAACGGACGGACAAGCACCAAAAGGAAGACTTATGCGTTGGAAAGCCTAGCTTATACTCGCAAAGTCCTTCCTAGTCGTGCTAATCCCCGTTGTTGCCGATTACCGTAACACGATATTAAGAGGGGCAACGAAAGATGTGGAGACTCCTAACTCAAACTAACCTAATCCTAACCCTAACATGCTCTCTTTAAATATCAACTCAACACCTAGATAACTACAAACAAAATCTGAACAACCGGACTTAACTCGTCGAAAAACACATAGAAAAAGATTCCCATCTCCCTGCGGACGACCCGTACTCAACCGGCTAGCTACGTGCGAAACCGTCTTGATTGCGGTATTTAAACTAGAACTTGAACACGCTCGTATCCTATCAATCAAATGGCGCCGTTGCCGGGGAGACGGTAGTTTGTTTCTTTGTGAAATTTCGGGTTAATTTGTAAGTATAACTCTAACCGAAAAACAAAAAAATATATATATATATACATTGTAAACAAAACCATCTTGTTATTTTTGATTAGTTTTTGTGCAAGTGTGAAGGAAAATACAAGTTTGAGTTCAGTGGCCAAGACGCTGAAAATACGGAGTTCAAGTACAGTGCCAAAGACGTGGGAAGATAGACCCACATTTCGCGGCTACACCGCGACGAAAAAAAACGAAGCATACGGCCTACTGTCAAAATCTGGAGCAGATACAGTGAGTAAATTCAAATTCAGAACATCCAGAAAACAAGAGGACACCCAACAGAAGCCATACAAGAAAAATTATGCATCCAATCCTCTTTACAGCCGCGGAACCGCGGCCACTTGGGGAGTTCTCTGTGCCGAATTTTCTGGGTAAGCTCCTCTTCTCCACTCCACTCCTCTGGACTTCAATAAACTGTGTTTTCTGCAGCCTTCTTTGCGCAAATTCTTCTCCCCCTTCCAATAAACTGTTCTTGTGCAGGATTCTTTGCGCCGCAAATAAAAATTGTTTGCAGTTGATTTGTTACTGCTTTGCATTTCTTTAATACGGACTTAAGGGGCTTGAAACCAATCCAGATTGGGTGGGGATTTCATCACCCTTCCCAGGACCCCGGAAATCACTAAAGCATATGCATTGTCCATTGTAAATTAAAAAATACTAGACTTCAGCCCTAAGGACTTCGCGCTCATTAGGAGAAGATAAACCTTGTTTAGAACCTTGCTTAACCGTATATTGTTTACGGGGTGTCTAGGAAAGTGTTAAAGGCGCAACCGCCGAAAGAGAAAGGGTTATTTAATTAAGGAACTTCGCGAAAGCGTTGGACAACCTCCCCTTATCTCTGCACTTACCTGGCCTCGTGATCGGTGTATTGTTAAGCCCGTTTCTCGACATTGTTTAACTTCGACAATCAAGTTCAGGAGCAGGTCTAGTAGACCGAGGTTACCCTAGATCTAGGTGTGATTGTGCATATCTTGTTTGTGATTGCTTAAGCCGTATTTCCGTACATATTTCTGTATATCTCTTTCTAAAAACAAAAAGAAAAAGAAAAAAATCAAAAACTTTTATAAAAACTTGCCCTTTTGTCGCCAAATCCATTTTCACCCAACACCCATCGCCTTTCTTCATTGACGTTTTCGCACCCTCACCTTCTCCGCTTTGACTATACTAAACTCGTTTAGTGTATATCCGCTTGGACTCGGGACACTAGCGCCCGTCTAGTCCGCGTTACGTTAGTCGCGACCGACTACGCGATCGACTCCGAAGTCGATACTCCGTCCACTCCTCTTTCACCCCTTCCTTTGCCGGCCAACTCCGACGTTGACCGGAATTCTGTGCATACATCTTCACCTTCACCTTCACCTTCACCAACCTCTTCTTCCGCGATGTCGGGATTTAATCCGAACATCTCTTTGACCACCCCTGGATTGGCTCCACCTCCTACGGAGACCAATCTCCCACCACCTCCGCCTGTTGTAGCGCCGCAGCGAATTGCGCTCCAGGATCGTTTCTACCCTACCCATTCTGCACTTCCCACCTGCCTTTCTCTTCCTCCGGCCAATGGGGACAACTTTGAAATTAAGCCCCATTTCATCAACATGCTTCCACGTTTTCATGGGCTTGAATCTGAAGATGCCTATATCTTCATTAACAAATTTCAAAACGTCTGTGCCATGATGAAAACAACCCAGCTGTCGGACGATGCTATACGTCTACGGGTTATTCCGTTCACTTTATGCGATCTCGCTGAAAAATGGCTGTATAGCACCGCTTCCCACTCAATCACCAGCTGGGATGAGTTTGTTAAAGCGTTTCTGAAAAAATTTTACCCAAATCATAAGACCGCAAGAATTCGAAATGAGATCAACCAATTCTCCCAGCTTCCTTCTGAACCCTTCTGGAAGTGCTTTGACCGATACAAAGACCTTCTTGTTCAGTGTCCTCACCACGGTATAGAGAAATGGCAACTCTGCCAAACCTTATACGAGGAACTGAACCCAGCAACGAAGCAGTTGCTGGAAACCATCTGTCAGGGCCACTTCCTATCCAAATCTGACGAGGAAGCATGGCAGTTCTTTGATGATCTTGCGGAGCAAACGCTACAGTGGGAGAGCACGAGACCGACTTCTTCTTCTTCTACCTCCACTTCTACCGGTCAGTCTAGGGTAGGAATCCACCAACTCGATGTCTCTATTGCGATGAAAGATGAAATGGCTGCAATAACACGAAAGCTTGAAGCGATAGAGAGCAAATTTTCTGCTCCTGCCCCCACACCTGTTCTCCCCCTTCGTACCATCTGCGCTTGTTGTTCCGATCCTTCCCACTTGACCGAAGAGTGTCCTTACAATCCACCCTCGCAAGGACAGGATCAGGTTAATGCTGCCTTCCAGCAAAGACCGAGGAATGATCCATACTCTTCCACCTACAATCCCGGTTGGAGGAACCACCCCAATTTCGCCTGGAATCAGAATCAGAATCAATTCCAGGGAAACAATTTCCAAAGGGCCCCTCCACCGCAACAACAAGCGCCACAACAAACTCAGCATCAGTATCAGCAGCCCTTCCAACCCCAACCTTACCAAAACCAGACGAACAACTTTGCACCCAACAACTTTTTTCCACCAAACAACAACTTTGTTCCGTCTAACAACGATAAGGTTTCCTCGCTCGAGCGAAGTCTGGAGGCGTTCGTTAAACAGTCGACCCAATCCACCGCCAACATCCAGTCTTCGATTCAATCTTTAGTGCAACACACTGCCGCACACGGGCAAAGCATCAAGACCATCGAGGCCCAGATTGCACAACTGAACACGGCCTTGAGCGAGCGAGAGAAGGGGAAGCTCCCGTCCCAGCCACTTCCAAATCCCGGTCACCCACATAATGCACATGTTGCTCTTGAACAACAAAACCATAATGTGAGTGCCGTGACCACACTGAGATCAGGGAGGATGCTACCAAACAACATTGGCAAACGGATCAACGATGATGCCCCGGCCGCTGCTTCTTCTTCTTCTTCTTCTTCTTCTTCGTCTTTCGAGCCTATTCTCCGTTCTTCACAAGGCTCTCCCTCTTCTTCTTCTGCTCTGAACGGACCCACTTCTCACTCCACGAAAACACCTATTCTGGGATCCATTCCAACTCCAAAATCTCCTCCCCCAGCATTAGACTCAACCAATTTTCAAAATGTTCCATTTCCAAACCGGTTGAGGTCTAACAAACAAAATCCACAAATGGAGAAGATTTTGGAGTTATTCAAGCAAGTTAACATTAACATTCCTCTTTTAGATGCTGTCCAACAAGTCCCATCTTACGCGAAAATCTTAAAGGACTTGTGCACGAAAAAGAGGAAGTCTCAGGTACCCAAGAAAGTTTTCTTGGCTAGTGCTGTGAGTGATGCCCTTACCCAATCTTTACCACAAAAACGGAAGGACCCTGGCTGTCCTACGATTTCAATTACTATTGGGGATAAGAACATCAACCGCGCACTATTAGATCTTGGTGCCAGTGTTAACTTGCTTCCATATTCAGTATACGAGCAATTAGGCGTCGGAGAGCTGAAACCCACACACTGCACTCTCTAGATGGCCGACCGATCGATCACCCATCCTAGGGGTGAGCTAGAGGATGTGTTAATAAAAGTCGGGGACTTCATATTCCCCGTCGACTTCATTGTCTTAGATACACAGCCTGTAGCTAACCCCCGGAATCAAATTCCGGTGATACTCGGTCGCCCATTTCTCGCAACCTCAAATGCTGTGATCAATTGTCGCAATGGTTCAATGAACCTCTCTTTTGGAAATATGACAATTGAACTCAACATTTTTAGGTTGGGGAATCAGCCCGCCGAACCTAATGCTCATATACTGGATGTCTGCTCGATCCAGGAGATCACCCCCGAAGAGTGTGAATTCGAGGAGTTTCTGTTTGAACACGATAATCTTGACGCCACTAGTGCGTTTCTCTTCGAACCTGCTGCTGCTTCTGCGCCCGACTACGAGTATGAGTGTTTCACGTTCACGAACGATCTTAGCCGCGCACAACCCGAGTTTGAATCTTTCGACTTTTCGGATGAGTTACCTGAACCATCCGACTCGGTTGCCTACACTCGTTTTGAACCTTTGCTGGAGTCCTTTGAGTTCGAGACCTTTGCACCAGTCTTGCCTTCCATCATTTCACCTCCAACGCTCGAACTCAAGCCGTTGCCGTCTCACCTTAAGTATGCTTACTTAGGTGAGAACGAGACCCTCCCTGTCATCATCTCGGCTTCTCTAGCTCCAGAGCAAGAGAAAGCCCTTCTCGCGGTCTTGCACAGCAACAGGCAAGCTTTTGGCTGGTCCATGGCGGACATCAAGGGGATTAGTCCCCTCATCGTTGAGCATCACATTCATCTGATGGATGATGCCAAACCAGCCCGGGATCCACAAAGACGTCTTAATCCAGTCATGAAGGAGGCTGTGAAGAAGGAGATCGTCAAATGTCTAGATAGTGGTATCATTTACCCTATCTCTGATAGCCAGTGGGTTAGCCCCATTCATGTTGTCCCCAAGAAGTCGGGCATCACGGTCATAACCAACGAGGCGAATGAGTTAATCCCTACTCGCACCCAAACTGGGTGGCGAGTTTGCATTGATTACAGAAAACTCAACGCCGCAACGCGGAAAGACCACTTTCCGCTACCTTTCATTGACCAGATGCTGGAACGATTGGCTGGACATGAGTACTATTGTTTTCTTGATGGCTACTCTGGCTATAATCAAATTCCCATCGCCGAAAAAGACCAGGACAAGACCACTTTCACTTGTCCTTTCGGCACGTTTGCATATCGACGCATGCCTTTTGGGTTATGCAATGCGCCCGCTACCTTCCAGCGGTGTATGATGGGAATTTTCTCAGACATGGTGGAAAATTTTCTGGAGATTTCATGGATGACTTCTCCATCTTCGGCGACTCCTTTGACGAGTGTTTGCTGCATCTTGACGCTGTCCTTACCCGATGTAAGGACAAGAATCTCACTTTAAACTGGGAGAAATGCCACTTCATGGTGCGCGAAGGTATTGTCTTAGGACATATCATCTCGCAAAATGGCATAGAGGTTGACAAAGCAAAGATTGAGGTCATTTCCAATCTGCCTCCTCCCCGTTGCGTCAGAGATATCCGAGCCTTCCTTGGCCATGCCGGTTTCTATAGACGGTTTATCAAGGACTTTAGCAAGATTGCTAGGCCCTTGACTCTTTTGCTGGCCAAGGATACACCATTCGACTTCAACTCGAGCTGTGTGACTGCATTCGAGTCACTAAAACGCTCACTCACTTCTGCTCCCGTTCTCTCCTCACCTGACTGGACGCACCCATTCGAGACTATGTGCGATGCATCCGACTTTGCCATCGGTGCTGTCCTTGGACAGCACATCAACAAGATGCCGCATGTAATCTATTACGCGAGCCGAACCCTGAACGACGCCCAACTCAATTATACAACGACTGAGAAGGAATTCTTAGCTGTTGTATTTGCTTTAGAAAAGTTCAGGCCCTACCTCATCGGCTCTCCAGTCATTGTCTACACTGACCATTCAGCTCTGCGCCATCTTTTTGCGAAGAAAGATGCCAAATCTCGGTTAATCCGTTGGATCCTCTTGCTTCAAGAGTTTGACCTTGTCATTAAGGACAAACGAGGATGTGAAAACGTGGTTGCCGACCATCTCTCGCGACTTCCTTCTTCGCCTTCGCTTCCAATTCCGATAAACGACGTTTTCCCGGATGAACAGCTCTTGACAGTATCTTGCGAACCCTGGTTTGCAGATATTGTGAACTATTTGGCCACGGGATTGCTACCGACCGAATGGTCACGTCAGGACAGACTTCGCTTCTTATCCCAAGTAAAACACTTTTACTGGGACGAACCCTACTTGTTCAAGTACTGTCCCGACCAGATTATTCGTCGGTGTGTCCCTGATGAGGAATTCAAGAGTGTGCTGTCATTTTGCCACGATCAAGCGTGTGGCGGGCATTTTGGGCCCAGAAAGACAGCTGAGAAGATCTTGCAATGTGGTTTCTACTGGCCACAACTTTTCAAAGACGCTCACGATTATTGCAAGACTTGCTCCCGGTGCCAACACATGGGCCGGATATCCCGGAGGAACGAGATGCCGCTCCAACCGATCTTGGTTGTGGAGATTTTCGATGTTTGGGGGATAGACTTCATGGGGCCGTTTCCCAGCTCTTTTGGGAACTTGTACATCCTTCTAGCTGTTGATTACGTCTCTAAATGGGTCGAGGCTGTGCCCAGCCGGACTAACGACAACAAGGTTGTCGTTAGGTTCCTTAAAGAAAACATTTTCTCCCGGTTTGGGCACCCCCGAGCGATCATTAGTGACAATGGAAGTCATTTCTGCAACAAAACCTTCGAGGCCTTGATACGGAAATACTCCATTAATCATAAGCTTTCTACGCCCTACCACCCCCAAACCTGCGGGCAGGCCGAAGTTTCAAATCGGCAAATCAAGCAGATACTGGAGAAGACGGTTTCCAAGAACCGTAAGGATTGGTCTCTGAAACTCACTGATGCCCTTTGGGCATTTAGAACCGCTTATAAGACCGACCTTGGCATGTCTCCCTATCGGCTTGTGTACGGAAAAGCCTGCCACCTTCCTGTCGAAATAGAGCATCGCGCGTTTTGGGCGATAAAGGAGCTGAATCTGTCTCTTGAGGATGCGGGCAGCCATCGGAAGCTGCAGCTGAACGAACTGAGCGAGCTTAGGGATGAGGCTTACGACAACGCGGTTGTCGTTAAGAATCGAACGAAGGTGTTTCATGATAAACACCTTTTGCGCAAAACCTTCGTACCTGGTCAGCAGGTACTTCTTTACGACACCCGACTTCATTTCCATCCTGGAAAGCTCTGATCTCGCTGGAAAGGGCCGTATTTTGTGCGGAATGTGTATCCGCAGGGCGCTGTGGATTTGGAAAATCCAAAGGACGGTTCACTCTTCAAGGTCAATGGACACCGTACCTTAGCGCCGAACCAACAGAGGAGCTCCTGTTCTTACAGGAGCCGGTTTACCCTGAATGATCTTCCTCTGCCCACCTCCAAACTTCGGTTATCCAGCCAAGAACAGTGGACACTGTTCCAAATAAGTTTGGGGGTATGTACAAACCATTTTGTTTATATTTGTGTATATTCTTTTTCTTTTCTTTAAAAACAAAAAACAAATAAAAAATTTGTGTATCACTAACCGACATTTTTGAACATTCCAACTGCTCTCTTCATGCTACGACAGTGAGGACACTGTCCAGTTTAAGTTTGGGGGTACGCTCGGTACGCATTTCTTACCTTCGCATTCATATGTATATTTTGCATCTGCATATTAAATCCATAAAATCCATAAAAATTTGAAAATTTTCTAAAAATATAAAAACTTTTTTGTCAAGTTAGCTTATGAAAGAACTCTGATTCAACATTCGACGGTTTTTGTTTGAAAAAATAGGAATAACTAGATCTTCTGTTTGGATTTTGAAAACCTGAAAGATAACTCTCCTTTGATGTTAACTATAGCTGATATACGTCTTTACATCACACTACACGTGTCATAAGATTTTGGGAATTAGATGACAAGTCTTTCATGTTTGAACTTTTAAACAGATAAATGATTTTCTGAGGATCAAATAGGTTTGTTCTGAAATAAGTAATGTCAAGAATAGTTTATGAAGTAAAGCGAATATGAAGGAATGTTATTGATGCCGTAATAGGAGCTAAGTCTGAAAAATAACCCATCTAAAACTTGATTGGAATGATTACACACCAAACCCACTAGACACGTCTTTTATCCAAAAAATATTTGAACTGCCGGTTATATCTCCGTTCGTATTAAATCATCTGATTTTCACGCCAAACTGTCTTTTGTTTTTGGACCTAGGTAACTTGAGTAATTAAATCCGCTGGGGTGTTTCTACACCTAATGCCCTAAAACCAACTGGTTTGGGAGCATTGGCCCAACGCTCGCTAAGAAGCCTAGAAAGTCCAGTTTTAAAACAAAGTCAAGCAAGTGTTCTCTCCGAGTTAAAATTCCTAACGGTTCTTTGTGTGAGAATAATCTTGATAAAAGACAGGCTTTTAAAAAAAAATTTAACGGAGATGTGAAGGTTTTATTCTATGATAAAGACTATTGCACGTTCACAGTGGTGTGTATGAAATGAAAACAAGAAAAGGTGGAGTGAAAAATACGACTTAGTTTCCTGTTAAGGAAGATAGAAATTCTGAAGTTGAAACCTTACTGGAAAACGAAACTTGAAAAATGCTTAACTCGTTATAAAACTTATGTGATCCTTTTAAAATTATTATCTGGGCTTTATTGTGCGACATGATGACTCTAATCGATCCTTCTGGAACTTAACGACACTATCCGCACTGCACGTAAAGACATATAAAATCTGTAGTTAAATAAGATGTGAGGTGTGAAAAATAAAGGTTCGATAGTCTAGACTAAGGATTATAGAATTGTTATTTTCTAAAACAAAACTTTAAGGTTTGAAACTTAGTCATTTTTACAAACCAACTTGACCGGATTTTGTGGGTAGTATCCGCTGAAAACCCTCAGGAGACAACACTCCTCCTACTAGGGACACCTAGAGGTTTAACGGCTTGTTGCACATGCTCAGTGCAATCGCGTTCCCTGCGAAAGTGAGGTTAGGAAATTTTTTGTGAATAAATGGACTTTGCTCGGGACGAGCAAATGATAAGTTTGGGGGTATTTGTTCATATCAGATTTTTGCATTTTCATACCGCCCAATTTTTATCATATTACATATCCGTAGATACTCTTGAGCCGTGTTTGCTAGTCAATTGCAGGATACAGGTTCTCGGTTCCGAAACGATGAAATTCATGGAAAACACGAAAAATCCGGGTTCTTGCCGACCACAGATAAAACACGGTCTCCGTCCCTCATCCGTATGTTGCCAGATACCAGTAGGAAGACAAAATGTCAAATCTATGCACAAGGCTCAATGGTGGCACAAGATCCAAGAGATCTACGCGGAGCTCGAGGCAATCATGACAAAATCTTGACAAAAAGCCCACCTTTCCCTCAACAGAAATTCTGGAAAATTCGGGAAGCAATTATGAGAAAATACATATACCAGATTGAAGCTCCCATCAGATCAGGGTCCCACCAAAAAGACCCAGACCCAAGTCATCAAAACGGCCGCGGAAGCGCGGCCAAAGGGGGGTCTTGGCCGCGCTTCCGCGGCCATCTTGGCGCCAACTGTGCAGTATTTTTGGGGGCATTTTTGTATTTTCATTTTAGCCCGTATGGTTGCCCTAGACTCTCATTTTCCAGCCTATAAATACCCCAGAATTCTGTGAAGGAAAGGGTCCAATTCTTGTATTTCTTTTACTAGGTTTTAGTTTCCATGTTCTTCTTCCTCTTCTCACCTCTTCTCCATTAAACTTGTAAGTGAGCTTTTGAGTGAAGAGTGATGAATAAAGAAGACCATTTTCATTATCATGCTTGTCTCTTTCTTTACTTGTTATAATTGTTGTAACTTTAAATTCGTTAAGTAGTTGTTGTTATTTCCTTGTTGTTTCTTTCTTCTCTTTTTTCTTTATCTTTACATATGACAGTGATACTTACGCTTGATCCTCGCCAGGGTGAGGTCGCAAATAGTTAGTCGTATTCTTCTAATCTCCTTCTTTCTATCTTCCTCTTTTGTGTTGTTTTATTTTTCCGTATTATGATGTGTGAGTAGTTCATTCTTGTTAGGGTAGGATAAGGGAAGTTTGAGAGAAGGAAATCTCTCTCACTCTTTCCTTACCCAACAGCTTAAATCGACTCCCGTTAACCCAACCACAATCCGCTCCTTACGGCACCCTATCCTACATGATAGCGGTGATTCTGTAGTGAGACCGGTTGTGGTTGGATTAACCGGAGGTTATGGCTAAGAGCCAAGAACGGACGGACAAGCACCAAAAGGAAGACTTATGCGTTGGAAAGCCTAGCTTATACTCGCAAAGTCCTTCCTAGTCGTGCTAATCCCCGTTGTTGCCGATTACCGTAACACGATATTAAGAGGGGCAACGAAAGATGTGGAGACTCCTAACTCAAACTAACCTAATCCTAACCCTAACATGCTCTCTTTAAATATCAACTCAACACCTAGATAACTACAAACAAAATCTGAACAACCGGACTTAACTCGTCGAAAAACACATAGAAAAAGATTCCCATCTCCCTGCGGACGACCCGTACTCAACCGGCTAGCTACGTGCGAAACCGTCTTGATTGCGGTATTTAAACTAGAACTTGAACACGCTCGTATCCTATCAATCACTAAGCGTATCTAAGCAATATAAAATAAATACCCAAGAGACAAGAGATAATAAAAACAACTTTTATTTATTAACATTCTTTTGTACAATGCATGAAAAGGAAATACAACTGAAATAAAAAGATGCCTAAACAGTGGCATAACAGGAAATGAAAAGTACAGAAAAGAAAAGTGTACAATGAAACTAAAGTGCAGGGTCTTCAGCAAACTGCTCCAAGTCTTCTTGAGATGGCTCGATCTCTGCCGGGTCCAAATCACCTGACGACATTCAAAGAAGAAAGAAATAGAATGTCGTCAGCGAACAGGTCGCTCGGTAAGTCCCAAAGGTAAGAGGAAAGTAGAATAGACATAATAAGAAGATATCTATTAAAGTTGTATACTGTTGTTGTAATGTTGTGTTAACGCTGTTGTTTGTAGCTTGGTACAGAAGGATGCCAGTGTATACGAGGGGGTCTCTATATGCTAGAGACCAGGGCAAACGGAATGTACAAGGAACCGTTAAGCCACGGTACAACAGAAACGGAATATAGGTTAGGTGTCTTAATCTGACCATCTTGTGCCACCTTTAACACCTTCCGTACCAATCTACCCCTTAAATCCCGCGATATCTTGTTTGTATTGTTATCTTATAAATTGTATTGATTGTAAGATTGATTGATTAACCGACCGAAACCATGATATCAGGAAACGGTTGTAACCGTAGAGTCATGTAAATGGAATACTGAGAATCATGTAAAAGGAATATATCCATGGTTCGGTTCAGTCAAGTTTGATAATTGAATTCATGGTTTCAGGTGTTCATATTGAATTGGAATATTGTAGATTGTAGATTGATTTGAATCATATTCAAGTCAGATTAATCAGACTCAAACCCGAGTCAGACAATCAGAAATGTGAATCGAAGTTTTATAATTGCTAGGATCCTTAGGGTAATTTATAAAGCTTGACGGGGTTTTATGTAAAAATACTTTTATACACTTTTCCAAAATACACCTCAAGTATTTGTTACTCGTCTTTAGGGTTGTAATGAGGGTGCATTTTATATTGTAACATTTCTAGTGAAAATATCCTAGTTTTTATAAATAAAGGTATTTATCTGTAATATTGATTTATTTGAAATTCATGGTATTTTAATGTAAAATTTATTCCTGTGATTTTTAGAAAAAGGTGGAATATTTATATTATAATAAAATAGATATTTAAATGATAAATATACATATTTTTATACAAAAAATAATTTTAATAAATAATTTATATTCCAAAAATCTCATTTTCTTAAGATGTCGTATTTTAAACATTTCGAGACCGAATGCTCCTTATGGAGGTCTGAATCTCGCACTACTAAGCCCGAGAATGTGCGATAATCCGCACCATCTCGAACGGGTTCCCCAAAAATGGGTTTTAGCGGCGCTTTGCAAAGATTGTAAATACTAATCCTTTAGAAAACGGTTTTATAAAGTAAATTTGTAAAACTGTCAATTTTCCGTATTTTAGATTCTAGGATTTCCTAAGTCAACTAGCCTATTTCTAAATGGTCTAAACGATAAGTCGTTAGATACCTCAAATTGCCTCTTCACCACCAATTGTGGCCAGGTAAGTACAAATGAGGAAAGGAGGGATCCGCTCATGAATCACCGTGAGACGGGCCTTTTAAAATTACCTTTCTCACTTGCCTAGCCTAGACACTACAAAGTCAGGTTTAGATAAACGATCGATGTCCACAACTTATCGTGTTTTCCTAATAAGAGGTATTTATTTAAAAGTGTATCAAAACTAAAACTTAGAAATGGTTTTATGAAGAATATGGTATTTAAATGAAAGTATTGTTTTATCGTATTCTAAGTTTTGATTATATCGTTTAGGGTTGTATTTGCGTGTGCATGGAGGTAGGTCATTACCTCGTACTCTACTTTAAATGTATAGCAAAGTTAAGGGGTTAAATGTAAAATCGAAACATTGTGGTATTTAAGTGAAAAATACGATAATTTGAAAAGGCTATCATTTCATATGATGAAACTTGTTCAAATTGTTCGTTAAATGTTTAATAGTCAACAATAAGATGTTTAAGTATGATTGAATTGGTGAGAAGTGAAATTTTATAAAAAACCGAATCGGAAATCGGATTTGTTCTGATTCCGTCGGGTTTGTAATTCCGTATTTTCTTGAATAGGGAAGAGAGAGGTAGAGGGACTTACGGGTTTTGATTAAGCAAGGGAGTGAGAGGGGACTAAAGGGGTTGCCGAGACGTTGCTTCGTCGCCGGTTGTTCCTCAAAACGTCGCCGGAATTTCCGCCGGAATTTCGTCGGAGTTTCGCCGCGAACTTGTTTTCAAAGTACACAACTCTTGAGAAGATTTTAAGAGAGTAGGCTCAGGATTTTGGGATGAGAGGGTAGAGGGTAGGGGGTGTATTTATAGGGTAGGCTAGGGGTAGAGTAGGTGAAGGGTTTTTAATAAAAAAAATATGAAAATTATAGAAAATTCATACAAATTTGAGTAAATAGGGTATATTGAAGTCTCGGGAACCGATCCCATTAAATGGTGTGTGCAGGGGAGTTGGGCAACTGAAAAGTCATAACTTTTCAGTTGTCGACTCGGCTGTCCGGCCGAGTCTGGCCGGCCGAGTCGGATGGTCGGGAGGTGGGGGGTCTCGTGGGGTAGGCACCGGTGCTTTTAGATTTTCAGGTGAAGTTCAAGTTTTGGAAGTTATGGTGTTTGGACTGTTGGGCTTCCAAAGGATTTAAAACAAAAACAATATAAAAATAATGTGGGGCAGGGAATTTGAACTCTGGTGGCTTGGTTCAGCAGTTCAAGGTGTTACCAATGAGCTACAAGCTCTTTCTTGTAATTATTGTGGGAAAATAAATACTTAAAGTGGTGACAGCAACATTAAATACCCCAAGTATACTTAAAATTTAAATCAATTTTATGTATACAAAAATTGGAGTTGTTACACTAGTGTATACTGATCGAGACCCCGACGAGGGGCGGTGGCTATTGGTATTAGTTTGTTCACCTAAGATATATACAGTTGCTCATTGGGTTATGAGTACACCGGACGGACTCGCCGGGAATATCCTAGTTGGTATTATACCTATTGTCAGATAGCATTTCCCTGGTGAAATGTGTACAGGTTAGTCTATCGACCTGAGATCGTTATTTGTCTCATGTGAGTTCCCACTGTGCTTTGATTACAACCTTACCACGGCTCAAAAGAGTCGTGCAAACAGGTTTTAGTTGGGTACAGTCCTG
Organism: Agapanthus africanus; assembly: GCA_030015575.1. Lineage (NCBI taxonomy): Eukaryota > Viridiplantae > Streptophyta > Magnoliopsida > Asparagales > Amaryllidaceae > Agapanthus > Agapanthus africanus. The sequence goes on from JASDDO010000029.1 coordinate 362,603,602, forward strand.
AGCCACATAGAGGCAGTGAGCGGATGGTTGGGGGGTTCGTCTCTCCCGGTATTGGAGGTTGATGTCGCGGCTGTGCACGGGTGGCCATCACCAGAAATCCTTGGCCAAGATAGTCGAGAATTACTGATCTAGGATCGGTAGTTTCTCAAGTGGTGATGGGCTTCATACCGACACTAAATGTCGCGTTATTAGGGGTCTGACTTTATCTACCCCCTAGACTGGATATGCGATACTCATAGACGAACGGACCAGACTGTACGGATATTGTCACTGTCAGGCTCAGTAGAGGTTTCAGGATGAGTTTGCTCGTCGGCCTTCCTTTCGCTCAATACCTGGGTAGCCGTTACGTACAGCTAGTGCCGCTGACGTGCTTGTGGTTAAACCCACTGCCAGCGTATTGACGAGTCTTTAGAGTCCCACACAGAGGGTTTCCCTGCTTCGGGCAAAACGATGTAGAGGCCGTATGGTTTTATGGCAGGGTTCGATCATATACATGCACTTGTGCGCGTATCATGATTTGGATGGATAATACTAGTGGGCTTTGGTTTAAACCGGATCCTAGTATTATATTTGTTGGATTATTTTCGTCTTTTTACATTCGTATTCTTCGGAATACGGATGCGGGTATGTATATACGGTTGAAGGCTATTCTTGTAATTTATTACAAGATTACTTGTAGAAGATTACATCTCATCATGGTTTAGACCTTTTTGCATTAAAAGGTTATTGAGGTGTAGGATGAGGTGTTTATTGCATTTTTGTGGCATGGCTAATTAGTGACCCATGGTTACTATTCTAGCATGCTTAGGGTTTTTGTTTGTTGTGAGATTATGTTGACTTGAGATATTTTTTGTTGACTAAGATATTTTGAAGACATGGACATTTAATGGCTCCATTATTTTTTATCACACTCACACAACAAACAAAACACAAACCTTTATTCATTTCTTTTTCTCTTTCTTGAGTTGCTCTCAACACCTCATTCTCATGGCATCTTCTTCTTCCTCCAGCTCCACCCAAACCCTCTCATGAGTTGAGAATCCTTGGGTGTCTTGAGACAAATTAATTCTTCATCACTCTCTACTTCATCTACGGTATCTAGAGTAGCGATCTAGGTGCCCTAGTTGCCTCGGATATGATGTTGGAGCTCGTTGCATTGACTCTCGGGTGGATCATCTTCGATGGAGGGAGACCGGAGATCAAGCTTGATCAAGGAAGCCCCTAGGAGTTTAGAATGATGGTTGAAGACCGAAGGATACAGATCTATTTTGTATAACCATTCTAACTCCTTTGTATATTTTGTTATCTAGGGATTATAGGTAGATCCGGGTAGTTGGTTGTGGTAACGCCAAGTTTTATAAATTTTTGTTCCGCATTTGGTCACGGATTGATGGCCGAGGCGCTGCCGTAACCAAACATTTGATACATGATGTGTATGTGTATAGAATACATATACTGCTTCTCATTTTAGACAAATATATATGATATATTTTCCCCCTCTCTATATTGTTTTATACATATATAAATATATATTTACATATATACTTATATATTATGCAATCATTAGTGGGTGGGTCCCACCCTCTCTCTCTTTGTGTGACAACAAAGAGGAGAGAGAGTGGGAATGAGACATGTCCCATGTCTCATTAAAATAAAAAATGAGATTAGAAAAGAGGAAGGTTAAATCTTTTTCTTTCCATCAATATTCACCTTCTTCTTCCAACAAGCTCTTGAGCTTGCTCTCTTCTCTAATTGCAGTTGAGATGGAAATGGAAATTGAGAGAGTACCCATTTATCACAACACCTCCCTTTATACCTAGCAAGTCTCTAAATGGAGTTTCTCCACTTGAAGATAGAGATAAAGTTTTGGGTGGCCTCCTTTCACTGCGGATCATCTACGGCGAGGCAGTCGGTTTGTACACTCTCCGGGAGCTCATGAAGTCTAGCATGAGTCTTCCAACAGAGATCGAATATGCTATAAAGGTTATAGCATCCTAACACTCTCTCTAGGCTTTTCTAGTTTACTCAATTGCTATATATTTGATTATTTTAGGCTATGAATTGGTTCTATATTAGTTAAAAATTTGTTTTTGCTATTCCGCCGCGGTCCGCGATTGTCGCGACCCTAGGACCGATCCCTAACAATAAAAGACCGGAAAAACCCCGATCAAGTATTGGATCCATTAAGAGTAATATGAATCAACCTAATCCGATCTCTCTATAGAGCGACTCGGTGCCTTAGGGTTGAGGTTTAGGAGTGCCTTACTCCTGTGTAGACTCAAGTTCCACAAATATATTGAGTGCTCACTAGTAGTTAATCAGGTCGACTTGTTTCTACCCTTTGCTTCCTTCAGGTGATCGTCCATCACAGAAGTAGGGTTCTCATCATTGATTACCATATATAGAGCTTAGCCCCACCTCCTTATACGAATATAAGACCGAATTCTTAGCTAGACCCTTAGTTAAGTGGTCGGCCAAAATTGTGCTCTGATTGCATATAGTCCAGTGAAATATCTTGGCCTAGTAGTCGTTTCATTCACCTGTATCTTATCTGAAGATGCTTGTTCAATTTAGAGTTAGTAATCTTTTGTTTTAGCAACTCACTAACAGATTCATTATCACAATGAATAGAAATTGCAGGAACAGGTTTATGTACAATATTAATATCATATAATAAATTTCTGAGCCATTAAGCTTCAGAGCATGCAGTGTCAAGAGCTATAAGCTCCGACTCCATAGTACTTCTAGCAATAACAATTTGCTTATTTAAGCCCCATGTAATGGCAGCTCCTCTAAGTATATATACAAATCCAAATGTTGACTTGACATCCTGAGAATTAGTTGCTCAATTAGCATTAGTGTAACCTTTTATAACATTGGAATATCCGGTATACAATAAATGATAATCTAAGTTACCTCTCAAATATATAAATACTCTTTCAAGAGCAGTCCAATGTTCAGAGTTAGGATTATTAGTGTACCTACTTAATCTGTTAACCGCATAAGAAATTGATCCAAACCCAAATCTAAAATATATGTATTTGGACTAATCTGCGCCTTACGGGTGATGACATAAATTAGTCTCCGTATACAATCCATGGGCAACCAAAACAAACAAAAAATAACACACGACACAAAGTGAACTGCTGAAGAAGGAGAAAGTAGTTATCACAACGCGGTAACGTAATTAACTGCAGGAGCTTACGCCTGCAGAGAAGAGCGTCCCCACAATCAAAATCCCCTTACAAACGAAAGGAAATCTGATAAAGTCTGCTACATTGGCCGTATCTGTCCAAACCTCCGATATATAGCGCCATAAATCAATTTGGTATTTTCGAAGAGGTGGATGGATATATCCAAATATCATCTGCCCCTAAATTCAAGCAAGACGATCTATCCCAGTTCATCTCTGTTTTCGGCGGTGAACGGCTGTTTACCGCCGAAAGACCGGACCGAGACGTTGGGACGTCTAGCTTGAATTTGAGGGCAGATACTATTTGGACAAATCCACCCACCTCTCCGAAAATATCAAGTTGATTTATGGCACCGTATATCAGAGGTTTGGATAGATGCGACTGTTGTAATATGACTTTATCATATTCCCCCTCGTTTGTGAGGGGTTTTTGATTGTGGGGATACTCTTCCTTGCAGGCGCAAGCCCCTGCAGTTAATTACATTATCGCATTGCGATAACTGGTTTCTCCTTCTCCAGTAGTTTACTTCGTGTCATGTGTGTTAGTTTTATTTTGGGTTATCCGTGGATTGTATACAGAGACTAATTTATGTCGTCGCCCGTAAGGCGCGGATTAGTCCAAATCCGTATATTTTTAGATTTGGGTTTTGGGTCATGGATTTACATAACGGGGTCCATATTGGTATCTTGGTTTACCAACGGGAATAAACTTAGAACGCAGATCTCATATAAATTAGGTCCATCTGTTCACGGGATATTTGGGTTTGATCTAAGAATCGTTAGTCATATTTGAGACTAAAATCAACTTAGAAACAAATAAGTATATGAGCTCAATTATTTTAGTTTAAGGACATCGCGGTCCAACATTCCCTATTTGGGACGAATGTCAGTTTAAGGACATTTCGGTCCAACATTCCCATTTTGGGGACGAATGTTAATTTAAGGACATTTCGGTACATTATCGCCATGTTTGAGGCGAATATTAGTTTAAGGACATTTCGGTCCATTATTCATCTGGCACGCACGTGTATTTGTTACGTGACGAAGTGAACAATGGTGACATGGAATGCGCCCAATTTAGGGTGCGGTCCGATTTGAGGCGTGCACGTCAATTTGGAAGTGCATTAATATGGGATGAAAGGAGTTGTTGGTTGTCGGGACCCGCCACCTCTCCGAAGACATTAAGCAATTACAACGACATATATCAAAAGTGTGGAGAGATGTACCCTTGAACCAAATCCTGTATTTGAGGGAAAAGATCATGGTGAATCATCTAGAAATCGTTAGTCATATTTGAGACTAAGATTAACTTAGGAGATATGGGATGAATATCATTTTGGATATCATCAATGAGAGATCATTAGTCATGTTTGAGACTAAGATCGGTTTGGAGATCATGAGCATGTAGGCTCGATTGATTTAAAATTAAAGAGGAAGCACAAGCTTCACAGACTTAGCCAATTTGGGCTAAGATTAGGTTTTTATACTACCCAGCAGTGCTAAGCACTCAATTACACAACGCTCATGTAAATATCACGTGAGGCTCTTCAGTAGTGCTAAGCACTAACTTTTTTTGGCGCTTACGTGTGTTTCACGTGAGGCGCTCTTATAGTGCTAAGCACTAAATTTTTCCGGCGCTCACGTGTGTTTCACGTGAGGCGCTAAGCGTCTGGCGCTCTCGTGTGTTTCACGTGAGGCACTGAATTCTTTGGAGATTTAATTTCTTTTGATGTTTTTAAGAGAACTTAAATTTCTGTTAATGGTGTTTTGACCATTAACGATCACCAAGATCGCTATTTTGAAGATGTGGGATCATATTCTTTAATAATTGAGTTCTTGATTTGAATGAACTAAGTTCCTGGAGTATTATGGACTCCATCTTCCATGTTCATGATTTCAGAGAGGTTAAATCTCTTTTAATGGTGTTTTGACCATTAAGAATTACCAAGATCACTATTTTGAGGTTCTTGGATCGGGTTCTTAAAGAACTAAGTTCTTGATTTGAAAGAACCTAGTTCCTGGAGTATTATGAACTCTATTTTCTTCATGTTCTTGTATCCATATTCTTTCTTGAATTTTTGATTCTCAAGAACAAGATCTTTCCGATGAGAATTAAATTCTCAACTTGTGAAAGAGTTGTCTTGTGGATCTCAGATTCAGAGAAAAAACTAAGTTCTTGAGAAGGGTTAAACCCCTATATATGGTATGATAGGTAAAGAAGATATTTTGATCTCTGCTTTTTTCTTTACTTAGGGTTTGAGAGGAGGGAGATCTTCTTCTTTATTAAGAATTAAATTCTCTGTTATTTTGAGAGCCTTCTGTATATTTTTATATCGAGTTTCTCCTCATGTTCCCTCTCTTCTTTGTCATCTCTTTGTTCATATTTATAGGAGAAAGAAAGTAATCAATTTGTTGAGAAAATCTCTCATTGAGAGATTATGATTGATTTCATAATCAATCAAATTAATCTTTTAAATCAATCGGTGAATTTTATTCACTGTTGGATTTTTAATCCAAAAGCACTCTTTTTAACAGAGAAGATTTTTTGTTTGTTTAACCAGATTAGGAAATATTTTCCTAAGATAGAATTTTATTCTGTCATATGAATATCTTGTTAATTTAACAAGATTAGAATTTTATTCTACCATATGAATATCTTGTTAGTTTAACAAGATTAGAATTTTATTCTATCAAATGAATATCTTATTAGTTTAATAAGATTAGGAATATATTTTCCTAACATAGAATTTAATTCTATCATATGGATATCTTGTTAGTTTAACAAGATTAAGAAAATATTTTCCTAAGGTAGAATTTTATTTTATCAGACGACTTAATTGGTGATATTTTATTTTATCAGACGACTTAATTGGTGATATTTTATCATCATTGGATTTTAATCCAAGATTCTCTGTTAGAGAAAGATCTTTCCATATTAAAAAGATTAGGGAAAATATTTCCCAAATAGAATTTAATTCTATCACATAGAATTTAATTTTATCAGATTAGAGAATTTATAAATTGAGGCGCTCACATGCTTTGCATGTGAGTACTGCCAAAGAATGCGGAAAGAGAACTCACGTGTTTTACACGTGATCCATAGTATGGGTTTTAGCTTGTTCATTTTCAGCACTCATATGCTTTACATATGAGCGCTCACGTGTTTAACACGTGAGACATATTTGGCCTTTAGTTATTTATGTTCAATACTCATATGTTTTGCATATGAGCGCTCACGTGTTTAACACGTGAGGCATGTTTGGCCTTTTTGTTATCTGCTTTCGGCGCTTATATGCTCTCACGTGTTTAACACGTGATACCAAACTGTGGGTATTCTTTTTCTCTTTCTTCTCTTCCTTTTTTAATAAGGGAACAAATAGCTCTTAACCAAAAAAAGTTGGCGGGAACAGAAATGTCATACTCCTATTAGATATGTACATCAATGATCCTATTTGTTGAGCACACTTATGTTGTGATACTGATTCTCCTGCATTTTTCTTAAGAATTTTTTATTGATCATAAGGAGTAGTCACAAGTTTGCAATTATAATAGTTGAATTTCTTAAGCATTTTTTCAATCGAATGTGGAAGAGATGATGAAATTCTTTTATCGATTTTGGTTATTTTCATTCCTAAAATCGTATCTGCAACTCCTTAGTATTTCATGTCAAATTTATTTAAAAGGTAATTTTTAACATCATTTATTAGTTCTAAGGAGGTTCCAAATATTAAAATGTCATCTACATGTAAATATAAAATTACATAATTATTATTGGCAAATTTGCAATATACACATTTGTCCGATTCATTTACGGAAAACTGTAATCCATAATTACTTTACCAAACTTTTCGTGCCATTGTTTAGGAACTTGTTTAAGTCCATAAATGATTTAATTAATTTGCATGCTTTCTTTTCTTGGCCTTTAACTATAAAACCATCAGTGGCTCCATGTAGATTTCTTCTTCTAATTCGCCATTTAAGAAAACGGGTTTATCATCCATTTGATGGATGATAAGATTATGGATCGATGCTAGCGCAAATAGTGTTATGATAGTAGTGATCCTAGTTATAGGCGCATAGGTATTAAAATAATCTATGCTTTTTTTTGGATATATCCTTTAGCAACTAGCATCACTTTGTAATTTCTATACTACCATAAGGTCTTAGTTTCTTTTAAAATACCCATCTACATTCAATTGGTTTATTCCCACAAGATAAATCAATTAGAAATCAAGTCTTATTTCTATTATTGATTTCGTTTCGCTTACTATTGCTTCCTTCCAAAAGGATGCATCTGTAGACGACATAGCTTTATTGAATGAATTCGGATATTCCTCTACTAACTTCAGTGTAAATTACTAAAAATCCGTTTGCATTGCTACCTTGAGCATATGCAATAAAGATTGAATCTACTGTTTTAGGACCTACTTTCTTTCGTTTAGGATACGGTATTCCCACTTTAACTAAACAACCCCCGACTCTAAGATGATTAAGGTTAGGAGATCTTTTACACCACAGTTCATAAGGTGTGTTATCTAATTTCTTATGAGGATTTCTTATGAGGAACTCTATTAAGAAGATAACATACTGTTAGAATAGCTTCACCCCATAAGTTTTCTGATGCTCCTAAATTTAACAGTAGAGCATTGACCATGTTCATTAAAGTCTGATTCTTTCTTTCGGCAACCCCATTGAATTGAGGTGAATAAGGGGCAGTTACTTGATGTATGATCCCATGTTCTTCACAAAATAGGGCCATATCATTCGAGGTATACTCACCACCTCGATCAAACCTAAGTATCTTAATATTCTTTTCGAGACGGTTTTCAACTTCGGCCTTATAGACATTGAATCTATCTAAAACTTCATCTTTAGTTTTAAGGAGATAGATGTAATAGTAACGTGTATGATCATTTATAAATGAGACAAAATATTTTCTACCTCCTCCAGTAAGAATTCTATTTGAGTCACACACATCACTATGAATCAGTCCAAGAAATTTTGAATATCGTATTTCTACAGGTTTAAACAGTGTTCTAGTTTGTTTGGCTTGAACACATATTTTACATTTAGCGTTTGCATTTATGTTTGAGGTTGGTATCAAACCCATAGTACCCATCATTTTGATGGAACCCAAGTTAACATGACCTAATCTACTATGCAAAATAGAATTAGACTCGGTATTAAGAACAATAGATGAAAATGTCACATTCATTACTTGTCTTGAAAGAATATTCAACTTGAACAAACATCCATCGATAAAACCTTTACCAATAAATACATTATTCCTTGTGGTAACAACTTTATTAGATTCTAATACAATTTTAAATCCCAATCTAACAAGGAGAGATCCACTAACAAGATTTTTCCTAACAGCAGGCATGAACAAGACTTCTCGTTGAGTTAGAACATTTTCGGATGTCATTTTCAAATTAACTTGTCCTTTTTCTTTCATTTGTGTCGTTAAGTCATCAACTTGGGTCACACCTCCTCCACTTGATTCCTGAAAGTTAGTAAACCAGGAGCGGTCAAAATAAACGTGTACATTTGCTCCAGAGTCTAACCACCAATTATCAGAGTAGGTAGTGAAGTTACATAAAAATTAGGAAGGCACTGACATGAATGATGTATCAGAAGTGCCAGTCTAAATCAGGTTTGCCTGCAGTTTTGGTCCACCACTCTTATTATGTTGAGTTCTTCGAGCTTCTTTCTTTCGATAAAAGAAGGACTCAATTTGGTGGTTCTCACATGAGGCAAAATTTATTCCCTGGGGTTTTGACCTTGATTTTTAAAGTTTGGATTCTTGTTATGGTGTTGGAAGTTTTTGTTATTTGTCTTTTTAAAATTCTTATTTCTAGGTTTGAATTAGTGTTGGTTTCGTTTAGATTAATTCTCAGTTAGATTAACCTTAGCTTTTAGCTCTTGTTTAGGTTTTTCCTTAAGCCTATGTTGGTCCTCAATTCTAACAGCTTGAATAGATTTCACTAGAGTAAGATCACTTTGTTTGTGTCTTAAATCTTTAGAAAATCTAGACCGACTTGGTGGTAGCTTACCTATTAAACAAGACACTTTATGATCTGTAGAAAAGACAATGCCTTTAGCTTGAATATGTCTAATATAGTCTTGAAATTCATGAATTTGCTCTAGGTTTATTATCTACCATCGTAAATTTATTAAATGCCGATGAGTTAAACATTTCTATCCCAGCATCATCTAAAGCATATTCAAACTCTAGTCCTTTCCATAGTTTCTTGGCATCCTTAATCTCATAGTATATGTCATATAACTTATTTGATAAGGCACTTAGAATTCTATGATAGCAGTGATAATCTACTTCTTCTTTTGTTTTGGGTTTTTGTCCAGGTGTGAGACTAGACACAGGTGTGCTAGGCGAATCTGAAGCAAGAGTTTCGGTTGGAGTGTATCCATCTATGACTGAATAAAGACCTAAAATTGTGAGCCAAAATTTCATTTGGTTTGTATATAAATAAGGACCTCTTAATTAAGGAATGTCTTATAATAGTTTCATAATTATGACACTTTCTTAATTAAGGAGTGTCTTATAGCATTTTCTTAATTATGACAGATTCTTAATTAAGAAATTTGTTTGTGTATAAATAGGGACCTCTTATATGTTTTATATACAGCCAAATAGAAGAGAGATCATTGTATGAGAGGGTGACAATTTAGATTTAGAGAGATTTGAGAGAAATCTCCTAGGGTTTGCTTATGATATACTTGATTTAAGATTATAGTAGATATTATAGATTCTGCTCTATCGGGGGCTAGCCATACGGTAGATGAACCTCGTTAACAAATCCCTCTCTTGTTCGGTTTGTGATTCTTATTTACTTATTCTCATATCGTTATTAATTTGTCTTTTCGTTGTTAATTGCGTGGTTGTTGATTACGTGATTTGGTTTGTTGCGAGCATTTTTCCATGCATCGGCTTCTCTAACCCCAACAACTGGTATCAGAGCCTGGTGCTTGATGCTGAAAGTGTGTCTTAGCACCTCTACTAGGTTTCCACATGTATCAAGTATACAATTTTAAAAAATCTAGAGATCTAAGCTACACTAACCTATAATTGAACAAGAGAATTAAGGTTTATAAACATGTAAACAAGTTTTACACTAAGTGAATAGAGAATACAACCTTTGTAGACCGGTCCTTCACTTCTAAAGCTCCAAGTAGTAGTCCCTAAGCTCCAAGTAGTAGTTCCTAGAACTCTTCTTAGGCTCCACTTGGTGAAAAGAACGAGCTTACTTCGTCGTCTTCTAGGCCAAAGGTGATCCACCTTGAAGTTACTCTAACTCAAGCTACATATTCACTAATCAAGAATTAGTGAAGCAAACAACCTAATCTTATAGGCTAGATGAGAGTAGGTTGATGAAGTAAGAATTTTGCTCACTTTAGAAATTCTTCTCTTTTTCTTTCTTCAACTCAAGAAAACCTAGAGAGAAAGAAGATGAATTAGAGAGGAAGAAAACCTAGAGAGGCGGAAAATCTCAAGTAATAGAATGAGAGAGTTAATCATGGGCTAAAGATAATGGTTGGGTGATCAAAATATCTAGAGTAAAAACAAAATAAGTGGGATGAGTCATGGCTTCTACATGCTTCTACAAGCATCTAAGCCATGCTCATTTCCACTAATTTTTCATTTCCTCTTAATAAATAATCACCCAATAATTTTTAGGTCATGGTGTGAGTCTCATACACTCATGTCCAATGTATCATCCACCATGACACAATATATAAATACATATATTAATATATATCACATACATATTTAATATATTTCAAAGAGAAGAAAATCTTTAGTAAGCACAATATTAGTTAATATATATTAATATATCAAATATAAAAATATATATCAAATTATTAAATCAACACTTGATTCAATAATCCGGTCATATCATATATAACCGACTAATATCACTTATATGTATATCACATTATCGAATTAACACTTGATTCAACAACCCGGTCATATCACATATAACCGACAACATTCAATAAACTATATCAAATCAACACTTGATTCAATAATCCGGTCATATCATATATAACTGGCAAATATCAAATATACATATAATATATCATTGAATCAATACTTGATTCAACAATCCGGTTATATCACATATAACCTAACCGATATCATATATCGCGAGATTAGAATACGGTATCACATACTCGTATTTAATCAAGCCCCCGTACATATCACCATAAGTGCCCTACTTCGTTTCGCTTGAGTTGGGAAACCTCTGTGGGGGACTCTGAAGACCCGTTAATACAACAGCAGTAGGTAATGATCATATCAGTCACCCACAAGCCGTCAGCGGTACTAGCCGGACGTAACGGCTACCCAGGTATTGAGCGAATAGAAGAACAACAAGCAAGCTTGTCCAAACTCCCGCAAAGCCTATAAGCAACACTTACCGTACAATCCGGTCACTTCGTCTGATATGTCGCATATCAAGTTTAAAGGTGGAATCGTCAGACCCCAGTAACTTGATAAGTCATGCCGATGTATAGCCTATAACCGTTCGAGAAACTACTGATAACACTTACCAGTAAATCGCATCAGCCCTGGCCAGGGACTTGTTGTTATAACCCGTCGAGCATAGCGCAACATCAACTCTATATATCGGGAGAGACGAAACCCCTCCTATCGCTCATTGCCTCCATGTGACTCGAGACTGTACTTAAAATCCACCTGTTTGCACGACTCCTTTGAGCCGTTGTAGGAAGGAAATCAAAGCACAGTAGGAACCATACAAGACCCTATGACGATCTCGGATTTACAGACTAACCTGTACAAATGTCACCAGAGAACTGCTATCTGACGATAGGTATGGGACTAACTAGGAGTTCTTGGCGAGTCCTGTTCGGTGTACCCATTCTCTAATGAGCACCTTGTAGGGTGTTTTTCATCACCCCATTGAGATGGGAATACGCGCGCGCTTGTCAGGCGCATTATATATTCTCCCTGCCTAGGATAGGCTGGGGTTTATTGATTGCGGGGATCCGAATCTCCGGCAGCCGCGGACTAAGCTGCCGTTAATTACCCTTTACCTTTGGGGCGAAGGAACCTCTGATTGACGGGTCAAGCAGGTCATGCGAACTCAATGTGCAGTGTTGTGTTTTAAAGGGGTTTTGGATATATTGGGGGGCCCGCAGAGTTTTACGGGGGTCCCGCTACCTGGATAGTGGGCTGGGGGTCAAGGGGGCCAGCAGCCCCCTTACGGGGTGCGGGGCAGTGACCCGTTAGAAATTTTTTCTAACGGGAGAGGTATTTTTAGTGTGGAGCGTGTTGGGGTCAAAATTTGCACCCCGGTTGGCCAAGTCAAAGTCAAGATCAACCTCAAGCCAAGTGGGCCCAAGCCAAGATCAAGTGGGCCCATGCCCAAGTCGAGTCCGAACATGAAGCGGCCGGCCCTCCGCCATGCCGAAATAAAAAATCATGTAATAAATAATTTTGATGTAATTTTTTATACATGAATGTAAGCAAAATGGGCATAAAGCCAAATTTTTGTAAAGCCCATGGCTTATGTGCAAAAGAAATGAGCACATGAGACATGGGATGGACAAAATACCATTTTGTAAAGCCCAAGGGGCTATATGTAAATGTGTAAGCCTATATAAGGCAACATGATTATGAATAAAATATACACTTTTCATTCTCTAAAAACTCTAGGGTTTTTGTTCTCCTTCCTCAAGGTTCTAAACCTTCTCCTTTCTTTTGAATTAAATCAAGAGTTTTACTCTTCCTTTTTCAAAACTAAATAGTTTTCACCACAAAACCCACAAAGGAAAGCTCAGATCTTCCATTAGATCTCAAAAAGGGGAGATTTTTAAATCTCACCCCCTTTCTCCAAGATCCAGCCAACCAAGAGGAGGAAGAAGGAGACCCATCTCCGAAAATCCCACTTTGGAAAAGATCCAAGGCTCAAGAGAAGATCCCAGGCTTAAGAAAGAAGAACCTATGAAGATTTTTGGGGAGTTCAACTCCAAGACCCAAATCCTCAAAGGAGTTTAACTCCTAATCCAGATATTTTGGAGTTCAACTCCACTTAAAACCTTCTTTTGGAGTTTAACTCCTATTTTCTGAGGGTAAAAACCCCTTCCTTTCGCTAGCGCCCAGCGTTCAAGCGCCCAGCGCTCAAGCGCCCACGTACCGGGCACGTGAGGCGCTAGCGCCTAAAGTGCCGGCGTTGGCACCCGAGCGCCCACGTGTTGGGCACGTGAGGCTCTAGTACCCTAGCGCCTAAAGCGCTAGCACCCAAAGCGCTAGCGCCAGCATCCTAGCACCCAAAGCGCGAGCGCGAGCGCCCAAGCGCCTAGTGCTAACCCAAGAACCCAAGCTCTGCGGGGCCCCCGATATATCCAAAACCCCTTCAAAACACAACACTGCACATTGAGTTCGCATGACCAGATTAACCCGTCAATTGGAGGTTCTCTCGCTCCAAATGTGAGGGGTAATTAACGGCAGCTTAGTCCGCGGCTGCCAGAGATTCGGATCCCCACAATCAATAAAGCCCAGCCTACTCTAGGCAGGGGGAATCTGTAATGCGCCTGACAAGCGTGCATGTATTCCCATCTCAATGGGGTGACGAAAAACACCGTACATAGTGTATATAAAATAAAGGGAAGAATAGCGTCCAAAGGAGGCGTGGGTGCCAGCGCCTCACGCGCTTAGCACACGGGCGCCGGGCGCCGGCGCCCCACATGCTTGGCACGCGGGCACTACGCGCTAGGCGCCGGCGCCCTACGTGTTTGGTACGCAGGCGCTGGGGGCTAATGCCCCGCGTGCTTGGCACGCGGGCGCTGCACGCCAGCGCCCTACATGCTTAGCACGCGGGTGCTAGGCGTCAGCGGGAAAAGGGACTTTGTCCCTGCACTGGAAGCTGTGCTCCCGATTTGACTTCTGGAGTTAAACTCCTAAAAAGAGATTAATTTATGGAGTTGAACTCTAACAGATCTTGAATAGAGTTAAACTCCTAGAAATCTTTAGAAATGATCAAAGGGGGGCCCTTTGTTTCTCTCCCCTTTGGCCCTGGATCTTCCCAAGATGGGACTTTTGAAGATGGGTCTCTTTCTTCTTTCTCTCGGTTGACTGGATCTTGGAGAAAGGGGGTGAGATTTAAAAATCTTCCCTTTTTGAGATCCGATGGAAGATCTGAGCTCCCCTTTGTGGGTTTTGTGGTGAAAAACTATTTAATTTTGGAAAAGGAAGAATGAAACTCTTGATTTAATTGAAAAAGGGAAGAAGATTTAGAACCTTAAGGAAGGAGAAGGAGGCAAAAAAACCTTAGATTTTGAGGGGAATGAAAAGTTTTTTTTCATCATCATGTTGCGTTATATAGGCTTACACATTTACATACAGCTCCATGGGCTTTACAAAATGGCATTTTGCCCATCCCATGTCTCATGTGCTCATTTATTTTGTACATGAGCCATGGGCTTTACAAAAATTTGGTTTTATGCCCATAAAGATTACATCAAAATTATTTATTACATGATTTTTATTTTGGCATGGGGAGGCTGTCCGCGGGATTCGACTTGGGCATGGGCCCACTTGAGCTTGGCTTGGGCTCGCTTATTTGGGGCTGACTTTGATTTTGACTTGGTCAACGGGGTGAAATTTTTGACCTTAACAAAGTGCCCCGCCATCAATAAATGCACACCACATATGTGAGTCGTGTGCATGAAATTGATGCATCTTCTTTCGCGTGGAGGCGACTTGCTTTGGTTCCCGCTTTTTAGGAAGCTGGCACTGCCCTTTTTACGACATGGACGGTCGATGCTTGATATGTCCCCGAGACGGAGTGTCCATTGTAGATGTTTCCCCGGCATGGAGTGATTTGGTTCCCGCTTTTTTTTTGGGAAGCTGGCACTGTCTCCGAGACGGAGTGTCCGTACGTTTTCCCGGCACGGAGTGATTTGGTTCCCACTTTGTGGGAAGCTGGCACTGCCCATTTTACGACATAGATAGTTGACGCTTGACGCGTCTCCGAGACGGAGTGTCCGTGGTAAACGTTTCCCCGGCACGGAGTGATTTGGTTCCCACTTTGTGGGAAGCTGGCACTGCCCTTTTTACGACATGGACCGTCGATGCTTGACGCATCTCCGAGGCGGAGTATCTGTGGTAGACGTTTCCCCGACACGGAGTGATTTGGTTCCCGCTTTGTGGGAAGCTGGTACTGTCCTTTTTACGGCATGGACGGTCGACGCTTGACGCGTCTCCGAGGCGGAGTGTTCATGGTAGACGTTTCCCCAGCATAGAGTGATTTGGTTCCCGCTTTGTGGGAAGTTGACACTGCCTTTTTACGACATGGACGGTCGACGCTTGACGCGTCTCTAAGATGGAGTGTCCGCGGTAGACGTTTTCCTGGCATGGAGTGATTTGGTTCCCGCTTTGTTGGAAGCTGGCATTGCCTTTTTTACGATATGGACGGTCGACGCGTCTCCGAGACGGAGTGTCCGTGGTAGAGGTTTCCCCGGCATGGAGTGATTTAGTTCCCGCTTTGTGGGAAGCTGGGACTGCCCTTTTTACGACATGGACGGTCGACGCTTGACGCGTCTCTGAGACGGAGTGTCCGTGGTAGACGTTTTCCCAGCACAGAGTAGTTTGGTTCCCGCTTTTTGGGAAGCTGGCATTGCCCTTTTTACGACATGGACGGTCGATGCTTGACACGTCTCCGAGACAGAGTGTCCGTGGTAGATGTTTCCCCGGCACGGAGTGATTTGGTTCCCGCTTTGTGGGATGCTGGCATTGCCCTTTTTACGACATGGACGGTCGACGCTTGACGTGATTCCAAATCAAAGCATAATTCCGACAGGGAAGGCAGATACACCGAGGCAAAGCATGAGTTTCGACATGGGGTACACTCTGAGACGAAACATCATTCCGACGCAGAGCTTGTTGGGTGACTTGATTCCGAGACGGAGCATAATTCCAACGGGGAGGTCACTGGTTGATTCCGAGCCGAAGCATATTTCCGATAGGGAAGGGAGATACACCTAGGCGAAGCATGATTTCGACACGGGGTACACTCTGAGACGAAGCATGATTCCGACATAGAACTTTTTGGGTGACTTGATTCCGAGATGGAGCATAGTTCCAACAGGGAGGTCACTGGTTGATTCCGAGCCGAAGCATAATTCCGACAGGGAAGGCAGATACACCTAGGCGAAACATTGTTTCGACACGGGGTACACTCTGAGACGAAGAATGATTCCGACACAAAGCTGGTTGGTTGACTTGATTCCGCGACGAAGCAAAATTCCGACGGGGAGGTCACTGGTTGACCTGATTCCGAGCCAGAGCATAATTCTGACAGGGAGGTCGTTGCTGCCCTTTTTGCGACTTGGACGGTCGGTGCTGGATTTGACTTGCTGATTTAAGGTGATTTGGGTTGACATCAGCATCGTTACACTGGAATATGGTACCAGAAGTGAATCATCATTTGCCATGAGAGGATTTGGTGATTTTGGTTTTGGTTTGGCATCAGCACCGCTTACACTGGAATATGGTACCAGGAGCGAATCATCATTTGCCATGAGGGGATCTCCCTCGTTTTTAGTTAAACGACTTAGAGGTCATCTGTTCCCAGTTTAACGACTTAGAGGTCATATGTTCCCAGTTTAAATACTTAGGGGTCTATTGGATCGGAAGTTTGGAATTTTGGGGTAGGGGTCGGCATCAGCGTTGCTAACACTGAAGCACAGGTGCCAGGAGCAATTCATCATTTGCCTTTTCCTGTTGGGGAGCGATGCCTTAGGAGACAGGTTTAGATCCCTATCACCTAATGCTTTTCAATTTTATGAGCCGTAAGGGTCCCATAAAAGTACTTTCTCCCTACGAGTCGAAAGGATCTCGTAGGTGTACCTTCTCCTTAGGAGTCGTGGGGACTCCCAAGTGTGTTTTTCCTTTGTGAATCGTAAGGATCCAACAAAGGTGTTTTCTTACGAGTCGTGAGGATCCCGTAAGGTTTGTTCTCGTCATGCATCGTGAGGACGCATGAGTGGGTCTTCCCAAATGGAGCATAACTCCAAGGGCGGAGACCGGCCTCGTAACTAGTGATTGTGGTGGGGCATGGGTATGATGAGAATTATTTGAGCCCGTAGATTGTATACGGTAGTCAGTTTGGGGATCAACCGTAGGGCTGGGAGAATTTTGGGAAATTGGACTTTGGTTGGCGTCTGCATCGCTGCACTGGAATATAGTACCAGGAGAGACTCATCATTCGCCGTTTGGGATTTAGAATTTGGTTGGCGTCTTCATCGTTACACTAGAATATGGAACCAGGAACGACTCATCATTCGCCGTTGGGACATCCAGGGTTTTGAAATTTTGGTTGGCGTCTGCATCGCTGCACTGGAATATGGTACCAGGAGCGACTCATCATTCGCCATTTGAAGTTTTTTTTTGCTCCATCATTTCAGCTTTTCTTATCGCAAAGGTCGCGATTGTCCTATCATTTCGGCTATTCATTCGCGGTTGCCCCATCATTTCGGCTGTTTATTTTTTATTTTACTCGCTGACTTTTATTTCGAGTTGTCCCATTATTACGGCTTTTTTATTTATTTATTTATTTTTATTATTTACACATTTTTACATCCCCGGTTTAACGACTTAGAGGTCGACTGTTCCCAGTTTAACACGTGGTGGTCATCGGTTCCCAGTTTAACAACGTGGTGGTCGGTTGTCCCCCAGTTTAACGACGTGGTGGTCGATGGAGTAGCAGATTCCCAAAGGGCTTATATACGGAGACTCTCAGCTGGTCGTTAGTCAAGTAAATGGCGACTATCAAACGTGCAAACCAGAGTTGGTGAAATACGGTGAGAGAGTGTAGCAACTACTGACTCAAATCCCTGCCTATGCCCTGGAAAGCATACCGCGTGCGGAAAATAGCAAAGCGGATGCATTACCCAAGCTCGCTAAGGAATTGGCTCATGAGAACCTCGATGACGTGAGGATCGTTGTGCAAAGCCGCCAGGTTCTTGCACCGGCAGAAATGTCTCCAGAGCCGTCCGAAGAAAAAGGAGCGACCGAGCAAGCGACCCTACAAATAAAAGACCAGGAAAAGGCTAAGGATTGGAGAGAAGTCTTTATAGACTACTTCAAATCCCGTCGAATGCCTAAAGATGCATCCTCAAGACATCAGCTCATAAAACGAGCTCTGTCTTTCGCCTTCATCAATGATACTCTGTATAAGAGATAGTTCGACTCCCTGTGGCTAAGATGCCTGGGACCTGAAGAGGTAAAGAAAGTCATCCAAGAAACTCACGACGGACTCTGCGGTTCTCACCAAGCCGGGCCAAGAATGAAACTAAAGATCAAAAGGATGGGCTACTATTGGCCCACGATGATCCAAGACTGCCTCGAATACGCGAAGCGGTGCCAGTCGTACCAGATTCACGGGGACTTTATCCACCAGCATCCAAATCTGCTACATCCGATGGTGGCTAGTTGGCCATTCGAAATGTGGGGAACTGACATAATCGGGCCCATCAAATCGACATCATCCAGAGGACATCGGTTCATATTGGCAACAATTGATTATTTCTCCAAGTGGGCAGAAGCAGTACCACTAAGAGAAGTGAAGACGGAGAATATCCTCCATTTCTTCAAGACACACGTCATTTATCGGTTCGGCACTCCGCGACGGATTATCTCCGATAACGGGCCAGCCTATAGAAGCCACAAGATCAGCCGCTTCGCACAACAGCATAACATAGACTGGAGATACTCTTCGGTCTATAATCCCTGAGCTTACGGCCTAGCTGAAGCCTTTAACAAGACCTTGACGAAGATCGTGAAAAAGACAGTGTCTCGAAATAAGAGGGACCGGCACGAGAGACTGCATGAAGCTCTCTGGGCGTATCGAACTACGTTCAAAATAGCCACGAACACAACGCCGTATGAATTGGTATTCGGCACAGAAGCAGTACTCCCCCTCGAGATTGAGTTACCGTCTCTACGAATGGCGATTCACTACGGGCTAACAGACGAAGAAAATGCTCACCTTCGGCTTGAGGAGCTCGACGCCATTGATGAAACCCGGCTCATGGCGCAACAAAACCTGGAGGCTTATAAAGCCAAGATGACATGCTCATACGAAAGATTGACTAGGCCGAGAACAATCCGCCAAGGCAAACTCGTGCTAGCGGTCAAGAGACCTATGATCACCAATCATGTCAAACGAGAAAAATTCGAGCCAAACTATGAAGGCCCGTACATCATAGACAAAGTTTACCACGGTGGAGCCTGTAAGTCCACGGTAGCGCCCCGGCCATCTAACAGACGCCAAATGCGGAACAAAAAAAACTTTTTACAAACCGGCGCTATCGTGTACCGTAACCCGGATCTGCCATTAAAGCTAAACTAACAAAGTACAAAGTGGGTAGAAGAGTTACACCGAACGATCCGAGTCCTTCGATCTTCAACCATCATCCCACTCTTTGTTGCGGCTGCTCCGATCTCCTGAATCTCCAGTCTTCTCATCTAGGTGGCACCACATCGACGGATCTTTAAACGGGCTCCCGCCTCTGAACCGAGGCAACTCGGTCGTCAAGTTTGCTAAAAGAGACAACAAAGATGATGTAGAGAATTAGTAGAACACTTTGTCTCGTTACGTCCAAAGCTGTGGACGGACGGTTAATGAAGTTGCCTTTTGGAATCGGGTGAAATGAGAAATGAGCCTATCTAATTTCGATGAGTCCAAACTATCATAATCTTTTAACCAGCAAGTGAGAGAGTGAGTAGAGGAGGGGAGGGGGCCGGCCACATATATAGAAGGAGGAGGGTGAGTGTAGGAGGGGGGTGACCACAAAGCAAAAGATCTTGATCAAAATATCATAAGCAAAACCAAAACTCATTAATGCAAATGGTGACTCATAATAACACCTCACCATTCAATTAATGCATATAATGAATCACTAATCCTAGTCACCAACTTCTAGAAGCTTCCACACACATCACCCTCATGACTCACCCAAGTGACGAAAAGATAAATCCGCATTTAACCGAATGTTAAAGACGGGCGATAGAAAACTGGAAACTGGCAACTTCCAAAAGCGATCCTGAAACGAATTTCAGGATAACCCCGTATCAGTATAAACATACCCGCATTTGTATTACGACCGAATACAAATGCAACTGAGACAAAGATATTATATCTACACAGTATAATACTCGGATCCGGCTTAAATCAAAGCCGACCAGTATTATCTGCCCGAAAAATGACACGTGCGAAAACGCAAGTGCATTTTTCGAACCCTGCCATAAAACCATACGGCCTCTACAACGTTTCACCCGAACTTGGGAAACGGTCTGTGGGGGACTCTAATGACTCATCAACACACTGGCACTGGGTATAACCTCTAGCACGTCAGAGGTACAAGCTGTACGTAACGGTTGCCTATGTATTGATTGGAAGGGAAGCTGACGAGCGAACTCATCCATAAACCCTACTGAGCCTGACAGTGACAATGTATATACAGTCCGGTCCGTTCGTCTAAAGAGTATCGCATATCGAGTCTAGGGGGTGGATAAAGTCAGACCCCTAATAACGCGATAATTCGTGTCGGTATGAAGCCCATCACCACCTGAGAAACTACTGATCCAAATCAGTAATTCTCCACTACCTCGGCCGAGGATTTCTAGTGATGGCCATCCGTGCACTGCGCGACATCAACCCCCAATACCGGGAGAG
The DNA here is from genome assembly GCA_030015575.1 of Agapanthus africanus. NCBI lineage: Eukaryota > Viridiplantae > Streptophyta > Magnoliopsida > Asparagales > Amaryllidaceae > Agapanthus > Agapanthus africanus. Next base: position 362,624,515 of record JASDDO010000029.1, read on the forward strand.
ATGAATCCCCGACGATCCGCTCACTGCCTCCATGTGGCTCGGGACTGTACCCAACTAAAATCTGTTTGCACAACTCCTTTGAGCGTGGTAGAGTAGTAATCTAAGCACAGTGGGAACTCACACGAGACAAATGACGATCTCAGGTCGACAAACTAACCTGTACACATGTCACCAGGGAACTGCTATCTGACGATATGTATAATACCAACTAGCATGTTCCCGGCGAGTCCTGTCCGGTGTTCTCATAACCCAATGAGCACCTGTATACATCTTAGGTGAACCAACCAACACCAATGGCTTGTGAGACCGGCCACCGTCCCTCGTCGGGGTCTCGACTGTATACACTAGTTTACTCTGGAGTATCGATGCCCTGTCTCGAAACTCCCACGACTAGAGACTCTTTAAGGATGTGCTTATAGACCCCAGCTCCCACGTATATGATCGCCATCATACTGCTGGTAGTCAAGCAAGAATCCTATGAGCTCTATCATCATGTAATAGTGAACTAAAGCATGTATACGATGATAAAGACAAACCAGATAGCAAACTATCATCTCGAGCAAGACTGTCATATCGGTATAGGTCCTGCCTCAATCATTGCAATCACGTACTTGTGATCCAATAATTGACTTTGAGGGCACTATCTGCAACAAAGCCTATCTACTCATGGACATGCATGGTGAAAGACCTTTCAGGCTAATAAACGGTCGCTTCCTGAAAAAATATTACGCCTGACGAGTCATGGCCTAGTTCAACGATAGATGACGGCGCCTATGTCCGCTCGCTATCTTCTTAAGCCCAAACTCTATAAGTAGTAGCCGGCAAACGGACCGAAACGTCCTTAAACTAACAATGGACCACTATGTCCTAAAACTGGCTATTGACCAAGACGTCGATAAACTACTACGGACCGCAGCATCCCAAGGCTGACACAAAAAAAAATAAAAAAAATAAAAAAATAAACAAAACAAAAAAACGGTACGTCCATAAGCAAGATGGGCACGGATGAAAACCCGAAAGGGCGCCGTGAGTAAAAACAGCAGGGCTACCGGCGATGTTTGTGAAAACCCGAAAGGCCGCAGACTCGTAAAAAAATGGTACGTCCGCAAGCAAAATGGGCACGGATGAAAACCCGAAAGAGCTCCGTGAGTAAAAACAGCAGGGCTACCGGCGAGTCTGTGAAAACCCGAAAGGGTGCAGACTCGTAAAAAATTCATGCACACTGGTAAGGTCCTCTCAACCTTGTAAGGAGAAAATACCTGCGTGAGATCCTTACGACTCACAAAGGAGCAACACACTTAGGGATCCCCACGATTCCTGAGGAGAAACGCACCTAAGAGATCCTCACGACTCGTAAGGAGAAACATCTTCATGAGACCCTTACGGCTCATGAAGTCAAAAGCCTTAGTCGACAAGATTCTAACCCTGTTTGCTAAGCCATCTTTATTTAAGTCGATAAAGGTAAATGATGATTCGCTCCTGGCAATGTCCCAGTGGAAGCGATGCTGATGCCTAAATTGGTATCAAATTCCAAGTCCTTTCACGGCAAATGATGATTCGCTCCTGGCAACGTTCCAGTCGCAGCGATACTGATGCTAAGATTGGTATCAGATCTTGAGTTCCATACTCGGAAAAAAAGGGTAAGTCCATAAGCGAGATGGGCACGGATGAAAACCCAAAAGGGCTCCGTGAGTAAAAACAGCAGGACTACCGGCGAGTTTGTGAAAACCCGAAAGGGCGCAATCTCGTTAAAAGACACTTGTAAGGTCCTTTCGACCATGTGAGGAGAAAATACCTGCATGAGATCCTTACGACACACAAAGGAGCAACGCACTTAGGGATCCCCATGATTCTTAAGGAGAAATTACACTTACGAGATCCTCACGACTCGTAAGGAGAATTACCCTTTGAGACCCTCACGGCTCATGGGATTCAAAAGCCTTAAGCTACATGGATCTGAACCTGTTCTTAAGCCGACACGCACCCCGCTTTTGCCCTACAAGCGGTTCAATACTGACCCTTATATACAATCCTTGGGCACGAATAAACATTTCCTTCACAAAGTCCCACCCGCGACTAGGGATATGTTTACACAGTGGACAACCCTTGTAAGTCCTCTCGACTTATAAGGAGAAAACACTCTTGTAAGATCCTTACGACTTATAAGAGAACACACAATTAGGAATCCTCACAATTCCTAAGGAGAAAACGCACCTACGAGATCCTCACGACTCGTAGGGAGAAGTACCTTTATGAGACCCTTACGGCTCATGAAGTCAAAAGCCTTAGTCGACAGGATCCTAACCCTGTTTACTAAGCCATCTTTGTTCGACATTGACAAAGGCAAATGATGATTCGCTCCTGGCAATATCCCAGTTGTAGCGATGTTGATGCCTAAATCGGTATCAAATCCCAAACTCACGGTGAAAAGTCAGCGAGCCACAAATGCATATGAAATAGCCGAAATGATGGGGCAACTTGCAACAAAATCAGCAAGTAAAAATGTATGCATACAAAATAGCCGAAATGGTTGGGCAGCTCGCAATAAAAAGCAGCGAGTAAAAACAAAAAATAGCCGAAATGATTGGGCACCGCGAAAAATAGCCGAAATGATTAGGCAATCGCGACTTTCGCGATATAAATGCTGAAATGATAGTATAGAAGCCACAAGATCAGCCTCTTCGCACAACAGCATAACATAGACTGGAGATATTCTTCGGTCTATAATCCCCGAGCTAATGGCCTAGCTGAAGCCTTTAACAAGACCTTGACGAAGATCGTGAAAAATACGGTGTCTCGAAATAAGAGGGACGGCACGAAAGACTGCATGAAGCTCTCTGGGCGTATCGAACTACGATCAAAACAGCCACAAACACAACGCCGTATGCATTGGTATTCGGCACAGAAGCAGTACTCCCCCTCGAGATAGAGTTACCCTCTTTACGAATGGCGGTTCACTACGAGCTAACAGACGAAGAAAATGCTCACCTTCGGTTTGAGGAGCTCGACGCCCTTGATGAAACCCGGCTCATGGCGCAACAAAACCTGGAGGCTTATAAGCAAAGATGACGCGCTCATACGAAAGATTGACTAGGCCGAGAACATTCCGCCAAGGCGAACTCGTGCTGGCGGTCAAGAGACCTATGATCACCAATCATGCCAAACGAGAGAAATTCGAGCCAAACTATGAAGGCCCCTACATCATAGACAAAATTTACCAGGGTGGAGCCTATCTACTCATGGAAATGCATGGTGAAAGACCTTTCAGGCCAATAAATGGTCGCTTCCTAAAAAAATACTACGCCTGAAGAGTCATGGCCTAGGTCAACGATAGATGACGACGCCTATGTCTGCTCGCTATCTTCCTAAGCCCAAACTCTATAAGTAGTAGCCGGCAAACGGACCGAAACATCCTTAAACTAACAATGGACCACTATGTCCTAAAACTGGCTATTTACCGAGACGTCGATAAACTACTACGGACCACAGCATCCCAAGGCTGACACACAAAAAAAACGGTACGTCCATAAGCAAGATGGGCACGGATGAAAACCCGAAAGGGCTCCGTGAGTAAAAACAGCAGGGCTACCGGCGAGTGTTGTGAAAACCCGAAAGGGTGCAATCTCGTTAAAAAACACTTGCAAGGTCCTCTCGACCTTGTGAGGAGAAAATACCTGCGTGAGAACCTTACGATTCACAAGGGAGAAACACACTTAGAGATCCCCACGATTCCTAAGGAGAAGTGACACTTACGAGATCCTCACGACTCATAAAGAGAATTCCCCTTTGAGACCCTCACGGCTCATAGGATTCAAAAGCCTTAAGCTACAGGGATCTGAACCTGTTCTTAAGCAGTCATACCCCCCGATTTTGCCCTACAAGAGGTTCAGTATTGACCCTTGTATACATTCCACGGTCACAAATAAATATTTCCCTAACAAAAGTTCCACTAGAGTTTGGGGATATGCTCATATGGCAAAAGACACTTATAAGTCCTCTCGACTTATAAGGAGAAAGCACTCTTATAAGATCCTTACGACTTATAAGAGACCATACACTTAAGACTCCTCACAATTCTTAAGGAGAAAACGCACCTACGAGATCCTCATGCTTCGTAGGGAGAAATACTTTTATGAGACCCTTACGGCTTATGGAGTCAAAAGCCTTAGTCGACGGGATCCTAACCCTATTTACTAAGCCACCTTTGTTCGACATTGACAAAGACAAATAATGATTCGCTCCTGGCAATATCTCAGTTGTAGCGATGTTGATGCCTAAATCGGTATCAAATCCCAAACCCGCGGCGAAAAGTCAGCGAGCCACAAATGCATATGAAATAGCCGAAATGATGGGGCAACTTGCAATAAAATCAGCAAGTAAAAATGTATGCATACAAAATAGCCGAAATGGTTGGGCAGCTCGCAATAAAAAGCAGCGAGTAAAAACAAAAAAATAACCGAAATGATTAGGCACCGCGATATCCTAATTACATCATTCGCAACCCTGGTTTCTCCGGATTTTTCATAAATTTGGCTATTGGGTGAAGCTAAATTTATGAGGACTGTAATGACCTCCGTCGCGGAAACAAGTCGTCTCAGAAACAAGTCGGCCAATGACCTCCGTCTTGGAAACAAGTCGTCTCGGAAACAATTCGGCCAATGACCTCCGTCTCGGAAACAAGTCGGCCAATGACCTCCGTCTCGGAAATAAGTCTGCCATTGACCTCCGTCCCGGAAACAAGTCAGCCAATGACCTTCTTCTCGGAAACAAGTCAGCCAACCCCCAGGGAAATTAGTGTCCTTAGCAAAACCTCTCGATTCAGGGAAATCGGCGTCCTTGGCGAGAACCTCTCGATTCGCGTCGATCCGCAAAGAAATCAGTGTCTTTGCAGGAATCTCTCGATTCGTCTCGACCCCGGGGAAATCAGTGTCTTTGGAAAAACCTCTCGATTCAGGGAAATCAGCGTCCTTGGCGAGAACCTCTCGATTCGCATCAACCTGCAAAGAAATCAGTGTCTTTGCAGGAATCTCTCGATTCGTCTCTACCCCAAGAAAATCAGTGTCCTTGGCAAAAACCTCTCGATTCAGGGAAATCATCGTCCTTGACGAGAATCTCTCGATTCGTCTCGACCGGCGGGAAATTAGTGTCCCTGCGCATAAAGAAAATTCTCTTGTGAGATCCTTAAGACACTCAAGAGAAAACGCACTTAGGAGTCCTTACGACCCCTAAGGAGAAATTACACCTACGAGATCCTTTCGACTCATAGGGAGAAAAGTCTTTATGAGACCTTCACGGCTCATAAAGTTGAAAAGTCTTAGGCAGCAGACCTGAATCTGTTTCCTAAACCGTCGCTGCCCTGCAAGGAGGTCCAAGATGGACTATTGTATACTATCCACGGGCCATACTCTCCCAAGTCGAATATCGACAAGAAGGGAAACAACCACTTACGAGTCCTCTCGACTTGTAAGGGAGAAAATTCTCTTGTGAGATCCTTATGACTCTCAAGAAAAAACGCACTTAGAAATCCCCACGATTCCTAAAGAGAAAATACACCTACGGGATCCTCTCGACTCGTAGGGAGAAAAGTCTTTATGAGACTCTTACGGCTCATAAAGTTGAAAAGTCTTAGGCTACAAGGACCCTAAACTTGTCTCCTAAGCCCTCAACTCCATGGCCCTGCATAACTCTGCACTACTTCACCCACGTACATACTTACGTGGGCAATGTAGTGGGGGGCATTTTTTCCCGCCAAAATCTTCGGCCAAGAGCTATTTGGGCCTGTTTACACCGGTTTAAGTTTTGTTTACAGACATGTGTGAAATCGGGCTCATTCACATACGCACATGCATACATCAGAGGAAGAACAGGTGTTAGAAAGGGAGCACTTGGTGGTCAACGACGAAAAGAAAGTATTTAATTGAACATTTTTTTCTACAGGAAATAGATCACCATACACGCGATTGAAAGTACAGGGATTTACAAAACTATGGATAAAATTCTCTAATTCCTTCTCCGCCTTGTCCACCATGTTAAAGCGGCGATCTTCACGAGGAGTCGCTCCCCATTGGTCAGCTCCATGCCCATCAGCGAAGGCAGACATGACGACCCGCTGAGCCCGTATCTGACTTAGCAGCTGAACAGAGCGGTCCCTCAGAGCTGTGGTAATCAAAAGTGCCTCGTGAAAGCACTCGATCTTGTCCTCCACGGCGTCGAGCACTGCCGGAGTCATCTCCGCTGGATGAGGAGGAATGTCGTAGAGCACGGACAAGAAGACCATCCAGAGCCAGATGGAGGCAATGGGGAGAGGAGATCCTCTACGAGTCAAGAGCTCGTGCAGCACCGTATCAAATTGTTCATCCGTAAGAGCAGGGTCCACCAAGCGTGCAACAAAACGAGGAACAATTTTGTCACGCCCCGCTTCCCGGTGTACGGTGAAGTGGACGCGACGAGGTCCGCTACGTATATACTTAGAAGTACATACGCTAAGCGTATCTAAGCAATATAAAAGTATATCACAAGAGACAGGAAATATAGAAATAACAGCAACTTTATTAATAACATTCTTTTGTACAATGCATGAAAAGTAAATACAACTGAAATGAAAAGCGATGCCTAAACAGTGGCATAACAGGAAATGAAAATACTGAATAGAATAAGGTACAATATCTAGAGCTCGGGGTCTTCGTGGAAATGCTCCAAGTCTTCACCGGTGGGCTCGGTCTCTGCTGGGTCCAAAGCACCTGACGACATTCAAAGAAGAAAGAAATAGAATGTCGTCAGCGAACAGGTCGCTCGGTAAGTCCCAAAGATAAATAAGAATAAGAGTAATTTGCTAAAGTATCATGTTGTAGAATATTATGGAATATTGTGTTAACGTTGTTGTTTGTAGCTTGGTACAGAAGGATGTCAGTGTATACGAGAGGGGTCTCTATATGCTAGAGACCAGGGCAAACGGAAAGTACAAGGAACCGTTAAGCCACGGTACAACAGCAACGGAATATAGGTTAGGTGTCTTAATCTGACCACCTCGTGCCACCTTTAACACCTTCCGTACCAATCTACCCCTTAAACCCCGTAGTGTTTTGACAGTATTGTTGTATTGTATTGTGTAAGTTGGATAACTGACCAAAACCATGATATCAGTAAACGGATTATAACTGCATAATCAGGTAAATGGTATAACGGGATAATGGATGATATCCATAGTTTGATTCAGTCAAGTTGTATAGATTGTTAACTGGATTCTGGGATTCATGTATTTATATTAAGTTGGAATATTAAGGAATATAGATTGACTTGAATCATATTCAAGTCAGAAATAGTCAGACTCAAACCTGAGTCAAATTAAAAGAAAAGTAATTTTGAAGTTCTATAATTGTTAGGGTCCTTATTGTAATTTATAAAACTTGAGGGGGTTTTATGTAAAAAGTGCTTTTGTATAGTTTTCAAGATACACCTCAAGTATTTATTATTCGTCTTTATTGTTATAATGAATGTAAATTTTATTTGTGTTATTCTAGTGATTATATCCTAATAAAAGTATTAAATTATAACATTGATTTATTTGAAAATTTATGGTATTTTAATGTAACTCTTAATCTTGTAATTTTTAGAAAAAGGTGGAAACTTTATCTTATAATAAAATAGGTGTTTAAATGATAAATATACATATGTTTATACATAATAATTTTCAATAAATATTTTAAATTTCTAAAATCCCATTTTTCTTAAATGTCGTATTTTAACCTTTCGAGACCGAATGCTCCTTGCGGAGGTCTGAATCTCGCACTACTAAGCCCGAGGGTGTACGATAAACCGTACAATCCCTAACGAGTTCCCCAAAGGTGGGTTGTAGTGGCGCTTTGCAAAGATTTAATAAATACTAATCATTTAGAAAACGGTTTTATAAAAATAAGGTATTTATTTGTAAAAGGGTGTAAATTTCCGTATTTTAGATTCTAGGGTTTCCTAAGCCAACTAGCCTATTTCTAAATGGTCTAAACGACAAGTCATTAGAAGCCTCAAATCGCCTCTTCACCGCCAATTGTGGCCAGGTAAGTACAAGTGAGGAGGGAGGGATCCGCTCACGAATCGTGAGGCGGGCCTTTTAAAGTTACCCAAGCTCACTTGCCTAGCCTAGACACCACAAAGTCAGTTTAGATAAACGATCAATGTCCATGACATATCGTATTTTCCTATCAAAAGGTTTTGTTTTAAAATTGTATACAACTTAGAACTTCCAGAAAAGGTTTACAAAGAAAAGGGTATTTTAATGTAAAGTCTTGTATTTTCGTATTCTAAGTTTTGATGATATCAATTAGGGTTGTATTTGCATGTGTGTGGAGGTAGGTCATTACCTCGTGATCTACATTAAGGTATAGCAATTGTTAAGGGTTAAATGTGATAACTAAACATTGTGATATTTAAGTGAAAGAAATACGATATATGGAAAGTTATCATTTTATGTGAAAAACTTTATCCAAATTGATTTTTAAGTGATTAATAGTCAACATGAATATGTTTAAGCATTATGTAATTTGTGACAAGTGAGTTTTAAGAGAAAACCGAATCGGAAATCGGTTTGTTACGATTTCCGTCGGGTTTTACAAAGTCGTATTTTTCTTAAAAGAAAAGAAAGATAGAAAGAGGGGGACTTACGGGTTTGGACACGTCAGAGAGTGCTAGGAAGGTAGTGGGTTGTCGGGCGTCGAAACGTCGCGAAGGGTCCTAGTATGATCGCCGGAATTCGTCGTCGATTTCGGCAGCGCTTCGCCTTTAGCTCTTTTTCTAACGTACCGAGTTCTCTTGAAATTTTTAGAGAGTGGACTTAGGAATGTAGGGTGAAATGGTAGAGAGTAGGGGTGTTTATACAGGGCTAGGCTAGGGTTAGGGTTTTAATTAAAAAAATATAAAAATATATAAAAATTCATTAAAATATCACTAAATTTGGGAGTAAAAGAGGTTTATTGTGAATCTGGTAACCGATCAAAAATTTTAGAGTATGCAGGGGGTATGACCAGGTCAACACGGAGAAATTCCGTGTTGACGACTCAGCCGTCCGGCCGAGTCCGGCCGGTGGCGCCGGCCGATTCGGCCGGTCCGCCGGCCGACTCGGCCGAGTCGGGGGCTCGTTGGGTGGGGTTTTACATGGGGGGAATTTTGGTATATTTAACTTTTTATGTGCAGTATAAATTTTGAGAGTTATGGCTGTTTGACTGTTGACTTTCCAAAAAAATTAAAACAAAACAATATAAAAATAATGTGGGGCATGGGATTCGAACTCTGGTGGCTTGGTTCAGCAGTGCAAGGTATTACCAACGAGCTACAAGCTCCTTCTTATAATTATTGTAGGAAAATAGATACTTAAAGTGATATCAGCTGTAATAAATACTCCATGTATACATTGAATTTTAAAATTAATTCTTTGTACTTTAAAAATGGAGTTGTTACAGTCTACCCTCCTTACAAAAATTTCTTCCTCAAAATTTACAACTTTTATTTGAGGACTAGTTTACAAAAAGGTGAGGATATCTTGTACGCACTTCATCTTCCCTTTTCCACGTGGATTCTCCTGGAGTGTCTTTCTTCCATATCACTCGAACCAAGTTAACTTCCTTGTTCCGAAGTGTCTTCACTTTCCTGTCCAGGATCTCCATAGGCTGTTGCTCACAAGACAAATCGGGCTGTATAGTGAGCTCGGAATGATCGAGAACATGGTTGGGGTCACTCACATACTTTCTGAGTTGGGATATGTGGAACACATTATGCACTCCTTCCAATGAGGGTGGAAGCGCTAAACGGTATGCCACTTCACCGACTCGTTCGAGTATGTCGAACGGTCCAATGTATCTCGGACTCAACTTACCCCGTCTTCCAAATCGAATCACTCCGCGGTTCGGAGATATCTTCAGGAATACGTGATCTCCGGGCTGGAACTCCAAGTGTCGTCTCTTTGCATCAGCCCAGTGCTTCTGTCGATCTTGGGCTATGCGCATCCTTTCCCTGATAGTACGGACCACATCAACAGTCGCTACTATCATCTCCGGTCCAAGAAGTTCCCTATCTCCGATGTCGTCCCGACTTAATGGCGATCGACACTTCCTTCCATACAATGCTGCAAAAGGTGCCATTCCTATGCTTGCTTGGTAGTTGTTGTTGTACGAAAACTCCACAAGATGTAGGTGATCTTCCCACGATCCTTTGAAGTCTAGCATACATGCTCTGAGCATATCCTCCAAGATCTGAATAGTTCGTTCCGACTGACCATCTGTTTGTGGATGATAAGCCGTGCTGAAGTTCAGACTTGTTCCCAAGCTTGCTTGCAGACTCTGCCAAAATTGCGATCGGAACCTGGTGTCACGATCGGAGACAATGCAGACTGGTACTCCATGAAGTCTCACAATTTCCCGTATGAGTTCATGGGTATCAAAGATAGTACATTATGAAGAGTTTTAAATCTAAATTAGATTATTACCTCCATGTACTTCTTCGCTAGTGTCTCAGTTAATTGGCCAACTCGAAATGGGATGAAGTGAGCCGACTTTGTGAGTCGATCCACAATGACCCATATGGCATCGTTACCCTTTGTGCTGCGAGGAAGAGCAGTTACAAAGTCCATCGTGATGTGCTGCCACTTCCATTCTGGAATTGGTAACGGTTGAAGTAATCCAGCAGTCCTGTGATGTTTAGCTTTTACTTGCTGACACACCAAGCATTTTGCGACGCTTCTGGCTACTTCACGCTTCATTCCATGCCACCAATAATTCTGACGTAGATCTTTGTACATTTTGGTACCTCCGGGATGTACTGAGTAGGGAGAGCTGTGAGCTTCTTTCATTAACTTTTCCCGAACAGGACCTTTTAGTACACACAATCTGCTGCCGTATCTCAAAGATCCGTCTTCATGGATGATGAAATCTGTTCTGAGTCCATTCTCCACTTGTTCTCTGATCTTTTGCAACTTAGCATCGCTGGCTTGAGCTGCTTTGATCTGATTGACAATGGTTGATTGAACTTGTAAATTCATCAAACTTGAAGCATTACCTGGCATGACTACTTCAATCTCCATCTGATGCAAGTCTTGTTGAAGCTTCCACTGAGCGGTGAGATTCATTGCTAATGGTTGGTGACTAAGAGCATCAGGTACTACATTCACCTTCCCTGGGTGATATTGCAAGTTGACGTCAAAGTCCGCCATGAGTTCTAACCATCTTCTCTGCCGCATATTCAACTCCTTCTGAGTAAACACATACTTTAAGCTCTTATGATCCGTGTAGATGTTCACTCGTTCACCAAGTAGATAATGACGCTAAATCTTAAGAGCAAAGATGACGGCTGCCAACTCCAAATCATGCGTCGGATAATTGCGCTCATGAATCTTCAGCTGTCTTGAGGCATAAGCCACAACCTTACCGTGCTGGTGTAGAACACATCCTAATCCCTTTCCGGACGCATCGCAATGCACTTCGAATCCTCCAGATTGATCCGGTATGACGAGAATAGATGTTGATGTCAACCTTGACTTGAGTTCTACGAAATCTTGTTCGCATGCTTCTGACCACACAAATTCTTCATCTTTACGTGTGAGCTTGGTCAGGGACGTTGCTATCTTCGAAAAGCCTTCAATAAACCTTCTGTAATATCCAGCTAAACCCAAGAAACTTCGAATATCCTTCACTGACTTTGGTGTAGGCCATTCGCTAACTGTCGAAACTTTCGCTGGATCCACAGAGATTCCTTCTCCTGATACGATATGTCCATGAAAACCAACTTGATTTAGCCAAAACTCGCACTTGCTGTACTTGGTATAAAGCCGATGTTGTCAAAGAGTTTCCAGGACAATTCGTAGATGTTCTGCATGTTCTTTCCGACTCTTAGAATATACCAGGATGTCGTCGATGAAGATGACAACAAACCTGTCTAGATACTCCCGGAAAACTTGATTCATAAGGTTCATGAATATTGCGGGTGCGTTGGTCACTCCAAATGGCATCACTAGAAATTCGTAATGTCCATAGCGAGTTCTGAAAGCTGTTTTGTGAATATTAGCTTCCTTGACTTTCACTTGATGATAACCTGAACGAAGATCTAGTTTAGAGAAAACACAAGATCCACTTAGCTGATCGAATAAATCGTCGATGCGCGGGAGTGGATACTTGTTCTTTATAGTGACTTCGTTCAAGGCTCTGTAATCGATGCACATTCTGTATGAACCTTCCTTCTTCTTCACAAGTAGTACAGGTGATCCCCAACTTGAAGTGCTGGGACGAATCCATCCTTTTGCTAGTAATTCATCCAACTGTGTTCGGACTTCCTTCAAACCTTCCGGACTTAAACGATAGGGTGCTTTGATCACCGGTTGTGCTCCTGGTACTAAATCAATACTGAATTCAAGAGCTCGATCGGGAGGCAAACCTGATATATCGTTAGGAAATACATCGTCAAATTCTCGAACCACATCTGGTCTTGATTCTTCCTCTGCTTGAGCTGCTGCAACTACTGCTTCTCTTGGCTTCGCTTTGTAGGTACTTGGCTTCAGTGTATGGTCTCCGCTTTTAAAACAGAAGACCGGATGGTCTGGAATCTCGAATACTACCCTCCTTTGACGACAGTCTATGGTAGCATAAAAAGTTCCAAGCCAATCCATTTCTAGAACCACATCGAAGTTTGGTATGTCCAGCACTTTGAAGTCAGCATAAAACTCTCGACTGCAGACGACGACTGGACACATGCTGTATCCCATAGTTGCCTTTAGAACACCATTTCCGGAACTGACATTCCAGCTGGATACAAGCGGTGAAACTGGAATCGCATGGGTTCGGACAAACCGTTGCGACATAAAGCAATGTGATGCTCCAGTATCAAACAATGCAAGTGCAGGGATTGAGGATACTAAGATTGTACCTAAGGTATGTGGGATTTGTTTTAGGTATAGGAAATATGCAACTAAGTAGTATAAAAGCAAAGTTGGAAAAGAAAAAAATTACCAGTGATGACTTGGCCAGTGGCCTCAGCTTCTTCCACGGACATCGTGAAAGCCTGGCGCCTGGGTACATTCCTCCTGGCCTGAGGAGCATTCCTCGGAACATTCCTTTGAGCTTGATGGAACTGACAAGGAGGTGGTGCAGCTTGTGGTCCTCTAGATGGTGCAGGGAGTGCAGGTCTGGGAGCTGGTGCCTGAAGAGCTGGTCGCTGCGGATAGGTAATTGCTGGCCTGGGTGCAGCAACTGGGTTCTGCCTTTGGGGACAAGACCCAATATCGTGAGTAGCTGAGCCACAGACTAAGTAAAGGCGGTTGGCTCGACGGCAGTCCTTCATCATATGTCCAGTTCTCTTGCAGCAGGTGCAAAAGGCTGGGCTAGGACGATGGGTTGGTACTCCGGATCGCCTTGGCACAAAAGGTGGCCTGGACGAGGCTCCACCTGCCATCTGGTTGGCAGGGCGTTTGACTCCTGCAGACTGAGGTCTGCCCCTTGCTTTTATTACTGCCTCATAGCTGGGGGCATCTTCTAGAGCATCCTCATGAGTCAAAAACTTTCCTGTGGCTAGAGCAGCCTGAATCTCCGTGTCCAGTCCTTGTTGGAAGCGACGGGCTCTGATATCGTCCGTCGGTATCAAGTGTGCCTCGAATCTGTTTAAAGATTGTGTTAGCTGTGTAGTATGTGATATTTAAAAATTGAACTATTGTGACATATCTTACCGGCTTAACATGGTGAATTCAGCATCGTATTCATCTACTGATTTGTCCAACATTGAACCCTGTTGTAGATGAATAAACTGCTGCTCCATTGCAAACCTGGCAGTCATGGGGAAGTTTTTCGCGTCGAATTTCTCGCGAAAGGTCTTCCATTCAATCAGCTGTACCAGGCGGCTTTCTTCCGCCTTCCACCAGTTGCGAGCATTATCCGTGAGCTGTAGTTTTGCTACATGGACCCAAGCGTTGTCTGGCACTTGAGCTGCTGCTAGATCGTCTTCGATGCTTTGTGCCCATTCTTCCGCTTCAAGAGGGCTTCCTTTACCAGAGAACTGCTTGGGATGTAAAGCCCTGAATTGCTTTACTCTCGGTGCGTCAGTCTCGGGACGGTTCAGAACTTGTTGATGTCCTTCGAGAAGGCTACGTATCGCCTCAAATAGCATTGTTTGCTCGGTGGGTGGTGCAGGAACAGCTGGTGTAAGAGGTAGTGCTGAAGGGGTGTTGTTGACGTTGGTGCTGGTGTTGTTCGGGGAATCCATAATCTTGAAGAAAAATTCGGGTTAGGACAGATTCAAATACATGATAAGATTCAAGGAATAGAAATTTGCAAGATTCAAGGAACATGAATTGTAAAGAATGTTTTAGTTGCTGGTTCTTGTGTTATATTGCTTAGGTTGTTCACGCAGACCAGAACTGCATGACAGAGATTCATACAGCTCTGACCTGCATGGGCCACCAACAAAACCTGTCACGCCCCGCTTCCCGGTGTACGGTGAAGTGGATGCGACGAGGTCCGCTACGTATATACTTAGAAGTACATACGCTAAGCGTATCTAAGCAATATAAAAGTATATCACAAGAGACAGGAAATATAGAAATAACAGCAACTTTATTAATAACATTCTTTTGTACAATGCATGAAAAGTAAATACAACTGAAATGAAAAGCGATGCCTAAACAGTGGCATAACAGGAAATGAAAATACTGAATAGAACAAGGTACAATATCTAGAGCTCGGGGTCTTCGTGGAAATGCTCCAAGTCTTCACCGGTGGGCTCCATCTCTGCTGGGTCCAAAGCACCTGACTACATTCAAAAAAGAAAGAAATAGAATGTCGTCAGCGAACAGGTCGCTCGGTAAGTCCCAAAGATAAATAAGAATAAGAGTAATTTGCTAAAGTATCATGTTGTAGAATATTATGGAATATTGTGTTAACGCTGTTGTTTGTACCTTGGTACAAAAGGATGTCAGTGTATATGAGAGGGGTCTCTATATGCTAGAGACCAGGGCAAACGGAAAGTACGAGGAACCGTTAAGCCACGGTACAACAGCAACGGAATATAGGTTAGGTGTCTTAATCTGACCACCTCGTGCCACCTTTAACACCTTCCGTACCAATCTACCCCTTAAACCCCATAGTGCTTTGACAGTATTGTTGTATTGTATTGTGTAAGTTGGATGACTGACCAAAACCATGATATCAGTAAACGGATTGTAACTGCATAATCAGGTAAATGGTATAACGGGATAATGGATGTATATCCATGGTTTGATTCAGTCAAGTTATATAGATTGTTAACTGGATTCTGAGATTCATATATTTATATTAAGTTGGAATATTAAGGAATATAGATTGACTTGAATCATATTCAAGTCAGAAATAGTCAGACTCAAACCCGAGTCAAACTAAAAGAAAAGTAATTTTGAAGTTCTATAATTGTTAAGGTCCTTATTGTAATTTATAAAACTTGAGGGGGTTTTATGTAAAAAGTGCTTTTGTATAGTTTTCAAGATACACCTCAAGTATTTATTATTCGTCTTTATTGTTATAATGAATGTAAATTTTATTTGTGTTATTCTAGTGATTATATCCTAATAAAAGTATTAAATTATAACATTGATTTATTTGAAAATTCATGGTATTTTAATGTAACTCTTAATCTTGTAATTTTTAGAAAAAGGTGGAAACTTTATCTTATAATAAAATAGGTGTTTAAATGATAAATATACATATGTTTATACAATAATAATTTTCAATAAATATTTTAAATTTCCAAAATCTCATTTTTCTTAAATGTCGTATTTTAACCTTTCGAGACCGAATGTTTCTTGCGGAGGTCTGAATCTCGCACTACTAAGCCCGAGGGTGCACGATAAACCGTACAATCCCTAACGAGTTCCCCAAAGGTGGGTTGTAGTGGCGCTTTGCAAAGATTTAATAAATACTAATCATTTAGAAAACGGTTTTATAAAAATAAGGTATTTATTTGTAAAAGGGTGTAAATTTCCGTATTTTAGATTCTAGGGTTTCCTAAGCCAACTAGCCTATTTCTAAATGGTCTAAACGACAAGTCATTAGATGCCTCAAATCGTCTCTTCACCACCAATTGTGGCCAGATAAGTACAAGTGAGGAGGGAGGGATCCGCTCACGAATCGTGAGGCGGGCCTTTTAAAGTTACCCAAGCTCACTTGCCTAGCCTAGACACCACAAAGTCAGTTTCGATAAACGATCGATGTCCATGGCATATCGTATTTTCCTATCAAAAGGTTTTGTTTTAAAATTGTATACAACTTAGAACTTCCAGAAAAGGTTTACAAAGAAAAGGGTATTTTAATGTAAAGTCTTGTATTTTCGTATTCTAAGTTTTGATGATATCAATTAGGGTTGTATTTGCGTGTGTGTGGAGGTAGGTCATTACCTCGTGATCTACGTTAAGGTATAGCAATTGTTAAGGGTTAAATGTGATAACTAAACATTGTGGTATTTAAGTGAAAGAAATACGATATATGGAAACGTTATCATTTTATGTGAAAAACTTTATCCAAATTGATTTTTAAGTGATTAATAGTCAACATGAATATGTTTAAGCATTATGTAATTTGTGACAAGTGAGTTTTAAGAGAAAACCGAATCGGAAATCGGTTTGTTTCGATTTCCGTCGGGTTTTACAAAGTCGTATTTTTCTTAAAAGAAAAGAAAGATAGAAAGAGGGGGACTTACGGGTTTGGACACGTTAGAGAGTGCTAGGAAGGTAGTGGGTTGTCGGGCGTCGAAACGTCGCGAAGGGTCCTAGTATGATCGCTGAAATTCGTCGTTGATTTCGGCAGCGCTTCGCCTTTAGCTCTTTTTCTAACGTACCGAGTTCTCTTGAAATTTTTAGAGAGTGGACTTAGGAATGTAGGGTGAAATGGTAAAGGGTAGGGGTGTTTGTATAGGGCTAGGCTAGGGTTAGGGTTTTAATTAAAAAAATATAAAAATATATAAAAATTCATTAAAATACCATTAAATTTGGGAGTAAAAGAGGTTTATTGTGAATCTGGTAACCGATCAAAAATTTTAGAGTATGCAGGGGGTATGACCAGGTCAACACGGAGAAATTCCGTGTTGACGACTCGGCCGTCCGGCCGAGTCCGGCCGGCGGCGCCGGTCGATTCGGCCTGTCCGCCGGCCGACTCAGCCGAGTCGGGGGCTCGTTGGGTGGGGTTTCACATGGGGGAATTTTGGTATATTTAACTTTTTATGTGCAGTATAAATTTTGAGAGTTATGGCTGTTTGACTGTTGACTTTCCAAAAAAATTAAAACAAAACAATATAAAAATAATGTGGAGCATGGGATTCGAACTCTGGTGGCTTGGTTCAGCAGTGCAAGGTATTACCAATGAGCAACAAGCTCCTTCTTATAATTATTGTAGGAAAATAGATACTTAAAGTGATATCAGTTGTAATAAATACTCCAAGTATACATTGAATTTTAAAATCAATTCTTTGTACTTTAAAAATGGAGTTTTTACAAATTTCCTCAATAGGCACCTTCCATGGCTGCCGGCGAGCATGTGGGCGATTACAAGCCATAGCTCTACTCTGTTAAGATAATTCTCTGAAAGTGAGAGAGAAGAGAAGTATCGCTTCAAATTATAAAGGGAGACATTTAAGTCTAGGCATAGAAAATTTTGTGCATGATGGAACTGTTTCCAAGCTCTGTTAAGAGATGGCATTGGGAAAGAGAAGTTTGACTCAGAAAAAGCTGAAAAAGAAGGTGAAAAAACACTTTCAGTAATGAGGCAGCGCCTCACGTGCAAAGCACGAAAGCGCCAACGCCCAGAGTTAAAAACTCTGAGATAGCGCCAAGAGTTAAAACTCTAAGATAACGTGCAAAGCACGAGAGCGCTGGCGCCAGAACTAAAAGTTCTCCATCCTTGGATCAAAAATCCAACAAAGATGATAAATCATTAGATACAGAATTAAATTCTGATTGAGGAAATACTCGTAAAATCTTTTTAAACAAGAAAGATTGTGCTCTGTAAATCAGAGCACCGATGGATCAAAGATCCAAGAAATCACCAAGATACATAATTAAATTTTGATTAAGGAAATACTCCTCAAATCTTTCTAACAAGAAAGATTGTGCTTTGTAAATCAGAGCACCGTTGAATCAAAGATCCAATGGTGAGTAAAAAATCATGAAGATACAGAATAAGTTCTGTATGGGAAAATATTTTCCCAATTTTGTTAAAAACAAGAAAAATATCTTCTGTAGAACAGAAGTCCTTGGATCAAAGATCCGACGGTAGATAAATTCCCCACATCAATTACGAAATCTCTCAATGAGAGATTTTCTTAACTGAATCAACAAATCAGCCTCCCCTATATAAAGGACCCAAGACTTCAAGTCTTGTAGAGAAGAACCTCCTCATAAATTTGTAGTTCTCAGAAGAAAAAAGAACAGCAAGCTCTAAGAAGAAGAATTCTTTTCGAAGAAAAACAAAAAGGTAACGGAGATCAGAACATCTCATCTACAAGGGTTTAACCCTCATGAAAAGAACATAGTTATTTCCTAGGATCTGAGATCCATGAGACAAGTCTCCCATAAATGAGAATTTAATTCTTACGGGGATGAGTTTGTTCTTAGGGATCGACGATCCGGGGAAGAACAAAGAATTGAACTTTGCAAAATATAACAAAGAAAGAAAAACCTAGCGCCAAGCACTGCAAAATAGAAAGTGCTCAGCACTCAAATGCTGGCGCTCAGCGCCAAGCGCATCACGTGCCCCTCACGTGGGCGCTATTCAATAAAAAGTGCTCAGCACTCAAATGCTGGCGCTCAGCGCCAAGAGCATCACGTGCCCCTCATGTAGGCGCTATTCAATAAAAAGTGCTTAGCACTCAAATATTGGCGCTCACCGCCACACTCAAATGTTGGCATTCAGCGCCAAGTGCTTCACGTGCTCCTCACGTGAGCGCTGCTCAGTAAAAGAGTGCTTAGCACTTAATGGTTGGCGCCAAGTGCCAAGCACTACCCAATAAAAAAGTTCTCAACACTCAAATGCTGGCGCTCAGCACCAAGCGCCCTACGTATCCCTCACATGGGCGCTACTTAACATTGAGCGCTCTGCACTCATCACATAGAGCCCGGCGCCATAAAGAGTGTTCAACACTCACAGAAAACAAAAGAAAAAGAAGTGAAGTGTGAGTGTCAGTACTCACATAAATGTTTAGCATTATGTGCATAGAGAAAGGACTGTGTCCTAGTAAGTGTCTAACACTTTATTAAAATAGGAAACGACAGAGACTCAATGGGTTGAGCTAAAGTTAGCCAAATTTCTAATCAACCGAGCCCATGTGCTCTTTATTTTTACAAACTAGTCTTAGTCCCAAACAAGTCCACCGATATTTTGACAAATATCCATTGGTTCGAGGGTACATCTCTTCATACCTCTGATATATGTCATTGTAATTCTTCAACGTCTTCAGAGAGATGGAGGGTCCCAATAACCAATAACTTTTGGTGCATCCCCAAACCATTAAACCAAAATCCTACAGACTATGATGTCTTTAAACACAGACTATGATGTCTTTAAACCCTATAGACTATGATGTCTTTAAACACAGACTATGATGTCTTTAAACCCTACAGACTATGATTTCTTTAAACACAGACTATGATGTCTTTAAACCCTACAGACTATGATGTCTTTAAACACCAGACTATAATGTGTTTAAACCCTACAGACTATGATGTCTTTAAATATGGACTATGATGTCCTTAAACCCAATGGACCACAACGTCCCTAAACTAAACTCTATAGACTATGATGTCTTTAAACTCTATAGACTATGATGTCCTTAAACTCCACGGACTATGACGTCCTTAAACCCAATGGACCGCAACGACCCTAAACTAAACTCCACGGACTATGATGTCCTTAAACCCAACGGACCGTAACGTTCCTAAACTAAAATGATAGAGCCCAAATGCTCTTTCATTGGATCAAAAATGATCCCAAACCCCCTGTTAAGTAGACCTTAGTCTAAAATTAGACTAACGTGTCCTTAACAAATATTTAAGTTGATCTTAATCTCAAACGAGGTTAACGAGCCTTAAATCAAACCAAATCCAAATCTAAGAAAATACGGATTTGGACTAATCCACGCCCTATGGGCGACAACATCAAGTAGTCTCCGTATACAATCCACGGGCAACCAAAAAATAAAATAAACACACACGACACGAAGTGAACATCTGGAGCAGGAGAAAGTGGTTATCGCTGCACGTAACGTAATAAACTGCAGGGACTTACGCGTGCAGGGAACAGCGTCCCCACAATAAAAAACCCCTCGCCAACGAGGGGGAATCTGACGAAGTCTGCTACAACGGCCGCATTCGCCCAAACTTTCGATGCACGGTGCTATAAATCAGCTTGGCATCTTCGGAGAGGTGGACGGATAAAACCAAATAGAATCTGCCCCCAAATTCAGGCAAGACGACTTACACGATCTCGTCTCTGTTTTCACCGGTAAACAAACATATAGCAATTACACGAGTTGTGCCGCTCGAATGACATTCACGGTCGCAGATAGTAATGCATGTACTGATAAACATTTAAACAGTGTTAAATTATCAACTTCGAAGCACCCCGAATAGCCCCAAACAACTAGATAAAACAATATCAAAACTGGGCTAAACTAGCAATACCACTGAACCAATATTCCAGAGACCAGACCACACACAAAATACGAAGCCCAAACTCCCTCCCCAGGCCGGCCGG
Organism: Agapanthus africanus; assembly: GCA_030015575.1. Classification (NCBI taxonomy): domain Eukaryota; kingdom Viridiplantae; phylum Streptophyta; class Magnoliopsida; order Asparagales; family Amaryllidaceae; genus Agapanthus; species Agapanthus africanus. Next base: position 362,645,256 of record JASDDO010000029.1, read on the forward strand.
CTCGGAAATTTTGAACATGTTCTCGGGTGAAAACCGGTGAAATGGGTTCGTATTTGGTGTGTGCTCTTGTGGTCATACAAATAGTCTTATGCAGTTACTAAAATATTTTTAGAATACCAATAAAAATTCGACAGAAACTGGAATGTGCAGTGCACTGTTTTGAGGTTGTTTCGATTTCGATACTTTAACATTGTCTAAAACTGCTAGTAAGGGGTTTACGGGTTGGCTTTGATACCATGTTGGGTTACGGCAGCGTCCCGGCCATCAAACCGTGGCCAAATGCGGAACAAATTTTTTCTAAACTGGCGCTACCATTACCCGATGCCCGGATCTACCCTAAACCTTATACTAGCAAGCAATATAAAGAAGTTAGAATGGTTATACCGAGTTGATCCATATCCTTCGGTCTTCAACCTTCAATCCAAGCTCCTAGTGGTTATTTGGATCGAGTTTGGTTGCCGGTCTTCCTCCATCTACGATGATCCACCTGAGCGAAACGGCGCAAGCTTCAGCCCCGCCAAGCGAGACAACCGACGCTCCAAGGTTGCTAGCAATAGAGAGTGGAGGTGTAGGAATGTGTCACTATAATTTTTCTCTCATCACAAATGCTCTAAGAGCAACTCAAGAAGATCAAGAAGGTGGGAAACATGTGGCATGAGCAACTAAAGAAAGTGGGTAAAAACCAAGTGAGAGTGAGAATAGAATGAACCAAGTCAAGAAAAAAAATGAGCCAAAGCCAACTCAAGAATTTTGTGGCTGCCCCCCCTCTCTCAATCAAGCACACAAATATCTCTTTTCATTTTTTACAATAAACAAATGCAAACCATACCTCTCAACATGCCATCACCCTTGCTCATGCCAACTCACCCTCCACCTCATTTCCATAATTGTTTTTCTAAAAAGAAAATCAATAATGAGGTGACCATCTTCTAGAAGCTATTCCGTATAAATACGGAATACTTCCCGGTACACGTATCGAAATACATATACGCGTATTCATACAAAAATACGAATAGCCAAGAGAGAAAATGAATAGTGAACAATAATACTAGAATACATATATATAAATACATATATATAAATTATTAAATCAAAACTTGATTTAATAATCCGGCTTAATCCTAAGCCGTTAGTATTATCAACCGTCCGATTAAAGTTTGCAGCCTGTACACATATTTAATTGGACATCTGTATGTACCAACATACGTCATCTACACCATATCGCCTGAACCGTGAAAACCCTCTGTGTTGGACTCTAAAGACTCGTCAATACGCTGGCAGTGGGTTTAACCACAAGCACGTCAGCGACACTAGCTGTACGTAACGGCTAACCAGGTATTGAGCGAAAAGAAGGCTGACGAGCAAACTCATCCAAACCCCTACTGAGCCTGACAGTAACAATATCCGTACAGTCTGGTCTGTTCGTCTAAGAGTATCGCATATCGAGTCTAGGAGGATGGATAAAGTCAGACCCCTACTGACGCGATAATTCGTGTCGGTATGTAACCCATCATCACCTCAGAAACTATCGATCCTGGATCGGTAATTCTCGTTTACCCCGGCCGAGGATTTCTGGTGATGGCCACCCGTGAACAACGCGACATCAACCCCCAATACCAGGAGAGACGAATCCCCGACGATCCGTCACTGCCTCCATGTGGCTCGGGACTGTACCCAACTAAAACCTATATCCACGATTCCTTTGAGCCGGGATAGGGTAGTAATCAAAGCACAGTGGGAACTCACACGAGACAAATGACGATCTCAGGTCGACAGACTAACCTGTACACATGTCACCTGGGAACTGCTATCTGACAATAGATATAATACCAACTAGCAGGAGTTGGATGAACCGTCTCGGGTACATGGTGGGCCCGGTAAGGTACCCCGGGGCAAGAAGATCGAGTAGTAGACGATGAGCCTGACAGGGGATGGACTACCTACCGGTAACTTTCTGGCACGGCGGATATCCAGAGGATACCGACCGTGGCCGCGAGATATTGAGATATTGATATTTGAGATGGGTCAGCCGGACGGCTGAGGCCAGAGATACTATGACATGGATACATGAGATTTGAGATAGTTATTGAGGTGTCGATGCTGGATACAGATTCTTGATGATTCTAGTGATGTTTTGCCGATATTTCAAAAGAGATTCCTAAAAGAAAATAATGATTTCTTATACTTACATATTCAGATCACGAGTTGATTCATGTTGCATACATACCTGCTAGCATATCCTGCCATATCAGTATTGTAGATGCCATGATACTTGCGTGCATGTTTGCGATAGCCTCTATAGATGTTATTTATTACTAACGAGTTGGCAACTCACCCCCGTTGTGCCACAACCTTTTTGCAGGTCTGTTCCGTCAGCACAGTAGCGGCGGGCGCAATAGCTTCTTTTGTCTCTTTTGCCTGGACTCGAGGCTTTTCCCCATAGGTGGGTTGTGTTATCATTTTGTACCACTTTATATATTCATTGTATCTAGAGTACTCCATCTACTGTATCTACTGTACCTGCTTTTTGCATTGTTGTATATTGACGTAGAGACGAGGCTGTGAGATTTGTGGACTTTATGTTGTATTTGGGATCGAGCTCACTTGAGTCGACATGATATTTTACTTGTGCTTCTCATGCTTATTTTTGCACATTGCTGATTTATATTGCGTGGGATTTGTGACCGTCTTGGGGCGAAGAGCTAGCTCCCGGCTCCCGCTTGGGGATGCCATATTTCATGTTATTCATTTATACTCCAGTTTTGTACCCGTTTGGGGGCCTGTTTTTACAAAGGAGACTCTGCCAGAATTTTTGGAAAAAGGGATGTTGCTTTTAAAAAGCTTGATGTGACTTAATGGATTAAATCGCTTTCAATAAATTGGTTTTTCCTTCACTCTATTTTTCTTAATCGGGTTTTGATTTCTGGGCTTTGGTTTACTTATTTTACGGACGCCTTGAGACGTTTCGTAACTTAAGTGCCAGTCACGTTCCGTACCCTGCGGGTCGTGACAAAGTTGGTATCAGAACGATAGGTTTTACCTTTCCGAGTGCAGGATGACCCTTGGTAGATAGAGTAAGTGACTTAAGCAGTGTAACGTAGCGTGCGTATGTCCGCGGCATACTTGCAATACGGTACTCCGCCTAGGTGACTTTAGGATATACTTGTTTGGAATTCCTTCTTCAATTCCCTGTATCCTATGATTCTATTGCACTGTCCTTACTATCCTGTTTCCTGTACCAGCCACTATGCCGCCGAAGGCTACGAGAGCGCAGAGGGCTGCCGCCCGAGATGAGATCCGAGCAGGCTCGTCCGAGACGAGGACCGAGCAGGGTGGTATACCTACGCCTCAGGGACAGACTGATCCGCCTTCTCCAGGCCGCATGGATAGGCTAGAGTCTGGTATGGAGTAATGGAACCAAATTTTTCTCTACCGAATTTCAAACCTTTTTTTGAAGATCAGGGCATATGTCTATACTCAACAAAATGGAATAGTTGAAAGAAAACACCGTCATTTACTTGAGCTTGCTCGTGCTCCTCGTTTTCAAGCCAATTTACCTATTTCTTTTTGGGGTGTGGATGTATTTTAACCGCCGCATAGTTTATTAACAAAATGAATATTCTTCCGCATAAAACACCTCATGAAATTGTCCTTGGACCCAAACCTATTGGAAGGTTAGAAACTGTGCAAAACCCCGAAGACTACTTTGGCGCCATAGACGATGGAAGAAGAAAGACGAATGCTTTTACATCAAACCGATTTATAGAATCTTCAGAAATTTTAGGTCGATTATCGTTACTATGGGTTAGGGCTAGCAAATTTAGGGGAATTTATAATTGAGGACTATTTATCCTATGGTAAATAAGTATACCATGGTGTATTTTCAACCGCCGTTAACGATGCTATGGGTCTTGCAAATTGCTCATGGAGCTTGTCCTATCGCTCAAAAGATGCGAAGGTATCTCAAAAGATGTGAAAGTTTGGTGGTGGTTATATAAAATTTACTGGTCTTAAAATTACATTTCCAACTACCTTATAACACACCCGCGGTACAACACAACAACAATCAAATTCCCATTTCCCCTTTGGCTCGAAGATGGAGTGAAAAAGCCCCCAATTTCTCATCTTTCTCTTTCTCCCCCCGCAAACCCTGACCCTAATTTTGCACCAATCCTTCAACCTATCGGAAACCCTAACCCTAGCTTCTCTCTCTCACTGATGGAGCTCGTAGGAATGAAGATTAGGAAGAACTTCCAAGGCTTCGGCGTCTTCACTGGCCTCATCGAGTCCTACGACGCCGCCGCTGGCTACTTCAAGATCCAGTACGAGGATGGCGATTCAGAAGAGGTCGACTTCGAGGAGATCGAATCGATTCTTAGAGAAATGGGGGGATCTTGTCTCACTTCGGATCAGTACTCTGGCAAGAGCAATCGAGGGCGTAGGCCGAAGAAGCGGCGACGATTGAATGCGAATCCGGCTGAATGTGAAAAAGATGAGTTTGATGAAACCTTAGTTAGTGAAAAGGAGGGTTTTTTGAAAGAGGATGGATGTTTTAGGGTTTCCGAAGAGGTTCAAGAGAATGGTGATTGTAAGATGCCTTTGAGGAGGAGTGCTCGAAGAGCTTCTCGTGCTGCGAAATGTGGGGATGCATTCATTTCGCAGGATGATGAATTAGGCGGGGGTGAAGATTTGACTATCAAGCCGGAACTGCCTTCTTCTTCTAATGACTTGGACCTAGATGGTCTTCATGTGTTTGATCTCTTCTCGGTTTATTGTTTTTTGCGCTCGTTCAGTAGGCTATTATTTTTAAGCCCTTTTAGGCTGGCAGCTTTCGTGGCATCATTGAGATGTGAGTATGCTAATTTTTTGATCGATTCTATACATTTTTCTATATTGCAAGCGCTTAAACAGCACTTGAAGTCTATTTCGGAGGAGGGGTCTCAGTCAGCTTCAGATTGCCTTAGGTATTTTGATTTTTTTACCTGTCCATGTTTTTGTCTGTTTGAGGCCTGCTTGGGTTTGGAGTCACAATAGCCAGAATTTTGTTTAGTTAATAAACCTAACTACAATTTCCTAACTTTGCACTATTACGTGTTGGAGTTTAGATAACTTGAGTTATTTTAGCTTCAATGATGAGATAACCGGATTATCCACAATCCAATTCAACATCAGAAAAATGAGAAGAAACACCCATTTTCGGAGTTAGGACTTTAGATAACTGTAAGACAACTCTTTTGGAGTTTAGATAATTCCAAAGCCATAAAGTTTGCAACTTTGTATAACCTATACCTACACTCAAACATCAATTCTGGTTATCCTAACTCCAAATCCAATGCATCCGAAGTTTGTTGCTTTTGATTGCATCATTCATGGGTATACCCAATGCTTTTGTAGGTACCTTAATTGGGAACTTTTAGACTTGGTTACATGGCCAGTGTTTCTTGTCCAGTATTTACTTATTCATGGCTGGGAAATGAAGCCAGGTTTTAGTCTAAACCATTTGAAACTCCTGGATTTGGAGTACTACAAACAACCAGCTGGGGTCAAGCTTAAGATACTTCAATATCTATGTGATGATGTCATTGAGGTGGATTCAGTTAGATTAGAGCTTGATAGACGAATTATGGGTTCTGAAATCAATGTTGATGCAGCCGGTATTAACATTAATATTCGGAAGAAAAGGAAGTCTTCTTCTTCTTTGATTATTGATCAGGGAAGATGTTCAGCTGAAGAGAAACCTGAAGAAACTGATGATGGCAATATTGATGATTGCTGTCTTTGTGGGATGGATGGTAGTTTAATATGCTGTGATGGGTGCCCTGCTGCTTTTCATTCTAGATGTGTAGGAGTAACCAAAGAACTTTTGCCTGAAGGAGAATGGTATTGCCCTGAGTGCTCAGTGAAGAAAACCGATGGTTTAATAAAGTTGTCAAAGCCATCTTGTGGGGCAGAACTTTTAGGTATCGATCCTCATGGGCGCTTGTATTTTGGCAGTTGTGACCGTCTTTTGGTGTGAGTTTACTTTCTTCATATCAATCATTTTTATCAATTTTTCCACCAGTATGTGTTTTTTATTATGATTGTTTGCAGTATACACCATAACATTGTAAAGTTAAACCCCAAAAAAATTCTATACTACCGTTATATGGTTCATTCATGCATTTTTTTGTGGTTCAATATGGTTGATAGAAATTAGAGATTTAAAACGCAAGTCTATCTAAAGTTTGTATTATAGAATTGAATTTGAAAATAATTATTTATTCTTAATTTTAGTGAAAATAAAAAAAGAAAAATAACATTCATCACTTGAAGACTTAATTTTCCAAGAAGAGAAGTATTATTTCAAAAGTACCTATCATCAAGAAATTAAGAAAACAAAACAAAGTGCACGTTCAGTTAAAAAAAGTATACAACAAGCAATATGAAAATTGCAGACGAAAACTTGATAAGGTGCAGGTTGGAATTTGGAAATATAGCACTATACTCAATGATCAACAACTATATCCAGAAGGAAAGGGAAATGTTAATAAGATGGTGTTAAAAATAAATATGGTCACCAAATCCTCCTTCAAAATGGAATGAGTTATGGAGGAAACATCTACATCGAGGAGGCTTCATGGACTTTTGAGCATCTTCTACTTTAAATCAATCGTCAACCAATGAAGTTGGTGGCAAGAGGGAATTTTCATAAAACCGGATAGTCCAGTTGATGGGTAGGTAATCTATAGTACTTACTGTGTACCTAAAAGCTCTTGCAACCATAGAAACACAACCCAAAGTTTATACTAGATTAGATAGAAGTATAGAAGAAAGATAAAATAAGCATTGTTATAGAAAACATTCATCTCTAGGGCATGAAACATACCGAAAAAAGTGCGCTCACATCCAAAGATTAAAGGTGATGTCGTTGAATAGCAATTGTCAGATGTGAGATGCCACAAAAGATGGATTCCCGAAACATGCTACTTAGAGTGACCCTGATGCTCCTAAATATTCTATCGTATTACTTTGCACATAACCAGGGAAGGAGATTTTACGGGTTGCATGCCCAAAATTTAAACATAAGTTGGCAAGATATAATAACAACTCGACAACGGCGGTTTGTGACCTTATATTTTAAACACAAGTTGGCAAGATATAATAAGAACTCAACAATGGCGATTTGCGACGGTTTGTGACCTTATATTTTTCTAGTGTTCTGATTTGAATTTATAATTTTATATTTCCAGTAGAATTGAAGAAAAAACTATTTTTTCAAACTAACCCTATACTCTAAATATTTAGATAGACTTTTCTTTTGATTTGCATATCGACCATGTTGGAACCACCTAACAAATAACACAAGTATAGCCGCAATAGTAATGCATTTTAAGGTTTGTTTCAAATAAATGGAGTTCCTGTACCACGCAAATGACAAATGCATAGAATGACAAACTGGAAAGGAGAAGAAGTGTAACATGTATCACAACTAAAGCTAAGAGAGATGAACAAGTAAAACAAAAATGTAATTCATGTCGTATGACCTCCTAATTATCGCCGTAATCATCTTCTAATCTCTTCTCATCAACATAAAACCAGAATACCTTAATCAAAACTGCTGCAGTATGTAGTTTAGACATAAATTGTAAGCCTGCATGTATTAATTTTGAGTTGAACTGATCTAGTTGATTTCTATCCAAAAATTGAGCTGTCCCACTTGTTTTATATAATATTTCCTTAAGTATATTGTACCAGAGAAGTGTTTCTTATATCATGTTAAAACACCAAAAAGTAGTAGTTTTTTGTGGATTGCTTCTCTCTGGAAGGACTCTTAAAGAGGGAAAACACTAGAACTCATGCGCATAGATCCTGATTCTGTTCTTGCATCAACCATAATCTACTATAAAATTCAGTAAAATCATATTATTATATTTTTTCTTTGGCACATTGCAATATTTTTGTTGTTAAATCTACTGAAGCTTCCAAAAATATGACTACAAGTGATTACTCTGAGTAGTTTACTTCCGCTATTTCTTTGCAGATACTTTTTTGTTGGTTTTTGTCTATGGAAATGGAAAATGTAAATATTTCTGCTGAGAATTTTATTTTTTGCTGGCAGATAATTGAAAATAATCTATACAAGCAATATAAAAAATTTTAAGCAGGTATTCGGCAACTCTAAATTTATCTGTTCTAAAAAATAGCATTATTCTCTCTAGAATATACAGACCTGCAGAATTAACTCACTAATTGATGCCAAGTTTTGTTTGAAAAGTAAACATTTCTAAGTATCTATAAATCTCTTCAAATTTCTCTCTTTTTGAAATAATGCATTTTTTTATGCATTTCTTTCCAAACTTTGGCATGTGGTAACTTGCACATGTCAACCGACATGTTTTCCTCCTCTATATTTATTGGCCATCTAGTGATTCATGTTCTCAATTGTATTCTTTATTAGATTGTACCCATTTTATGTGATGCGATCATCATGCTAACTGGTAAGGCATCATAAATTATGGTTTGCAGTTACCACACTAATGATGTATTTATATGTGATATCTTTTGATCTATCATTCTTAGTGTAAGTCTTACCCTCTCTTAAGTATTATTTTTCCTATTCTACTTGAAGTAGATCTGACAATGAAATGGTAGGTTTGCAGGTCAGATTCATGTGATTCAGATGGTTCACATCATTATTATAATATAAATGATTTGGATGCTGTTATCACTGTGTTAAAGTCGTGCTATGCTTACAGTGAGATTGTGAATGCAATATCCATGTACTGGGGCTTTCCTATCAGTACTTCTGTTTCCTATACACAGTATCAGAATAATATTCAATATGTAAGGGAAGCTATGAAGGCGGAAATGCACTCAAGGCCTTTGTTACCTTCAGAAAACAATGTCTTTAGTGATGGCTATGCTGAAAAGCTATCGATGGAGCCGAAAAGCTCTGAAGTTTCAGATTTAACCCAATTGGATTCGGCGACTTCTCATGAGCTTGTTGGACTGAGCTGCCCAATTTCATGTTCTGAACCCTTTGTCGAAACTGTAAATGTTGCTGCCTTGGTTCAACCATCTCAGCAAGCTGGTATTGATTGTCCCACTGGTTCTGTTGCTCCTTCTAAGCAAGTTATTTCTTTAGAGCAGAATGATCTAAATGTGGCATCAGAAAAGTTTAAACCTGGGGCTTTGAAGCTGCAATCTGATCCTGACAACTACATTAACTATTATAGTTTCGGACGCATTGCTTCATCCTTTTCTGTGGTGCTAATGCATAAATCATCCGAGGGAAATAATATTGAGTCGAAGGTATCTGCCGACGATATAAAATCAGCACAAATACGGGCAATATCTGAGATACCCACTGAAGGTTGTTTCTATGCCTATCGAAACATGCCTATAGATACGCAGAAAGAGAACTGTGGTTGGTGTGTTTCTTGCAAAACATCCAGCGACTCCGATTGCTTGTTTAGAGTTGTCAGCAGCAAGAACCTGGAAGATTCTAAAGACCAGGACTTTGAAGGTTATAAGGACAAGAATTTTGAAGGCCCTAAAAGTCAGACAGTTGGGCTCCATAATTCTGAAAAGAATCAGAGAAGTCACATAACTCCTGCAATCCAGCATATTTTATCGATTGAAAGTCGTGCTCGTAGTCTCATGTCTGGTCCATGGGCAAAGCCACATTATAGTCAACAGTGGCAGAAAGCTGTTATGAAGGCATCTGATGTTGAATCTCTAAAGCTTTTGCTTCTTACTGTAAGTTCCTGAAATTAGCGCAGAATCAAAAAATTTAAGAACCCATGCTTTTATCATTTTATGAGCTTCTATGCACTCATACTATGCATATGAACTATAATTTTGGAAATTGTTTGTGCTGCAGTTGGAATTGAATTTGCGGCGTGTTGCTCTTTCTGCAGAATGGTCGAAACCAGTGGATGATGCATATGCTATTGTTTCTTCTTCTATTGTAACCAGTCCAGTGCATGCATCTTCTAATTATGGTGGCAGTAGAAAACGGGGGAGGAAAAGTATTTCTGTTGATGAAATTAATTTAATGTCCGGACATGCTAAAAAATCGGTTATTTATTGGTGGAGAGGTGGAAAACTATCCCGGCAAGCATTTCAATGCAAAATGTTGCCACGAGAATTGGCATATAAGGGTGGCCGGCAAGGTAGAAAATATTATCGCTTTATGATTGCAAGAATTTTTAGTCCTTGCTTTTATATGGTTTAAATTTCTGCAGCTGGATGTAGAAAGGTTCCACATATGTTATATCCTGAGAGTTCGGACTTTGGCAAGAGAAGCAAGTACGTTTCCTGGCGGGTTGCTGTTGAGATGTCACAAAGTTTAGCCCAGCTTATATACCAGGTATTTGCAACTTGTTTATGCTCCCAAATTGAATATGTACAAGCGTTATTAAATGTGAACTGACTTTGACATGAACACTGCAGCGAAATCTCTGACGTCTTGTGCATGGTTTCAGGCTAAAGATTTAGATTCACATATCAAGTGGGAAGAACTATCAGACACTCGTCGTTTCGCGAAGTTGGCCAAGGAATCCAAAAAAGTGTCAAGATTAATGAAGAAGGTAACTATCTGCCGAAAGAGCAAAGAGGGGAAACAGGTGAAATATTTACTTGATTTTGGAAAAAGAGAGACTGTTCCTCCTTTTGTTATTAAACACGGAGGTTTGCTTGAAGAATCCAACATTGGAAGAAAAAGATATTGGTTGGGAGAAGCTCATGTTCCTCTTGATCTCTTAAAATCATATGAAGAGAAAAACATAAGGAAAAAGCTAGCCCGCTTATCGAAAAAGACTAATGCGTGCATGTTGAAAAAGACTGATTCTGAAACACACAGTTTGAAGCAAAGTGAATGCAAAATAAAGAAAAGGAAACGATCTGAAGGTCTTTCTTACCTTATTACAAGAGAACAAAAGTATGAGAAACAACTTTGCCGGCAGTGTAATGAAGATGTACTGGTCAGGTATGAGTAATATATTTCTTCCGTATCTTTTCATGAGAATCTTTTTTCTGATCCTTTAGTAATTCACTCCACCTATACTTACCATGTATATAGCCCTGGTGGACATTTAGTTACATTATGCATCATGGGACACTATAATTTCCTTTATAAAACCAAAAAAAGGATCACTAGCCACTGCCTGTACATATGTACATAGTATATGCAGTGAACATATAAATATTTTTGAAACATTCAAACTTAAGGATCTTGGGTTTATGTGTAATCTTGATGCGTGATTTACATAGGTAACAGAAATGATAGCTCGAAGAGAATATAGCCAACTTAGCTTTTATTTCAGTTTAGGAGGTTAATCAACTTCATTACATAAATGATTATTATTCACTTAGGTATCGAGCTACATGCAAGTATAGTAACTGAGATTTTGCTTTTAAAGGAACAAATTCACCAATATCCAAGTCATTTTTATTCAAATAAGATGAGATAGAGTGTGAATCTAAGTTGTATATTGACTATATTCCATGAAGTGCTTGCCAATTTGGTATTATAGGTTCTGCTGCCTCCTTGCATGACTTGGTACAGGTTTCTCTTATGGATACTGGCAATTAAGGGACTTTCAATTCCCAAATAGTCAGCTGACATGCATAGGAATATATTTTATGTTGAATTTCATTATTGTAAAGTGGTTGAATGCTTTACAATGTTGCTAGTTTTTTTGCTGGAATAAATTTCATTCATCTCCATGCGAAGTAAAAAAAGCAAGGTGCCGTACACCCAATCAAGACATACTTTCATGGAAAAATGTGACAAGTTACCTAGGTTTCTATCTTTTATTCTATAAACAATCTCCTGTCCTGTCAGTTAGAGTTATACATATCCTGCTTCCGTGAAGTAGCAAGGTTTATTCATTGGAATAAATGATGATCTATGTATACTGGTTAAGGCTCAGTATAATGCAGTAGTAGGAGCTAGAGAGGGGAGCTTCTTGGAGTGAGATTTATTCTGTCGGTTATTTTCTTTTTTGACATATAAGTTTCAGAACAACTTATTTTGAATGTGCATCACAGTTTACTTTTATTAGATTACTATGAAAGTGATGAAACCACCTTTGCCGAATCCCGGCTTATTTATTGCAGATTATAATCATTATATTGAACATTAAGTAAATTAAACCTAAGATGGTAGACAAATTTTCCTTGTACACCTACCAGTTTGTTGTCAGACAGGGGCTGACATAGTAAGCTTGGTCAGAGGGTTCAACCACACACACTAAATGCTTCATAAAAGGTTCAAACTATATATACTAGCATTTTGCACGTGCGATGCACGTTTAATCGTTTATACATACAAATTAATCCAATGTTAGGATACATGAAGAATGAATGCAGAATACATGTATATATAAATAATGAATATTTTTATATCTCATCCCATAATATCAATATTTCCAAAGCACCAAATTTATAACCCCATAACCTTCTAGTTATCCATCTTTTTCGCTACTTTTACTGAACATCTATACATAATATTCCGTTAGTGGTTTGAGAAGTATTGATGAAAATGATATATTTAGATAATAAAGAGCTAGGGGGTGAAATTTGGAAATACTAAAGTCATGGTAAAATTTGGAAATACTCAAGTCATGGAAGTGAGAAATAAACCCCATAAATAATTTTGCAACATCGACATGTTTACTAATCCATTCCATAAATGTTAGAAATGTAAGCGGATTGAATGTAGATGTTATCGTATCTGTGTCAAGTAGTCGTTGGCGGATACAAATGCGAATACAAATACAAATAGTCATCGGAAACGGAAGCCTCTATCGTATTTTAAAAAAATACAAATACAAATATAAAATGAATATTATAAAATTATATTCATACATAGTCTAAAAGGTTAGATTTCAGAGAGGATACAAATACAAAATGAATAAAGATATTATCATATCCATATCCGGTAATGTTGGTGGTATGAACACGGGTATTCATTAGAAATGAAAATCACTATTCATGTTTGATGAAAATCAAATATATCAAATTCTATCCGGATTATACGTATTTATTCGGCGGATCACAGCCAAACAATTTGATTTTCCTTCAAAAAGTTCAATTAAGAAGGTAATAATAATATAGTAAAGTCTATTTTTTTAGTATGCAAGTTGTGTTTGTGGATTTAGGATGTGGGGGGCTTGACAGAGAGAAAAATACTTAGGGGATGAGATTGAGGGAAGTGGTGGGCCAGTCACGTGAGGTGAAGAGATATTTGTTTTTTGCTTGCTGACGTGGAGAACCCAAGAAGGGCCATTGCTGGAGGCTTTATTCTCCTATTTTTGAATTTTTTTCTTTTGTAATAATGATATCATCCATGGTCCTAGAATTATAATGCTGTGTGTATATAAAGAGAACACAACTTTAAAACCGGACAACAATTTTTTAATGTAATTATAGATAGATGAAAAATTACTTTACGAGGAAAAAGCGCCAATATAGTCCCTGGGTAAGCACACTGTCAAAGGAGCTTACATAGCGCACTTTATTGGACTCTACCTTGTATTTTGCATTTAAGCCCTTACTCCTTTCCCCTTGTATTCCACAAAATGCAAGGCTTAAGTGCAAAATGCAATGTAAAGTCCAATGAAAGCGTGTCAATAAGCTTCTGTGTTCGATGCTGCCTACAGGGACCATGCAGGACCCTTTTACCATGTAACATTTATTCTAACATTTCATCAGCAAATCCCAGTCGATGTTTCCATGTTTCTTCAATAAAATTTAGTAAGGGGCATGTACCCCTTGTCTCCTTAATGGATCCACCCATGTTGTCCGAGATTGCATACGTTACTAACTGATTATAAATCTGTAGAAAATCTTAGAAATGGATTGCAACTCTTGACTATAGTACCTTTTATTGAAGCTGGTACAAAACTGATGCTGCAATATAGAAAGAAAAACACAATTTAACATAGCAAGTTGGTCTGTATTACCATTTGATGATGAACCCAGAGGGTGAATTTAGATATGATTTATAATATCCGAGTGTAACTATATCTCATACCACTTTCATGTACAGTATATGTCGAGACCCGGTTCTTGCTCACGGAATAAAGTGCCACACGGAACAAAGTGCCATGCCAAGGAGGCGGGGGCCACCTCTTGAATCCATGGGGGCCACCTCTTGAGTCCATGGGACCCATTGTAGAACAATGGGGACTCTTCGGAATACATTCTGAAAGAGGAAAGATCTGTACTATAAATGAAATGATACCACTCCTCAATACAGATGCGTCTTTTAAGTGAACCGACACTACGGGAGTTTGAGAACTCCGTAGTTAAGCGTGTTCGAGCCACAGAAGTTCTGGGATGTGTGACCTTCTGGGGAGTGGCCCCTAGTCGGCTCCGGTTCGTCCCGAAGGACAAAACAATGCGGTTTCGGCCAGAGCGGACAATACTCTCTGTATTGGGGGTGGGGCGTGACAGAATGATATCAGAGCTGTCCTTCAATAGTAGGTCTGTGGTTCGAGGACGAACCTTTGTTCAAAGGTGGGAAGGATGTCGGGACCCGGTTCTTGCTCACGGAATAAAGTGCGACACGGAACAAAGTGCCACGCCAAGTGTCATGCCAAGGGGGCAGGGGGCCACCTCTTGAGTCTGTGGGACCCACTGTAGAACAATGGGGACTCTTCGGAATACATTCTGAAAGAGGGCAGATCTGTACTATAAATGGAATGATACCACTCCTCAATACAGAGGCGCTTTTTAAGTGAACCGGCACTACAGGAGCTTGAGAACTCCGTAGTTAAGCGTGCTCGAGCCAGGGAAGTTCTGGGATGGGTGACCTTCTGGGAAGTGGTCCCTGATCGGGTCCGGTTCGCTCCGAAAGATAAAACCGTGCGGGTTTGGCCAGAACAGACAATACTCTCTGTATTGGGGGTGGGACGTGACAGAATAATATCAGAGCTGGTCCCTCAATAGTAGGTCTGTGGTTCGAGGACGAACCAATTGTTCAAAGGTGGAAAGGATGTCGGGACTCGGTTCTTGCTCACGGAATCAAGTGCTACCCGGAACAAAATGTCACGCCAAGTGTCTTGCCAAGGGGGCAGGGGCCACCTCTTGAATTCGTGGAGGCCACCTCTTGAGTCCGTGGGACCCACTGTAGAACAATGAGGATTCTTCGGAATACATTCCAAAAGAAGGCAGATCTGTACTATAAATGGAATGATACCATTTCTCAATACAGAGACGCTTTTTAAGTGAACCGGCACTACAGGAGCTTGAGAACTCCGTAGTTAAGCGTGCTCGAGCCAGGGAAGTTCTGGGATGGGTCGTCCCGAAGGACAAAACCGTGCAGGTTCGGCCAGAGTGGACAATACTCTCTGTATTGAGGGTGTGTATCATTCCATTTATAGTACAGATCTGCTCTCTTTCGGATAGTATATCTTCTAGAATAAGATTTAATATGATAAATTCCTAGATACAATATTCATGGAATAGGGATATCTGCATGTTTTTGTTTTACCAAGCATAAGGGCAAGTTCTGGAAATTGAAAGAGAAAATAAGTTGGAAAGTTATATATTAGCAAGAAAGGAAAAATATAAGAAAGCGACAAACTTTTTTGTTAAATCCAAAAGAAAGTGAAAAAGATGATGGGTTGGAGCTTTTGTGGCAACAAGATTATGCATGTAAAATGTGGTATTTTTTAATTTAAGACGATTATTAATGTTATAACGAAATTAATGAAATAGTGAATTAATTCACGTCCTTCCATTATGTCTCCACTTTCTAGCTTAATGGCTAGAAAGGAGATTGAGTAAGAAGTCCTACATGGCATGGCACTTTCTACCCACTTTCCTATTCCCAAACACATAGAAAGCGCACTTTCGTTTACTTTCTCACCTTGCAAACAAGCCGTAAGACTTATGTGGTTGCTAGGGAACCGAGTGCTACTTATGTCATTTATTCACCACTCGTATGGTGTTCAGTCACCTCAGCATTTTTTATTGTTACTATGTATGTTGAAACTGTCCATAATGAAGCATGTCATTGCTTTCTCCAGTATCTTCATTTTAGCCTATGGATGCAATAATTTGAGGAATATTTAGAATTCTGCCCGCCTTGCCTTCTGCTTTCCCATTGTTGCTTGTTGGGTCACAATTTACCAACTCGTATGTCAGGTTGACCTTTGCAGTTTTCGTATTGGAGTTGCGTTACTGGTTGCAGTGACATAATTGTTCATCAGGTTAGACAAACATGATAGCAGCACATTTTTTAGTTCCAGTTCCAACAAACTATTGCCTGAGGTTCAATTCCTGATCAATTCGTAGATCTCATTAGGCATAATCTCTATCCCTCACGGTGCTAAATAATTCAAGATGTCCAGTTCTTTATACTTTACCAAATCAGATAAAAAAATAGAAATTTAATTGATTTCCCCCCTGCAGTTAAGTTATGAACTGTACCCGTAAACTGTTACATGTCGATTGAATACCTATTGACAATACATATAGATGATAAGTAACAAACTACTATTGAGTTATGGGGGAAAATGGTAAGGGAAACTATATTTTGCCGTCGGCAGGATTTGCTTTCAAGTTGCTATTTATACCTGGTTTACGCTTTTGTAATCTTGTGCCTATATTAGATTTATATGCATAAGCAACTCCATTTCGATTTTTAGAGGAGGTTCATCTGCTTGTATAATTTGTTTGTTTCCATTTCAATTTTTAGAGAAGGTTTCATCTGCTTGTATAATTTACTTGTTTCTGTTGGTACGCAAATATGTTTATGCTACCACTATATTTCTTCTTATGTTCATATTCCTAAAATATTTTAGCTTATGCTTCGCTTCTTCTTTCACAGGGAGGCCGTAAACTGCCAGTTTTGTGAAGGTGTGTATTTCAGACATCTCTCTTTTTAACTTTTGTTGCATTTACAGTCTAGATCTTTTCAGATTAAAACATTAGTATGTAGCCTGTTTTTATGAATGCGTTTGTTTATTTTATATATGTTACTCAGTGCCTGCCTATCCATGCACACACATTGTTACTATGTTGTTTCTTATTTTTTACTTGGAGCGTAGTATCTTTAACAGAATGAAATTATATTGGATGACCAGAGTTCCCTCTCCAAGCATTTGACATCTATATTGTGTAATGCTGTGAACGTCTTACTAGTAATAGATCATTTTGACATTGCTGCATTTATGAAACATGAAATTACAAGAAGAATTCAAGCTGAAAGAATAAAAAGAAAAAAGAAAAGAAAAGAAAAGAAAAAAGACACTAATTAAATGGAAGGGCTGCACCATGCCGGGATTTAATTTCTTTAGGCTCCAAATCACACTGAATCGATCAAATCATAGAGCAGTGCTATATTTACTACATATAGAGAATGACTAAACGTTCTGAAGCAGGATTACAGATGCTACCCCACTTCCTAGATAGCAAAGATAAATAGTACACAGAGACTCTAAAAAAATATCAGGACAGCGATGGAAAGAGAGTTGACTGGGTTTATTAGGAACCATGAGAACATTTCTAGTGCATAAGTTCATAAGTATTTATTCCATCATAATTAGAAAACTTGATAGACTTTGGAAACTGAAAGGTGCACCCAGTCCCACTGTACACTAGCAGATTACTTTCTTTTAGGCTGAAATCAAATAATTTGTACAGGGGCGTTGTATTTGTCTTGAAGGTGAAAACCTAATAATGGTAAGAGGCCATTCGCCTTGTAGTTTGGAGTAAAGATTTGCATCTTCATGGACGTTATAGCTGGTGTATGGATGAAGATAGGAAACACAGAGATAAGTATCACGTTATATGTACCTCGGAATTTATCTTCATAGTGGTGCATCACATGCTACCCATTGTTGACCAACATATAGATTGCATGCATGCAGTATAAGGAGTTTTGTTAGTTGAAGTAGGGGTTTCAAAATTAATGATTGATGTTTGTAAAAAATGGCCGAACCTCATATACAATGCAACAAAAGTTATATCAGGAGCAATGTGACATTCGACCATAAATATTAATCAGTGAAATTTTTTAGTTCTCGTTAAGGTACCGATCTGTCATGTTCTTATTATCCTCGAATCTGTGGTACTTTTTTTCATGAGGTCGGTTTCAGCATAGACATGGGCATATGTATCTTACAGGAAACCTAGAAAAACTAAGCTGTTTTTTGGTGGGCACCTCCCCCCCCCCCCTTCTTGTATCCCCACTGTCCTGCTTTGTCTCAATTTCATGAGGTTTATCCATGTATTTCCCAGAAGCAATATATCATACATTGTGCTAAAAGAGCATCAACTACCATACATATCCGTCTGCCATTTTGAGAATCTTCTACTTGTGTTACATTGCAAAGAATAATTACTAGAGGTAGAAAGTACAAACTATGCATTTTTTTGATGCATAATATCCACATATGACCACACTCTGTTCAGCCGTACCTCTTCCTGTGCCATATTATGCGGACGGATGTTAGATGAGTTTCAATATCCGAAATCTGCTTATTTATTTAACTATAATACCCAGGAACCCTTCTCTTCCATACCATTTTCTTTCACTTCTGTTTTTCTTTCTCTAAACTAATACTAAATAGATGTTACTTAATTGTCGTTGTTACTTTTAATATATTGACTATCGACACTTGATATGGTTAAATTGTGGGTTGTGGATGCGTGCAAGTTGCAAGATATGCTAAGTAATTTTTTTTAAAAATTGAATTATTAGTCCTGCTCGCATTTTATTTACTTAATGTTTATTATCGTACTTGTTAATTTCTATTTCTTTGTTAACTTAGATGCATTATGTTCCTTATTTGCAATTAACTTAGTTGTTAATATGGCAATTCATCACTCATAGTCAGAAATCATATATACTTATAAAGATCTTCATTACTATGCAATGTATTGCCATTTGAGATTTTCCATATCTTTCCCATATTTTCCGAGTTGTAAAATATTTATTACATTCTAATTTTTTTAATATGAACACAGAACACTATTGCATATCATTGAGTATATTGCCACATGCCACATTCTGTGATTTCGCATGCATGCATGCATGAGTGTGGATGTGATATGATGAGAAGGTATATGAGTTCTTAATGTGGGATTATCTTATCCAATTGCTTACTGAGGTTGGCACCATCCATATTGGTCTTTATATTAAGAAAAAATATCTGAATAGAAAATCAAATAACTTGGAGCCTTTCTAACCATGGATTAGTCATCCCAACACAGGCAAATCTTTAAGGCTTTAGACAATCTTTTTTGCATACCCTTGATGTATTGATTGGAACGCTGTAGTAGTCTAATCTATCCAAGCTTTACACTAACATATGTTGATTCCTAGATGAAGATGGCCAGTCGTCGTCATCGTCATCATCTAAGCCTTTCCCATCAAAACGGGGTTGGCTATGAAGCATTGCTTCAGTAGAGATCTAACAAAGTTTTACAACTGGTTGTCGATCTGACATCAACTCTGTCCAACTAATTCTGGTTCATAAAACTATGACAATAGAGGGGCTTGTCAAAGTCCTAGATGACCAGATGGCGTGCTCCAAATTCTTGTAGACTATGGAGAAGTCTAAAAAAGGGGGAAATGATAATATATTTGCTTCATGGAATTATGCTCAACTCTAAAGCACAAATATAGTCAAGAGCGAAATGAAACATATTCCGAGATGAAGATGGCCAGTGCTGATCATTAATTTGAGTAGCTCATCACGCCATATCAAGATATCGTCTCATGTTATCCTAAATACTGTGTTGAAAGCTCTGCATCCCTGATGGAACATAAGAGGAATGTATAGCATAAGCGTAACCATTGAGAGAATCTTAGCAGAAATTTGTAATGCCGTTCTGATTTGTTAATATGTCGATTTTGGTATATTTGTTCTCAATAAATTCAAAAATACTCTTTATTTAATTTCAGTAGACATTAGATAACATCTTTTACTCTTTTCCTTCATTTCTTATAGATGTATTTTTTTTGAAGGACATAACTTATGGATTTGGTAGGGGTCTGAATTATTCGTCATATGTTTTTTCAGGGTTTTTTCATAGGAAACATTTCAGGGTGCCTAAAGGTGTCATAACTACAACCTTCACATGCAGCAGATGCAGGAGCACAAAAAGCATTGATGCAAAAGACAAGAACACCAAAAGTGTGAAAGCTAAAGGCAAAGACGAAGAAAAGATTAATCTGTGTGACAGGGACATAAGCAGTGTCGACGTAAAAGCCAAGGGCGTACGAAACATGAAAACAAAAGCAAAGGACATAAAAAGCAAGAATGCAAGAGATAAGGCAGTAACTAGCGTCATAGTCCAACACACGGGCCTAAGAAGTGAGAAAGTAAAAAGAAAGGCCATAAAGAGCAAGAATTCAAGGGATAAGAAAGTAACTAGCGTCATAGTCAAACGCACAGGCTTAAGAAGTGAGAGCAAGAACCGGAAGGACATAAAGAGCCTGAAAGTAAAAGCTCTAGGGCATAGATCAGTGTCAAAGAGGAGAAAAATCTCAGAAGATAAAAGGCCAGAGGTCGTATCTGAAAAGCAGAAGGAAGTTTTGAAGAAAAGTAAAAAGAAATTTAATGGCCATAAAAGAAGCAAAAAAGGTAAATCTAAAAGAGGGAAGTCTGAAAAATCTGGGGATGGGATTAGCTGGCATAAGAATAAGAGATCAGCTGTATATCAATCTTATTGGTTGAATGGTCTCCTCTGGGCACGCAAGCCACTTACTGAGCAGCAAAGGTATTTTAGAGAAAGAAACATCATTCTTCCTTTTCAACATACTGAAGACCCTGTTTTGAAACCATTGTGCTGTCTTTGCCATAAGGAATACAACTTGGGAGTTATTTATATTTGTTGCGAGCGCTGCCAAGGTAAATGATTCTCTTGAAAATGCTTACCTGAATTTTTATATATTTTTTTTTGTTTTTCGTCTTTTTGTTTTATTGGGACCGGTAGCGAAGACGGATAACTAGTTAACATGTTGCCTCCGATGAATACGACTAATGACTATTGTTCTCAATTTCACATCACCTAGCAAACTTCACATGTTAGTTTTGGGTGTAATCATCTTCTAATTGACTACGATGTCACTTTCCCCTCCAGATGCTGATTATTTCAGTAGTAATTTCTTTATAGCTCTTATTTATTTTTCTGTCAATTGCAGATTGGTTCCATGGAGATGCATTATACCTTACTGTTGAGAATATCAATGACTTGATCGGGTTTAGATGTCACAAATGCCGCATGAAAAGTCAACCTGTATGCCCATTCGTGAAAAATGCATTAATTGGTGATGCTGATTTAGATGCAGAATGTGAAACTGGAGTGGATATTGTAGGTAATGTCTGTCAAAATGAAGAGAACAAGTATTGCCGCAGTTATATAGTTTGGAAGGAAGACAATTTAGTTCGGGAACGAAGAGAAGATGCTTGTGTTGAGCACCAAATAGATGAAGACAACGACCATGATGTTTGTGTTGAGCCCCAAAAAGATCAAGGCGGTGACCATTATGCTTGTGTTGATCACCGAAAAGACAAAAGCGATGATCGTGGTAAACCACATGAATATTGTTCTGTTAGGGTTGCCTATGATCATTTAGATGAGATGCATAGCGAAAATGTTACTGAAGCGGAGGAACTTGGTTTGTGCCTTAAAACTTTACTAACAAATGGATACGTAACTGGCCTTCAGCACATTACCAATTTGGAAAAATCTTGTGCAAAAGAATTTGAAGATTGTGCAAATATAATTCCGCGTCGGGATCATATGGATGAGGATCAAAGGGAGGATTCTTTCCTTCCTGAAGAGGAACCTGGTTTGTTTTCTAAATCTGTATCAGTAAATTTGGGGAGTGACCAATTACCCCAGCAAGTTGAAGAAAATGTTGCATCTACTGAGAATGAGAATGAAGTCGAAGTAGGACTATATAGAATAAGCAAGGTCCCTGATTCTGATTCGCACGTAGTTTGTACAAATAGTCACCCTGCTGTATTGGACTCGCAGATAATTCTATCTTCGCCGATCCTGGATGATGTTGTTGGGGGCAAAAGTTAGCTTTTTGTTATATATCATTGCTCTTTAATGCGAAGGACATTTCATATTTGATTTTATGGTTCATATTCTATGGCTTGTTACCTGGCTTTCTTTTTGTGGCTGTGCATTGGTTTAATGCACTGTCGGACCAGGAAATTAAGTATCAGGAGATGCTTTCTTCATGTAAATCGAGAAGCTTGTACCTAGGTAACAAATATCTTTCCCGTTATGCCTTTCTAAAATAAAAATATGTCATTTTAAGATTCTGTTCGTCATCCATATAGTTTCTTTCTTGCACACATTGCAGCTTCCAAGGTTCTATAGTTCCTGTAATCCTATGTTTGATGATTCAATCATCTATTAGGATCCTGGTTTCAGACGAGATCTTAATGGAAATTTCTTTAGTAAGCTGCGAAGAGAGTTTACATTGGTGGCTAGGCTGATTATGAAGAATACAATTCCCCTATGATACTCAAGTGAGTATCTTACTTCTTACTCTTGCTGCATTTTCTTTATAAAAGAATATCAGTGTATCCATGAATCAGGCTTGTTAGCACAGGTGCACAGGCTTATATTCTTTTGTCCGTTGGTGATAACACCGTGGATTCCTTTATTAAAAGAGTCTTGGTAACTTACGCCTCCTTAGATTTTTTGAATATCGGTTTAGTTGGTTAACTCTTATGTAATTTGATACTGTTCGATTGGGATTATGAAAGGATAATATCCAGATAATCAGAATAAATCAGTATGACGATACATTAAATTTAGAGGATGTTTAATTTATCACAGGTGTTATGGTCAAAATTTTAAATGTCTTGTTTCTTGATCTGTATCTAAGTCGACCTCAACTTGTCTGTTTCAGAGTTTTAAAGAATTAGGGTTTGCATATATATATCCCCGATGAGGTAATGTTGTTGTTTATTACAAGTTAGGCTTTTTTACCTCTATTTTTTTTAATTACAAGTGAGGCTTGAGAAGAGGTGTTAATGCCTTTTCATTTGATTCAAATCTTTCGCCATTGTCGACATTAGTTATCAACTTCTATTTTTCCATAAATATTGTCTTGTCTATTGACCTAGAGCTCTATCTGAGATCAGGAGGAAACGGGTCACTTATTTTATTTTTCATTTGTTCTTTTGCATGCAGGAACCCTAGAAATGCAACCATTTATCATGTTCTGCTCCTGCTGCTGCTGTTGAGTCCATGGTTTGATGTTCAGTTTCAACTAACACTTACTCTCACAGTATTTATCTTACCTGCTTGAAGCATCATCAATATAATTTAGCAACTATTATTGAAATACCTGTTTGATGATTCTGATCTTTTGCCATAATGCCAATTCAAGTCAATGTTCATCCTCACGAAGACTTCACTTGGTCTATCTATAACTTGTTCTTTCATTTTATATTTCAAATAATAATGTATTGCAACTACAAATTTGGCTACTTTTGCAACGATTCTAGGTTCTTATCTCTTAGCGATAACAAAGACCTGATTCATTTACTCATGTTTATTCAGTGCGCTCGTATATTTGGATGGTTTCACCAGCAACTCTAAAACCCAATTCCTATTGTGCTCTTTTGCAGAAACTATAGATGATTTGAAAACATTATTTCATTTCTAGCCTTTTAGGTGGGCTAGAAAACACACAACAGATTGTAACTTAGAGGCGCCAGGCATAATTAATGAACCTATTTGGTTAGAGGCTTATTATTTTTACATTTAATTGTAGAAATTTTGAAATTTGCGACTCGTAATTACCAAAATGTCAATGATAACTCCTTTTCTTGTTCATTATAACTTGACCTCAATTTTATGGATGCCCTGCCAACAATGGAAATTGTGACTGTGATAGGCCGAAACAGACCAGTTGCAGAAAGCTATATAAGCAACATGGTCGGGATATGGATTCTATCCGAAGTAACATCAAATCTTAGATAAGACTGTAAATTTAGTCTTTATTGTGATATCCTTACCGATGTTTTAAAAAGCCATAAGAAACATTTTGGCATTTAGAAATAAGGTTTAAAATGTGAGCGTGAATTTACATTTCCTATTTGGAGTTTCATTTGGCAGTTAACTGGTTTTGTTTAAGATTTTCAGATTTCAACAAGAGACTGATGTGAATTTATCCTTAATGTATATGTGAATTAATGTATATGTGAATTAAAGATTATATGATTCTGCGTTACAGCAAATTGTAATCATCATAGATATTAAACTTTAATGTTTGATTTGGTTCTTTGGCTTCCCATATGCCTTGAGACACACATGCAAATTTATGGGCAAATTATCATCCTTCCCCTTCTTCTAGTCCCTTGTTTAGGTCTCTTTTGTTGGATGAACCTTGACATTTAGAATTAATAGAAATCCTTTTATTGCCTATATAGGATCAAGTTTAAGTTCACATCAAGCAGTAAATGGGTATATGTGTAAATGTTCTTTTAGCTCAAAAAATATGGATTTGTACATCTTATTAAGAGAATGAGAGAAATAGGAGGCATGGAAACTTTGAAGGGTTTAATATTATCATCCAAAATCAGGCCCTGTTGGTGTATGGAGTTAGGATAACCAGAATTTACTTTGAAGTGGTGGTTGGGCACTTAAAAATAAACTCTGGTTATATTATAAGAGATGTGTTTGGGAAAATAAGTTTATAAAACTTAGATCAGATTAGAGTTTAGATAAGTGTAACTATCTCAGCTCAAAGTTGAGGTAACCGCAGTTATCTCTACTCCAAAATGAGTGCCAAGCATGGTAAAAAGTTAGCATTTGGGAGCTGAGTTTTGCTAACTTTATGAAGCTCTTGTTTAGAAAGCGTCATTTCCAAACAGGGCCTTCGTACACTAACCAATAGCTAACTGCAACTCCAACATAAAACAGAAATTTGTAGAGCAAGCAGATGTTTCATTGTAAGGTACGTATATCTTGTCCAGTTTGTGGTTTAAATTTTTAAACGCTAAACCTATAATTTCTTTTTCTATTCTCTTACTTAGAAAAACAGTCACATGCTAGTATGGATCTGGTGACAGAAATGCAATACTGAGAATAAGGCGATCTGTATCATATTGTTGGATTTCACATTTTTCCATCTTGTTTTGCATGTGAAAGTTTAGATAGGAAGATCCATCCGATCGCAGGATCTACGGTTTAAATCGTCAGATGTAGAGATTCCACCGAAGATCGATATTGAGATGCTAATATGATCCAGATCGTGAATTTAAGATTTTTAAGCTTCAGACTGTGGGTGGCATAGTACCCCAACACTTGTTCAACTGAATGAAATTGATTGTTGTGTTGTAGAGCAAAGTCAATCACCGTAAAATGGATTTTTGTTTCATTTTGCGTCTTCCAGGGTTTGTTGCGTTTTGTATATTTCTCACTCTAAGTTGTGCAAGAGGTTTAATTTTTTCGCCTTATGTACGAAGTCGATTATTAGTTTTTACATGGGCCTGACCTATTTGTTATTATTTCATTGATTGTGGCTTTGTGCCTGCACCTCGGACATTTTTGTTATTGCCTATGTTGGGTTATAATTCTTCTAGCAAAGTCGAATTTGGACTTGTCTGCACTATTTGTTGCTATTGAAATCCTAAAGTTGGCTGAGAGAGTGATTATGTACATATTGACCATTAAATGAACACATGCTGCTTGTCCTTGGGTGAGATAAATTTGTATTCCACTAGCAATGAAGTTGAACATATTAGAGATCCTAAAGTTGGCTGAGATACCAACAGTGAATGTAATGGCGGAAACAACGTGCTGCTCTGTTTCTTTTTGCTACTCCTTTTTCGCTTTTCGTTTCTTTTATCAAAATCACTGGTTCTTTTAGAATATCAAAAAGCATGATTTCCTCCATAATTCTAAGCCCATGCATTTTATATATGCATTTTATATTTTATATATGTAGTTCCAAATTTTTTCACAGGGTTAAATTAGGAATTTTTTATTTATGTGATTAGAAGGAAATTGCACCAAAAACGTATTATAGCCTTTGTTTCTAAAATCATTCTGGGGTCAATTTTCTGCAGAGACCTGCAATTTTTAAAGTTGCTGGTGACCATTTTGCCGTTAAAATTAAAACTTTTTAAGTTAAAATTTTATTTTTTTCTCCTAAAAGTTTCCTTTCATGCCCTTTAAGCGGTCCGTTATATTGTATGGTATTTTGGTCATTTCATAAAAAAATTAACGCCTTGAGTAGGTCCGTCAATGGGTCGGGTCTAGATCCGGACGCAATCTAGACCCGCTGATAAAATCCGAGTCTGGTATAAGTTTGTCTAGATACGGACCCAACCCGACGCATATCCATTTAACTACTTAATAAATGGGCCAATTATGGATGTGATTGGATCATGCCCGTTTAGATCCGACTCATATATCTTATATTAATAATTATGTTTTTTTATTTAGGCTTCCAAATTCTTTGATATTTTCAAAAAACATATCGAAAACTTAGTATTTCTAAAATCAACACTAATTTCTTTAAAGTTATCTAAAATACCCACCTTAGTTAACTTACTATCCAAATCAGATTAAGCTGCCGTTAATTACGGCCGTTAGGGATTTAAAAGACATAAATACCCTTTCAAAAATTTATTGGGTTTGTTAAAGCCGAGTTTTTCTTCCTTCTCCTCTCCTTCACCATTGAATGCATTCTTCTCTCCCTATCTATCTCAAGCTCTCCCTCTCCCTCACCCTCTCTTCCCCGCTTCCTATACCCCCTCTCTCCCCTTACCCGAGCTCTCATCCCATCACTCTCATCTCATTTTACCTCATTCCCATATCTTTCATCACCCTTACCTTCAAGACCCATCCTCCCTACAATCCCTTAAGCAAAACCGGTCATCCTTAACCCCAAGATCCATCATACTTTCATTAAATCTTTCATCAAATACAACCGTTAGACGGGTATTTCTGTCTTTTTAAGCCCCATAACGACTATAATTGATAGCAGTTGACTTGAGATGGACGGAAAGTTAATAAACTTAACCATGGTGTCCTTTTTAGATGACGGTAAAAAGATCGGTTTTGTTTTTAGAAATATGAAGTAGTTTTGTATTTTGAAAATATGAAAAATGTTGGTGGCTAAAATAAAAAAAACCCTAATAATTAACCCAACCCTAATCCATCCATATGAAATTACCATAGTTCTTAACTATATGAAATTTTGATCAAGTAATGCCATATACTATATAACTTAAATTCGAAAGAAAAACAACATTACGAATAATTATCAAATTTGGATGTCAACTCTGGATGGACTTAAGGGCGACGGCGAAAACCCCTGACCCCGAGTTTCAGTGCCGGTCAGTGTGGTGGCACTAACAATAGCCCAGATCTTTTCTTCCACTACTTCGTCACTGTACACAGGGCGACATCCAATCCCGGACCTCCCGTATACTAGCATGCTTAATAAATCTTGCTCGATAAGTCAACGTTTAGGTCAATTTTAAACCAAACTAATGAATGCATCATGAAAGCTCAAAACTACAAGATTACATGCTAGAGTCAAGAGCAAGGTTACCTAAACAACGAACATTTTGGTTTGAAAACATAATTTAGATGTAAACCTTGTATGATTGGAGTGGTTTTCTTTGCTATGCTTAGCCAGCATGAAAGAATGTGGAACACATTTTTGATTATTATATGGTTTACATCTAAATTATGTTTATTATAATTACATGATGCATATAAATAATATATATTTTAAATATATAATACTACATGTGATGCATCTCAAGAAAACAAATATATTTATACAATACATTGTGAGAGAGGAAATAGGGTAACTGAAATAAATGAGCCAATTTCAAATTTTAAGGAGAAATTTTTTCAAATTTTAAGTCTTCCTCCCTCCCTTACTCATTTTTTGAAACTATCCATATAATTCAATTATTTAAAGTACACAAATAATATATATATTTTTTAATTATATAACATACATATATAATATGAAACTAATCTTGAATATGAAATTACTTTAGTAAATGAAGGAAATAAGATTGTTTAAACTCAATTTTTAAATAAATATATAAATATATTTTGATTTTTGATGAAAATAAAACTGGGGTTTTCTATATCCTACCTCAAATACTCTCTTATTTTTAACAAACTCGCTTAAGTCTCAATATTTATTATTCTGTCCTTTACATTTTAGTTAAATTCCTCCCTAGAGTTAACTTTTAACTCATATATTTTGTTAACACCATTAATTTTTATTTGGGGTTTTCTATATCAGTCTCCAAATCCTCATTAACAAAACCTCTTTTTGATCTCGACATTTATATTTCTTCTTGATCTGTAAGGTTACTGGAACTCTTACATTTTCATGCTTTATTTTTTTCTGCCTCTTCATGCATCAAACCATCCATGGGAAAGAGTGGAAGAGCCTATATTCCGCAGCAATTAAATTAAGGATTTAAATTAATATTGTTTCCCATATGTAAAAAGAAACCTTGGTTAAGAAAAGATTGGAAGATTGAGGAAAGCGCTCAGAAGATCGAACAAAAAGTCATCCACAAGTGGTCGCAAACGTGCGAGAGGCAAGTGGTGCCTTTTTTCTCGGGCATATCGAATAGCTACCTCAAAATTGTGGTTGTTCCCTTGACTGACCGAGAAAAACGACGATCTCCGTGGAGTATTATCCTACGTGAAGAAAGAGTCAGATCTAACCGGAACCCGAGGCCGGAAAAAACCATGATATTGATATTAAATGCATCATATAATGATCATCGAAAGTCGATTTGCCTTTGAAAAGTCAAAGTCAAAGTCGACGTTTTAAGAGGGGCGGTGATTGGTCCCATTCAGCCTTCCGATGCAGAGATTGAGTTTGGGATCGTCGGGGCAAGCAAGGGCCTTAAGTAGGTTCGGACTCAAAAGTCGGATGTCGCCTTTCATGGGCAGCCCGATTCCGGATTAAATGTTAATTGTCCTTCTTTTAGGGCCTAGGACCAGAACGGACGCTCCACTCGTTCGACAGAAGCGCCGTTCAGGGTTTTCCTTTCGGAACCCTGAACTCGTCCGGTTGGAGTCCTTCGGGCCTTCGGTTCGAGGAGAAGTTAAGTTTTGGATAGAAAATGCTATAAGGAGAAAAATGGAGTAACTCAAGACATTAGAAGCAGAAATATAAATGTATTAAGATTAACAGAGTTTTTCAAATATATAAGAGAATTTGAGTAATACAAAAAAATCCCAATATAATAATTAAGCATATATAAATTTAAAAAAATATTTAAATGACTACTTTCAATGAGGATATTATTACTAAAAAAATCTTTAATGAATCTTTTGATAACTACATTGCTACGCAAATATTTAATGAATCCTGTTATAACTAATTGCTAAACAAATCTATTTTGACTTTTGATGAGGATATATAGCTAAACAAATATTCTTAAAATCATGACAATTGCTTTAGGAAAAGCAATTTATGGTAATGGTAGTCAAAAGTAGGGTAATGCACTTGAAAAATCTGTAAATCCAGCGGTATTTTGATGCTGAATAGCCTTAGATGAATACAAAGAATCCCCTTATATGCAAGCATTAGTTACCAAATAAGTGGCATTTAACAAATACATTTATAGGTCGAATTTTGAAGGCTAAATTTCACTTAGTTTTGGGGTAGTATCACATATCCTATGTTTCAAAATGATACAAGATATCATCCTAGATTTTAAGTGCATTACATAACCATTCTATTTTCCAAAAAAAATACATTATGCCATCCAAAGTTTATTTAAATTTTCAATTATAAACTAATAAACCTTTCATTTTAGTACAAAGACTATTTTTCCCTTATATAAGAAAAACCAATGTAACCAAAAGAAAAATTAAAATGATATTATTTGTTTAATACAACATCTTCTCTTCTCTTCCCTTAATTATCTAACTCTCTTTCTTTTTTACTTTCTGTAACGACTCTGAAATCCATGTATATAAGTATTTGTTTAAATGTATAAAAAAGGGTATTTCAGCATTCTGTGGAGTTTTAAGTTAAATTTGTTTAACAAAACTAAGAAATAACTTGTAGCTCATTGGTAAAACCTCTACACTGTTGTGCCATAATCTGTGTTCGAATTCTTTTAGTCTCAATTATTTTTAAGATTTTTCTTTTTAATTTTTCGGAAGCCCAAGAGTTGCACGTGCAATTCACGGAGAATCGAAAGACTTCAGAAAAATCAGACAGGCACAAAGAGGAATAAAAATAAAACTAAACACGTGGCACAAATCTCGAGGCACCCCATCAAGATCTGACCGCCCGTTTCCTCACTTGGCCCGCCGCCGCCGGTCGAGATTATCCCAATCACCTCCATGCTCTGCACACACACCCATTCAGCTTCCCTCAACTTCCCTGCACCGTTTGATTTTCCTGCAATCAAACAGAGACTCTTCAAATCCCTAATTAACACCATTAAATCTATTTTAATTCATTTTATTTCACACCCTCTATCATTCTTCACTATAAATACCACACCACTTCCCTAGCTCTCCTCTATTCCGAAATTCTGTCAAAAATTCTCAAAACGCTCTAAATACAAGTGGAGTTAAGACTGGTCAAAGAGGAGTTAGCGATTAAGCCTCTTTCGTTGCAAATCGGAATCGTTTACGGAGCTACCGAGACGCCACAGAGCCCCCTCTCTCTTCTTTACTCTTTTCTCGACGTTATAAAACCGTAAGTCTCTTCCCCCTCTAAATACAAGTGGAGTTTTATTTCTTTTCAACTAAAATCGCATTCTTAAAACATATCGATAAAATGGAGTTAGATCCGATATTACTTTCTTTTTAAACCTTTTCGTCCACTTGATAAGCAAAATAAATCACAACACTATAGAACCACTCTTAACCTTATTTACATCATTTAGATTTTAGTGTAATAAAAATTTTCATGAGAAATAATCATAAAACAAAGTTTTCAGAAAAATACCATGAACTTTAGTATAACTCTTATTTCGATAATTAGCATAAATACCTTAGGAAAATTCACAGGGTAACGACCTACCCCATACACACACTATAGTTTCATAGCACAATATTCTAGATATATGATTAATCCAAAAAATATGTTTTACATTAAAATCCCATATTTTTACAAAAAAGGTTTCTTTTAATCGATATTTTTTAATCCTTGGAAATCGCGTCTCTACAACTCTCGTTAGGGGACCCACTAATGGATGGTGTCGATTATCGCACATCATTGGGATAGTAGAGTGGGATGCAGAACTCCTCACGGAGTATTCGGTCTCGAAAGGAAATAAAACATACGGTTTTTAAGAAATATGATTTTTTCTATATAAAACTAAATTTTGGAAAATTATATATAATTATGAAACCGTATTTTCAGTAAAACAAAATGTGAAATCATATTTTCAAATGAAAAGTTAAAGTTAAATGAAAAATACCATCAAGTTTTTAAAAGAGCCAGTTTTCATAAAAATACCATAAACTTTTAAAAACTAGATTTTATCACTAAAACACCATCTAAATTAAAATACATATTCATAAAAACTCTAAATATTATAAATCACCCTCTAGATTTATTTCTAAACAACATTAAAGTATTTTTCACAAAACCTCTCAAGAAATGCAAACAATATAAATACAATGTAAACAACAATAATAAATATTTAAGAACTATAGATTAATATATGTTTAAGCGGTATCATTTCTCTTGAAACCCAGAGAGCCGGAGAAAGTGAGTGCTTGTCTATTCAGGTTAGACAAATTTAATGAAGTTATCAATGGCAATTGTTTTGGAAAGAGACACAAACCCTGTCGTCCATGTGCAGCAGTTGCCGATTACTCCCGAATATAAGAAATTCAACAACTAAATTCTTTCATAAGATTTTAACACCAACTTGAATCCAAACTCAAACCAGAATCCAAACTCAAACACGAACTTGAATACTTGATCATGAAGCTGAACACTCGAATTCAAATATCAAACTCAAACTCGAATACTTGGCTCGACTTGACCGAACCATGGTTATAACTTGACATGAATACCTGAATACACGATTACATCTTAAACATGAACCTGTACATTTTATATTCATGGATTCGGCCAAGACCTGTAATCTTAATTTATACAATACAATACGCGGGGATAAATGGGTAAATTGGTACGGAACGTATATCGTGGTATGAGAGATCACTTTAAAAGACACTTACATGAATTCACGTGCCGTTGTCCCGTGGGTTATGATCCTTGTACTACATGTTACCATAGTCCACGGGATAAGATGGACCCCTCTCGTATACATGAATATCTTTTTTATCAAACTACAAATAACCACGTTAGAATATCTATCTTATACCTATGAATGATCATATACAATTTTACCGTCCACTATTCATTGGTTTCTATTCACATATATTATCTTCTCTTATTTCTTTTGGGACTTACCAAGCGCTAGTTCGCTAACGACATTTCTTTTTGTTTTCTTTTTTTTGAATGTTCGTCAGGAGGATCGGACTCTGAGGACATAGAGCTGAGCCAGGAAGACTTGGACCAATTTGCTACTCAGCCAGACTACTAGATTCTTAATACCTGTACTTACTTTCATTATGCCATTGTTTAGGCATTTGCTTTTTCAATATATCTTTTTATTAAAAATAGTTGTATGTAAAGTTGAATGTAAATAAAATTGCCGTTCCATTTTATTACTCTTATCATTCTTGCTCATGGTTATGTTGCTTAATTATGCTTAACGTATTTTTCATAGTAATACGTCGCGGACTTACCACGTCACCGTTTCTGTCTACTGGAAAGCGGGACGTGGCACTTTCTCCCTCTTTTCTTTTCCCGTGATTTGGATTCAAGATATATTAATAAAATCAAGATTTCAGACCTAGACAAGAATGATTGTAGTTGATTGAATGAAAACATTACTGATGCTATAAAAAAAAATAGATAAAAGATGAAAGCATTTGAAGGATGAGCTAATTGCATAAACAAACAATAGGATTGAGATATCATGTTACAATATACATGAAAAACGAGAAAAATGTGTTTTACAAAACAATTTACTGAACAATTAAAATCTTATGAGATGAGAAAGCGGAAGGAAAAAATAAAGAAGACATGAAAAGGAGCAAATAATAAAAGTGAAGTGAAATGAAAAAAGGAGAGTATATTTTGTATATAAAAGATCCAAGAGTCATTTGGTCATTTAACTAGGTTCATGTTAAATTTTAGGTTTCTCCATAAGTTAGAAAACTACCGGGAGCATGTTGAATCATTTTGAAACAAAATGGGGAGGCCCAAAAACTTAGGTGGTTTAATAAAATTTAGCCAATTTTATACAAATAAAACCCAGTGTTGAAAAAAAGTTCTACCCGGACAATTCATCGGTCGTATAATCGTAAACGGTGCTTAACCACATAGAAATTGTATTAATCGCTCCATTAACCGGTCAAAAACGATTAAACATTGTATAATGGGTTTAAAACGGTTAATCGGGTATTTAATGTCTAAACGGTTATGGAAAAATATAAACCCGCTTTGGAAAAAAAAATGTACTCGCTTCTATCCATTTACTGAAGCAACCGAGACCTCTCATTTTTCTCACCCAGATTTCTTTTTCGATCCAGCCTCGATCCTCCACCTCGACGAGCCTTCGACCTTAATCCTCCAGCCTCGACTTCGATCCTCCAGTCTCGATGTCTCCAGCCTTCGACCTTGATCGCAGCCTCCAGCTTCACCTCCATCCTCGATCATAATCTCCAGAGATAATTTTTAGGGTTTCCCTAAATTTTTTATTTTTCTCTTTGCCCGTGGCATGCCATTTATTGATGATTTTTCAGGAAATTTTTTGTTTTTATCTATTCTCAGACAGAAATCATTGGTTATGGAGAACAAAAAATTTGCTTTATTTTTCAATCTCTGTTAATAATGGCACACCAAATGTCAATTAATGAAGAGGAGCTGGATGACATATAAGAGCATTATGAAGATGATGATGAGTACGATTAATAAAATATGTATTTATGATATTTTGTTGCTTTTAAAGTTATTTATAGACCATATGGTATTGCTTCTTTACGAGACTTATCTTTATGTCACGCTATGCGGTGTTATTGTTTAGACGTATCATGCTATCAACATTTTGATTTGATATTCTTTACGTGGTTTGTTGTGGTGTGTATATATGGTAATTTATAATTGTATGATGCGTGTGAAATATTACATATGTCCCCATAGATTGTTTGTGCGTAAATTATATAATATATATCGTACAAAATATATTGTATGTCCGATAGGACTCGAACCAACAATTTTCTTCGTTTAATTTTATTTGTATGCTTTACCATTAGGCCACGTACATATTTAATATTTAATAGTTACAAGCAAGGCTAAATTTTTCTTATAAATATTTGTGTGTGCACGTATATTTATTTATGGCCGCATAATTCTCGTAAAACGATTAATCACTGTATAATCCGATTATACGCTACCCGCTAGCCGAACAAATATAAAACGAATACGTGTTTTACAACATTAATAAAACCTTATCAGCAACCGAACAATTAATATGATGGTTTAGAAATTATAATTAAAAAAAGCTGACATATGAAAGAGATTGATTGGCCAGTATTATACCGGGGATGAAAAATACTACCTATTGAAAAACCTAATCATGAAAATTCCATTCCAAAGCTTAATTGCAAGAAGAATTTTTAATGAGATCACTTATTTATTTGCCAACAACTCCCAAATCAAAGATTTCAAAATATCATTTAAAAACCATCAGAATTAAAACTCATTTTTTCTAACAATTTTTATCTTTTCCTTCTATTGAAATCTGCCTAGTATAAAGGTTCTCATGTTTCAATGTTTCAAGAGGACAAGAGTGTTTATTTTGCAAATCAACCAAGTAATTGTAATTTTGTTAAGAAGAAATTGTGCGGAAGGCTTTCCTTTCGAACACAAGTTGCAAAGGTCCGCAATCTTCACCTTCTAAAATTCTTTGCAAGGCCAAAAAGAAAAAAAGGCGTCAAATTATAAATAGGATGCACAACATACATCACAAAACAAAAACATTTTACTAGGATGATTATGTGATTTAAAACCGATATCTTCTTGATCTCTAATTCATTATTTTCTTTATCTCTTCGATTTCACCGAGTCTAAAAAGAAAAAAAAATGGATAAATTGGACACCATTGAATTCTAGCAGCATCAATGACCATCACCAATGAAGCAAGAATCCCTTTCCATAACAAATATGGCAATGATCTTTCTTAGATAGCGTTTCAAATTTGAAAGTTGTGGCAACCACTTACAACTTCATTTTCTGATTTACCGATGTTCTCTCTTTATTAGAGGTATATTTTATTTCTTTTCTTTAGTCACATCAACTAAAACAATAGCATCGGTAGAAAAATGGGCATAAACATTTTGAAATACCGAGCTCTTAGTATTTTTCCTTCATCATTATATCTCTCTTTAATTTCTAGACATTTGAATTGTTTATATACCTAATTTTAGAAGTTTTCATATATCAAATTGAAGCATCCAAATTCAACATGCAACACTTCAACAAAAACAGAATACATACACATCCCAAATTAGATCATAATTGCCAGATATCTATGATAAGAGCATCGATATTTCTTGGTAAATTCTTTTAAATCTGAAAGTACTTAGTGGCAACCAAATTTTCTTCATGATGGGAAAATTTCTTGCTTTTTTAAAATTTTGTGAGTAATAAATGGATAAAGTTGTTTATGAATTAAGTTTGATGTGTTGGAGAACTCAATAGCATGTAATTTTCTTTAATGGCTCAATTCCTTCGCTTAGCTGCACTTGATTGTATATACGTTGAATGATTATTAAATTAAATGAAATATTGTGTATGAGCCGCTATATCCATGTAGAAAATTTGTTTTGCATATTTATTTTTACATATTGGTTATTTTGTAAAGACTCAAAATATTTGGAACTGTGAATTCATGTTCCAGAAATTATCATGTTGTTTTTCATCATGCAATATTCCTTACTGCTTTATTTTTACAAATTAATCTCTTTTAGGCGTGATTGTACTTTTAAACCATTCATTTTCATTTTTTAATTTGTCTAAACAGTTGTAAGAGTACAAAAGATGTATAATGAAAATTATTGCATTAAAAAGAACAATACTGTTAAAAGGTTGGTATTAAGAAAAGTAAAATATTTCTCAAAATTCTATAAGTTTCTTCTATCATCTCAATATATTGGAATACCTAGTGAAAAGTTAGAATTGATTATGTTTAGTTGCTCAACTATTCAAATCAAAGCACTACATGATGTGAATGGGTTTGAACATTATATTGTTAATATATCTATTATGTAAATGGTATTAAACTTCTGTTAAAACTTAAAAACCTACAATAATAGGTTGCTCCTAATTCTAAACTATGCAAACAAATCCGAACCATCACAGCTATCATGCTACTCATATATAATTGCATTTCTAACTCATGCACCTCACATGAATTATTTCAGACAAAGCTTATTATTAGCATGAATGAGTTGTGAAGGACACTTGATAACAAACTAAAAACAGAACCATATCCTCTATAAGGATGTAAACTATAATTATTAATACATTTTCTTATTTAAAAATAATAATAATTGAGTATATTTTGATATGATGCATCTTCTCATAAAATTGCTGAACATTAGATATTGGAGCTTACTAAATTGCTGAATTAAAAAAAATACCATTTAACTTAGGTAAACTATTATGATTCATGAGTTTGAGCTAAAAAAAGGAGAAAGATCACGAGATTTACATACCGAATATTAGCAGATGGAGGTTAGATGATTGGCTCCATGAAATAACCCCACCGACAATTAAAACAGTTAAGTTGTTTAAGTAGAAAAGCTCTATCGAAAAAACAAAAAGAACACATTGACAACGATTAGATGGTTGACTCCAAATCCATATAATCTCACCTCCAAATCCCTAATTTCAAAAATTGAACCCAAAATCAACGATAAGTCGGGATCTTTACCTTGGAAGGATCGACCTTTTGGAAAAGTTCTTAACGATGGTGATGACGTGGTCGTGCACCTTCGACTTGTCGAGGAACGACCCCTTCACCTCCTCCGACAATCTCTGCCATGCGGATGAGGGACAGCATTACCGGTGGAGCAGCTCGCCGCCGCCAATGCTACCATTGTCGAACCAAAGGCTGCCAAAAAATGGGAAGCTAGAGAGAGAGGAGAGTCGGAGAGATGAAAAGTATATCAGGAGTATAGCATGTGCAGCTCAGATTTTTAGGTATACATGGACATAATTGGACTTGGGCTTTTGGCTATATTGCATAAAACCCCACATTTTCTTTTTATTATAAGAAGATGAAGGTTTCTTAGAATTTCTGCAATTTGCCCTTTTTGGCGATGTCGGCCGGCGTCGAGAGTTGGGGGTGGAGGTGAGCGTGTTGCAGCGGACGAGCGACAGCCATGGCACCGGTTGTGTTACACGACAGTATTTATCGGGAATATTCCTTAGACACCGGTCTGAATGGTAACTAGATTCCACTATTTAAGATTATCTGATTCCCGGTAATGTTTAATCTGAAAATTAAATTGCTTACAAACAAGCATACCCAAACAAGCATTAGATTTAATTTATGTTGTGTGAACATATGGTTAAAATTGATTTATGTTATGTAATTAAATAAGTTCCATAAAACTTGCATTTAGTCGTGGAAAATACCCGAATCCATAATGATGATCTTACATATGAACCGATTCCTCAATATCTTGTTCATTCGAAACAAAATATTTTCTTTGTGCGCTGGTTAAAAAAAACATATTTTATTTGGAGAGAGAGTCTATTTCACGATTTGAGTCACATGTATTTGACATATTAATACCTGACGATACTCTACAAAGTGGTGATAAAACATATAACTTGTACAAATTTTTCCATTTTCCAATTCGATCCGATCCGATCCGATCCATTCATTCGTAGAGCTATTTACTTGATCGCATACATATATTTCTGCAACACCTCTAAATTATTCTTCATAAACTATAGTGTTCAATTCAACATCCAAATAAATAAAGATTACACATATATCTCAACTTTGAGAACACTTACATTTTTTGTAGCAGCAGAAGCTATTTTTATTTATTTAATTGTTTAGTAGGGAATATACAGCAACAAAGTTGTGATTATGAAAGTTATATATATTATTTTCTTCATTGATTAATTTTTTTAGAAAAGTAAATGAAAGCTCTCCTTTGGTCGTCGTGGCTCAAATACTAATTAAATGCTTTGGATTTCCCTTATTTTGGGCTTCCTTTTCCTCTTTCAAGCTCTTGCAGTATGAACATGATAAGCTGAAACAAAAAATTAAAAACTATAAGTTAGAAAAGTTTTTAAAGATTAATGTCAAGTCAATTACATGCAATTAAATAAAGCATAAGAAAGTTTATTATTTTTAGGGTTTAATCCATCAGATTCGCCAATTTGAACTAAAATCTTTAACTTCGAACATGTTTTCTGGAAACAATAGTTAATGCCATGTGAAATATTAATAATTCTTACTTCCGCACTGTGTGCCCGGAGCAATCGGGCGGCCGCATTTGGCGGCGACGGCCACGGCCTTCTTCATGTCGACGGCGGCCTCGACGGCCTTTGTTACATGATCACACACACATTTCATATCTGCGCCCTTCACCACAGCGCAACACTCCTTAGATGTGTCCTTCGGGTCGAGTCCCTTCCATTCTACGTAACGAATGCACTTGCTCACCAACCCCTTGATTTGGTCATCGCAATTAGACCCCGCGGCCTCGATGTATTTGGAGCCAAGAACCATTACAATGAGAATAAAATTTATGCATCTTTTGTTGAAGGCTACCATTCTCTCTTTCCTCTCTTTTATTTTTGCTTAGATTTTGTTTGCAATGGTGTGTATAATATATGCAATGACTCACAAGGAGTTTGTTTTGTCACAAGCATTGCATGCTAAGCTTGCTTGCACGCCTGTGACGGCTATACTATATTTAAAGCTAAGGGGGGAAAACTTAGTGGTATGTTGTCTGGCATAAGTTGCACTAAAATACCATAAATTGATTTTCATGTCCAGAGAAAACAGTCAATTTTATGTGTTGTAACTAGTAACAAAAGTTTATTATTCTTTGTAATTATGAATTATATATATTTTTGTAATTTTGAATTATAATACAGTTCGTATTCGATAATCATAGTCCGATTCCAAAATGTATCACATTTAGAGGCAGGCTAAATTTCCAGGAAACCATCCCCACATGAAAATGTGTTCAGGTGTCGCGCCTATGGCGTAAAAGCAATCGGGTATAGTCTATGGGTCAATACGATGTTACAAACTCTCTTGGTTTACAGATTCCTTCGTAGGATCTCTTAAACGCTAATTGTAGGTGTGGACATGTGTGTGTAGTGCACGCGTGTGGATGGGCAGCGTGGGTAGTAAATAGCCACTTTTAACTATAAACTAAGGGTAATCTCAGCATGTTTTAGATACATATCATAGAAACTAAATACCAAAATCTTTTTTGGACGCAAAAATAGACAAAATCGTAGGTTCTTTTGTTTTTATTTTACTTTTTATATTTTTGTAGCTTTCAGTTCATATGATGATAAAAGATGTGGTATTTGTTTGCAAAATTTTTAAAATCCAAACATTTGTAGTATTTATTGACGCTATGCTACATAAATATTTTCTACACCATGAAGAAAATGTGAGACTTCATGGTATTTACTTGCCATAATTAAATTTCATGGTTAATAAACAATGGTACATGGTATTTGTTTGAAAAACCATGAAAGCTCATGGTATTTTAGTAAAAACCGAGTTGATTTTTGGGCAGTGGCACAACTGTAATTAAAGGGAAGTTATCCCATGT
Organism: Agapanthus africanus; assembly: GCA_030015575.1. Classification (NCBI taxonomy): domain Eukaryota; kingdom Viridiplantae; phylum Streptophyta; class Magnoliopsida; order Asparagales; family Amaryllidaceae; genus Agapanthus; species Agapanthus africanus. Next base: position 362,685,147 of record JASDDO010000029.1, read on the forward strand.
GATGCTAGCAAGGTTCGAGGGCCATGGATTGCCATAATTACCCTTAAGATTTGGGCACAATCACAAGTTTATCAACATAGCGTAAATCTCCACAATACTTAATATGAAGGGCAAGATGGGAATTTAAAATTTTTGCTCATAGCTGAATTTACATGTTTGCCCATACCACCAAACCATATTCTCCAAAATACTGTAAATTTAATGCAAGAAAGAATAGTCAAAGTTAAGAGATAAAATAGGAAATCTCAAAGTTTCACACTTTCATTCAATTTTCTTATAATATAAAGATCGTGGGTAATTTCAAGCATCGATACATCTTGTCCAATGTGTGGCAGTCGTGAAGAATCCATTGACCATCTATTATTCTCATGCTCTTTTGCTCGAGCTGTTTGGTTTGGCTCAAATGGTAACATAATTGTGAATGATCAGTCGACCCTATGCAACGAAGTTCCAAGATTGGTTGGAAAAGAGCAGGACAACCAGCTCAGATGTATTTAAAACTGGTGCTGCCATTTCCTGGTTCATATGGAAAGCTCGATGCGAGAAGGTTTTAAACAACAAAACTTCAGACCCAATGTCCACATTTGTTCGTGTGCAAAGTTTTCTAAATACTTCGATGGCCGAGGAGCATCAAGCACATAAGACAGTTGGTTCGTCTTCGAAAATGTTGTAGCGAGTTGGATTAAACCCCCAGATCATTGTATTAAAATCTATGTAGATGCAGCCGTTCGTCCGAATTTTGCTGCCGCTGCTATCCAAAGAGACCCATCTGGTGCTATTCAAGCCATTTCTACTTGTCATTCGATCACATCCAAGAATGACACATCCAAGCGCTGAATATGTAGAAGCCATAGCTATCAAGATGGGTATCTTAATGGCTCTTCGAATAACAAATGCAAGTGTTATGGTGGAGAGCGAAGCAAAGCTGGTAGTTTTCTGGATAGATGGATCATGCGCACATGTACATTGGAGAGTTGCTCACATAGTTCATGAGTGCATAATCTTACTCGCGAAACTCTAATGTTAAAGTATGCTATGCATCCCGAATGCAAAATAAAGCCACACACAACAAGAGGAAGCAAGTTTATTATTTGGTTCTTGGTTGTATCCAAACTTTCCTACCATCTTTTTGGATGAACTTTGCATGAAATATGTCATGTCCCGCTTTCCAAAATACGGAATACGAACGGTGACTAGACCAACCAAACTCCTACGGTCAGAGAATAATCCCGCCGTAGTCACACTTTGGCTTCTAACATTACATAGTAGTCAGTAAACCGTACTAGAGTAAAAGAAATCACAGTTCACGACTTTATTACATTACAATAAAAGAGTTCAAGATACATTTATTTTGCAGAAGGAAATAACTAATCAACAAAATACAATGTGCTTAAAGCAAAAAGGAATGGCGCTGATGTTGCGGTCTAGACCTCCGCGATCTCGAATGGCAGGTCCTGCTCCTGAGCTGGGTCCACCTCGTCATCTGAGTATGCACACTCAGGTTGTCAGGACGACACATATAGCAATAAATATATATAATGAGTACAATGCTATTAGATATGAAAGACGCAACAGAATACAGAACATGAGAATAATGAACATCATTTGAATATGAACAGCGCGATATAAGTATCATGTCAGTAAACTAGGCAACGCGTATGTCACTACTTAACAGTCACTAAGTCAATGAAATCGGTTGGTGGAAAGAATGCTCGTGTTTAACAAGGATCTCGTGCATGTCCGAGACTACGGTCCACTGTTGTCTGGGACATAACCCTGCAGCCTTGCCGCTAGGCGCACGACCTAATGTATGTATATGTGTGTGTGTGTGTATATATATATATATATATATAATATCACTAAAATCGAATAATCATCCTTTAAATCACTGTACCTCGCTAAATACGAGTTCAATTCCACTTTGATTTTCCCATTCCTCAGGTTATAGTATGTATTCATGTATTAGATAGGTTGTGAGAAAATACGTATCGTTTTCACTTTCAATCACATTTCCACTTATTAATATCACTTTCGTACTTACCACAACCCAATCACTAACATTTATATATTGACAATGCACAACAGTCGATAGGTCTCAGTGTAAACGATCACTATGCAAAAGGTATAAAGCAAACACAAAATATATAGAAACGCACCGAACAGATATTCACTAAATTATGACAGCCAACGTCATACGACTTGCAAAATTCACTATAAATCACATGTATAAAATTGACCAAAACAATATAAAAGGCATAAGATGTATACTTGATTATCTAAGCGGTAAAATTAGTTTCATATCAAACAGAAATCAGGTTAGGGACTTATGATCATTTTAAATCAGCGATCAGTTGTTGAAATTCCAGTTTAAGAACTAGAAGTCCAACTTCGCACACGGTTTACTAGAGATTATGTTTACATTCAGGTGTTTCCCCAGTTGAATAAAATCTATTTATATCTGTTAGGTTTCCAATGCATCAAACAGATTAATAATAGCCTTTCTGTACTAGAAGTTATGTCCTATTTAATGTGAAGGTGTAAGAAATGTCACTACAGAAACTGCAGAACACGTCGACATTCTAAAATACAAAAAAAATACCAAACGACTGTGAAACTGAACGAGATAAGATCCATATGTTAGATAACTAAATTATCCACGCGACTATATGGGGCTCCGCGCATTTTAAGTTTTATGTAGGTATGTACAGGTGCTTAAATTCAGATATCCTCATGAAATGCTGCTCCGGACTGCAGTCCGGAGCCGCGTTCCCAGTCAATTTTCGTTAGAGTGGCCTATCAGCATTGAAGGGTAAACTTCATAGGGTTCTAGTTTATCGAGTCGTTTTCGATACGAGCCGTAGAACATTACATTCCAATCTGTATTGAATTTATTATATATTTTTTTCAACGAGACATGTGCGGTGCATTCCAGTTTTTCCGTCGTCTTGAGGGGGCGACTTTACATAATTATAAACACGATATTATGCATCCAAATTTCTACATGATATTCGTAAACAGTAAAGGGATCTAACTATCGCAAGTTCTGCCATAAGATATGTTTTGGTTTATAGTTCGCATCAAACACTTAGGGTAGCGTTTGGTAATCGGTCGAAAACACAAGATTATCTTAAACAACAAACGATAATTGATTATTATAAATTCTAAATGACATCAATACGGGCTAACCAACCGAGTTGGGTTCGATTCATTACTACCAACATGATGGCTTAAGTATAAGTGTTCGATTTATTACTTAACGTTATTTAGCTTAGCGATAGCGCTCTCGTGCTTTGCACGTGAGCGCTGCTTCAGAGTCTTCGACTCTTAGCGCTGGCGCTGCGAGCGCGAGCGCTCTCGTGCTTTGCACGTGAGCGCTGCGTCAGAGTCTTTGACTCTTAGTGCTGGCGCATTTAGCGCCAGCACTTTTATGAAGCGCTGCTTCATTTCAAATTTCAAAATTTGAACAGAGTTTTGCTCTGATCGGAGAAAACAATCCTTACCTCTCAAGTTCTCCACCTCATCCTTTTTTTTAAAATAAATAAATAAATAAGACTCTAGAACCCTCCACATTTCTCTTTCCTTCTTAATTTTTTTAACACGTGCAACGCATGTGCACTTCTTCAATCACCAGCTTGTATGTATTTTCTCAATTTATTGTCTGATAAAAAACGGTTGGAAATATCTGGGCATTACATTAAAAAGATTAAAAGAAATAAAACCAACAGCTCGCCCGATTAAAAGGGGAGGGGGGTCTAATAAAATTGACAGCCTTAAAAAAACCGTATTGTTATAAACTGGCAACATTATACTGCTTTGCTCATAGGAGAGCTACAAGTTAAGGGGTAAAATTTTCAACTGAAAAATTCAGACCAACAACTTTAAACTTCAAGCTAGCATTGATTTACAATTTCACTGTTGCTACATCTTACATTTGGGTGAGGGGTGTATAAAGACAACAGAACCGCTTGAATTCGTTACCAAACTATAGTAGTAATGATTTACAATATAATGTTTAAATTTATATTGTAAAACAGCTAGCATTGATTTCAGTAGTAATGGGGGAAGATTATCACAGGTTACAATATAATGTTTAAATTTGTTAACATAAGATATATAGTAGATAAGAAATAATTGTTAGGACTGGACAAACCAAAGATATGAGTAATAAAGTCATAGATATATAATTGGTAATTAATCTAATTTAGATATTAATTTAATATGAGGATCTCGGCGTAAAAGCACAAGCAGGCATGGTATGAAGAGGAGGAACAACTAGAGAAGCAAGGAAGAGAGGACTTACCGAGAAAGGATGATTTAGCATCGTCTTTATCGTAAAGTAGAGAATACCTCGAATTAGATCGAGTCGAGAGGGGTGATGTCTTCTTCTCTCTTCGTTCGATTCTCTCGTCGGCGGGGTTCAGATCAGAAATGACAAAAATGTAAGAGAAGCAGAAATTTCGGGGTCACCGTGTTTTGGATTACGACATAGAAGAAAAATGGTTGGGTGGAGATTTATTAAAATTCTATCAATACCCCAAAATCAAAACAATAAAAAAAACATTCAAAACAAATAAATCAACAAACAAATAAATTAAAATAAACAAATAAATTTTATTTTTATTTAAAAGAATATCTTTTCTCTTCTCTTAAAATATTAATGAATATTTCACTATAAAAAAATATGATATTATTTTAAAACTTAGAGATTTAAAATAAAATAAAAATAATTTAGTCGGGATTCAAACTTATGACCTATGAAATAGTAATGTAGTGTGATAATCAAGATATACAGGAATGGACCGTGTATATCATTTGAAAGGAAACAAATAAATATACAAGTGTCTTGAAGAAAATGAACATTTTTTGAAGAAAGAAAAATATCAGGAAAGTACTAAGATTTTTTTGTCGTTACAATTTCTGGTTGCATACGAGTTGGCGGTGGAATAGGCTGTTGTTGAGTTTTAGTTTGGTTAAGACAGAATTAAAAGCTTTGAGGCGTGTATGATACACTTTCCGAAAGGTGATATTGCCCCCACTACGGGAGAACAGTAGAAGACAATCACCCCCAAGATACAACAAAACCCTAGTTCTGTTCAAACATGTTAGTTGTATGTATGCCCTAGAGGCCAGTATTGTACAGATCATGTTTATTATATTGGATGCTTGGACATATATAGAGATGACTTTCTTGCTCGATATGATAGTATGCTATCTGGTTGCTCTTTATCTTAACATGTACACTTGTCTCTTTAAACTGTCTTATAGTTACATGTTGGTAAAGCCCTTAGGATGTGTACTTGACTATCTGGACTATGATGCAGATCATACTAGTGGGGACATGGTAGTCCATAGGTACATCCTTCAAGGTCCCTAGTCGTGGGTGTATCGAGACGGGGCATCGATATACCAGAGTAGACTAGCGTATACGCTTCTCGACCCATGAGATAGGCGATGGATGATCCCATATCCATTGGTGTTTGACATCAGAGATGGTATACGGGTGCTCAGTGGAGACTGGGTACACTGAACGGACTCGCCGAGAACTCCCAGATGGTATTATACCTCACGTCAGATGGCAGTTCTCAGGTGACACTTGTACAGGTTAGTCTGTAGACCCGAGATCGTCATAGAGTCTTGTGTGATTCCCACTGTACTTTGATCTCCACCTTACCATGTCCATGAGGGCGTGCAAAACGGTGGTCTTTGGGTACAGTCCCGAGTCACATGGAGGCAATGAGCGATAGGAGGGGTTTCGTCTCTCCCGGTATTGGTGGTTGATGTTGCGCTGTGCTCGATTGGCCGTAACAGGGAAGTCCCTGACCAGGGCTGATCAGAGATTTGCTGGTAAGTGTTACCAGTAGTTTCTCGACCCGTTATGAGCCTCACATCGGCACGACTTATCGGTTATTGGGGTCTGACGTTTACCACCCCTAGACTTGATATGCGACATATCAGACGAACAGACCGGACTGTACGGTAAGTGTTACTGGTTGGATTCACAGGAGTGTGAGCGGGCTGGCTCGTTGATCTTCTGATCGCTCAATACCCGGATGGCCGTTACGTTTAGCAGACCGCTTGCGGCTTGTGGGTGCTTAATATGATCATCATCTGCTGCCGGCGTATTGACGAGTCTTTAGAGTCCTACACAGAGGTTTCCTGGCTCAAGCGAAACGAAATACGAGAGCATATGAGATATGTGCAGGACCGAGAATAATGCGTGTATGTGATACCGTATTCTATTCTCGCGATGAATGTATCGATTTGTTATATGCGATATAACCTAGATATCGAATCAAGGATTGATTCGATAAGCCGATACATTGGATACTAGTCGGTTATATGCGATATGACCGGATCATTGAATCAAGTGTTGATTTAATAATTTAATGTATGATTATATATTTGATATATTACTTTGCATTAACTAGTATTGGTTCATTTTAAAAGGTTTTTCTCACTTGAAGTTCACAAGTTGTATATGTGATATACTTTTGTACACTTGATTGTATCATGTTTGATGATGCATGCTCATTTGGGTTTGTGTAAAGAATTATACCATGGTTAAGTTAATGATTAGGGTTTTGTTTATTTGATTTACTTATTTATTTATTTATTTCTTTTCATTTATATTTGGAAAAGAAATGAAATGGTGGCTCATTTTGGACTTTCTTTTGAAGCTTCATGAAGCTTTGAATGGTTTGACCATTTTGTCTCTTTTCTTAACCCTAACCATTCACTTGAACCATAGTTGATTCTCTACACAAATTATCTTGACCATGGTTGCTATATGATAAGTATAATCTATTTTCTATTTGATTGATTATTCTTATCATAATCATCTTCATCTTCTTCTTCTTCTTGACATGAAGAAAAGCTTGCTACCAACAATGGCAACTTGAGCAAAAGTGTGAGAAATCCAATTCTAAAGTGAACTCACCTCCTATTTCTTTACCCTCTACCTCTTGCCAAGTAGTATAGGGTGTTTTCTTCATAAGTTTCACGACTTGTTGAAGTTGAAGCTTGATCTTGTGTAACCTCGACGTAGATCATCTTCGGCATCGTACCCGACGACTAGTCCGCTCATTTCTCCGATGAAGCCGATGTTAAAGTCCGAGATCCGACTTGGACAGCGAGAGGACGACTACGTGAAGCTAAGGAAGTGGATAACCGGATCTACAAAGGTTGTAGCTTCTTATCTTTAGTTAAGTTGTTAACTAGTTTAATGTTTCGCCTAAAATTCTAGTTAACGATCCGTATTAGAGTTTCTCGGCACTTGTAAAATTTGAAATTGGCATGGTTGATACCTTGTGAGACCTCTTGAGAGTGCCTAGGAACCCTACAAAACAACCTTTGAATTTGAAATTCAAAATGTCAACTCTGTTACTAAGTCAACCCAAGATGCCCAAGTGCCCAAGTGCCTCATCAAAGACAATAGTAAATAAATGTTATAAGCCTGCTAGAAATCAGGCCCACTAGGCTCATTATTCACTTTATTCAAGTTATTACTTAAATATTGGGAACTATTATAAAGACTTGGGTATTCATCTCTCCATCCGATCTGGGACTATTTCCCACATACAAATGCAACCAATATATTCAAACTACTAACAATCCCCTACTAGTTTGTATATATTGGCTGCAACCACATCTCTCTCGTGACAAATATTATGCATAAAGAAAGGTATCTCTCGATTTAAACCTTCCATTAGTGTATATATATCAATCGTCTAACAAAGTTATTGGTGTCCGCAGATTAAACCAAAACTTTTATAATTAGAATTTGAAATACAACACACACAATATTTATCTTATTTTCTAAGAGGTTTATAACTGCTTTAGCACTATTATGGCCCTGTGCTAATTTTGTACTTCATAAGCATTTACAAGAGAATACTTCATATCTCTTGTTGAAGCGGCACCACTTCTATACTAATATAGGTGGAGTTTTCTTTATTATATCCCTGTTACTGTGGATATTTAAAAATTAAATAACTCCATTGAGAGATTTCGCTCATCCTCTTTATCGTAACAGACAGCACTAGATACTTATTTATATAAGAATGAGACGTCCAGTGCAATACAGGCACATGACAGTAACTTGTTATTACCCATTAAACTATTAAAATTAGTTTTTACTAATTAAAGTTGGGTTACCATTACTGGTGCCAAATTGTAAATATTTAAGTCTCATTCCAATTGACGTATTCTTTACCAAATCTCTAGATAATGCCTTGGTAAAGGGATCTGCTAAATTCTTTGCAGATCTCACATAAACTATGGTAATTATTCCATTAGTTATTAATTCTCGAATATATTCATGCCTTAAGCTAATGTGTCTAGATTTACCATTATAAATATTATTATAAGCTCTAGACATAGTCGCCTCACTATCGCAATGCAAGGAAATAGATGGCATTGGTTGTGGCCACAACTCTATATCCAATAAAAAATTTCTCAGCCATTCCGTTTCCTTGCCGGCAGCAGCCAAAGCGACAAATTCAGATTCCATTGTTGAATGTGTGATGCAAGTTTGTTTCTTAGAGGCCCAACTAATGACACCGCCTCCAATTGTAAATACCCAACCTGTTGTGGATTTATTATCACTTGCACTTGTAATCCAACTTGCATCCGAGTAACCTTCTAGTACTGCAGGATAATTGGAATAAAATAGACCAAACTCTTTTGTTCTTTTTAGATACCCAAGAACTCTACTGATGGCCTTCCAATGATTAGTACTGGGTTTACTGGTATATCGTGACAATTTGCATACTGCAAAAGCTATATCAGGCCTTGTACAATGCATCGCATACATAAGGCTTCCAATAGCGCTAGCATATTCTAATTGTGCAATTACATTGTCACAATTCTCATTTAATTTCATACTCGGATCATACGGAGTAACACTTTCTTTAATATTAAGATGTTGGAATTTATTTAATAATTTCTCTATATAATGAGATTGGTTTAGCACAAACCCTTCACTATGTTTTTTCACCTTTATTCCTAAAATAGTATCTACTTCATTCAAATCTTTCATTTTGAATACCAAAGTTAAATACATTTTGTTTCATTTATTCCAATCATGTTTGTACCAAATATTAACATGTCGTCTACATAGAGACATATGATTACCCCATAATTCTGATTGAATTTGGAATATACACATTTATTCGCACTATTATGCTTAAAACCATTTGATATTATTGCTTTATCAAATTTCTCATGCCATTGTTTAGGGGCCTGTTTTAAACCATATAGCGACTTAGTTAATTTACAAACTTTGTTCTCATTTCCAGGAAGTATGAAACCTTCGGGTTGTTCCATGTATACTTCCTCATTTAATTCACTATTTAAAAAGGCTGTTTTTACATCCATTTGATGCACATATAAATTATATATTGAAGCCAAAGCTATAAGAACTCTAATAGATGTTATTCTAGCCACAGGTGCATAAGTATCAAAATAATCTATGTCCTCCTTTTGTGTGAATCCTTTAGCCACTAATCTTGCCTTGAAAGTTTGTATAGAGCCATCTGTATTTAGTTTTCTTCTAAATACCCATTTACACTTTATAGGCTTAGATCTTTAAGGCAAGTCAACCAATATCCAAGCATTGTTAAACATTATTGAGTCCATTTCGTCATCAATAGCCTCTTTCCAAAATGCAGTATCTCTTAATGACATTGCTTCACTAAATGTTTTAGGATCATCTTCTATATTAAGTAGAATATGAATTTTGTTAAGCACTTTGGTTCTATCTCTTTCAACGAGAAAGACTATTGAACGCGAATCAATAAAATCAGGACCAAAAGATTTTTCTTTCCTGATTCTTTGACTTTTCCTTGGTTCAATATTTTCATTACTTTCTCTTCTTTTCTCATTTGTAATTTTCTTAGAAGTTGCTGCATTTTCATCATTATACAAATTAGATCAACATTGTCATGCATAAATTTATTTTCAAAATATTCAACATGTATCGACTCAATTATGACATTTGATTCTAAATCTAGAAGTCGATATGCTTTAGAATTCTGTGCATATCCAACAAATATACTTCTAATGCCTCTCGGCCCTAATTTAGATTTATATGGATCAGTCACTTTATAATATGCTATGCACCCCCACACTTTAATATAGTTTAAATTGGTTTTTCTACCATTCCAAATTTCATATGGTGAAACATGAGTTTTCTTGGATGATATTCTATTATGAATATAACATGCTGTTAAAAGCGCCTCACCCCAAAGATTAAAAGGTAATTTAGCATTTAAAAGCATAGCATTTACCATTTCAACTAAGGTCCTATTTTTCCTTTCGGCTAATCCATTGTGTTGAGGCGTATAAGGTGCAGTTCTTTGATGAATAATACCATGCATTTCGCAGAATTGAGAAAAAGAATCAGAAAAATATTCTCCCCCTCTATCACTTCTAAGGATTTTAATCCTTTTATCTTTCTGATTTTCTACAACTGATTTATACTCTTTAAATTTCTCAAATGCTTCATCTTTTGTTCTTAATAAATATACATATGTAAAACGAGAATGATCATCAGTAAAGGTTATAAAATATCTTTTTCCTCCTCTAGTTAATTGACCATTTAATTCACAAATATCAGAATGAACAAGTTCTAATAAATTAGTATCTCTTTCGATTTTAGGGAAAGGTTTTCTAGTCATTTTTGCTTCTACGCAAATCTCACATTTATCATTATGATCATTTTGACATGCAATGTAACCATGTTTAGACATATACTTTAAAGAGCGAAAATTTAAATGACATAGTCTAGCATGCCACAAGGAAAAAGAATACTCAACAACATAAGCAAACACGCAATTTATTTCATTAATACTGAGTTTGAACATACCATCACAGGAATATCCATTTCCTACAAATATACCATTCTTCGATATTACAACTTTGTCAGACTCTAGAACAATTTTAAATCTCTTCTTGCACAACAGATTTGCAGATACAAGATTTTTCTTCAAATCAGGAACATGAAATACATTAAGCAGAGTAAGTTTCTGTCCAGATGTAAACTTCAATTCAACACTTCCTTTACCGAGCACTTTGGCCGAAACGTGGTTTCCCATCAACACCTCTTCAGGTTCTTTCTGATCCGTATAGGTTTTGAACATTGCTTTGTTATTGCATACATGGATGGTTGCGCCCGAATCCAGCCACCAATCCGCAGTTCTAGTTACCGTAGCCATATGCAATTCCGTAATCTTGCCTATCTGCATGTCAGAAATCATAGCAACTAGTTCTTTGACTTCATTTTCTATTAGATTTTCCGTGTTGCTATTTTCTGATCCGAAACTAAGTTTTTTTCCGGTATTTCTGAATTTGCAATCTTTAATATAGTGGCCTTTCTTTCCACAGTTATAATAAGGCCACTTGTTCTTTGCAAAATTAGCTTTCTTAAAATTTCCCTTCTTCTGGACTTTGAAATTGTTCTGAAATTTTCTATGACCATTTTCACTGACATGATTCACTATAGAGTTAGATTTAGAACTAAGAAAAATCATGTCACGTGCACGGTTCTCTGTCTCAATCTGTAGATGAGTCTGAAATTGCTCTATGGTAAAACTTTCAGGAGAGTGCAGAATTTTCTTTCTGTATTCATTCCAAGTAGGAGGAAGTTTAGATAGAATCGCTCCAACTTGAAATGAATCAGGGACTTTAATTTCAAGTTCGCTCAGTTTAGAGACGAGAATTTGTAATTCATGCACTTGATCCATGATTGGCATGTCATCAAACATCTTAAATTCAAAATATTTAAGCACTAGAAATTTATCCGTACCTTTCTTCTCATTTTTGTACTTTGTTTCAAGGGCGCTCCAAATTTCCTTTGGTGTCTTCATATTTCTGTAAAGATCATACAGACGATCGGTGAAGGAATTGAGAATGTAACCGTGACAAACTAGTTCGTCTTCTTCACGCTTGTTTTTCTCTGTTCTGGCACTCTCGGCATCATTCGAAGTTGACACCGAATCTGGAATTGGCGGCAAGTTCGGATCGAGAACGTAAAATATCTTCAAGACGGTCAACAAGAACACCATCTTGTCTTTCCATCTAGTGTAGTAGCTCCCATCGAATCGATCCAGTTTGATAACATCTTGGTTCTGGAAATGAACCTTGAGACTTGAATTTAATTCTGTCTCCATAATATCACTTTTCGATTGTTGAGTTTTAGTTTGGTTAAGACAGAATTAAAAGCTTTGAGGCGCGTGTATAATACACTTTCCGAAAGGTGATATTGCGCCCACTACGGGAGAACAGTAGAAGGCAATCACCTCCAAGATACAATAAAGCCCTTGAAACTCTCTTAGAAGATAATGAGAAGTGCCCAAGTGCCTCATCAAAGAGGATAGTAAATAAATGTTATAAGCCTGCTAGAAATCAGGCCCACTAGGCTCATTATTTACGCTTGTTTTTCTCTGTTCTGGCACTCTCGGCATCATTCGAAGTTGACACCGAATCTGGAATTGGCGGCAAGTTCGGATCGAGAACGTAAAATATCTTCAAGGCGGTCAACAAGAACACCATCTTGTCTTTCCATCTAGTGTAGTAGCTCCCATCGAATCGATCCAGTTTGATAACATCTTGGTTCTGGAAATGAACCTTGACACTTGAATTTAATTCTGTCTCCATAATATCACTTTTCGATTGTTGAGTTTTAGTTTGGTTAAGACAGAATTAAAAGCTTTGAGGCGCGTGTATAATACACTTTCCGAAAGATGATATTGCGCCTACTACGGGAGAACAGTAGAAGGCAATCACCCAGTTCGGATCGAGAACGTAAAATATCTTCAAGGCGGTCAACAAGAACACCATCTTGTCTTTCCATCTAGTGTAGTAGCTCCCATCGAATCGATCCAGTTTGATAACATCTTGGTTCTGGAAATGAACCTTGACACTTGAATTTAATTCTGTCTCCATAATATCACTTTTCGATTGTTGAGTTTTAGTTTGGTTAAAACAGAATTAAAAGCTTTGAGGCGCGTGTATAATACACTTTCCGAAAGGTGATATTGCGCCCACTACGGGAGAACAGTAGAAGGCAATCACCCCCAAGATACAATAAAACCCTTGAAACTCTCTTAGAAGATAATAAGAAATGTCCAAGTGCCTCATCAAAGAGGATAGTAAATAAATGTTATAAGCCTGCTAGAAATCAGGCCCACTAGGCTCATTATTCACTTTATTCAAGTTATTATTTAAATATTGGGAACTATTATAAAGACTTGGGTATTCGTTTCTCCATCCGATGTGGGACTATTTCCCACATACAAATGCAACCAATATATTCAAACTACTAACAGCTGTGTCAACTGAAGTTGATCTCGGTCGAGGCTCTCGATGCTTTAGCAGCCGTTCTGCTCTCGGTGCCGCGGCCGATGACGGGTGTAGCTGATAGGAGATTTTGGATTGGGAGTATTCTCGCTCTTTCTCAGTTAATTGGTTAAGTCGGCTTATGGGGTCTTTAATTGTGGTGGTGTTCGTGGACCTTAGGATGACATAATTTGGTCTTTCTTAGTGCCGTTGAAAGTTCGCATCTTTCTTTAGCTCTTGGGTCGTGATAGGATCCTGACGAGAGATAACATGCTCCATAGACGCATCATTGTCCCGCATGGTTGTGTATTTTGCCCCATTTTTATGAGTCGGTTCAACATCTTTTCTTTGAGTGTTTTGTCTCGTGCAGGATTTGGGAATGGTTTGTTGATAGATTTGGGTTGACTTTGGCGAGTTGCGATTTCGCGTTTTGGTGGGATGAATGGTGTGATAGGTTTACCCTGGGTGAGAGGGGTGTCTTGTGGGCACCATCGTGGCGGCCACGTTGTGCTATATTTGGTTACATAGAAATGATGTTTTCTTTAATGCTAAAACTTTATCTGTTGAGCACGTCTATATTTGGTTACATAGAAATGATGTTTTCTTTAATGCTAAAACTTTATCTATTGAGCACGTCCATGATAACATTATTGTGCTATCTTCATTCTAGTGAGGTTTCCCTAAGGGGTTGTGGGTTTTTTTCCTACCAATTGGGGCTCGCGGAAGACGGGAGGTGTTAGGTTCGTGGGTCATCTTTGTGACGGCGGGTAGAACACAGGGGGTGCTTGATCTGTTCGTGACTTGGTGGGAGCCTCCACCTTTTTCTTGGTCTTGCCGACCCGTTGTGGGTGATGGTGGAAGACCCTTTTGGGGATGCTTCTTCTCTCTAGACTCCTTTGTTTAGTGCTTATGTTTGTGTTTTATGCTTTGGGTTATCATTATGCTTGAGCCATGTTGTTGGCATGCTTGGTTGTCACTCTTGTATTTTGCTTTAGTTAGCTCTCTATAATGAATTCCAGTATGTGTGACACTGTTTGCTTTCAAAAAAAAACATGGATCGTCCCTACGGCCTCATTTGTGGATAGTTAAACACGTCTCCAGCTTAAACGAGGGGACATGTTTAACTATTCTTAAGGCAACAGGCTGTGGCCAACTGGATAGGTCGCTCCCGTCTTGGGTACGGTTAAAACAATTCCCATTGCTCTCAATGGAGACGGGTTTAACCATCCCCAATGCCCTATATTATATTAGTGTATCCACGCAGAGGAATATACGAATAAGCTTTGGCTAACGACTCGTCAACCTACTTTTATGTCCAAACATCATGCTTGCGATGTAACTTGCCTTAAAAAGCTCAAAATGTGTAATTCGGCCTCTAGGTCGATATACTTGGTATTAATTGTGCTTAATTACAATGGCCGACATGAATGTATGTACATTGTAATTTGCGCATGCCTATTATAAGCGGCTTATCCACTTAAATGAGGAATACAAGAAAATCGCCAAATGAATGACCAAATCTTTATGGTTTTTGAATATATATGATGTTGACTTTTAAACCTGGTTTGACAACAAGGTTTCGGAAACCACGGTCTCGTTTTAACTTAAAGAAAGATCAAGAGGAAGGAAGGGAGAAATTCTCCAACGCCGGCGAGATCTATTCTTTTAAAAAAATAATTTTTGGGGATATTTTAATGGAAGAATGGGGCTTGGGGGCCTTAGTTCCACAGAGCTGGCCTCTAATTGTCAAAATAACCCCGGCCGAAGAAACTTGTCAAAACCCCAAATAAACTTGTTCAAATATGCAGCTAACTGGATATTGCAGGAAACTATACAAATATTGCAGGGGTTGATGGCGGAAAAGTTTATATTGAGGTTTTGGGCCAAGGTTTTTTGACATAATAAAAGTTTGTCAAGCTGGGTTTTTTTGACAATTTCCTCGAAAAAACCTCTTCCAAATCCTTTTGGTGCATCTGCGTTTGCGCATGAGTTGGGCTTCCTGCCACTTACAAAAAAAATAATCATACCCAAAGCATTTGTCCATAGATGGCAAAAAATAGGTGGGCCCAATGGATTCTCAAGTGCATTTCGGTTGATCCGACCCGCTCTGTGATTTTAGGGGCGATTTCTCTTTCTTCAACCCTAGAGAAGAGAAGAGTAAGAGGAGAGGGGGAGACAGAGAGAGAGAGAGAGAGAGGAGAGGGGGAGACAGAGAGAGAGAGAGAGAGAGAGAGAGAGGAGAGGTCTGTAATTTCATCTCTTCTTTCAATTTCTTAAGCATAATTTGAATCCCTCACTCTTGTCATTCAATTCAGCTCTACAATTTTGAATCTCTCTCTCTCTCTCTCTTGGCTCACAATACGACAGATGAAAATGTAAGCTGCTCCTTTTCTTCTTCTTTCTTTAACCCCGTTCCATGTACAATCTTTTAGAATTATATACCCCTCTTATCTTTGTATTTGTATATTCCCCGGGTTCGGGGCGTCTCCACTTGAAATAATATTGGAGCACTACCACACCCCATCTCACCACTGGAGATGGGGTGTAGTGTTGTCTCTACTATTATTTTTAGTCGATTGTATCAATAAAGCCCTTCGCCCGTCATAATGGATGTAAACAAAGCGGACTTTAGCTTAGTTAATGCAAACCCTATTATATTTATCGATTTTTTTAACTAAACCTATAATTTTCATTGGATACACTCCCTCTTATGTTTAACAAAACTTAATAATCAAATTTCCAATCAAACCTTCATAATTATGGTTGTAATCTATGCAGCACGGACACGGACTCGACACAGGGACGCGACTATATTATTTATCTATATATTTAATTATATATGTTAAACAAAATATCATTACTATAAGAAGAGATATGTATTAATACAGCCTTTAGCATGCTCAAATGCATATATAACACTAAAAGCAAACACATAAGAATACAATGCGTAAGAATGTAAACATACAAAATATTAAGAGATTTAACCCGCCACACTATCTAGAAGTGTCGGGTACGTCCAATATGGACGGACACGGCCCAAGTGTGTCTGGCGGAGTGTTCAAGTGTCCAATACGTGTACACGGACACGGAAAGCAAATAGAAGTGGCCGTGCTTCCTAGGTTGTAATCAAGCAAAACAAATACGATATGGTGAAATGGATGATTCAAATGATAAATTTGCATAAACTAAGACAATTTAATGAGGTTTGAGTAAAATATATTTCTTGTATATAATTATTAAAAACAATAAGAAAAACTAAAATTATTGGAAGTAATATTCATTTTTCATTTTTGTACCTAGTAGACTAAGTAAAAGCTTATCACTGCAACTCGAAAGGGTGAAGTTTTGAGCAAATGCCGATGAAAAGGTGCTTTTTATAACAACTTTGCAGATTTCAAGAGGGTATATACAACACAAAGATTAGAGGGGTATATATAAATATGGAAGATTGCAGGGGTATATACGAAAAACCCTGTTTCAAAATTGTCAATTAATATCCTCATTTTAATTCAATAACTATCTTTGCAGATTGAAGAAGAACGATGGGGCTCTCACGAATTTCGAGGTCCTCGATTTCCTGCGATCGCGAGGGGCCACAGTCGATCCTTTGGGTTGCATTGGTGCTGTTGCTGCATCTGAGTGCAAGGTCCTTTACCTTTTGGTTTATTTTTGCTCGATTTAATAATGAGGCTACCATATTTTTTATCCTAATTTCTTTAATTTTTTCTCTGTTCAAAGTAGGTATTTGATTTTCTTATTCAGGGTGCTGCTTGTAATCAAACACGAAAGAGTGTTGATGAATTTTTGAAGAGATGTGAAAGTTTCGGACTTGCAAAAGCCGAAAAACTAAACCTTCTAAACTTGAGGCCGTCCACCCTAGCAGAAATTGATCCAGTAATTATCTCGGAACCTTTCTTTTAATTTTTTTTCTGAATTATTTTGTTATGTTTTTTATGTCGTGAAAAACTTTGATGCGAGAGCTGGTCTAGAAATTCAAGGATATAGCCTTTCGTTTTTCATATGTTGTTGCTTTTGCTACACCAAAGGGTAGACTTTTAACCGAAGACCATTGGAAGATAAGATGAATATTTAGATGTAATGAATGAAAGAAATATATTCAGTTACATAAGTTTTCGTGCTTTCCTTCTTCATTTAGACATTAGGCAAGAGCGACTCTTTTTTAACTCTTGAATCTAGTTTACTTGTCATAGCAATTTACTACTATTTAAGTCATTTTAGGCATTTCTAGTCCTTAGTGCCTCAAACTATGAGATTAGATTTGTAGATCTTTGTTATTTTATTTATAGGAAACCTTTTTTTCCCCTAAAGGACTGTAGTTTGAATGGTGAATGTGTGTATCAGGGCTTTTCAATATTGTGTTTTATATCTTATTCCTTGTATTCTGTCCAAAATTATTTATACTCACAACCAAGGTTGCACTGATGTTTTTCTAGTGGCGGGTCCGTATTAGACACGTGTCGGACATGAATTCGTGCCTGACACGTCTCCAATATAGAAATTTCACGTCTCACTTAAAATTGGGGCGTATTTGGACTTAGACATGGGCCGACACATTGGACACGGTTGGACTTGTTTTAATGTGTGTTTGTCAGGAAAATGTTGAATTGTGTTTTTTTCTTAATTACAGTTAGGAAATCGTATAGTTTTGCTAAAATTGTTGACGTTGTGTTTAAATAACTTAGTTTGTATATTAACGTTATTATGTGTTCATTATGACATTAGATCTATTAATTTTTCTCATTTTATGTTGTTTGTGGTGGTCTGGTATCTATATATGGCTTAAATCCAACAAATTCTCTTGTAGTTTCGGCTCGTGGCAGCAAACTACTATATAGTTTTTTGGCAGAAAATTACCCTATCTAACGGCGTCCTGATAGCATTAACGGTTTACGTCATTGCCTTGGCAGCTTAGCTGCCACATCATCACAAAATTTCAATTATTCCCAAGATATCCTCATCTTCCATCTCCTAACCCTAGCTCTAACCATAGCCCCGCATTGTCGTCGCCACCGCCGTCCCATCGTCATCGCCTCACCGCCCCCCTCTCCGACCTCCGACCGCCTCCCTTACCCCTTCTCCGATTTCCTCCCCCATTCTCCCGCCTACCCACCCCTTCCCCTTCCTCTCTGACCTCCCCTGTCCTCTCCACCGCCCTCTTCTTCGACCTCCTTTCATCCTTTCCGCAAATCGCCACCACCACAGCCACCACCTCCATCATCATCTTCTTCTTCTCTGTCCTTAGCCCCCACTAGTCACTGACCTCCCATTGAGCTTCCCCCTCCGTCTTCGACCTCTCTCGAGCTCCCCTTCCATCTCCGACCTTCTCTTCCAGCTCTTCCATCCCTTACCCATTACAGCCACCACCTTCATCATCATCATCTTCTTCGTCTTTAGCCCCCATCTATCACCAACCTCCCCTTGAGCTCCCCCTCCGTCTTCGTCTTCGACCTTCCCTCGAGCCCCTCCGTCTCCGGTCTCGCCCTCGAGCCCTCGAGCTCCCCCGGATTCTTTATTTTAGATTTTTTTTCAGGGTTAAGGATATGGGTAGAATTGTCTTTTTACATCCAGGATAACGGTTTTAGCTCGAGTCCGTTAGATAGGTTGGTTTTCTGCCAGAAAAATCTATAGGGTAGTTTCCTGCCACGGGCCGAAATTACAAGGGGTTTGTTGGATTTAAGTTTTTATATATTGTTATGAATATAATTAGATTAGATATTAGTTATGGATTGTTAGGTATTAGTTATGAGTTGTTAGGTCAGTTAGTACATGAGAGATGGTCTATGACCCTATATATATATATTTGCACGTAGAACTCATTTATTTTCAAGCCAATAAAATATTTTCCTTTCCTTTTGATTATTTTCATGGTATCAAAGCGCAGAAAATAATTAAAAGGAAACCTAGAAAAACTAAGTTCCTTAAATTCCTAGCCGCTGCAACCCTCGAGCCCTCCTTTCTAGGTCGATCGTCTCCTTCCTCTCGATCCCTCACCAGCCTACGCGCCCCACTTTCCAGCCTCGACCCCCCTCCTCTGCCCTTCGACAACCCTTGCCGACTGACCTGCACCCTTCTCCAGCCCTCGCACCCCCTCTCCAGCCTCGATCCCCCTCCTCTGCCCCTTGACTTTCTCTCCAGTCCTCTGCAGCACCACCAGCCCCCTCGCCTCCCCAGACGGAACCAACGGCAACATCGATCCTTCCCCTAGACCTCCTCCAGCCACCACCAACAGCATCGATCCTCCTCGATGCTCTGAAAGTTTTGTCGAAGCTGCTCGATAAGAATTTTGCTGAGATGAACCTCTTGGTCTCCTCAATGCTCTGAAGCTTCTGTCGAAGCCCCTTTGATAAGAAATTTGCTGAGATGAACACTCCTCTTCAAAGCCGCCGAACTATGCTCAATAATTAATACTGATCAACAACGTAGTGAATGTGCCAACATCAAATAAGTATTTGGCCGAGATATCTATTACTTGTAGCTTCTATGCTTTCTATATCGCTCCCAGCCCTAGATCTGATTGCCGCCCTCGCTCATCTCTGCTCCTCTCGGTTACCTCTCGGTTACCGACACGGCTCTTTCAGATCGTCTTACTGTTTTTGTACTCGTTTGTGGGTTCGCCAACCGTTATTCTCTCTTTGGATCTATTTTTTTAGCGCCGTTTATCAAGGATTCCTCTCCTCGCCGTAGGACGTCGCGTGGTTCCCGTGCTCATTTTTATTGCTCTTATTGCGGCGGCACTAATTATCGTGAAGACCCCTGTTGGGAGAAATATGGCTACCCTACTGAACCATTTACAGCTCGACAGACATCTATACATGTTGCTATTGCTCGATCTTTCTCTTTTGCCGGCAATTTGGCTTTATCCAGTGCAGAGTGTGGCCAGTTGCGTCGTTTCCTCTCCTCTTTAGCTCCTGCCAATCTTTCTACTCCATCAGGTATATCGTTCTTTTCTCATTCTAATTCGTGGGTCGCTGATTCCGGCACCTCACATCACATGTCTCGTGATGGACTGAATGATCTTGCTTCTAGTTCTCACAAGTTGATTTCCATGTCCAATGGTAATACCACACCTGTCTTTGGCTCTGTAGATTTATCACTTTATTTTTACACCTGAAAAATACTTTAATTGTGCCATCTTTAAAACAGAACTTGCCTTCTATTTATCAGCTCACAAATGATTTTAACAGTTCCGTAACTTTTTATCTATCTCACTTTGTGGTATATGATCTTCAGACGAAGCAACAGATTGGTGAGGAGTATGAACAGAATGTACTGTACTACGTTGATCACCTTCCCAGGACATCTCCAGCTGTTTCTACTATCCAGTGGTATCAACGACTTGGTCATCATCCTCTTTCTTCTTTACGTGATATGCTGCCTTTTGAATTATCTGAGTTCAGTTGTGAATCTTGTATTCTTTGGTAAACACTACCGCTTCTCTTTTTCTCCAGTTAATAAAAGACATGATTTACCCTTTGCATTAGTTCACTCTGATATTTGGGGTCTGTTTAAAATTCCTAATATTTTTTATTATAGATATTTTGCGACCTTTATCGATGATCATTCACGTATGACCTGGTTGTATCTTTAGTGTACTAGGTCGGAACTTTTTTCTACCTTTAAAATTTTCGTAGCTGAGATTACTAATCAATTTGGTGTTCCAGTAAATGTTGGTTTAGATAATGCTAAGAAGTATATTCGCACGGAGTTTAATGCATTTTGTCAGACCCAGGGTATATTGCATTAAACTTCATGTTTTTATCCTCCTTAGCAAATGAGATTACTGAACGGAAGAATCAACATTTGCTTGAGGCAGCATGTTCTCTTGTTTTGCATATGCATGTCCCTAAACGATTATGGAATTTTGCGGTCTTAGCTGTCTGTTTTTATATCAATCGGATGCCTTCTCCGGTCCTAGACAACTAGTCCCCTTTCTCTATTTTGTTTCCACAGGGCAACCCTTTTCCTGTTTCTCCTAAGGTGTTTGGTTATCTATACTACTCTCATATACTAGATCCTCATGTAGAAAAGCTAGATTCTCGAGCTACTCGTATGGTGTTTATAGGTTACGATCCCAGAAAGAGTATGTTTGCTTTGACCCTGCCTCATCTAATGTTTGTACTTCATGTGATATTGTCATGACCCGAAATATTAGCTCGTGACCAGCACTTAAATCGCGCAACGTATAGAGGCGTAACGTAATTCAAGTAAGCTGAAACCCAGAAATCTAAACCTTTTTAAGAAAATAAAGGATGTGAAGTTTTGAAATAAAGGTATAATGAAATCAAGTTTTCTTAATGCATAGAAAAGGAACATAAACATGCAGGTGAAATTTACTAGTTTGAAAACGTGTTTCGTCTTTTAAAAATTTGGGCAGCACCTCCTTTGTATATTTTGATCCAAAACCACAAATACATAACAAGAATAATGGCATCCCTAAGCGGGAGCTAGCTCTTCGCAACGGCGGATCACAACCACGCAAGACAGTATATATAAGTATACGACGCCCAACGGCGAAGTTCACCACAAAAAGATAAAAAAATAAGCAAGATATCAAAACCACAAGTAGCGGAAAACCTCTCGCTCTAAGTCTCGCAACCACAATCTCACTAAGCCTTAATACTTATACAATTTATTAATTTTGATTGATGGAGTTGACTAGATACAATATGAAATATAAATACAAGAGTGGATACGATACGAATGCCCTACCTACCAATGCAAAACACCCAAATGAAGCTATGTGCCAGCGATGCCGCTACGGATCCATGCGGTCAACCTGCAAGAACTGTGGCACAACGAGGGTGAGTTGCCAACTCGTGAGTAGAAAAACATCTACAGATAAAAATAGAATAAACAACGACTTTTAGGTCAACTGTATCATAAAGGTAATACTATGATATTTAGGGTGACCGCATCTGTATGTGTGCCAACAATGTAATGAATACCTATATGTATGCGGATATAATCCAACAATATAGTTAATGTATGTATGTGGATCTCGTCCAACCATATAATCAATGTATGTATGCATGTGGATCTCGTCCAACCATATAATCAATGTCTGTGAATATCATAGAAGCGTATGCATTAAAGTATGATGATATAAATCAACGGGTGTCCCTCGCGACACATCAAAATCATGGAACCTGAGTGTCCTGCATCGACACTCAAAACATCATAAAAACCGTGTTCAGTATCGACACGTAAATTCTCATATATCTCAGGCGCCGCATCCTCAGATCGGCCCTCAGGCGCCGCACACCCTGGTCGGCCCTCATATCCATCTCGCTACTTCGGTCGGTATCCTCCGGATAACCGCCGAGTCTAAATACTATCACCGGTAGGCAGTGCTTCCCTGCCAGGCTCACCGTCTAACATATACGAGTCTTCTTGCCCCGGGGTACCTCACTGGGTCCACCATGTACCCGCAGATGGTGCCTACCGCTCCTCGAATTGGGTTTCACATGCCACTCTCAGAACCGAGAAAACACATGGTGGACGCACTGAAATATCATATCAAGAGAAACCGGGTTTTTAAAACAGTACATGCTTTCTTTTGAAATCGCCACGGTTCTCAAATCCAGAAATCTCATGAATACAGCATATCTCAATGCGTAAAAGCGTAAAGCATGATGTATGCGACATATAACAGAAATGTAAGCATATCCGTATATCATGCAACATGGAACAATAATATGCACATATCGAAGGAAAACCGCTCTTTTGAATGAATCCAGTTTTAAAATATATCATGCGGTTCCTAAATCTCCAAAATCGAATGCAATACCGTATAAAGGTGCATGTGTATATACGCAAGTATAGTGTACAATATGTATGTGCGCAAGTATGGTGTACAATATGTATGTACGCAAGTATGTCATGAACGGAGTCATATCCTGATGCAGCAGTCCTACTGTGTAGTAACATGGCAATTATCGATGATGAAGTGTGTGAGCCGGCAATCTGTGTACGTGTAACATATGCATCATCGATAATGGTGCAGGTATACTAGCACAGGTATAAGTAATGCAATGCTAATAACATAAATGCAGCATAAGGTAAATCATATGCAAATGCTGACGGGTATACGTATCTAACATGACCGAGTCAGTGAATCTATCAATTGGCATCGAGCCACACAACATCACGTACGGTATAATCCATCGTACGACATCCTCTAGTCAAGGGTATGGATCAACCTCAAGTCAAACTCATCACGTACGGAAAATCATCGTACGGCGGCATTAAGCTATCAGGGATCCTATCAACCTATGCGACAATGAGGAGTACGGAACTAACGTCTTGTACGACATATCACACATGCTTCACGACATTATATATATATATATATATATATATCTATATACCTATGTTCCAGGTCACATCCATAACAATCTCGTATCAGGGGACCAGCAAGGTATCAATCACCTCAATCGACTCGCATCCGTATACCAACATATCACCAAATCATCATATCGCGTCATATATCCTTTTCATCGCATTTAGATCCCTCATCAAGTCAATTTTACAAATACATTCTACCTTTACTATAAGCATAAGTATCTAATCTAACATACACACTCGAACCATACAAACAGTTTTTGAAAGATGCGAATCGTAGTTTGAAAGTAGGGGCTATGGTGTTTTTAAAGAAAGGATATCATTTGAAAATCCGTAAGGTCTCTCATGGTATCTGTTTAAAAGATACATACGATTCTTCAGTTTAGAAATAAGTATGGTTCGGATGACGCATCTACGTCGACTATCTAGTCTTATAGTACCCTAAAACGGCAATGTCGTCAATTATCATCCTCAAGTTCCGTCATCACATACTAGTCGTATCATATCACTTCTAACTATTCTTAGTTTCTAATATGGTTTATCTAACTATCTTTTTACTCTATCTATAGTTTTCTATTAAAGGTTTCATTAACCATAATCTATATATAAATCGGTTTTCATCAAAGTGTGCGGGGGTGCTATACGCCATCCATCCGACTTCCTCCGTAGATATAGATCTACTCACATTGATCCTCGCTGTCTGGAGTCGATGACGCCATGCTCGTCCTTATCGTCTCGAAGTCCACGTGGGGTACCTACATATCACATATAGCATCGTAAGCGAAATCACGCACGAAAACCAAAATGTCGCACGAATCACCGATAGGTTAAAACCTATAGTTTACGCATGCAAGAAAACCAACTCTCGACGATTGACGTATAAACGTGAATCGACCGAGGTGAAACACAAATACCAAAATCCATGTTAAAACGAAGTCGTAAAATAATGCAGCAACTTAGGAAAAAAGGTCCCAGATTTAACCCTAAGTCAAATTAGTCAATTCTGCACATTTGGAGGGTCTAATTTACTGGAGATAAAGCCCTGGAACAAATATGGACCAAATCAACCTTACTCTGGCCACAAATTGCGGCCAGAATGATTAAATCTGCGGCCTATAGGTGGAGTTGGGGTCTCGGGTCTCTGTGGTAGCTTCCTGGGTGCCTGCATGTGTCACTGTGTTCGCTAAATAATTTTCCAGGTCCCCGAGTGTTAGCAGATTCCAAAATACCCTCACCATTCACACAATTATCCGATGTCGGGGTTTCTAAGTTCGTATTCTGGGGGTTAAGTCTCAGGTTTTGGTCAGTATACGATCTCTACAGGGGTTATAAGGTCTTTACTAACTTCAATAACACGTCACCTCTCAAGATTCCCTCAAACCCTAACTTGAAATTTTCAAAGCTCACTAAACAACACTATATCGATTCTAAACATGTATAGGTGCTAAGGTGAATGAAATACAATATAAATGGTGCAGAAATTACCTCATTAAGGCAACCCAAGAAAAACTCTAGCTTCTCCAAGTCATCAAAATCAAACTTTTCTTGGTCCAAAGTGTAGAGGATGAAGAGGGGATCAATTTTAAAGAAAGGGGTTTAGGGTTTTGATGAAGCTTTTTAGATGATTTCATGGGCTGAAGTGGAGGGAGATGGGGAAGAAGGAGCTGAAGAAACAAAATGGGGTGAGGATATGGCAGCCCCCTCTCTCTCCTCTCTTATTTTAACTCTCTCTCACAATTTATTACCCTTTTACCCTTTTCATTTTCATTTTCTTTTATTTAAAAATTAAATCACATAATACCCAAAAATAACACAAGAACACAATATGTAATCAAAATATAACATGACATGGCGCACTAGCCACGGAAAACTGTAGAAACACAGATTTGGCTTAATCGCGATTAGCAGTGCACTAATCGGGTTTTTATCCAAACTGCATATAATAAATTTTAAAAAATGCCAAATCCTTTAAATATATTTTTAAATGAATAAATCATTTTAATTTCCATTTATTTCATAATTTTTGGTATATATTTATACCCTTCTTCGAAAACCCCAATTTCGCAAATCGGGCAGTTTTCGGGAAATATATTTTTTTAATATTAAATTCTAAAAATAATATTTTATATGCAACCATATAATCAATGTATGTATGCATGTGGATCTCGTCCAACCATTTAATCAATGTCTGTGAATATTATAAAAGCATATGCATGAAAGTATGAGGATATAAATCAACGGGTGTCCCTCGCGACACATCAAAATCATGGAACCTGAGTGTCCAATATCGACACTCGAAACATCATGAAAACCGTGTCCAGCATCGACACGTAAATTCTCATATATCTCAGGCGCCGCATCCTCAGATCGGCCCTCAGATGCCGTACATTCTGGTCGGCCGTCATATCCATCTCGCTATTCCGGTTGGTATCCTCCGGATAACCGCCGAGTCCAAATACTATCACCGGTAGGTAGTGCTCCCCTGCTAGGCTCACCGTCTAATATATACGAGTCTTCTTGCCCCGGGGTACCTCACCGGGTCTACCATGTACCCGCAGACGGTGCCTACCGCTCTTCGAATCGGGTTTCACATGCCACTCTCAGAACCGAAAAAACACATGGTGGACGCACTGAAATATTATATCAAGAGAAACCGGGTTTTTAAAACAGTACATGCTTTCCTTTGAAATCGCCACGGTTCTCAAATCCAGAAATCTCATGAAAACAGCATATCTCAATGCGTAAAAGCGTAAAGCATGATGTATGCGACATATAACAGAAATGTAAGCATATCCGTATATCATGCAACATGGAACAGTAATATGCACATATCGAGGGAAAACCGCTCTTTTGAATGAATCCGGTTTTAAAATATATCATGCGGTTCCCAAATCTCCAAAATCGAATGCAATACCGTATAAAGGTGCATATGTGTATATACGCAAGTATGGACGTACAAATGTGTATGTCCGCAAGTATGGTGTACAATATATATGTATGCAAGTATGGTGTTCAATATGTATGTATGCAAGTATGGTGTACAATATGTATGTGCGTGTCACGACCCGAATATTTCGACTCGTGACCGGCACTTAACCACGCTACGTCTACAGGCGTAACGCGACTAAGTAAGCCGAACCCAGAAATCAAAACCATTTAAAAATAGTGAGTGTTGAGAACATTTAGTTAAAACATTTAGAAAACCTTAAATAATTCAATAAGTTCTTTTAAAGTTACGTAATCATTTAAATAATTTTGGCAGCATTGCCTTTGTAAAAGTAGCCCTGAGACCGGGTATAAAATAGGATATGAGTGAAAATGAGATATAATGAAACAAAACATTCCCAAACGGGAGCAATCACGCCCAACAGCGGAAACCATCATCACAAGAGTAATATACGACGCCGTAGCGAAGAATGAGCAATAGTAAACATCACAGAATAATATAAACTGCATATAAAACAGTCGGCTCCCACGAGCTCGATACCAGAATACAAAATATACATCATCGTCCTCATACAGTATCTAAGTCCAGTATATAAATGGTAGATGGAGAATACTGGATACAAAAAAGGGATACAATAAAAGTAATCAGATACCACAACCCACCTAAAAGCAAAACAGCTCCCGCATCAACTGTAGTGGTATCTGTAGCCAAAAGATGCAAAAGGCAGCCTGCCGCGACTACTCTGAAGGGCAACCTGTAAATACTGTGGCACAACGGGGGTGAGTTGCCAACTCGTGAATAGAGATAACATATAAAGGTAATCGCGAGCATGCACGTACTACGCTACTCTAACATATGCCAGCAAGTAAGATCTATATGCGACAAGCAGTAGGTGCAATAATCATGCAAATGCTCTGTCTGGTAAAACGACTAAAGGATGAAATGCATGATAAACAATGCTGAGCATGTGATAAAACATCTACATAGAAATATCAACATGGAAAAATAATCGATGCCCCAAACTACACCCAAATCCCAAATAAACTCGGGCGCCGGCACTCTCCTCGGCCCTCAAATCCTGTAAATCTCTGAGAATCACGACCGCCCAATATCGGCACTCAAAATATCATAAAATACTCGTGTCCAGCATCGACACGCAAATCCTCGTATATCGGGCTTCGTCAGTCCGGATCAGCCCACGGGCTCCGTCTGCGGTATCGGCCCTCGGCCCCGGCAGTACGGATCATCCCGCATCCATCTCTCGACTCTGGTCAGTATCCTCCGGATAACCGCCAGGTCCAACCAATCACCGGTAGGTACTTGCCACCCTTCCAGGCTCATCGTCTACTCCACGAAAAACATTTCTCGCCCCGGGGAACCATACCTGGTCCACCACGAACCCTCAAACGGATCATCCAACTCCTCGAATCGGGTTTCAAGCACACGTCTCAGCACCGAGAAAACGCGTGGTGGACGCACCAAAATATCATATCACGAGGAACCGGGTTTTCAAATAGTGCATCTTTTCTTTAATTAATTCCACGGTCCTCAAAACCAGAAATCACATGGAAATCCAACACCAATGAGTAAATCAAATGCGATGTGCTATGTACATCAAGTCATAATGTAGGTACAAGGGAGAACCGCTTTTTAAAATAGTTTCAGTTTTCAAAGACATCTTGCGGCTCCCAATTTCTATGAAATCATAACGAATCATATATGAAATGAACTACAGCAATATAATCATGGCAATTCTACAGTGAGTGTGTCATGGCAATTACTAACGGTGTGTGTAACATGCAGATTAGTGCTCGTGCAACATGAACCGTTAGTAATAGTGCGGTGTTCTGTCAATTCTAAGTTTACACACATATAGCAGGGAATGCAGTATGCAACAATAGTATACATGACAGTCAATGTAGGTGAAAGCAATATATAACTATAAGGTCCTAACAGCCCTGACGCATAACGCCATGCGGGCGATATCCCCGTAGATGTTAAATCTACTCACCGAAGTCTCGCGCTAATTGTAGCCGACGACTTGCTTTCCCTTCTTCGCCGCGTCCGTCTCACTCGCCTGCGAACCTAGAATCACACAATATATCATACATAAGCTCAAATCCACAAAAACGTGATATTAGGGTCAACCTAGAGACCCGTGTCGCAAACCAAGCGCGCGCGTGCGCGATACGTAAAAACGTGTGATTACGCGCCTGAAACTACCCCGACGCGTCGCGATACGCAGAAACCCCAAACCCACACGCGTATCACGCGTGTCGCGAAGGTTTAAAATACGAGAAATATGTATATAGTTCCAGATTTTTCTACAGCAAGAATCAAATAAAATTATACATGCCAGGAGTCTAAGGGTCGCAGCAGACACCTATAGGACCAAACCCCAACCCAAACCCTCCCCATCTGGCCGCAATTTGCGGCCAGATCGAATTTTTCGGCGGCCTGAACAAGAGGTATGGGGGTCGGGTTCTACCTGGGGGATCAACAACTAACAACTATACTGCAGTCTTCTCAAAATTAATCTGAACTCACCGGGTCGATAGTAATTTACAGGAGGTCAAAATTTGCTTAAAAACGATGAATTTGCATCAAATAGGGATCTGGTGGTATTTTAGTGCAATTGGGGGCTAAGCTGAGTTAATATGGCCCTAACAACACTCCATCAACTTACTAACACCAAATCATACTTCACTTGGTCATGGTTCCCACAAATCACCACATATCGCACTAAAACGCACCAATAAACACTAATCGAAGCTAAGCTACACTTAAACAAGCAAACTAGGGAGTAAGTTCAGGAAGTATACCCCACACTCGATCCTAGGAAGCTGGAGGAAGAAGAAGTGGAGGGAAGGAGCTGCGGCTGGAGTTGCTGCTGCTGCTACTCACTGCTGCTGCTGCTCTCACTGTTGCTGCTGCTGTTTACTGCTGCTTGCTGCTACTGTGCTGCTTGCTTCTGCTGCTGCTGTGGAGAGGTAAGTGTGTGTGTGTGAGTGTGAGAGTGAGGTTGAGAGAAAAGAACACAAGAATGAGAGGGAATCATAACCCCAAATGTCAACCCCTCCACTCTCTCTCTTCATTAAATGCAAGCATGGCTTTTGCCATGATGCATTCTCTCTCTCTCATTCTCACCAAGTCAACACTCAAAAAGGAAAAATTCAAAATAAAGCAACCATCAAATAACTAATTAAATTTAATTAAAACCCAAAGGACTTAATCC
Organism: Agapanthus africanus; assembly: GCA_030015575.1. Taxonomy (NCBI): domain Eukaryota; kingdom Viridiplantae; phylum Streptophyta; class Magnoliopsida; order Asparagales; family Amaryllidaceae; genus Agapanthus; species Agapanthus africanus. Next base: position 362,715,026 of record JASDDO010000029.1, read on the forward strand.
CCATGATTAAACTCACCATGGTTGCTAATCATGGTATTACCTCATTTTAAAACCCTAGTTTACATGCACATGTGTGTGCAAGCCTAGGAAAATTCTAGAAAAATATTTATTAAATTGGGAAAAATATTTGAAACTCAATTTGGTAAACTTTTTATTAAAAACCCTTTATTTAAATATAAATAGCCACTAAACACATTCTAAGGTGTTACAGTGCGCAAGTATGGTGTACAATATGTATATGCGCAAGTATGGTGTACAATATGTATGTGCGTAAGTATGTTATGCAAGGAGTCATATCCTGATGCAGCAGTCCTACTGTGTAGTGACATGGCAATTATCGATGATGAAGTGTGAGCCGGCAATCTGTGTACGTGTAACATACGCATCATCGATAATGGTGCAGGTGTACTAGCACAGGTATAAGTAATGCAATGCGAATAACATAAATGCAGCATAAGATAAATCATATGCAAATGCTGACGGGTATACGTATCTAACATGACCGAGTCAGTGAATCTATCAATTGGCTTCTAGCCACACAACATCACGTACGGTATAATCAATCGTACGTCATCCTCTAGTCAACGGTATAGATCAACCTCAAGTCAAACTCATCACGTACGGAAAATCATCGTACGGTGGCATTAAGCTATCAGGGATCCTATCAATCTATGCGACAATGAGGAGTACGGACCTAACGTCTCGTACGACATATCACATACGATTCACGACATTCTATATATATATATATATCTATATACCTATGTCCCAGGTCATATCCATAACAATCTCGTATCAGGGGACCGGCAAGGTATTAATCACCTCAATCGACTCGCATCCGTATACCAACATATCACCAAATCATCATATCGCGTCATATATCCTTTTCATCGCATTTAGATCCCTTATCAAGTCAATTTTACAAATACATTCTACCTTTACTATAAGCATAAGTATCTAATCTAATATACACACCCGAACCATACAAACAGTTTTTGAAAGATGCGAATCGTAGTTTGAAAGTAGGGGCTACGGTGTTTGTAAAGAAAGGATATCATTTGAAAATCCGTAACGTCCCTCATTGTATCTGTTTAAAAGATGCATACGATTCTTCAGTTTAGAAATAAGTATGGTTCGGATAACGCATCTACGTCGACTATCTAGTCCTATAGTACCCAAAAACGGCAATATCGTCAATTATCATTCTCAAGTTCCGTCATCACATACTAGTCGTATCATATCACTTCTAACTATCCTTAGTTTCTAATATGGTTTATCTAACTATTTTTTTACTCCACCTATAGTTTTTTATTATAGGTTTCATTAATCATAATCTATATATAAATCGGTTTCCATCAAAGTGTGCGGGGGTGCTATACGCCATCCACCCGACTTCCCCCGTAGATATAGATCTACTCACATTGATCCTCGCTGTCTGGAGTCGATGACGCCATGCTCGTCCTTATCGTCTCGAAGTCCACGTGGGGTATCTACATATCACATATAGCATCGTAAGCGAAATCACGCACGAAAACCAAAATGTCGCACGAATCACCGATAGGTTAAAACCTATAGTTTACGCAAGCAAGAAAACCAACAACTCTCGACGATTGACGTATAAACGTGAATCGATCGAGGTGAAACACAAATACCAAAATCCATGTTAAAACGAAATCGTAAAATAATGCAGCAATTTAGGAAAAAGGTCCCAGATTTTACCCTAAGTCAAATCGATCAATTCTGCACATATGGAGGGTCTAATTTACTGGAGATAAAGCCCTGAAACAAACATGGACTAAATCAACCCTACTCTGGCCGCAAATTGCGGCCAGAATGATTAAATCTGCGGCCTATAGGTGGAGTTGGGGTCTCGGGTCTCTGTGGTAGCTTCCTGGGTGCCTGCATGTGTCACTGTGTTCGCTAAATAAATTTCCAGGTCCCCGAGTGTTAGCAGATTCCAAAATACACTCACCATTCACACAGTTATCCGTTGTCGGGGTTTTTAAGTTCGTATTCTGGGGGTTAAGTCTCAGGTTTTGATCAGTATACGATCCCTACAGGGGTTATAAGGTCTTTACTAATCTCAATTACACATCACCTCTCAAGATTCCCTCAAACCCTAACTTGAAATTTTCAAACCTCACTAAACAACACTATATCGATTCTAAACATGTATAGGTGCTAAGGTGAATGAAATACAATACAAATGGCGCAGAAATTACCTTATTAGGGCAACCCCAAAAAAACCCTAGTTTCTTCAAGTCATCAAAATCAAACTTTTCTTGATCCAAAGTGTAGAGGGTGAAAAAGGGGATCAATTTTAAAGAAAGAGGTTTAGGATTTTGATGAAGCTTTTTAGATGATTTCATGGGTTGAAGTGGAGGGAGATGGGGAAGAAGAAGGAGATGAAGAAACAAAATGGGGTGAGGATATGGCAGCCCCCCTCTCTCCTCTCTTATTCTAACTCTCTCACAATTTATTATCCTTTTACCCTATTCATTTTCTTTTTCTTTTATTTAAAACCCAAATCACATAATACCCAAAAATAACACAAGAACATAATATGTAATCAAAATATAACATGACATGGCGCACTAACCACAGAAAACTGTAGAAACACGGATTTGGCTTAATCGCGATTAGCAGTGCACTAATCGGGTTTTTATCCAAACTGCATATAATAAATTTTAAAAAATGCCAAATCCTTTAAATATATTTTTAAATGAATAAGTCATTTTAATTTCCATTTATTTCACAATTATTGGTATATATTTATACCCTTTTTTGAAAACCCAATATCGCAAATCGGGCAGTTTTCGGGAAATATATTATTTTAATATTAAATTCCAAAAATAATATTTTATATTTTCTGAAATGTTACAGATATGACCTTAGAAGATCAAGTCTCTTTTCCACCAATTGTTGAGGACCCCATTCTTACTATTCATGTGCCTCACACACCTTCCTCAGAATTTGATATATATGTTCAACCGATATGTTTTTAAGCCTATAGCCTCTTTTCCATAGGTGTATCACCGTCGTAACAAAGTTGTCCCATCCCATCCCATTGCTATTTTTTCTAACGATTTTTCTGCAGGTACTTCTATACAGTCCACTGTTTCTGATTCTTCACTGCCGCTGTCTTTAGAAGATCTTTCTTTTCCTATTGCCTTATGCAAGAGTAAGCATTCCTGTACTACTGCACATCCGATTTCTAACTTTGTTTCCTATCACAAACTGACACCATTTTCTCGTCAGTTTGTTTCTTCCTTGTCTGCTATTATTCTTCATTCCTTTGTTCAGGAAGCTCTTCGGTATCCAGGTTGGCATGCAGCTTTGTTAGAGGAGATTGCCGTATTGCAGTCTAATAAAACTTGGCATCTCTGCCTTCAGCTAAGAAGGTTGTCGGCTGTAGATGGTTTTTTGCTGTCAAGCATAATCCCGATGGAACGATTGGCCGTCTGAAAGCTTGATTAGTGGCCAAAAGTTTTACTCAGCAGTATGGGTTGGATTATGTTGGGACTTTTTCGCCCGTTGCTAAATTGACCTTGGTTCGTGTTCTTATATTCTTGGCTATTTCTAAAGCACGACCACTTCATCAGATTGATGTGAAGAATGGTTTTCTTAATGACGATCTTTCGTAGACTATTTATATGCAGCAGCCTCCTGGTTTTGAGCGACTTGGGGCGGCTATGGTTTGTCTTCTAAGTAGATCGTTATACGGCTTAAAGCAGTCATCACATGCCTGGTTTGAAAAGTTTAGTACAGTTCTTCGACAAATTGCCTTCAAACGTAGTCGCGCCGACACATCTCTCTTTACACATAATCGTTCTCAGGGCAGGGTAATTGTGCTAGTATATGTTGATGATATTATCATTACTGGAGATGATTTTGCTGGTATCTCTAAAGTGAAAGAACATTTGACTTCACATTTTCATACCAAGAATCTTGGGCTACTTAAATATTTCCTTGGAATTGAAGTGTCAGGAACTCTGGTAGATTACAACTTTCTCAACGCAAGTATAGACTTGATCTTCTATCCGAGACATGATTTCTAGGATGTAGACCGGCAAATCCTATTGATTTCTCAGTCAAGTTATCTCGATTGAGCTCTCTCGGATCCTTCACTACAAGACGATATCGACGTCTAGTTGGGAAATTTATTTATCTCACTGTCACTCATCCTGACATTGCCTTTACCGTTAGTACAACGAGTCAGTATATACAGAATTCTTTGACCTCTCAGCTTAAGGCAGTTGAGTATATTTTTAGATGGACCTTCTCTACAAACCATCATCTACGTTGTCGCTCACAGTTTTTGCAGATGCTGACTTTGCTGGAACTATTGATGATCGCCGTTCCACTAGTGGCCGTTGTGTATTCCTGAGAAGAAACTTGGTTACGTAGGGAGTAAAAAATAAAATGTAGTGGCCCGTTCTTTTGTCGAGACCGAGTATAGATTTATGGTACATACAGTTGCTGAGTTCGTATTCGTATGACTTACATCTCTTTTGACAAATCTTGGAGTTCTTTCTTCTCTTTTGACTACTCTTCTGTGATAACAAGGCCGCGATCCATATTGCTGAGAATCCAGTTTTTCATAAGCGAACCAATTATATCAAATTAGATTGCAACTTCATTCGTGACAAGATGACTGATAAGGTGGTGATATGCTCATCAAATCTCTTTCTCGACCGGTTTTCGCTTGTCTTCTGTCAAAGCTTGGTGTGATTGACATCTACACTTCAGCTTACAGAGAAGTGTTATGAATACAATTAGTTTAGATATTAGTTATGGATTGATGGATATTAATTATAAGTTATTAGATCGGTTAAAATATGAGAGATGATTTATGACCGTATACATATTTGCATGTAGAACTCATTTGCCAATAAAATATTTCCTTTTCCTTTTGATTATATTCATATATTATAGGCTACTAGCCTTGAAAACCCGACTTGATAAAGTGTGTATCCGATCTAATTTTGTCACATATCGTATTTATCATATCATTCTATTCGAATTTGAATCGTAAATTGTAGGATACTCTCATATTGCTACATTCCTCTGATATGTATCGAAATCTCTCCATATCGTATTGAATCATACATATGAAGCGTAAATCGTAAGATATTTATCAATTTTTCTCACCAACCCAGTAATAAACTTAATTAATACTAGAAGCCTACTAATCATGACAATATAACTTGCTATTGGTACTGGAGCTCATAAGGTCTTAGTTGAAAAATACAAGAAAATGTTAAACAAAAAACTTAGAATTGATTACGATGTTATTCTTTTTTACCTGTCAATTAATTTTAATTCTACGGTATGCTTCGTTGTTGAAAATATTAAGTGTACTTTCTTTCTTATCATCTAATAGAATCTAAAATTAGTAGTAAATGACTTGCCATTTTTAAAAACTGAGGTTGTATTTAAAATTGCTTTTCTAGATAAGCATTTTTTTATAATTATTAGGTAGATAATCAAAGTCTCATTGTTCTAAGTTCTAAGTTTAATTAATTTGACACACTTGTGCTCCGACAAAGGTTACAGATTCACTTTGGTAGATTCGCAAATGTTTTCCTCATTTTAAAGTGCACGAATTCATCAAAATTGAGAAATTGTGTCATCTTTCAATAAATCACACACACACAACACACACAAGATGTCATGGATATAGTATGCCAGTTCCTCTTTCTTTTCGTCTTTCTTTTCGTCCATTTTCGGTTTACATAAATAGACGGCTTAAACGATGCAACCGTATAAGCTAATAAACAAAATAGTTTATATATATATATATATATATATATATATATATATATATATATATAAACCCTAAATGATCCTAAGCGAATAAACAAAATAGATTATATATATATATATCTTGGTTTAATTACTGCCCTTTATATGAAATGGCAAGAAAGCTTTGCAAGGTTAAATTATAGTGGTAATTAGATCTCTTTCAAATAAAGCATAAAAACAAAAGAATTACATATTAAAGAAAACAAATCCCTCCATAAAAAAAGATCATATTGGATAACAAACAAAAGTTCACCATATATGCAAATATAATTGTAATGAATTCAGATGAAAATTTCATCAGAAAAAATGAATGCACATAAAAAAATAAAAATAAAAAGGAAATTAAAAAAGAGAAACGATACCTTTATTTTCCTTAGTATTCCAAAGGCACTCTCCAAATCTCACATTGCAGCTTAATATGAACTCTGTACAGATATTTAGGTTTTCGTTTTCTTCCCTTTTAAAGAAAATATTGCCCTAATCCATTTTTTAGGGTTTAAGGAAAAACAATTATATAGGGGTATTTTTGTTAATGATCCCTGTTTTTTTTCTCAAAAAGCATAAAGCCCCCCTACAAATTTTAATTTGGTAAAGTTTCGTCAAATACAACGAATTTTCCAGGGTCTTTAAGATGAGATAGGTACCATGAACTTGGTAAATTGCAAATAAATCTATATATCTTTATCACTATGCAAACACAAAAAGGGCATGTGGAACTTTTCCAATTTTAGTTTGAAGAAAAATATTGGAAAAAAAATTATCTTAATTCTTAAGCAATCCACCTCATCAAGATATTTTATTTGAGAAATTCAAAAGAAAACCGCAACCACAAATCTCGAATTTATAACCTAAAAAGTAGAGGGGTTTAAATAATTACCATAATTCTAAGAGGTGATTTAAAATAAGGAAAAACTGTGTAACAAAAAAAAATGCTCTAATCTTTACAATTTCTATGCATATGATTTCAAAATGTATTCACGTGCAGAACGTGGATTTCGAAATAAAATATCCAATATTTATATATGGAAATATATTTGAAATTTAAAAATATAAATAGAAAAGATGTTTTTTTTGGAGTGGGGGTGGGGGTATTATTTCGATAGACACAAATCTTTCTTGGAAATTTTAAAATAAGAATAAAATTGGCCGAGTTTCTAAGAATGCAATACTAAGAGGTGATTTAAAAAAAAGAAAAACAGTGTAACAAAAATCATACTGTAATCTTTACAGTTTCTATGTACATGATTTCAAAATTTATTCACGTGCAGAATTACTAGTTATTTAATTAGTATTTTTGCAAGTGATGTGGATTTCTAAATAAAATATCCATTATTTATATATGGAAATATATTTTAAATTTAAAAATATAAATAGAATGCGATAAATTTTTTAGAATAATTTTTGTTTCTTATAACATTTTCTAAGAAAAAGAGTCTATCATCTTACCTACAGAATTGATTGTATAGCAGTTGAATCCACATGAGTTTGCATTATAATAGGGTTTATTTATCAAAAACTCCTCTAAAGTTTCAAAATGATGGATAACTACCCATTTTAACGGTTGAGTTTAACACCGTTAAATTCCATATCAAAAGACTATTTTACCCCTCTCACAATACAATTAATCAATTAAAATACATTATTAACAATTTTAAATTATAAAATATTAATCAGTTAATATTAATTAATTAAATAGAAAAACTAGGGATGAGATAAGGGGGCTGGGACGACGGAGGAAAGAGGTGGTGTTGGGATGGTGGAGGGAGGAGGCGGGGTTGAGGCGACGATGGGTGGATGTTCATACCAGAATATTTCATTTCATTACGCTCGTTCTTATCCACATTTACATATTAATAGGTGTTGTTAATCCGGGTGTGTTACATGTTCCAGGTTTCAGGTTATCAGGAGCACTAAGTCCAAAACGATGCAAATCATTCACGTTCCCTATCAAAATGACGCGTTTAGATCAGCTGGCTGAAATCAAATAAAAATACGGATTTCATCCGCATTAAATCCGTTTAGCACTGTTTACCAGTTCAACAAACAAAACAAAAATGAAGGTCATTCATGTCTACAAACAACCACAAGACATGATGGAATGTGTTAAAAAGAATTGTTGAAAAATGACAAAGAGGTGATTTGAATAAAGACCAAAAGCAAAGTGGACTTGGAAATTCCTGGTGAAGAAAACAAAATAAGTCGCAAGACTGAAAATTTTCTGAGAAACATCTTAATGACTTACAAAAATTAGAGTACTCCAAAAGACAGAAGAAGAGTTGAGTAACGGACCACAAAAAAATGAAGCCCCAATCCCTAAATTGGGCGGTGGATCCGCCTCTGTCAACAAAAGGAGCAGCGGATCGGCTACCCAGTGGATTGTAATTTGTATGGTTGGGTTGAGACTATTTTGTTCAACTAATTGTATCTTGAAATTACTATTATTAATAAAAGTTTGTTTCTTATCTTTAATTACCTTGCAATTTCTTAACTTGTTATGCAATTTTAATTCATTAGATAACTTGATTTTAATTTGTTAAAGTATATGAGTTTTGTTTTCTTGATTTTTATTTATCTTTTTTCCTTAATCTCTTAATCCATTCTTATTCTTTGATTTTATTCCTAACAATGAAATAATAATTGTCACTTGTTGGATTAAGAAGAGGATAGTTTGAGAGACGGAAAACTCGTTTGTTCTATCTTTTGCTTATATAATTAGATTGAAATTTTGTCCTAAATAAACGTAATCCTCGCCTTTAGGCGCGCTATAAGTGACATGTAGTTGCAACCTAAATCAACAATTAAGTGCGTTTGTTTGATTGAAGGTTGAAACTAAGAGCATATAACAGGGGGACAAGGGTCAATTAAGACATACTTAGTAAGGTGTGACAACTTGCAAGTACCCTTTTAAAGTACCTTAATCCACGTAATTTCCGATTACTCTGGCATCAATTCTAATTTTGGCACAAAGAAAAATACGGAGTTCCTAACTCAACTATTTAATCCAAAATCCTAACAAACTCGTTTGGACATACGCTTAAACATAATACATATTACATACTTAACAAAGAATAACACCCTTGGACTTTGTGACATAATTCGTCTAAAATAAGAACGGAAATTGTTCCATCTCTCAGTGGACGACCCGTATTCATCACGGCTAGCTACTGCTGACACCGTCCTGATTGCGATATTTAAAACTTCATAGAACATATGATTTACAGATCAATCAAAAGGCGCCATTAAATCATAAATAAACAAAAAAAAACATTAAATCATTTTTTTTTCTTTTTTACGTTTGTGTGCAAGTTTATAGGAATATCTTGAGCAACATATAGAGCAAAAGAGAGATCCAAAAAGAAGAAAGGGAGAGAACAATGTCAAAAGTTTGGCCCAAGGGAGTCGGCGTTTCCACAGCCACTTTTGACGGTTCAGGCGCCAATTTTCTGGTAAGTTTTCTTTCTTCATAAATACCCCCTCTAAAGGCTCCAATAAACTGTTCTCTGCATGATTCTTTTGCAAATTTGCACCACCAAAATAAAATTTGTGCGTTTATTTTCTTTGTATACAATAAATATGGAATTAAGGGGAAAGCTGGGGATTTCATCACCCTTCCTAAGACCCAAAAATCACGAACGATCATACGCATCACCTATTTTAACTAAAATCAATTAGACTTAAAAATCTAAGGATTCATGCTTATTAGGAAAAGTTGATTGTGTTTTGAATATTGCTTAAAAATATTCTATTCAAGAGGTGTCTAGAAAAGTAAAGAGTACGGGTTACTTTAAATTAAGGAATTTCGCACAAGCGTTGGAAAACCTTTCCTTACTTCGCACTCACCTGGCTTCTTGACCAGATTCTCTTGAGTTTGCTTCTCGACATAATTAAATTTCAACAATCAAGTCTTGGAGCAGTTTATTTTGAACTTTTGTGACCTTAGTTTTAGGGATTGTTCGTTGCATTTGCTTACGATTGTTTATATTCCCTTGTATCCGTTTAAAAATAAAATAAAAAACAGTTTTAAAAAAAATTCAAAAAAAAAAAATCAAAATTTCAAAAATTTATAAAAATTCGCCCTCTTTCCATTCTCTTTACCTTTCACTCTTTTTACCATGGGTGGCACAAAATGACCAACTCTTACTGAACTTTGGTAACCTGAACCAGATATTCCATTCTATCGTCCTTGCATAGCGAGAAATTCTAACGATGAATCCAGACCCACCATTTCTTTGAGGGATCGGACCGGACCGGATCTTCTAGAAATAACAGTTGGACTCCACCAATCCACTCTTATCAACCGCATCAAACATTCACACCATCTCAAGTTGATACTCTTTTTGAGGTTAATGTGGCATCTCCTAAACTCATGTCCATCTCTGAACATATTGAAAGAGCCCGTAGCCAACAGTTCAACCACTTCCAATCATATCCAACATTTACACATCCTCGAGACATTGCCTCTGAATATCAAATAGGGAGTTCCATATTACCAAATTGATTTTGGAGATTTTAATGAAAGCCCTTCACAAACTATGTCTAGTCTTGAAAAAAGAATGGAAGAATTTCAAGAAACTTGTAGAAATTTAGAGGAATTAAATTCTTCCATTGCCGTACTCATGCAACCTACTGAACCATCGACTAGTCCCAAAAGGAAATGGTTCGAGATTTATAATTCATGATGTGGCAATAGGACATTTTGATAAATAAGAGCGATCCATCCTTCCAAATCAAACCTACCTTTCTCTGATTGAACTCTACTTCTCCAATCTTGAAAATCCATCGAGTAAACCAAATGATACATTTTTTGAGGATCATATGTTTGATGAGTTGTGCGACTATGATGTGTTTGATTGTGAAGAAACCCTTTCAAGTGAAACCAACTCTATTTCGTTTGATCTCTACATCTCTAATTTAGAAAACAAACTGGATGAGATTGGTAATCCATCGATTGAAAATCATGTCATTGATGAGGTGTCTGAGAATTTGAAGTTTGACTTGATTGAGGATATAAATGGTGATGATATTTTTGAAGTTGAACCCACAATTTTGATTGAGTTGTCCTCACCGGTTCATCACCTTCCTTACGGGGATCCCGGACCTCATTTTCTTCTTAATATTAAGGATGATTTGGTGAACAAGATTAACCTTGATGATGATAATAATAGATTTGTGGAAAAGGTTAACCTTGATGATAAAATCGTGGATCAATTAAACTTGATATTATTGACAATGAATATGAAGATCAGATTAATTTTGATATTGTTGATAAATTTGTGGAAAAGATTGATTTTCATATAACAATGAATTTGAAGATCAGATTAATCTTGATATTTTTGACGATACTCTAAATTAAGGAATTTCGCGCAAGCGTTGGAAAACCTCCCCTTACTTCGCACTCACCTGGCTTCTTGACCAGATTCTCTTGAGTTTGCTTCTCGACATAATTAAACTTCAACAATCAAGTCTTGAGGCAGTCTATATCGAACTTTTGTGACCCTAGTTTTAGGGATTGGTCGTTGCATTTGCTTATGATTGTTTGTATTCCCTTGTATCCGTTTAAAAATAAAATAAAAAACATTTAAAAAAAATTCAAGAAAAAAAATCAAAATTTCAAAAATTTATAAAAATTCGCCCTTTCCATTCTATTTACCTTTGACTCTTTTTATCATGGGTAGTACAAAATGATCAACTTTTGCTAAACTTTGGTATCCTGAACCAGATATTTCATTTTATCGTCGTTGCATAGCGAGAAGTTCTAACGATGAATCCCCACTATTTCTTTGAGGGATCGGATCGAATCTTCTAGAAATAACAGTTGGACTCCACCATTCCACTCTTATCAACCGCATCAAACATTCGCACCATCTCAAGTTGATACTCTTTTTGAGGCTGATGTGGCATCTCCTAAACTCATGTCCATCTCTAAGCATATTGAAAGAGCCTGTAGCCAACAGTTCAACCACTTCCAACTTCTTCCGTAGATATAGATCTACTCACATTGATATAGATCTATACGCCATCCACCCGACTTCCCCCGTAGATATAGATCTACTCACATTGATCCTCGCTGTCTGGAGTCGATGACGCCATGCTCGTCTTTATCGTCTCGAAGTCCACGTGGGGTACCTACATATCACATGTAGCATCGTAAGCGAAATCATGCACGAAAACCAAAATGTCGCACGAATCACCGATAGGTTAAAACCTATAGTTTATGCAAGCAAGAAAACCAACAACTCTCGACGATTGACGTATAAACGTGAATCGATCGAGGTGAAACACAAATACCAAAATTCATGTTAAAACGAAGTCGTAAAATAATGCAGCAATTTAGGAAAAAGGTCCCAGATTTTACCCTAAGTCAAATTAGTCAATTTTGCACATATGGAGGGTTTAATTTACTGGAGATAAAGTCCTGGAACAAACATGGACCAAATCAACCCTACTCTGGCCGCAAATTGCGGCCAGAATGATTAAATCTACGGCCTATAGGTGGAGTTGGGGTCTCGGGTCTCTGTGGTAGCTTCCTGGGTGCCTGCATGTGTCACTGTGTTCGCTAAATAAATTTCCAAGTCCCCGAGTGTTAGCAGATTCCAAAATACCCTCACCATTCACACAATTATCCGTTGTCGGGGTTTTTAAGTTCGTATTCTGGGGGTTAAGTCTCAGGTTTTGATCAGTATACGATCCCTACAGGGGTTATAAGGTCTCTACTAATCTCAATTACACATCACCTCTCAAGATTCTCTTAAATCCTAACTTGAAATTTTCAAACCTCACTAAACAACACTATATCGATTCTAAACATGTATAGGTGCTAAGGTGAATGAAATACAATACAAATGGCGCAGAAATTATCTTATTAGGGCAACCTAAAAAAAACCCTAGCTTCTCCAAGTCATCAAAATCAAACTTTTCTTGGTCCAAATTGTAGAAGGTGAAAAGGGGATCAATTTTAAAGAAAGGGGTTTAGGGTTTTGATAAAGCTTTTTAGATGATTTCATGGGTTGAAGTGGAGGGAGATGGGGAAGAAGAAAGAGATGAAGAAACAAAATGGGGTGAGGATATGGCAACCCCCCTCTCTCTCCTCTCTTATTCTAACTCTCTCTGACAATTTATTACCCTTTTACCCTTTTCATTTTCATTTTCTTTTATTTAAAATCCAAATCACATAATACCCAAAAATAACACAAGAACACAATATGTAATCAAAATATAACATGACATGGCGCACTAGCCACGGAAAACTGTAGAAACACGGATTTGGCTTAATCGCGATTAGCAGTGCACTAATCGGGTTTTTATCCAAACTGCATATTATAAATTTTAAAAAATGCCAAATCCTTTAAATATATTTTTAAATGAATAAATCATTTTAACTTCCATTTATTTCACAATTATTGGTATATATTTATACCCTTTTTCGAAAACCCAATTTCGCAAATCGGGCAGTTTTCGGGAAATATATTATTTTAATATTAAATTCCAAAAAATAATATTTTATATTTTCTGAAATGTTACAGATATGACCTTAGAAGATCAAGTCTCTTTTCCACCAATTGTTAAGGACCCCATTCTTACTATTCATGTGCCTTACCCACCTTCCTCAGAATTTGATTCATATGTTCAACCGATATGTTTTTAAGCCAATAGCCTCTTTTCCATAGGTGTATCACCATCGTAACAAAGTTGTCCCATCCTATCCTATTGCTATTTCTTCTAACGATTTTTCTGCAGGTACTTCTATACAGCCCACTGTTTCTGATTCTTCACTGCCGCTGTCTTTAGAAGATCTTTCTTTTCCTATTGCCTTACGCAAGAGTAAGCATTCCTGTACTACTGCACATCCGATTTCTAATTTTGTTTCCTATCACAAACTGACACCATTTTCTCGTCAGTTTGTTTCTTCCTTGTCTGCTATTATTCTTCATTCCTTTGTTCAGGAAGCTCTTCGGTATCCAGGTTGGCATGCAGTTTTGTTAGAGGAGATTGCCGTATTGCACTCTAATCAAACTTGGCATCTCTGCCTTCAGCTAAGAAGGTTATCGGCTGTAGATGGTTTTTTGCTGTCAAGCATAATCCCGATGGAACGATTGGCCGTCTGAAAGCTTGATTAGTGGCCAAAAGTTTTACTCAGCAGTATGGGTTGGATTATGTTGGGACTTTTTTGCCCGTTGTTAAATTGACCTTGGTTCGTGTTCTTATATCCTTGGCTATTTTTAAAGCACGACCACTTCATCAGATTGATGTGAAGAATGATTTTCTTAATAACGATCTTTCGGAGACTATTTATATGCAGCAGCCTCCTGGTTTTGAGCGACTGGGGGAGGCTATGGTTTGTCTTCTAAGTAAATCGTTATACGGCTTAAAGCAGTCATCATATGCCTGGTTTGAAAAGTTTAGTACAGTTCGTCGACAAATTGCCTTCAAATGTAGTCGCGCCGACACATCTCTCTTTACACATAATCGTTCTCAGGGCAGGGTAATTGTGCTAGTATATGTTGATGATATTATCATTACCGGAGATGATTTTGCCGATATCTCTAAAGTGAAAACATTTGACTTCACATTTTCATACCAAGAATCTTGGGCTACTTAAATATTTCCTTGGAATTGAAGTGTCAGGAACTCTGGTAGATTACAACTTTCTCAACGCAAGTATAGACTTGATCTTCTATCCGAGACATGATTTCTAGGATGTAGACCGACAAATCCTATTGATTTCTCAGTCAAGTTATCTCAATTGAGCTCTCTCTCGGATCCTTCACTACAGGACGATATCGACGTCTAGTTGGGAAATTTATTTATCTCACTGTTACTCATCCTGACATTGCCTTTACCGTTAGTACAGCGAGTCAGTATATGCAGAATTCTTTGACCTCTCAGCTTAAGGCAGTTGGGTATATTTTCAGATAGACCTTCTCTACAAACCATCATCTACGTTGTCGCTCACAGTTTTTGCAGATGTTGACTTTGCTGGATCTTTTGATGATCGCCGTTCTATTAGTGGCTATTGTGTATTCCTGAGAAGAAACTTGGTTACGTGAGGAGTAAAAACTAAAATGTAGTGGCCCGTTCTTTTGTCGAGGCTGAGTATAAATTTATGGTACATACAGTTGCTGAGTTGGTATGACTTACATCTCTTCTGACAAATTTTGGGGTTCTTTCTTCTCTTTTGACTACTCTTCTGTGATAACAAGGCCGCGATCCATATTACTGAGAATCCAGTTTTTCATAAGCGAACCAATTATATCGAATTAGATTGCCACTTCATTCGTGACAAGATGACAGATAAGGTGGTGATATGCTCATCAAATCTCTTTCTCGACCGGTTTTCACTCGTCTTCTGTCAAAGCTTGGTGTGATTGACATCTACACTTCAGCTTACAGAGAAGTGTTATGAATATAATTAGTTTAGATATTAGTTATGGATTGATGGATATTAGTTATAAGTTATTAGATCGGTTAAAATATGAGAGATGATTTATGACCGTATACATATTTGCATGTAGAACTCATTTGCCAATAAAATATTTCCTTTTCCTTTTGATTATATTCATATATTATAGGCTACTTGCCTTGAAAACCCGACTTGATAAAGTGTGTATCCAATCTAATTTTGTATCACATATCGTATTTATCATATCGTACTATTCGAATTTGAATCGTAAATTGTAGGATACTCTCATATTGCTACATTCCTCTGATATGTATCGAAATCTCTCCATATCGTATTGAATCATACATATGAAGCGTAAATCGTAAGATATTTATCAATTTTTCTCACCAACCCAGTAATAAACATAATTAATACTAGAAGCCTACTAATCATGACAATATAACTTGCTATTGGTACTGGAGCTCATATGGTCTTAGCTTGAAAAGCCATTGGTCAGCTCGGGATCAACTGGTATTTCAAACCAATAATTTAAATAGAAAAAGGGTATTTGTGTAATACAAAACGCTGGTAATAATATAAACAGAGTGAGGCCTAATCTGCTCTCAAGTTGCCTTTTGCTCAATGCCGTGCTTATAATTCAAATGTCAACAAAAACTGAAGAAATATAAAACTAGTTACTAGATTGGACATTGTGTGTACCGTGTAGGGGAGTTCTGAAAAATGATAATAGACAGGAGCCGTTGGTGGAATATTCATACTTCTCTGCATCTTCTTGTGAAGACTTAAAATATTAAAATTTGTGAAATATTATAAAAATTAGTTCTATGCATTTTCTCTTGCATGCTTGAATGTGCCTGAACAGTATTCCTCCTATTTTCGATATTTTTTCTTATTCCTTCAATCCTAGGTCCTTCATAAATTTGATGGTTAAAAAGGTGACACAAGGCAATTCCTCAAATACTATGATATAACCAGCAATAAATTTATCGTAGTTTTTATTGACAATATGTGTGCTAGCAGCTAGAAACAGACATTGCCTCCCTTTAGAGATGTTATATCTTTTTATTGACAATATGTGTGCTTGCAGCTAGAAACAGACATTGCCTCCCATTAGAGATGTTATATCTTTTTCGCTTTGTGCTGACTGTTGCCAAAATTAAATTAAGCTTCAGACTTTGAATCACAAAACAAAAAACAAAAAACAAAAACAAAAACAAAAACAAAAACATGCAAATATTTTTTTTGATCATTTCTTTGTTAGGGTTTTGTAATTTCCTAATCCAAACTTGACCGGGTAACTGGGATCAGGCTAGATAGGATCCTTGTGTTTAGAATTACGCTTTTAAGTAATTGTTTGTTTTGTAGTTCGGAATCAATTTTAGCAGTAAGCTGTACGGGGCTGAATAAGTTTACTGACGATGCTTGAGCCTTCAATTCAAATTTTGTTTGTATTTGCAGCTTTTGTTGTTTCTGTTTTCATTTTGAGCAATCTCATTGAACTGAGGATTATGATGTTATTTCAAGATTTCAGTTTATCACAATATCAAGTGTTACGATTTCACCGTGAAGCCTCTGGATACATATTTGCATTGTAACCTATCCTACAAAATAAGCTGATCATATTTTATCCAAACAGGCACTTTGCAATATGTATTTTTTCCTTTTTCCGTTTTTATCTTTTATGTTTTTTTCTCTCTATTTCTTACATCTTGTACATGTGCAGATTATCGAAAGTTGTGAAGAGAGATTTCCTAGCAATGATACTGAAGATACTTCGAAAGTTGAAGAGCTTATTCAATTGGTGGTCGAGATTTTACCGCCGCCTCCGATGTCCAAAGAAGATGGGGCATCCAATCAAGAAGCACCAGAAGAATGAAAAATTAAAAAAATAAATAAATAGAATTCCTCATTAATTCGGTGTGCGCACGTGCGTGTTTGAGAATAATATGTTTCTAGCTACTGAGATGTTGAAAATGTTGAGCGCCAAAAGTTTTGCTTGCGAATTGTTTTTTCGTATGTCTAGTGCAATGTTCTCCAACTTAATTATGGTTTTATGAAAATTGAAAGGAATGAATTCACACTACTATGTAAATTAGTTTCATTAGTTCTCAAATTATAGTTTGCCTCCATGCCAGTTTTAATTTTCAATTACTTGTGAAGAGATGCCCTAATTGGAGAACTGAGTTTTAGCTCGCTAACAACTTTCAAAGCATCTTCAAACAATCCATGTTATAAAGAAATCGGTTGATGAATTCAACTTTAGAACTTGTTTTGAACAACTTATGGCAGGATTTGAGTGTTTTCTATGGTTTTGGTTGATGCGCCAACAGGCATATCATTAGAGAGTATAATTGGTGTACATGTGCATGTAAACTTCTCTCTTTTTATTAATAAAAATATATTTTTTCTTTTCAGGAATTAATTGCAAATGGGGGCACTTTTTCTACTTGTGTACATCTGCTGCATAGCACTGGCAAATGTTCGTTTTGTTTTTTTGAGAAAAAGGTGGATTATTAGCCACGGAAACAACATAAAGCTTCCATAGCATCAATACAAAGCAGACAGTTGTAATTAAATTACATTCCACACCAAAATAAGAACCAATGCAACACACACAAGGTTCATCAAAAATAGAATAGTTCCTATTGTTGTCTTAAGATAAGTGAGTAAATCATGAAATCATGCAAAAAAGATTACTGTATCATTTTATACCCATGTTTATTCATGATTAAATAGCTAAGAAAAATCTATTAATTAATAGATGGAGATCCCAACAGAGATCCACCGTTAAAGATGACAAGATATTGGAGAAAATAAACAAACGAGACTTTATCAGTAAACTTCTGTCAAAATTGAGCCAGAAAATCAAGTCCACTCATGAATTGTTGGATGATCGATTTTAAGTAAAAATCCTCCAAACTTACCAAAGTTGCAAATTCTGGAATTTGCCCTAGAAAGCTAACAAAACCGGGATTTGGGAAACCGCAACCTTGATGCCAAAATAGGCCTAAACATTGAGGTCTATTGCCTAAAGTTTCTCTTTGTTTTCTTTTCATTGAAAATGTCCATTAATTTGCTTAAGTTGCACATAGCTATATATCACATGACCTTTAATCCCCATTCCTTTTAATAAGCATGTCTTCCTCATCTGCATCTTTCATTCTTGCAGATAATCAACAATTAAATAAGGAACATATGGGTGGTAAATTCTTCTTCAAGATTAATCAAAATTAATACGATTCACAACGTATAGTTTATATATCCAGCGAATTAATCGGCATGACATAGACACGGACGAAACGATATGTTTTTTAACTGCGGTAATTCAATCATGATTATCGAAAGTTTGTAAGACTACAAATAAAATTTATATATGTGCCAATGTTAACTTGACAGGACAACTTATTTCTAATCAAATTCCTAAACCTACAAGAAAAGCTAAGAACAATACATATAGAGCAATATTATTGATTTTTTTTTGTAGACAGCCCAAGGAAAAATAGGTTCTATTAATACCGCATTTACATAGTTAAGCTTTGCAGGCTCATAGTCATTTGTAGCAGCATAAGTTGTCTGCTTCCTGTAGAGAATTCCTTTCGTCGTCGAATGAAGGGCACAAAAATTGAGGACGAACCCTCCTTTTCCTCCGAATCTCTGCAACCAATCCGTGACCTGTCGACGACGCATCTGTGCATCGGCACCGTACGCTAGATTTTCTCTCCCATTCCTCGATGCGCCTTTTCGTACATCGGTTTTGATAATCGTCTTCTCTACATAGTCGACAACCGAATACTTCTCCGAGCCACATATTGCAATCCTGTTCTTCGAAGAGCAAGTGCAGTTAGTATAACCAGAGCCGCAACTACAGGTGGAACAATTAGCCGACAGCATTGTGCCGATCCAATCATCGCTGATACCGATCGTATCCGTTTTCCAATTCTTGTCGTCGACGCGACACGAGCTCACCTCTAAATTCGAACCGCATCTGCGGGTTGCTACAAGTACAATGCAATCTGAACTAGTAGGAAGAGTTGTGAATGTGCAAGCTTGGTTCGGAGCCACAATGTGTTTTGGGAGGTTGATTTTGGTAAGAGTGAAGCAATTGTAGAAGAAGAAGTGTTCGGTGTGACGTGCAAGTAACCAACCGAGTTTCGACTGCATGACTGTAGCTCCTTCTAGATCAGGCAAGTAGAGGGTGCAGGGATTTGGGTGAGAGTCGCAATAAATGTAGCACTTGCTGCGGCTAAATCCATAGAACATGGACCATGGTTTATCTTTGCGAAATTTGAATATTTCGGATCGACCAGAAGGAGCCAAGCGCCAGTTTCGGCAGACGCTGCGGAATACGAAGAAGTCTTTAAGAGGAAGGCGATCGGAGATCGACTCCAAAATCTCTAGAGGCATTCTTGACCATATATCTATAACATCGGCTTTTCTTATTGCAGATTTAGAACATAGAGAAATCTCGTCCCCCATGATCAGCCGTGCGCTGAAAAATACAAGAAAATGTTAAACAAAAAACTTAGAATTGATTACGATGTTATTCTTTTTTACCTGTCAATAAATTTTAATTCTACGGTATGCTTCCTTGTTGAAAATATTACGTGTACTTTCTTTCTTATCATCTAATAGAATCTAAAATTAGTAGTAAATGACTTGCCATTTTTAAAAACTGAGGTTGTATTTAAAATTGCTTTTCTAGATAAGCATTTTTTAAAATAATTATTAGGTAGATAATCAAAGTCTCATTCTTCTAAGTTCTAAGTTTAATTAATCTGACACACTTGTGCTCCGACAAAGGTTACAGATTCACTTTGGTAGATTCACAAATGTTTTCCTCATTTTAAAGTGCACGAAATTCATCAAAATTGAGAAATTGTGTCATCTTTCAATAAATCTCACACACACACAACACACACATACAAGATGTCATGGATATAGTATGTCAGTTCCTCTTTCTTTTCGTCCATTTTCGGTTTACATAAATAGACGGCTTAAACGATGCAACCGTATAAGCTAATAAACAAAATAGTTTACATATATATATATAAACCCTAAATGATCCTAAGCGAATAAACAAAATAGTTTATATATATATATATATATATATATATATATATATATATATATATATATATATATATACACACCCTAAATGATCCTAAGCGAATAAACAAAATAGTGTATATATATATATCTTAGTTTAATTACTGCCCTTTATATGAAATGGCAAGAAAGCTTTGCAAGGTTAAATTATAGTGGTAATTAGATCTCTTTCAAATAAAGCATAAAAACAAAAGAATTACATATTAAAGAAAACAAATCCCTCCATCAAAAAAGATCATATTGGATAACAAACAAAAGTTAATATAATTGTAATGAATTCAGATGAAAATTTCATCAGAAAAAATGAATGCAGATAAAAAAATAAAAATAAAAATAAAAAAGAAATTAGAAAAAAGAAACCATACCTTTATTTTCCCTAGTATTCCAAAGGCAGTCTCCAAATCTCACATTGCAGCTAAATATGAACTCTGTACAGATATTTAGGTTTTCATTTTCTTCCCTTTTAAAGAAAATATTGCCCTAATCCATTTTTTAATAGGGTTTAAGGAAAAACAATTATATAGGGGTATTTTTGTTAAAGATCCCTGTTTTTTTTTTTCTCAAAAAGCATAAAGCCCCCCTACAAATTTTAATTTGGTAAAGTTTCGTCAAATACAACGAATTTTCCAGCGTCTTTGAGATAGGTACCATGAACTTGGTAAATTGCAAATAAATCTATATATCTCTATCACTATGCAAACACAAAAAGGGCATGTGGAACTTTTCCAATTTTAGTTTGAAGAAAAATATTGGAATTTTTTTTTATCTTAATTCTTAAGCAATCCACCTCATCAAGATATTTTATTTGAGAAATTCAAAAGAAAACCGCAACCACAAATCTCGAATTTATAGCCTAAAAAGTAGAGGGGTTTAAATAATTACCATAATTTTAAGAGGTGATTTAAAAAGAAGGAAAAACGGTGTAACCAAAAAAAAATGCTCTAATCTTTACAATTTCTACGCACATGATTTCAAAATGTATTCAAAATGTGGATTTCGAAATAAAATATCCATTGTTTATATATGGAAATATATTTGAAATTTAAAAATATAAATAGAAAAGATGTTTTTTTTTGGGGTGGGGGTGGGGGTGGGGGGTATTATTTCGATAGATACGAATCTTTCTTGGAAATTTTAAAATAAGAATAAAATTGGCTGAGTTTCTAAGAATGCAATACTAAGAGGTGATTTAAAAAAAAGAAAAACAGCGTAACAAAAAAAAATGCTGTAATCTTTACAATTTCTATGTACATGATTTCAAATGTATTCACGTGCAGAATTACTAGTTATTTAATTAGTATTTTTGCACGTGTGATTCAAGTGTAATGTGGATTTCTAATAAAATATCCATTATTTATATATGGAAATACATTTGAAATTTAAAAATATAAATAGAATGCCATAAATTTTTTTGAATATTTTTTGTTTCTTATAACATTTTCTAAGAAAAAGAGGCTATCATCTTACCTACAGGATTGATTGTATAGCAGTTGAATCCACATGAGTTTGCATTATAATAGGGTTTATTTACCGAAAACTCCTCTAAAGTTTCAAAATGATGGATAACTACCCATTTTAACGGTTGAGTTTAACACCGTTAAATTCCATATCAAAAGACTATTTTACCCCTCTCACAATACAATTAATCAATTAAAAATACATTATTAACAATTTTAAATTATAAAATATTAATTAGTTAATATTAATTAAATAAATAGAAAAACTAGGGATGATATAAGGGGGCTGGGGCGACAGAGGAAAGAGGTGGTGTTGGGATGGTGGAGGGAGTAGGCGGGGTTGAGGCGACGATGGATGGATGTTCATACCAGAATATTTCATTTCATTACGCTCATTTCGATGGGTGGATGTTCATACCAGAATATTTCATTTCATTACGCTCATTCTTATCCACATTTACATATTGATAGGTGTTGTTAATCCGGGTGTGCTACAGGTTTCAGGTTATCAGGAGCATTAAGTCCAAAACGATGCAAATCATGCACGTTCCCTATCAAAATGACGCGTTTAGAACAGCTGGCTGAAATCAAATAAAAATACGGATTTCATCCACATTAAATCCGTTTAGCGCTGTTTACCAGTTCAATAGACAAAACAAAAATGAAGGTCATTCATGTCTGCAAACAACCACAAGACATGATAGGATGTGTTATAAAGAATTGTTGAAAAATGACAAAGAGGTGATTTGAATAAAGACCAAAAGCAAAGTGGACTTGGAAATTCCTGGTGAAGAAAACAAAATAAGTTGCAAGACTGAAAATTATCCGAGAAACATCTTAATGACTTATAAAAATTAGAGTACTCTAAAAGACAGAAGAAGAGTTGAGTAACAGACCACAAAAAAATGAAGCCCCAATCCCTAAATTGGGCGGTGGATCCGCCGCTGTCAACAAGAAGGAGCAGCGGAACGGCTGCCCATTGGATTGTAATTTGTATGGTTGGGTTGAGACTGTTTTGTTCAACCAATTGTATCTTGAAATTTCTATTATTAATAAAAGTTTGTTTCTTATCTTTAATTACCTTGCAATTTCTTAACTTGTTATGCAATTTTAATTCATTAGATAATTTGCTTTTAATTTGTTATAGTATATGAGTTTTGTTTTCTTGATTTTTATTTATCTTTTTTCCTTAATCTCTTAATCCATTCTTATTCTTTGATTTTATTCTTAATAATGAAATAATAATTGTCACTTGTTGGATTAAGAAGAGGGTAGTTTGAGGGACGGAAAAATCGTTTGTTATATTCTTTGCTTATATAATTAGATTGAAATTTTGTCCTAAAGAAACGCAACCCTCGCCTTTAGGCGTGCTATAAGTGACATGTAGTTGCAACCTAAATTGACGATTAAACGCGTTTGTTTGATTGAAGGTTGAAACTAAGAGCATAGAACAGGGGAACACGGGTCAATTAGGACATACTTAGTAAGGTGTGACAACTTGCAAGTACCCTTTTAAAGTAGCTTAATCCACGTAGTTTCCGATTACTCTGGCATCAATTCTAATTTTGGCACAAAGAAAAATACGGAATTCTTAACTCAACTATCTAATCCAAAATCCTAACAAACTCGCTGGGACATACGCTTAGACATAATACATATTACATAGTTAACAAAGAATAACACCCTTGGACTTTGTGACATAACTTGTCTAAAACAAGAACGGAAATTTTCCATCTCTCAGTGGACGATCCGTACTCATCACGGCTAGCTATTGCTGACACCGTCCTGATTACGATATTTAAAACTTCATAGAATACATGATTTACGGATCAATCAAATGTCGCCGTTGCCGGAGAGACGGTAACGTATTTCCTTTTTGATATTCGGGTTATTATAAAACAAAAAAATTGAAAAATTGAAAAAAAAAACAAAATCATAAAAAAACAAAAAAAAACATTAAATCATTTTTTTTTCTTTTCAACGGTTTGTGTGCAAGTTTATAGGGATATCTTGCGCAATATATAGAGCAGAAGAGAGATCCAGAAAGAAGAGAAATAAAGAGAGAGAACAATGCCAAAGATTTGGGAAGTTTGGTCCAAGGGAGTCCGCGTTTCCACGGTCATTTTTGACGGTTCAGGCGCCAATTTTCTGGTAAGTTTTCTTTCTTCATAAATACCCCCTCTAAAGGCTCCAATAAACTGTTCTCTGCTGCATGATTCTTTGCAAAGTTGCACCAGCAAAATAAAATTTGTACGTTTATTTCTTTATATACAATAAATATGGAATTAAGGGGAAAGCTGAGGATTTCATCATCCTTTCTAGGACCCAAAAATTACCAACGATCATACGCATCGTCTTCATTAACTAAAATCAATTAGACTTAAAAATCTAAGGATTCACGCTCATTAGGAGAAGTTGATTGCGTTTTGAATCTTACTTAAAAATATTCTATTCAAGAGGTGTCTAGAAAAGTAAAGAGTGAGGGTTACTCTAAATTAAGGAATTTCACGCAAGCGTTGGAAAACCTTCCCTTACTTCGCACTCACTTAGCTTCTTGAACAGATTCTCTTGAGTTTGCTTCTCGACATAATTAAACTTCAACAATCAAGTCTTGGAGCAGTCTATATTGAACTTTTGTGACCCTAATTTTAGGGATTGTTCGTTACATTTGCTTATGATTGTTTGTATTCCCTTGTATCCTTTTAAAAATAAAATAAAATAAAATAAAAACCATTTTTAAAAAAACAATTTCAATAAAAATCAAAATTTCAAAGATTTATAAAAATTCGCCCTCTTTCCATTCTCTTTACTTTTCACTCTTTTTACCATGGGCAGCACAAAATGACCAACTCTTTCTGAACTTTGGTATCCTGAACCAGATATTTCATTCTATCGTCCTTGCATAGGGAGTAGTTCTAACGATGAATCCAGACCCACCATTTCTTTGAGGGATCGGAATCTTCTAGAAATAACAATTGGACTCCGCCATTCCACTCTTATCAAGCGCATCAAACATGCACACCATTTCAAGTTGATACTCTTTTTGAAGCTAATGTGGCATCTCCTAAACCCATGTCCATCTCTGAACATATTGAAAGAGCCTGTAGCCAACAGTTCAACCACTTCCAATCATATCCAACATTTACACATCCTCCAGACATTGCCTTTGAATATTAAATAAGGAGTTCCATATTACCAAATTGATTTTGGAGATTTTAATGAAACCCTTCACAAACTATGTGTACTCTTGAAAAAAGAATGGAAGAATTTCAAGAAACTTGTAGAAAATTAGAGGAATTAAATTCTTCCATTGCCGCACTCATGTAACCTACTGAACCATCGACTAGTCCCAAAAGGAAATGGTTCGAGATTTTATAATGCATGATGTGGCAATATGACATTTTGATAAAAAGAGCGATCCACCCTTCCAAATCAAACCTACCTTTCTCCGATTGAACTCTACATCTCCAATCTTGAAAATCCATTGAATAAACCAAATGATACATTTTTTGAGGATCATATGTTTGATGAGTTGTGCGACTATGATGTGTTTGATTGTGAAGAAATTCTTTCAAGTGAAACCAACTCTATTTCTTTTGATCTCTATATCTCTAATTTAGAAAACAAACCGAATGAGATTGGTAATCCATCGATTGAAAATTATGTCATTGATGAGGTGTCTGAGAATTTGAAGTTTGACTTGATTGAGAATATAAATGGTGATGATAATTTTGAAGATGAACCCACAATTTTGATTGAGTTGTCCTCACCGGTCCATCACCTTCCTTACAATGATCCCGAACCTCATTGGCTTCTTGATATTAAGGATGATTTGATGAACAAGATTAACCTTGATGATGATAATAATAAATTTGTGGAAAAAGTTAACCTTGATAATAAAATCGTGGATCAAATTAATCTCGATATTATTGACGAGGTCAGATTAATTTTGATATTGTTGATAATAAATTTGTGGAAAAGATTGATTTTCATATAACAATGAATTTGAAGATCAGATTAATCTTGATATTTTTGACGATGAATTTGAAGATACGGTTAATCTTGATGATAAAGACTGTGTGGATATGATTAATCTTGAGGGTAATTTTGAAGATATTTTTAAGGATGAATTTGCTTTATTGAATGAATTGGAACCACGACTCATCCTATCCCTTTCATCGAGTATAACATCCTCCTAAGCCTTCAACTGGCTTTATTCTTCATCTACCTCCTCCTATTGTTTTCATTGATTCATCCAAATTGCAAGACGATATTTCACTTTCCATCGCTGGTTCACGGCCGTCCCATATTTTCTTACGAATCTTGAGAATTTAACCCCATTTCTAAAAATGTTGATAAATTAATGCAGTTAGAAAATTCCAGCTTTGAATTTCGATCATTATAAACTGTACTAATTTATTCAACCAATTTAAAATCTCAATTTTGTAAGCCATTTTGTGCACCGACTTCATTTCTTCCTCCCCTTCATTCGTCATCTCATTCATATTTATCGAGACTTCATACCATCTACGTCCATATACATATACAGTCTTCCGTATTTTTCATTTTTTTTCTCTCCACTTTCTTACACCAACCGTGGAGTTGCCATGATCGCATATTTGAATGGTTGGTATTAACGTTTCCTCTTTGTAAGGCCCGGCATATATTGATGATTTACTCTCCCCTCTATACATTGAACTTTGACGCATAATAGCGGAAACACTGTTTTACTTAAGTTTGGGAGGGGGGGAGGGGGGGGGGGGGATTTTTGTATATATATATTTTTTGTACATATTTTGTTCTTCATAAAAAAAAATTAAAAGAAAAAAATAAAAGACAAATTCCAGAAAAAAACAACTCTCCGAACATCTTGTAGACTTAAAACTTTGGTGACTTCGTTGTGTGGCATGACAGTGAGGACACTGTCAAGTTTAAGTTTGGGGTATGCTCGGTGAGTTTTCTATCCTTGCATTCATATTTATTTTTCGCATGCATTGGCACGTTTATTTTCTGCTAAAAATAAATAATTTTTTTTTCTCTTTCTTTGCATATTTGAATTCCGCATTGTATCATGTTTATTTTCCGCATTGTATGTATATTCAAAAAAATAATAAAAATTTGAAAAATCTAAAACCCTTAAAAATTTGAATTTTTTTTTTCAAAATATAATTATTTTTGGATCAAATTAGTGGATGTTCAGTTTATGCAGTGAACTGTTAAAAGGAACGTCTTTCAAAGATGAATATCTAAATATAGGTATCTCTCAAAATTACTTATTGTAGGCTAATGGTAAGCCTAATTGATTGTTTACTCTCTTCATTTTCAAATTTCGAATATTCAAATCCTCTTATGATTAAATTAACATTATGCTCATTAAGCTGTGATTATCTTTGTTAAATGTATGAAACCCGCATTCCTTTGAAACTATTTGTCCCAGACCCTCTTGCTTCTTTATATATTAGGATATTGGCTCAGTAGTTTGCTCATCTATTAGTTCTGATGATCTCCCGCATGATATTAACTTGTTTTTGTACATCCATCCAGATGTTTGTGTTTAATCCTTTACTTGCTTGCCTATAATGGAAAAAGTTGGGTCAAACAAAACAGGAAGAAAAATGAGACATCACTCCTGCGAAATGAAAAAAAGACAATAATAAAGAAAGAAAGAAAAAAAGTGATGAATTGAATCACTAGTCAGGAGGTATATGCGTATCAATACGCTCTGTTTGCACATGTTTAAGTGCACACTTATATATATGCGAACTTAATGGAAGAATAATTTTAGAGGCATGCACACTTACATATGTGCGCACTTGATGGAATGATCCTCAACGGTTGCACTTGGCAGAAATTCTTAAGTGCGGGTGCACATGCAAAGCACGTGCGCACATGCGAGATGCGCACATATCTAAACAAGCAATCAATGGAAGGACGGTTGTTGGGTATGAAATATTTATTAGGCGACAATGAAAAACATGTATTTAAAATAAATATTTCATTCCACAGAGAAAAGATCCCTAAACAAGAGATCCGGGCTACAAGGATTAGTGAAACAACATACAAAGTTTTCTAACTCTCTCTCAGCCCTATCTACCATGTCACAATGACAATTCTCACGAAAAGTCACTCCCCACCGATTAGCTGCGTGCTCATCGGCGAAAGCAGACATGACAGCCTGCTGAGCCCGTATCTTACTCAGTAGGTGGACGGAGCGGTCCCTTAAAGGCTTCGTGATCAGACTGGCCTCATGAAAGCAGTCAACTTTGTCCTCCGCTATGTCGAGTATCGCCAAAGTCATCTCCGCCGGATGAGAAGGAATGTCGTTGAGAACGGCGAGAAAGATTGTGCGAAGCCAAATAGAGCCGGCAGGAAGAGAAGACCCCCTACGAGTCATGAGCTTGTGCATTACCGTGTAGCATCTGTAAGAATGGGATTCGCTAGACATGCAGCGAAACGATGAATAATCTCCTCAATGGGCATCTCTCATGGCTGTCGAGGAGCATGTGGCCGATAGTAAGCCATGGTTCTTTCTCTGTGAAAATGGTTCTTTCTCTGTGGAAGTTAAGAAGAAGATGAACACTTTTTCAAATTATAAAGAGGAGCATTCAAGTCTTGGCACAAAAAATATTGCACATGGTGTAAGTTGGAATGATTCCCAAACTCTGACCAAAAGAAAGTGTTGGAAAAGAAAAATATGACTCAGAAAATCACGAGAAGATGAAACGAAACCCTCCTACGTATTTAACATATGAGCGTCCACATGCAAAGCACGTGAACGCTAAGCCCATATAATATGGAAGCGCCCGTGTGCAAGGCACGTGAACGCTATAGGCCATATAATATGGCAGTGCCCGCGTGCAACGCACATGAACGCTAAGGCTATATATTATGGTAGCGCTTGCGTACAAGGCTTGTGAGCGCTATAGGACATATAATATGGCAGCGCCTGCGTGCAAAGCACGTGAACAATAAGGCCATATAATATGGCAGCGCCCGCGTGCAAGGCACGTGAGCGCTATAGGCCATATAATATGGCAGTGTCTCACGTGCAAAGCATGTGAACACTAAGGCCATACAATATGGCAGTGCCCCCGTGCAAGGCATGTGAGCGCTATAGGCTATATATATGGCAGCGCCTCACGCGCAATGCACGTGAGTGTCACTTTAGATAGAATTAAATTATATATGGGAAAATATTTCTCTAATTTTTCTAAAATGAGAAATATGCGCTGTATTAAATAGAGAACTCTTGGATTAAAAATCCAATGGTGATTAAAAATCACCGTTCAAATCAAAAGATAGAATTAAATTCTATACATGGAAAATATTTCCTTCAATCTTGTTAAAAAACAAGAAAAATATACTCTGTTAAACAGAAAGCCTTGGATCTAAGATCCAACGGTGATTAAAAATCACCACTTGATTATGAAATTAAGTCGAGATTTCTTAAACGAAAGATCCTCTCAACTAATCAACAGTTTCTCATATCCTATATAAAGGACCCATGAGATTAAATCTCATACAGAGAAAATCCTCCCTATAAACTTCTGCATATACAGAAAATCTACCCCTAAGCTTCGACAACAGAGAATTTAATTCTCTTTGAAGAAGAAGATCTTCCTCTCGGATCAAACCCTAGGTAGGGAAAACATAGAGATAAAAATATCTCTTCTTTATCTATCATACATATCTAAGGGTTTAACTCTTCAAAGAATTAAATTCTTCATATGGATCTGAAATCCACAAGACAGATCTCCAAAAAAAAAAGAATTTAATTCTTATAGAGAAGATCTTATTTTTGAGAATCAAAGATTCAGGAGAGAACAAGGATGAAAAAAATATGGACGAAATAAACCAAAAAAAGATGGAGTCCATACTCCAGGAACTTAGTTCCTAAATATGATAAGAACTTAGTTCTTAAAGAAACCTGATCACAGATCCTCAAAATAGTGGTGATCGTTAATGGTCAAAATACCATCAACAGAAGTTTAATTTCTCTAAAAAAACATGAACAGAAATTAAATCTCTAAGGACTCAGCGCCTCACGTGACATTCACGTGAGCGCTAAAAAAATTAAGACTTATCATCTCACGTGATGTCCACGTGAGCGCCTGAGACTCAGCGCCTCACGTGACATTCACGTGAGCGCTCAAAAAAATTAAGACTCAGCGTTTCACGTGATGTTCACGTGAGTGCCTGATATTGAGTGCCTCATATGATACATACATGAGTATTCGAAAGTCATGAAGATAGCGCCTCACGTGGTATCCGCATGAGCGCTCAGATGCTGCAGACATCGCCTCATGTGCTATGCACGTGAGCGTCTGAGTGTGAGTGCCTCGCGTGATGCACACGTGAGCGACATATATGTCTGAGTACTTAGCAATATTAGGTAACATAAAAGCCAATTATTCAGCCCAAAATGGGTTAAGTTCCCAGAAGTTAAAAGCTTCTCTGATTATAAATTAATAGAGCCCATATGCTCGCTACATTTGAGTTGATCTTAGTCTGACACATGACTAACAGTCCTTAAATAAAATAAAATTTCACCTGAACTGATGGTACATATGGCCTGGGTTTACGGATTTGGACTAATCCGCGCCCTACGGTTTACAACATAAATTAATCGCTGTA
This sequence comes from Agapanthus africanus, assembly GCA_030015575.1. Classification (NCBI taxonomy): domain Eukaryota; kingdom Viridiplantae; phylum Streptophyta; class Magnoliopsida; order Asparagales; family Amaryllidaceae; genus Agapanthus; species Agapanthus africanus. Next base: position 362,745,428 of record JASDDO010000029.1, read on the forward strand.
TACAATCCATGGGCAACTCTAAAAGAAACAATATAAAAACCAGAGAATCTTGATGTTGCATAACATTTGAATCTGCTTCTATCTAAATTAGTGCCTTTGATTCTATATGGACATAGAATAGTTGCATAACTTGATGTTGTTAAGATAAGGAGTTGTCCGGTTTTGTTTAAAAGCAGAATCCAGACAAACTCAAGGTACGTTTCGGTAATGGCAGTTTGTGGATTATCCCAAGAATTTGCTAGGGTTTTGATTCTACCTTTTTCAAGATCAATAGTTACTTTGTTCTTGACTCGCCACCTTTTTATAGAAGGAATCCTTTTGCAAAAGAAACTAGTGGGAGTATGGTAGAACAAGAAGAGATTCCATAACCAAAAATGGTTACTGAAAATTTAGTAGAACCTGGAGATTCAATTGGACTCGACAAATCTTAACCACTCCGCAGATTTAGTAGGTGACCTCAGCCACCCGAAAGATACTTCGGTTTTCTCGTAGACGGTGACAGGAAGGTCAGTATCATGGTGATGATGGTCCTATTAGTTGTCAGCATGCCATATAAAGTGGTGACTTCCAGATGATGGCTGGATTCTTTATATCTAAGTTGGACTCCACGCACTTCAGCAAATTATTGAATTTGCTAGGTGCTCCTGAGGGGTAAAACCCATTAGGAGCAAGTAGATCTTTCAAGATCTGTGCAGGTGGAAAGGTATTAATTTAATAAGGCTAGACTTGTTGTAAAGATTTTCATCAAATATCCGGTGTGGATAGTGATGAGAGATTTTCATCAAATATCCAGTGTGGATAGTGATGAGAGTTTTACTTTAGTATCTACGCTGAAGTCCATATGAATATGACTTGGCACTGCTGCTGTTCTTGACTGTGATATCTGGCAGGTGGATGACTATAACATCTTTCTAAATGGAAATTTAGAAGTGCATGTGTATATGACTCTGCTAGAGGGTTATCATAGTCAATGGGAGCATCGGAAGGTGTGCAAGTTGCTTATGTCTATTCATAGACTAAAACATGCATATCAGAGAAGGATCATTTATTTTGATATAATAGTCTAGCTGATTGACTTCATCAAAATAACAGATGAACCTAATAAGAAAGATGTATGGAGTTATGTCTTGGGATTTGTATGACATACTCCTTATAGGAAGTGATGTTCCTATATTACAATCGGTCAAACTTTGGTTGTCACAGATGCTTTCTCTACATAGGATCTGGATAAGATATCAGGAATTCTGGTGACTAGATCTATATCGATAGATCTAGATTTGGAAAATGTCCCAATTAGGGTACTTGGATACCATTTTAAAGTGATTTAAAATGGACGACCCCTGGCGTGGTAGTGTACCCGCAGATGATAGTCTCCATCTCTAAAGAGATGTCTTCTAAATTAATAAGGAGAGGGACTAGCACAAATGACATATCATTTGCTTAAGCAATTGAGTCAATCGTGCAATGTCTTATACCAAACCAGATGTTACTTCTGTTAGGAATATGTATGCTCTAGAGGCCATTATTGTATATTATAATGAACGCTTGGACACACACACACACACACACACACACACACACACACACACATATATATATATATATATATATGACTTTCTTGCTCGACATGATAGTATGCTATCTGGTTGCTCTTTATCTTAACATGTACACTTGTTTTAGTATACTATCTCATTGATACATGTTGATAAAGCCCTTAGGATGTTGGCTTGACTACTAGGACTATGATGCAGATCATACTAGTGGAGCTTGTGTAGTCCGCAAGCACATCCTTTAACAGTTCCTAGTCGAGAGAGTATCGAGACAGGGTATCGATATTCCAGAGTAGACTAGTGTGTACGTTTCTTGACCCTGTATGGGGTGATGGTTGATCCCATAACCATTGGTGTTTGACATCAAAGATTGTACACAGGTGCTCATTGGAGAATGGGTACACCGAACAGGACTCGCCGAGAACTCTTAGATAGTACCATACCTATCGTCAGATAGCAGTTCTTTGGTGATACTTGTACAGGTTAGTCTGTAAACTCGAGATTGTCATAGTGTCTTGTGTGGTTCCCACTGTGCTTTGATTTCCTCCCTACCATGGCTCAAAGGAGTCGTGCAAACAGGTGGATTTTGGGTACAGTCCCGAGTCACATGGAAACAGTGAGCGATGGGAGGGGTTTCGTCTCTCTCGGTATTAAGAGTTGATATTATGCTATGCTCGATTGGCTATAACAACAAGTCCCTGGTCAGAGCTGATGAGATTCACTGGTAAGTGTTATCAGTAGTTTCTCGAAAGGTTATAGGCCACACATCGGCATGACTTATCAAGTTAGTGCGGTCTGACGATTTCACCCTTAGACTCGATATGCAACATATCAGAGGAAGAGACCGGACTGTACGGTAAGTGTTGCTTATAGGCTTTACGGGAGTTTGGACAAGTTTGCTTGTTGATCTTCTATTCGTTCAATACCTGGGTAGCCATTACGTCCAGCTAGTACCGCTGACGACTTGTGGGTATCTGATGTGATCATTACCTACTGCTGGTGTATTGACGAGTCTTTAGAGTCCCACATAGAGGTTTCCTAGCTCAAGCGAAACGAAATAGGGCACGTATGGAGATATGTGCGGGAGCTTGATTGAATACGAGTATATGATACCGTATTCTAATCTAGCGATATTTGATATCAGTCAGGTTATATGTGATATAACCGGATTATTGAATCAAGTGTTGATTCAATGATTTGATTTATATATATATTTATATATATATATATATATTTGATATTAGCCGGATTATATATGATATAACATGATTATTGAATTAAGTGTTGATTTAATAATTTGATATGTGGCGTGTGTGTGTGTGTGTGTGTGTGTGTGTGTGTGTGTGTGTGTGTCTGTGTCTGTGTGTTAACTAATATTGAATATTAGCCAGTTATATGTGATATAACCGGATTATTGAATCAAGTGTTGATTTAATAATTTGATATATGTATCGGTTATATGATATAACCCGATTATTGAATCAAGTGTTAGTTTAATAATTTGATATATATTCATATATTTGATGTATGTATGTATGTGTGTGTGTGTGTGTGTGTGTAAACTAAAATTAAGGTCACTTAAGATTCTCTTCTCTTTATATATATTTATATATATGTGATGTATAAATATATGTATTTAAATTGTATCATGGTTGATGATACATAGAACTAGGATGTATGAGAATCACACATGAAGAAAGATGAGAAGATAAAGATTTATATTTATGAATTAATAAAACATGAAGAATGAGTCATAGTATAGAAGCTTTGAGAAGCCATGACCGACCTTCTTGGTTTTGTTTTATACATAGATATTTATCTATCTCTATCTCATCTTATCTCATGAGTGATGGTTCATTATTTCATCCAAGTTCATCTCCTTCTTGCTCTCTTCACCAGAATTTTCTTGAGTTGAGAAAGAGAAAAAGAAAAAGAAAAAGAAAAAGAAAAGGAGAAAAATATTTTAGTGAGCAAATTTCTTACTTCATCAACCTACATTAATCTAGCCCATTATTTTAGGTTGTTAAACTTCACTAATACCTTGATCAGTGAAGTGTGAGCTTGAGTGAGAGAGACTTTAAGGTGGATCATCTTCGGTAACGATGAAAACAAGTAAGCTCGATCCTCTCTTCAAGTGGAGCCTTAAGAAGAGTTCTAGGGACTTCAATTTGGAGGTTTAGAAGTGAAGGACTAGACTACAAAGGTTGTAGACTCTTTACACTTAGTTTAGAATGTAGTTTGCTTACTTTGAAACCCTAATTCTCCAGTTCAATTTTTGTTTAGTATACTTAGCACTCTAAATTTTTTAAAATTGCATACTTGATGCTCAAAGAAACCTGGTAGAGGTGCTAAAACATACTTTCAACTTCTACACTTGTCGTAGTAAGCAAATATTAATCCAATCCTGGATAAACAAAGGGAAGCAACTAAGAACATAAGAGGATGTTCTTGGTATATGGTAACGGCAGCCTCCTTTACGAAGCGGTTATCGGTTCAGGCTTCTAAGGTGACCTGGATGACAGAGATGTTGTCAGAGTTTTTGGTTTACCCTCTTCTGAGGAGCGATATATAGGATAGGGTTCCAATAGAGATACCGAGGTAGACATAGTGTAAGTTACTAGTTATGACTCAACAGAAAATACAACCCAAGAAGTTTGTTGGATAAAATTGTTCATTTATGAACTTGGTCCCTTCATATATCCAGACAAATTCTTAAGGCGGGGTATTGCTCAGTTCAGGAGATTGTTGATTTCTACGAAGTTGAGACATAGAGAGAGGAAGTTGGAACATTATAGCGGATCCATTCACTGAGGCTATTTCTTGAACACGGATGTTTCTCTCACTCTCATTCTTTTAACACTTGACTCATTTTGTTATGGCTACCTTCTCATCCTCTTCCTCCTCCTTCTTCATTTGCTCTCTTGAGCTTGAGTTTTAGAGAGAAAAAGATAGTGGAAAATTCCTACATCCCACTCTCCATTTCTAGCAAGTTTGGAGCGTCGGTTGCTTCATTAGGTGAAACTGGAGCTTGGATCGGTTCCCTTGAGTGGATCATCTTCGGTAAGGGCGGTCGCCTCTCAAACTTGTTCCCGATGGCCTAAGAAGAGCTTTGAGGGGTCGTCCAAGATTGGGTAGACACACGACAAAGGCTGTAATCCCTAAACCTTGCTTGCTTGTTTTCTAATTTAGTGTTTAGATCGATCGCTTGGGATTAGTTTCTAGTGCTCCCCATAAAATTTTTGTTTTTCGATTTCGCATTGGCCGTGGTTGTAGCGGCAAGGGCACTAGGAACTTTCAATGAGGCTATCCAGCACGACAATTGCTTACGGCCTCCATGTGCTTCAGGAATGCACCCAACTAAAATCTGTTTGCATAACTCCTTTGAGCCATGGTAGGATAGCAATTTAAGTACAGTGGAAACTCACACGAGATAAATGATGATCTGCGGTGAGCAACCTGCTAATTCTAGAGCGAGTTCGTTCGGTGTACTCACCTCCAGTGAGCACCTGCATACTATCTTAGGTGACACAACACCAATGGTTTGTAAGGCCAGACACCTCCCTTCATCGAGGTCTAGAAACGTATACACTAGTCCACTTCGGAATATCGATGCCCAGTTTCGATATTCCCTCGACTAAAGACATTTAAAGATGTGGTTATGGACTATCCAGCTCTCACATATATGATCACCATCATAATGCTAGTAGTCAAGCAAGAATCCTGCGGGCTTCATCATTCTGTATTAGCGACACGTAATAATAAGTAAAACGTATACACATCAATGATAAGGACAAACCAGATAGCATACTATCATTTCGAGTAAGACTGTTCTACCTGTATAGGTCTTTCCTCAACTATTATAATCCCCTACCTGCAATTAAAATAATTGCCTTCAGGGCACTATATCCAATAGCGCCATGCGCCAAGCAAGAAAGCCATGTGTTTACCGCCGGAAACCGGACTGAGGCGCAGGAAGTGCGTCTAGCCTGAATATTTGGAATATATCCACCCACCTCTCCGGAAATACCAAGTTGATTTATGGCACCGTATATCGGAGATTTGGATGGATGCGACCGTTGTAGCAGACTTATTAGATTCTCCCTCATTGATAAGGGGTTTTTGATTGTGGGAACGCTTTTTCCTGTAGACGCAAGCCCCTGCAGTTAATTACGTTACCGTCAAGCGATAACAAATTTCTTTACTCCAGAAATCTTCATATCGTGTTATAATTTGTTTATTTTGGGGTTGCCCTCGGATTGTATATAAAGACTAATATATATCGTCGCCCGTAGGGCGCAGATTAGTCCAAATCCGTATATTGGATTTGGGGTTCGAACTTAGGATGCATATCTCATATAAATGAGGTCCATCAGTTCATGGGATACTTGTGTTTTGATCTAAGGATCGTTAGTCATATATGAGACTAAGATCTACTTAAATATTTTAATTAAGAATCGTTAGTCTTGTTGTATAGTAAGATCAACTTAACTAGTCATATATATGAAGCATAAGTTTCTATACTTAATGTATACCGACTAAGTATCCAAGCTATGTCTTACTGGTCAGGTGTGCATGTGCACCATAGAGTGCGCACGTACTTCGCATGGAGCATTTATGCTTTCCCTTTTAGAGGGACATACATGAATATGGGATGCGTATCTATATGTGGTGCGCATCCGGATTAGATGAGCATCTGTATAGGATGCGAATCAGAATATGATGCATACTTATATATGGTGCGCATCTGGTTGGTTTCATATAATGCACATGTGTAGATCAAACGATGCGCATGTAAATTGATTACACCCTAAGCCTTGGTGCGCACTATCACAAAAAGAACTTTGGCTTTCATATAGATTAAATTCTTTGTTGTTTGATTTTAAATGCATTCATATGGTGCGTTTAAATTTTTTGAAAGTAAAACTTTCAAGGAAGCAATACCTTCGGTTTTATGTGATGTGGTCATCTTTTAATAGAGGTTTGCCCAAAGTATTAGACCTTAAAATAGATCTCTCATGAAAAGCAATGGCTTTTTTAGGAGAGAGATAAACTCTAAGATCGTTTAATCTTTGTTTTAAAGAAGTACTAATTTTGTTCTGAAAAAGTAATAACTTTTATGAAAAGAGAGGATCCTCTTTTCTTTTCTTTTCCTGGTTACCTCATTAATTAGGGTTTTCTTCGAAGAAAAATTCGGTTTTAACAGAGAATATGAAGAGAGCTCTTCAGTTTATGGGGGGTCTCTCTCTCTTGACAAAACAAAAAGATCAGAATCTTCTCAACAAAGAAAAAAGATTAGAATTCTCCTCTCATTGTAAGGGGGTTCCTATTTATAGGAGATGAATTATTAGGGTTTCCCCCCAATAATTAGGTGAGTTTTTATCTCAATTTGATTTTGATTGATCTATATCAATTTCTGGATACATGCATACTATTGGATTATTGATCCAAAAATCAATTTTGTTTAATTTGTCACGTTTGTTATGTACAAACAGATTTAAATTGATTTATATTAATTTAGGGTGCTTGTGCACCATTGGATTATTGATCCCGAATCAATTTTGATTGATTCGTTAAGTCTTTTAATTGATATAAAATTTTCTTCTAAACATAGTTTAACCACGTACATGCGCACTGATAATGCATGTGCATGTGCTTTTCCTGTATTCGGATTGCATGCGATGGCTTTTTCCATGCACACATTCTTTGCACGTGTTGCATGGTATGATAGGTGCACATCTATTGGGTGAACCCAAAAATGGATGCGAACAAATGCCCTTCACCGACTGTGCACACGTGGCTTGTACGTGTGTACAGTGGTGTCAAACTGCGAACCGTCAGATCTTCTCCATGAAAGTGTGTCTTAGCACCTCTACTAGGTTTTCACATGCATAAAGTATGCAATTTAAAAAAATCTAGAGGTCTAAGCTACACTAAATAAGAATCGAACTAGAGAATTAGGGTTTTGTTAGCAAGAAGACACTTTCTAAACTAAGTGAATAGAGAATACAACCTTTGTAGACCGGTCCTTCACTTCTAAAACTCCAAGTAGTAGTCCCTAGAACTCTTCTTAGGCTCCACTTGGTGAAAGAAACGAGCTTGCTAATGGATGATCCATCTTGAAGTTTCTCTAACTCAAGCTACATCTTCACTAATAAAGAATTAGTGAAGCAAACAACCTAATCTTATGAGCTAGATAAGAGTAGGTTGATGAAGTAGGAATTTTGCTCACTTTAGAAATCTATTTCTCTTTTTATTTCTTCAACTGAAGAAAACCTACAGAGGTAGAAGATGAAACTTGGGTGAAGAAATATCTCAAGTGATAAGTGTGAGAGTTAACCATGGGCTAAAAATAAAATGGTTGGGTGAGAAAATATCTAGAGTAAAACAAAATTAATGGAATGAGTCATGGCTTCTACAAGCTTGTACAAGCATCTTAAGCCATGCTCATTTTCACTCATTTTATTTTACTCTTAATAAATAATCACCACAATTATCTTTAGATTTAGTGTAAGTCTCATACACCCATGTTCAATGTATCATCAAGCATGATACATAATTTAAATACATATATTTATATATATCACATATATATAAATGGGTATAAAGAGAAGAAAATCTTTAGTGAGCACAATATTAGTTAATATATAAATATATAAAATATAAATATATATTAAATTATTAAATCAACACCTGATTCAATAATCCGGTTATATCATATATAACCGACTAATATCATTTATATGTATATCATATTATCAAATCAACACTTGATTCAATAACCCGGTTATATCACATATAACCGATAATATTCAATATTCAATACCAAATCAACACTTGATTCAATAATCCGGTCATATCATATATAACCGACCAATATCAAATATATATACATATAACAAATCATTGAATCAACACTTGATTCAACAATCCGGTTATATCACATATAACCTAACCGATATCAAATATCGCGAGATTAGAGTACGGTATCACATACTCGTATTTAATCAAGCTCCCGCACATATCAGCATATGTACCCTACTTCGTTTCGCTTGAGCTAGGAAACCTCTGTGTGGGACTCTAAAAACTCATTAATACGCCAGCAGTAGGTAATGATCACATCAGTCGCCTACAAGCCGTCAGCGGTACTAGCTGGACGTAACGGCTACTCAGGTATTGAGCGAATAGAAGATCAACAAGCAAACTTGTCTAAACTCCCGTGATGCGTATAAGCAACACTTACCATGCAGTCTGGTCTCTTCATCTGATATGTCGCATATCGAGTCTAGGGGTGGAATCGTCAGACCCCAGTAACTTGATAAGTCATGCTGATGTGTGGATTATAACCGTTCGAGAAACTACTGATAACATTTACCAGTAAATCTTATCATCCTTGGCCAGGGACTTGCTGTTTTAGCCAATCGAGCATAGTGCAACATCAACTTCCTATACTGGGAGAGACGAAACCCCTCCTATTGCTCATTGCCTCCATGTGACTCAAGACTGTACCCAAAATCCACCTGTTTGCACGACTCCTTTGTGTAGGGTTCCTAGGCACACTAATGAGGTCTCACAAGGCATCAACCATGCCAATTTCAAATTTTACGGGTGCCGAGAAACCCTAATACGGATCGTTAACTAGAATATTAGGCGAACACTTGCAACTAGTTAACAACTTAACTACAAGAACGGAAATACAACCTTTGTAGATCCGGTCCTCCACCTCCATAGATCCGCAATGAAGTCTCCTCGCTGTCCAAATCGAATCCCGGGCTCTAGCGTCGGCTTCATCGGAGAAATGGGCGGGCTAGGTCATCGACTACGATGCCGAAGATGATCTACGTCGAGGCATCACAAGTTCAAGCTCCCACTTCACCAAGTCATAAAACTTGTGAAGAAAATACCCTATACTACTTGGCAAGAGGTAGAGAATGAAGAAATAGGAAGTGGGTTCACTTTAGAATTGGATTTCTCACTCATTTTCTCAAGTTGCCATTGATGGAGGCAAGCTTCTTCTTGAAGAAGAAGAAGAAGAAGATGAAAAATGTTATGATAATTATATTTCAAAAAGAAAATAATATGAATACTTATTATATACAAACCATAGTTAGGTGTAGAGAATAAATCATGGTTAGTTTGAAGGGTTAGGGTTAAGCATGAAGACAAAATGGTCACTTGGTCAAAGCTTCATGAAGCTTCAACTAGAAAACAAATCAAGCCACCATTTTCTTTTCATTTGCCAAAAAGAAAGAAATAAATAAATAAATAAATAAACAAAACCCTAACCACTCATATAACCATGGTTTAATCTTTACACAAACTCAAGTTAACATGTATCATCAAACATGATACAATCAAGTGCACAAAAGTATATCACATATACAACTTGTGAACTTCAAGTGAGAAAATCCATTTAAAGTGAACCAATACTAGTTAATGCAAAGTAATATATCAAATATATAATTATGCATTAAATCATTAAATCAACACTTGATTTAACGATCCGGTCATATCGCATATAACCGACTAATATACAATGTATCGATTTATCGAATCAATCCTTGATTCGATAAATAGGTTATATCGCATACAACCATATCGATACATTCATCGCGATAATGAAATACGGTATCACATACACGCATTATTCTCGGTCCCGCACATATCTCATATGCGCTCCTATTTCGTTTCGCTTGAGCCAGGAAACCTCTGTGTAGGACTCTAAAGACTCGTCAATACGCTGGCAGCAGGTGATGATCATATTAAACACCCACAAGCCACAAGCGGTCTGCTAAACGTAACGGCCACCCGGGTATTGAGCGATCAGAAGATCGACGAGCAAGCCCGCTCACACTCCTGTGAATTCAACCAGTAACGCTTACCGTACAGTCCGGTCTCGTCGTCTGATATGTCGCATATCTCGCCTAGGGGTGGTAAACGTCAGACCCCAATAGCTCGATAAGTCGTGTCGATATGAGGTCTATAACAGTTCGAGAAACTACAGGTAACACTTACCAGTAAATCTCAGCAACCCTGGCCAGGGATTTCCGGTTATAGCCAATCGAACACAGCGCAACATCAACTCCCTATACCGGGAGAGACGAATCCCCTCCTATCGCTCATTGCCTCCATGTGATTCGGGACTGTACCCAAAAACCACCGTTTTGCACGCCCTCTTGGACGTGGTAAGGTGGAAATCAAAGCACAGTGGGAACCACACAAGACTCTATGACGATCTCGGGTCAACAGACTACTCTGTACCAGTGTCACCAGAGAACTGCCATCTGACGTAAGGTATAATACCATCTGGGAGTTCTCGGCGAGTCCGTCCAGTGTACCCAGTCTCCACTGAGCACCCGTATATCATCTCCGATGTCAAACACCAATGGATATGGGATCATCCATCGCCCATCTGTATGGGTCGAGAAGGTATACGCTAGTCTACTCTGGTATATCGATGCCCCGTCTCGATATACCCACGACTAGGGACTTTGAAGGATGTACTTATGGACTACCATGTCCCCACTAGTATGATCCGCATCATAGTCCAGGTAGTCAAGTACACATCCTAAGGGCTTTACCAACATGTAACAGAGAGACAATCAGTGTACACGTTAAGGTAAAGAGCAACCAGATAGTATACTATCATGTCGAGCAAGAAAGTCCTCCCTATATATGTCCCAGCATCCACTACAATATACATCCTATGTATAGCAATGGCCTCTAGGGCATACATATAACTAACAATCTCCCACTTGCACTAGGGCCATCTGATAGCAGTGGTTGCAGTATCTCATACTCAACCATCCCATAAAAGTCTCTCTCTGGGAAAAGGCCTTCGTGAGTGGATCCGCCGTGTTGTCCTCTGAGTCTACTCTCCTAACCTCGATCACCCTGGAGATCAACCATCTCCATGATCAGGTGATACTGCCTTAGAATTTGTCTGGATCACTGATGGGACGGACGTTCCTTGGCTTAAGCCACAACTCCATTGTCTCACAATGGTAGGAACGAAGTTCATCTCATGAACTAATATACACCCAAACAGCCACTTTGGTAGCATCTTAAGTAGCGATGTATCGAGCCTTTATCGTCTAGTATGCCACGGTATCTAGCTTGGAACTCTTCCAACATACCGTCCCTTTACTGAGGGTAAAGACAATGCCTGCGACTGACTTTTAGTCGTCCTTATCACCCTGGAACCCTTCCAGTGATTCTCCCCAGAATCGGTTGATACCATCTCACTACAACTAGTGAGAATCCTAACATCCAATTAGATCTATCTCATAGATCCAAAACCCAGGATTTAGGAGGTATCACTTTGATCCTATATGGAGAATCATTTTGATAAGCGGAGATTGACCGAGCGTAGCATAGGAAACTCCTTCCCTATCAAGAGCATGTCATCCACGTACTCTTCGAGGATCGTCACCATACTCTCTACTACCTTTTTGTTTATACTAGGTTCATCTACCATTTTGATGATGTCAAACTCTTTGACTAACACATCAAAACAGATGTTCCAACTCCGCGATACCTGCTTTATCCTATAAAGCATCTTGTACACGTTTCCGCTGCTCCCACTGTCTACGAAGCCCTCTGGCTGTGTACTTATAGACGCTCTCTTCCAAAACATTATTTAGAAAAGCGGTCATGATACCCACCCGCCAGATATCGTAGTCATGGTATGTAGCCGTGGCAAGTAGGATCTGGATGGACTTAAGCATAGCCACTGAAAAAGGATTCATCATTATCCACGCCAGGTCGATGATGAAAACCTTTAACATGTCTAGCTTTGAAAGTCTTAACTTTTCCAAGTACACCAAGTAATCTTCTCAAGATATACTTGCTTCTGATGGGGATTTAACCCTTCAGATTTAGCAACTAAAGTCCATACTTTGTTGGTGTACATGGATTCCATCTCAGATCACTAAGCATCCAGCCATTCTTACAGAGTCTCACTCCTGATGGCCAGCTCGAAACTAGTTGGGTCATCATCCCATGATGCAATCCTCGCTCCCACTGTCATAGAGTAACCAAAGTATCTCTCAGGTGGGTGAGGAACCCTACTAGATCGGCGGAGAGGCTGAGGTTCGTTGGAATCTACTGAATCCTTTGGTTCTATCAGCTGCAGTTTGTATGGCTGGAACATTTCCAGTATTACAGACCTTGCCTCGAGCTTGTCCGGATTTTGCTTTTAGACATAGGCCGGACAACCCCAAATCTTAACTAACTTTAGATATGGGCTCTTCCCTTTCCATATCACATATGAAGTGGCAGGCAACTGATTTGATTCGAACCCTATTCAATAGGTATGCATCTTCTCAAGTGCATAACTCCCAAAAAGGAAATAGGTAACTCAGTAGTACTCATCATAGAGCACACCTTATCATATAGGGTGTGATTGCTCTGCCCCGATATACCATCGTGCTATGGTGTATACGGAGGAGTAATGCTGAGAGAGAATCTCATTCTCCTTTAGAATAATCCAGGATTTCCGTGCTCAAGTATTCTCCTCCTTGATCTCATCAAAGGACATAATACTTATACCCGTATTGGTTCTCTACTTCTAACTTGTATTCTGTGAATATCTCAAAAGGTTCTGACTTGTGTTTCAACAGGAACACATGTCTGAATCAAAAGAGATCATCAGAGAATTTAATGAAGTATAAAGAACCGGTCTTGGCAAATGTAGACAGGAGACCTACATACATCAACATGTATCATCCCAAGAGTTCACTAACTCTTTCTCTGTTTCCAGTAAACGGAGCTATGGTCATCTTATCTCTGTGACATGACTGGCAAGTTTCACAAGATGTAAATTCAAACTGATTTAAATATGCATCTTCATGTAACTTCAGCTAGTCGGGTCGCATTGATATGACCTAGTCTACAATGCCTCAAGTAGGATTCGTTCATTTCTGAACTCTTCCTCTTGTGTGTGTTCCGTATACTAAGAACTGTAGTTTGATTTAGAACATCAATGCTTTTAGATAACGTGCCTGATCCGATCAACTTTTGATATAGGAAATGTTCAAAATATTATCCAACTATACAAAATTTTATCATTTCTTTACTAATAAAGAGATTGATATGATTTTGTATATCAGGTTCGGTATCTAATAACATTCGTTCAGAATCAATGTATTTGGAATACAGGGTGACAGTGACCAACAGACTTGGCTGCAACACTTGCCCCATTTTCTGCCTCATGAAACTTATCACCCATTCTCAGTTCTCTGCCTTTCTGTAGCCCTATGAAACATATTACATATCTGGGATCCTGTTCCGGTATCAGATACCCAGGACGCAGAGGATACTGAGAAACAGTTCTTTGTAACGAACTCACCCGAAGATGATGCATCAGCATGCACTCTCTTCGTTTGGGCGGCACGGGAAATCTGGTATTCCCCAATTTCCTGCTCTGTCTTATAACAATTATAAGTTGGAGCGGGACCAACGTTCCCCAGCTCAGTATAACAAGCGGGTTCGGTCAAATATCCGTATTATTATCTTGATTAAGGCGTGATATGGTCGCTACCTGGAGAGAGAGAGAGAGAGAGAAGAAAACACTCAGCGTGTGCTCTTGCAAGAATAGATTGGTTATTATTTTATCTAATCAGGATGGCTCCTACTGTTTTTATCAAATCTTCCTTTAAACCCTAAAAGGAAAGACTAGCCGGGATTAATTACAAACTACAAGTTCGCCAATCTTTCAGCCAGGCCAGTGTCGGTACTTTGAGGGAGGTCTCCCGTGCTTTCGCACGAACCTAATTAATGTAAACCTCATTTTCCCAGAGGCGTAACCTCGTTAACACCTTTCTAGACACCTACTTGATCGGCTAATTGTAATGTGTAAAACTCTCCCAGGAGTAACAATTACTCGCAGCGGGTATCGGGATCTAACTATCTCATAGAAGGTATGCAATCTCATTGCAAATTTCAACACTTGAAATTCCCGATAATATTTTGCCCCTAGTGTTCTATGACCTTGACGAATGCCAAACAACCCATAGTCCACTAGTCAAGTTCAACCCGTACATTTCTTGATTGAATTAAACCCACCCGCACGACCCTTGACGAATGCCAAACAACGCCGTACGAATACCCTAATCCAATCGCATCATATGCTCAAGCAGATAAATACTAGTTAGCTACCGTACACTACGCCTTGACGAATGCCAAACTACAGCAGCACGAATACTAACTAGTACATATCTGAAATGACGGAGGGCTACGACAGGTTTTTCTGAAAACCTATCGCGTAATGAACTTGATATCGTTGTAGAATCAAATGATTTTAAAATGGAGTGCTTTTGAGGCTTTTCTAGTTTTGCTAAAGGAGTCACTCCCGGTGAAGGGATCGTCGGTCCTTTCCTCTTCGAATGAGGTGCGGGATATATCATATATATCACTGTGCAAAGCAGAACTCTTAAAAGCAATCAAAAGACAAACCGAGTGTGTAGCATCTGCCAGTTATTGCTAAAGGAGTCACTCCCGGTGAAGGGATCTCGGTCCTTTCCTCATCGAATAAGGTGCAGGATATATCACATATACCGCTGTGCAAAGCAAGAACTGTAGCTACCTGTTTTATTTTTGAAATTCGATTCCACAACATCTTAGGTTTCTTTTATTTTCATTAATCACATTAATGAAGTCCCATCATTTAAGTACCTAAACATCACAGATAAATACGATGTACACTTATGCCATCCGCATTCACCTCGATGTCCCCTCGTGCACCGTTAGGTTAGGTAACTAACGGCAGAGCGGGGCAGGGCTAGCACGGGTGTAAAACATAAGTAACGTCTATATAATATATCATATATACTATATACAGTATCCATCACAGAACATATCACATGATCACATCACAGATATCGCAGCAGAAGAAACATATGAAATATTGGATATACTAGGACATCCGTGTTTTCAATACGAGCCAGTATAAAACACGGATTCCACGGTCGCGATGAATAGCCAAACCCACACCTCTAGACCCCTACGAGAGCGGCAAGCAACCCTACCAATTCTAGAGTTAGGAGACCCGGACTCGACTCCTCGAGTTGGTCTCCCACCGGACTCCAGAACCCGGTTACTTGTGCTCCCCTCCTTGGGTCTATCCTAGTGCGGAAAAGAAAATAATATACAAAGGGTGACATCTTCCGCAACCTGGAAGTGCCCCAAATAAAAGAATATTACATACAAGTTTTTACATGAATGAAAATGAAAAACACTCATCTCACATAAAAACCTCCCGGCTATTCAAACATGACGATCCAATATAACATATCCAGCAACACATAACATCACATGTCATCAACGTAAGTAAATATGCGCATCCCAATTGTCGTTGACATATAGCAACGAAACCGGCGATATCACATATTACACTTACGGTCACAGAAAAGAAAGTGTAAAACTACAACAATTGGAATCCGCAACTTGCATAGACATCGCATGCCTAATCAAATGAATACCTTAGACATCACATGCCTAACAATTATAAACCCCGCATTTTAGTCTCAAAATCGAAAACACTTTTCAATATCAAGTCGGGCAATTCAACAAGATTCCCGACATCCTGATCGAATACTCGTCGCAAACTTTAGTAGACGGCCGCACCCCCGATACCGTCGACGAAGTGCACCGAGGCGGAACACCGCTACCGCGAGCACCCAAACGGATGCTTTCGGCGACGGGGTTCTACTACAGTCACTTGGTCGGGGCTATGGAGCGAGGCTGTCTATTAAGTTTACCCGGTGAGTATCCGCGTACGCTACGTGATTGCGACGGACTTTTGATCACATCAAAATTCCGTGGCAACCGATCAAGTGAGACTAAAGTGCTATATTTATAACATTCATACAGTTATCTCATAACTTCTTGTGAATTCCAATTGTTGTATCACATTCCGGATAAATAGAAAATGTTAACCTTTCCGATCGAACAAACGAACACCCAAGTTTTCCCGAAACAGCTCATCACATGAAATAAGTCTAAAAATATTCAGTTCATGCCTCAGTACCAACGGTCCAGCCGTAGAAGGGTCAAGCCAACGCCTCACATGTGGCACGCCGTACTACCCCAAACCCGAAGGTTCAAAGGGCAGTTCAAGACGGTTACATAATCGAGTTAAGGTTTGTTGTCTTCTAGAGGGACCATCGCGTTACTTGCACTACTTAGAACGTGATTAAACTACAGAAAAATCCAACAATTGGAAATTTCCCGGCAGGGGAAAAAGTGGGTATTTATATCCGGTCGAACTTTTTAACACATTCTAAAATTACCCGGAAAAACACACTGACAAAATTAGACAATCCGATCGATACACCGAGTCCCCAATACAACCCAGAAAATTCAACTCTTGAAAAAATATTAAAAATTCCCAGGAAAACCAGCACTGCAAACTAAGAATTACTGTGCAAAATTTAACGCAAGAAGAGACCACATGGCCGCGGAACCGCCGCATTAGCCATGCTAATGCCGCGGTTCCGCCGCACTTTGGTGGATTCAGGGGTACGGGCTTCTCAGTAATTCTTATAATCTCCTGCTGGTTTTTCTGCATATTTTTAATCTGGAAAAAACCTAGTTTTTAAAAAAAGTACAGAGAGCCGTTTTCGGGTTAGGGTTTTGGTTCGATCAGACTTCAAACTCCGTCTACGCATCGCCTAAGGCTCTAGCTAGGCTCTGATACCACTGTAGGGTTCCTAGGCACACTAATGAGGTCTCACAAGGCATCAACCATGCCAATTTCAAATTTTACGGGTGCCGAGAAACCCTAATACGGATCGTTAACTAGAATATTAGGCGAACACTTGCAACTAGTTAACAACTTAACTACAACAACGGAAATACAACCTTTGTAGATCCGGTCCTCCACCTCCATAGATCCGCAATGAAGTCTCCTCGCTGTCCAAATCGAATCCCGGGCTCTAGCGTCGGCTTCATCGGAGAAATGGGCGGGCTAGGTCATCGACTACGATGCCGAAGATGATCTACGTCGAGGCATCACAAGTTCAAGCTCCCACTTCACCAAGTCATAAAACTTGTGAAGAAAACACCCTATACTACTTGGCAAGAGGTAGAGGATGAAGAAATAGGAAGTGGGTTCACTTTAGAATTGGATTTCTCACTCATTTTCTCAAGTTGCCATTGATGGAGGCAAGCTTCTTCTTGAAGAAGAAGAAGAAGAAGATGAAAAATGTTATGATAATTATATTTCAAAAAGAAAATAATATGAATTCTTATCATATACAAACCATAGTTAGGTGTAGAGAATAAATCATGGTTAGTTTGAAGGGTTAGGTTTAAGCATGAAGACAAAATGGTCACTTGGTCAAAGCTTTATGAAGCTTCAACTAGAAAACAAATCAAGCCACCATTTTCTTTTCATTTGCCAAAAAGAAAGAAAGAAAGAAAGAAATAAATAAACAAAACCCTAACCACTCATATAACCATGGTTTAATCTTTACACAAACTCAAGTTAACATGTATCATCAAACATGATACAATCAAGTGCACAAAAGTATATCACATATACAACTTGTGAACTTCAAGTGAGAAAATCCATTTAAAGTGAACCAATACTAGTTAATGCAAAGTAATATATCAAATATATAATTATGCATTAAATCATTAAATCAACACTTGATTTAACGATCCGGTCATATCGCATATAACCGACTAATATACAATGTATCGATTTATCGAATCAATCCTTGATTCGATAACTAGGTTATATCGCATACAACCATATCGATACATTCATCGCGAGAATGAAATACGGTATCACATACATGCATTATTCTCGGTCCCGCACATATCTCATATGCGCTCCTATTTCGTTTCGCTTGAGCCAGAAAACCTCTGTGTAGGACTCTAAAGACTCGTCAATACGCCGGCAGCAGGTGATGATCATATCAAACACCCACAAGCCGCAAGCGGTCTGCTAAACGTAACGGCCACCCGGGTATTGAGCGATCAGAAGATCGACGAGCAAGCCCGCTCACACTCCTGTGAATCCAACCAGTAACGCTTACCGTACAGTCCGGTCTCGTCGTCTGATATGTCGCATATCGCGCCTAGGGGTGGTAAACGTCAGACCCCAATAGCTCGATAAGTCATGTCGATATGAGGTCTATAACAGTTCGAGAAACTACAGGTAACACTTACCAGTAAATCTCAGCAACCCTGGCCAGGGATTTCCGGTTATAGCCAATCGAACACAGTGCAACATCAACTCCCTATACCGGGAGAGATGAATCCCCTCCTATCGCTCATTGCCTCCTTGTGATTCGGGACTGTACCCAAAAACCACCGTTTTGCACGCCCTCTTAGACGTGGTAAGGTGGAAATCAAAGCACAGTGTGAACCACACAAGACTCTATGACGATCTCGGGTTAACAGACTACTCTGTACCAGTGTCACCAGAGAACTGCCATCTGACGTAAGGTATAATACCATCTGGGAGTTCTCGGCGAGTCCGTCCAGTGTACCCAGTCTCCACTGAGCACCCGTATATCATCTCCGATGTCAAACACCAATGGATATGGGATCATCCATCGCCCATCTGTATGGGTCGAGAAGGTATACGCTAGTCTACTCTGGTATATTGATGCCCCGTCTCGATATACCCACGACTAGGGACTTTGAAGGATGTACTTATGGACTACCATGTCCCCACTAGTATGATCCGCATCATAGTCCAGGTAGTCAAGTACACATCCTAAGGGCTTTACCAACATGTAACAGAGAGACAATCAGTGTACACGTTAAGGTAAAGAGCAACCAGATAGTATACTATCATGTCGAGCAAGAAAGTCCTCCCTATATATGTCCCAGCATCCACTACAATATACATCCTATGTATAGCAATGGCCTCTAGGGCATACATATAACTAACACTTTGAGCCGTGGTAGGGAGGAAACCAAAGCGCAGTGGGAACCACACAAGACTCTATGACGATCTCGGGTCTACAGACTAACCTGTACAAGTGTCACAAGAGAACTGCTATCTGACGATATGTATAGTACCATCTAGGAGTTCTCGGCAAGTCCTGTTCGGTGTACCCATTCTCTAATGAGCACATGTGTACAATCTTTGATGTCAAATACCAATAGATGTGGGATCAACCATCGCCCTATACAGGGTCAAGAAATGTACACACTAGTATACTCTAGAATATCGATGCCCTATCTCGATACTCCCTCGATTAGGAACTGTTAAAGGATGTGCTTGCGGACTACATAAGCCCCACTAGTATGATCTGCATCATAGTCCTGGAAGTAAAGCCAACATCCTAAGGGATTTATCCACATGTTTCAGAGAGACAGTATAATAATACAAGTGTACATGTTAAGATAAAGAGCAACCAGATAGAATACTATCATGTCGAGCAAGAAAGTCCTCTCTATATATGTCCAAGCATCCACTATATCATACAATAATGGCCTCTAGGGCATACATATTCCTAACAATCTCCTATTTGCACTAAGGCCAGTTGTTGTAGTATCTCATTCCCAACATCCCAAAAAGTCCCTCAAACTGCGTATGGGGGAGGACCTTCGTGAGTGGATCCGCTATGTTATCCTTCGTGTCAACTCTCCTGATCTCGATCTCTTGGCGATCAACTATCTCCCGGCGATCAACAATCTCCCGGATCGGATGATACCGCCTAAGAATATGTCTGGATCGCTGATGGGACCGAGGTTCCTTGGCCAAAGCCACAGCTCCATTGTTATCACAATACAAAGGTATTGGATGCTCAATGGATGGAACCACACCAAGTTCAGCTATGAACTTCTTCATCCAGACAACTTTTTTGGCAGCGATGTATTCAGCCTCCATTGTCGAGTTTGCCACGGTATCTTTCTTGGAACTCTTCTAACATATCGCCCCTCCATTGAGGGTGAAGACTAAACCTGAGACTAACTTGCTGTCGTCCTTATCACTCTGGAAGCTCGAATCAGTAAAGTACTCCACTTGGAGTTCTCCGTTACCATACACCAAGAACGTTTCTTTAGTCCTTCTCAAGTACTTAAGAATGTTCTTCACAGCTGCCCAGTGCTTCTTCCCGGGATCTGATTGATACCTACTTACTACACTAAGTGCGTAAGCTACATCCGGTCTGGTGCATAACATCGCGTACATGATAGACCCAACTGCAGAAGCATAGGGTATATCTTGCATGTGAGCCCTCTCCAAATCAGTCTTGGGAGACATCTCTTTGGAGAGAGTAATTCCTGAACAAGCGGGTAAATTACCATGCTTAGAATCTTCCATACTAAAACTCTTTAGTATGGTGTCAATGTATTTGTCACGATCCAAAGTTTGGCCCGTGACCGGCACTTAACCACGTAACGTCTACAGGCGTAACGCGGCTAAGTAAGCCAAAACCCAGAAATCAAACCCAGTAAAAGTATAGAGTGTTTTAAGCATTGAATAGAAGCATTTACTAAAATGTTAAGGAACCTGAAGCAGACAATAACTAAGATAACAATATACGACGCCGTAGCGAAGGAAGGGCAATAAGTGGAAAACAAATAGCATGAAAGATAGAGCTGCATAAATAAAGTCGGCTCACAACGAGCTCGACACCAGAGTACAAAATAATATACATCGTCCTCACAACTGGTCTCTAAGTCAATACATAAGTGGTAGATGGAGAGTACTAGATACAATAATGTACATAACTGAAAGATAAATAGATACCGCATAAAACCCCACCCATCAGCAAAAGGGCTAGTATGCCAACTGCAGTGGTATCTGTGTCAAAAGATGCAAGAACGCAGCCTGCCACGACTACTCGAAGGGCAACCTGCAAACACCGTGGCACAACGGGGGTGAGTTGTCAACTCGTGAGTAGTAGATAACATATAAAGGTAATCGCGAGTATGCACGTGCTGCGATACTCTAACCTATGCCAACGGGTATCATCTATATGATGAACTATATGAGCAGTAATCATGCATCAAGTACGATCTAACAACATCTCTAAATGATAAGCATGGTATGCAATAATCATGCATAGCAGGTAAAATCTAATGACATATATATAGGATAAGCAACGTATGCAATAATCGCGCATAGCATGTGAAATCTAATGACATCTATATAGGATCATGGATAAGCAATAATCGTGCATAGCATGTGAAATCTAATGACATCTATATAGGATAAGCAAGGTATGCAATAATCGTGCATAGCATGTGAAATCTAATGACATCTATATAGGATCATAGGTAAGCAATAATCGTGCATAGCATGTGAAATCTAATGACATCTATATAGGATAAGCAAGGTATGCAATAATCGTGCATAGCATGTGAAATCTAATGACATCTATATAGGATCATGGATAAGCAATAATCGTGCATAGCATGTGAAATCTAATGACATCTATATAGGATAAGCAAGGTATGCAATAATTGTGCATAGCATGTGAAATCTAATGACATCTATATAGGATCATGGGTAAGCAATAATCGTGCATAGCATGTGAAATCTAATGACATCTATATAGGATCATGGGTAAGTAATAATCGTGCATAGCATGTGAAATCTAATGACATCTATATAGGATAAGTAAGGTATGCAATAATCGTGCATAGCATGTGAAATCTAATGACAACAGATACAGGATGTGATGTAAAATACTGAATGCTGAGCATGGGGATATAATATCTACACGGAATATCAACGTGGAAAATAATCGGTGTCCATCCATATGCCCAAATCCTGTAACTCTCATAACATCGTGAGTGCCCAATATCGGCACTCAAAATATCAAGAAATACTTGTGTCCAGCATCGACACGCAAATCCTCATATATCGGGCATCCGTCAGTCCGGGTCAGCCCACGGGCTCCGTCTGCGGTATCGGCCCTCGGCCCTGGCAGTACGAGTCGTCCCGTATCCATCTATCGACTCTGGTCAGTATCCTCCAGATAACCACCAGGTCCAACTAATCACCGGTAGGTAGTAGTCCCTTTGCCAGGCTCACCGTCTACTGCACAACGATCCGTTCTCGTCCCAGGGTACCATACCGGGTCCACCATGTACCCGAAATTGGCCTCGTCCACTCCTAAAATCGGGTTTCATATATCACTCTAGCTCCGAGAAAACACATGGTGGACGCACTGAAATATCATATCAAGGGAAACTGGGTTTTTAAATAATTAACTATTCTCTTTTGAAATATCA
Organism: Agapanthus africanus; assembly: GCA_030015575.1. NCBI lineage: Eukaryota > Viridiplantae > Streptophyta > Magnoliopsida > Asparagales > Amaryllidaceae > Agapanthus > Agapanthus africanus. Next base: position 362,768,179 of record JASDDO010000029.1, read on the forward strand.
ACGGTTCCCAAATCCAGAAATAATATGGAAACAACATATCTTAATGCGTAATTCTAAGCAAGTATGAAGATATCAATATATGTGTGCACTGGTATGAGTATATAGTTTGCATGTGCGAAGGTATGAAGATATCAATATATGTATGCACTGGTATGAGTATACGGTGTGCATGTGCGCAGGTATGAAGATATCAATATATGTGATGTATATGGCACAAGTATGGATATGTGATGTATGTGTGTGCCCAAGTATGAATATATATGATATATACGGCACAAGTATGGATATGTGATGTATGTGTGTGCCCAAGTATGAATATATGTGATGTATATGGCACAAGTATGGATATGTGATGTATGTGTGTGCCCAAGTATGAATATATGTGATGTATATGGCACAAGTATGGATATATGATGTATGTGTGTGCCCAAGTATGGATATAGGTGATGTATATGGCACAAGTATGGATATGTGATGTATGTGTGTGCCCAAGTATGAATATATGTGATGTATAGGGGCACAAGGGTAAACATATCAATATATATATATATATATATATATATATATATATATATATATATATATATATATAAGCACTAAGACGAAATATAAAGGGTACCTGTGCACAGGTAGTGATATATCAAAGAAGGTATGCACAAAAGTGCGTACACAGTGTGCATGGTATGAATATAACATATGCCAATATGCGGCAAATCATAACAACGTCAATAAAGCAGAATCAATATGATATATGATTTCTAGCAATCCTATAATGTGAGTGTCATGGCAATCACTAACGGTGTGAGTGTAGCATATAAATCGTGCTCGTGCAACTTGAACCATTAGTGACAGTGCAGTGTTCTATACTACCAGTTCTATATATAACAGGAGGGTATGCTACTAGTATATGTATATGAACACGCATGACTAAATATCCTATTACGCCCTAACGCTTAACGCCATACGGGCGATTTCCCCGTAGATGTTAAATCTACTCACCTGGTCGCGTGCTAAGTATAGTCGACCACGTGCTTCCCTTTCCTGGCGGCGTTTGATGTACCCGCCTGCGAACCTGGAATTTATGAAAGTCACATACATAAGGCGAATCCTGCAAAAACACGATATATCACTAAAAAGGATAACGCGTGCGTGAAACTAACCGTGCGTGCACTCGATGCGTCGCGACATGCGCAACTCACCAGAACTCACTCCGACGCGCTGTGTCGCGCAGCGCGCCACAGAACCATGCGGATCACGCGCGTGTCGCACAAGTTTAAAACGCCGATAAATGGTTTTAGGCTCCAGATTTTGACTCTGGTCCCAACACAAAAAGTTGCAGATACCAAAAACCCTAGCTACCCAGCCTAAACCCACACACCAAAACCCAATACCCCCGCCCCTGTTCTGGCCGCAATTTGCGGCCAGATAGAATATATCTGCGGTCAGAATTGGGAGGTGGGTCCCCGTGTTTTGTGTGTGTGTGTCTGACATGGTTACAGTGCTACAGTCTTCTCAATTTTTATCTGAATGGCTCGGGTCAAAAGAAGATTCCAAAAAGGCTAAAAAGACGATAAAATCGCTAAATTATGCAAACTCGCACAAATCCGGTATTTTTATGAAATCTGGGACCAATCTTGGTTTCACTAGTCTTAACAGCACTTACCAAGGTTATACTAACCATTAAAACCATCACTTGGCTAAATCTCACTCAAAATCACTGAAACTAGCACTAAACTACATATATAAACACTAAACTACACTAACAACCATAACTTAGCAAGATAGGAGTCGGTTTAAGGGGTTATACCTCTAGAGATCCTAGATGAAGGAGAAGAGAGGAAGGAGAAGGGTGTTGTGCTGCCGCTACAGCTCCAGGTATTGCAATTCCTTTGCTACTGCTGCTGTTCTGCTTCACTACAGAAGCTGTTGCTACTGTTTTTACTACAGCAGAAGTTGCTGTTTTATTTTTTGTGTTGTTTGTGCTGCTGTAGCAGCAGTTGTGGTTGTTGTTGTTTGGTGTTGTGTGGCTTTTGTGGTGAAGTGTTGGTATAAGATGATGGTGTGTGTGTGTGAGTGAGAGATGTGAGTGAAATGAGAGTGTGAAAGGGAGTGTGAGAGACATGCAAAAGTGTTGAGGTGAGATGGACTTGTGACCTAACCTTGGAGCCACCATTCTCTCTCTCTCATTAAATGCTTGAATGCACCCCCATCATATCCTCTCTCTCTCTCTCACCACAAGTCAACCTTAAAACCAATTTAAATTTTTAAAACTAAAAATCCTTAATTAAACTAATTAGCTTAACAAAAAGGGTTAGACCACCATGGTTGTCTAAACATGGTTAACCCACATGCACATCTAAACTTGGTAACCCTAGACTTAACCCACCTTAACATGCACAAGTGTGTGCAGTCGAGATAAAAATCTAATAAAATATCCATAAAACCAGATAAGTTATTAGAAACCCGCTTTGGTAAACTTTTTACCAAAAACCCCACATTAACACACAATTACTACTAACACAAACTCAGGTGTTACAGTATCTTGATTGGGACAATCCCAACATCCTCTTAGATCTATCTCTATAGATCTTTATCCCCAGGATGTAGGAGGCATCACCTAGATCTTTCATGGAGAACTTTTGTGATAAGAAGAGCTTGACCGAATGTAGCATAGGAACATCATTTCTTATCAAGAGTATATCATCCACGTACAATCCGAGGAAGACAACCTTACTCTTTACTACCTTATTGTATATACAAGGTTCATTTACGTTTTTGATGAAATCAAACTCTTTGACTACTACATCAAAACAGATGTTCCAGCTTCGCAATGCCTGCTTTAATCCGTAAATTGATTTAAGCAATTAAAGCAGCTTGCACACCTTTCCGCTGCTCCCACTATCTACGAAGCTCTCTGGCTGTGTCATGTACACGCTCTCTTCTAAATCATCATTTAGAAAAGTGGTCTTGATATCCATCTGCCGGATTTCATAGTTATGATATGAAGCAATGGCAAGTAGGATCCTGATGGATTTAAGCATAGCCACTGGAGAAAACGTTTCATCATAATCGACACCAGGTCGTTGACGAAAACCTTTAGCAACAAGTCTAGTTTTGAAGGTCTCAACCTTTCCATCTACACTAATTTTCTTCTTAAAGATCCACTTGCTCCCAATGTGTTTTACCCCTTCAGGAGCAACTTTCAAAGTCCAAACTTTGTTGGTGTACATGGATTCCATCTCAGATCGCATAGCATCCAGCCATTTCACAGAGTCTCCACTTGTGATGGCCTGCTCGAAATTAGTTGGGTCATCATCTTCTATGATGCAATCCTCGCTCTCACCGTCTATGAGAAAACCGTAGTATCTCTCAGGTGGATAAGGAACCCTACTAGATCTGCGGAGTGGCTGAGCTTTCTCGGGGACTACTGAATCCTCTGGTTCTACCAAATCATCAGTTATAGTTTGTGTAGCTGGAACTTCTTCTAGTTCTACCTCATTACCACTAATTTCTTTCATAAGAAATTCCTTTTCTAAAAAGGTGGCATGTCAAAAAATAAACACCTTTTGTTCCTCGGTGTGGTAGAAGATATACCCTCGTGAATGCTTGGGATATCCTACAAACTTGCACAGAACTGACCTTGCCTCGAGCTTTTCCGGATTTTGCGTTTTAACGTAAGCCGGACAACCCTATATCTTAATAAAATTAATGCATGGTCTCTTCCCTTTCCATATCTCATATGGAGTGGTAGGCACGGATTTGGTCGGAACCCTATTCAACAGGTACGCAGCTGTCTCAAGTGCATAACCCCAAAAGGAAATAGGTAACTCAACAATACTCATCATAGAGCGCAGCATATCTAATAGGTTCGATTTCTCCGCTCCGAAACTCCATTGTGCTGTGGTGTATACGGAGGAGTAAGCTGAGAGAGAATCCCATTCTCTTTTAAATAGTCTCGGAATTCCGTGCTCAAGTATTCTTCGTCCTGATCAGATCATAGGACTTTAATATTTTTACCCGTCTGGTTCTCAACTTCGTACTTATATTCTTTGAATTTCTCAAGAGCTTCATATTTGTGTTTCATCAGGAACACATGTTCGAATCTTGAGAGATCATCGGTGAATGTAATAAAGTACGAGGAACCATTCCTGGCATATGTAGATATAGGACTGCATACATCACTATGTATCAGTTCCAAGAGTTCAGTAGCTCTTTATCCGTGTCCAGTAAACGGAGTTATAGTCATTTTGCTTTTGGGACATGACTTGCAAGTTTCATAAGATGTAAATTCGAACGGATTCAAATATCCATCTTTATGTAACTTAGCTAGTCTTGTCGAATTGATATGACCAAGTCTACAATACCACAAGAAGGCTTCATTCATTTATGAATTTTTCCTCTTGTGTGTGTTCTGTATGTTTAGAACTGTGTTTTGATTTAGAACGTATATACCGTTACACAACGTACCAAACCCAATCAACACTTGATTCAGGAAAATGTTCATAACATTTTTCTCTAGTGCAAAATTATATCCATATTTATCTAATAAAGAAACGGATATGATGTTGCACATCATCGACAGTATGTAATAACAGTCGTTCAAAATCAATATATTACTATTTGGCAATACAAGGTGATATTCACCGACAGCTTCGGCAGCAACAATTGCTCCATTCCCTACTATGAGGGACATATCACCCTTTCCCAGTTCTTTACTTCTTCTTAACCCTTGCAACATATTACAAACGTGGGATCTTGATCCGGTATCCATTACTCAGGACGTAGAGCATACTGAGAAACAGTTTTCGATAACGAACACACCTGAAGAAGATGCATCATCATGCTCTTTCTCCGTTCGGGTTGCGTGGGAATCCGTATATTCCCCTATTTCTTTCTCAGACTTATGATAGTCATAAGATAGAGTGGAACTAATGTTCCCCAGCCCAGTATAATAAGCGGGTTTGGTCAATACATCCATATTATTATCTTGATTAAGGCATGTCATGGTCGCTACCAGGAGAGAGAGAGAGAAGAAAATATTTTAGCGTGCGCTCTTGCAAGATTAGATTGGTTATTATCTTATCTAATCAGGATGGCTCTCACTCTTTTTATCAAATCTTCCTTCAAACCCTAAAAGGTAAGATTAGCAGGGATTGATTACACCATACAAGTTCGCCAATCGGTCAGCCAGGCAGGTATTGGTACTTCGAGGGAGTCTCCCCATGCTTTAGCATGAAACTAATTAAATAACCTCGTTTACACAGGGGCATAACCCCGTTAACACCTTTCTTAGATACCTACTGGATTAGCTAATTGTAAAGTGCAAAACTTTCCCAGGAGTAACTCTTACTCGCAGTGGGTACTGGGATCCAACTATCTCATAGAAGGTATGTAATTTCATTGCAAATTCCCAATATCTGTTTTTACCCTAAGCATCTTATGACCTTAACTATGGTATCAGAGCCAAGCTAGAGCATTAGGCAAAGTCTAAACGACGTTAAAGTATTCGATTGATATTTTCGAAACCTTAATTTCATAGTGTCTGTCCAATTTTTCAAAAGTTGATTTTTTCAGATTAAAAATATTCAGAAAATCATGCGTACGACTACCCTAATCCAATCGCATCATATGCGACATATAAGCACTAATCGGCTACCGCACATTACGTCTTGACAGAGGCCAACAAACGCAACACGAATACTGAATAGTCCTTATCTGAAATGACGGAGGGCTACGACTGGTTTTGAATAAAACTTTTAACGTAATGAACATGATATTGTTGTAGAATCTAGTGATTTGAAAAGGAGTGGTTTAAGCCGCGCTTTTAAAATCGAGTAGTTTTCAGAACAAACCGAATGGGTTGTAGCATTTGCTAGTTTTGCTAAAGAGGTCACTCCCGGTAAAAGGATATAGGTTCTTTCCTCATAGAATGATGTGCTGGATATTCATAAAGGAATACCGTTATGCAAAGCAAGAACTAGAGCTACCTTTTTGAAAAAATTGATTCCACAACATCTTTAGGTTTCTTTTCTTTTCATTAATCTCATTAATGATGTTGTTGGGGTTAAAAATTGCATCCCGGTTGACCAAGTCAAAGTCAAAGTCAACCCCAAGTAAGCGGGCCCAAGCCCAGCTCAAGTGGGCCCATGCCCAAGTCGAGCCCCACGGCCAGCCTCCCCCGTGCTAAAATAAAAATCATATAATAAATAATTTTGATATAATTTTTTAATGTATGAATGTAAGCAAAATGGGCATAAAGCCAAATTTTTGTAAAGCCCATGGCTCATGTGCAAAAGAAATGAGCACCTGAGGCATGGAATGGGCAAAATGCCATTTTGTAAAGCCCAAGGGGCCATATGTAAATTTTTAAGCCTATAAAATGCAACACGATGATGAAATAAAGCATACAATTCATTCTCTCAAATTCTAGGATTTGTGTGCCTCCTTCCCCTTTCTCAAGGGTCTAAAACCCTCTTCCTCTTTTTGAATTAAATTAAGAGTTTAACTTTTCCTTTCTCAAAAAGAAGTAGTTTTTCACCACAAAACCCATAAAGTGGAGCTCGGATTTCCCATCAAATCTCTGAAAGGGGAGATTTTGAATCTCACTCCCCTTTCCCCCAAGATCCGGCCAACCGAGAGGAAGAAGAAGATGACCCATCTCCAAAAATCCCACGTTGGGAGGATCCAAGGCTCAAAAGAAGAGCCAAAAATTTCTGGGAGTTTAACTCCTTTCTAGATCAGTTGGAGTTTAACTCCATAAATTAAATTTCTGTTAGGAGTTCAACTCCAAAACCCCTTGGGAGTTCAATTCCCCAACCTAGGGACTAAGCCCCTTCCCGCTGGTGTTTCCCATGGTCGCGTGCCGCGCACGTGACCCGTGGGAGCTAAAGCGCCCAAAGGTCGCGTGCAGCGCACGTGACCCCGGGCACTAAAGCGCCCACGTGCGCGCACGTGACCCGCGGGCACTAAAGCGCCCACGTTCGCGCATGCCCCGCGATCGCATGCAGCACACGTGACCCGCGGTCGCGTGCAAGGCACGTGACACACGGGCACTATAGCACCCACGCGTGCCCCACGCGACCCGCTCAGCGCCCAGTGGTCGCGTGCAACACACGTGACCCGCGGGCGTCTCGCGGTCGCGTGCTGCGCACGGGACCCGCGGGCGCCTCGCAGTCGCGTGCTGCGCACGTGACCCGCTGGCGCCCAGTACCCACGTGCTGTGCACTTGACCAGCGGGCGCCAAGTGCTCACGCGCCAGGCACGTGACTTGTGGGCACCATGCGCCCATTTCCAAGCACGCGTCTTTAAGACGCCCCTCACCCCTCATTTTTCATGCACTCCATACCAATACACGTCCCTCGTTGGGAAATTTTTTCTAACGAGGTGCTGTCTTACACCCCGCAAGGGGGCTGCTAGCCCCCTTGACCCCCAGCCCGCTATCCAGGTAGCGGGACCCCCGTAAAACTCTGCGGGGCCCTCGATATATCCAAAACCCTTTCAAAACATACGTACACTGCACATTGAGCTCGCATGACCTGTTTGACCCGTCAATCGGAGGTTCTCTAGCTCCAAAGGCGAGGAGTAATTAACGGCAGCTTAGTCCACGGCTGCCGGAGATTCGGATCCCCATAATCAATAAACCCCAGCCTACCCTAGGCAGGGGGAATCTGTAATGCGCCTGACAAGCGCACGCGTATTCTCATCTCAATGGGGTGACGAAAAACACCCTACAGACGTCCCATCATTTTTGTTTCCTAAACATCACAAAAGAAATGAAAATAGAATGTACGCTTATGCCATCCGCATTTGCCACGGGGTCCCGTCATTCACCGTTAGGTTACTTAACTAACGGCAGAGCGGGGGCAGGACTAGCACGGATGCAAAACATAAGTAACGTTTATTATATATATAGCATTCGTCAAACGCAGTTATATGATCACACCATAGAACTCAAGCAGCAGAAGCAAACATATGAAATATAGGATATACCAGGAGGTCCGTGTTTTAAATTAAGCCAGTAAAAAACACGGATTCCACGGTCGTGATGAATAGCCAAACCCACATCCCTAGACCCCTACGAGAGCGGCAAGCAACCCTCCCAATTCTAAAGTTAGGAGACCCGGTCTCGACTCCTTAAGATGGTCTCCCACTGGACTCTAGAACCCGGTCACTTGTGCTTCCCGCCTTAGGTCTATCCTAATGCGGAAAAGTAAATAATATACATCAATGGTGACATCATCCTCAACCGGAAGTGTCCCAATAAAGCATATTACATACAAAATTTACATGAATGGAAATAGAAAAACTCTCATCTCACGTAAAAGCCCTCGGCTATTCATTCACGACGATCCAATATAACATATCACAAGCAACACATAATATCACATATCATCAACGTAAGTAAATATGTGTATTCCTGATGTCATTGACGTATAGCAACTAGATCGGGGATACACCACATATTACACTTACGGTCGCAGAAAAGAAATGAAAAATACAATAATTAGAATCCGCATCAAACCTTAGACATCATAAACCCGGAATATCTCATATCTCGGATTTCATGCCTAACCGAATAAATCTTGCATTTTGGTCTCATTTGATCGATTGCCACAGAGTTTCAATTCGTATCAAAACTCCGTCGCAATCTCGTATGGTACGCGAATAGTCGCCCGGAAACACTACTAGATAGCCACGCACCATAGCCCCGACTAAGTGACTATAGGAGAACCCCATTACCAAAAGCATCCACTCGAGTGCTCGCGGTCGCGTTGTTCCGCCCAAGTGCCCTTCGTTGACGGCATCGGGGGTGCGGCAATCTACTAAAGTTCTCGACGAGCATTCGATCATTTTATCGGTAATCTTGTTCAATTACCCGACTTGTTATTGAAAAGTGTTTTCAATTTGAGACTTTGTTAGGAATATGTATGCCCTAGAGCCTATTATTGTATGATATAGTGGATACTTGGACATATATATAGAAGACTTTCTTGCTCGACATGACAGCACGTTATCTGGTTGCTCTTTATCTTAATATGTACACTTGTATTATTATACTTTCGCTATGATACCATGAAAGTGTGTTTTAGCACCTCTACTAGGTTTCCACATGCATCAAGTATGCAATTTAAAAAAATCTAGAGGTCTAAGCTACACTAAACAAGAATCGAACTAGAGAATTAGGGTTTTGTTAGCAAGAAGACACTTTCTAAACTAAGTGAATAGAGAATACAACCTTTGTAGATCGGTCCTTCACTTCTAAAGCTCCAAGTAATAGTCCCTAGAACTCTTCTTAGGCTCCACTTGGTGAAAGGAAAGAGCTTGCTAAGGGATCTTTGATGCCGAAGATGATTCATCTTGAAGTTTCTCTAACTCAAGCTATCTCTTCACTAATAAAGAATTAGTGAAGCAAACAACCTAATCTTATGGACTAGATAAGAGTAGGTTGATGAAGTAGGAATTTTGCTCACTTTAGAAATCTATTTCTCTTTTTATTTCTTCAACTGAAGAAAACCTACAGAGGTAGAAGATGAAACTTGGGTGAAGAAATATCTCAAGTGATAAGTGTGAGAGTTAACCATGGGCTAAAGATAAAATGGTTGGGCAAAAAAATATCTAGAGTAAAAAAAAATTAGTGGAGTGATTCATGGCTTCTACATGCTTCTACAAACATCTTAAGCCATGCTCATTTTCACTCATTTTATTTTACCCTTAATAAATAATCACCACAATTATCTTTAGATTTAGTGTAAGTCTCATACACCCATGTTCAATGTATCATCAAGAATGATACATAATTTAAATACATATATTTATATATATCACATATATATAAATGGGTATAAAGAGAAGAAAATCTTTAGTGAGCACAATATTAGTTAATATATAAATATATCAAATATAAATATATATTAAATTATTAAATCAATATTTGATTTAATAATCCGGTTATATCATATTTAACCGACTAATATCATTTATATGTATATCATATTATCAAATCAACACTTGATTCAATAAACTAGTTATATCACATATAACCGACAATATTCAATATTCAATATCAAATTAACACGTGATTCAATAATCCAGTCATATCATATATAACCGGCCAATATCAAATATATATACATATAACAAATCATTGAATCAACACTTGATTCAACAATCCGGTTATATCACATATAACCTAACCGATATTAAATATCGCGAGATTAGAATACGCTATCACATATCAAGCTCCCACACATATCAGCATATGTGCCCTACTTCGTTTCGCTTGAGCTAGAAAACCTCTGTGTGGGACTCTAAAGACTCGTTAATACGCCATCAGTAGGTACCGATCACATCAGTCACCCACAAGCCGTCAACGGTACTAGCTGGACGTAACGGCTACTCAGGTATTGAGCGAATAGAAGATCAACAACCAAACTTGTCTAAACTCCCGTGAAGTCTATAAGCAACACTTATCGTACAGTCCGGTCTCTTCGTCTGATATGTCGCATATCGAGTCTAGGGGTGGAATCGTCAGACCCCAGTAACTTGATAAGTCATGCCGATGTGTGGCCTATAACCGTTCGAGAAACTACTGATAACACTTACCCGTAAATCTCATCAGCCCTGGACAGGGACTTACTGTTATAGCCAATCAAGCATAGCGCAATATCAACTCCCTATACCGGGAGAGAAGAAACCCCTCCTATCGCTCATTGCTTCCATGTGACTCGGGACTGTACCCAAAATCCACCTGTTTGCACAACTCCTCCGTGGTAGGGAGGAAATCAAAGCACAGTGGGAGCCGCATAAGACTCTATGACGATCTCGGGTCTATAGACTAACCTGTAGAAGTGGCACAAGAGAATTGCTATATGACGATAGGTATGGTACCATCTAGGAGTTTTCGGCGAGTCCTGTTCGGTATACCTATTCTCTAATGAGCACCTGTGTATAATCTTTGATGTCAAACACCAATGGATGTGGGATCAACCATCGCCCCATACAGGGTCAAGAAACGTACACACTAGTCTACTCTGGAATATCGATTCCCTGTCTCGATACTCCCTCGACTAGGAACTGTTAAAGGATGTGCTTGCGGACTACACAAGCCCCACTAGTATGATCTGTATCATAGTCCTGGTAGTCAAGCCAACATCCTAAGGGCATTATCAACATGTATCAGAAAGACAGTATAATAATATAAGTGTACATGTTAAGATAAAGAGCAATCAGATAGCATACTATCATGTCGAGCAAGAAAGTTCTCTATATAAATGTCCAAGCATCCACTATATCATACAATAATGGCCTCTAGGACATACATATTCCTAACACTCCAAGATCTACGAGAAATCGAACTAAATTCTGAACCCTATAAATAGAGGTTTTCTCCCTTAAACGAGATTGTGCCTCCTTTCTTTTCTTTCTTAAAATTTTAAGAACTTTTGTTCTTCTTCAGAGCCAGTGCTCTTTAGCGAAACTTTTGCTTCCCCTTTTTATTATAAGATGTATCCTTATTTTTGATGATATAAATAAAAGAACGCTATTTTTAGGTCGCACTTTTTATCACCGTGCTAAAATTGAATATGTATACCCTAGAGGCCATTATTGTATATTATAGTGGATGTTTGGACAGACATACATACATACATACATACATATATATATATATATATATATATATATATAGGAATTTCTTGCTCAACATGATGGTCTGCTATCTCGTTGCTCTTTATCTTAACATGTGCACTTGTTTTAGTTTACTGTCTCTTTGATACATGTTGATAAAGCCCTTAGGATGTTGGCTTGACTACTGTCGGGACCCGGTTCTTGCTCACGGAATAAAGTGCCCCACAGAACAAAGTGCTATGCCAAGTGTCATATCAAGTGGGCGGGGGCCACCTCTTGAGTCCGTGGGACCCACTATAGAACAATGGGGAATCTTCGGAACACGTTCCGAAAGATGGCAGATCTGTACTATAAATGGAATGATAACACTCTTAAATACAGAGACGCTTTTTAAGTGAATCGGCACTACAGGAGCTTGAGAACTCCATAGTTAAGCGTTCTCGGGCCAGGAAAGTCTTGGGATGGGTGACTTCCTGTAAAGTGGCCTCTGGTCGGGCCCGGTTCGTCCCGAAGGACAAAACCGTGCGGTTTCGTCCAGAGCGGGCAATACTCTCTGTATTGGGGATGGGGCATGACAGAATGGTATCAGAGCTGGTTCCACAATAGTAGGTCTGTGGTTCGAGGACAAACCATTGTTCAAAGGTAGGGAGGATGTCGGGACCCGGTTCTTGCTTACGGAATAAAGTGCCACATGGATCAAAGTGCCACGCCAAGTGTCATGCCAAGAGGGCGGGGGCCACCTCTTGAATCCGTGGGGGCCACCTCTTGAGTTCGTGGGACCCATTGTAGAACAATGAGGAATCTTCAGAACACGTTCCGAAAGAGGGCAGATATGTACTATAAATGGAATGGTACCACTCTTCAATACAGATGAGCCTTTTAAGTGAATCGGCACTACAGGAGCTTGAGAACTCCGTAGTTAAGCGTGCTCAGGCCAGGGAAGTCTTTTGATCGGTGACCTCTTGGGAAGTGACCCCTGGTCGGGTTCGGTTCGTGCCGAAGGACAAAACCGTACGGCTTCGTCCAGAGCGGACAATACTCTCTGTATTGGGGATGGGGCGTGAAAACTACCAGGACTATGATGTAGATCATACTAGTAGAGCTCGAGTAGTCCACAAGCACATCCTTAACAATTCCTAGTCAAAAGAGTATCGAGACAGGGCATCGATATTCTAGAGTAGACTAGTGTGTACGTTTCTTGACCTTGCATGGGGCGATGGTTGATCCCATAACCATTGGTGTTTGACATCAAAGATTGTACATATGTGCTCATTAGAGAATGAGTACACCGAACATGACTCATCGAGAACTCCTTGATGGTACCATACCTATCGTCAGATAGCAGTTCTCTGGTGACACTTATACAGGTTAGTCTGTAGACCCGAGATCGTCATAGTGTCTTGTGTGGATCCCACTGTGCTTTGATTTCCTCCCTACCACGGCTTAAATGAGTCGTGCAAGTCACATGGAGGCAGTGAGCAATAGGAGGGGTTTCGTCTCTCCCGGTATTGAGAGTTGATGTGCTATGCGCGATTGGCTATAACAGCAAGTCCATGGCCAGGGCTGATGAGATTTACTGATAAGTGTTATCAGTAGTTTCTCGATTGGTTATAGGCCATACATCGGCATGACTTATCGAGTTATTGGGGTCTGACGATTCCAACCCCCAGACTCAATATGTGATATATCAGACGAAGAGACCAGACTGTACAGTGAGTGTTGCTTATAGGCTCTACAGGAGTTTGGAAAAGTTTTCTTGTTGATTTTCTATTCGTTCAATACCTGGGTAGCCACTGTAGGGTTCCTAGGCACACTAAGGAGGTTCCACAAAGCATCAACCATGCCAAATTCAAAAATTTCCGGTGCCGAGAAACCTTAATGCGATCGTTGACTAGAGTTTAAGGCGAAACATGCAACTAGTAAACAACTTTACTCTAAAGTGAACGTAAATACAACCTTTGTAGATCTGGTCCTCCACCTCCATAGCTCCGTGTTGACGTCCCTCCGCTGCGCTCATCGGATCTCGGACTCTAGTAATGGTTTCGTTGAAGAAATGTTCGGGCTAGGTCGTCGACTTTGATGCCGAAGATGATCTACATCGAGGCAACACAAGATCAAGCTCCAACTTCACCAAGTCATGAAACTTGTGAAGAAAACACCCTATACTACATGGCAAGTGGTAGAGGATGAAGAAATAGGAAGTGGGTTCACTTTAGAATTGGAATTCTCACTCTTTTTCTCAAGTCACCATTGAAGCTAGCAAGCTTCTTTCTTCTTGAAGAAGAAGAAGAAGAAGAAAAAGAATATGATAAGAATATGAAAAATAGAAAATAAGTGATCCTTATCATATTTGCAACCATGGTTTTGTGTAGAGAATGAACTAGGGTTTAGTTGAATGGTTAGGGTTAAGGACAAAACAAAAATGGTAGACTTTTCAAAGATGCTAGAAAAGCTTCATGAAGCTTCAAGCAAAACAACAAAAGAAAGTCACCATTTCTATTTGCTAAAAACAAATGAATAAATAAATAAGTGAAATGAAACCCTAACCATTCACTAAACATGGTTTAAGTCTTACACAAACCCAAGTTTGCATGTATCATCAAACATGATACAAACAAGTGCACAAAAATATATCACATATACAACTTGTGCATTTCAAGTGAGAAAATCAATCTTGAGTGAACCAATACTAGTTAATGTAAAGTAATATATCAAATATATAATTATACATTAAATCATTAAATCAACACTTGATTCAATGATCCGGTCATGTCGCATATAACCGACTAGTATCAAGTGTATCAATGTATCGAATCAACACTTGATTCGGTAACCTGGTTATATCATATATAACCGTTCGATGATACAAATCGCGAGAATAGAATACGGTATCACATACATGCATTATTCTCGGTCCCGCACATATCTCATATGCGCTCCTATTTCGTTTCGCTTGAGCCAGGAAACCTCTGTGTAGGACTCTAAAGACTCGTCAATACGCCGGCAGCAGGTGATGATCATATCAAACACCCACAAGCCGCAAGCGGTCTGCTAAACGTAACGGTCACCCGGGTATTGAGCGATCAGAAGATTGACGAGCAAGCCCGCTCACACTCCTGTGAATCCAACCAGTAACACTTACCGTACAGCCCGGTCTGATCGTCTGATATGTCGCATATCTCGCCTAGGGGTGGTAAACGTCAGACCCCAATAGCTCGATAAGTCGTGTCGATATGAGGTCTATAACAGATCGAGAAACTACAGGTAACACTTACCAGTAAATCTCAGCAACCCTGGCCAGGGATTTCCGGTTATAGCCAATCGAACACAGCGCAACATCAACTCCCTATACCGGGAGAGACGAATCCCCTCCTATCGCTCATTGCCTCCATGTGATTCGGGACTGTACCCAAAAACCACCGTTTTGCACGCCCTCTTGGACGTGGTAAGGTGGAAATCAAAGCACAGTGGGAACCACACAAGACTCTATGACGATCTCGGGTTAACAGACTACTCTGTACCAGTGTCACCAGAGAACTGCCATCTGACGTAAGGTATAATACCATCTGGGAGTTCTCGGCGAGTCCGTCCAGTGTACCCAGTCTCCACTGAGCACCCGTATATCATCTCTGATGTCAAACACCAATGGATATGGGATCATCCATCGCCCATCTGTATGGGTCGAGAAGGTATACACTAGTCTACTCTGGTATATCGATGCCCTGTCTCGATACACCCATGACTAGGGACCTTGAAGGATGTACTTATGGACTACCATATCCCCACTAGTATGATCCGCATCATAGTCCAGGTAGTCAAGTACACATCCTAAGGGCTTTACCAACATGTAACAGAGAGACAATCGATGTACACGTTAAGGTAAAGAGTAACCAGATAGCATACTATCATGTCGAGCAAGAAAGTCCTCCCTATATATGTCCAAGCATCCACTACAATATACATCCTATGTATAGTAATGGCCTCTAGGGCATACATATAACTAACAGCCGTTACGTCCAGCTAGTACCGCTGACGGCTTGCGGGTATCTGATGTGATCGTTACCTACTGCTGATGTATTGATGAGTCTTTAGAGTTCCACATAGAGCTTTCCTAGCTCAAGCGAAACGAAGTAGGGCATATATGGAGATATGTGCGGGAGCTTGATTAAATACAAGTATATGATACCGTACTCTAATCTAGCATTATATGATATTAGCCGGGTTATATGTGATATAACTGGATTATTGAATCAAGTATTGATTTAATAATTTGATATATATATATATATATATATATATATATATATATATATATATATATATATATATATATAAAGCCCACTTAATTCTTTTCTTCTCATTATATATTTGATATATATGCATAATTGTATCATGGTTGATGATACATTGAACATGGATGTATGAGAATCACATTAGAAGTAAAGATGAGAAGATAATGGGGTGTGTGTGTGTGTGTGTGTGTGTGTGTGTGTGTGTGTGTGTGTGTGTGTGTGTGAATTAAAGAAAAGAAGAATGAGTTGTTCTTTGGTTACTTTGAGAAGTATTGAGAAGCCATGACTCATTTTCTTTCTTTGTTTTATTCATACATATTCATCATTTTCTTGAGATCATCTTATCCTCAAGGTTCACTCTCTCACATACAAGTTCATCTTGCTCTTCTTCTTCTTCATTTTTCTTCACTTGCTACACTATTCATGTAAGAAGAAAAATAAGAGAAGAAATTTTAGTGAGCAAAATCCCTACTTCATCAACCTACACTATTCTAGCAAATTAGTATAGGTTGTTCTTTTCACTAATTCTTAGATTAGTGAAGTGTGAGGTTGATGTTAGTGATATGTATGGCCTAGAGGCCATTATTGTATGATATAGTGGATGCTTGGACATGTATATGGAGGACTTTCTTGCTCGACATGATAGTATACTATCTGGTTGCCTTTATCTTAACATGTTTACTGGTATTATTATACCGTTTCTCATATACATGTTGATAAAGCTCTTAGTGTCACGACCCAAATGTGGCACGTGACCGACACTTAAATCACGTGACATCTAAAGACATCGACACGGTTCAAGTAAGCCAAAACCCGGAATTCTAAAACCCTTTTTGAAAATAGTTGAGATGAGGTTTAATTAATCATCCTACAAAAATCCATTTAAATTAACATATATTTTTATATAAGTATGTTGAAAAGCATTTGTGACGTTTGAAAACCGTCATCTCCTCCTTTGTATTTTTATAAAAACCCGATACAACAAAATCACATAGCCTCCCAACGGAAGCTAGCTTTCACGTCTAAAAGACGGAACAACTAAACAAATTTATAACAGATGTTAACTCTAAAGAGTGTGATATCATCACCCATAAACTCTAAGTCTCGCTTTTAAGTCCATAGTATATCATTTCTAAGTTGATGGAGTTTCCACTAGATACAAGAATAAATGTATAATCAAGAGTGAGTATGATACAATAATAACTCACTCGCCAATCAATCCCCGAAAAGAATGTGTGCCCAAGCCGCCGACAATCCAAGCGGTAAAACCTGCAAGAAACTGTGGCACAACGAGGATGAGTTGCCAACTCAGTGAATAAAAGTACATCTAAAGATAGAAATCGAAATGCATGACGCTGCCTAGATCATAAGTATAGTACCATCAGGATCTGTATCGATATACTATATGATATGCAAAGTCCAACACTAGCTATCATGCAATTACATGTATAATGTCTCAATGTCATATGATTCAATATCATGAATCCAATACTCGTATTGGAATTCCCTTTTTATCTATGGATGTCTGTACAATTTTATGTAGGTACTGTCCCTCGGATCAGTCCTGGTGGAATCCAATAAATAAATATGTAACTGCGTACCTCATGATAATGATCACATCAATATATATATATAAAGATGTCCAGCATTGACATCAAAATCCGAAATCTCTCGTGTCCATCATCGACATGTAAATACAGATATCGTCGACACCACCTCAATAGATGATTGCCACCCGATATCTTGGCTACGATCAGTATTCCCGGAATATCTGTCGCACCAAGTCGAACCTCGGTCAGTATCCCCTGGATATCTACCGTGCTCGTTTTTATTTACGGAATCGAGTCACCTCGTTAGGCTCCCCGCCTATAATGCGGCAATCCTGCCCCTCGGTCTCGACCGTGTCCACCATATATCCAACTGTATCCACCTCCGACTCAGTCTGGATAAAATCGTAAATCCGTAACCGTTACCCATCCGACTCGGTTCGGATATTAAAATCAGAAAACACAAACCTCATGGTGGACGTTTATTCATCATATAAAAATATCAAGTGAGGAATAAGAAACTTGCATATATTGTATTGATGATATATTATATATGTACATATATAACAGTGTCCCATACCACCGATATATATATATATATATATATATATATATATATATATCATCAGGAGTAGAATACTCAGAAATCTCAAGAAATCCAATACATCATCTATAGTATTACAATTCGTAACTTACAACAGGAATACAGAAGATTACATAATTACAGATTTCAACTCTACTGTGTCATGGTACTACTAATGATGTGTAGTGTAGTATATGCGTCTGTGCTCGTGCAACATGGCAATCATTAATATTTGTGCAAGTATTTTACGGTGTAACCTATCAGTACGGTTCTATAGTGACATGGCAGTACCAATGAGGTGTAGTGTAACATATATTCACGTGCTTGTGCAGCATAGTACTCATTGGTATTTGTGCAGTGTTCTATCAGAGTGTGCGTAATCGCAGAAACATATAATATGAGTAATGCAATGCAAACATGTAATTTAATCTAAACTTAACTATATTTTACTTGTTATGAGCTATACCATTATCTTTAGAAATGATCGAAGCGTTAAGTTTAAAATAAGGAAGCTGCCCTAGATTTAAAAATAGATATTCGTTTTAGAAACTGGCACGCATCCGGGTATTTTATTTAAATGGCAACGAATCATAGTTTTTAAAAGAATATAGCTCACACAAGTATTATATCCTAAAACAGAATGTAATCTAACTTTACGAGTCAACAGATAAATTAGCCATATCTGGCACACAAAGTTCATCATTTCCAATTTTCATAAATCCTTGTATTATCTTAAGTACGGCATGATTCCTCGTACAAACTCGTAAATCATATCCGTGTCATACGGATCTAATCATTATGCACATGTCTCCCTTAAAGACTCGGTATGAACTTTATGCAGTGAAGGTCATATAAGATACGATACTATATCAATGTCTTAAATAACTATTATACTAACTAGCAATCATAATAATATTTATAAGGTTGCGGAGGTGCTATACGCCATCCACCCGACTTCCCTCAGTAGATATAAATCTACTCACCAGAAATACGTCGTATCTTCTCAAGAGTCGCCAATCCTTTTTCCTCTCCTTGCGGCCTCCGAAGTCCTCGTGTTTGAATCTAACATAGCAATAACTTGTAAGGAAACGGTTATTCCGACACGGCGAATATTCAAATACACGCTCCTACTTATTAGTTATATTGTATACGACTATATCGAGTTATTAACCACCTAATCTTACTGGATTTTTAACTTAAATCTGTATCGCGACAGAAAACAGTTTGCGATACGCTTTAACCGTATCGTATTTGGTGTTTTAATATATCCTTTCCGATTTATGATTCCAGATTTTATCTGCAGTAGAACTAATTTAATTAAACAACACCAAAATTGCCAAAATTATACACTGGAACCTATCTAACAAGACAAATCCAATTAGCTCCCTATATGGCCGGCGACGCCGGAATTTCCTTTATGGCCGCCGGCCAAAAACCGGCCCTCTGGGTCCGTGATCCTATGAGTTGTTCTAGGTGTTTCCTATATCATTTTAGCACTGTTTTGTTAAGTTAATTATTTTCCTAATATTAGTAGATTTCAACAGAGATTAATTTAAACAAAAATACGAATTTATAGGACATTGTTCAATTTAAATTTAACTAAGCTACATAACTTAAATTACCTACTGTGTTTAAGAAATTTACCCCCCAATTAGTTGTAGGAATAACCCTCCAAGATGCTAAGTCCCTCCTAGCTTGATGGTGATGAAAACCTAGCTTCCTTCTTCTTCTTTTTGTTCTTTCAATGTTTTGTTTTGTTTTTCTTTTCTTTTCTTTAGATTTTTCAGAACTTTCATTTACCACTGATCTGAACAAGGTTTAAATATAGCAATTGAAAGAGATAAGATGAAGGAGGAGGTGGAATCAAGCTAGAGGTAAGGGTTTCATGCAAGTAGGAGGTGGTGGATGTGTGTATGAATGCAAGCATGAAATGTTCATGCCTTATCCTTTAATCTTTGTTTTATTTACACTAAAAATTCTGAGCTAAATGATTTTCCAACCCTTTTCCATCTACACCCTTAACAATTTTCTATTTGCACAATAATCCTACACTTTACGTAAAACCCCCTCACAACTTAGTTTATTATATAAACACTATTTTATTAAAATGAAGCTAAATTTGTCATTAAAACCCTTGTAATTTATTTAGGTTGCATATTAAAATTATAATTTAATTTATCTTACATACAACTCATGAAGTTGACTTATTTGTTTTTACTAACTTTGTGATTTATCATATTATTATTAAATTAATTAACTTTATTTATTTCTAAATTTTCAAAATGCTACAATTAGGATGTTGGCTTGACTACCAGGATTATGATGCAGATCATACTACTGGGACCTGGGTAGTCTACAAGCACATCCTTCAATTGTTCATAGTCGAGGGAATATCGAGACAAGGCATCGATATTCTAGAGTAAACTAGTGCGTATGTTTATTGACCCTGTATGGGGCGACGGTTGATCCCATATCTATTGGTGTTTGATATCAAAAATTGTACATAGGTGCTCATTAGAGAATGAGTACACTGAGTAGGACTCTCCTAGATAGTACTATATCTATCGTCAGATAGCAGTTCTCTGGTGACACCGGTACATATTTGTTTGTAGACCCGAGATCGTCATAGAGTCTTATGTAGTTCCCACTGTGCTTTGATTTCCTCCCTACCACGGCTCAATGGAGTCATGCAAACAGGTGTATTTTAGGTACAGTCCCGAGTCACATGGAGGCAATGAGCGATATGAGGGATTTTGTCTCTCCCGGGATAGGGAGTTGATGTTGCGCTATACTCGATTGGCAATAACAGGAAGTCCCTGGTTAGGGCTGTTGATGAGATTTATTGGTAAGTGCTATCAGTAGTTTCTTGTACCGTTATCAGCCTTACATCGTCATGACTTATCAAGTTATTGGGGTATGACGATTGTTTCTCCCAATCAGAGAGCAAAGCTCTATTCAAAATTTGAAATTTGAACTGAGGCAGCGCCTCACGTGCAAAGCACGAGAGCGCTCGCGCCAAGAGCTCCAGCGCTAAGAGTCAAAGACTTTGAGACAGCGCCTCACGTGCAAAGTACGAGAGCGCCTGCGCCAAGAGCGCCAGCGCCATAAGTTAAAGACTCTGAGGCAGCGCCTCACGTGCAAAGAACGAGAGTGCCAACGCCATGAGTCAAAGAATCTAAGGCAGTGCCTCACGTGCAAAGCACGAGAGCGCCAGCGCCAAGAGTCAAAGACTCTGAGGCAGCGCCTCACGTGCAAAGCACGAGAGCGCCGACGCCAGAACTAAAAGTTCTCCACCCTTTGATCAAAGATCCAACGAAGATGATAAATCATCAAATTACAGAATTAAATTCTGTTAGGGAAATACTCCTCAAATCATTCCAAACAAGAAAGATTGTGTTCTGTAAATCAGAGCATCGTTGGATCAAAGATCCAATGGTGATTAAAAATCACCAAGATACAGAATAAGTTATGTGTGGGAAAATATTTTCCCAATCTTGCTAAAAACAAGAAAGATGTCTTCTGTAAAACAGAATTCTTTGGATGAAAGATCTGACGGTGGATAAAATCCCTAAATCAATTAAGAAATTTCTCAATGAGAGATTTCCTCAACTGAATCAATAAATCAGCCTCCCCTATATAAAGGATCCAAGATTTCAAGTCTAAAGGAGAGGAAACCCCCCCATAAACTTGAAGTTCTCAGAAGAAAAAAAAGAAGAGCAAGCTCTAAGAAGAAGAATTCTCTTCGAGGAAAAACAAAAAGGTAACAGAGATCAGAATATCTCATATGCAAGGGTTTAACCCTCATAAAAAAGAACATAGTTCTTTCCTCGGATCTGAGATCCATGAGACAAGTCTCCCACAAATGAGAATTTAATTCTTACGGGGATGAATTTGTTCTTAGGGATTGAAGATCCGGGGAAGAAGGAAGAATTGAACTTTGCAGAACATAACACAGAAAGAAAAACCTAGCGCCAAGCGCTGCAAAATAAAGAGTGCTTAGCACTCATTGGTTAGCGCTCAGCGCCAAGCACCTCACGTGCCCTTCGTGAGGGCGCTATTCAATAAAAATGGCTCAGCACTCAAATGCTGGCGCTCAGCGCCAAACATTCCACGTGCCCCTCACGTGGGCGCTGCTTAATAAAGAGTGCTTAGCACTCAGTGGTTGGCACTCAGCGCCAAGCGTCTTACGTGCCCCTCACGTGAGCGCTACTAAAAATAAAATAGTGCTCAACACTCAAATGCTAGCACTCAGCGTCAAACGCTCCACGTGCCCCTCATGTGGGCGCTGCTTAATAAAGAGCGCTCAGCACTCAGTGGTTGGCGCTCAGTGCCAAGCGCCTCACGCGCCTCTCACGTGGGCGCTGCTTAAAATAAGAAGTGCCTAGCACTCAAATGCTGCGCTCAGTGCCAAGCGCCCTATATGCCCCTCACATGGGAGCTACTTAACATAGAGTGCTCTGTACTCTTCAAGAAGAGCCTAGCACCATAAAGGGTGTTCAACACTCATAAAAAAGAGAGAAGAAAAAAGTGGGAAAAGCAAAGCAAAGTGTGAGTGTCAGTACTCACATAAATGTTTAGCATTATGTGCACAGAGAAATGACTATGTCCTAGCAAGTGTCTGACACTTTACTTAAAAAGCAAACGACAAAGATTCAGTGAGCTGAACCTAAGTTGGCCAAACTCCTAAATCTACCGAGCCCATGTGCTCTTTATTTTTCCAAATTGGTCCTAGTCCCAAACAAGACTGTCGATCTTCCGATGAACACCCATTGGTTCAAGGGTACATCTCTCCACACCTCCAAGACATGTTGTTGTAATTCTTCAACGTCTTCAGAGAGATGGAAGGTCCCAATAACCAATAACTCTTGATATACCCCCAAACCAACAAACCATAAACCCTTTGGACCGCAACGTCCTTAAAACTAAATTATGGACCGTAACGTCCCTAAACTAAACTCTATAGACTATGATTTCTTTAAATCACGGACTATGATGTCCTTAAACCCAATGGACCGTAACGTCCCTAAACTAAACTCTATAGACTATGATGTCTTTAAACTACGGACTATGATATCCTTAAATCCAATGGACCGTAACGTCCCTAAACTAAATTCTATAGACTATGATGTCTTTAAACCACGGACTATGATGTCCTTAAACCTAATGGACCGTAACGTCCCTAAACTAAACACTATAGACTATGATGTCTTTAAACCGCGGACTATGATGTCCTTAAACCCAATGGACCACAACTTCCCTAAACTAAACTCTATAGACTATGATGTCTTTAAATCACGGACTATGATGTCCTTAAACCACGGACTGATGTTCTTAAACTAAAAAACCCTGTTAAGTAGATCTTAGTCTAAAAATTAGACTAACGTATCCTTAACAAACATTTAAGTTGATCTTAATCTCAAACGAGGTTAACGATCCTTAAATCAACCAAAATCCAAATCTAAGAAAATACGGATTTGGACTAATCCACGCCCTACGGGCGACACCATAAATTAGTCTCCGTATACAATCCACGGGCAACCAAAAATAAAACAAACACACAAGACACGAAGTGAACATCCGGAGAAGGAGAAAGTGGTTATCGCTACACGGTAACGTAATTAACCGCAGGGGCTTACGTCTGCAGGGAAGAGCGTCCTCACAATCAAAAACCCCTCACAATGAGGGGGAATCTGACGAAGTCTGCTACAACGGCTGCATCCATCTAAACCTCCGATACACGGTGCCATAAATCAACTTGGTATCTTCGGAGAGGTGAACGGATAAAACTAAATAGCATCTGCTCCCAAAATACAGGCCTGATGTCCCAACGTCCCGATCGCGTCTTTTGGCGATGAACAGATTTTGGCACGCCCGGTGGGACCTTTTCCTCTTTCTACTCAACACTTCGTGTGTCGTGTTCACGAATGAATCGTGGTTTAATATGGTTTCCCCTGGATTCGAGGTACTAAAATTTGGTATCTTGCTCCATGCAGAAGAGAAGATGGCGTCAATGGCTTCCAACTGCACCGACTGCAACAACAACTCCCACCCCGTCCCTGCTGGAGGAGTAACTTACGGGCCCCAAGTGGCCTCCATCTTCGCAATGCTGGTGGAACAGGTGACACAGGCCACCACTGGATTGTTCTTCAAGACCATGCTCCCGCCAATGAGCTTCAACGCTCCAATGCCGTCATAGGAAGCTCCAAAGAAGTCAGTCTTTGATCGGCTTACCACTACCATCACCCCTCTCAACGGGTCGTCCAAGTCCAACACCTCGATCTTTAACAGACTAGGCCAAAACTCAAGTGGGCTCGTGAAGAAGCCTGCAATACCCAAAAGAGTTATCCCGAAGCGGATAACTATTCCAGCTCCGGTAAACGAAGTCATCAGAGGGGCTTCTCCTGCTAAGGGATCGGTCTTCGCAAGACTGGCCGTTCCAACTCCCACTGCGGGTGGAGTCGCCCAAACTGCTTCCCCTACTCGAAAGTCGGTCTTCGACAGATTAGACGTTCCCTCTCAACGGATGTCAGTCTTCGACAGGCTGGCACCAACAACAGGCTCTCCTCAAAGCAGGGGGCATGAGGAAGCTACCCCGATGATAGAGGTGATCCCGGCCACGTGTCATGCTCTACGTCGCCACTGACGCCGAGTGAGGAAAGCTGGGGGCAGTTCTCCCTCTGGACTTACCCCACCAGCTCCAATACTGGAAATTGATACTGCCGTTCCAACTGGGAACAACTTTAAGCCGCTCAGGAGGGTACGCAAGAACTCTCCAACTGCCGTGTTGAAAAAGTCTCCTCCACCCGTGGAAAATGTTAGTAAGGTGAAGCCGGAACAACCCTCTCAGCGGCTGTCCTCCAATATCCACAGGGTCTGGCGAAGGGTCAAAGACTCTGTGATTAACCAAGACTACTCCCGCCAATCGAAGAAAATAAAGGTCTGACAAGAAGAGAATCATCCTGCCATCGTACCACGGAAAATATCGTCTGCGATAGCCCCCTCAACTTCGACCGCCCATAAAAGGAGAAGGCCGGAGAAGACCCCCATGTCTATGACGAATCTCAAGTGCACTGAGCCTAAATGCCCCAAGTCTAGGGGCATGGTAGTGCACACCATTTACATGGCTTCCGGCAAGGAGGATAGTCGTGCTTCCGTAAGTCATCGACTACTCACTCGATCGTTGACAAAAGCACAAGAGCAGTAGCAAAAGCTCTAAGAAATGCTAATGAAGATGTCCGCACTTACTGGGCAGAAAGAAAGCCCAGAAGTATCGTCGGATCAACACCAGGAACAGGAAACCGATACCGAGTTCCTTCGAAGAATGCTCGAAAAGAAAGATAAAGAGGTCGCGGAACAAGCGGCTAACATAAAACAAATGGCGCTCTTATTCCAAGATATGGTAGAGATGATGATCCAGCCGGACCCTCCAGCCGAAGGCCCTCCCATAATCCTTGAAGACGACAGAGGGGAGACATCAAACCCTCTTCCGGCTCTATCAGCAGCCAAGGAAGAGACCATCTTTAAAGCCGCCCTTGCCGACTATATAGCTCAACAGATATGAGCTCATCAGGCGAGCGAAGCGGCTGGCCAAGTCATCTAGACTGGACGACCCTATCCGGGTTGGTACGATCAAATTAAGTACCCGCCAGGATATACGATCCCCAAATTCCATGTGTATAAGGGGACGGGTAATCCACACCAGCACGTTGCTCAATTCAGAGCTTTGTGCGGTAATACTGGGGGTGACGACAAACTGCTGCTTCACTAGTTTGTTGGCAGCTTGTCGGAGACGACATTCGAATGGTACTCCGAGCTCCCGAATGACTCTGTCAAGACATTTGCAGAAATGGAGCTACTGCTTAAATAAAGGTTCGCAAGCGCTAGCGATCACACCCCGATTACCGTATTAATCAACGCTAGAGTGAAGCCGGGAGAAACCTGGGTTAAGTATGCAATTCGATGGTGAAACCTATGGTTGAGATGCGAACAATGCATAGAACAAGCTCCTGCTGTTGGCATGTTCGTAGGGACCCTGGACCCGCAGGCAACTATATCTCAATTCATGATGTTCTTCAAGCCGACCACTTTCCAAGCCTTGATCGACAAGCTGGACCAAATGGACCAGATGAGCCATAGACCATCATCCTCGAAGACGGATCTTCGAAGTGAAAAAGGCAAAGGGAAGGCGACCTTCATCGCCAACGCTCAGCAACAGCCAAGTGATCAGAAACCAGCTGCTCGCCAAAATGATAAATAGCGAACACTCGGAGAAAAGCTGAGACGTCCTTACTCATTCCCTCAGGATAAGACGAGAAGACTGTTCGAACTAGCGGTGCGCAACAGGCTTATCACTCTACCAGATCCGAGACGTCCCCTGCAACTGGGCGACGTCAACAATCAAGTTGGTCTACCAAATGTGTTTTCCCTACTTAACAGGCTCAGGAAGCTTTCTCGTTGTCCCTATTTAGCCTGAGGTATCAGGTTACCTATTTCTATATCTCTATGGCGTATTTCAAACTTTAAATATGCATACCACACGTTGCCCTTACCCTGAATTCAATTCTCTCTTTCTATCAAAATTAGATAGGTGTTTAGGCCACATCTTATTGTAGAAAGAGACAGGCTATTACAGATGGATTTGATTTTTACGTGAGCATAGAGATGCTAGATGACTAATCAAAGAACTAGTCTCCAGAGTGCCCTCCTGGGGAGCAACCGAGAACAAGGGCGGTGGATGGGACATTGATCCTAATTACTGCCCCTACCACCGAATATTGGGCCACCCAATCGACCGAAAGGTTGAAGCACTCCAACCAGATCGAAGCACGCCTGCGGCAGACAAAAGCAGACTTAAGACAAGGAAACGGTTCGCTAAAGCCCTGTCAATGGGAATGAAGCTGCCACCTTTCAAAGGAGATACTCCTGTCGGTATATACTTTGACGAAGCGGACGTTCATCCTAACTACTGCTTATACCATCAGAGGATTGCACACCCTACCGAAGAGTGCATGGCTTTTAAAAAGTGGTGGCAGGGATACATTGCTCATCGACAACATATAAAGCAGATGAAGCACAAAACTCATCGGGAGCAGAGAAATATGACGGATGAGTGCAAAAGAACTGCCAGCAACTGTTACATGGTTGATACCAAGAGGTCTCAAGTTCTCACCTTCGGGAGCGATTCTGATGAAGAAATAGCCCTCAGCCCTCTCTTCAAAGAATCCACCTCGGGAAAAGAGAAAGAGATGGAGAACTGTGAGAATATTCAGCTGCGCAACTGTACGTTGCCCAAAAAGAATCTCGAACCTACAAACAAGGGGTCGAACAAAAAAGATAAGGGGAAGGAAAAAGTCCCTGAGGATATCGCCCCCGATGAGCGAGTCATCGAAAAGCTTACAGCCAAGGACCCGCTCAAGAATAACAAGGTGGATTACAATATCCTGGCACATCTGAGAAAAATACCCTCACAATTGAGTATCTTGGATGCCTTTCTCTTGTCTAAAGAAGCATCAGATTCCCTGATCAAGGCATTACAAGAGCCTGAGAAGTTCCAAGCTTTTCTTACCGAAGAAAAGATGAAGGACGAGCTGGAAGAAGTGCACACAGCTGACATCACTTTCGGCGATGAAGATCTCTTCCTCGGAACGTGTGAGCACAATTGTCCCCTGTATGTCACCGGGTACTGCCATGACATCAAGATAGGGAAGATCTTAGTTCACAACGGGTCCTCCGTCAACCTCCTAAACGTGAGGGTGCTAAAAGAAATATGCATGAGCGTTCAGCACCTCACTCGGGATAAAATCACCATCTTCGGGTTCGATTCCCAGTCATCACGGATGCTCGGGTCTGTGATTCTGACGTTACGCTTTGGGCTGCTCGTCACTGACATCAAATTTCATGTCATTGACGCCAAGACCTGTTACAACACTTTACTTGGAAGGCCTTGGTTGCACGAGTACAATATCATCCCTTCTACACAACATCAGTGTATGAAGTATTTCAAAGATGGTCTCTAGTATACCGTGACAGGAGAACTAAACCCATTCTCCGTGAATGAAGTCCGAAAGTACGAAAATGCGAAGTATTTCCTACCAGACTTTGAAGACACAGAAATATGCCATAAACCGGAGAATAAGCAAAAATCTATCACCACTATCCCGGTCTTCGGGAGCGATACCGAGGAGGAAGAAGAGATAGTCTATTCGGGGCTGTCCCAATACAACAGGCCGGGACCATCTACCCCTATTATGGTCTTTGGCAGTGACTCTGAAGACGAAGTCAACACAGTGTTCTCGGTCCGTCCATCAATGCGGGCCTTCACTGGAAATGATCAGAGTCTACAAATCACCATGGTTCCGCCGCAGCACTACAGAGATCTTGATACGTTTGAGACATATAGTATGCAAGAGCTGCAGACATTCTACGTCCCTCCTAGGCGAAGAGGTGAAAAGGCGATCCTATTCTATCGATCCAGGGAAACCACAGTCGAGAGAGAAGTCTGGCGTGGTGCCGAACCTGCGCTTGACAAGCTCCAACTAATCCGTCTGCCCAGATACTACGTAGAGAGATTAAAAAGGTTATTAAGATGCCAAGGCGTACCTTTTAAACAGACTGCTTGACAAGCCCAATTCTACAACAGGATCTGGAACTTCCCCAGAACTCAGCGAAAATCGTCTAACGGAAAGATGGAAACGATTGGGCTTGGATATGTCCAGTCCAAGAAACGGAAGCAATTCCATGGTTACCATGTCATAAATGACCTCGATGAAGAAAGGGATGCTCTTTTAAAAGGCGCTGATGTTGAACCAGAACAAAGTCATACCATAAAAGTGTTGAGTCCGTCGTTTGAAGAACAGATGGACAAGCTAATAAGGGAAGCGGGTCAAAAGGTTCGGAACGACCATAGCCGCGAAATGGCCATTTACGAGAAAGCCAAGATGCAACGCCTCCTTCAACAGGCTGCGGAGGATGACATTGCCCATCACCGTCAGCCTGCCATGCATTCCCAAGACAAGAAAAAGGCCCGACGCGGAGGCAAAAACAAGTTAAAGAACGGAAAAAACATTCGACAGCGGCAAAACGGATCCAAAAGACCACGCGATCAAGAAAGAATCAGCCGGAATCCATCTCTTATGAAAAATATGGGTCGAGCATATTCTTTTCCTCGAGACAAGACAAGGAGAATCTTTGACCTTGTCATGAAACACCAGATGATGACACTCCCGGAGTCTCGGCATCCCGAGCAAGCAAACGAGGTTCATCACCCGGATTATTGCTCCTATCACCGAGCGATAGGACATCCTCTTAAAGACTTCTTCACCTTCAAAAACTAGGTCGAAGACTAATATCAACTCAGCAAATTCGCTCTATCCAACAGTTGGAGGGTAGCCCCACCACAAAAACATGTGCCCAAAGTAACAAGTATAGTGAGAGTAGAGCGAGATCAACATCGGTCTTGGAAACGATCTCGTGCCTGTCACGTAATAACGCTGTCAGAAGAAAGAGAGTACGAGAATATGGATGACTTCTCCTGCTTCTTCAAAAACGAAGAGGAATTGATCTCAGAATTTCCACCAGCGCCGAAAGAGTTGGAAGATGGAATACATACTACTGCAGACAACCTAAAGAAAATCGACCTGGGGACGGCAAACGACCTGCGGCCTACGTTTGTCAGTGAGCTGCTGTCTAAGGAACAGGTGGCTATGCTAAAAGACGTGCTCATGCAGTATAAAGACTGCTTCTCATGGAACTATTCCGAGATGCCAGGGCTAAATCCAGAAATAGCTGTGCATAAATTAGAGATATTTCCGGACGTCAAGCCGGTCAAACAAGCGCCAAGAAGAATGCGGCTTGAACTTGAAATGAGTATCAACGCTGAAGTCAAGAAGCTAATCGACTCCGGCTTCATCCAAGAAGTTCAATACCCTGTGATGAAGAAAATGGGACGGTGTGCATCTGCGTGGACTTTCGGGACCTTAACAAAGCCTGTCCAAAAGATGATTTCCCCGTACCGGTGACCGAGTTGATGATAGACAACACATCCACTCACGAAGTCTTCTCCTTCATGGATGGCTCATCAGGGTACAATAAAATAAAGATGCATCCCGAAGACCAGAAGCATACCGCTTTCCAGACTCCTCTGGGCATATTTTGCTACAAAGTGATGCCTTTTGATCTGAAGAACGTCGGCGTTACCTATCAGAGGGCCATGACAAAGATTTTCGATGACCTGATACATGAAGTTGTCGAATGCTATATCGATGACCTCGTGGTGAAAAGCAAATCATATGAGGAGCACTGGGAGCATATGAAGATAGTGTTCCAGCGTCTTCGGAAATAGAACCTGAAGATGAACCTTCTCAAATGCGCGTTCGGAGTTTCCTCGGGCAAATTCCTAGGGTTCATCATACGACACTGGGGCATCGAAATAGATCCATCGAAGAACAAAGCAATTATGGAAATTCCCATTCCAAGAACTTTAAAACAGTTGCGGTCGCTACAAAGAAAGCTCGCGTACATCTGGCGGTTCATAGCCAATCTCTCCGAAAAATGCCGTCCCTACAGTCACCTGATGAAGAAGGGGACCCCGTTCATTTGGGATCGTAAATGCCAGGGTGCACTGGACGAAATCAAGCAATACCTGCAGAATCCGCCTGTATTGACCGCTCCAGTCAAGAGAAAGCCTCTCATCCTGTACACAACCGCCCTTGAGGATTTCTTAGGCGCACTATGGGCACAAGAGAACGACCAGGGAAAGGAGAGAGCTCTCTACTACTTGAGTCGAGTTCTACTGGGGGCAGAAAATAACTACTTCCCTATCGAAAAACACTGCCTGGCGTTAATCTTCGCTATAACGAAGCTTCGACATTATGCCCTGGCACATGAGGTCCATCTTGGTGAATCCTCTCAAATATTTGATGTCAAGAGCCATATTAACAGGACGACTCGCTAAATGGGCCCTCCTCTTGATAAAGTTCTCGATAATTTCTCGACCCCTCAAGGCAGTGAAAGGCCAAGACATCACCGACTTCCTCGCCGAGCATCCGATACCTGCTGATTCACCCATAAATTGCGAATTTCCAAACGAGCACACGTTTGACACAATCAATAGGGAAAGAGGAGAGAGTGATACTCGATGGGAACTCTACTTCGATGGGGCATCTTCCATAAAGAGGCGAAAGCACAGCTCTCCCATAATCAAATCTGGGATAGGCATCATCTTCGTGACTCCACAAGGAGGGATAATGTGCTTTGCCTTTTCCTTAACGAAGCCAATAAGTGTAAGTCTACGGTAGTTCCCCGGCCGTCATTCTGATGCCAAACGCGGAACAAAAACTTTTATAACTGGCGCTATCGCACAATATAACCCGGATCTTGCCATTAATGCTAAACTAACAAACTGTAAAGAGGTAGAAAGGCTATACCGATCGATCCGAGTCCTTCGGTCTTTAGCCATCATCCCACGCTCCTTGCGGCAACTCCGATCTCCTGTCTCCTCATCGATGTGGTACCACGTCAACGGATCTTTAAACGGGCTCCCGCCTCTGTACCGAGGAAACTCGGTCATCAAATCTGCCAAAAGAGATGACCAAGATGAAGTAGAGAACGAGTAGAATACTTTGTCTCAAACACCCTAGGATTCTCATCACATGAGAGGGTTAGGGTGGAGGTTGAAGAAGATGCTAAGGATTGGAAATGGTGAACTCAAGAAAGCAAAAGAAAACCAAGCATATAAACTTCTCTCTTATTTTCTCATCCTTTTGTGAATAGATATATGAGGTTTATTTTTCAAAAAACCAAAGAAAATATCTAATACAAATATCTCCTCAAATATCCATACCTAAAACAAAACACATTAATTCCTTAATGACTCACTAGATGACTCATTACATGAGTCATTAGTGAACATTCTAGAATTAATGTGTCATCCAAATGAGTCACACTTTCCAAAACCTATTTAATCATTTAAACTAAAATGATTAACCAAAAGAAATGCATCTTTTAAAGTAATCTCGTAACGGATTACGAGAATACCCCTCAAATGTAAATACATACCTGTATCCGTATTCCGACCGAATACGAATACGAGAGACTAAAATATTCCGACTCAATATAATACTTGGATCCGGCTTAAACCAAAGCCCACTGGTATTATCTGTCCGAAATATGACACGTGCATAAATGCATGTGCATTTAAAAACCCTGCCATAAAACCATACGGCCTCTACAACGTTTCGCCCGAACTTGGGAAACTATCTGTGGGGGACTCTAAAGACTCGTCAGTACCCTAACAGTGGGTTTAACCACAAGCATGTCAGCGGCACTAGCTGTGCGTAACGGCTGCCCATGTACCGACCGAAAGGTAAGCTGATGAGCGAACTCATCCTGGAACCCTACTGAGCCTATCAGTGACAATATACATACAGTCCGGTCCGTTCGTCTATGAGTATCGTATAACGGGCCAAGGGGGCTGGTAACGTCAGACCCCCAATAGCGGTATAAGTCGTGTCGGAGAGTAGCCCTGAACACCCTAAGATACTACTGGAGTACCTACCAGTAAATCTCCTGCTTCGACCGAGGGCTTCGTGTAATAGCTCTCCTAGATACAGCGCGATCTCACCCCCAATACCGTGAGAGACGAATCCCCCGCCGATCCGCTCACTTGCCTCCATGTGGCTCGGGACTGTACCTAACTAAAACCTGTTTGCACGACTCCTTTGAGCCGTGGTAGGGTAGTAATCAAAGCACAGTAGGAACTCACACGAGACAAATGACGACCTCAGGTCGATGAACTAACCTGTACACATGTCACCAGAGAACTGCTATCTGACGCTAGGTATAATACCAACTAGCAGGTTCCCGGCAAGTCCTGTCCGGTGTACTCATAACCCAATGAGCACATGTATACATCTTAGGTGATCCAACTGACACCAATGGCTTGTGAGACCGGCCACCGCCCCT
Source organism: Agapanthus africanus (assembly GCA_030015575.1). Lineage (NCBI taxonomy): Eukaryota > Viridiplantae > Streptophyta > Magnoliopsida > Asparagales > Amaryllidaceae > Agapanthus > Agapanthus africanus. Next base: position 362,801,187 of record JASDDO010000029.1, read on the forward strand.
CGTCGGGGTCTCGACTGTATACACTAGTCTACTCCGGAGTATCGATGCCCTGTCTCGAAACTCCCACGACTAGAGATCACTTTTAAGGATGTGCTTATGGACTACCCAACTCTCACGTATATGATCGCCATCATACTGCTGGTAGTCAAGCAAGATCCTAAGGGCTCTATCAACGTGTAATAGTGAACATGTCACCTAAAGCTGTACACGACTGATAAAGGCAAACCAGATAGCATACTGTCATTACGAGTAAGACTGTGCTACCGGTATAGGTTTTCCTCAATCATTGCAATCACGTGCTTGCGATCCAATAATTGACTTTGAGGGCACTATAACCAACAATCTCCCACTTGCAGTTAAGACTAATTATTGTGATGTCGCATACTCACAGCCCGTGTGATACCGAACACCCAACTCCTCTACTAGTCAGTTTCACAAAGCTCGTTTGTAAAACTCTTGTGTTCGAGAAATAGCCTCAATGAGTGGATCCGCCCTGATGTTTCTTTCTATGTCTCTCTTAATCTCAAGTTCACGGAGAAAGCCATCTCCCGAATTGAGTAATACCTGTCTTAAAGTATGTCTGGATATCTGATGGGACCTAGTTCATAAATGAACTCCAAATCCAAACTTCTTAGACTGTATTGATAGCTGAAACTAATCAGCGTCCAGCACCATGCCTCCTACAGTATCCTCTTGGACCACCTGTCCATAATACTGCCCCTCATCAGAGGGAAAACTATAACTCTGACAATCATTCTGTCATCCATGTCACCTTGGAAGCCTGGAATGATGACCGTCTCCCGAAGGAGGCTGCCGTCATCAAATCCCCAGAACATACACTTATGTTCTAAAACTGCTTCCGTATGTTTCTTCAGGATTGGATTAATATAAACTTATTGCATCTAGTGCAAAAACAACATCTGGTGTGGTACTTGACATCTCACGATTGACTCAATTGCCTAAGCAAGTGATATGCCAATCATGCACATCCCTCTCCCCTTTAGTCTGTAAGACACCTTTAGAGAGGGTGACTCCATCACCTGCAGGTACACCACCATGCCAGGAGCCATCCATTCTAAAATACTATTAGAATACTGTCAAAGTACCCACATTGGGAAACTAACCAAATCTAGGTCTAAAACCATAGATCTAGTAACCAGAATGTCAGATATTATATCCATATCCTTTGTGGAGAAACAATTATGTGACGACCACAGTATAACCGATCGTAGGATAGGAATCTTACTTCCTACTCTGTGTATGTCATCCAAATACCAGGACATCACACCCTACTACCTTTTTAACAGATCCATCCCCTATTCTGATGAAGTTAAAGCCATGACTGTCACATCAAAAATAGATGATCTATCTCCGCTATAACCGCTCAAGTCTATAAATAGGCATAAGCTACTTGCCCACTATGCTTCCGCTGCTCCCACTGACCACAACAACCCTCTGGTAGAATAATATATACATGCATTTCTAAAGCTAGTTTAGAACGACGCTATACTTAACCTCCTGCCGGGTCTCATAGCCTGGAACAACAGTAGTGTCAAGTCTGGGTAAACAAGAACCTCCCTGTCACCGTCCTTGAGGCTACCGGAGTACCTCTCGGGTGTCTGAGGTTACCCACCATATCTGCGGAGTGGCTAATAGAATGTCAAACTTGATTTAATCTATAGGTCCTATTAAATTTTCCGTAATCGTTTGCGGTTCTGGAATCACTTCCAGTTCTACCATACTCCTACTACTGTTTTCTGAAAAAAATCCATTTTATTAAAACTGTGGCGAGTCAAGAACAATATCACCATTGATCTTCCAGATGGTAGAAAGTCAACCCTCGTCATAGCCTGGGTCAACCCACAAACTGCCATTACAGAAACGTGCCTTGAGTTATCCAGAGTCTGGTTTTAAGCATAAGCCGGACAACTCTCCGTACCTTAACATCGTTAAGATATGAACCATTCTATATCCAATATAGAAACTTTGGCACTTGTTTAATTGGAACCAGATTCAATCATGCAGCTGTCTCCAGTGCATATCAACTTAATGGAGAGAGGCTAATCGGCATTACTCAACTTAGGAATACATCCAATTATGAGTAACCTGAAAGAGAAACAAGTTTCTCAAAACCATTACTATCAACTGAATACCAATCACAAGTATCTACATCTTCGATCAACTTGAAGAATCCCGATACTTGAGACACCTGGTTCTCTACTTTATTTTTATACCGGTAACTTCTCAAAACTTAGACATTGTATTTCTACGAAACACTTGTCTAAAAACTATAGAAGTCACAAGTAAACAGAATATAGTACGAGGACCAACCCCTTTGTCCTGATGGACACTGGACAACATACAATACTCTGTATAAGTCCGCTGAGTTGAATAACTCAAAACCTGTGCATTGTAGGTTGAAAACTGTACTTATGGTTAAGAACTACTCCGCTGTTCAATGCTCCTTACGCAATCGTCAATTGATATAGGTAAATGTCACGGACATAATTTCAAAAAGTTATATCTCACTTTATAAAAATAAACGTACAGATATATCAGTTTGAAATTGGTGCACAACAACGGATACTCAAAACCAAATACTTGCCGTCCGGCAAAAACCCAGGCGATTTCCTCAAATATCACCAATTACAACGAATTCCGATATAATGAGGATGATCACTTAGTTCCCAATAACTTACTCCCACTCATCATCTGTAAAAATATACAGATGTGAGAATCATACCTGGTAAATACATACCCTGGAGTAAGTATCTAATCGGGAAATCAGTTTTCCTTTTACAATGCACAGTAAAATTGAAACATGAAAATGTTTCGTAGGGGTATCCTGGTATTCCTAGTAATGCCTCTTCCATAATCCAATTCATGACTATAACCGTATATTTCTTTTCCATCTCTCCAAATCCCTTTATTTGTCTTTATTCATTACCTTCTGTACACCCTACTTAGGCTAAGTGGTTTTCTTCCTTCCCTACCATTCGACACCATCCTATGGTTTGGAAGAAGACTATCCAGTAAGCATAATAGGTGTACTCTCCTAAATTAAGGAGTACTCGCAACTTGAGAGAAGGTGATGATAAAAGACAACTGAATAATACCATATTTTATTTCTCCCGAACTGGGGAAAAAAGCAAAGGTGAAATAGGAGTGGCCATGAAGTACGCGGTTTGGTCGTGAATGATAGCAGTCGCAATTTACTTTGCCCTCTTTCTAATCCCTTTATTTTGTCTTTACTTATTACCTTCTGTACACCCTACTTAGGCTAATTGGTTTTTCTTCATTCCCTACCTTTTGGCACCTGCCTATGGTTTGGAAGAAGACTATCCAATAAACGTAATAGGTGTACTCTCCTAAACTAAGGAGCCCTGGCAACCTGAGAGAAGGTGATGATAAAAGACAACCGAATAAACCAATTCAATTTCTCCTGAACCTGGATCCATCCTCGAAGAAGTCCCTTCGAGTTTGTATATAACCATACGATGGATCTATTCATGGAAGTGGATGTTCATAGTGATACGAGGTGTTTTGAGAAATGCAAAGGGTAAAAGAAGGAGCGGTAATGACTTATGCAACTTAGACAATCCAAAAGCCAGTATTTTAAGAAGGTTCGGTCAACTTGGTCACTAAGTCATAGTCTAGGGTCGGTCAAAAGTCACTGCAAAAGAGAGAGAGAAAATAAACACTCTGCATGCACTCTAACCTAGATTAGAATGGTTATCACTTTATCTAATCAGGAAACCTCCCACTGTACTGTCAAATTCTCCTCCAAACCTGAAAGAAAAATTAATCGGGATCACCCGAAAAGTAAACTAACTCATCAGTAGGAATCGGGATCCAACTCTCATCGCATGATAACGTGAAGGTATCCACTCACATTATCACACTCCAGAAGGTATGCGCATGCCTGGCAAGTTTCAGTTTTTTTAGAAACTCCCGATGTGATTTTTACCCCATGCTCTTATGACCTTGACGAAGGCCAACAAATCATAAGTCACATGTCAAGTTCTACCCGTCATTATCTTATCAATTTGAACCCACCCGTACATACCCTTGACGAAGGCCAACAAGATAATACGACTATCCCAAACCAACTCATCTATCTATGCAACAGAAAGGTAACAAGCAGCTACCATCCACTATGCCTTGACGAAGGCCAACATACATAGCATGAATACTACGTGCTACCCGTCTGAAACGACGGAGGGCTACGGCTAGTTTTTGGCGAAAAACCTTTAACGTAATGAACTTGATCTTGCTGAAGGAACCTGATAGCTTTTTTATAAAAATATAGTGGCGAAAACCTTTGCTAAAGAGGTCACTCCAGGTGAAGGGATCTCGGCTCTTTCCTCGTGGAATGAGGTGCAGGATATTCCAACTGAATACCACGATGCATTGCAACAAGTAATCGACTATAGTGAAGTTATTACCTGTTGGAGTTAGTGCCCTCAGAGTCAATTATTGGATCACAGGCACGTGATTGCAATGATTGAGGGAGGACCTATCCCGGTAGGACAGTCTTACTCGAGATGATAGTATGCTATCTGGTTTATCTTTATCATCGTGTACTGCTTTAGGTGACCTGACATGTCGCTATTGCACGTTGATAGAGGCCCTAGGATTCTTGCTTGACGACCAGCAGTATGATGGCGATCATATACGTGGGAGCTGGGGTCCATAAGCACATCCTTAAAAGGTCCCTAGTCGTGGGAGTTTCGAGACTGGGCATCGATACTCCATTAGTAGACTAGTGTATACAGTCGAGACCCCGACGAGGGGCGGTGGCCGGTCTCACAAGCCACTGGTGTCAGTTGGTTCACCTAAGATGTATACAGGTGCTCATTGGGTTATGAGTACACCGGACAGGACTCGCCGGGAACCTGCTAGTTGGTCTTGTACCTGATGTCAGATAGCAGTTCCCTGGTGACATGTGTACAGGTTAGTTCATCGACCTGAGATCGTCATTTGTCTCGTGTGAGTTCCCACTGTACTTTGATTACTACCCTACCACGGCTCAAAGGAGTCGTGCAAACAGGTTTTAGTTGGGTGCAGTCCCGAGCCACATGGAGGCAGTGAGCGGATCTGCAGGGGTTCGTCTCTCCCGGTATTGGGGGTGAGGTCGCGCTGTGTCTAGGAGAGCCATTACGCAAAGCCCTCGGCCGAGGCAGGAGATTTACTGGTAGGTATTCCAGTAGTATCTCAGGGCGTTCTGGGCTACACTCCGACACGACTTGTACCGCTTTTGGGGGTCTGACTTTTACCAACCCCCTAGGCCCGCCATGCGATACTCATAGACGAACGGACCGGACTGTACGGATATTGTCACTGACAGGCTCAGTTGGGTGTCGGGGTGAGCTTCCTCATCGACGTCCCTTTTGGTCAATAGCTGGTGGCCCGTCACGTATTGGCTTATACCTCTGACGTGCCAGTGGTTAAATCCACAGCCATAGTATTGACGAGTCTTTAGAGTCCACCACACTTTCAGTTACTCAGCTTCCGGGCGAAACGCTGTAGAGGCCGTATGGAGATATGGCAGGGTCCGATCAGATACGTGCGGTATTGCACGGATCAGGATCGGACGGTTTGTACTAGTAGCCGTATAGGTATATGGCAGGGTTCGATCAGATACATGCGGTATTGCACGGATCAGGATCGAACGGATTTTACTAGCCGGCTTTGGCTTAAGCCGGTCCTAGTCTAGTACAGTGTAGATTTTGTCTCATTGCATCTGTATCCGGTCGGAATACAGATGCGGGTGTGTATGCACAGTGTCGGGGTTTTCCTGTAATTTATTACGGGACCAGTTTTCTGGAGTTGCCAGTTTGCATTCCGTTCCGGCCGGTTTTCCTTTGTTCTTTCCCGGCCGGACTTTTCCGTTGGAGGGGGTAATTTGCAGTTTTGCAAATTACTTTTGTGGAGGGTTTTTCTTGCATATTGTTTGATTATGATGGCTTCTTTTTCTTTGCTCCATGCTTGCATTAATGTGATTGGAAAGGGTATGGAGGAATAGCATGGTTGATGTTTCTTTGACCTTGGATATGGTCACCATTCATTTGATCCTACACTCACTCTCCTTCATTGTTTTTGAGTATGGTTGATTTCTTTTTTCCACCATGACTTTCTCATCTCCTTTTAGGCCGGCCACTTTAGAGGAGGGAGGGAGAATGGTTCATTTGCTTTGGGTGTTGGAAATTTATCATTGATCTCATTTTTCTTGCCACCAAAAACCCTCTCCAAAGTTCATGTTTTCTTTTCCCCTCCAAGGCAACTTCACCACCCCATAGAGACTATGATTCTACACCACTTCCTACAGCATATCTTGAGCATGTCGAGTTGCCGGCTTCATGCTCGAGTTGCCTCGGTATTGAGGCGGGAGCCCGTAAAAGACGAAGGCGATGTGGTGCCCTTTCCGGCGAGGAGGCGACGATATGGAGACTACACTTTCCGCGGGAGATCGGGGCGATGATGAGAAGACCGGAGGACCGGATCTCTTGGTATACTTCTCTTCCCATCTCTTGTTTGCTAGTTAGGTTAATGGTAAACGATCCGGGTTTTCTTTGTCCGCGGTAGCGCCGGTTTCCGAGTAAGAAAAAATTTTGATTCCGCAATTTGGCCTCGAGTAAGACGGCCGGGGCGCTCCCGTGGCGCAACATGGTATCAGAGCCACGCCATTAACCTTACCTAGCTTCGTTTGATGTGTTTGCGTTTCCGATCGACCGAAATTTCCAAAAACCGTATTTTTAATGCACATCAGTTTCTGTCGAAATTTTTTGGAGTCTAAAAATTTTTCAGGTAGTTGCAGAATGATGTGCAAGGAAATATAAGAAATCTGGAAAAAATTGGTAGCCTGAGTCATTCAATGCACCGCGGAAGAGCGGCCAAAGCAGTGCTTTGGCCGCGCTTCCGCCGCCAGTTCATTTGTTCACTGTACCATTTTTTTTCAGACTGTCTTGTACTTGATTTTGTGGCTTTTGGGATATTCAATTTGGGCCCAGTTTCTCTGTGAGTGCTACAGTTTTGATTGGGGGCCCACTTGTTAATTTTTGGTCAATCGGAAAATTTTAAACACATTATTTCACAGTATTTACATTATATCTGCGACCGTGAATGTCACTCGATCGGTAAATCCGGTCTAACTGCTATAGCCCTGTTAGACGGATTTGCGAACGTGACTTTCACGTTGATGTTCTATGTTTATGCTGTGATGTTGCGGATCGGTCGTGGGGGATAGCCTGGATGCAATGCTAGTACAGTTTTGTTCTATTATGTACATTTGATATTGCGGGGCGAGCGTCCGACATGTGGACTGCCGTCACTGCCTGATTGTATTATTCTTTTGGGGCACGACCTGGTTGCGGTCGATGTACCCGGTGTATGTATATTTTACTTTCTGTACTAGGGTTACCCCGCGGAGGGGTGCACGGATAGCCGGGTTCTGGAGGGCAACGGGCCCGCATCTCATGGCATTGAGACGGAGGGGGCTTCAGTCCAGGATTGGCGGGCTATTCGCCGCACTCGTAGGGGGTACAGGTTGACCCAGGAGGGGTGCCCAAGTTACCGGATTCCGTGAAGTGCTGGGTGGTCCATTCACGGTGCTGGAGGGGGCTGCCTCGCTTCAGGTTTTGGCGGGTGACTTGCCGCGCCCGTAGGGGTCTAGGATTTCATTGCACAGGCTATCCACACGACCAGGGGAACGTCGGGTTTCAGCAGCGGCTCTGTGAAACCCGGGGCTTCCAGATATCTGTATTGTTCTGTGATGCTGTACATTTCTGTGATGTTGCATTTTATTCACGCCTTGAGCGAAATACTATATATTGGTATATATATATTAGTAGATGTTGTATATGTTTTACATCCGCGCTAGTCCAGTCCCCGCTCTGCCGTTAGTTAGCTAACCTAACGGGTGATGACGGGACCCAGTGGCGAATGCGGATGGCATATACGTACGTCAGTATATTTTCGTTCTTTGTGGTGTGATCAATTGATGGGACTGCATTGATTCGGATCAATGCAAGATAAACAAACCTATTCTGATGTTGTTGGAACATTTTTCAAAAAGCTGTTATTGCAAGGACGTTCACTTTTGTTTTGCATCGTGGTATTCATTTGGAATATCCTGCTCCTCAGTCGACGAGGCAAGGGCCGAGATCCCTTCACCGGGAGTGACCCCTTGGACAGAATTTTGCGTCAGGGCATTAACTTCACTATAGCCGATTACTTTTGCTTTGCATCGTGGTATTCAGTTGGAATATCCTGCACCTCATTCTACGGGGAAAGAGCCGAGATCCCTTCACCGGGAGTGACCTCTTTAGTAAAGGTTTTCGTCACTATATTTTATAAAAGGCTATGCAGTTCCTTCAACGATATCAAGTTTATTACGTTAAAGGTTTTTCGCCAAAAACCATTCGTAGCCCTCCGTCATTTCCTACAGGTATTATTTGGTATTCGTGCTGCGTTTGTTGACCTAGTCAAGACGTAGTGTTCGGTAGCTAAGTGGTACTTGTTTGTTGCATAAGTGGGATTGGTTAGGACAGTCGTGCGGCCTTGTTGACCTAGTCAAGGGCACGTACGGGTGGGTTTAATGCGATCCAGAACAATGACGGGTTGAACTTGACTGGCGGTTTATGGTTTGTTGACCTAGTCAAGGTCATAAACCGCTTGGGGTAAAAATCACATCGGGAGTTTCAAAAGAACTGAAACTTGCCAGGCATGCGCATACCTTCTGGAGTGTGGTAACTTGAGTGGATTCCGTCAAGTTATCATGCGATGATAGTTGGATCCCGATTCCCACTGATGAGTTAGTTTACTCCTCGGGTGATCCCGACTAATTCTTCTTTCAGGTTTGGAGGAGAATTTGAGGTACAGTGGGAGGTTTCCTGATTAGATAAACTGGTAACCATTCTGATCTAGGTTAGAGTGCACGCTGAGTGTTTCTTTTCTCTCTCTCTCTTTGGCAGCGACCATTGACCCGACCCTGGACTATGACTCAGTGACCAAGTTGACCGAACCTTCTTAACACTGGCTTTTGGATTGTCAGAGTTGCAGACCTCATTGCCACTCCTACTTTTACCCTTTTCTCCAGGACACCCCGTATTACCGCGAACGTCCACTTCCATTGGACAAAACCATCGTATGGTTAGATACGAACTCGAAGGACTTCGAGGATGGTTTCTGGTTCTGGAGAAAACGGATAGGACTATTCAGTTGTCTTTTCTTTTCACCTTCTCTCAGGTTGCGAGTACTCCTTGGTTTAGGAGTAGTACACCTATTACGCAAATTGGATAGTCTTCTTCCAAACCTTAGGCTGGTGCCGAACAGTGGGGAATGAAGAAAACCAATTAGCATAACGATGGTGTACAGAAGGTATTGAGTTAAGACAAAGAAAGGGATTAGTAAGAGGGCAAAGTAAATTGCGACTGCTATTCACGACCGAACCAAGTATTTCTTCGCCAATCCTAAATCACCTTTGTATTTCTCCAGGACACTCCGTATCACTACGAAGATCCACAGTTTATTGGATATTCCATCGTATGGTTATATACGAACTCGAAAGGAACTTGTTCCAGTTCGGGGATGGATTCTGGTTCAGGAGAAATAGGAATAAAGTACATTCAGGTGTCTTTTATCTTCACCTTCTCTCGCATTGCGAGTGTTCCTAGGATTAGGACAGTACACCCTTTATGCTTATTGGATAGTCTTCTTCCAAACCATAGGCTGGTGCCGAACGGTAGGGAAGGGAGAAAACCAATTGGCCTAAAGGGGTGTGCGGACGGTAATGACTAAAGACATATAAAGGGATTTGGACAGATGGCAAAGAGATATACGGTTACAGTTGTGAATCTGGATAATGGAAGAGGCATTACTAGGAATACCAGGATACCCCGACGAAACATTTCAATGTTTCAGTTTCACTGTGTACTGTTAATAGAAAACTGATTTCCCGATTATACACTTACTCCAGGGTATGTATTTACCAGGTATGATTCTCACATCTGTATGGTTTTACAGATGATGAGTGGGAGTAAGTTATTGGAAATTGGGTGATCATCCTCATTATATCGGGATTCGTTGTAATCGGTGATATTTGAGGAAGTCACCTGGGTTGTTTGCCGGTCGGCAAATATTTGGTTTTGAATATCCGCTGTTGTGCACCAATTTCAAATCGATATATCTGTACGTCTATTTTCATAGAGTGAGATATACCTTTTGATATTATGTCGATGACATTTACCTATATCAGTGGATGGTTAGGTAAGGAGCATTGAACAGCGGTGTAATTCTTCTTAACCATAAGTACAGTTTTCAACCTACGACGCACAGTGAAAGAGTTGTTAGACTCAGCGGACTTATACAGAGTATTGTATGTTGTCCAGTGTCCATTAGGACAGAGGGGTTGGTGCTCGTACTATATTCGGTTTACTTATGACTTCTCTAGATTTTAGACAGCTGTTTCGTGGAAACACAGGGTCTAAGTTTTGAGGAGTTATAGGTATTTGAATAGAGTAGAGAACCAGGTGTAGCAAGTATCGGGATTCTTCAAGGTGATCGAAGATGTAGATACTTGTGTATGGTATTCAGTTGATAGTAATGATGAAGACAGATTGCTTCTCTTTCAGGATACTCATAATTGGAAGCGTTCCTAAGTTGAGTAACGCTGATCGGCCTCTCTCCATTTAGTTGACATGCACTGGAGACAGCTGCATGATTTGAATCTGGTTCAATTGAATCAGTGCCTCTGTTTCTATATTGGATATAGAACAGTTCATATCTTAACGATGTTAAGGTACGGGAAGTTGTCCGGCTTATGCTTAAAACCAGACTCCGGATAACTCAAGGCACGTTTCTGTAATGGCTGTTTGTGGGTTGACCCAGGCTATGACGAGGGTTGACTTTCTACCATCTGGATGAACTATAGCAATATTGTTCTAGACTCGCCACAGTTTTTATTAAAAATGGATTTTTTCAGAAAAAGTAGTGGGAGTATGGTAGAACTGGAAGTGATTCCAGAACCGCAAACGATTACTGAAGATTTGATAAGGAACCTAAAGATTCAATCTGATTTGACATTCCATTGGCCACTCCGCAGATAAGGTGGGTAACTTCAGGCACCCGAGAGGTACTCCGGTAGCCTCAAGGACGGTGACAGGGAAGTTCTTGTTTACCCACACTTGCCATTGTTGTTGTTCCAGGCTGCGAGACCCGGCAGGAGGATGAGTATAACGTCGTTCTAAACTAACTTTAGAAGTGCACGTCTATATGACTCTGGCAGAGGGTTGTCGTAGTCAGTGGGAGCAGCGGAAGCATTGGTGGACTTTGTGCTTATGTCTATTTATAGACTAAAGCAGATATAGCGGAGTAAGATCATCTGTTTCTGATGTGACAGTCATGGGTTTGACGTCATCAGAATAGGGGATGGATCTGTTGAGAAGGTAGTAGGAAGTGATATTCCTATACTACGATCGGTTATACTTTGGTCGTCACACAGTGTTTTCTCCACAAGGGACTTGGACATTATATCAGACATACTGGTTACTAGATCTATGGTTTTAGATCTAGATTTGGGTGGTTTCCCAATCAGGGTACTTTGACAGCATTCTAAGAGTATTTAGAATGGACGACTCCTGGCACTGTAGTGTACCTGCAGGTAATGGAGTCACCCTCTCTAAAGGTGTCTTACAGACTAAAGGGGAGAGGGATACGCATGATTGACAGATCACTTGCTTAGGCAATTGAGTCAATCATGAGATGTCAAGTACCACACCAGATGTTGTTCTTGCAGTAGGTGCAATAAGTTGATATTAATCCAATCCTGGAAAAACAGTCGGAAGCAGTTTTAGAACATAAGTGAATGTTCTAGGGATATGATAACGGCTGCCTCCTTTAGGAGACGGTTATCACTCCAGGCTTCCAAGGTGACATAGACGACAAGGAGGTTGTCAGAGTTATAGTTCTCCCTCTGACGAGGGGCAGTATTTTGGACAGGTGGTCCAAGGCAATACTGAGGGAGGCATGGCGCAGGATACTGATTAAGTTCAGTTAACGATACAGTCTAAGAAGTTTGGATTTGGAGTTCATTTATGAACTAGGTCCCATCAGACATCCAGACGTTCCAAGACAGGTATTGCTCATTTCGGGAGATGGCTTTCTCCGCGAACTTGAGATATAGAGAGACATAGAAAGAAACATCACAGCGGATCCACTCACTGAGGCTATTCCTCGAACGCAATAGTTTCGCAAACAGGTTTTGTGAGACTGACTAGTAGAGGAGTTGGGTGTTCGGTATCACACGGGCTGTGAGTATGCGACATCGCAATAATTAGCCTTGAGTGCAAGTGGGAGATTGTTGGAGTTAGTGCCCTCAGAGTCAATTATTGGATCACAGGCACGTGATTGCAATGATTGAGGGAGGACCTATCCCGGTAGGACAGTCTTACTCGAGATGATAGTATGCTATCTGGTTTATCTTTATCATCGTGTACTGCTTTAGGTGACCTGACATGTCGCTATTGCACGTTGATAGAGGCCCTAGGATTCTTGCTTGACGACCAGCAGTATGATGGCGATCATATACGTGGGAGCTGGGGTCCATAAGCACATCCTTAAAAGGTCCCTAGTCGTGGGAGTTTCGAGACTGGGCATCGATACTCCATTAGTAGACTAGTGTATACAGTCGAGACCCCGACGAGGGGCGGTGGCCGGTCTCACAAGCCACTGGTGTCAGTTGGTTCACCTAAGATGTATACAGGTGCTCATTGGGTTATGAGTACACCGGACAGGACTCGCCGGGAACCTGCTAGTTGGTCTTGTACCTGATGTCAGATAGCAGTTCCCTGGTGACATGTGTACAGGTTAGTTCATCGACCTGAGATCGTCATTTGTCTCGTGTGAGTTCCCACTGTACTTTGATTACTACCCTACCATGGCTCAAAGGAGTCGTGCAAACAGGTTTTAGTTGGGTGCAGTCCCGAGCCACATGGAGGTAGTGAGCGGATCTGCAGGGGTTCGTCTCTCCCGGTATTGGGGGTGAGGTCGCGCTGTGTCTAGGAGAGCCATTACGCAAAGCCCTCGGCCGAGGCAGGAGATTTACTGGTAGGTATTCCAGTAGTATCTCAGGGCGTTCTGGGCTACACTCCGACACGACTTGTACCGCTTTTGGGGGTCTGACTTTTACCAACCCCCTAGGCCCGCCATGCGATACTCATAGACGAACGGACCGGACTGTACGGATATTGTCACTGACAGGCTCAGTTGGGTGTCGGGGTGAGCTTCCTCATCGACGTCCCTTTTGGTCAATAGCTGGTGGCCCGTCACGTATTGGCTTATACCTCTGACGTGCCAGTGGTTAAATCCACAGCCATAGTATTGACGAGTCTTTAGAGTCCACCACACTTTCAGTTACTCAGCTTCCGGGCGAAACGCTGTAGAGGCCGTATGGAGATATGGCAGGGTCCGATCAGATACGTGCGGTATTGCACGGATCAGGATCGGACGGTTTGTACTAGTAGCCGTATAGGTATATGGCAGGGTTCGATCAGATACATGCGGTATTGCACGGATCAGGATCGAACGGATTTTACTAGCCGGCTTTGGCTTAAGCCGGTCCTAGTCTAGTACAGTGTAGATTTTGTCTCATTGCATCTGTATCCGGTCGGAATACAGATGCGGGTGTGTATGCACAGTGTCGGGGTTTTCCTGTAATTTATTACGGGACCAGTTTTCTGGAGTTGCCAGTTTGCATTCCGTTCCGGCCGGTTTTCCTTTGTTCTTTCCCGGCCGGACTTTTCCGTTGGAGGGGGTAATTTGCAGTTTTGCAAATTACTTTTGTGGAGGGTTTTTCTTGCATATTGTTTGATTATGATGGCTTCTTTTTCTTTGCTCCATGCTTGCATTAATGTGATTGGAAAGGGTATGGAGGAATAGCATGGTTGATGTTTCTTTGACCTTGGATATGGTCACCATTCATTTGATCCTACACTCACTCTCCTTCATTGTTTTTGAGTATGGTTGATTTCTTTTTTCCACCATGACTTTCTCATCTCCTTTTAGGCCGGCCACTTTAGAGGAGGGAGGGAGAATGGTTCATTTGCTTTGGGTGTTGGAAATTTATCATTGATCTCATTTTTCTTGCCACCAAAAACCCTCTCCAAAGTTCATGTTTTCTTTTCCCCTCCAAGGCAACTTCACCACCCCATAGAGACTATGATTCTACACCACTTCCTACAGCATATCTTGAGCATGTCGAGTTGCCGGCTTCATGCTCGAGTTGCCTCGGTATTGAGGCGGGAGCCCGTAAAAGACGAAGGCGATGTGGTGCCCTTTCCGGCGAGGAGGCGACGATATGGAGACTACACTTTCCGCGGGAGATCGGGGCGATGATGAGAAGACCGGAGGACCGGATCTCTTGGTATACTTCTCTTCCCATCTCTTGTTTGCTAGTTAGGTTAATGGTAAACGATCCGGGTTTTCTTTGTCCGCGGTAGCGCCGGTTTCCGAGTAAGAAAAAATTTTGATTCCGCAATTTGGCCTCGAGTAAGACGGCCGGGGCGCTCCCGTGGCGCAACATTACCCTGACGCAAACTTCTGCCCAAGGGATCACTCCCGGTGAAGGGATCTCGGCCCTTGCCTCGTCGAATGAGGTGCAGGGTATTCCAACTGAATACCACTATGCAAAACAAAAGGAAACGTCCTTGTAATAACACTTTTTAAAACTGTTCCAACAACGTCCAAACAGGTTTGTTTTCCTTTGCATTGATCAGAATCAATGCAGTCCCATCAATTAATCACACCAGAAAAGAACGAAAATAAAATGTACGTATATACCATCCTCATTCGTCACTGGGTCCCGTCATCACCCGTTAGGTTACTTAACTAACGACAGAGCGGGGACTGGACTAGCGCGAGTGTAAAACATATACAACATCTACTAGTATATATACCAATATACAATAATCGCTCCAGGCGTGAAAAATACAACGTTACAGAAAAGTAATAAGCATCACATAACAATATAGATAATCTGGGATCCCCGGTTTCACAGAGCCGCTACTGAAACCCGACGTTCCCCTGGTCGTGTGGATAGCCTGTGCAAATGAAACTTAGACCCCTACGGGTGCGGCAAGTTACCCGCCAAAACCTGAAGCGAGGCAGCTCCTACAGCAAAGTGAATGGACCACCCTGCACTTCACGGAATCCGGTAACTTGAGAACCCCTCCTTGGGTCAACCTGTACCCCCTACGAGTGCTGCGAATAGTCTGCCAATTCTAGAGTGAGGCCCCTCTGCCTCTCAAAGCCATGAGATGCGGACCCGTTGCCCTCCAGAAACCGGCTATCCGTGCACTCCGTCGCGGGGTAAACCTAGTACAGAAATGAAAAATATGTACAACGGGTACATCGACCTCAGCCCGGTCGTGCCCCAAAAGAATATTATACAAACAGGCAGTGACGGCAGTCCACATGTTGGACGCTCACCCCGCAATATCAAATGTACAAATAAATCCAAATTGCACTACCATTGCACACAGTTATCCACCACGTCAAATCCGCAACATCACAGCACAACACAGAACATCAACGCGAATGTCATGTTCGCAAACCCGTCTAAAAGAGCTATAGCAATTAGACACGGTTTACCGCTCGAATGACATTCACGGTCGGAGTTATAATGTAAGTGCTGTAAACTAACACGTTTAAAATTCCGATCGACAAAACTTCCCGAAGTGGGCCCCAAGCACATCTGCAGTACTCAAACAAAATCTGGGCCCAAACTGAATATTCCAGAAACCACAATTTTACATTAAAGACATTACTGTAGAAAAATGGTGCACTGTTGCTCCAAAACAGCGGCGGAACCGCAGCCAATATATGGCTTGTGCGGCGGTTCCGCGGCGCTCTGGAGGTAACAGTTGACCAAATTTCTACAGTATGCTTAAAAAATTCTGCTCGATTTTCTGAGATGCTCAAAATGATTTTTAGACCAGTTTTAAAAATCGACAGAAACTTTATCATGAAAAATGCGGTTTTCGAAATTTCGTTCGATCGATATTTTAAACACGTCAGAACAAGTTAGTAAAGGTTAATGCCGTGGCTCTGATACCATGTAAGTCTACGTTAGCGTCCCGGCCGTCATTCTGACACCAAACGTGGAACAAAAATTTTTATAACTGGCGCTATTGCATACTATAACCCGGATCTTGCCATTAACGCTAAACTAACAAACTGTAAAGAGGTAGAAAGGCTATACCGATCGATCCGAGTCCTTCGGTCTTTAGCCAATATCCCACGCTCCTTGCGGCAACTCCGATCTCTTGTCTCCTCATCGAGGTGGCACCACGTCAACGGATCTTTAAAAGGGCTCCCGCCTCTATACCGAGGCAACTCGGTCATCAAGTCTGCCAAAAGAGATGACCAAGATGAAGTAGAGAACGAGTAGAATACTTTGTCTCAAACACCCTAAGATTCTCATCACATGAGAGGGTTAGGATGGAGATTGAAGAAGATGCTAAGGATTGGAAATGGTGAACTCAAGAAAATCAAGAGAGCAAAAGAAAAGCAAGCATATAAACTTCTCTCTTATTTTCTCATCCTTTTGTGAATAGATATATGAGGTTTATTTTTCAAAAACCAAAGAAAATATCTAATACAAATATCTCCTCAAATATCCATACCCAAAACAAAACACATTAATTCCTTAATGACTCACTAGATAACTTATTACATGAGACATTAGTGAACATTCTAGAATTAATGTGTCATCCAAATGAGTCACACTTTCCAAAACCTATTTAATCATTTAAACTAAAATGATTAACCAAAAGAAATGCATCTTTTAAAGTAATCTCGTAACGGATTACGAGAATACCCCTCAACTGTAAATACATACCTGTTTCCGTATTCCGACCGAATACGAATACGAGATACTAAAATATTCCGACTCAATATAATACTTGGATTCGGCTTAAACCAAAGCCCACCAATATTATCTGTCCGAAATATGACACGTGCATAAATGCACTTGCATTTTCGAACCCTGTCATAAAACTATACGGCCTCTACAACGTTTCACCCGAACTTGGGAAACTATCTGTGGGGGACTCTAAAGACTCGTCAGTACCCTGGCAGTGGGTTTAACCACAAGCACGTCAGCGGCACTAGCTGTGCGTAACGGCTGCCCATGTACCGATCGAAAGGGAAGCTGATGAGCGAACTCATCCTGGAACCCTACTGAGCCTGTCAGTGACAATATACATACAGTCCGGTCCGTTCGTCTATGAGTATCACATATCGGGCCAAGGGGGCTGGTAACGTCAGACCCCCAATAGCGGTATAAGTCGTGTCGGAGAGTAGCCCTGAACACCCTGAGATACTACTGGAGTACCTACCAGTAAATCTCCTGTCTCGGCCGAGGGCTTTGTGTAATGGCTCTCCTAGACACAGCGTGATCTCACCCCCAATACCGGGAGAGACGAATCCCCTACCGATCCGCCCACTTGCCTCCATGTGGCTCGGGACTGTACCCAACTAAAACCTGTTTGCACGACTCCTTTGAGCCGTGGTAGGGTAGTAATCAAAGCACAGTGGGAACTCACACGAGACAAATGACGACCTCAGGTCGATGAATTAACCTGTACACATGTCACCAGGGAACTGCTATCTGACGCTAGGTATAATACCAACTAGCAGGTTCCCGGCGAGTCCTGTCCGGTGTACTCATAACCCAATGAGCACCTGTATACATCTTAGGTGATCCAACTGACACCAATAGCTTGTGAGACCGGCCACCGCCCTTCGTCGGGGTCTCGACTGTATACACTAGTCTACTCCGGAGTATCGATGCCCTGTCTCGAAACTCCCACGACTAGGGACCACTTTTAAGGATGTGCTTATGGACTACCCAACTCTCACGTATATGATCGCCATCATACTGCTGGTAGTCAAGCAAGATCCTAAGGGCTCTATCAACGTGTAATAGTGAACATATCACCTGAAGCTGTACACGACTGATAAAGGCAAACCAGATAGCATACTATCATCACGAGTAAGACTGTGCTACCGGTATAGGTCCCCCTCAATCATTGCAATCACGTGCCTATGATCCAATAATTGACTTTGAGGGCACTATAACCAACAAGAAAAAACAACGAAGCGGAATATGAGGCTTTGATAGCAGGTCTTGAGATCGCTGTCGATATGGGAATAAAAAATATCCTTATATACAGAGACTCTCAGTTGGTCGTTAGTCAAGTAAACAACGACTACCAAACGTGCAAACCAGAGTTGGTAAAGTACGGTGAGAGAGTGCAACAATTGCTGACTCAAATCCTTTCCTACACCCTAGAAAGCATACCGCGTACAGAAAATAGCAAAGTGGACGCACTAGCCAAACTCGCTAAAGAACTGGCTGACGAAAACCTCGATGATGTAAGAATCATTGTGCAAAGCTGTCGGGTTCTCGCACCAGCAGAAATATCTCCGGAGTCGTCTGAAGAAAAGGAAGCGACCAGGAAAACAACCCTACAAATAGAGGACCAAGAGAAGTCTTCATAGACTACTTCAAATCCCGTTGAACACGTGAAGATGCATCCTCAAGACATCAGCTCGTGAAACGAGCTCTTTCCTTCGCCTTCGTCAATAATACTCTGTATAAGAGATCATTCGACTCCCTATGGTTGAGATGATTGGGACCGGAGGAAGCAAGAAAAGTCGTCCAAGAAATCCATGATGGACTCTGTGGTTCCCACCAAGCCGGGCCAAAGATGAAGCTGAAGATCAAGAGGATGGGCTATTATTGGCCCACGATGATTCAGGAATGCCTCAAATACGTGAAGCAGTGCCACTCGTGCCAAATTCATGGAGACTTCGTCCACTAGTATCCAAATCCGCTACACCCAACATTGGCTAGCTGGCCATTCGAAATGTGGGGAACCGACATAATTGGGTCTATCGAACCAGCGTCATCCGAAGGACATGGATTCATATTGGAGACAACTGATTACTTCTTTAAGTGGGCAGAAGCCATACCGCTAAGAGAAGTGAAGACAGAGAACATTCTCCACTTCTTCAAAACACACGTCATCTATTGGTTCGGCACTCCACGACGGATTATCTCCGATAACGGGCCGGCCTACAGAAGTCACAAAATCAGCCGCTTAGCACAGCAGCATAATATAGACTGGAGATACTCTTCGGTCTATAATCCCCGAGCTAACGGTCTAGCTGAGGCTTTCAACAAGACCTTGACGAAGAACATAAAGAAGACGGTGTCCAGAAACAGAAAATATTGGCACGGGAGATTGCATGAAGCTCTCTGGGCTTATCGGACCACGTTCAAAACAACTACAAATACAACGCCGTATGCATTGGTATTCGACACAGAAGCGGTACTCCCCCTGGAGATTGAGCCGCCCTCTCTATGAGTGGCGTTTCGGTACGAACTAACAGACGAAGAAAATGCTCATCTTTGGCTTGAAGAGCTAGACGCCCTCGATGAAACTCGTCTTATGGCGCAACAAAACTTGGAGGCTTACAAAACAAGGATGACACGCTCATACGAAAGATTAACTAGGCCGAGAACATTCCGCCAAGGCGATTTCGTGCTAGTTGTCAAAAGACCTATGATCCCTAATCGTGCCAAACGAGGGAAATTCGAGCCAAACTATGAGGGCCCATACATCATAGACAAAGTCTACCAACGTAGGGCTTACTTGCTCATAGATATGCACGGCGAAAGACCCTTCCGGCCAATAAAAGACTGATTCCTGAAAAAATACTACGCCTGATGAGTCACAGCCCAGGTTAATGATAGGTGACGACTCTTGTGTCCGCTTGCTGTCTTCGTGAGTACCAAACTCTGTAAGTGCTATCCGATAAAACATCGCCACAGAAAACTAACTACGGACCTAAATGTCCTTAAACTAGCTACGGACCGAAACGTCCTTAAACTAACATTGGACCGAGATGACCTTAAACTAGCTACGGACCGAAAACGTTTCTAAACTAACATCGGACCGAAATGTCCTAAAACTAGCTACGGACTGAAACGTCCTTAAACTACTATGAACCGCAACATCCTTAGGATAACATGGTAAAAAAAAACTGTATGTCCATAAGAGAAATGGGCATGGATGAAAACCCGAAAGGGTGCCATGAATAAAAATAGCAGGACTGCCGGTGAGTTTGTAAAAACCCGAAAGGGCGCAATCTCGTAAAAAAAACGGTCATGAGCACTCACAAGGTCCTCTCAACCTTATGAGGAGAAAATACCCGAATGAGATCCTTACGACTCATGAAGGAGCAACACACATAGGAATCCCCACGATTCTTATGGAGAAAATGCACTTACGAGATCCCCACGACTCGTAAGGAGAATTCCCCTATGAGACCCTCACGGCTCATAGGATTCGAAAAGTCTTAAGCTACAGGGATCTAAACCCGTTCTTAAGCCATCATACACCCCAATTTTCCCTACAGGTGGTCCAATACTGGCCCTTGCATACGATCCACGGGTACAAATAAACATTTCCCCAACAGAGTCCCACCAACGACAAGGGACATCCTCATGTGGTGAATGACACCTGTAAGTCCTCTCGACTTATAAGGAGAAAGCACTCTTGTAAGATCCTTACGACTTATAAGAGACCATACACTTAAGAATCTTCACGGTTCTTTAGGAGAAAACGCACTTGCGAGATCCTCACGCCTCGTAAGGAGAAACATCTTTATGAGACCCTTACGGCTCATGAAGTCAAAAGCCTTAGTTGACAGAATCTTAACCCTGTCTGCTAAGCCACCTTTGTTCGAATCGACAAAGACAAATGATGATTCTCTCCTAGCAATATCCCAGTTGTAGCGGTGCTGATGCTTAAATCGGTATCAAATTCTAAGTCCATACTCGCAATAACAAGCAGCGAGTAAAAATATAAATATCCGAAATGATTGGGCACCGTGAAAAATAGCTGAAATGATTGGGCAATCGCGACTTTCGCGATATAAAAAGCTGAAATGATAAAGCATCACGGAAAGAAAAAAAAATGAAATGAAAGAATGAAACTTTTGCCCTACAGGCAAGTCCATACTGACCCCTGTATACAATCCATGGGCATAAACGAAAAAGGGGAACCACATTTCCCAACAGACTTTGTCAAAGGAAGAGTCAGATCTCGATGGAAACATCTGCATCTCAGAAGATCAACACGGTGTTCCTTCTGGACATCGCAGAGCCAATGACCTCCGTCTTGGAAACAAGTCAGCTAATGACCTCCGTCTCGAAAACACGTCAGCCAATGACCTCCGTCTCGGAAACAAGTCAGCCAATGACCTCCGTCTCGGAAACACATCAGCCAATGACCTCCGTCTCGGAAACAAGTCAGCCAATGACCTCCATCTCGAAAACAAGTCAGCCAATGACCCCCGTCTCGGAAACACGTCAGCCAATGACCTCCGTCTTGGAAACAAGTCAGCCAATGACCTCCGTCTCGGAAACAAGTCAGCCAATGACCCTCGTCTCAGAAACAAGTCAACCAATGACCTCCGTCTCGGAAACACATCAGCTAATGGCCTCCGTCTCGGAAACAAGTCAGCCAATGACCTCCGTCTCGGAAACAAGTCAACCAATGACCTCCGTCTCGAAAACACATCAGCTAATGGCCTCCGTCTCGGAAACAAGTCAGCCAATGACCTCTGTCTCGGAAACAAGTCAGCTAATGACCTACGCCTCGGAAACAAGTCAGCCAATGAACTCCGTCTCGGAAACAAGTCAGCCAATGACTTCATTCTTGGAAACAAGTCAGCCAATGACCTCCGACTCGGAAACAAGTCAGCCAATGACCTTCGCCTCGGAAACAAGTCAGCCAATTACCTTCGTCTTAGAAACACGTTAGCCAATGACCTCTATCTCGAAAACAAGTCACCTAACCCCCAGGGAAATTAGTGTCCCCGCGCATAAAAAGAAAATTCTCTTATGAGATCCTTACGACTCTCAAGAGGAAACACACACTTAAGGGTCCTCATGACTCTTAAGAAGAAAATACACCTACGGGATCCTCTCGACTCGTTGGGAGAAAAGTCTTTATGAGTCCCTCACGGCTCATAAAGTTGTAAAGTCTTAGGTGGCAGACCTGAAGTTGTTTCCTAAGCCATCGCTGCCCTGCAAGAAGATCAAGATAAACTACATATGGGCCACATTCACCAGAGTTGCACGCAAACATGAGATATAAAAGATATGTCTTTTATTCATGAATTCAAAATGAATACAAGATACATGTCATAAAAGAATCAAAATGAATGCATGTTATTCATAGACCGCAAGTTTACCATAAAAAAAAGAGGGGATACAAATACGGTTATTAAGGAGGAGGCGTTTTCAACAAATCAGCTAACTGTTCGCGCGCTCCTCTCAATCCTTTCTCGCAATCGGCCATCGTGGCTAGCTCTGCTTCGACTCGGGCCCGCTGTTGAAAACAAGACGAAAGCTTTTCATTGGTTCCCAGCATGACAGCTTTACAGTCCTGCACGACCCACTCCACAGAGTCAAGCGCCCGTCTCAACGTCAACCCATCCGAAATGCATCACTGGAGATTGTCAAAGACAGCTTCCATCTGCGCAGCATTTGCTTCAACCTGGGTGCACAACCGGGCAGATTTGCTTGAAACTACTTCATGTTCCTTTCGCCTCAGGGTCGCCTCTTGTTCAAAATGGCGGATGAAAGGAACACTACTCTCGACCCACGCAGCCCGCTGCTAGTTCAAAGCTGATACTTCAGGAGCGGGACGCTTGAGCTCAATCTTATGCAGACATGTCTCGATCTTTCTGCAGTAATTAACCCAAGACACGACGACACCTTCTTCATGGAAGTTCATGAGCGTCGCCAGCATAGGATTAACCTTAGCAGCAAAATTTGCAGCGAATGCGAGGGCCTCGACGTCAAGATCATCGATGAACTAGATCAACATTCGCAGGCTAGTAGCAGCGCCCCTAGAAGATAGGCGTCTAGTAAAAGGCCCTGCCGGCATTGGGATTCGAGATTCAAAAGGAGCTGGAGGTGCGATTGCTGCAAAACAAATTATGATCAAATATTGACTCGAAAGGTAAAGAAAATACACAAGAAATAGAGTCTACTATACCGGTCGTGGCAGGTGGCAAAATTAAGAGTACCGGAGGCGCGGCTATTCTCTCGTCCCCTCCTCCGATCCGTGACACTGCGATCAATACGAGGAAGACTTAGCAACGATACGGCTGTTCACAAAAGAAAGAAGGAGACAATATCTGAAGGATATACTAACCAGTACCAGCAGACGGAATGACTTCCGACTGGAAGGAGAAATGCGGGTTCAACACCTGGTATAGATGGTCGAAATGGACTCTTGCAGAGTTACGACAATATATTGTCAATACAAGGAAGATGGTGTCTACAATTAAACTAGATAAATCACAAACCAATACCTTTCATCATTTTGGAGGACATGGGAGAAGGCAAGGGAACAACAACCGTCATGGCGGCGATTGGAGGTGCTTCAGATGGCACAACCTCAGCGTTCACTGGACCTACACTGAGAACAAACAAAATATCGTCAGAGGCAGCTGAACGGGATTGAGAAGTAAAAAGAAAACAGTGACCCAAGACCTACCTGATGGGTCGTCAGCCAAAACCGCGACGAAAGCATCACCAGGTGCAGCGGCTTCTTCGCTCTCCTTCAATGGAATAGTTTCTGCGCCCGTGGCTTCATCCCCTGATTCGACAAGGGCCGTCGTGACGCTTGCGACGCCCGCCGATACCAGGGAGCCATACGGGGAAAGAGCAGCGGTCTGGACAGTCCCAGATTCCAGAGAGTGGATAGCAACTTCGGGCACGGTGACCGCCAGGGTTTCACCCGT
This sequence comes from Agapanthus africanus, assembly GCA_030015575.1. Lineage (NCBI taxonomy): Eukaryota > Viridiplantae > Streptophyta > Magnoliopsida > Asparagales > Amaryllidaceae > Agapanthus > Agapanthus africanus. The sequence goes on from JASDDO010000029.1 coordinate 362,825,070, forward strand.
CATCCTATCACCAAGACTTGGCCCTGCAGAAAATTGCATGTGTCAAAATTCGAAGATCAAGTTCTAATAAAAAAAGACCGGGCATTACATTACCTTGCAATAAATTCTCAGCTTCCTCTTGAGCCGCGTGCACAACCTGTCTATGGGCGGTAGACAGGGCAGCTGAAGCACCCTCTGAAGGAATAGCGACAAGTAGAGTGGTGCTTGAGCCTGCACCTACAGCCAAGGCGACATCACGTTCCTCCGCTGCATGCCTCCTATGCCTCCTTTTGGTCTGGGCCGTGAGAACTGACCTCCTCAGGACTTCCGACAAGGGGACGTCGTCGTCCGAACCAAGCTCTGCCTCTGGAGCAGTTACGGCATCTGTCATTGGCCGCTTTAGCAAAGCCTCCTGTAGTAATGTTAGGGGGCTGGGGCCACAATAGCTGGCTCTGGAAGCATCGTTGCACCACCACTTAGGATCGGTACCGCACTCGGAATAACCTGAGTCAAGCAAGTCCCTGCAATAAGATGAAAGAAAGGGTCAGAGTACGAATAAAGAAAGGGACAAAGACGTAGTGAACGGAATTTTACCAAGGCCTATAGAAGCGCGAAGACTCTCTTCCTCTTCAAATGTTTTGAGGGAAGCCGCGAGAGCCTCTTCGGCAGAGATACCTGTTAAAGAAGAAAGTGTCAGTAGAAGCATAATAAAAGAAAATAACCGTGGAAGAATGTAATTGAAGTATACCTGACTTCGCGATAGTGATTAGTACCGCTTCATCGCGAGCCAGTCGCTCGGAAGCCACAAGGGTAGCTTGGAGATCAGTATCATCCACAGGCGCGATGAATAGACCCTCATTGGCATTGTACTCACACAAGCCTTCGCTTTAAGGAGCATGTGGCTCCTGACCAAATATGACGCCGGCAGAAAACAACGACTTCTTCTTCTTTTGCGAGCGAGCGACGGCAGCCGATGATAGGAGCTTGCGTTTGGCGAGCAATTTTGGGCGACGAGTCCCGATCTCCGTACCTACGCCAGACTCCTGGGACGCTGCAGCTACCGTTTCTACAGGAACACGGGGTAGAGGATTCTCAGGAAAGGCGTGCGGGACCGCAACCGTGATAGCTTCTCTTAAGGAAGGACCAATTGTGGCCCGCTGCTTTAAGGGGACAGTTGGATTACCGGCAGGGACTGCACCCTTGCGATCGAGCAGTAACCGCTTTTCTTCCCTAATAACAACACCCGTTGCATGCTGGTACCACGCCACGTATGCGTTCGAGGCTTTTGGAACGCAGCTCGGCTCACTGATAAAAAAGTTGGACCCGGTATTTAGCCGCATGAAATGGTGTAGCGCGTTGCGAATACCCTCTTCCGTAGCAACCGGCTCAGCTAAAAAGGCCTCTAGCAGGATACCCTGATCGTAGCTCGACTATTGAGCGAAACGGTGTGGGTTGTATCTCATGAACAATGCCGAGTCGTTCTGCCTGAACACTAAAAAGCCCGGCCTGATTGAATACAAATGCAGGATCTCTCGAGCCTTCAATGTCGAAGCCCCGTCTTTGAAAGTGTCGCGCAGCGGCTCCACCGTTTTAGCAGATTCCTTGACGATGGTCAAGACCTTATTGATGATGGTTATGCCATTCCCGGCTATACGCGGGTGAAGGACCAGGCCTCGAGCCTCTCGCTGTGACGGATCTAAAGCAGAAGCATCAACTAGGAACATGACCCGAGGGAAATTATAACTGTCATAGAAACGAGGCCGTTTATGGACTCCGAAAGCGCCGAGCACACGCAGCTCGATCCACGACGTGAAATAATGCAGCGGGAGGTTTACGGGATGCACCCCCTGCTGAGTGGTGTCTGCCGCTAAGCTGAGACCATGATACAAGTGAGCCAGCCCAGCGATCCCGATGGCCACTCGCGTCCCGGCAACCATTCGATGAGCCAGATAGAAGACGGATGGCCTCATATGGAGAGGGTGCATTGGGAGCACAAACCAGCTTAACCATAGACAAAGGAACCCCAAAAAGAACGCCTCTTCGTCGATGTCTGAAGCTGCGAGCTCTGCAAAGGGGACGACCGCGGTATCTGGGAGGAAGAAATTCTTTTGATCTGCTTTCGCTGTCGGCTGGCTGTCCAAGCCAAAACCAAAAGGATCACCAAGCTTAGTGAACTTCGCAGCTTGTTTTGACAAAACTTCCAGGCGAAGAAAGCGGGCGATGAAATTTGTGAAGTTGACCCTATGCCTTCCGGATTCGAGAAACAGACCCTCATAAATATTCAACACCTTGATCAGACTCGAGAATCGATGTTGAATAGCATTCTCCGGAGTAAGACCCATCACCACTGATTTGGTGGCGAAGATGTACTTGTCAGGGGGAAGTATTTCCTCATAATGTTCCCCTCTGATGGGTAAGCCGGAGATTTCCGCGAACTCCTCCAAGGAGATTGAAACTTCCCGATCTGATAGAAGAAAGGTGTGATTCGGGACATTCCATTGTTCCAAGAAAGCTTTGACCCACCATACAGGGGGCGTGGAATACTGGAAAAGAGACGCATAAATCACGGGCTACAACCTGAGCTTCAGCAACAGCGATTTCTTGGCTGACAAGATGTATCGAGCCCACTGTAGATATCCGGCTGAATGGCGAGGAGTCAAGCCAATCATGTATGCTTGTCCGCAAGGGCGCGACTCGCCTTGCCATATGCGCCGCCCCAGAATATCTAAAGCCATCGGCGGCTGTACAGGTATCGAACCCATCGAGGGCTGGAGGCGTCCATCCATCCGGTTAACCTCCTCCATCGCGTAATTCACCTGGGGTGAGTCAGCATAATTAATGGCGGAAATTGGCTCTGAAGGCACCGCACAAGAGAAGCTGCGCTGACCATGAATAATTTGGTTGTAACACAACCCCCATAAATGAAGATACTTCTGCTCCGGGTCGTGATCTTTAATCAGTGCGAAAACTTCCCGATCTACGGGCGCGTCTGCATAGGCACTCTCCGGGCAAACAAACGGGAAGGAAGTGTCGAAAGACATAGTACCCGCGCGAAAAGAAACGAGGGTTACCCGCTAATGCTACAGTCCAAATTCTGATATTTGGTACTTTAAATTTGTACCACACTGCAATGCAGTGGAAAAGGACCAAGGGGGCCCACAAAATCAAGGTGACGGCTCATCATTGATGAGACAATCACTCATTAAAGAAGAAATCCTAAAAAAGATCCTTATTTAATGAGAGACTCCTTGGGCCAAGGAGTTAAACTCCCTCGAGAGCAACGCTCTGTAAACAGGAGTGACATCTGTCAACTCTAATTATGAGGGGAATAAAATTCCCTAAAAATTCTAAGAGCCATGCTCTGTGAAAACGATGGAATAATCCATCAAAACCCTAAAAAGAAAAGTTTTTACTGAGTTAAAAACTCTGAGATCTTTAAGATCTGCAAAACAAACTCTAAGAGTTCTTCATTAATGGGTTAAGAAACCCTAAAAGAAGATTTTTTGATCTATGATCTAAGAAGAGCAAAGCTCTGTTTTCATTTAACGGGTTAAGAAACCCTAAAACATATCTTTAAGATCTGTGATCTGAGAAGAGCAAAGCTCTATTTAATGGGGTCGAATATGATTCTTACTAAATATTTGAACAAAGTTCTAACTTAAAGGAAGTTCCTAGGGCAGAGATCTATGCTCTGAAGACAGAATTAAATTCTCAGAAAAACAAGAAGGGGAGAAGATGAACAGAAGTCATCTCAAGAGCCAGAGGCCCTATTTATAGGCACTGGAAGTCGATCCAACTTCGAAGTTGATCTAACGGTGGAAAGGCTGCCACCGCTGCACTCACGTGTAAGCCACGCGAGCATAATGGTGGTGGGGGCATTTGTTTCCCCCAATTAGAGAGTAAAGCTCTGTTCAAAATTTGAAATTTAAACTGAGACAGCGCCTCACGTGCAAAGCATGAGAGCGGTAGCGCCAAGAGCGCCAGCGCTAAGAGTCAAAGACTCTGAGGCAGCGCCTCACGTGCAAAGCATGAGAGCGCCAGCGCCAAGAGCGCCAGCGCCAAGAGTCAAAGACTCTGAGGCAGCGCCTCACGTGCAAAGCACGAGAGCGCCAGTGCCAAGAGCGCCAGCGCCATGAGTCAAAGACTCTGAGGCAGCGCCTCACTTGCAAAGCACGAGAGCGCCAGCGCCAAAAGCGCCAGCGCCAAGAGTCAAAGACTCTGAGGGAGCGCCTCACGTGCAAAGCACGAGAGCGTCGGCGCCAGAACTAAAAGTTCTCCACCCTTGGATCAAAGATCCGACGAATATGATAAATCATCAAATTACAGAATTAAATTCTGTTTGGGAAATACTCCTCAAATCTTTCCAAACAAGAAAGATTGTGCTATGTAAATCAGAGCACCGTTGGATCAAAGATCCAATTGTTATTAAAAATCACCAAGATACAGAATAAGTTCTGTATGGGAAAATATTTTTCCAATCTTGCTAAAAACAAGAAAGATGTCTTCTGTAAAATAGAAGTCCTTGGATCAAAGATCCGACGGTGGATAAAATCCCCAAATCAATTAAGAAATCTCTCAATAAAAGATTTCCTCAACTGAATCAATAAATCAACCTCCCTTATATAAAGGATCCAAGACTTTAAGTCTAAAGGAGAAGAAATGCCCATAAACTTGAAGTTCTCAGAAGAAAAAAAAGAAGACAAGCTCTGAGAAGAAGAATTCTCTTCGAGGAAAAACAAAAAGGTAACAGAGATCAGAACATCTCATCTGCAAGGGTTTAACCTTCATAAAAAAGAACATAGTTCTTTCCCCGGATCTGAGATCCATGAGACAAGTCTCCCACAAATGAGAATTTAATTCTTACGGGGATGAATTTGTTCTTAGGGATCGAAGATCCGGGGAAGAACGAAGAATTGAACTTTTCTGAACATAACACAGAAAGAAAAACTTAGCGCCAAGCGTTGCAAAATAAAGAGTGCTTAGCACTCAGTGGTTGGCGCTCAGCGCCAAGTGCCTCACGTGCCTTTCGCGAGGGCGCTATTCAATAAAAAGAGCTAAGCACTCAAATGTTGGCGCTCAGCGCCAATTGCTCCACGTGCCCCTCACGTGGGCGTTGCTTAATAAAGAACGCTTAGCACTCAGTGGTTGGCGCTCAGCGCCAAGCGCTTCACGTGCCCCTCACATGAGAGCTACTCAAAATAAAAGAGTGCTCAGCACTCAAATGCTAGCGCTCAGCGCCAAGTGCTCTACGTACCCCTTATGTGGGCACTGCTTAATAAAGAGCTCTCAGCACTTAGTGGTTGGCGCTCAGCGCCAAGCGCTTCACGTGCCTCTCACGTGGGAGCTGCTCAAACTAAGAAGTGCCTAGCACTCAAATGCTGGCGCTCAGCGCCAAGCGCCCCATGTGCCCCTCACGTGGACGCTACTTAACATAGAGCGCTCTGTACTCCTCAAGAAGAGCCTAGCGCCATAAAAAGTGTTCAACACTCATAAAAAAGAGAGCGAAGAAAAAAGAAAGTGGGAAAAGCAAAGCAAAGTGTGAGTGTCAGTACTCACATAAATGTTTAGCATTATATGCACAGAGAAAGGACTATGTCCAAGCAAGTGTCTGACACTTTATTTAAAAAGCAAACGACAAAGACTCAGTGGTCTGAGCCCAAGTTGGCCAAACTCCTAAATCTACCGAGCCCATGTGCTCTTTATTTTTCCAAATTGGTCCTAGTCCCAAGCAAGACTGCCGATCTTCCGATGAACACCCATTGGTTTAAGGGTACATCTCTCCACACCTCCGATACATGTCGTTGTAATTCTTCAACGTCTTCAGAGAGATGGAAGGTCCCAATAACCAATAACTCTTGATATACCCCCAAACCAACAAACCATAAACCCTTTGGACCGCAACGTCCTTAAAACTAAATTATGGACCGTAACGTCCCTAAACTAAACTCTATAGACTATGATTTCTTTAAATCACGGACTATGATGTCCTTAAACCCAATGGACTGTAACGTCCCTAAACTAAACTCTATAGACTATGATGTCTTTAAACCACGGACTATGATGTCCTTAAACCCAATGGACCATAACATCCCTAAACTAAACTCTATAGACTGTGATGTCTTTAAACCACGGACTATGATGTCCTTAAACCCAATGGACCGTAACGTCCCTAAACTAAACTCTATAGACTATGATGTCTTTAAACCATGGACTATGACGTCCTTAAACCTAATGGACCACAACGTCCCTAAACTAAACTCTATATACTATGATGTTTTTAAACTATGGACTATGATGTCCTTAAACCCAATGGACCGCAATGTCCCTTAACTAAACTCTATAGACTATGATGTCTTTAAATCACGGACTATGATGTCTTTAAACCATGGACTATGATGTCCTTAAACCACGGACTATGATATCCTTAAACTTAAAAACCCCGCTAAGTAGATCATAGTTTAAAAATTAGACTAACGTATCCTTAACAAACATTTAAGTTGATCTTAATCTCAAACGAGGTTAACGATCCTTAAATCGACCAAAATCCAAATCTAAGAAAATACGGATTTGGACTAATCCACGCCCTACGGGCGACAACATAAATTAGTCTCCGTATACAATTCACGGGCAACCAAAAATAAAACAAATACACAAGACACGAAGTGAATATCTGGAGAAGGAGAAAGTGGTTATCGCTACGCGGTAACGTAATTAACCGCAGGGGCTTGCGTCTGCAGGGAAGAGCGTCTCTATAATCAAAAACCCCTCACAGTGAGGGGGAATCTGACGAAGTCTGCTACAACGGCCGCATCCGTCTAAACCTCCAATACACGGTGCCATAAATCAACTTGGCATCTTCGGAGAGGTGGACAGATAAAACCAAATAGTATCTGCCCCCAAAATACAGGCCTGACGTCCCAACGTCCCGGTCGCGTCTTTTGGCGGTGAACAACGATTCCACCCCCAGACTCGATATGCGACATATAAGTCGAAGAGACCGGACTGTACGGTAAGTGTTGCTTATAGGCTTCACGGGAGTTTGGACAAGCTTTCTTGTTGATCTTCTATTCGCTCAATACCCGAGTAGACGTTACGTCCAGCTTGTACCGCTGACGGCTTGTAGGTGATTGATGTGATCATCACCTACTGCTGGCGTATTGACGAGTGTTTAGAGTCCCATATAGAAGTTTTTTGGTTTAAGCGAAACGAAATAGGGCACATATGATGATATGTGTGGGGGCCTGATTAAATACGAGTATGTGATACTATATTCTAATCTGGCGGTTATCTGATATCAATTAGGTTTTATGTGATATAACCAGATTATTGAATCAAGTGTTGATTTGATAATGTGATATACAGATAAATGATATTAGTCGGTTATATGTGATATAACCGGATTATTAAATCAAGTGTTGATTTATTAATATGATATATATTTATATTTGATATAATTATATGTTAACTGATATTAAGCTCACTAATTATTTTCTTCATAATATATATATATATATATATATATATATATATATATATATATATATATATATATATATATGAAGCATGGCATGGATTTTCTATTTTTTAGAAAATAGAAAATGAGGTGTAAAGTGTGGAGATATTTGTGGTATGGTCCATAGCATGGCTTGCTCATTTTTTTATTCATTTGCCATCACTATTGAAGCATGGTTGGATTTTTTAATCCATGCTTCAATAAGTGAGAAGAGTATGAATAAGCCATTCTAACACTTAGCCATTTTGGAAGAGCTCATTTTATACTTTGCTCTCTACATTTTTCTTCTTCTTCCTCATGCCTCAAATCTTTAACACCCACATGTGATGTGAACCATAGAGCTTTGAACAAATCCCAGTGAGCAAATACAACCCCACTTCACCATCTTACATTTGATTAGCAATTAAGTGTAGTGTGTTTGCTTCACTAAAGATTGTTTAGTGAAGAGGTAGCTTGAGCTAAAGGGACTTCGGGTGGATCATCTTCGGCACGAAGATCACGGAAGAGGCTCGTTCAAACTTCAAGTGGAGCTACGAGGAGTCGTAGGGACTACAACTCGGAGCTTGAAAAGAGAAGGACACGATCTACAAAGGTTGTAGTTTCGTTCTCTTAGTGTATTTTTTGATATCATCCTTAAAAACCCTAATCATCTAGTTTAAGATCTTGGCTAGTGTTAATTAGCATCCCAAAAATTTAGAAATAGCATGCTTGATGGTAGTAAAACTCAGTGGTGGTGCTAACATACACTTTCATGGTATCAGAGCCAAGGCTAGAAGATTAGACGATGTAGTTTAAAAAAACACGAAACCGAAACAACTCCGAAAACCGAAACCTCAAAACCATGTTTCTTTCGATTTTAAAATGATCTTTGAAATTTTTTTAAACGACTGCAGAATGTTGCATGTGATGTAACTAGAACACCATACAAATTTGAGACTAAAACACCTACAGTGACCCGACGAGAACTCCATTTTTACCGGCCTCGCCGGCTCCCCATGCTCAACTTGGTCTCGTATTTGTTTAGTGTTCTGATGTGATGGTTTTGGGGTTTCTGGTTATGTTTGATTAGCCCAAAATTGCATGTGATATTAATTTTGTTAAGGGGCTAATACGGAGTGTTTCGTTGTCGTAATTTTAATATCGTTTCGGGTTTAAGTTTGATATGTGATATACTATTTGGAATCCACATTTAATTAGTTTTGTGAAAACTAGTTTGTAATTGTAAATCTAGCAATTTAGTCTCTGTAGATCGATTGCCACAAAGTTTCGATTCGGATCGAAACTCCGTCGCAATCGCGTATCGTACGCGAATACTCGCCAGATAACATTACTAAGTAGTCACTCCCCATAGCCCCGACCAAGTGACTTTAGGAGAACCTTATTGCCAAAAGCATCCACTCGGGTGCTCATGGCCACGGTGTTCCGCCTAAGTGCACTTGGTCGATGGTATCGGGGGTGTGGCCATCTACTAAAGTTCCCGATGAGTATTCGATCGGGTAGTTGGGAATCTTGTTGAATTACCTGACTAAATTATTGAAAAGATTTTTCAATATGAGACTAAAATGCGGGGTTTATAGGGTTAGGCATGAAATCCGGAATATGAGATATTCCGGGTTTATGATGTCTAAGGAAATGCGGATTCTAATTATTGTAGTTTTTCATTTCTTTTCTGCGACCGTAAGTGTAACATGTGGGGTATCCCAAATCTCATTGCTACATGTCAACGAAATTTTGGATATACGTATTTACTTACGTTGATGACATATGATGTTATGTGTTGCTGTGATATGTTATATTGGATCTTCGTGAATGAATAGCCGGGTTTTTTTTATGTGAGATGTGAGTTTTTCAATTTCCATTCATGTAAAATTTGTATGTAATATTCTTTTATTGGGATACTTTCGGGTTAAGGATGATATCACCATTGATGTATATTATTTACTTTTCCACGTTAGGATAGACCCAAGACGGGGAGCACAAGTAACCGGGTTCTACAGTCCAGTGGGAGACCATCTCGAGGAGTCGAGACCGAGTCTCCTAACTCTAGAATTGGAAGGGCTGCTTGCCGGTTTCGTAGAGGTCTATGGATGTGGGTTTGACTATTCATCACGACCGTGAAATCCAGTGTTTTCATTATTGGTTTAATTTAAAACACGGACCTCCTAGTATATCCAATATTTCATATGTTGACTTCTGCTGTTTGTTTCTATGATGTGATCATATAACCGCGTGAGACGAATGCTACATATGATATATATAATAAAAGTTGCTTATGTTTTGCACCTGCGCTAGTCCATCCCCCGCTCTGCCGTTAGTTAAGTAACCGAACGGTGCATGACGGGGCCCCATGGCGAATGCGGATGGCATAAGCATACGTTCTATTTTCATTTCATTTTCTGTGATGTTTAGGAAAACATTAAATGATGGGACTTCATTAATGAGATTAATGAAAAGAAAAGAATCCTAAAGATATTGTAGAATCAAAAGATTTTTAAAAAAAAGACAGCTCTAGTTCTTACTTTGCATAGTAGTATTCCTTGATGAATATTCAGCACCTCATTCGATGAGGAAAGAGTCAAGATCCCTTCACCGAGAGTGACCTCTTTATTAAAACTAGCAAATGCTACAACCCACTCAGTTTTGTTTTTATAGCTTCTCCAGTTCTTGCTTTACATAGTGGTATTTCTTGATGAATATCCAGCACCTTATTCAATGAGGAAAGAGCCGAGATCTCTTCACCGAAAGTGACCTCTTTAGCGAAACTAACAAAAGCTACAAAAAACACTCATTTTCAAATCACTAGATTGTACAACGATATCAAGTTCATTACGTTAAACGTTTTCTTAAAAACCAGCCGTAGCCCTTTGTCATTTCAGATAAGTACTATTTAGTATTCGTGCTGTGTTTATTGACCTCCGTCAAGGCGTAGTGTGCGGTAGTTGATTAGTGCTTATCTGCCGCATGTGATGCGGTTGGATTAGGGTAGTTGTACGGCCTTGTTGACCTCCGTCAAGGGTCGTGCAGGTGTGTTTAATTTAATCAAGAAATGAACGGGTTGAACTTGACTAGCGGCCTATGGTTTGTTGACCTCCGTTAAGGTCATAGGAAGTTAGGGGTAAAAACAATTGTTCCCTTATAAAAATTCTGAAAGAAAAGGAAAGGGAAAATTCCCCACTAATGGAAGCATCACGTGTAAGCACGTGATCATCGATCCCTTATAAAGAGACTTAGAGAGGGAAAGGAAAAACTTCCTGCTAGTGGAGCATCACGTGCAAGCACGTGATGCGTATGTATACAGAGTGAGCGGCTCTACTTAGTAAGCGGTAATTAAAGCCTCACGTGCAAGCACATGATCGTATTTTACAAAAAATGTGTCGGACCCAGTTATAAAACAAACAAAGAGCAAAGAAGCTCACGTGTTACCATGTGATGCCTTCCCTCTGTTTGGACTGCTGCATATAAACAAACCAAGTTAATTCTGTGAAGGGTCACGTCCTACACGTGATGGCTCCTATGCCTTCTGAACCGATAGAATTAAATTCTAAATAAAAGGGATCAAAAGCACTATTTTCGAAAATATTTCCTTAGATCTTTCTAAACAAGAAAGAGTACGCTCTATGAAACAGGGCACCATTGGATTAAAAATCCAATGGTGATTAAAAATCACCAATCCACAGAAAAAGATTCTGTACGGGAAATATTTTCCTAATCTTATTAAAAACAACAGAAATATCTTCTGTAAAATAGAGATCCTTGGATTAAAAATCCAACGGTGAATAAAATTCACCGATTGATCTAAAAGATCATTTTGATTGATTATAAAATCAATCAACATCTCTCAATGAGATATTTTCTGAACAAAACGATTCTTTTCTTTCTTCTATAAATAAGAGCAAAGGGACAGAAAAAGAGATATACAGAAATAGAGAGAGAGAAAAAAGCCTCTAGTAAGCTTAAAAGAAAAGAGAATTTAATTCTCCAGAGAGAGGAAGATCTCCTAAAACCTAAAAGAGAAAAGAAACCCTAGGTAAGAGAAGAAACAAAACACAGAGGACATCTTACCTCTTCTTCACCTTCACAAGAGTTTAACTCTTCAAAAAAAAGAATTTAGTTCTTCCTTTGATTGAGATCTGCAGAATTAGATCTCCCCACAAGTTAAGAATTTAATTCTCATCGGGGAGATTCTGTTATATAGATTTAAACCTAGGGGAAAGAACTATGTTCAAAGAATTTAATTCTTACGAGAACATATAGGAATTTAATTCCTCTAACAAAACTAGGGTTTAACCCTATAAGAGAATTTAGTTCTTATAAAACAAAGGGATCGAACGTCCCTAAACTCAAGATTTCTATGCACGTAAAGAAAAGATTAGTGTTTGAACAAAAAGAGAACAATTGAGATCGGCTATAAAGACGGCTGGCCACGTTACTGATAGCCGCAGAACGAGCAATGAATCCCCAACGACAAACGAACAGCGGAGCGGGGCATTTTCGGGGGCTTAAGCAAGCCCCTTAAGAAAATAAGATTCATTTCTTTTCTTGTTCGGATCGAACTACCTACTCATTATTCGGAGATCCCACGTGGTCCCCAAGCAGTGCTTAGCTTTTATTAAGCAGAAAGGGAATAAATCAAAGGGCAGTTTCCATTCTTGGGGTGCCTCACATGACCCCACATGACCCCTGAGAAGTGCTCAGCTCTTATAAAAGGGAAAAAGGAATAAACCCTATTTTGGGCGTCTCACGTGATCCCACATGACCCCCTAACAGTGGTTAGCACTTATAAAACAGTAGGAGAATAAAAGAGGCAGCGCACAACTCTAAGCGCCTCACATGACCCCACATGAGCACCTCAATTCTTAGTGTTTAACATTACTTCAAGCGTCTCACGTGACCCCATGTGAGTGCTGAGCATATACTAGTGTTTAACACTATGAGGGGCTAACCTGAGCCCAAATAAGCTAAGTCTCCCAAACCCAACACCCTTTTTCAACCGAGCTCCAATTATACCCAGGACTTTCAAAATTGATCTCAGATGGCATTCAAAGTAATGTTCATCCCATCTGTCATTTGGTTCAAGGGTACATCTCTCCACATCTCTGATACATGTCGTTGTAATTCTTCAACGTCTTCAGGGAGGTGGCGGGTCCTGACAACCAACAACTTTTTGATACATTTCCAAACCCATGGATACATCTCAACATTAGACCGTAATGTCCTTAAACCCTATGGATCACAACGTCCCTAAACTAAAATCTATAGACTATGATGTCTTTAAACCATGGACTATGAGGTCCTTAAACTCATGGACTATGATGTCCTTAAACCCAATGGACCGCAACGTCCCTAAACTAAACTCTATGGACTATGATGTCCTTAAACTCCATAGACTACAATGTCTTTAAACCATGGACTGTGATGTCCTTAAACCCATTGGACCGCAACGTCTCTAAACTAAGACGATAGAGCCCAAATGCTCTTTCGTTGGATCAAAAATGATCCTGAACCCCGTTAAGTAGATCTTAGTCTAAAACTTAGACTAATGTATCCTTAACAAACATTTAAGTTGATTTTAATCTCCAATGAGGTTAACGAGCCTTAAATCCACCAAACCTAAATCTAAGATAATACGGATTTGGACTAATCCACGCCCTACGGGCGACAACATAAATTAGTCTCCGTATACAATCCACGGGCAACCAAAAATAAAACAAACACACATGACATGAAGTGACCATCTGGAGAAGGAGAAAGTGGTTACCGTGATGCGGTAGCGTAACTAACTGCAGGGGCTTGTGCCTGCATGGAAGAGCGTCCCCACAATCAAAAACCCCTCGCAAACAAGGGGGAATCTGACGAAGTCTGCTACAACGGCCGCATATGTCCAAACCTCTGATACACGGTGCCATAAATCAACTTGGCATCTTCGGAGTGGTGGACGGATAAAACCAAATAGAATCTGTCCCCAAATTCAGGCAAGACGACCTACGCGGTTCCGTCTTTCGTTTTCGGTGGCGAACAGATTCTGGCACGCCCGGTGAGACCTTTTCCTCTTTCCACTCTACACTTCACGTGTCATGTTCGCAAACGAATTGCGGTTTAATGTGGTTGCCCCTGGATTCGAGGTACTAAGATTTGATGTCTTGCTCCGTGCAGAAAAGAAGATTAATGGCATCCAACTGCACCAGTTGCAACAACAACTTCCACTCCGTCCCTGCTGGAGGAGTAACTTACGGGCCCCAAGCGGTCTCCATCTTCGCCATGCCAGTGGAACCGGTGACTCAGGCCACCACTAGACTGTTCTTTGGGACCATGATCCTACCGGCAAGCTTCAACATCCCAATGCCGTCACAGGAAGCTCCGAAGAAGTCGGTCTTCGATCGGCTCACAACTACCACAGCCCCTCTCAACGGGCCGTCCAATTCCAAGTCTACTACATCAGTCTTCGACAGGATGAGCCTGAGCTACAGTGGGTCCACGAAGAAGCCCACAATACCTGAAGGGGTCATCCCGAAGCGGATAGCCATCCCAACTCCAATAGACGAAGTCGTCAAAAGGGCTTCTCCTGCTAAGGGGTTGGTCTTCACAAGACTGGCCGTTCCAACTCCTACTGCGGATGAGGTTGTTACAAGTGCTTCCCATACCTGAAAGTCAGTCTTTGATAGGTTGGACGTTTCTTCTCAGCGGACGTCAGTCTTCGATAGGCTGGCATCGAAAGCAACCCTTCACCAGAACAGGGGGCATGATAAAGCTACCCCCGCAACTGAGCCAGTACCATCTACAAGACATTCTCGACGTCGCCACTGGCGCCGAGTGAGGAAAACTGGGGGCAACTCTCCCTCTCGACTGCCTCCACCAGCTCTAATGGTGGAAATTGATGCTGCTGTTCCAACTGTGAACAACTTTGAACCGCTTAGGAGAGTGCACAAGAACTCTCCAATTGCCGTGCTCAAAAGGTATCCTCCACCCGCTGAAGATGTTATTAAGGCGAAGCCGGAGCAACTTCCTCAGCGGCTGTCCTCCAAAATTCATAGGCTATGGCGAAGGGTCCAAGACTCTGTGATTAACCAAGACTACCCCCGCCAACCGAAGAAAATGAAGGTTCGGCAAGAGAAGGGCTACCCCATCGTACCACAGAAGGTATCGTCTATATGGTTGCCCGCTGCAATAGCCCCTTCAACTTCGATCGCCCATAAATGGAGAAGGTCAGAGAAGATCCCCATGCCTGCGACCGATTCTAAGGGCACTGAACCTAAAATCCCCAAGTCTGAGGGCATGGTAGTGCACACCATCTACATGGCTTTCGGGAAAGAGGATAGCCATACCTCCACGGGTCATCGACCACTTACACGGTCTTTGACAATGGGTCAGGAGCAACAGCAAAAGCTCCAGGAGATGCTCATGAAGATGGCTGCGCTCACTGGGCCGAAAGAAAGCCCGGAAACGTCGTTGGAGCAGCGCCAGGAGCAGGAAACCGACGCCGAGTTCCTCCGAAGAATGCTCGAAAAGAAAGATAAAGAGGCCGCGGAACAAACGACTAACATAAAACAAATGGCGCTCTTGTTCCAAGATATGGTGGGGATGATGATACAGCCGGATCCTCCAGCCAAAGACCCTCTAATAACCTTGAAGACGACAGAGGAGAGACATCAAACCCTCTTCCGGCTTTATCAGCAGTCAGAGAGGAGACGATCTCGAAAGCTGCGCTTGATGACTATATAGCTCATCAGATATGAGCTCATCAGGCGAGCGAAGCGGCTGGCCAAATCGTCAAGACTGGACGACCCTATCCGGGTTGGTACGATCAAATTAAGTACCTGCCAGGATACACGATCCCTAAATTTCATGTGTATAAGGGGACGGGCAATCCCCATCAGCACGTCGCTTAGTTCAGGGCTCCTTGCGGAAATACTGGAGGTGACAATAAGCTATTACTTCGCCAATTCGTCGGCAGCTTAGCGGAGACAGCGTTTGAATGGTATTCGGAGCTTCCCAACGACTCTATCAAAACATTCACAGAAATGGAGTTGCTATTCACCCAGCGTTTCGCAAGCGCTAGCGAACGTACCCCAATCACGGTGTTGATCAACGCCAGAGTGAAGCCAGGAGAGACCTGGGTTCAATACACAATTCGGTGGCGGAACCTATGGTCGAAATGCGAACAACGCATAAAAGAAGCTCCTACCGTGGGAAAGCTTGTGGGAACCCTCGATCTGCATTCAACTATATCCCAGTTTATGATGTTTTTCAAGCCGACCACCTTCCAGGCTTTGATTGACAAACTGACTCAAATGGACCAGATGGGCCATATACTGTCCTCCTAAAAAATGAAGCCGCGAAATGAAAAGGGCAAAGGGAAAGCAACCTATGTCGCCAACGCTCAACAACAACCGAGTGGCCCGAGACCAGTTGTTCGCCAAAGCAACAAGCAGCGATCTCTCGATGAGAAGTCGAGACGTCCTTATGCGTTTCCTCGGGATAAAACAAGAAGACTGTTCGAACTGGTAGTGCGTAACATGCTCATCACTCTGCTGGATCCGAGACACCTATCACAACCTGGTGATGTCAACCATCCTAACTATTGTCCCTACCACAGAGTAGTGGGTCACCCAATCGAAGATTGCTACGTCTTCAAAAACTGGGTTGAAGACCAATATCAACAGGGTAAGTTCATGCTGTCTGAAAACTGGAGGGTGAACCCGCCATAACCGCACACTCCAAAAAAGATGGACACGCCGGGGCATCATGCTCATTTATAGAGGAAGACCCATGGGAAGTTGTTCTCTCAGCAAAAACTAAAAGAATGCTGACGGATCTTCAAGCATGCCCGGCAATCAGGTGGAAAAGCCCGCTAGAGCCAGAAATTGTTGATGGGATGCTGAAACCGCGCCCAACACCGAGAATTGGTAACGATGGGCAAAACACCCGGGCCCAGCCGTCAAAGTCTTCGAAGAAAAAGAAGAAGACCAAGAAGCCCGCACAGCCGAACGACAAGCGCACGGATCTGCAAAAGCATATTCACGCGCTGGAGGAATACAACCAGAGGGCGCGAACCCCGGTCACACTCCAAGAGTTTCTCAACCATATCCTTGAAAGTGGAGATAACGAAAATGATGAGGGAGACGACTCGTCAGAGGAACCCGAAGATTATGTGGCAAGTTGCCACATGATCTCTCATTCGTCGCTAAATAACGAAGAAGCTCACTCGGCATCAGAAGATAATGTAGAGGAGCTGGGGGCAGGATTGGTGCCAAAATCCTTGGGACCGTCAGACGGGATGATTAACATGCTGCTGAGCGAAGCCTGCCAGAAGAGCAAAACTGATCGAGAATGTGAAATGGCCATGTTCGAAGGGGCCAGGCGTCGGCGTCAAGTTGGAGAAGCCGTGGTAGGGATGGGTCACAAAACACTCCAACCAAATCAAATCACATCCTAAAATGGGTGTATTCCACATCATCGTCATGTATCCCGTCACGTAATAAATATACGTGAACGCAGGATGGACTATAGACCGAAAAGTCCGTAAACTAGAAATTTGCCGTAAATATGGCAACGATGGACTACAATGTCCTAAAACTAACATTGGACCGAAATGCCCTAAACTAATAATGGACCGCAGCGTCCTAAAACTAGCTATGGACCGTAATGTCCTAAAACTAGCTATGGACCGCAACATCCTAAGACTAGCAACGGACCGAAATGTCTCTAAAATTACTACAAACCGCAGTATCCTTGGGCTGACGCAAAAAAAAAGCGGTAAATCCATAAGCAAAATGGGCACGGATGAAAACCCGAAGGGCTCCGTGAGTAAAAACAACAGGGCTACTGGCGAGTTTGTGAAAACCCGAAAGGGCGCAGACTTGTTAAAATTCATGCACACTTGCAAGGTCCTCTCGACCCTGTAAGGAGAAAATACCTGCGTGAGATCCTTACGACTCACAAGGGAGCAACACACTTAGGGATCCTCACGATTCCTGAGAAGAAATTACACTTACGAGATCCTCACGACTCGTAAGGAGAACCCTTTTATGAGACCCTCACGGCTTATAAGATTCAAAAGCATTAAGCTACAGGGATCTGAATCTGTTCTTAAGCCATCACATTTTCCAGACTGCCCTACAAATGGTTCAATGTTGACCCTTGTATACAATCCACGGGCATAAATAAACGTCTCCCTCACCAAGTTCCACCGATGGCGCGAAATATCTTCATTTGGTGAATGGACACTTGTAAGTTCTCTCGATTTATAAGGAGAAAATACTCTTATGAGATCCTTATGACTTATAAGAGAGAACACCACTTAGAAGTCCTCACGACTTCTAAGGAGAAAACGCACCTACGAGATCCTCATGACTCGTAGGGAGAAACACTTTATGAGACCCTTACGGCTCATGAAGTCAAAGGCCTTAGACGATAGGATCCTAACCCTGTTTACTAAGCCATCTTTGTTCGAATCGACAGAGGCAAATGATGATTCGCCCTTGGCGATGTCCCAGTGGTAGCGATGCTGATGCCTAAATCGGTATCAAATTACAAATCCTTTCACGGCAAGTGATAATTCGCTCCTGGCAACATTCCAATCGCAGCGATACTGATGCTAAGATTGGTATCAGATCTCAGGCCCATACTCGCAGCAAAATCAGCAAGCCAAAAATACATATAGCCGAAATTATTGGGCAACTCGTAATAAAAACCAGCGAGTAAAAAGAAAAAATAGCCGAAATGATTGGGCACTGCAAAAAATAGCCGGAATGATTGGGCAACGTGACTTTCGCGATATAAAAAGCTGAAATGATAGTGCATCGCGGGAAGAAATAAAAAAAATGAAAGAATGAAACTTTTGCCCTGCGGGTAAGTCCATAGTAACCCCTGCAGACAATCCATGGGCATAAACGAAAAGGGAACCACATTTTCCCACTAGACTCTGTCAAAAGGAGAGCCAAATATTGACGGAAACGTCTACAGCCTAGAGAACAACAACGGCGTTCCTCCTCATGCTAGCAGGGTACGGACGCGACACCACCAATCGGAGCCGTGGAAAAGTCTCCGGTTCCAAGACTCTACGGTTCATAGACAACCTAGAGTCAACTCCGACACTACAGTAAGCAGAGCGAGTCAACCACGACACTGCAGAAAGTGGAGCAAGTCAACCATGACACCGCAGAAAACGGAGCAAGTCAGCCAATGACCTCCGTCTCGGAAATACGTCAGCAAGTGACCTCCGTCTCGGAAACACGTCAGCCCATGAACTCCGTCGCAGAAATACGTCATCCAATGATCCCGTCATGGAAACACGTCAGCAAATGACCCCGTCTCGGAAATACGTCAGCAAATGACCCCGTCTCGGAAATACGTCATCCAATGACTCCGTCTCGAAAACAAGTCAACCAATCTCCAGGGAAATTAGTGTCCTTAGCAGAACCTCTCGATTCAGGGAAATCAGTGTCCTTGGCAAAATATCTCGATTTAGGGAAATCAGCGTCCTTGACGAGAACCTCTCGATTCGTTTCGACCCACAGGGAAATCAGTGTCTTTGCAGGAATCTCTCGATTCATCTCAACCCCAAGGAAATCAGTGTCCATGGCAAAATATCTCGATTCAGGGAAATAAGCGTCCTTGACGAGAACCTCTCAAGGAAATCAGTGTCTTTGCAGGAATCTATCGATTCGTCTTGACCCCCAGGGAAATCAGTGTCCTTGGCAAAAACCTCTTGATTCAGGGAAATTAGCGTCCTTGGCGAGAATCTCTCGATCTGTTTCGACCCGCAAGGAAATCAGTGTCTTTGTAGGAATCTATCGATTCATCTCGACCCCTAGGGAAATCAGTGTCCTTGACAAAACCTCTCGATTTAGGGAATCAGCGTCCTTGGTGAGAATCTCTCGATTCGTTTCGACCCGTAAGGAAATCAGTGTCTTTGCAGGAATCTATCAATTCGTCTCGACCCCCAAGAAAATCAGTGTCCTTGGCAAAAACCTCTCGATTCAGGGAAATCAGCGTCCTTGGCGAGAATCTCTCGATTCGTTTCGACCCGCAAGGAAATCAGTGTCTTTGCAGGAATCTATCGATTCGTCTCGACCCCCAGGGAAATCAGTGTCCTTGGTAAAAACCTCTCGATTTAGAGAAATCAGCATCCTTGGCAAGAATCTCTCGATTCGTTTCGACCCGCAAGGAAATCAATGTCTTTGCAGGAATCTATTAATTCGTCTCGACCACTAGGGAAATCAGTGTCCTTGGCAAAAACCTCTCGATTCAGGGAAATCAGCGTCCTTGGAGAGAATCTCTCAATTCGTTTCGACCCACAAGGAAATCAGTGTCTTTGCAGGAATCTATCGATTTGTCTCGACCCCCAGGGAAATCAGCGTCCTTGGCAAAATACCTCGATTCAGGGAAATCAACGTCCTTGACGAGAACCTATCGACTCGTTTCGACCCGCAGGGAAATTGGTGTCTTTGCAGGAATCTCTCGATTCGTCTCGACCCCCAGGGAAATCAGTGCCCTTGGCAAAATACCTCGATTCAGGGAAATCAGCGTCCTTAACGAGAACCTATCGACTCGTTTCGACCTGCAGGGAAAGCAGTGTCTTTGTGAGAATCTCTCGATTCGTCTCGACCTGCAGGGAAATTAGTGTACCCGCGCATAAAGAGAAAATTCTCTTGTGAGATCCTTACGACTTTCAAGAGAAAAAGCACTTAGGAGTCCTCACGACCCCTAAAGAGAATACACCTGCGGGATCCTCTCGACCCGTAGGGAGAAAAGTCTTTATGAGGCCCTCATGGCTCATAAAGTTGAAAAGTCTTAGGTGGCAGATCCTAACCCTGTCTCCTATGCCATCACTGCCCTGCAAGGAGGTCAAGATGGAATATCTAAGGGCCACACTCTCCCAAGTCGAATATCGACAAGAAAGGAAACAACCACTTACGAGTTCTCTCGACTTGTAAGGGAGAAAATTCTCTTGTGAAATCCCCTCAAGATAAAACGCACTTAGGAATCCTCACGCTTCCTAAGGAGAAAATACACCTACGGGATCCTTTCAACTCGTAAGGAGAATAGTCGTTATGAGACCCTCACGGCTCATAAAGTTGAAAAGTCTTAGGCAACAGACCTGAACCTGTCTCCTAAGCCATCATTGCTCTACAAGAAGATCAAGATAAATTATATATGGGCCACATTCACCGAAGTTACATGCAAACATGATATAAAAAAATATATGTCTTTTATTCATGAATTCAAAATGAATACAAGATACATGTCATAAAAAGAATCAAAATGGATACAAAATATTCTCTCATTCAGGAGTGAATACACGAAAAGGAGAATATGCAAAAGATCTTTAAGCCGGCAGACGGTGCAATAAGTTCATCAGTTCATCCTTCTTCCGCAGTGCCTCGTCTTCAAGCTTGGTTATTGCCACGAGACGGGAGGCGAGCCGATTCTCAAGCTCCTTTCAGCAACTTTATGAGCTTCGACCATCTCGCGGGTAAAAATAATGGCTTTATCAATATCTGCCACCTCCGTGATAGCTTCTTGAAGCACCCGCCAAAGTTCGTACGCACGAGTGGTCTTAGCGGTGAGTTGAGCTTGAAGTTCCCCCAAAGCATTTGAAGCTAGCTCTCTCTCCGAAAATTTTCGGTTGAGACTCTTTTCGCAAGACTGAAGTTTAGCGGCGTACCACTCAATCCACCCCCGCAGACTCACCTTGGCAGTTAAGAGCTCAGAAGGAAGGTGTTTCCTGATTTAAAATCAGGAAAGTTTAGGGAGGAGGCATCACGTGCTACCACGTGACCAGTAGTCACGTGTTGGCACGTGACAATTAAAAGCAGCGGCAAAGGCAGATTCGGTTAAATCAAAGAAAAGGCTTCAGAATGGGTCACGTGCTCACACGTGACCAGAGGTCACGTGTTGACACGTGATGGTCGAACAACGGCTAGAAGATAGAGCGCAGAAGGGAGGAGAAAGTTCGCCCCAAGGGGTCACGTGCCCACACGTGACCAGGGATCACGTGCCTACACATGACCAAGGGTCACGTGGCCACACGTGACCGGCTTTCAAAGCCTATCTATTTAACAGAATTAAATTCTGAACAGCATTCAAATCTTTCCAATGGGGAATGATTATTTGAAACCGATTGGATTAAAGATTTAAAGGTGATTAAATATCACCTATCTATGGAAAAATCTTGAACTTGGAAAGATTTCCCCTTAAAATCTAACCGAAATAACAAAGGAATATCTTTGGATTTAAAATCCAATGGTGGATAAAATTCACCTAATAATCCAAAGGTCCAAATGAATGATGAATGCAAATCAAATCTCTAATGAATACAAATCAGATCCCTCAATGAATGATTCATCGAAACTAATTGATTCTGCTCCTTCTCCTATAAATAGGAGCCAAGGAAAAGGGATAGGGGGAGAGAGAGAGAGAGAAATAGAGCCTTGAGACTTTGGAGGAATTTGGATCTTCTGCAAAAGAAAACCTTAGGTAAGAAGGGGGAGGCTTTCAAGAAAAAAGAGAATTTAATTCTCAAAAGAGTTTAACTCTGATATTAAAAAGAAGAACTTAGTTCTCTCTTTAGCAGAGGATCTGCAAAGTGCAAATCTCCCCATGAATTGAGAATTTAATTCTCATTGGGTTGAGATCCTGCCATGCAGATCCAAAGCATAGAGAGAATGGATGTTTGAGAATTTAATTCTCATAGAATTATAGGAATTTAATTCCTTCAAATTAAAATTAGGGTTTAACCCTATGTTGTAGGAATTTAATTCCTTCAAAATGAACAGAACCAGGGTTTAACCCTAGTTAAGAACTTAATTCTGTTAAAATAACAGGAATTTAATTCCCTTAAGAAAGAAGAAATTAGGGTTTAACCCTATGATAGAATTCAGTTCTTCATATACACCAGGAATTTAATTCTTACAGAAGAAAAGCCGGGGTTTAACTCCATCTAAGAATATAATTCTTCAAAAAGAAAAGTGGGAATTTAATTCCTCTAAAGTTATAGCTAGGGTTTAACCTTATGAAGAGTTTAATTCTTAAAAAGATAAACACATCTTCAAACAGGCAAAGAGGCAGGGCCACGTGTTACCACGTGACCCCTGAAAAGTTCCACAGAGAAGGGCTTTGAGGCAATGCCTCACGTGCCCCACGTGACCCCTTAGCAGAAGCTCTAACAGACAAAACATTTAAATGCCAGTCACGTGACAGCACGTGATGCTCCAAAGTATTCAATACTTTTGGCAGAATAAAATAAATTGAGGGCGCTCTCGCGTGCTACCACGTGACCCCTCTTGCCTTAGTGTTTAACACTAAAGTTGAAACCTCTATATCCAGTGTTCAACATTGATTTTCTTAGTGTTTAAACACTAATTTGGAAAACTCTATTTACAGAGTTTAACACTGACTTTCTTAGTGTTGAACACCAACCTGGAAAACCCTGTTTCCAGTATTTAACATTGATCTTCCTTACTGTTAAACACTAATTTGAGATCTCCACTGCCAGTGTTTAACACTGATTTGTTTTAGTGTATAAAAACTAATTTGAAAGCCCTGTTGCTGGTGTTTAACACTAACTATCTTTTAGTGTTAAAAGCTAACTTGTCAATCTCATTCTCAGTGTTCAACACTGATTGATCTTTAGTGTTTAACACTAACTTTAGCCCCATTGGCTAAGTGTCTAGAGGCAAAGTCTCTCCTCTAATGGACCAACAGAGGGCCAATATCCTAAACATGATTGGACTTAGCCCAAGCTGGCCATAAGTTCTCAATTCAAATTCAACTGAGCCAATGGGCTCATAATATAATTAATTGGTCTTGGTTCCAAATTGGGCCAAAGATTATTTAATCTACCTCGGTTTAAGGGTACATCTCTCCACTCCTTTGATACTCGGCGTTGTAATTCCTCAACGTCTTCAAAGAGGTGACGGGTCCCGATGACCATATATTGATACGGACTGTGGGGTCCTTAAACTCATGGACTATGAGGTCCTTAAGCTTGACCGTGATGTCTTAAAACTAACGACGGACTGTGGGGTCCTTAAACCCATGGACTATGAGGTCTTTAACCTTGACCGTGATGTCTTAAAACTAACGACGGACCGTGGGGTCCTTAAACCCATGGACTATGAGTTCCTTAACCTTGACCGTGATGTCTTAAAACTAACATTGGACTGTGGAGTCCTTAAACCCACGGACTATGAGGTCCTTAACCTTGACCGCAATGTCTTAAAACTAATATTGGACCGCAATGTCCTTAAACTACCTATTGACCGCAATGTCGCTAAACTAAACAACAGGGCTCCCTTAATTGCTCTATTGTTGGATCTAAACGATCCTGTTAAGTTGATCTTAGTCTAAAAAAAACTAGGCTAACGTATCCTTAACAAACGTTTAAGTTGATCTTAGTCCTCAATGAGGCTAACATATCCTTAAACCCAAACCCCCAAACCCAAATCTAAGATAATTCGGATTCGGACTAGTCCACGCCCTACGGGCGACGACATAACTCAGTCTCCGTATACAATCCACGGGCAACTAAACACAAAATAAACACACACGACACGAAGTGACCATCTGGAGAAGGAGAAAGTGGTTACCGCGATGCGGTAGCGTAATTAACTGCAGGGGCTTGCGCCTGCAGGGAAGAGCGTCCCCACAATCAAAAAACCCTCAAGCGAGGGGGAATCTGATGAAGTCTGCTACATTGGATGCATCCGTTTAAACCTTCGATACACGGTGCCATAAATCAACTTGGCATCTTCGGAGAGATGGACGGATAGCACCAATTAGCATCTGCCCCGAATCTCAGGCGAGACGTCCTCACGTCATCGCCGTCTTTCGGAGGGGAACAGATTCTGGCATGCCCGGTGGGACCTTTTCCTCTTTCCACTCCACACTTCGTGTATCGTGTTCGCGAACCAAACACGGCTCGCTAATGGTTTCCCTTGGCTTTCAAGGTACTAAGATTTGGCGTTTTGCTTATTGCAGAAAGCAAAGAATCAATGGCTTCCACTTGTGCGAAATGCTCCAACTGCAACTGCAACCGGCGCTCCGCCTCGCCAGGAGGTATAGCCTACGGGCCCCAAGCTGCTTCGCTGTTCACAATGCCCGTGGAACAGGTCACTCAAGCCACCACCGGGTTGTTTTTCGGGACCATGTTCCCGCCAACGAGCTTCACCGCCCTTGTGCTGACACCGGAAGCTCCCAAGAAGTCGGTCTTCGATCGGCTTACACCTACCGCGGCCCCTCTTAACGGGTCGCCCAACACCAGCGCCTCGGTCTTCTCCAGATTGGGCCAGAGCTCCTGTGGACCCGCGATGGGGCCTACAATCCCAGAGAAGGCTGCTCCTAAGAAAATAACCAGCCCTGCTCCTGAAGTCGACAAGGCGACTTCCCCTGCCAAAAAGTCGGTCTTTACAAGATTGACGGCTCCAGCTCCCGCTCCTGCTACCCAAAGGACATCGGTCTTTAATAGGCTGACGCCAGCGGCGACCTCCCACCTACACGAGGGGCAAGACGAGACTATCGCCCTCACCAAGCCGGTTCCATCAGCACGACGTGCTCGACGTCGTTACTGGCGCCGAGTGAGGAAGGCTGGAGGCAGCTCCCCTCCTGGGCTAACTCCTCCAGCCCCGATGGTAGAAGTTAATGCTGCTGTTCCAACTGGGAACAACTTTGAGATGCTAAATAAGGTGCGTAGGAATTCTTCTACCGCGGTGCTAAAGAGGTCTCCCCCTCCGCTGAAAAAGGCTGTGGAAGTAAAGCCAGAACAGCCCCAATCTCCTCAACGGCTGTCCTCCCAAATCTATAAAGTCTGGCGGCAGGCCCGAGACTCGATGATCGATCCAAATTTCTCCCGCCAGCACAAGAAGCTGAAAATCCAACAGGAAGTCTGTCACCAGGCTAAGCCACGAAAAGCTGTCTAGGTGCCCACCTCAACGGCCCCCTCAACTTCCACTGCTCATAAAAAGAGGAGGCCGGAGAAGATCCCCGGGCCTGCAACGAGAGCTAAAAGCGCTGAACCCAGACGCCCTAAGGCTGGGGGCAGGATGGTCCACACTGTATACATGGCGTCGGGGAAGGAAGACAGCCGTGCGTCTACAGGTCATAGACCGCTTACACGGTCAGTGACCAAAGCTCAGGAGCAACAGCAAAAGCTCCAGGAAATGATGATCGCAATGGCCGCGCTTACTGGGCCGAAAGAAAGCCCCGAGGCGTCCTCGGATCAGCAACAAGAATAGGAAACTGACGCTGAGTTCCTTCGGAGGATATTGGAAAAGAAAGATAAAGATGCTGCGGAACAAGCGGCCAATATAAAGCAGATAGCCCACTTATTTCAAGACATGGTTGGGATGATGATTCAACAAGATTCTCCTGCTGAAGATCCCCCGATCGTCCTCGAAGATGATAAAGGAGAAACATCGAATCCACCATTGGCTCTTTCAATGGCCAAGGAGGAGACAATCTCCAAGGCTGACTTGGACGACTATATAGCCCGGCAGATCCGGGTTCATCAGGCGACTGAGGCAGCTGGTCAAGTCATAAAAACGGGGCGACCATATCCAAGCTGGTATGACCAAATCAAATATCCTCCGGGCTACACAATACCAAAATTCTATGTCTATAAGGGGACAGGCAATCCCCATCAGCATGTGGCCCAGTTCAGGGCGCTTTGTGGTAACACTGGTGGCGACGATAAACTGTTGCTTCGCCGATTCGTGGGCAGCTTATTAGAAACGGCGTTCGAATGGTATTCGGAACTCCCGAACGATTCTATCAAGACGTTCGCTGAAATGGAGTTGCTATTCACTCAGCGATTCGCAAGCGCCAGCGAACGCACTCCAATAACGGCATTGATTAATGCCAGGTAAAACCAGGCGAAACGTGGGTCCAGTATGCTATACGCTGGCGAAATTTGTGGTCGAAATGCGAGCAACGCATTGAGGAAGCGCCCGCGGTGGGCATGTTCATGGGAACCCTAGACCCTCATGCAACTATCTCCCAGTTTATGATGTTCTTTAAGCCAACCACATTCTAGGCTCTAATCGACAAGTTGGCCCAGATGGACCAGATGGGTCATAGACCGTCTCCCCCGAAGCCCGAGCCTCAGAGTGACAAGGGTAAAGGAAAGGCAACCTTCGTCGCGAATGCTCAGCAGCAACCTAGTGCTCCAAAGCTGGTGGATCAACTGGAAGAAAGACGCCGGTATTATAATGAGAAGATGAAGCGCCCCTACTCGTTCCCACGGGATAAGACAAAACGATTATTCGAGCTGGCAGTACGCAACAGATTTATAAACCTGCCAAATCCAAGGTGACCGCCACAAACCACTGAGGTGAATAACCCCAACTATTGCCCTTACTATCAAATGGTGAGCCATCCGATTGAGGATTTCTTCGTTTTCAAAGGATGGATTGAAGATCAATACCTCCAGGGGAAGTTCGCACTATCCGAAAAATGGAAGGTGAACCCACCACAGCCGCATACTCCTAAGAAAGCAGATACACCGGGGGCAACCTGTTCCTTTATTGAAGAAGCTCCATGGGAGGTCGTGCTGTCAATTAAAACCAAAAGAATGCTGAGGGACCTTCATGCGTGCCCGGCGGTCGAATGGAAGGACCCGCTGGAACCCCGGATCATTGAAGGAATGCTGAAGCCGCGCCCAACTACAAAAAGCGGTGGTGATGGCCCAAGTACTCACGCCCAACCGTCAAAATCTTCGAAGAAAAAGAAGAAGAAATCTAAGAAGCCCGTGAAGCCTGGAGACAAGCGCACGAACTTGCAGAAGCAAATCGACATGCTGGAAGAGTACAATCAAAAGGAGCGGACTCCCGTCACGCTGCAAGAGTTCCTCAACCACGTCTTTCAGGAGGAAGATGATGGAGAGAGCTCATCGGATGAATCCGAGGGATATATGGTGAGTTGTCATGTGATTTCCCACTGAGAAGATGAGAAAGCTCCTGGCACTGAGGAACTGGGGGCACAGCCTGAGCCAGAACTTGTATGGCCAACAGATGAAATGATCGACGCCTTTCTAGACGAGGTTCGTTTGAAGACTAAAGCTGATCAGGAGCGTGAGATGGCTGCATCGGAAGGAGCCAAGCGCAGGCGACTAAACGAAAGAGTCGAAGCACTCCCACCAGATCGAAAGACATCCGATGCGAATAAAAACGTGTTCAAGACGAGGAAAAGATTTGCCAAAGCCATGTCAATGGGAATGAAGCTACCACCCTCAGAAGAAAACACGCTCAATGGAGCGGAAAGGCACCCTAATTATTGCGCATATCATCGGAAGATTTCGCACCCTATGGAGGAGTACGACGCCTTTAGGATATGGTGGCAAGGATATGTTGCTCACTGGCAACATTTTAAGCGCATGTAACGCAAGACTCATCGGGAACGAAGAAGTACTACCGACGGGCACAACAGAACTGCTGGCAACTGTTACATGGTTAACGCCGGAGGGTCACAAGTTCTCACCTTTGGGAGCGACTCTGATGAAGAAATGGCTCTGGGCCCTCTCTTTAAAGAATCCGTTTTAGGGAAAGAGGAAGAACCAGAAGCCTGCGAAAATATTCATCTGCACAATCGCACGCTCCCGGAAAAGAATCTCGGACCCACGAATAGAAAAGATAAGAGAAAGGAGAAGGTCACTGGGGATATCGCCTTAGATGACCAAGTCATGAAATAGCTGACTGCCAAGGACCCTCCTAGGAAGGGTAAGGTGGACTACAACATCCTAGCGCACCTAAGGAAGCTATCTTCTCAGCTCAGCATTCTCGATGCCCTCCTATTATCAAAAGAAGCGCGAGATTCATTAATCAAGGCGTTACAAGAACCCGAGCAGTTCCAAGCCTTCCTCGCCGCAGAAAGGATGAAGGATGAACTGGAAGAAGTGCACACGGCCGACATCACTTTCGGTGACGAAGACCTTCTCCTCGGGACGTGCGACCACAACCGTCCCCTATATGTCTCTGGATACTGCCATGATATCAAGATAGGCAAGATCCTGGTGGATAATGGATCCTCCGTCAATCTCTTTAATGTTCGGGTGTTGAAGGAAATCTGCATGAGCGTACAGCACCTCGCTCGTGACAAAATTACCATCTCCGGTTTCGACTCCCAGTCATCACGGACTCTCGGATCTGTAATACTAACATTACGCTTCGGACTGCTCATCACGGACATCAAGTTTCACGTCATTGATGCCAAGACCTGCTACAACGTCTTGCTCGGTCGTCCTTGGTTACACGAGTACAACATCATCCCTTCTACACAGCATCAGTGTTTGAAGTACTTTAAGGATGGTTTCGAGTATACCGTAACAGGTGAGCTGAACCCATTCTCCGTGAACGAAATCCGTAAGTACGAAGATGCAAAATACTTTTTGCCAGACTTCGAGGATACAGAAAAGAGTTGCAAGCCGGAGAACAAAGCCGCCGCCACCATCCCTGTTTTCGGGAGCGATACCGAAGAAGAAGAAGAGATAGTTTACGCTGGGCCATCTCGACGCAACAACCCGGGAACGTCCGCCCCCATGTTGATTTTCGGAAGTGACTCGGAAGATGAGGTTAATGCCGTGTTCTCCAGTCGGCCGTCAATACAAGCATCCCCTAGCGATGATCAGAGTTTGCAAATCACCATGGTGCCGCGGAAACACTACAAGGATCTCGATGCACTTCAAGCTTACAATGTGCAGGACCTGCAAACGTTTTACGTCCCTCCCAGGCGAAAGGGTGAAAAGGTGATCCTATTCTACCAAACCACAGAAACGAGAGTGGAGAAAGAGATATGGCATGGCGCGGATGCTACACTCGACAGGCTCCAACCCATCCGTTTGCCCAGATATTACACAAATGGACTAAAGAGGCTATTAAAGCGCCAAGGAGTACCCTTAAAACAGACTGTTCGATAAGCTCGGTTCTACAACAGGATTTGGAATGTCCCTGGGACTCAGCGCAAATTGCCCAACGGGAGAATGGAAACGCTTGGGCTTGGATATGTGAGATCCGGGAAACGGGAGCGAGTCCACGACAGCTACGCCATATATAACTTCGATGAGGAGGAGGACACCCTGTCGGGGAATGCTAACCCCTCGTCAAAACTGGATCCCGCGAGCGAAGTGCCGAGTCCGTCATTTGAAGAACAAGTGGACAAGCTTATCAGGAAAGCAGGTCAAAAGGCTCGGGAAGACCACAACCGCGAGATGGCCATCTACTAGAAGGCCAGGACGCAACGTCTGTTTCAACAGGCTGCAAAAGACAAAGATGCTCCTCCCCGTCAACCCGTTGTACAAAAGGCCCGACACAGAGGCAGAAGTAAGTCAAGAAGCGGAAAGAGGAGCCGACAACAACGACGCAGGATTAGAGAGTTATGTGATCGGGTATTGGGCGGCCCGGATTTGTCCCTCATGAAGAAGATGAGTCGAGCGTATTCCTTCCCCCGAGACAAGACGAAGAAGTTACTCGAGCTCGCTATAAAACATCAAATGATCGCACTTCCAAAGTCTAGGCACCCTGAGCAAGCTAACAAAGTTTCTTATCCGGGCTATCGCTCTTATCACCGAGCCATAGGACACCCTATCGAAGACTGCTTCACCTTCAAGAACTGGGTCGAAGACCAGTACCAGCAAGGCAGATTTACTTTATCCAGCAGCTGGAGGGTAACGCAGCCACAAAAGCACGAACTCAAAGCCGCAAGAGCCGAACCAGACCCACATCGATCTTGGAAGCAGATTCGCACCTGTCACATGATTACAATATTAAAAGAAGAGCCCGAGGACATAGATGAGCTCCCTTGGTGCTTCGAAAACAATGACAATGAGGTAATCTCAGAATTTCCACCGGCTCCGAAAGAACTGGAAGATGGCATACATACTACTGCAGATAACCTCAAGAAGATTGAGTTGGGATCGGCAGACGATCCACGACCGACATTCGTCAGCGAGTTGCTATCTGAAGAAAGGGTGGCTGCGTTAAAAGATGTGCTTCTACAGCATAAAGATTGCTTCGCGTGGAACTATTCCGAGATGCCGGGATTAGATCCAGAGATTTCTGTGCATAAATTAGCAATATCCATGGATATCAAGCCAGTCAAGCAGGCGCCGAGAAGGATGCGGCTCGAGCTTGAGATGAGCATCAACGCCGAAGTCAAGAAGCTGATCGATTTTGGATTTATCCAAGAAGTCCAATATCCTGACTGGATCGCCAACATCGTCCCGGTAATGAAGAAAAATGGGACGGTGCGCATATGCGTGGATTTCAGGGATCTCAATAAAGCCTGCCCGAAGGACGATTTCCCAGTACCGGTAACCGAGCTGATGATAGATAACACGTCCACTTACGAGGTTTTCTCCTTTATGGACGGTTCATCAGGGTACAATCAGATAAAGATGCATCCCGAAGATCAGAAGCACACCGCTTTCCGGACTCCTTTGGGCATATTCTGCTACAAAGTCATGCCCTTCGGATTAAAAAATGCCGGTGCCACCTATCAGAGAGCCATGACAAAGATCTTTGATGATCTCATACATGAAATCGTCGAGTGCTATATCGACGACCTCGTAGTGAAGAGCACGTCATATGAAGAGCATTTAGAGCATCTGAAGACCGTATTTCAACGCCTTCGGCAATATAATTTGAAGATGAACCCCCTCAAATGCGCGTTTGGAGTCTCCTCGGGTAAATTCCTAGGATTCATCATCCGACACCGAGGTATCGAGATAGATCCGTCCAAGATCAAGGCGATCATGGAAATGCCACCGCCAAGGACTCTTAAACAGCTGCGATCTCTCCAAGGAAAGCTCGCGTATATCCGGCGGTTTATCGCCAACCTGTCAGGCAAGTGCCGTCCTTACAGCCACCTGATGAAGAAGGGAACTCCGTTCGTCTGGGACCACAAATGCCAAGGCGCACTGGACGAGATCAAGCAATACCTGCAGAACCCGCCGGTGTTAGCTGCTCCGGTCAAGGGAAAGCCTCTTATTCTTTATACAACAGCCCTCGAAGGTTCCTTAGGCGCATTATGGGCACAAGAGAATGATCGAGGAAAAGAGAGAGCTCTTTATTACTTAAGTCGAGTTCTGCTAGGGGCAGAAAGCAATTACTCCCCTATCGAAAAACACTGCCTGGCGTTAATCTTCGCGATAACAAAACTCTGGCACTATGCATTGGAACATGAAGTCTGTCTTATATCAAAGGTGGACCCCCTAAAATATCTAATGTCAAAGGCCATGTTGACAGGGAGACTCGCTAAATGGGCCCTGCTCTTGATGGAGTTTTCAATAACCTATCAGCCGCTTAAGGCAGTGAAAGGCCAAGCCATCGCCGACATCCTTGCTGAGCATCCAGTACCTGCCGGTTCTCCTCTAAATTGCGATTTGCCGGACGAACATGCGTTTGACGCGATCGACGGAGGTGATACCCGATGGGAACTTTATTTCGATGGAGCATCCTCCGTAAAGAAGCGCAAACAAAGTATCCCAATGATCAAATCGGGGGTAGGCCTCATCTTCGTAACTCCACAAGGAGGGATAATGCGCTTCGCTTTCTCCTTAACAGAACCGAGGACGAACAATGAAGCCGAATACGAAGCTTTGATAGCAGGCCTCGAGATCGCCATTGACATGGGAATTGAAAACCTCCTCATATACGGGGATGCTCAACTGGTCGTTAGTCAAGTAAACGACGACTACCAAATGTGCAAACCGCAGTTGGTGAAGTACGGTGAAAAGGTGCAACAACTGTTGACCCAAATTCCCTCCTATACTTTGGAAAGTATACCACGCGCGGAAAATAGCAAAGCGGACGCGTTAGCTAAGCTCACTAAAGAACTGGCTGACGAGAACCTCGATGACGTCAGAATCGTGGTACAAAGCCGTCGAGTGCTCGCCCCAGCAGAAATATCTCCGGAATCATACGAAGAAAAGGGAGCGACTGAGCAGACGACCCTACAAATAAATGACCGTGAGAAGGCTGAGGACTGGAGGAAAGTCTTCATAGACTACTTTAAGTCCCACCGAATGCCCGAAGGAGCGTCCTCAAGACATCAGCTCATGAAACGAGCTCTATCTTTCGCTTTCGTCAACGATACTCTATACAAGAGATCGTTTGATTCTCTATGGCTGAGATGCTTAGGACCTGACGAAGCAGAAAGAGTCGTTCAAGAAGTTTATGACGGAATCTGTGGTTCTCATCAAGCAAGCCCGAAGATGAAGTTAAAAATTAAACGGATGGGTTACTACTGGCCCACGATGACCCAGGACTGCCTCGAATATGTGAAGCGGTGCCACTCATGCCAAATTCATGGGGAATTTATCCACCAGCATCCAAATCCACTCCATCCAACGGTGGCTAGCTGGCCATTCGAAATGTGGCGAACTGACATAGTCGGCCCCATCGAACCAGCATCGTCCAAGGGACATCGTTTCATCTTGGCGACGACCGATTACTTCTCTAAATGGGCAGAGGCAGTGCCATTGAGGGAAGCGAAGACGGAGAATATCCTCCATTTCTTCAAGACGCACGTCATTTATCGGTATGGAACTCCGCGGCGGATCATTTCCGATAATGGGCCAACTTACAGAAGCCACAAGATCAGTCGCTTCGCGCAACAACACAATATAGACTGGAGATATTCCTCGGTTTATAATCCGCGAGCTAACGGTCTAGCTGAGGCCTTCAATAAGACCTTGACAAAGATCATGAAAAAGACGGTGTCCCGAAATAAGAAGGACTGGCACGAGAGACTGCAAGAGGCTCTTTGTGCGTATCGAACTACGTTCAAGAAGGCCACGAGCACAACGCCATACACATTGGTATTCGGTATGGAAGCAGTACTCCCCCTTGAGATAGAGCTACCGTCTCTACGAGTGGCAGTCCACTGCGAGTTGACAAACGAAGAAAATGCTCACCTTCGGCTTGAGGAGCTTGACGCCCTTGATGAAACCCGGTTCATAGCGCAACAAAATCTGGAGGCTTACAAAGCGAAAATGACGCGCTCGTATGAAAGATTGACCAGGCTGAGGACATTCCGCCAAGACAAACTCGTGCTAGTGGTCAAAAGGCCTATGATCCCCAATCGCGCCAAGCAGGGAAAATTCGAGCCAAATTATGTAGGCCCGTATATCATAGATAAGGTCTACCAGGGTGGGGCCTATCTACTTATGGACATGCACGGTGAAAGGCCTTTCAGGCCAATAAACGGCCTCTTCCTAAAGAAATACTACGCTTAATGAGCCACAGCCTAGGTCAATGATAGATGACGACGACTATGTCCGCTCGCTATCTTCCTAAAGCTCAAGCTCTATAAGTAGTGGCCGGCCCTCTCCTCAGACGGACCGAAACGTCCTTAAACTAACGTTGGACCGAAACGTCCTTAAACTAACGTTGGACCGAAACGTCCTTAAACTAACAACGGACCGAAATGTCCTTAAACTAACCACGGACCGAAACGTCCTTAAACCAACGACGGACCGAAACGTTCTTAAACCAACGACGGACCGAGACGTTCTTAAACTAACATCGGACCGAAACGTCCTTAAACTAACGTCGGACCGGAATGTCCTTAAATTAATGACGGACCAAAACGTCCTTAAAACTACTACCGCAGCATCCTTAGGCTGACGAGATGAATAAAAAAATAAAAAAAAAAAAAAAACGGTATGTCCATAAGCAAAAAGGGCACGGATGAAAACCCGAAAGGGCTCCGTGAGTAAAAACAGCAGGGCTACCGGCGAGTGTTTGTGAAAACCCGAAAAGGCGCGACCTTGTAAAAAAAAAGAAGAGAAGAAAAAAAAATAAATAACGGTATGTCCATAAGCAAAATGGGCACGGATGAAAACCCAAAAGGGCTCCATGAGTAAAAACAGCAGAACTACCGGCGAGTGTTTGCGAAAACCCGAAAGGGCGCAATCTCGTTAAAGGACACTTGCAGAGTCCTCACGACCTTGTAAGGAAAAACCACCCGCGTGAGATCCTTACGACTCACAAGGGAGTAACACACTTAGGGATCCTCACGATTCCTTAGGAGAAAAGACACTTGCGAGATCCTCACGACTCACAAGGAGAACTCTCTTATGGGACCCTCATGGCTCATAAGAGTTCAAAGTCTTAAGTTACAGAAACCTGAACCTGTGCTTAAGCAAAATCCTCCATAACCTTCGACAATGCCCTACAAGCGGCTCATACTGACCCTTGTATACAATCCACGGGAGCGAATAAGCATTTCCCCAGCAAAGTCCCACCCGTGACTAGGGGTATGTCCCTATGGTGAACAACCCTTATGAGTCCTCTCGACTTATAAGGAGAAAGCCCTCTTGTAAGATCCTTACGCATTACAGAGGAACATATACTTAGGAATCCTCACGATTCCTAGGGAGAAAATACACCTACGAGATCCTCACAACTTGTAGGGAGAAATACCTTCGTGAGACCCTTACGGCTCATGAAATCAAAAGCCTTAGTCGACGGGACCCTAACCCTATTTGCTAAGCTACCTTTGTTCAACATCGACAGAGGCAGATGATGATTCGCTCCTGGCAATATCCCAGTTGTAGCGTGTAGGGTTCCTAGGCACCCTAATGAGGTCTTACAAGGCATCGAACATGACATTTTCAAAAAATCTAGGTGCCGAGAAACCCGACTACGGATCGTCGGCTAGAAATCTAGGCGAAAATGCAAACTAGTTAACACTTAACTAAGGGAATACGGAAATACAACCTTTGTAGATCCGGTTCTCCACCTCCATAGCTCCGCAATGAAGTCTCCTCGCTGTCCATAACAAGTCCCGGGCTCTAGCGTCGGCTTCATCGGAGAATGGACGGGCTAGGTCATCGATGTCCATGCCGAAGATGATCTACGTCGAGGCATCGCTAAATCAAGCTCCGACTTCACCAAGTCAAGAAACTTGTGAAGAAAACACACTCTACTACTTGGCAAGAGGTAGAGGATGAAGAAATAGGAAGTGGGTTCAATTTAGAATTGGATTTCTCACTCTTTATCATCAATCACCATTGATGACCTCAAGGTTTTCTTCTTGAGTTCAAGGAAGAAGAAGAAGCTAGTATTATGATAAGATAATTGAAAAAGAAAAGAAAATGAATTCTTATCATAAAATTAACCATGGTCAAGTGTAGAGACTAAACTAGGGTTAGTGGGAATGGTTAGGGTTAAGGATGAGATAAGAATGGTTGACTTGATCAAAGCTTCATGAAGCTTCAACTAAAGAACAAATAAAGCCACCATTCTTTTCTCTTTTCCATTTATTTTCCAAAATGAAATGGATAAATAAATAAGTGAATAAAACAAAACCCTAACCATAATCATGTAACCATGGTTTGATCTTTACATAAAAACCCTAGCATAACATGTATCATCAAACATGATACAATCAAGTGCACAAAAGTATATCACATATACAATGTGTACAATCCGAGTGAGAAAATCCATTTAAAGTGAACCAATACTAGTTAACGCAAAGTAATATATCAAATATATAATTATGCATTAAATCATTAAATCAACACTTGATTTAACGATCCGGTCATATCGCATATAACCGACTAGTATCCAATGTATCGGCTTATCGAATCAACCCTCGATTCGATAACTAGGTTATATCGCATATAACCATACGACACATTCATCGCGAGAATGGAATACGGTATCACATACACGTATTATTCTCGGTCCCGCACATATCTCATATGCGATCCTATTTCGTTTCGCTTAAGCCAGGAAACCTCTGTGTAGGACTCTAAAGACTCGTCAATACGCCGGCAGCAGGTGATGATCATATCAAACACCCACAAGCCGCAAGCGGTCTGCTAAACGTAACGGCCACCCGGGTATTGAGCGATCTGAAGATCGACGAGCAAGCCCGCTCACACTCCAGTGAATCCAACCAGTAACACTACCGTACAGTCCGGTCTGATCGTCTGATATGTCGCATATCTCGCCAAGGGGTAGTAAACGTCAGACCCCAATAGCTCGATAAGTCGTGTCGATATGAGGTCTATAACATTTCGAGAAACTACTGGTAACACTTACCAGTAAATCTCAGCAACCCTGGCCAGGGATTTCCTGTTATAGCCAATCGAACACAACGCAACATCAACCCCCTATACCGGGAGAGACGAATCCCCTCCTATCACTCATTGCCTCCATGTGACTCGGGACTGTACCCAAAAACCACCGTTTTGCACACCCTCTTGGACGTGGTAAGATGGAAATCAAAGCACAGTAGGAACCACACAAGACTCTATGACGATCTCGGGTCAACAGACTACTCTGTACCAGTGTCACCAGAGAACTGCCATCTGACGTGAGGTATAATACCATCTGGGAGTTCTCGGCGAGTCCGTCCAGTGTACCCAGTCTCTACTGAGCACCCGTATATCATCTCTGATGTCAAACACCAATGGATATGGGATCATCCATCGCCCATCTGTATGGGTCGAGAAGGTACACGCTAGTCTACTCTGGTATATCGATGCCCCATCTCGATACACCCACGACTAGGGACTTTGAAGGATGTACTTATGGACTACCATGTCCCCACTAGTATGATCCGCATCATAGTCCAGGTAGTCAAGTACAGATCCTAAGGGCTTTACCAACATGTAACAGAGAGACAATCAGTATACACGTTAAGGTAAAGAGTAACCAGATAGCATACTATCATGTCGAGCAAGAAAGTCCTCCCTATATACGTCCTAGCATCCACTACAATATACATCCTATGTATAGTAATGGCTTCTAGGGCATACATATAACTAACAATCTCCCACTTGCACTAGGGCCATCTGTAGCAGTGGTTGTAGTATCTCATACTCAACCATCCCATAAAAGTCTCTCTCTGGGAAACAGGCCTTTGTGAGTGGATCCGCTGTGCTGTCCTCTGAGTCTACTCTCCTAACCTCGATCTCCTTGGAGATCAACCATCTCCATGATCAAGTGATACTGCCTTAGAATATGTCTGGATCACTGATGGGACCTTCGTTCCTTGGCATAAGCCACAACTCCATTGTCACACAATGGGAGGAACATAGTTCATCTTATGAACCAATATACACCCAAACAGCCTCTTTGGTAGCATCTTAAGTAGCGATGTATCCTGCCTTTATCGTCTAGTGTGTCACGGTATCTAGCTTGGAACTCTTCCAACATACCGTTCCTTTACTGAGGGTAAAGACAATGCCTGTGATTGACATTCAGTCGTCTTTATCACCCTGGAACCCTTCCAGTGATTCTCCCCAGGATCGATTGATACCATCTCACTACAATTAGTGAGTAGCCTAACATCCATTTAGATCTATCTCATAGATCCAAAATCCAGGATTTAGTAGGTATCACTTTGATCCTATTCGGAGAGTCATTGTGATAAGCGGAGATTGATCGAGCGTAGCATAGGAAACTCCTTCCCTATCAAGAGTATGTCATCCACGTACTCTACGAGGATCACCACCATACTCCCTACTACCTTTTTGTTTATACAAGGTTCATCTACCATTTTGATGATGTCAAACTCTTTGACTAATCTATCAAAACAGATGTTCCAACTCCGCGATGCCTGCTTTAATCCTATAAAGCATCTTGCACACGTTTCCGCTGCTCCCACTGTCTACGAAGCCCTCTGGCTGTGTACTTATAGACGCACTCTTCTAAATCATTATTTAGAAAAGCAGTCAAGACACCCAACCGCCAGATATCGTAGTCATGGTATGTAGCCGTGGCAAGTAGTATCTGGATGGACTTAAGCATAGATACTTGAAAAGGTTTCATCATTATCCACGCCTGGTTGATGACGAAAACCTTTAACAAGTCTAGCTTTGAAAGTCTCAACCTTTCCATGTACACCAAGTATTCTTCTCAAGATATACTTGCTCCTGATGGGGATTTAACCCTTCAGATATAGCAATCAAAGTCCATACTTTGTTGGTGTATATGGATTCCATCTCAGATCACTAAGCATCCAGCCATTCTTACAGAGTCTTACTCCTGATGGCCAGCTCGAAACTAGTTGGGTCATCATCTCATGATGCAATCCTCGCTCCCACTGTCATAGAGAAACAGAAGTATCTCTCAGGTGGGTGAGGAACCCTACTAGATCGGCGGAGCGGCTGAGGTTCGTTGGTAACTATCGAATCCTTTGGTTCTATCAAATCATCAGCTGCAGTTTGTATAGCTGGAACCTTTCCAGTTGTACATAACAGATCTTGCCTCGAGCTTGTCCGGATTTTGCTTTTAGACATAGGCCGGACAATTCCAAATCTTAACTAACTTAAGATATGGGCTCTTCCCTTTCCATATCACATATGAGATGGTAGGCGACTGATTTGATTTGAACCCTATTCAATAGGTATGCAACTTCTCAAGTGCATAACTCCCAAAAGGAAATAGGTAACTCAGCAGTACTCATCATAGAGCACACCATATCAAATAGGGTGTATCTGCTCCGCCCCGATATACCATCGTGCTATGGTGTATACGGAGGAGTAATGCTGAGAGAGAATCTCATTCTCCTTTAGAATAGTCCAGGATTTCCGTGCTCAAGTATTCTCCTCCTTGATCTCATCATAGGACATAATACTTATACCCGTATTTTGGTTCTCTACTTCTAACTTATATTCTGTGAATATCTCAAAAGGTTCGGACTTGTGTTTCAACAGGAACATAGGTCTGAAACTCGAAAGATCATCAGAGAATGTAATGAAGTATAAAGAACCAGTCCTGGCATGTGTAGACAGGAGACCTTACATACATCATCATGTATCAGTCCCAAGAGTTCATTAACTCTTTCTCTGTTTCCAATAAACAGAGCTGGTGTCATTATATCTTTGTGACATGACTAGCGAGTTTCACAAGATGTAAA
Source organism: Agapanthus africanus (assembly GCA_030015575.1). Lineage (NCBI taxonomy): Eukaryota > Viridiplantae > Streptophyta > Magnoliopsida > Asparagales > Amaryllidaceae > Agapanthus > Agapanthus africanus. Next base: position 362,864,425 of record JASDDO010000029.1, read on the forward strand.
TTCAAACTTATTTAAATATGCATCTGCATGTAACTACAGTCAGTCGGGTCGCATAGATATGACCTTGTCTACAATGCCTCAAGAAGGATTCGTTCATTTCTGAACTCTTCCTCTTTTGTGTGTTCCGTATACTAAGAACTGTAGTTTGATTTAGAACATTAATGCTTTTAGATAACGTGCCTGAACCGATCAACTTTTGATATAGGAAATGTTCAAAACATTATCCATCAATACAAAATTTTATCATTTCTTTGCTAATAAAGAGATAGATACGATTTTGTATATCAGGTTCGGTATCTAATAACATTCGTTCAGAATCAATGTATTTGTAATACAGGGTGACAGTGACCAACAGACTTGGCTGCAACATTTGCCCCGTTTTCTGCCTCATGAAACTTATCACCCGTTCTCAGTTCTCTACCTTTCTGTAGCCCTATGTAACATATTACATATCTGGGATCCTGATCTGGTATCACATACCCAGGACGTAGAGGATACAGAGAAACAGTTCTACATAATGAACACACCCGAAGATGATGCATCAGCATGCACTCTCTTCGTTTGGGCGGCACGGGAAATCTGGTATTCCCCAATTTCCTGCTCTGTCTTATAACAATTATAAGTTGGAGCGGGACCAACGTTCCCCAGCTCAGTATAACAAGCGGGTTCGGTCAAAAATCCGTATTATTATCTTGATTAAGGCGTGATATGATCGCTACCTGGAGAGAGAGAGAAGAAAACACTCAGCGTGCGCTCTTTCAAGAATAGATTGGTTTTTATTTTATCTAATCAGGATGGCTCCCACTGCTTTTTATCAAATCTTCCTTCAAACCCTAAAAGAAAAGACTAGCCGAGATTAATTACACACTACAAGTTCGCCAATCTTTCAGCCAGGCCAGTGTCGGTACTTTGAGGGAGGTCCCCCGTGCTTTCGCACGAACCTAATTACAGTAAACCTCGTTTTCCCAGAGGCGTAACATCGTTGACACCTTTCTAGACACCTACTTGATCAGCTAATTGTAATGTATAAAACTCTTCCAGGAGTAACACTTACTCACAGCGGGTATCGGGATCCAACTATCTCATAGAAGGTATGCAATCTCATTGCAAATTTCAACACTTGAAATTCCCGATAATATTTTGCCCCTAGCAGCTATATGACCTTAACATAGTCAACAAATCATAAGTGATAGTCAAGTTCAACCCGTCATTTCCCGATTGAATTAAACCCACCCGCACGACCCTTAACATAGTCAACAAAGTCGCACGACTACCCTAATCCAATCACATCATATGCTTATGCAGATAAGCATTAATTAGCTACCGCACACTACGCCTTAACATAGTCAACAAACGTAGCATGAATACTAACTAGTACTTATCTGAAATGACGGAGGGCTACGACAGGTTTTTTTGAAAACCCATTGCGTAATGAACTTGATATCGTTGTAGGATCGAATGAATTTTGAAATGGAGTGTCTTTGATGCTTTTCTAGTTTTGCTAAAGGAGTCACTCCCGGTGAAGGGATCGTCGGTCCTTTCCTCGTCGAATGAGGTGCGGGATATATCATATATATCACTGTGCAAAGCAAAAACACTTAAAAGTAATCAAAAGACAAACCGAGTGTGTAGCATCAGCCAGTTATTGCTAAAGGAGTCACTCCCGGTGAAGGGATCTCGGTCCTTTCCTCATCGAATAAGGTGCAGGATATATCATATATACCGCTGTGCAAAGCAAGAACTGTAGCTACCTGTTTTATTTTAAAATTCGATTCTACAACATCTTAGGTTTCTTTTATTTCATTAATCTCATTAATGAAGTCCCATCATTTAAGTACCTAAACATCACAGATAAATACGACGTACACTTATGCCATCCGCATTCGCCTCGATGTCCCCTCGTGCACCATTAGGTTAGGTAACTAACGGCAGAGCGGGGCAGGGCTAGCGCGAGTGCAAAACATAAGTAACGTCTATATAATATATCATATATACTATATACTGTATCTATCACAGAACATCACATGATCACATCACAGATATCGCAGCAGAAGAATCATATGAAATATTGGATATACTAGGACGTCCGTGTTTTCAATACGAGCCAGTATAAAACACGGATTCCACGGTCGTGATGAATAGCCAAACCCACACCCCTAGACCCCTACGAGAGCGGCAAGCAACCCTACCAATTCTAGAGTTAGGAGACCCGGACTCGACTCCTCGAGTTGGTCTCCCACTGGACTCCAGAACCCGGTTACTTGTGCCCTCCTCCTTGGGTCTATCCTAGTGCGGAAAAGTAAATAATATACAAACGGTGACAACTTCCGCAACCTGGAAGTGCCCCAATAAAAGAATATTACATACAAGTTTTTACATGAATGAAAATGAAAAACACTCATCTCACATAAAAACCCCCGGCTATTCAAACACGACGATCCAATATATCATATCCAGCAACACATAACATCACATGTCATCAACGTAAGTAAATATGCGCATCCCAATTGTCGTTGACATATAGCAACGAAACCAGCGATATCACATATTACACTTACGGTCACAGAAAAGAAAGTGTAAAACTACAACAGTTGGAATCCGCAACCACCTCAGACATCGCATGCCTGACCAAATGAATTACTTAGACATCGCATGCCTAACAATTATAAACCCTGCATTTTAGTCTCAAAATCGAAAACTCTTTTCAATATCAAGTCGGGTAATTCAACAAGATTCCCGACATCCTGATCGAATGCTCGTCGCAAACTTTAGTAGGCGGCTGCACCCCCGATACCGTCGACGAAGTGCACCAAGGCGGAACACCGCTGCCGCGAGCACCCGAACGGATGCTTTCGGCGACGGGGTTCTCCTACAGTCACTTGGTCGGGGTTATGGAGTGAAGCTATCTATTAAGTTTACCCGGCGAGTATCCGCGTACGCTACGTGATTGCGACGGACTTTTGATCGCATCAAAATTCCGTGGCAACCGATCAAGTGAGACTAAACTGCTATGTTTATAACATTCATTTAGTTATCACATAACTTTTGTGAATTCCAATTGTTGTATCACATTCCGGATAAACAGAAAATGTTAAACTTTCCGATTGAACATTCGAACACCCAAGTTTTCCCAATACAGATCAACACATGAAATAAGTCTAAAAACATTCAGTTCGTGCCTCAGTACCAACGGTCCAGCCATAGAAGGGTTAAGCCAACGCCTCACATGTGGCACGCCGTACTGCCCCAAACCCGAAGGTTCAAAGGGCAGTTCAAGACGGTCACATAATCGCGTTAAGGTTTGTTGTCTTCTAGAGGGTCCATCGCGTTACTTGCACTACTTAGAATGTCGTTAAATTTCGGAAAAATCCAACACTTGGAAATTTCCCGACAGGGGAAAAATTGGGTATTTATATCCGGTCGAACTTTTTAACATATTCTAAAATTTATCCGGAAAGCCACACAGACAAAATTTGATACTCCGATCGAAACACCGAATCCCCAAAACAACCCAGAAAAATTTAACTCTTGAAAAAATATTAAAAATACCCAGGAAAACCAGCACTGTCAAATAGGAGTTACTGTGCAAACATCACCTCATAATACGACAAACAGGCCGCGTTTCCGCCACACGAGCCATGTTCGTGCCGCGGAAACGCGGCACTTTAATGGAATTAGGGCACACGACTTCACAGTAACTCTTAGATATTCCTGCTGATATTTCTACATATTTTTAATTTCGAAAAATCCCAGAATTTGGAAAAAGTCCAGAGAGCTATTTTGGGTTCGTGTTTTCGGTTCGATCGGACTCCAAATTCCGTCTGGACTTCGCCTAAGGCTCTAGCTAGGCTCTGATACCACTGTAGGGTTCCTAGGCACCCTAATGAGGTCTCACAAGGCATCGAACATGCCATTTTTAAAAAATCTAGGTGCCGAGAAACCCGACTACGGATCGTCGGCTAGAAATCTAGGCGAAAATGCAAACTAGTTAACACTTAACTAAGGGAATACGGAAATACAACCTTTGTAGATCCGGTTCTCCACCTCCATAGCTCCGCAATGAAGTCTCCTCGCTATCCATAACAAGTCCCGGGCTCTAGCGTCGGCTTCATCGGAGAATGGACGGGCTAGGTCATCGATGTCCATGCCGAAGATGATCTACGTCGAGGCATCGCTAAATCAAGCTCCGACTTCACCAAGTCAAGAAACTTGTGAAGAAAACACACTCTACTACTTGGCAAGAGGTAGAGGATGAAGAAATCAAAGTGGGTTCAATTTAGAATTGGATTTCTCACTCTTTATCATCAATCACCATTGATGACCTCAAGGTTTTCTTCTTGAGTTCAAGGAAGAAGAAGAAGCTAGTATTATGATAAGATAATTGAAAAAGAAAAGAAAATGAATTCTTATCATAAAATTAACCATGGTCAAGTGTAGAGACTAAACTAGGGTTAGTGGGAATGGTTAGGGTTAAGGATGAGATAAGAATGGTTGACTTGATCAAAACTTCATGAAGCTTCAACTAAAGAACAAATAAAGCCACCATTCTTTTCTCTTTTCCATTTATTTTCCAAAATGAAATGGATAAATAAATAAGTGAATAAAACAAAACCCTAACCATAATCATGTAACCATGGTTTGATCTTTACACAAAAACCCTAGCATAACATGTATCATCAAACATGATACAATCAAGTGCACAAAAGTATATCACATATACAATGTGTACAATCCGAGTGAGAAAATCCATTTAAAGTGAACCAATACTAGTTAACGCAAAGTAATATATCAAATATATAATTATGCATTAAATCATTAAATCAACACTTGATTTAACGATCCGGTCATATCGCATATAACCGACTAGTATCCAATGTATCGGCTTATCGAATCAACCCTCGATTCGATAACTAGGTTATATCGCAATAACCATACGACACATTCATCGCGAGAATGGAATACGGTATCACATACACGTATTATTCTCGGTCCCGCACATATCTCATATGCGCTCCTATTTCGTTTCGCTTGAGCCAGGAAACCTCTGTGTAGGACTCTAAAGACTCGTCAATACGCCGGCAGCAAGTGATGATCATATCAAACACCCACAAGCCGCAAGCGGTCTGCTAAACGTAACGGCCACCCGGGTATTGAGCGATCTGAAGATCGACGAGCAAGCCTGCTCACACTCCAGTGAATCCAACCAGTAACACTACCGTACAGTCCGGTCTGATCGTCTGATATGTCGCATATCTCGCCTAGGGGTGGTAAACGTCAGACCCCAATAGCTCGATAAGTCGTGTCGATATGAGGTCTATAACATTTCGAGAAACTACTGGTAACACTTACCAGTAAATCTCAGCAACCCTGGCCAGGGATTTCCTGTTATAGCCAATCGAACACAACGCAACATCTACCCCCTATACCGGGAGAGACGAATCCCCTCCTATCGCTCATTGCCTCCATGTGACTCGGGACTGTACCCAAAAACCACCGTTTTGCACGCCCTCTTGGACGTGGTAAGATGGAAATCAAAGCACAGTGGGAACCACACAAGACTCTATGACGATCTCGGGTCAACAGACTACTCTGTACCAGTGTCACCAGAGAACTGCCATCTGACGTGAGGTATAATACCATCTGGGAGTTCTCGGCGAGTCCGTCCAGTGTACCCAGTCTCTACTGAGCACCCGTATATCATCTCTGATGTCAAACACCAATGGATATGGGATCATCCATCGCCCATCTGTATGGGTCGAGAAGGTACACGCTAGTCTACTCTGGTATATCGATGCCCCATCTCGATACACCCACGACTAGGGACTTTGAAGGATGTACTTATGGACTACCATGTCCCCACTAGTATGATCCGCATCATAGTCCAGGTAGTCAAGTACAGATCCTAAGGGCTTTACCAACATGTAACAGAGAGACAATCAGTATACACGTTAAGGTAAAGAGTAACCAGATAGCATACTATCATGTCGAGCAAGAAAGTCCTCCCTATATACGTCCTAGCATCCACTACAATATACATCCTATGTATAGTAATGGCCTCTAGGGCATACATATAACTAACATAGCGGTGCTGATGCCGAAATCTGTGTCTAATTTCAGGTTTATGGCGAAAAGCCAGTAGGCCGCACGTGCATACGAGATAGCCGAAATGATGGGGCAACTTGCAATAAAAAGCAGCAGGTAAAAATGTATGCACACAAAATAGCCGAAATGATGGGGCAACTCGCAATAAAAAACAGCGAGTAAAAATGAAATAAATAGCCGAAATGATTGGGCACCGCGAAAAAGAGCCGAAATGATAGGGCAATCGCGACCTCCGCGATATAAAAGCTGAAATGATAGAGCATCGCGGAAAAAGAAATAAAATAAAAAAAGTTTTAATTTATGCCCTACAGGTGATATTCCATCACACCCTGTATACAATCCAAGGGCGTAAACAAAAAAGGGATCATACTTCTCCCCCAGGTTTCATCATAAGAAGAAGCAAAATCTCGACGGGCCGCGAATGACTTAGAGATCATCTCAGCACTCGTCTTGTAACAACGAACACGACTTCAAGCGAAACGGAACAGCGGCAACTCCCAGTTCCATGGCTCGGCGATATCCTGATCACCGAAAAGTCAAATCCTAATTCCGTGAAATGCGAATACAATCAGCAAAATTCCTGGTTACGTGGAACACGGATAACGTCACTCTTTGACCCCGTGGAAAACGTCCAGAGCGGATCCTGGTCCTCGCAGAGCATGGCAGTGAACCCTTGTGAATCATACAGAGCGGAGCCTAGTCCTCGCCGAGCACGGCAGTGAACCCGTGTGAAGCATCTAGTGCAAAATTCTTGGTTACGTGGAACACAGATAACGTCACTCTTTGACCCCGTGGAAAACGTCCAGAGCGGATCCTGGTCCTCGCAGAGCACGGCAGTGAACCCGTGTGAAGCATCCAGAGTGGAGCCCAGTCCTCGCCGAGCACGGCAGTAAACCCGTGTGAAGCATCTGTTACATGGAACGCGGATAACGTCACTCTTTGACCCTGTGGAAAACGTCCAGAGCGGATCCTGGTCCTCGCAGAGCACGGCAGTGAACCCGTGTGAAGCATCCAGAGCGGAGCCTAGTCCTAGCCGAGCACGGCATTGAACCCGTGTGAAGTATCTAGTGCAAAATTCCTGGTTACGTGGAACGCGGATAACGTCACTCTTTGACCCCATGGAAAACGTCCAGAGCGGATCCTGGTCCTCGCAGAGCACGGCAGTGAACCCGTATGAAGTATCCAGAGTGGAGCCTAGTCCTCGCCGAACACGGCAGTGAACCCGTGTGAACCATCTATTGCAAAATTCCTGGTTACATGGAACGCGGATAATGTCACTCTTTGACCCCGCGGAAAATGCCCAGAGCGGAGCCTGGTCTTCACCAAGCACGGCAGTGAACCCGTGTGAAGCATCCAGAGCAAACACCGGACTGTGGAGTCCTTAAAATCCACGGACTATGATGTCCTTAACCTCGATCGTAATGTCTTAAAACTAACAATCAACCAGCCTGATTCTGTACTGATTCTACCTTGGTTTAAGGGTACATCTCTTCACTCCTTTGATGCCTGACATTGTAATTCCTCAACGTCTTCAAAGATGTGACGGGTCCCTGCAACCAAACATTGGACTGTGGAGTCCCTAAATCCACGGACTATGACGTCCTTAACCTTGACCGTGATGTCTTAAAACTAATATCGGACTGTGGAGTCTCTAAATCCACGGACTATGAAGTCCTTAACCTTGACCGTGATGTCTTAAAACTAATATCGGACTGTGGGGTCCTTAAATCCACGGACTATAAGGTCATTAACCTTGACCGTGATGTCTTAAAACTAACATCGGACTATGGATTCCCTAAATCCACGGACTATGAGGTCCTTAACCTTGACCGTGATGTCTTAAAACTAACATCGGACTGTGGAGTCCCTAAATCCACGGACTATGAGGTCCTTAACCTTGACCGTGATGTCTTAAAACTAATATCGGACTGTGGAGTCCTTAAACCCACGGACTATGACGTCCTTAACCTTGACCGTGATGTCTTAAAACTAACATCGGACTGTGGAGTCCTTAAATCCACGGACTATGACGTCCTTAACCTTGACCGTGATGTCTTAAAACTAATATCGGACTGTGGAGTCCTTAAATCCACGGACTATGATGTCCTTAACCTTGACCGCGACGTCTTTAAACTACGATGCCTTGAGCAACCCCTGACCCCATGAAACACGGATAAGGGTGACCACATCCAGCACTTGCAAGTCCTTACGACCTGTAAGGAAGAAAAACTCTCTTCTGAGATCCTTACGACTCTCAAGGGAAAACCCGCTTAAGAATCCTCACGATTCTTAAGAAGAACTCACACCTATGGGATCCTCTCGACTTGTAGGGAGAAAAAAAACTCTTTATGAGACCCTCGTGGCTCATAAAGTGCAAAAGTCTTAGGAAGCAGATCTTAACCCTGAATCCTAAGCCATCGCTGCCCTGCAAGTACGCCAAGATAAATTGGCCGCAGAATACATTCAATAAAAGAGACACATCATTGAGAAGAAAAATGTATCTTTTATTCATAAACCAAAATGGATACAAAGTACAATTCATGAAAGAACAAAAGAAAATACTCTCATCTATGAGTATATACAAGAAGGAAGGAAAAGATACAAATGTTTCAAGCCGGCGGGCGATTTAGTAGCTTGGTCAGCTCATCCTGCTTTTGTTGGGCCACGGCCTCATGATTTAAGATCGCCAAAAGACGGGCCTCCGCCTGAGCCTGCTGGGCCTGATACGAAGTGAGCCGGCCTTTAAGCTCTTTCTCGGTGGCCTTATGAGCCTCGACCCTCTCACGAGTGAACGTAGCAGCTTTATCAAGAGTCACCACCTCCCTGATAGACTCTTGAAGCACCCGCCAGAGTTCATACGCTTTGTTGGCCTTGGCAGTAAGACTCGCCTGAAGCTCGCTCAGCGCTTTAGAAGCCAGCTCCCTCTCCGAGAATTTGTGGCTAAGTCTCCTCTCGCACGATGTCATGTTTGCCGCGCACCGCGCTATCATCCCCCGCAAGTCCGCCTTTGCAGCCATGACCTCCGAGGAAAGACGGGAACATTCAAGTGCGTGCAAGCAAGCCTCCACCTGCCGACAGAACTCCACCCAGACTCGCACCACCTCTTCGCTATGGTAGGTGGCAAGAAAAGGAAGAGAACCGTTAGCCTCGGCAGCAAATGCTTCAGCTGTGGTTGCACTGCCAGCACGAAGCTCCTCGATCAAAGACGACAGGGAGACAAGGCTCAATTGGGCCAAGCGTTCTGAAGCTTGCAAAGCATAAGGGCCAGGCGGCATGACGACACGCAATTCCAACGCTATTGGAGCTGGCAAGGCTGTTCAGAGTTGAAAAATATTAGTAAGACTCTTAAGCAAAGGAACAAGTGAGGCTATATCGGAATGTCACTTACCTACGGTCATGCAAGTAGGAGCTGAGGGTTCCCTTGGCCCTTCGAGAACCTCGACCTCATCATCGGCCTCCAAAACTGTAGAGAACATCAATGTCAATACGCAAAATAACAATGATGCTATGAGAAGTGATGAACAACACTCACCTTGTCCAGACGAGAGGACGATGCGTTGAGGAGATATCGTCTGCGGAGCGGTCATTTCCAAAAGACGCTGGAAGGACTGCCGAGGAGACAGATCGACAATGGAGGCAGCCAGTCCACGCAATTCTGAAAAGACAAAAGAGTTCAGGTAACAGAAAGATTACTAGCTCAAAATGTGGAAGGTTACCTTCGACACTCCTCCCATTCTGAGCCGGGGGGATAGCAGCTTCAGCAGCCTCTGTCGTGATCTCAGGCTCCAACAAAGGGAGGGTAGTCCCGACTACCTCCATCTCAACTTCTGGGCCGCCTTCGGGTAGAGTCGTTGGGACGACGACCATCGAGGGAACCTTTCCCAAAGGAGCGAGTACCCTGGAATCAAGAGCTGCCACCGGAGGTTCTATTGCGAGAGGAATGGCATTGTCGGCCCCATCGAGTAAGGCTGCATTGGGAATGTCAACGGGCTCTAGCTGCAGCAAGCCAGTGGGGACCTCTCCTATCGTCGAAGACTCTGCACAAGTCGCACAAAATAAGGATACATATATATAAGCATAAGCAATCTGAAGAACTGCAAAGAAATATAAGAACATACCAATGCGCAGGGAAGCCTTAAGTATGGCTTCTTCAAGCTGATGCTCCTTCTTAAGGAGGCGTGCTCGCCGAGGTTCGAGGGTGGACTCATGGCCGCCGGTCCACAGGGAAAGCGCGTCCGCAGCATCCTCCGAAGCGGCCTGTTTCAGGGCCCTTTCTCCACATTCCTCCAAAGGGCCAATGAACCGCCGCCGAATCCATGAAGGGTCTTCATAAAAGATTACGGCAGGATAGGGCTTCTTCAGAACCCTGACGTTCTGGGACTCATCTTGGGAACGTCTTATAGCCTCAGCCAATTGTGCGACCTCCTCGGCAGCCGAACCCGGGAAAAGAAGACCAGCGTTCGACTCTTGCACGGCCAGCGACTCATATGGAAGTATGGGCTCCGACTCCGTTAAAGAATCAAGTAGGTTGGTGGCCACCCTCTTCCGCCTCTTAGATCCAGAACCGGCCGCTGAAGACGACCGTTTCTTTCCTCGCGGAGCTTTGGTGCGGCGGCGACCCACGTCGCCTTCAACACCATCGTCCCTATTACCCTCGCTTGGAGCCACAACCGAGGATGACACCGCCATTGTCGATGCCACGGGAAGCAATGTTGCCGCAGGCGGTGGTGCTGCTACCGAGGCCCGTCTACTTCGCGATCGGGTACCTAGAGGCATACCAGTTGTTGGAGTAAGGTCCACCTCTGACTCCCCCGGAATGAGCGCGGTGCCAATCTCCCTCAGAAGGAAGCGGACCGGAGCCCTCGGTCGCAGCTTAGCTCCCGGAACCTGAGGAGGGGCATCATGACCAAGAAGTACCCTTCTTTCCTCAAGAATAATCGGGCTGACTCGATGGAGATACCAACCCGTGAACGATCCCACGCACCGAGGCGTATGCTCAGCTTCAGGGATTATAAAATGGGAGCCGGTGTTCAACCTCACGAAATGATGTGCGGCATCGCGAACGGCATCAAGTGAAGGGACCGGCGCAACGATGAAAGCCTCAAAGGGAACGCCCTGGTCGTATCCAAGCTGTTGGACGAATCGATGCGGGTTGTACCGCATGAAAAGAGCTGCACTGTCCTGGCGAAACACCAAGTAGCCCGGTCTAATTGTATACAAGTGCGCGGCCTCCCGGGGCTTCAAAGAAGGTGTGTTGTCTTTTGATTGGTCCCAGAGTTGTTGAACTGGACCTGAGGGAGTAGACAAGACCCGATCATTAAAAACTAGCCTGCCAGCGGTGGCGTGAGGAGAAATCAGCACCCGAATAGCCCCGAATTGAGTCGGGTCGGCAGCAGAAGCATCCACCAATCGCATAAGTCGCGGGAAGGGATAGGCGTCGTAAAACGCGGGCCTCTGATGCATAGCGAAAGCCCCCAGCACGTGCATTTCGACCCAGGACGTGAAATAATGAAGCGAAAAGTTTACTACATCCACACCGGGAGTAGAGGTATTAGCTGCGGTGCCCAACCCATGATAAAGGTGCGCCAAGGCAGGGATGCCGATGGCCAACCGTGTCCCCTCAGCGATACGATAAGCCAGGTAGATAACCGAAACTCTTATAGAGCGATGATGCATGGGGATGACAAACCAACTAAGCCAGACACTAACAAACCCCACGAAGAACGTCTCCTCATCCATGCCGGGAGCAGTAATGGATTCAAAAGACGTCGGCGACATAATAGGGATGTAGTACTGTGGTAGATCCGATTCAGTGGTCGGCAGCTTCTTCGGACCAAACCCAAAGGGGTCTCTAATGTTGGCGAACTTCGGGGCTGTCTTCGACAAGACGTCCTCGCGAAGGAAACGAGCAATGAAGCTCTTGAAAGTAACACCCTGCTCTTTGGATTCGGTGAATAATTGGTCGAAGATACCAAGCGCCTTGATCAAACTGGGATGCTTGTGGCAGACGGCATTCTCAGCAGACAGGCCGTCAACCGGGGCAGGCTCGGGCTCAAAGATTTACTCGTCAGAGGGCAGCAACTCCTCATACAGACTATCCCTGATTGGCAACCCCGAGATGTCATAGAATTCTGCCAGAGAGATCGAGACCTCGCGATCTCCTAGAATGAAATTGTTGGTGGGAAGATTCCATTGGTTCAAGAACGCCTTAACCCACTAAACATGCGGAGATTGGTAGTGAAAAAGCGACGCATATATCGCCTGGTAAAGCCCGACCTTCTGCAGCCGCGCACGATGGGCAGAAAGGATGTAGCGAGCCCAGAGAAGGTAGCCCGTAGGGTGTCGAGGAGTGAGCCCTATCTTATAAATTTGCCCCCACGGGTGGGCCTCACCCTGGCAAATACGCTGCCCCAAGATATCTATAGCCGGGATCGGATGGTTCGGGATACCGGTCGTCGAAGGCTCGACCCTCCCCGTTGGAGTCCAGTTGGGCATCTCCACAGCAAAAACCGTTCTCGGAGGGTCCATCGGCAAGAATGGGAAAGTAGGCTCTGTTGGTATTGCTCATAGGAAACTCCGGCGACCCCGGATAATATGACTGTACCAAGTTCCCCATAGAAGCAAGTTGGTGCAGTTCGGGTCATGAGCCCGGATCATCGCCATCACTTCCTCATCGGATGGTGATTGAGGAAAAGCGGCCTCCGAACGAGTAAAGGGATAACACGGAGCAGAAGCCATCGCACCTGAAATCGAATGAAAGAAGATCGTTAAAAGCAAAGTCAGCAATATATATCCATGCATGAACATGAAGACTAGTTGAAGAAAACAACAGTAGACTTTATTTTTGGGACCATTGGCTATAAAACACATGGGCCCCACAGAATCAAGATGACGGCTCGTTAATAATGAGACCAAGCAGTTGCAATAAGACAAAGGGGATACCCTCATTAAATAAAAAGTATGTTTCAAGTGGCTCTGCACATCCCCTAGAAGACAAATCTACCTTGGACTCTACAACAAATCAAACGGGATCAAGGGAATTAAATTCCCACAGAAGATATCATTGCAAACTTCTGTTCCATTAATTGCAGAAGGACAACCTCGGGCCAAGAGACCTTAAGAAGCCTCCATATGAAGAAACTGAGTTCTTCGTAGGAATTAAATTCCTTATTAAGAAAAAGAGGATTAAATCCCCAGAATTTTTTTTTTGGATGGAATTAAATTCCATAGATTTTAACCGTCACCATTATCTCCCTAAAGATCATATGAACCCTAAAAAGATCTACTGTTGAAAGTTCTATTTCTTACTTTGGTTGAAAAACTTAAAGGAAAAATGGGTTCATATTAAAAGGGTGAAGCCCTTGAAGTGGATTTAAAATCCAGAGAATTTCGTGTATAAAAGTTCTTCATTCGCTCAAGATGATTACCTGAGGAAGAGGAATCGGTCAAACAGAGTTAAACTCTAGAAAGTTTTTGAGGCAGAGAGCTAAGCTCTGGAAGAAGAGAATTAAATTCTCAGAAAAGTTTGCAAGAGAAGAAGATGAGCAAAGTGGAGGCTCTTCTGAAAGGACATGGGTATTTATAGGATGTGATGGAGACGCTTCATCTCCCCAAATCCCTAGAGGAATCCAACGGTCACAAAAGTGACAGCGTTCTACTCACGTGCAGACACGTGAGAACAACGCTGTGGGGGCATTTGTTTCCTGATTTAAAATCAGGAAAGTTTACGGAGGAGGCATCACGTGCTACCACGTGACCAGCAGTCACGTGTTGGCACGTGACAATTAAAAGCAGCGGCAAAGGCAGATTCGGTTAAATCAAAGAAAAGGCTTCAGAAAGGGTCACGTGCTCACACGTGACCAGAGGTCACGTGTTGACACGTGACGGTCGAACAGCGGCTAGAAGATAGAGCGCAGAAAGGAGAAGAAAGTTCGCCCCAAGGGGTCACGTGCCCACACGTGACCAGGGGTCACGTGCCCACACGTGACCAGGGGTCACATGCCTGTCACGTGGCCACACGTGACCAAGGGTCACGTGGCCACACGCGACCGGCTTTCAAAGCCTATCTATTTAACAGAATTAAATTCTGAACAACATTCAAATCTTTCCAATGGGGAATGATTATTTGAAACCGATTGGATTAAAGATTTAAATGTGATTAAATATCACCTATCTATGGAAAAATCTTGAACATGGAAAGATTTCCCCTTAAAATCTAATCGAAATAACAAAGGAATATCTTTGGATTTAAAATCCAATGGTGGATAAAATTCACCTAATAATCCAAAGGTCCAAATGAATGATGAATGCAAATCAAATCTCTAATGAATACAAATCAGACCCCTCAATGAATGATTCATCGAAACTAATTGATTCTGCTCCTTCTCCTATAAATAGGAGCCAAGGGAAAGGGATAGGGAGAGGGAGAGAGAGAAAAATAGAGCGTTGAGACTTTGGGGGAATTTGGATCTTCCGCAAAAGAAAACCTTAGGTAAGAAGGGGGAGGCTTTCAAGAAAAAAGAGAATTTAATTCTCAAAAGAGTTTAACTCTGATATTAAAAAGAAGAACTTAGTTCTCTCTTTAGCAGAGGATCTGCAAAGTGCACATCTCCCCATGAATTGAGAATTTAATTCTCATTGGGTTGAGATCCTGCCATGCAGATCCAAAGCATAGAGAGAGAATGGATGTTTGAGAATTTAATTCTCATAGAATTATAGGAATTTAATTCCTTTGAATTAAAATTAGGGTTTAACCCTATGTTGTAGGAATTTAATTCCTTCAAAATGAACAGAACCAGGGTTTAACCATAGTTAAGAACTTAATTCTGTCAAAATAACAGGAATTTAATTCCCTTAAGAAAGAAGAAATTAGGGTTTAACCCTATGATAGAATTCAGTTCTTCATATACACCAGGAATTTAATTCTTACAAAAGAAAAGCCGGGGTTTAACTCCATCTAAGAATATAATTCTTCAAAAAGAAAAGTGGGAATTTAATTCCTCTAAAGTTATAGCTAGGGTTTAACCCTATGAAGAGTTTAATTCTTAAAAAGATAAACACATCTTCAAACAGGCAAAGAGGCAGGGTCACGTGTTACCACGTGACCCCTGAAAAGTTCCACAGAGAAGGGCTTTGAGGCAATGCCTCACGTGCCCCACGTGACCCCTTGGCAGAAGCTCTAACAGACAAAACATTTAAATGCCCGTCACGTGACAGCACATGATGCTCCAAAGTATTCAATACTTTTGGCAGAATAAAATAAATTGAGGGCGCTCTCGCGTGCTACCACGTGACCCCTCTTGCCTTAGTGTTTAACACTAAAGTTGAAACCTCTATATCCAGTGTTCAACACTGATTTTCTTAGTGTTTAAACACTAATTTGGAAAACTCTATTTACAGTGTTTAACACTGACTTTCTTAGTGTTGAACACCAACCTGGAAAACCCTGTTTCCAGTATTTAACATTGATCCGCCTTAGTGTTAAACACTAATTTGAAATCTCCACTGCCAGTGTTTAACACTGATTTGTTTTAGGTATAAACACTAATTTGAAAGCCCTGTTGCTGGTGTTTAACACTAACTATCTTTTAGTGTTAAACGCTAACTTGTCAATCTCATTCTCAGTGTTCAACACTGATTGATCTTTAGTGTTTAACACTAACTTTAGCCCCATTGACTAAGTGTCTAGAGGCAAAGCCTCTCCTCTATTGGACCAACAGAGGGCTAATATCCTAAACATGATTGGACTTAGCCCAAGCTGGCCATAAGTCCTCAATTCAAATTCAACTGAGCCAATGGGCTCATAATATAATTAATTGGTCTTGGTTCCAAATTGGGCCAAAGATTATTTAATCTACCTCGGTTTAAGGGTACATCTCTTCACTCCTTTGATACTCGGCGTTGTAATTCCTCAACGTCTTCAAAGAGGTGACGGGTCCCGATGACCACATATTGATACGGACTGTGGGGTCCTTAAACTCATGGACTATGAGGTCCTTAACCTTGACCGTGATGTCTTAAAACTAACGACGGACTGTGGGGTCCTTAAACCCATGGACTATGAGGTCCTTAACCTTGACCGTGATGTCTTAAAACTAACGACGGACTGTGGGGTCCTTAAACCCATAGACTATGAGGTCCTTAACCTTGACCGTGATGTCTTAAAACTAACATTGGACTGTGGAGTCCTTAAACCCACGGACTATGAGGTCCTTAACCTTGACCGCAATGTCTTAAAACTAACATTGGACCGCAATGTCCTTAAACTACCTATTGACCGCAATGTCGCTAAACTAAACAACAGGGCTCCCTTAATTGCTCTATTGTTGGATCTAAACGATCCCGTTAAGTTGATCTTAGTCTAAAAAAACTAGGCTAACGTATCCTCAACAAACGTTTAAGTTGATCTTAGTCCTCAATGAGGCTAACGTATCCTTAAACCCAAACCCCCAAACCTAAATCTAAGATAATACGGATTTGGACTAGTCCACGCCCTACGAGCGACGACATAACTCAGTCTCCGTATACAATCCACGGGTAACTAAACACAAAATAAACACACACGACACGAAGTGACCATCTGGAGAAGGAGAAAGTGGTTACCGCGATGCGGTAGTGTAATTAACTGCAGGGGCTTGCGCCTGCAGGGAAGAGCGTCCCCACAATCAAAAACCCCTCAAGCGAGGGGGAATCTGACGAAGTCTGCTACATCGGACGCATCCGTTTAAACCTTCGATACACGGTGCCATAAATCAACTTGGCATCTTCGGAGAGATGGACGGATAGCACCAATTAGCATCTGCCCCGAATCTCAGGCGAGACGTCCTCACGTCGTCGCCGTCTTTCGGAGGGGAACAGAAGGCATATACACTCGAGATTATGTAAGCAAGTCTCCACCCTACGACAATATTCAACCCAAATTTGCACCAATGCCTCATCATGGTAAGTAGCAAGGAAGGGCAAAGAAGTACTGGTTTCGGCAGCAAATTCTTCAGCCATAACAGAATTTCCAGCACGAAGATCTTCAATAAGGGCTGAAAAGGAGTGAATGCTTTGTCTCGCCATCCTTTCAGACGCACATCGGGCATATGGTCCCGGTGGCATAGAGATTCGGGATTCTAATGGAGCCGGAGCTGGCAAAGCTGTCAAAGTTTATGACTAGTCAACGAGACTGGTGAACATGGAATAAACAAAACAATACCAAGGGTAGAGTTTTACTTACCCACAGCCATGTAAGGGGGGTTTGAAAGATCCCCAGGCCCATCAAGGATCTCCACTTCATCATCAGCTTCCAGAACTGCAAAGGACATGTTAGCATCATCATAAAAAAGGTGATAATAAAGCAAAAAGGTCCAAGAACACAGACCTTGCCCGGAAGAAAGGACGATGCATTGCGGGGATATCGCCTGTAGGGTACCTATGTCAAGCAAGCGCTGGAAGGACTTCCTGGGAGATAGGTGCACAATTGAAGCCGCTAATTCCCGTAGTTTTGAAAGGAAGGAAAGGTTCAGATAATGGAAAGACTATTAAAAAACAAAGTATAGAAGACTACCTTTGATGCTCTTACGGCTTTGAACTGGGGGGATAGCAGCCTTGGCAGCCTCCTCCATGCCTTCAGGGACATCACCGGATACATTTGCTGGTGTGACAGCTTCCAATTGAGGGGCAACGACCACCGCTTCCAATTGAGGGGCAACGACCGCCGCTTTAGGCTCCAATAAAGGGATGACGGTTTCAACTACCCTTTTCGCAATCTCCAGGCCGTCACTAGAAAGATCCATTAGATCTACGGCCGATAAAGGCACCTCTTTTAGAAGAATAGGTATCGAAGGAACAGAGGCTACCAGCGGAAGCTCCATAACAGTAACAGCTACAACGATCTCCTCTGCACCTACTAGTGCTTCATTAGAGACATTTATAGAATCCACAGTCAGGACGCGACTTGAGCTCAAATCCTCTGCCATTGCTGAAGTCCCTGCAAAGTTTTCGCAAAGATAAGGAGATATAAAAAGCGATACAAATTATTTGCCGAAAGAAAAAATACGGAAAGCACACATACCGATGCGCCAGGATGCTTCTAGTATGGATTTTTCAAGCCGTCGTTCCTTCCTGAGGAAGTGTGCTCGTCGGGGTTTAAATGCAGATTCATGGCCACCGGTCTTCAATGCCAGCTCATCTTTGGAAGCGGCTGAGATAGGCTGCTTGAGGGCTATCTCGTCTTCCTATGTAGGGGACCTATATGTACCCTCCTTAGTGATGGGGGATCTTCGTAGAATATGACGGGAGGATAAGGATTTTTCGGGACACCCACGCTCTCAGTTTCATCTTGTGAGCGCCTTATAGCCTCGGCCAATTATGCGGCTTCCTCGGCAGACGAACCCGGAAAGAGAAGACCATCATCTGGTTCTTGCATGGATATGGGTTCGTCTTGGGCAACAACCTCAGATTCGAGCAAGAGGTCGAGCAGACCGGTAACCATTTTCTTTCTCCTTTTTGAACTGGAGATAATACTAGAAGAAGATCGCTTCCTGCCCCTCGGCGCTTTGGCGCGACGTTGGCCAACTTCGCCTCCAGTATCCTCTTTTGGCGGTACTACCAGTGCTGACACTGCCATTGATGATGCCGCAACTAATGAAACTACTGCTGGCGCCTTATCAGAAGCTTTTGACTGGGTTCTAGTGCGCACTGGCATACCGACTGTGGGAAGAATCGATTCCGCATCCATTGCCTCAGGGATAAGTAAGGCGCCATTACCCTCAATGGAGAGCGAACCATTGTCCGTGGTCACGGCGGAACACCCATGGCTTGGGTCGGGACGAGAACTCTATATCTGAAGAGTATCCGCTTCTCTTCGGCAACGATGAGACCAACTCGATGGCGGTACCAACCCGTAAAAGACCCCACACACCTTGGAATATAGTCGGCCTCGGGGATCACGAAACGAGAACCGGTGTTCAGCCGCATGAAGTGATGGATGATATCACGAACAACTCCCAGAGACGGGGTGGGCTCCACCAAAAATGCCTCGAAGGGAACGCCTTGGTTATAACCCAATTGCCGAGCAAAGCGGTGCGGATTATACCGCATGAAAAGAGCCGTATCATTTCGACGGAACACCAAATAACCCAGCTTAATTGAATACAAGTGCATAATTTCCTTAGGCTTTAAGGATGGTGCTCTCCCTTTCGATAAATTGAATAGCTGTTGAACAGGTCCCAAAGGAGCAGAGAGGACTCGGTCGTTGAATACCATCCCACCTTTGTTAGCATACGGGTTAAGCAACACACGAAGGGCCCCTAGCTGAGTTGGATCAGGAGAAGAAGCATTCACCAACCTCATGAGCCGTGGGAAGGTGTAAGCACCGTAGAAATCTGGCCTCTGATGCACTGCGAACGCCCTAATATGTGCATCTCGATCCACGATGTAAAGTAGTGGAGGGAGAAATTCACAACATCTACATCCGGGGTCGAGTTATTGGCCGCAGTGCTCAGCCCATGGTATAAGTGCGATAGCCCCGTGATACCCACGGCCAGTCGCGTCCCTTCAGCCATGCGATGAGCAGGATAGATGGCCGAAGCTCTCATGAAGCGACGATGCGTTGGAATGGCGAACCAGCTAAGCCAAAGGCTGATAAAACCGACGAAGAAGGTCTCTTCGTCCATTCCGAGAGCCGCAATCGAATCAAAGGACATAGCTGATAAGATCGAGATATAAAATTGCGGTAGATCTTCTTCCTTGGCCGGTAGTTTGTCTAGCCCAAACCCAAAAGGGTCGTTAATATTCGCAAACTTTGGAGCCGTCTTGGACAAAGCATCTTCACGAATAAAGCAGCCAATAAAGATCTCGAAAGTGACGCCATGCCCTTCCGACGCCGCGAACAGCTTCTCGAAGATACCTAAAACCTTGATTAAACTAGGGTACTTATGGCGGATGGCGTTTTCAGTTGTCAAGCCGTCAAGCGAGGCTGACATCGTCTCGAATACATACTCATCGGGAGGAAGCAACTTTTCATAATGCTCTCCCCTGATCGGTAGTCTTGAAACTTCACGAAACTCGTCCAATAAAATAGAGACCTCGCGATCCCTTAGCAAGAAGGTATTGTTGGGAAGGTTCCACTGGTTCACAAAAGCCTTAACCCATCAGACATGAAGGGACAAATAATGAAAAAGGGGCGCATACACTGCCTGATAGAGCCCAACCTTCTACAATCGCGCACGATGGGTGGACAGAACATATCGAACCCATAAAAGATAGCCCGTTGGGTGTCGAGGGGTAAGCCCTATCTTATAAATTTGTTCTCAGTATTGGGCTTCACCCTGACAAATGCGACGCCCTAGAATGTCTATAGCCGGCAAGGGCTGGTTGGGAATCCCAGTTGTCGACGGCTCAAGCCGGCCTATAAAAGTCCAATCAGCCGCATCCACTGCAAAAGCAGTTTGCGGACGCTCCATCGGCAAAATTGGGCAAAGAGGCTCTATTGGCACTTCGCAAATAAAGCTGCGGCGGCCCCTGATGATATGGATCCCTACAAGAGCAAACTGGTACAGTCCCTGTCGTGGGCCCTGATCATCGCCATTGCTTCTTAGCCCGACGACGATTGTGGAAAAGCAGCGTCTGAGCGAGTAAAAAGAAAGTAGGGAAGAGAAGCCATTGTTCCTGAAATAAAGGGAGGAAAAACTATTAATGCAACCTGTAGGTATATATATATGCATAAACAGCAGAAGAAAACGACAAGAAGTTTGTTCCATGGGACCATTGATTGCAAAAATAATGGACCCCACAAAATCAGTATGACGGCTCACCAATCACGAGGCAGGGAAATCATTGTGAGAATAAAAAAAGAGATTCTCAATAAATGCACAATAAAGTTCAAACAACTTGGGACATCCTCACAAAAAGAACACCCATTACAAACTCTGTCAAATAGGTAAAAAAATAAATAAATAAAGGAAAAAATCCTTTAATATATTTTCAAGAACGCTGGGGAATCAAATTCCCAAAGAGCTCTCTTGATCTTTCAGAACTAAGCTCTTCGGTGAGGAATTAAATTCCTTTTATGTGATGGAATTAAATTCCAGAAACCCCATGACATTGAAAGTTATTACAAAAAAAAATCACATCTTTGGATCTCTAAGGAATGGGTTCTAGAGGAGAGCAAAGCTCTCATGATGGATTTAAAATCCAGAGGCTTTCTTTAAGAAAAGGGTTCTCTGATATTCAAAATCTTTACCTAAAAAGGGGTTCTTTTTAGCAGAGTTAAACTCTGAAATTTTTTAATGGACAGAGAACTAAGCTCTGAAGAGGAGAATTAAATTCTTAAAGAAAGCAAAGAAGGAAGAAGATGAAGGAACAGAGACGCTGCAGAGACGAGACCTCTGCATTTATAAGACATGATGGGGAGCGGTTCATCTTCCCCGTTCCCTAGGCAGATCCAATGGCTGTAAAGGTGACAGCGTTGCACTCACGTGCAAGCCACGTGAAAACAAAGCTGTGGGGGCATTTGTTCTCTTATAAAAATTCAGAAAGAAAAGAGAAGGGAAAATTCCCCACTAATGGAAGCATCACGTATAAGCACGTGATCATCGATCCCTTATAAAGAGACTCGGAAAGGGAAAGGAAAAACTTCCCGCTAGTGGAGAATCACGTGCAAGCACGTGATGCGTATGTATACAGAGTGAGCGGCTCTATTTAGTAAGCAGCAATTAAAGCCTCACGTGCAAGCACGTGATCGTCTTTTACACAAAACGTGTTGGACCCAGTTATAAAACAAACAAAGAGCAAAGAAGCTCACGTCTTACCACATGATGCCTTCTTTCTGTTTGGACTGCTGCATACAAACAAACCAAATAATTATGTGAAGGGTCACGTACTGCATGTGATGGATCCTATGCCTTCTGAGCCGATAGAATTAAATTCTAAATAAAAGGGATCAATAACACTATTTTCGAAAATATTTCCTTAGATCTTTCTAAACAAGAAAGTTACGCTCTATGAAACAGGGCACCATTGGATTAAAAATCCAATGGTGATTAAAAATCACCAATCTACAGAAAAAGATTATGTATGGGAAATATTTTCCTAATTTTGTTAAAAACAAGAGAAATATCTTCTGTAAAACAGAGGTCCTTGGATTAAAAATCCAACGGTGAATAAAATTCACCGATTGATCTAAAAGATCATTTTGATTGATTATAAAATCAATCAACATCTCTCAATGAGAGATTTTCAGAACAAAATAATTCTTTTCTTTCTTCTATAAATAAGAGCAAAGGGACAGAAAAAAGAGATATACAGAAATAGAGAGAGAAAAAACCCCTCGTAAGCTTAAAAGAAAAGAGAATTTAATTCTCCAGAGAGAGGAAGATCTCCTAAAAGAGAAAAGAAACCCTAGATAAGAGAAGAAACAAAACACAGAGGACATCTTACCTGTTCTTCACCTTCACAAGAGTTTAACTCTTCAAAAAAAAAAAGAAAAAAAAGAACTTAGTTCTTCCTCTGGTTAAGATCTGCAGAAATAGATCTCTCCACAAGTTGAGAATTTAATTCTCATCGGGAAGATTCTGTTATATAGATTTAAACCTAAGGGAAAGAATTATGTTCAAACAATTTAATTCTTACGAGAACATATAGGAATTTAATTCCTCTAAGAAAACTAGGGTTTAACCCTATAAGAGAATTTAGTTCTTATAAAACAAAGGGATCGAACGTCCCTAAACTCAAGATTTCCATGCACGTAAATAAAAGATTAGTGCTTGGACAAAAAGAGAACAATTGAGATTGGCTCACGTGATCCCACGTGGTCCCCAAGCAGTGCTTAGCTTTTATTAAGCAGAAAGGGAATAAATTAAAAGGGCAGTTTCCATTCTTGGGGCGCCTCACATGATCCCACGTGACCCCTGAGAAGTGCTCAGCACTTATAAAAGAGAAAAGGGAATAAACTATATTTTGGGCGCCTCACGTGATCCCACATGATCCCCTAACAGTGCTTAGCACTTATAAAAGAGTAAGAGAATAAAAGAGGCAGCGCATAATTCTAAGCGCCTCACGTGACCCTACATGAGCGCCTCAATTCTTAGTGTTTAACATTACTTCAAGCGTCTCACGTGACCCCATGTGAGTGCTGAGTATATACTAGTGTTTAACACTATGAGAGGCTAACCTGAGCCCAAATCAGCCAAGTTTCCCAAAGCCAACATCCTTTTTCAACCGAGCTCTAATTATACCCAGGTTTTTCAAAATCGATCTCAGATGGCATTCAAAGTAATGTTCATCCCATCTGTCATTTGGTTTAAGGGTACATCTCTCTACACCTCTGATACATGTCGTTGTAATTCTTCAACATCTTCAGGGAGGTGGTGGGTCCCGATAACCAACAACTTTTTGGTACATTTCCAAACCCATGGATACATCCCAACATTGGACCGTAATGTCCTTAAACCCTATGGACCGCAACGTCCCTAAACTAAAATCTATAGACTACGATGTCTTTAAACCATGGACTGTGAGGTTCTTAAACTCATGGACTACGATGTCCTTAAACCCAATGGACCGCAACGTCCCTAAACTAAACTCTATGGACTATGATGTTCTTAACTCCATAGACTACGATGTCTTTAAACCATGGACTATGATGTCCTTAAATCCATTGGATCGCAACGTCCCTAAACTAAGATGATAGAGCCCAAATACTCTTTCGTTGGATCAAAAATGATCCTGAACCCCGTTAAGTAGATCTTAGTCTAGAACTTAGACTAAAGTATCCTTAACAGACATTTAAGTTGATCTTAATTTCAAATGAGGTTAACGAGCCTTAAATCCACCAAACCCAAATCTAAGATAATACGGATTTGGACTAATCCACACCCTACGGGCGACAACATAAATTAGTCTCTGTATATAATTCAATGGCAACAAAAAATAAAACAAACACACACGACACGAAGTGACCATCTGGAGAAGGAGAAAGTGGTTATCGCGATGCGGTAGCGTAATTAACTGCAGGGGCTTGCGCCTGCAGGGAAGAGCGTTCCCATAATCAAAAACCCCTCGCAAATGAGGGCGAATCTGACGAAGTCTGCAACAACGGCCGCATCTGTCTAAACCTCTGATACACGGTGCCATAAATCAACTTGGTATCTTTGGAGTGGTGGACGGATAAAACCAAATAGCATCTGCCCCCAAATTCAGGCAAGATGACCTACGCGGTTCTGTCTTCCGTTTTCGGCGGCGAATAACAATATTGGGAATTTCAAGTATTGAAATTTGCAATGAGATTGTATACCTTCTATATAATAGTTGGATCCCAATACCCACTGCGAGTAAGGGTTAAATCCACTGCCAGCTTATTGTCAAGTTTTTAGAGTCCCACACAGAGAGTTTTCGGCTTTAGCAAAATGTTATAGTTGCCGTACGGGATACGTGTAGGGATCCGGTTAAATCTAGTGTATGGGATATACTAACGGTAATCGGACGGTTGAAATACTAGTCGGTCTTTTATAAAGACGGGTATTAAATCTAGTTTAGATTTAATATAATAATATATGTATTGGATATATGTATTTTGTGGTATTTTTTCACTTTTATTTTATGTAATTACAAACATATACATATATATCATGTAATTATTTTTTTTTCTTTTTGTTTACTCTTTAGCTTATGTTATTCCATAGGATTAATATAATATGGACCACTCTTTTTTGGGTGACATGTAGAGGAGGGAGAAGAGAATAAACACGATTTAATCCTTAGGCTATGATTAATTAAGAGAATGAATAAAGATTACTAACCATTTTTCTAAATGGTTAAATTGTTTTCATTTCTCTTTCTTTTTTCAGCTCTGATTCCATCTTCTTCCTCCACATTTTTCTAAAGAGAAATATTAAGAAAAAGAATAGAAAAAGAGAGATAATTTTATAGTGAGAAAACTACAACACTAGGACTTGTATATTGGTACCCTATTTTTCCTAGTTAACTCAATTGAGTTTGGAGCTAATGCTTTGAGCCTTCAAGATGGATCATCAATGATGTGGAGGGTCTTCACAAAGCTTGATCAAACTTTCTAGGAATCTACAATGGAATTCAATTACAACTACAAGAACCTTTGGTTTTTCAAGAAAGATATTAGGATGTGAGTATTGCTAACAAAATAGCTAAACATCCTCTAGTTAGTTTTCTTGCCTCTTGTTTTAATCTTTTAGCCTAATGATCATTTTTGAGTCTAATGCTCTCTTGAATTTTTAAATTCATGCATGCTTGCTTCTTTTTTCATGTGGTAGAGAGCAATGGATCCTAATATAAGCCACGGTGCTAGCAAGCAGTGAGAGCGAGTTATGAACAAAGAGATGGATTTTTTGAAGTAGAACCGTACGTGGAATCTAGTAAAACTACCTAAGGGTCGGAAAGCGTTGCTGAATAGGTGAGTGTACAGAATTAAAGATAAGCCCAATGGTGTGAAGCGGTATAAGGCTCGCTTGGTAGTCAAAAGATATGCGCAAAAGTAAGGAATTGACTATCAAGATATTTTTTTCTCAGTTGTGAAGATGACATCTATTCGGATGATTCTTAGTATCATGGTGGTGGAGAATTTTCACTTAGAGCAGCTGGATGTGAA
This sequence comes from Agapanthus africanus, assembly GCA_030015575.1. NCBI lineage: Eukaryota > Viridiplantae > Streptophyta > Magnoliopsida > Asparagales > Amaryllidaceae > Agapanthus > Agapanthus africanus. The sequence goes on from JASDDO010000029.1 coordinate 362,890,136, forward strand.
GACTGCGTTCCTTCATGGAGATTTGGAGAAGGAGATCTATATGATGCAACCACCAGGATACAAGATGAAAGGAAAAGAAAATATGGTGTGTAAGCTACGAAAGAGCTTGTATGGTCTCAAGCAAGCTCCTAAGCAGTGGTATCTCAAATTCGATCAGTTTATATTGGAAATGAGATTTGTGTGCTGTGAATCAGATCACTGCGTATACGCTTAAACTTTTAAGAACAGAGACTACATTATATTGTCATTGTACATAGATGACATGTTGGTAACGGGTCCAAATTTCGAGAAAATTCAAAATTTGAAGAAGATGACGGTTGAGAAATTTTCTATGAAGGATTTAGGAGCGACAAAGCAAATTTTGGACATGAAGATAGTAAGAGATAGGAAGTAGCGGAAGCTGCTGGTTATCGCAAAATGACTACATCGAGAAGGTTTTAAAGCGATTTAATATGGACAAGTCAAAACCGGTGAGTACGCCCTTAGCAAAGCATTTCAAACTCAGTAAGGAGTTGTGCCCTACAACTCAATAGCAGAAAGATAAGATGGCAAGCGTGCCTTATGCATCTGCGATGGGGAGTTTTATGTATGCTATGGTGAGTACGAGACCAGATATTGCACATGCAGTAGGAGTTGTTAGCAGGTATATGCAAAATCTGGGAAAGGAGCATTGGAATACGGTGAAGTGGATGTTGAGGTATCTAAGGGGTATGTCAAGTCATTGTTTATGTTTCAGGGTGACTCTCTAAACATGCAAGGTTACATTGATGCGGACTATTTGGGAGATCGAGATAGTGGGAAGAGCACAACGAGGTACGTATTCATGGTTGTGGGGAAACGCTGAGTTGGGTCTCTCAATTTCAAAAGGTGGTGGCATTGTCGACTACGGAAGCTGAATACGTAGCGATCACGGAATCTAGCAATAAGATAATATGGTTGTAAGGGCTACTTGAAAAATTGGAAAAAACCAAGACTTCAATACCTTGTGGAGCGACAGCCAAAATGCGATACATTTGGCGAAGAATGTGTCATATCATTCCCAGATGAAGTATATTAAGGTGCGGTACTACTTCATACGCATAGCAGTAGAAAAGGATGAGTTGGCACTGCAGAAAATCACTGTAGAAGAATCCAAAGGATATGTTCACCAAGGTCATACACAGAGATAAGCTGGATTGCTATTATAGGTGGTGAACCTCTCCATGAAAATCTGATGAGAAGAGAGCAGAGCGGAGTCGTGTGAAGTCTACTAGCGTATAGAATCAAGGCCGAAGTATCTTCAAGTGGGAGATTGTTGAAATTATGAAGAAATTTTAGGCAGAAGTCTGAACGTGCACACAAGCCATATTAGATTTTACCAAACCACGGTTTCTTAATTAAAGAGTGCCTTATGGCAGTTTCATAATTATTGCAGTTTCTTAATTAAGAAATGTCTTATGGCAGTTTCTTAATTATTATAGTTTCTTAATTAAAGAATTTGTTTGTGTATAAGTAGGCATCTCTTATATATTTTATGTACAGCCAAATAGAAGTGAGATCATTGTATGATAGGGTGACGACTTAGATCTAGAGAGTTGTAACATTTCAGAAAAATAAAATATTATTTTTGGAATTTAAATAATAAAATAATATATTTCACGAAAACTATTCGATTGTGAATTGGGGTTTTCGTAAAATGGTATAATTATATACCAATATTTGGAAAATAATTGGAGATTAATATGTATTATTTATTAAAAAGATATTTATTGGATTTGGGCATCTTATAATTTATTATATGCAAGTTTAAATTAAACTTGATTAGTGCACTACTAATCATGATTAAACCAAATCTGTATTTTTAAATATCCATGGTTAGTGCACCATGACATGTTGCATTTTGTTACATGTTGGTTTCATTTGTATTTGTGTTTGGTTTTATATGAGAGAAAAAGGGAAAAGAAAAGAAAACAGAGAGAGCATGATGATTGAGGAGAAAGAGTGGGGAACAAAATGATGAGGCATGGACATAAGAAAGAGCATGCCATGAGAGAGAGATGAGAGTATGGCTACTACACTTGATTCCTTCATCTCATTCTCACCTCATTTCTTCACTTCTTCATTTTTCTTCATCTCCTCCTTCATCCTCCCTCCACCTCCTCTACCCCCCATGGCCACCCTCAAAACCATCACCAAACCTTATACCCCCTTCATAAAAATAGACCATAAGCTCCTCACAAAGACCATTGATGGATCAAGTGGAGATTTTGAACACTTTGGGCAACCCAAGAAATTTCTTGATTGCCACATGAGGTATAATTCTACACTTTTAGGTAAGTTATTAAGTGTTTAGTATACCCTATTATAGTTTAGAGCTAAACTAGTGCATGCGTGTGATGTTAGAAATTTCCAAGGTGAGGTTTAGGGTATATTATGAATTGTGAAAGTGTAATTGAGTTTTAGTTAGTGTTTACAATACCTTAGTGGTGATATTCCAGCTAGATTAGAGACTAGAAACCCAAAGCTTGAGTTTAGAATTTTTCGATGTCGGTTTTGTGGAGTTTTTGAGGATCAAATGAATTCTGGAGAAACTTGGGGTCTTTATAAGAAAATCAAATGACTACATCGACTTAGTTAGACCATTAGAAGATCACCACAGAAGATTGAGACCAAAATCCCAAAATTGGGCCGGCGACACTGGTTACTGTAGCACTTCTCGCCAGCCAAATTTTAGATTTGTATGTTGGGGTTTGGCCTGTAGCTCACACTCCTTATAACTTAGCTACTGTATTGTTAGTTTTGTCCTAGTCTACTTGTGCCAAAATCCGAAAGTATTTTGAGTTGGTTTTAACAATGTTTTTCGATATTTGAATCTTGGGTTTTTTGGTTTCTTGATGCAACTTGGTCGTTCGACATTCGCATGTTGACGTCAGATAGTATTTTGTTATTTTTGCATGCGTAGGCTATAGACCTACGAGCACTTCGTGTGCCGTATCGGTTTTTCGGACTTGATTTTAATAGCATTCCGATTGTGTATTGATTGTAGATACCTTCGCGCGGATTTCCGAGATGATGAAGCACATCGATAACGGATAAACAAGGAGATTGCTGGTGAGTAGTGTAGGGTTCCTAAGCACAACAGCAAGGTTTCGGGTGGCATCATCTATGACAAATTAAAAATTTTGCATACTAAAAGATCCCTAACCTAGAATCTTAACTAGAGAACCATACGAAAATAAGATGTAAACAACTTTACAACTAAGTGAGTAGTGATTACAACCTTTGTAGTCCGTTCTTTCGCTTCTATAGCTCCTTGTTTTGGTCTCTTTGCTGCGATCAACAAACTCCTGGACTTTTGAGAGGCTCCACAAGATGTATGATGCATGCTAGCTAGAAGTCTTCAAAGTCTATGATGATCTACATCGAGAAAATACGGACTCAAGCTATCACTTCACTAATATGGAATTAGTGAAGCTAACACCCTAAACTATATGTCTAGTATAGAAGAGGATGATGAAGTATGAATTTTGCTCACTTTAGAATTTAATTTCTCACTATTTTCTTTATCTCCTCAAAACTAAAGAGAGAGCTTGAGAGAGATGAAGATGAAGAAGATGAATGAATAATTAGCTTGAGGTTAGAAATGTAACCATGGTGAGTTTATGTCATCCTTAACCCATATAGAGAATAAACCATGGCTAAGTGATTAGGGTTAGGTCAATAAATATCTTAGGTGAAAACAAAATTGGTGGACTTAGTCAATGAATCTACAAGCTTCCTTCAAGCTCATCCATGACTAATTCCAAGCAATTTTGAATTAACTAAAATAAATAAAAACCTACCATTATCACAAGTATGGTGTTAGTATCATACACCCAAGTTGCATGTGTAACCTAGCATGTCACAATATTATATATCACATATATAATTTTGTGAACAAAAGAAAACTATACAATAAACATATATCACATATATGTTAAATGTATAATAAGTGAGAAAAATAAATACTTGAGTGAGCATATATTAGTTAATGTAGTTTAATATATCAAATATATAATTATACATTAAATTATTAAATCAATACTTGATTTAATAATCCGGCTATATCAAATATAACCGACTAATATAATATGTATCTTTTTATCGAATCAACACTTGATCCGATAACCCGGCTATATCACATATAACTGGCCGATATCACATATCGCAAGAATAGAATACGGTATCTCATACGCGTATCAATCTCGGCCCCGCACATATCACATATGTGCTCCTACTCCATTTCTCCTGAGCCAGAAAACCTCTGTGTACGACTCTAAAGACTCGTTAATACTCCGGCAGTAGGTGGTGATCATATCAGTCACCCACAAGCCGTCAGCGGTCAGCTAAACGTAACGGCCACCCGGGTATTGAGCGATCAGAAGATCAATAAGCAAGCCCACTCTAACTCCTGTAAAGCCTGTTAGTAACACTACCGTACAGTCCTGTCTCTTCGTTTGATATGTCGCATATCCAGTCTAGGGGTAGTAAACGTCAGACCCCAGTAACCGATAAGTCGCGCCGATGTGAGGCTCATAACGGGTCGAGAAGCTACTGATAACACTTATTAGTAGATCTCCATATCAGCCCTGGCCAGAAACTTCCTGTTATAGCCAATCGAGCACAGCGCAACATCAACCCCCAATACCGGGAGAGACGAAACCCCTCCTATCTCTCATTGCCTCCAAGTGATTCGGGACTGTACCCAAAAGCCACCGTTTTGCACGTTCTCTTGAACGTGGTAAGGTGAAAATCAAAGCACAGTGACAATCAGACAAGACTCTATGACGATCTCGGGTCTACAGACTAACCTGTACTAGTGTCACCAGAGAACTGCTATCTGACGATACGTATAATGCCAACTAGGAGTTCTCGGCGAGTCCGTTCAGTGTACCCAGTCTCCATTGAGCACCCGTATAATATCTTTGATATCAAACACCAATGAATGTTGGATCATCTATCGCCCATCATATAGGTCAAGAAGCGTATACACTAGTCTACTCTGGAGTAGCGATCCCCTGTCTCGATACAATCTTGACTAGGAACAATTATAGGATGTACTTATGGACTACCTTGGCCCCACTAGTATAATCTCCATCATAGTCCTAGTAGTCAAGTACACATCCTAAAGGCTTTATCAACATGTGAGAGCAAGAAAGTATCACAATACAAGTCTACATGTTAAGACAAAGAGCAACCAAAAAGCATACTATCATGTCGAGCAAGAAAGTCCTCTCTATATATATCCAAGCATCCACTATAATATACATCACATGTACAATAATGGCCTCTAGGGCATATGCATAACTAACAAGTAGATGTATATCTACGAGGGAAGTCGGGTGGATGACGTATAGCACCCCCACAACCGTAGATTATGATACTTATATATATATATATATATTTCAATATGCCCTTAGTCTTATTTCCTTAGTCGTGAGTCGTTTGTTTATTTTGTTGCGCGCGCGCACACACTTGGTATGATATATATATATATATATATATATATATATATATATATATATATATATATGGAGGAAAGAGGCCATAGGAGGGAATTTCCTCCTTTGGCATAAAAAAAACACACCCTCCATCGTGTTTTCCGATGATCGGAATGCATCATCTTCATCATTATCATCTAAGATATGGGTACATCAAATTTCATTTGATTCTATAACCTTTTCACCGTTGATTTAGCAATGTCAAAAGTTCTATTGTTGGTAAACCGTTAATTTTGAACCCACTAATTCAACGGTGAAAAAGTTGTAGAATCACATGAAATTTGGTGTATCCATATCTTAGATGATAACGATGAAGATGATGCATTCCTATCATCGGAAAAAACGATAGAGGGTGTGTTTTTTCGACGCCATAGGAGGAAATTCCCTCCTATGGCATCTTTCCTCCATTATTCTCTCTCTCTCTCTCTCTATATATATATATATATATATATATATATATATAAGTATGTGTATGCTCATATATGTGTGTGTTTGTGTGTGTGTGTGTACATATGCATGTAAGATGAGGATATGATATATTATATGGATATGAGTCGATACGATGTCAAGAGAATATGATATTGATTGAGTTGAGATATCGTTTGTGATGTGATATATTAAAGGATTGTTGGGCGATATACACATAACATGCGATAATATATGATTTGATAATATAATAGAATGTACATGACCTTAGATCTGTACCCTTGTTTATGATATCGTACGACGGATGATACCGTACGACGGATGATACCGTACGAAATATGAGATATATGATATTGACCCGTACCCTCGATTTTAAGGATGCCATACGACGAACTATACCGTACGAGATATATATATGATGATTGATCCCCACACTTGACTCGAGAATGGCGTACGATGGATTATACTGTACGTGATGCTATGAGGCTAGATCGTCGACTACTAGATATATCGACTCGGAAATGCGTTCATTTTCTATTTACTTTTTGACTCGTATATTGATACATATCTTATCTTGTTGCGTTTATTATTTACCTTTCTGCTACGTTTATATTACTCTCATTGCATTTTATACACACACACATGTGCTTTCATTAGTTTTTATGATCTCGCCTGCTTGGATACATGCACCATTACCGATGATGCGTATGTTACACTTACACAGATCTGCCGGCTCACACACATTCATCATCGGTAATTGCTATGCTACTTCTACAGTAGAACTGCTATATTATGGTATTATTCTTAACTATAAAGTACATTCATTGGTCAATATTATCACATGACATGCTTGCATGATATACTTGATATACTCATATTACTGTTCTATATTTGCATATATCGTACTTTATGGTTACATTCACTGAGATGTTGTTTTATGATATCTCTGGATTTGAGAACCGTGGTTATATTTCAAAGAAAATTATGTATTGTTTTAAAAACCCGGTTTCTCTTGATATGATATTTTGTGTCTACCATAGGTTTTCTCGGTTCTGAGCTTGTTTTTGAGACCCGATTTGAGGAGATGGATGAACCGCCGCGGGTACACGGTGGATCCGGTAAGGAACCCTAGGGTAAGAAGATCATGGAGTAGACGATGAGCCTGCCAGGGGATGTGCTACCTACCGGTGATAGTTTGGACTCAACGGTTATCCGGAGGATACCAGCCGGAGTCGTGAGATGGATATGAGGGCCGATCTGAGGATGCGGTGCCTGAGATATAAGGATTTACGTGTCGATACTGGACACGGGTTTCATGCTGTGTCAAGGGTCGATGTTGGACACTCAGGTTCCATGATGTTTATGTGTCGTTGATGGACACACGTTGATTGGTTTTCATACATTCAGGCATATGATGTAGATAATTGGTTTTTACATGTTGTCATTGGCATTGATTTTATTGTTGATACACAGGTATGCATGGTCACCATAGATATCATAGAATTACCTTCATATTATAGTAGGACCTAGAGATCGCTGTCTACCTGCTGATATTTTCTACTTATAAGTTGGTAACTCACCCCCGTTGTGCCACAGTTTCTTGCAGGTTTGATCGCACAGGTTTTCGTAGCGGCTTTGCTAGCACACTGCTTTTCTTACAAGTGACTGCTTTGGTAGATGGGGTTCACTTGCATCGTGACCATCATTGTACTTGTACATTTAATTTAGTTGTATCTAATTAAAGGCTCCATCGACCAGACCTTGTATATTCGTAGTCTTAGAACCTTTATTGTATATTCTTTCAGACTTAGAGTTACGACCATGTATTTATTCTTGTTTTGGTTTCTTTGTTTTATTTCTGTGTTCTTATCCTCGCCTTAGGCGTCGTATATTTATTTTATTGCGTGGTTGTTTCTGCCAATTGGCGAAGAGCTAGCTCCCGCGTTGGGATGCCTATTATTATTACTGCTTGTTCTGTTTTCGGATTAAAATATACAAAGGAGGTGCTGCCTAAATTTCAAATGATGATAAAATGTTTTCAAGATAGTTACAAAATATTTTATTTCATATGATATTACTTATGTTTTAAAGAAAGAACCCGATTTCACTAAAACTTTATTTCAAAACTTCACCTCCACTATTTTTCCCTAAAAATGTTTAGATTTTTGGGCTTTTGGCTTACTTGAATTAGGTGGGGTCCTATAAACTTCACATGATTTAAGTGCCAGCCACGTGCCTTTTCCCAGGTCATGACAGGAGTTTTGAGAGAACTCTTAGGGTTGCTCCGTATAATTGATTCAAGGATTCTAGTAAACGTTTGCAGATTCCGTTTTGCCGGAGACTATCCATACAATAGATGAAACCCATTAACAAATCCTTGTACCTCTTGTTTTTGTATTTGATTTCTTATTTATTCTCACATATTATTTACTTGTGATCTTTTATTGTTCATTGTGTGGTGTTAATTGTGTGATTTGGTTGATTGTCGCGAGCATTGTTCCGTGCATCGACTTCTCTATCCCCAACAATCTCGTACTCTCCCCAAAAGTGAAAGTGCCCATACCAAGCTCATTGGTAATATATAGTACTCTTCATACTGGTTAGATCATTGTTTTAAACTAAGTGCCGCGTTTTGTCGAACAAATTTATTCTAATTTTTCATTTCTTTTTTCTCCTATTATACTAAAAAAGTTTAAGAACTTATAAAACATTACTTAAATATTCTCTTCATAATTGTCCCACAACACTCTTTCATTAGATCGATGGAGAGCTTCACCTGAAGAGAAGTAACAAAAGAGGGCGAACAAAGCAACACAAGAATGAAGCCTTCATTTAAAGCTGGTGCGGCAATTAGAGAATGTTATTTCGCAAGCATACGCTAAAAGTTACATTTGAGTACAATGTACAAGGTTTTGTACGTATAAGAATGTACCACGCAAGTGACAACTAAACAGAAGAAGACATGGAAGGTACTGCTCAAATGACAACTAAAGATGAAAAGACAATACTACTCCATTGACAACTAAACACAAAAAGACATGATAATGATCATATTTAGATTGCCACATGTATCTTCCAAGATCGTTAATGGTTTAATTTCTGGCGCAACAATCCCGAGCAAAAGTCAAGATGCCTCTACAACAATTCATATGGTTCATGCCATAGCTCAGACCATTTCAATGCTTTCGGATTGAGCCAACATCCATTACTGTCATTTCCTTCTATTCAAAAATTCTTAAGAAGCAAATACCTCCTCCTTCTCTTAGAAGTTAAAATATTATGATCTTTTGCTCTACGAATCTATTATGGATCTAAATGCGGTTTTCAGCAATTTGATGTGGTATATATATATTATACATACTAAATTGTAATGATTGCGGAAAAGTAAAAACTTACTTTTCCTCCAGAATTTTTGGGTTATGGAACGGTAACTATCAACGAATTTGATGAAAATTAAGAAAGGCTTTACTTATTTACTTATTTATTGGTTTCATAAAAGAAGCAAAGAGAAATGAGATGAGAAATGGCTGCAAATCCTAGATTTTGGGAACGAAGACTATCCATCTCGAAGACTATCCATCGGCCAAAGGACATTCAAATCTTGATTTTTTGTGTTATAGTTGTCTTTCTGTTTAAAGTCAGCTACAAAATCCCGGATTTAAGGTCGCTATCACCTTTGGTGGTATTTTGATGCTATCTTGAAATCTCAGCCGTATATCTTTCATAAAAAAAACACTACACTACAGGCCCTCCTATTTTACACAAATTTAGCCGTTTGATTGAATAGCATATAATAGAAGCCGGCGAATCCCAAAATCCCTCTGATATATTTTCAAGTCAAAAACAAGGATGGGCAATCTTGGTTTGACGGCTTTGGATAAGAAAAATCTTAAAGCCATGTTTGGATAGTAAGGGTTGAAGTCCACTAGTATATTGCACGTGCAATGTATGTGAGATTCAGATTAAATAGTCGATGATTATTATTTATGAGTTGTTGTGAAGGAAGGATATGGGGTAGATATTACTTGTAGCTAGTTTTTATTAATGTGTGTTTCCCCCAATCAGAGCAAAGCTCTGTTTGAATTTCAAAATTCAAAAGGTGAAGCAACGCTTCAGATCTCTTACGCTGCGCGCAGAGCACCACGTGTCAAAAGCAGACACGCCAGCACAAGGGGCGCTGCGCCCAAGGCAGTGCACCCCCAATCAGAGCAAGGCTCTGTTTTAAAATTCAAATTTTAAATAAAGGAAGCAACGCTTCAGATAACTTGCGCTCTGCGCTGCGCGCCACGTGTCAAACAGTGGTGCGCTAGCGCAGTTGCGCTGCGCTCTGCGCTGCGCGACACGTATCAGCGCAGGAGTGCTAGCACAGTGTAGGGTTCCTAGGCACACACTAGAGGTCTCACAAGGGATCAAACATGCCCAATTTCAAATTTTACAAGTGCCTACAAACCCTAATACGGATCGTTAACTTGATTTATAGGCTATGCGATGCAAGTTAACGACTTTAACTTAAAAGGAAAGGGGCTACAACTTTTGTAGATCCGGTCCACCACTTCCTAAGCTCCGCGATGATGTCCCTCCGCTGTCCAAATCATATTCCGGACTCTAGCATCGCCTTCATCGAAGAAATGGGCGGGCTTGGTCGTCGGCTTCGATGCCGAAGATGATCTACGTCGAGGCATCACTAGATCAAGCTCCCACTTCACCAAGTCATGAAACTTGTGAAGAAAACACCCTATACTACTTAGCAAGAGGTAGAGGATGAAGAAATAGGAAGTGGGTTCACTTTAGAATTGGATTTCTCACTCATTTTCACTAGTTGCCATTGATGGTAGCTAGGTTTTCTTCATGTTGAAGATGAAGAAGAAGAAGAAAAGATATGATAAGTGTTATTAAAAATAGAAAATAAAATCAACACTTATTATTTTCTAACCTTGGTTAGGTGTAGAGAATGTACTAAGGTTAAGTGGAATGGTTAGGGTTAAGTATGAGACAAAATGGTCACTTTAGTCAAAGCTTCAAGAAGCTTCAAAGAAAAAACAAAACTAGCAACCATTTCATTTGTTATCTTTTCCAAAATAAATAAATAAATAAATAAGTAAGAAAAAGAAAACCCTAATCATTAACTTAACCAAGGTTTAATTCTTTACACTTAACCAAGTAAACATGTATCATCCAACATGATACAATCAAGTGCACAAAAGTATATCACATATACAACTTGTGATATTCAAGTGAGAAAATCCATTCAAAGTGAACCAATACTAGTTGATGCAAAGTAATATATCAAATATATAATTATACATTAAATCATTAAATCAACACTTGATTTAACGATCCGGTCATATCGCATATAACCGACTAGTATCCTATGTATCGGCTTATCGAATCAATCCTTGATTCGACAACTAGGTTATATCGCATATAACCTAATCGATACATTCATCGCGAGAATGGAATACGGTATCACATACATGCATTATTCTCGGTCCCGCACATATCTCATATGCGCTCCTATTTCGTTTCGCTTGAGCCAGGAAACCTCTGTGTAGGACTCTAAAGACTCGTCAATACGCCGGCAGCAGGTGATGATCATATCAAACACCCACAAGCCGCAAGCGGTCTGCTAAACGTAACGGCCACCCGGGTATTGAGCGATCAGAAGATCGACGAGCAAGCCCGCTCACACTCCTGTGAATCCAACCAGTAACACTTACCGTACAGTCCGGTCTGTTCGTCTGATATGTCGCATATCTCGCCTAGGGGTGGTAAACGTCAGACCCCAGTAGCTCGATAAGTCATGCCGACGTGAGGTCCATAACAATCGTGAAACTACTGATAACTCTTACCAGTATATTACTGCAACCCTGGCCAGGGATTTCCTGTTATGGCCAGTCGAGCATAGCGCAACATCAACCCCCAATACCGGGAGAGACGAATCCCCTCCTATCGCTCATTGCCTCCATGTGAATCGGGACTGTACCCAAAAACCACCTGTTTGCACGACTCAGTAGAGCCGTGGTAGGGTGGAAATCAAAGCACAGTGGGAGACACACAAGACTCTATGACGATCTCGGGTCAACAAACTAAGCTGTACCAGTGTCACCAGAGAACTGCCATCTGACGTGAGGTATAAAACCATCTGGGAGTTCTCGGCGAGTCCGTTCAGTGTACCCAGTCTCCACTGAGCACCCGCATACCATCTCTGATGTCAAACACCAATGGATATGGGATCATCCATCTGCCATCACATGGGTCGAGAAGATATACGCTAGTCTACTCTGGAATATTGATGCCCCGTCTCGATATTCCCACGACTAGGAACATTGAAGGATGTACTCATTGACTACCCAGACCCTACTAGTATGATCTGCATCATAGTCCTGGAAGTCGAGTACACATCCTAAGGGCTTTATCAACATGTAACAGAGAGACAGAAAGTATACATGTTAAGATAAAGAGTAACCAGATAGTGTACTATCATGTCGAGCAAGAAAGTCCTACCTATATATGTCCCAGCATCCACTACAATATACATCCAATGTAGAGTAATGGCTTCTAGGGCATACATATAACTAACAATCTCCCACTTGCACTGGGCCATCTGTAGCAGTAGTTGTAGTATCTAATACTCAACCATCCCCAAAAAGTCTCTCTTTGGGAAAAAGCCTTCGTGAGTGGATCTGCCGCGTTGTCCTCTGAGTCTACTCTCCTAACCTTGATCACCCTGGAGATCAACTATCTCCATGATCAGGTGATGCTGCCTCAGAATATGTCTGGGTCACTGATGGGACCAGGGTTCCAGGGCCAAAGCCACACTTCCATTGTCACACAATGGTAGGAACCTAGTTCATCTTATGAACCAATATACACCCAAATTACCTCTTTGGTAGTATCTTAAATAGCGATGTTACCAGCCTTTATCGTCTAGTTTGCCACGGTATCTAGCTTGGAACTCTTCCAACATACCATCCCTTTACTGAGGGTAAAGACAATGCCTGCGACTGACATTCAGTCGTCCTTATCCAGTGATTCTCCCCAGGATCGAGGAGGTATCACCTTTATCCTATTTGGAGAATCCTTGTGATAAGCGGAGATTGACCGTGCGTAGCATAGGAAACTCCTTTCCTATCAAGAGTATGTTATCCACGTATTCTACGAGGATCTTCATAATACTCCCTACTTCCTTTTTGTTTATACAAGGTTTATCTACCATTTTGATGATGTCAAACTCTTTGACTAACACATCAAAACAGATGTTCCAACTCCGCGATACCTGCTTTATCCTATAAAGCATCTTGTACACGTTTCCGCTGCTCCCACTGTCTACGAAGCCCTCTGGCTGTGTACTTATAGACGTTCTTTTCTAAAACATCATTTAGAAAAGCAGTCATGGCACCCAACCGCCAGATATCGTAGTCATGGTATATAGCCGTGGCAAGTAGGATCCGGATGGACTTAAGCATAGGCACTGGAAAAGGTATCATCATTATCCATGCCTGGTTGATGACTATAACCTTTAACAAGTCTAGCTTTGAAAGTCTCAACTTTTCCATCTACACCAAGTAATCTTCTCAAGATATACTTGCTCCCGATGGGGATTTAACCCTTCAGATATAGCAACCAAAGTCCATACTTTGTTGGTGTATTAGGATTCCATCTCAGATCGCTAAGCATCCAGCCATTCTTACAGAGTCCCTACTCTCGATGGCCTGCTCGAAACTAGTTGGGTCATCATCTCATGATGCATTCCTCGCTCCCACTGTCATCGAGAAACCAAGGTATCTCTCAGGCGGATGAGGAACCCTACCAGATCGGCGGAGAGGCTGAGGTTCGTCGGGAACTATTGAATCCTTTGGTTCTGTCAAATCATCAGCTGTAGTTTTGTATAGCTGGAACCTTTCCAGTTCTACAGAACTGTCCTTGCCTCGATCTTGTCCGGATTTTGCTTTTGACATAGGCCGGACAACCCCAAATCTTAATTTACTCAAGAGATGGGCTCTTCCCATACCATATCTCATATGGAGTGGTAGGCACTGATTTGAATCGAACCCTATTCAATAGGTATGCAACTTCATAAGTGCATAACTCCCAGAAAGGAAATAGGTAACTCAGTAGTACTCATCATAGAGCACACCTTATCATATAGGGTGTGATTGCTCCGCCCCGATATACCATCGTGCTATGGTGTATACGGAGGAGTAATGCTGAGAGAGAATCTCATTCTCCTTTAGAATAGTCCAGGAATTCCATGCACAAGTATTCTCCTCCCTGATCTCATCAAAGGACATAATACTTATACCTGTATTTTGGTTCTTTACTTCTAACTTATATTCTGTGAATATCTCAAAAGGTTCGGCCTTGTGTTTCAACAGGAACATATGTCTGAATCTTGAGAGATCATCAGAGAACGTAATGAAGTAAAAAGAACCGGTCCTGGCATGTGTAGACAGGAGACCTTACATACATCATCATGTATCAGTCCCAAGAGTTTACTAACTCTTTCTCTGTTTCCAGTAAACGGAGCTATGGTCATCTTATCTTTGTGACATGACTGGCGAGTTTCACAAGATGTAAATTCAAACCAATTTAAATATGCATCTTTATGTAACTCTAGCTAGTCGGGTCACATTGATCTGACCTAGTCTACAATACCTCAAGAAGGATCCGTTCATTTCTGAACTCTTCCTCTTGTGTGTGTTCCGTATACTAAGAACTGTAGTTTGATTTAGAACGTCAATGATTTTAGATAACGTGCCTGAACCGATCAACTTTTGATATAGGAAATGTTCAAAACATTATCCATCAATACAAAATTTTATCATTTCTTTACTAATAAAGAGATGGATATGATTTTGTATATCAGGTTCGGTATCTAATAACATTCGTTCAGAATCAATGTATTGGTAATATAGGGTGACAGTGACCAACAGACTTGGCTGCAACACTTGCCCCGTTTTCTGTCTCATGAAACTTATCATCCGTTCTCAGTTTTTCTACCCTATGTAATAGATTACATATCTAGGATCCAGATCCGGTATCATATACCCAGGATGCGGAGAATACTGAGAAAAAGTTCTTTGTAATGAACACACCCGAAGATGATGCATCAGCATGCACTCTCTTCGTTTGGGCGGCACGGGAATTCTGGTAATCACCAATTTCCTGCTCTGTCTTATAACAATTATAAGTTGGAGCGGGACCAACGTTCCCCAGCTCAGTATAACAAGCGGGTTCGGTCAATATCCGTATTATTATCTTGATTAAGGCATGATATGGTCGCTACCAGGAGAGAGAGAGAAGAAAACACTCTGCGTGCGCTCTTGCAAGATTAGATTGGTTATATATTTTATCTAATCAGGATGCCTCCCACTGTTTTTATCAAATCTTCCTTCAAACCTTAAAAGGAAAGACTAGCCGGGATTAATTACACTCTACAAGTTCGCCAATCTTTCAGCCAGGCCAGTGTCGGTACTTTGAGGGAGGTTCCCCGTATTTTCACACGGACCTAATTACAGTAAATCTCGTTTTCCCAGAGGCGTAACCTCGTTGACACCTTTCTAGACACCTACTTGATCGGCTAATTGTAAAGTGCAAAACTCTCCCAGGAGTAACAATTACTCGCAGTGGGTATCGGGATCCAACTATCACATAGAAGGTATGCAATCTCATTGCAAATTTCAACACTTGAAACTCCCGATAAAGATCTTTACCCCTAGCACTTATGACCTTAACTATGGTCAACAAATCATAAGCACTAGTCAAGTTCTACCCGTCATTTCGTGATTAATTAGACCCATCCACATGACCCTTAACTAAGGTCAACAAAGTCACGCGACTGTCCTAACTAATCGCATCATATGCGGTGTAGGAAGACATCACTTAGCTACCGTACACTGTGCCTTAACTAAGGTCAACAAACACAGCACGAATACTAAGTACTCTACTTCCTAAAATGACGGAGGGTTGTGAATGGTTTTTGTGAAAACCTTTAACGCTTTGAACTTGATCTCGTTGCGGAATCAAATGGTTTTTAAATGGAATGTTTTTGAGGCTTTTCTAGTTTTGCTAAAGGGGTCACTCCCGGTGAAGGGATCGTCGGCCCTTTCCTCGTCGAATGAGGTGCGGGATATATCATATATATCACTGTGCAAAGCATAAACTATAGAAGCTATCAAAAGACAAACCGAGGGTTGTAGCATCTGCCAGTTATTGCTAAAGGAGTCACTCCCGGTGAAGGGATCTCGGTCCTTTCCTCGTCGAATAAGGTGCTGGATGTTCTGTAATGAACACCGCGATGCAAAGCAAGAACTGTAGCTACCTGTTTTTATTTTGAAATTCGATTCCACAACATCAATTAGGTTTATTTTCTTTCATTAATCTCATTAATGAATATCCCATCATTTAAGTCCACCTAAACATCACAGATAAATATAACGTACGCTTATGCCATCCGCATTCGCCTCGATGTCCCGTCTGCACCGTTAGGTTAGGTAACTAACGCCAGAGCGAGGCAGGGCTAGCGCGGGTGTAAAACATAAGCAACGTCTATATAATATATCATATATACTATATATAATATCTGTCACAGAACATCACATGATCACATCACAGATAAATCACAGCAGAAGATACATATGAAATATTGGATATACTAGGATGTCCGTGTTTTCAATACGAGCCAGTATAAAACACGGATTCCACAGTCGTGATGAATAGCCAATCCCACACCCCTAGACCCTTACGAGAGAGGCAAGCAACCCTACCAATTTTAGGGTTAGGAGACCCGGACTCGACTCCTCGAGATGGTCTCCCACTGGACCCTAGAACCCGGTTACTTGTGCTCCCCTCCTTGGGTCTATCCTAATGCGGAAAAGTAAATAATATACAAAAGGTGACATCTTCCGCAACCTGGAAGTGCCCCAATAAAAGAATATTACATACAAGTTTTTACATGAATGAAAAAGAAAAACACTCATCTCACATAAAACCCCCCCGGCTATTCAAACACGACGATCCAATATAACATATCCAGCAACACATAACATCACATGTCACCAACGTAAGTAAATATGCCCATCCCAATTGTCGTTGACATATAGCAACGAAACCGGCGATATCACATATTACACTTACGGTCACAGAAAAGAAAGTGTAAAACTACAACAGTTGGAATCCACAACCTCTTTAGACATCACATGCCTAATCAAATGAAATACTTAGACATCACATGCCTAACAATTATAAACCCTGCATTTTAGTCTCAAAATCGAAAACACTTTTCAATATAAAGTCGGGCAATTCAACAGGATTCCCGACAATCAGATCGAATGCTCGTTGCAAACTTTAGTAGGCGGCCGTACTCCTGATACCGTCGACGAAGTGCACTAAGGCGGAACACCGCTACCGCGAGCACCCGAATGGATGCTTTCGGCGACGGGGTTCTCCTACAGTCACTTGGTCGGGGCTATGGAGTGAGGCTGTCTATTAAGTTTACCCGGCGAGTATCCGCGTACGCTACGTGATTGCGACAGACTTTTGATCACATCAAAATTCCGTGGCAACCGATCAAGTGAGACTAAACTGCTATGTTTATAACATTCATTCAGTTATCTCATAACTACTTGTGAATTCCAATTATTGTATCACATTCCGGGTAAATAGAAAATGTTAAACTTTCCGATCGAACAGTCGAACACCCAAGTTTTCCCGATACAGCTCAACACATGAAATAAGTCTAAAAACATTCAGTTCGTGCCTCAGTACCAACGGTCCATCCGTAGAAGGGTCAAGCGAACGCCTCACATGTGGCACGCCGTACTGCCCCAAACCCTAAGGTTCAAAGGGCAGTTCAAGACGGTCACATAATCGAGTTAAGGTTTGTTGTCTTCTAGAGGGACCATCGCGTTACTTGCACTACTTAGAACGTCATTAAATTACGGAAAAATCCAACAATTGGAAATTTCCCGGCAGGGGAAAAAGTGGGTATTTATATCCGGTCGAACTTTTTAACATATTCTGAAATTATCCGGAAAAACACACTGACAAAATTAGACAGTCCGATCGAATCTCCGAATCCCCAATACAACCCAGAAAACTCAACTCCAAAGTGAGATTTAAAAATTCCCAGGAAACTTAGCAATGCAAGAAAGAAGTTACTGTGCAAAATGTTTTGAATGAAGAGATTAAATGGCCGCGGAACCGCCGCATTAGCCATGCTAATGCCGCGGTTGTAAGTGCACGGCGGCGCCCCGGCCGTCAATCCGACGCCGGAACGCGGAAGCGGTGAAAACTTTAATTTTTTGCGGACTTAGCAAACCGCCGCGCACTACAACCCGGATCGAACCATTAACTAGTCTAAGCTAACTAGAAGATGGGTTAGAGATATACCGACGATCCAAGTCCTCCGGTCTTCTCGTCATGGTCCCGATCTCCTGCGGAAAGTCCTGTCTCCTCCTCGTCTCCGGAAGTGCACCACATCGCCTACCATGTTTACGGGCTCCCACCTCAATGCCGAGGCAACTCGGGCACGAAGCCGGCTACTCGACGTGCCCAAGATTCGCTGTAGAATGTAGTGTAGAGATCTCATTTGGGGTTGTAGGAATTGCCTTTGGTGGAGGGATTGATACAAGAAGTATGTGGAGGAACTTGTAGGCTTTATGGAGCATCAAATAAACAAGATTCCACCTCAAAAATATTTGGACAGCCCTTGCACATATCTTGGCCGGCCATTACCAAATGGTGGAGGGGTGAAAAATGAGAGTGACCAAAAGAAATCATCCTAGAGAGAGAGAGAGAGGAGGGTTATCATATCAAAAGAAAATGATCACAAAGAAAAGTCCTCACTCAACAACCATACCCCTCATCATCATCAAATCAAAACCCACACTCAACCACCTTCCACCAACCTCATGATCAACAACCATGATGAGCCAAAGTCAAGCCATCATGAAAAACAAAGTCAAGAAGTCAAGGTAAGGTGCTCCATCATGATACAAGGAAAAATGCAAAGACCCCCCTCCACAATTGCCTATTTGCAACAATGCAAATAAGCCCTCCTCCACCAATCTTCGGCCAATGAACGGAACAATGGAAATCGGCCGAAACGGAAAGCAAATTGGCAACTCCAGAAAACTGGTCCCGTAATAAATTACAGGAAAAACCCCGATACTGTGCATACACACCCGCATCTGTATTTCGACCGAAATACAAATGCAATGAGACAAAGTCTACACTGTACTATACTAGGATCCGGCTTAAACCAAAGCCGGCTAGTAATATCCGTTCGATCCTGATCCGTGCAATACCGCACGTATCTGATCGAACCCTTCCATATAACCATACGGCCTATAGTACAAACTGTCCGATCCTGATCCGTGCAAATACCGCACGTATCTGATCGGACCTTGCCATATCTCCATACGGCCTCTACAACCTTTCGCCCGAAAGCTGAGTAACTGAATGTGGGGGACTCTAAAGACTCATCAACACCTTGGTTGTGGATTTAACCACTAGCACGTTAGAGGTATAAGCCAATACGTAACGGGCTACTAGGTACTGACTAAAAGGGACGTCGATGAGCGAACTCATCCTGACACCCTACTGAGCCTGTCAGTGACAATATCCGTGCAGTCCGGTCCGTTCGTCTATGAGCATCGCATGGCGGGCCTAGGGGGTTGGTAAAAGTCAGACCCCCAAAAGCGGTACAAGTCGTGTCGGAGTGTAGCCCAGAACACCCTGAGATACTACTGGAATACCTACCAGTAAATCTCCTTGCCTTGGCCAAGGACTTTGTGTAATGGCTCTCCTAGACACAGCACGACCTCACCCCCAATACCGGGAGAGACGAACCCCTGAAGATACGCTCACTGCCTCCATGTGGCTCGGGACTGTACCCAACTAAAACCTGTTTGCACGACTCCTTTGAGCCGTGGTAGGGTAGTAATCAAAGTACAGTGGGAACTCACACGAGACAAATGACGATCCCCAGGTCGATGAACTAACCTGCACACATGTCACCAGGGAACTGCCATCTGACGTCTGGTATATGACCAACTAGCATGTTCCCGGCGAGTCCTGTCCGGTGTACTCATAACCCAATGAGCACCTGTATACATCTTAGGTGATCCAACTGACACCAGTGGCTTGTGAGACCGGCCACCGCCCCTCGTCGGGGTCTCGACTGTATACACTAGTCTACTAATGGAGTATCGATGCCCAGTCTCGAAACTCCCACGACTAGGGACCTTTTAAGGATAAGCTTATAGACCCCAGCTCCCACTTATATGATCGCCCTCATACTGCTGGTGGTCAAGCAAGAATCCTAGGGGCTCTATCAACGTGCAATAGCGACGTGTCAGGTTACCTAAAGCAGTACACGATGATAAAGGTAAACCAGATAGCATACTATCATCTCGAGTAAGACTGTCCTACCGGGATAGGTCCTCTATCAATCATTACAATCACGTAGCTGTGACCTAATAATTGACTCTGAGGGCACTATCTCCAACAATCTCCCACTTGCACTCAAGGCTAATTATTGCGATGTCGCATACTCACAGCATGTGTGATACCGAACATCCAACTCCTCTACTAGTCAGTCTCACAAAACTCGTTTGCGGAACTATTGCGTTCGAGGAATAGCCTCAGTGAGTGGATCCGCTTAGTTGTTTCTTTCTATGTCTCTCTATATCTCAAGTTCGCGGAGAAAGCCATCTCCCGAAAAGAGCAATACCTGTCTCAGAATATGTCTGGATGTCTGATGGGACCTAGCTCATAAATGAACTCCAAATCCAAACTTCTTAGACTGTATCGTCAACTGAACTTAATCAGTATCCTGCGCGCCATGCCTCCCTCAGTATTGCCTTGGACCACCTGTCCAAAATACTGCCCCTCATCAGAAGGAAAACTATAACTCTGACAACCTCCTTGTCGTCCATGTCACCTTGGAAGCCTGGAATGATAACTCTCTCCTGAATGAGGCTGTCGTTATCATATCCCTAGAACATCCACTTATGTTCTAAAACTGCTTCCGACTGTTTCTCCAGGATTGGATTAATGTCAACTTATTGCATCTAGTGCAAGAACAACATCTGGTGTGGTACTTGACATCTCACGATTGACTCAATTGCCTGAGCAAGTGATCTGCCAATCATGTCCTTCCCTCTCCCCTTTAGTCTGTAAGACACCTTTGGAGAGGGTGACTCCATTACCTGCAGGTACACTACCGTGCCAGGAGTCGTCCATCCTAAATACTCTTAGAATGCTTTCAAGTACCCTGATTGGGAAACCACCCAAATCTAGATCTAAAACCATAGATCCAGTAACCAGTATGTCTGATATAAAATCCATTTCCTTTGTGGAGAAACAACTGTGTGACGACCAAAGTATAACCGATCGTAGTGTAGGAGTTTCTTTTCCTACTCTGTGTATATCATCCAAATACCAGGATATCACACCCTACTACCTTCTCAACAGATCCATCCCCTATTCTGATGAAGTCAAACCCATGACTGTCACGTCAGAAATAGATGATCTATCTCCGCTACATTTGCTCTAGTCTATAAATAGACATAAGCAATCTGTCCACCAATGCTTCCGCTGCTCCCACTGACTACGACAACCCTCTGGCAGAGTCATATAGACGTACACTTCTAAAACTGGTTTAGAACGACGCTATACTCATCCTCCCGCCGGGTCTCGTAACCTGGAACAACAGCAATGGCAATTGTGGGTAAACAAGAACTTCCCTGTCACCGTCCTTGAGGCTACCGTAGTACCTCTCGGGTGCCTGAAGTTACCCACCTAATCTGCGGAGTGGCCAATGGAATGTCAATCCAGATTGAATCTTTAGGTTCCTGTCAGATCTTCAGTAATCGTTTGTGGTTCTGGAATCACTTCCAGTTCTACCATACTCCCACTACTGTTTTTCTGAAAAAATCCATTTTTATTAAAACTGTGGCGAGTCTAGAACAATATTGCTATTGTTCATCCAGATGGTAGAAAATCAACCCTCGTCATAGCCTGGGTCAACCCACAAACAGCCATTACAGAAACGTGCCTTGAGTTGTCCAGTGTCTGGTTTTAATCATAAACCGGACAACTCCCCGTACCTTAACATCGTTAAGATATGAACTGTTCTATATCCAATATAGAAACAGAGGCACTGATTTAATTGAACCAGATTCAAATCATGCAGCTGTCCCCAGCGCATGTCAACTAAATGGAAGGAGGCCGATCAGCGTTACTCAACTTAGGAATACTTCCAATTATGAGTAACCTGAAAGAGAAGCAAGATCTCTTTATCATTACTATCAACTGAATACCATACACAAGTATCTACATCTTCGATCTCTTTGAAGAATCCCGATACTTGCTATACCTGGTTCTCTACTCTATTCAAATACCTATAACTTCTCAAAATTTGGACCCTGTGTTTCCGCGAAACACCTGTCTAAAAACTAGAGAAGTCATAAGTAAACCGAATATAGTACGAGGACCAAGCCCTCTGTCCTGATGGACCCTGGACAACATACAATCCTTTGTATAAGTCCCTTGAGTCTGGTAACTCATTCACTGTGTGTCGTAGGTTGAAAACTGTACTTATGGTTAAGAAGAATTACACCGCTGTTTAATGCTCCTTACCTAACCATCCACTGATATAGGTAAATGTCGTAGACATAATTTCAGAAAGGTATATCTCACTCTATGAAAATAGACGTACAGATATATCAATTTGAAATTGGTGCATAACAGCGGATATTCAAAACCAAATATTTGCCGACCGGCAAACAGCCCAGGTGATTTCCTCAAATATCACCGATTACAACGAATCCCGATATAATGAGGATAATCACCCAATTCCCAATAACTTACTCCCACTCATCATCTGTAAAACCATACAGATGTGAGAATCGTACCTGGTAAATACATACCCTGGAGTAAGTATCTAATCGGGAAATCAGTTTTCCTTTAACATTACACAGTGAAACTGAAACATTGAAATGTTCCGATGGGGTATTCTGGTATTCCTAGTAATGCCTCTTCCAGATTCACGACTGTAACCGTATAGTTCTTTGCCACCTCTCCAAATCCCTTCATATGTCTTTAGTCTTTACCTTCTGCACACCCTTTTAGGCCAAATGGTTTTCTTCCTTCCCTACCGTTCGGCACCAGCCTATGGTTTGGAAGAAGACTATCCAATAAGCATAATGGGTGTACTGTCCCAATCCTAGGAACACTCGCAATGAGAGAGGGTGACGATAAAAGACAACCGAATAAACCTTATTCCTATTTCTCCTGAACCAGAATCCATCCCCGAACTGGAACAAGTTCCATTCGAGTTCGTATATAACTATACGATGGAGTATCCAAATAAACTGTGGATCTTCGTAGTGATACGGAGTGTCCTGGAGAAATACAAAGGTGATGTGGGAGTGGTAACGAAATATTTGGTTTGGTCGTGAATATCTGTTGCAATTTACTTTGCCCTCTTACTAATCCCTTGCTTTGTCTGAACTTAATACCTTCTGCACACCATCGTTATGCTAATTGGTTTTCTTCATTCCCTACCGATCGGCACCAGCCTAAGGTTTGGAAGAAGACTATCCAATTTGCGTAATAGGTGTACTACCCCTAAACCAAGGAGTACTCGTAACCTGAGAGAGGGTAAAAGGAAAAGACAACTGAATAATCCTATCCGTTTTCTCCAAAACCGGAAACCATCCTCGAATAAATTCTTTCGAGTTCGTATCTAACCATACGATGGTTTTGTCCAATGGAAGTGGACGTTCGTAGTAATACGGGGTGTCCTGGAGAAAAGGGTAAAAGTAGAAGTGGCAATGAGGTTTGCAACTCTGACAATCCAAAAGCCAGTGTTTAAGAAGGTTCGGTCAACTTGGTCACTGAGTCAAAGTCTTAGGGTCGGGTCAATGGTCGCTGCCAAAGAGAGAGAGAAAAGAAACACTCAGCGTGCACTCCAACCTAGATCAGAATGGTCACCAATTTATCTAATCTGGAAACCTCCCACTGTACCTCAAATTCTCCTCCAAACCTGAAAGAAGAATTAGTCGGGGTTACCCGAGAAGTAAACTAACTCATCAGTGGGAATCGGGATCCAACTATCATTGCATGATAACGTGACGGAATCCGCTCACGCTATCACACTCCAGAAGGTATGCGCATATCTGGCAAGTTTCAGTTCTTTTGAAACTCCCGATGTGATTTCTGCCCCATGCTCTTATGACCTTGACTTTGGCCAACATATCATAAGTCACATGTCAAGTTCTGCCCGTCATTCTCCAGGTTAATTTGAATCCACCCGTACATACCCTTGACTTTGGCCAACATGGCAGTACGACTGTTCCAAACCAACGCATCTATCTATGCTGCATATGAATAACCAACAGCTACCAAACACTGTGCCTTGACTTTGGCCAACATACACAGCTTGAATACTATTGACTATCCATATGAAACGACGGAGGGCTACGAATGGTTTCTGGCGAAAACCTTTAACGTAATGAACTTGATATCGTTGAAGGAACGGATAGCTTTTTAAAATTATAGTGACGAAAACCTTTGCTAAAGAGGTCACTCCCGGTGAAGGGATCTCGGCTCTTTCCCCGTAGAATGGGGTGCAGGATATTCCAAATGAATACCGCGATGCAAAGCAAAAGTAATCGGCTATAGTGAAGTTAATGCCCTGACGCAAACTTCTGTCCAAGGGGTCACTCCCGGTGAAGGGATCTCGGCCCTTGCCTCGTCGACTGAGGAGCAGGATATTCCAATGAATACCACGATGCAAAACAAAAGTAAACGTCCTTGCAATAACAGCTTTTAGAAAAGTGTTCCAACAACATCAGATTAGGTTTGTTTTAACTTGTATTGATCCGAATCAATGCAGTCCCATCAATTGATCACACCAAAAAGAACGAAAATATACTGATGTATGTATATGCCATCCGCATTCGCCACTGGGTCCCGTCATTACCCGTTAGGTTAGCTTACTAACGACAGAGCGGGGACTGGACTAGCGCGGATGCAAAACATATACGACATCTACTAATATATATACCAATATATAGTATTCGCTCAAGGCGTGAATAAAATGCAACATCACAGATATGTACAGCATCACAGAAACAATACAGATATCTGGGATCCCCGGGTTTCACAGAGCCGCTGAAACCCGACGTTCCCCTGGTCGTGTGGATAGCCTGTGCAATGAAATCCTAGACCCCTACGGGCGCGGCAAGTCACCCGCCAAAACCTGAAGCGAGGCAGCCCCCTTCAGCGCCGTGAATGGACCACCCAGCACTTCACGGAATCCGGTAACTTGGGCACCCCTCCTGGGTCAACCTGTACCCCCTACGAGTGCGGCGAATAGCCCGCCAATCCTAGAGTGAAGCCCCCTCCGTCTCAATGCCATGAGATGCGGGCTTGTTGCCCTCCAGAACCCGGCTATCCGTGCACCCCTCCGCGGGGCAATCCTAGTACAGAAAGTAAAATATACATACAATGGGTACATCGACCGCAACCAGGTCGTGCCCCAAAATAATAATACAAACAGGCAGTGACGGCAGTCCACATGTCGGACGCTCGCCCCGCAATATCAAATGTACATAATACAACAGCACACTGTACTAGCATTGCATCCAGGCTATCCCTACGACCGATCCGCAACAACACAGCAAATACATAGAACATCAACGTGAAAGTCACGTTCGCAAATCCGTCTAACCGGGCTATAGCAGTTAGACCGGATTTACCGATCAAGTGACATTCACGGTCGCAGATATAATGTAAATACTGTGAAAAATGTGCTTAAAATATCCGATCGATCAAAAATTAACAAGTGGGCCCCCAATCAAAAACTGTAGCACTCACAGAAAACCTGGGCCCAATTTTAATATTCCAAAACCCATATTTTAAGCCCAGAAGGCCTCTGTAAAAAATTGGTGAAGTGATCTCCACAGTGTGCGGCGGAAGGGCGGCGGGAAGGGGGTTTTAGCGGCGGTTCCGCGCTCCCACTGTGGAGTTACTTCGTCGAATTTTTACAGAGCTCTTAGATTTTCCAGTACATCAATATTTTACAACCTGAAAAATTTTTCGACACCAAAAATTTCCAACAGAAAACTGATGCTAACAAAAATGTAGTTTTGGAACATTCGATCGATCGAAACAGAAAAACACACTACACAAAGCTAGACTAAGTTAATGGGGAGGCTCTGATACCACTGTAAGTGCACGGCGGCGCCCCGGCCGTCAATCCGACGCCGGAACGCGGAAGCGGTGAAAACTTTAATTTTTTGCGGACTTAGCAAACCGCCGCGCACTACAACCCGGATCGAACCATTAACTAGTCTAAGCTAACTAGAAGATGGGTTAGAGATATACCGACGATCCAAGTCCTCCGGTCTTCTCGTCATGGTCCCGATCTCCTGCGGAAAGTCCTGTCTCCTCCTCGTCGCCGGAAGTGCACCACATCGCCTACCATGTTTACGGGCTCCCACCACAATGCCGAGGCAACTCGGGCACGAAGCCGGCTACTCGACGTGCCCAAGATTCGCTGTAGAATGTAGTGTAGAGATCTCATTTGGGGTTGTAGGAATTGCCTTTGGTGGAGGGATTGATACAAGAAGTATGTGGAGGAACTTGTAGGCTTTATGGAGCATCAAATAAACAAGATTCCACCTCAAAAATATTTGGACAGCCCTTGCACATATCTTGGCCGGCCATTACCAAATGGTGGAGGGGTGAAAAATGAGAGTGACCAAAAGAAATCATCCTAGAGAGAGAGAGAGAGGAGGGTTATCATATCAAAAGAAAATGATCACAAAGAAAAGTCCTCACTCAACAACCATACCCCTCATCATCATCAAATCAAAACCCACACTCAACCACCTTCCACCAACCTCATGATCAACAACCATGATGAGCCAAAGTCAAGCCATCATGAAAAACAAAGTCAAGAAGTCAAGGTAAGGTGCTCCATCATGATACAAGGAAAAATGCAAAGACCCCCCTCCACAATTGCCTATTTGCAACAATGCAAATAAGCCCTCCTCCACCAATCTTCGGCCAATGAACGGAACAATGGAAATCGGCCGAAACGGAAAGCAAATTGGCAACTCCAGAAAACTGGTCCCGTAATAAATTACAGGAAAAACCCCGATACTGTGCATACACACCCGCATCTGTATTTCGACCGAAATACAAATGCAATGAGACAAAGTCTACACTGTACTATACTAGGATCCGGCTTAAACCAAAGCCGGCTAGTAATATCCGTTCGATCCTGATCCGTGCAATACCGCACGTATCTGATCGAACCCTGCCATATAACCATACGGCCTATAGTACAAACTGTCCGATCCTGATCCGTGCAAATACCGCACGTATCTGATCGGACCTTGCCATATCTCCATACGGCCTCTACAACCTTTCGCCCGAAAGCTGAGTAACTGAATGTGGGGGACTCTAAAGACTCATCAACACCTTGGTTGTGGATTTAACCACTAGCACGTTAGAGGTATAAGCCAATACGTAACGGGCTACTAGGTACTGACTAAAAGGGACGTCGATGAGCGAACTCATCCTGACACCCTACTGAGCCTGTCAGTGACAATATCCGTGCAGTCCGGTCCGTTCGTCTATGAGCATCGCATGGCGGGCCTAGGGGGTTGGTAAAAGTCAGACCCCCAAAAGCGGTACAAGTCGTGTCGGAGTGTAGCCCAGAACACCCTGAGATACTACTGGAATACCTACCAGTAAATCTCCTTGCCTTGGCCAAGGACTTTGTGTAATGGCTCTCCTAGACACAGCACGACCTCACTCCCAATACCGGGAGAGACGAACCCCTGAAGATACGCTCACTGCCTCCATGTGGCTCGGGACTGTACCCAACTAAAACCTGTTTGCACGACTCCTTTGAGCCGTGGTAGGGTAGTAATCAAAGTACAGTGGGAACTCACACGAGACAAATGACGATCCCCAGGTCGATGAACTAACCTGCACACATGTCACCAGGGAACTGCCATCTGACGTCTGGTATATGACCAACTAGCATGTTCCCGGCGAGTCCTGTCCGGTGTACTCATAACCCAATGAGCACCTGTATACATCTTAGGTGATCCAACTGACACCAGTGGCTTGTGAGACCGGCCACCGCCCCTCGTCGGGGTCTCGACTGTATACACTAGTCTACTAATGGAGTATCGATGCCCAGTCTCGAAACTCCCACGACTAGGGACCTTTTAAGGATAAGCTTATAGACCCCAGCTCCCACTTATATGATCGCCCTCATACTGCTGGTGGTCAAGCAAGAATCCTAGGGGCTCTATCAACGTGCAATAGCGACGTGTCAGGTTACCTAAAGCAGTACACGATGATAAAGGTAAACCAGATAGCATACTATCATCTCGAGTAAGACTGTCCTACCGGGATAGGTCCTCTATCAATCATTACAATCACGTACCTGTGACCTAATAATTGACTCTGAGGGCACTATCTCCAACAGCGGTTCCGCCGCTCGATGATCGAATCATAGGTCCCGTTTTGTACAGTAATTCTTAGAATCCCCTGCTGAGTTTTCTGCATATTTTTAACTCTCAGAAAACCACGAATTACAAAAATGTACAGAGAGCATTTTTGGGTTTGGGTTTTGATTCGATCGGACTTCTAATTCCGTCTACGCATCGCCTAAGGCTCTAGCCAGGCTCTGATACCACTGTAGGGTTCCTAGGCACACACTAGAGGTCTCACAAGGGATCAAACATGCCCAATTTCAAATTTTACAAGTGCCTACAAACCCTAATACGGATCGTTAACTAGATTTATAGGCTATGCGATGCAAGTTAACGACTTTAACTTAAAAGGAAAGGGGCTACAACCTTTGTAGATCCGGTCCACCACTTCCTAAGCTCTGCGATGATGTCCCTCCGCTGTCCAAATCAGATTCCGGACTCTAGCATCAGCTTCATCGAAGAAATGGGCGGGCTTGGTCGTCGGCTTCGATGCCGAAGATGATCTACGTCGAGGCATCACTAGATCAAGCTCCCACTTCACCAAGTCATGAAACTTGTGAAGAAAACACCCTATACTACTTGGCAAGAGGTAGAGGATGAAGAAATAGGAAGTGGGTTCACTTTAGAATTGGATTTCTCACTCATTTTCACTAGTTGCCATTGATGGTACCTAGGTTTTCTTCATGTTGAAGATGAAGAAGAAGAAGAAAAGATATGATAAGTGTTATTAAAAATAGAAAATAAAATCAACACTTATCATTTTCTAACCTTGGTTAGGTGTAGAGAATGTACTAAGGTTAAGTGGAATGGTTAGGGTTAAGTATGAGACAAAATGGTCACTTTAGTCAAAGCTTCACGAAGCTTCAAAGAAAAAACAAAACTAGCAACCATTTCATTTCTTATCTTTTCCAAAATAAATAAATAAATAAATAAGTAAGAAAAAGAAAACCCTAATCATTAACTTAACCAAGGTTTAATTCTTTACACTTAACCAAGTAAACATGTATCATCAAACATGATACAATCAAGTGCACAAAAGTATATCACATATACAACTTGTGATATTCAAGTGAGAAAATCCATTCAAAGTGAACCAATACTAGTTGATGCAAAGTAATATATCAAATATATAATTATACATTAAATCATTAAATCAACACTTGATTTAACGATCCGGTCATATCGCATATAACCGACTAGTATCCTATGTATCGGCTTATCGAATCAATCCTTGATTCGACAACTAGGTTATATCGCATATAACCTAATCGATACATTCATCGCGAGAATGGAATACGGTATCACATACACGCATTATTCTCGGTCCCGCACATATCTCATATGCGCTCCTATTTCGTTTCGCTTGAGCCAGGAAACCTCTGTGTAGGACTCTAAAGACTCGTCAATACGCCAGCAGCAGGTGATGATCATATCAAACACCCACAAGCCGCAAGCGGTCTGCTAAACATAACGGCCACCCGGGTATTGAGGGATCAGAAGATCGACGAGCAAGCCTGCTCACACTCCTGTGAATCTAACCAGTAACACTTACCGTACAGTCCGGTCTGTTCGTCTGATATGTCGCATATCTCGCTTAGGGGTGGTAAACGTCAGACCCCAGTAGCTCGATAATTCATGCCGACGTGAGGTCCATAACAATCGTGAAACTACTGATAACTCTTACCAGTATATCACTGCAACCCTGGCCAGGGATTTCCTGTTATGGCCAGTCGAGCATAGCGCAACATCAACCCCCAATACCGGGAGAGACGAATCCCCTCCTATCGCTCATTGCCTCCATGTGAATCGGGACTGTACCCAAAAACCACCTGTTTGCACGACTCAGTAGAGCCGTGGTAGGGTGGAAATCAAAGCACAGTGGGAGACACACAAGACTCTATGACGATCTCGCGTCAACAGACTAAGCTGTACCAGTGTCACCAGAGAACTGCCATCTGACGTGAGGTATAAAACCATCTGGGAGTTCTCGGCGAGTCCGTTCAGTGTACCCAGTCTCCACTGAGCACCCGCATACCATCTCTGATGTCAAACACCAATGAATATGGGATCATCCATCGCCCATCACATGGGTCGAGAAGATATACGCTAGTCTACTCTGGAATATCGATGCCCCGTCTCGATATTCCCACGACTAGGAACATTGAATGATGTACTCATTGACTACCCAGACCCCACTAGTATGATCTGCATCATAGTCCTGGAAGTCGAGTACACATCCTAAGGGCTTTATCAACATGTAACAGAGAGACAGAAAGTATACATGTTAAGATAAAGAGTAACCAGATAGTGTACTATCATGTCGAGTAAGAAAGTCCTACCTATATATGTCCCAGCATCCACTACAATATACATCGAATGTACAGTAATGGCCTCTAAGGCATACATATAACTAACACGCAGTTGCGCTGCGCTCTGCGCTGCGCGACACGTGTCAAGCGCAGGTGCGCTTGCGCCAACTGCGCCAGCACTAAAATTTAAATAATAAATTATTTAATTAATCAGAATTAAAATTCTAGAAAGATCTTTCCAATCTTATTAAAATAAGAAGAATATTTTCTGTAAAACAGAAGCCTTAGGATCAAAGATCCAACGGTGGGGAAATATCCCCAGATCAATCAGAGAAAGATCTCTGTAACTAACTCAACAAACCAATTGGCCCTATATAAAGTGTTAGTGTATATGCCCTAGGGGCCATTATTGTATCATACTAGCATGTATATTACTTAATGGAAGCTTGGGATATTCACAGTTGTAAATAACAGTCTTGCTAAACATAGTAGTATGCTACTTGGTTTGTGTCTACTTTAATATGTGCATATGTTTCTTGTAACGTATCACTTATACATATTAGTAGAGCCCATAGGATCTTTGCTTGATTACCAGCGTTGTGATGGCAGTCACACTAGTGGGGGCTGGGTAGTCTGTAAGCAACATCCTATACAGGTCCCTGGTCGTTGGATTATCGAGATAGGGCATCGATATTCCAGAGTAGACTAAGTGTATATGCTTCTCATCCCAGTTGGGGAGATGGTCTGTCCCACAGCCATCAGTACGTCGTACTATAGATAGTATACAGGTGCTCGTTAGGTTACGGGTACACCGGATAGGACTCGCCGGGGAACTGATTGGTTGGTATTATACCCATCGTCAGTTAACAGTTCCCAGGTGACATGAGTACAGCATAGTCCGCAGACTTGACACTGCTACTTCGCCTCGAGTGTGTCCCACTGTTCTTAGATTGCTACCCTACCACGGCTCAAAGGAGTCGTGCAAACAGGTAGCAGTTGGGTGCAGTCCCGAGCACTTGGAGGCAGTGGCGGTTAGATAGGATTCGTCTCTCCCGGTATTGGGAGTTGATATCGCAC
Source organism: Agapanthus africanus (assembly GCA_030015575.1). NCBI lineage: Eukaryota > Viridiplantae > Streptophyta > Magnoliopsida > Asparagales > Amaryllidaceae > Agapanthus > Agapanthus africanus. The sequence goes on from JASDDO010000029.1 coordinate 362,921,993, forward strand.
TGTGTCAGAGAGCCATTACGCAAAGTCCCTGGAAAGGGCAAGCGAGATATACTAGTAGTTTCCAGTAGCTTCTCAGGGCGTAATGGGCTTCGCTCCGACACGACTTATACAGCTATTAGGGGACTGACGCTTGCCGCCTCCTAGGCTTGATATGCGTTAGTCTTAGACGAACAGACCGGACTGTACAGAGATTGCCACATCAGGCTCAGTGGGAGTTTGGATGATTTACCTCATCGGCCTTCTTATCGACATCTACCTGGGGACCGTTACGTACAGCTAGTGTCGCTTGCGGTCTGTGGTTAAACCCACTGCCAGCGTAGTGTCGAGTCTTTAGAGTCCCACACAGAGAGTTTCCCTGCTTCAGGCGAAACGATATAGAGGTCGTATGGTTTTACGACAAGGGTTCGAACGCGTACGTGTGTTTACGCACGTACGACTTTTCGGACAGTTTTTACTAGCCGGCTTTGGTTTAAGCCAGATTCTAGTATCGGGTTATTGGATTTATACAGTCTAAAGTTTTTCCGTGTTTTCACGGATTGGAGGGGCATTCTCGTAATTTGTCGGGATAGAAGATAGTGACTAAGGGGGTTAAGGTGGCATATACATTGAATGAGATTAGTGAGTCATATGGATGATTCATCCATGTCATTAATGCATCATAAATGCTTAATGACTCATAGAGATGAATCACCATTAGATATTTATCAAGCATGGTTGTAAATCATTTTCTTTTCTTTTCTTGAAAAACAATAATGCTTGATATATATTATGATAGCTCATTTTCTCATTTCATTATGATGTTCATCTTCTCTCTTCTCAAGCTCTCTCTCTCTTCAAACCCTAATCCTCCCCTCTCATGTGTTGAGTACAAGGATTAGTTAGACTAATTAAACCATAACCCTCACTCTATATCATCTAGCTACTTTGATTAGCACTTAAAGAAACCTAGTTATCTCAAGTTTGAGATTAAGCTTGGCGTAGGAGCTTTTGGGTGGATCGTCTTTGATTCGAGGAGGCCGTGAACTTGCCGATGTTCCAAGGAGCCTACGAGGAGTGGATGACAGCGATGAAGACCCGAAGGACATGGTTCTTGAGGTATAATCACTTCACATAGTAGTTTAGAACTTCTATGATAGTTAGTTATCGTTTAGCTTCGATTCATGCGGTTAGTCGATGTTTAAGCAAAGAACAAGATCGTTTTTCATATTTCCGCCTCCCCGCAAGTTGTGGGGTGTTGCACATTGACTTACATAAAGGCCCCTAGACTCCAAGTCTCACAGATACAGACATAGAGAAAAGAGAGAACTCTGAAAAATTTGAAAGGCAAGCCTTTGAAGAAAGAAGACCATCTTCTTAAAGGTAAAGAATTAAATTCTTGGAAGAACAAAGATGAAAACACATCACAAAAAGAAGAATTTCTTCTAAAAAGATCAAAGATCTAAGAACAAGATCAAGATCTTCAATATAAAAAAGAAAAAGATCATAAAGATCCAATCATAAAAAATTAAAGAAGTAATTTACTTCATCCCTAGATCTTTTGATCTATATAAAGGCACAGCCTTTTGATGAACCATTGGTTCTTAAATCTTGAGGTAGAACCACTTTAGAACAAGAAAAACTTGTTTCTTTGATCTTAATTAGATCAAGATGCGCTCTGCGCTATTGAACAGTGCCCTGCACTCTTAATCTGTGCCTTTGCGCTCCTTGGACTGGCGAAAGTCACCAGAGCGCCCCACATGTCAACCACAGAACAATCTGCGCCTTGCGCTCCTAAAAACAGAGCACTACGCTCTTGGATTGGCGCACTGCACCAGAACATGCCACGTGTCAGCAGCGCACTGTGCTAACAGAATTGCGCTTAGCAGAGCGCGACACATTGACGCAAAGCGCCTGACAGGCCACGTGGCGCACTGTCAGACCATCAAATGCTGTGCATTATTAAAAAGGGGCAGAGCCCAATTAAAAGGTCTAACAGACCAAAACAAATGCTACGCATTATTAAAAAAGGGCAGAGCCCAATTAAGAGGTCTAACAGATCAAAATAAATGCTATGCATTTAATTAAAAAGCCCAATGCTATGCATTATAAAAGGGCAGAGCCCAAGCAAAGGCCTAACAGGCCAAACATAAATAAAATGTTGAACATCTTCAACTGGAATTAGCCTAATTCTGGCCGTAAGTCCTGAATTTAAATTGAACTGAGCACAACTGCTCTCCCAATCAATTTACACCCGGTTCGAGGGTACATCTCTTTACTCCTCTGGCATCCGTCGTTGTAATCCCTCAATGTCGTCAGAGAGGTGACGGGTCCCGACAACTACACACTGCTACGGACTGTGGAGTTCTTAAATCCACGGACTATGGCGTCCTTAACCTTGACCGTGATGTCTTAAAACTAATACCGGACTATGATGTCCTTAACCTTGACCGTGATGTCTTAAAACTAACATCGGACTGTGAGGTCCTTAAGCTCATGGACTATGACGTCCTTAACCTTGACTGCGATGTCTTAAAACTAACGCCGGACTGTGAGGTCCTTAAACTCACGAACTATGATGTCTTTAACCTTGACCGCAACGTCTTAAAACTAACATTGGACCACAATGTCCTTAAACTACCGATCGACCGCAATGTCACTAAACTAAACAATAGAGCCCCTAATTGCTCTCTTGTCGGATCTAAACGATCCCGTTAAGTCGATCTTAGTCTAAAATTAGACTAATGTGTCCTTAACGAATGTTTAAGCCGATCTTAGCCTCAAATAAGGCTAACGTATCTTTAAACACACCCCCAAACTCAAATCTAAGAAAGATACGGATTTGGACTAATCCAAGTCCTACGGGCGACGGCATAACTTAGTCTCCGTATACAATCCATGGGAAATCGAACACAAAACAAACACACACGACACGAAGCCACCATCTGGAGAAGGAGAAAGTTGTTACATCGAGGCGGTAGCGTAATTAACTGCAGGGGCTTGCACCTGTAGGGAAGAGCGTCCCCACAATCAAAAACCCCTCAAACGAGGAGGAATCTGACGAAGTCTGCTGCATCGGCCGCATCCGTTTAATCCTTCGATACACGGTGCCATAAATCAACTTGGCATCTTCGGAGAGGTGGACGGATAGCACCAATTAGCATCTTCCCAGAATCTCAGGCAAGACGTCCCTGTCTTGCGCCGTCTTTCGGAGGGGAACAGATTCTGGCACGCCCGGTGGGACCTTTTTCTCTTTCCACTCCACACTTCGTGTGTCGTATTCGCGAACGAATAATGGTTGCCCTCGGATTTCAAGTTACTAAGATTTGGTCTTTTGCTTGGCGCAGAAAGCAAACAGCAATGGCATTCACCTGTTCAAAGTGCTCCAACTGTAACTGCAACCGACGCTCCGCCTTACCTGGAGGTGTAGCCTATGGACCTTAAGCGGCATCACTGTTCACGATGCCAGTAGAACAAATCACCCAGGGTACTACTGGACTGTTTTTCGGGACCATGCTCCCGCCAATGGGCTTCACTGCCCCAGTGCCCGTACCAGAAGCTCCTAAGAAGTCGGTCTTCGATCGACTTATAGTTGCTGGGGCCCCTCTCAACGGGTCGCCTAACACCAATGCCTCGGTCTTCTCCAGACTAGGTCAAACTCCTGCGGGCCCACGATGAAGCTTGCGGTCCCAGAGAAGGTTATTCAAAAGAATGTATCCAAACTTGCTCCTGAAGTCGTCAAGGCGGCTTCTCCTGCTAAGAGATCGGTCTGACCGTCCTAACTCCCACTCCCACTCCTGCTGCTCAAAAGACATCAGTCTTTAAAAGGCTGACACCGGCAACAGCTCCTCACCTGAACAGAAGGCAAGACGAGCCCATTCCCGTCACCGAGCCAATTCCCACAGCTCGACATGCTCGACGTCGCCACTGGCGCCGGGTGAGGAAGTCAGGAGGAAACTCCCTTTCTGGGCTAACTCCACTAGCCCCGACGGCGGAAATTAATGCTGCTGTCCCAACTGGGAACAGCTTTGAACTGTTAAATAAAGTGCGTAGGAATTCTCCTACCGCTGTACTGAAGAGGTCTGCCCCTCCACTGGAAAAGGTTGTGGAAGCAAAGCCAGAATAGCCCCAATCCCCTCAACGGCTGTCCTCCAAGATCTATAAAGTCTGGCGGCAGGCCCGAGACTCGGTGATTGATCCAAATTTCTCCCGCCAGCACAAGAAGCTGAAGGTCCAACAGGAGGTAGGCCATCCTGCCAAGCCACGGAAAGCTGTTTGGGTGCCCACCTCAACAGCCCCCTCAACTTCCACTGCTCATAAAAAGAGAAGGCCGGAGAAGATCCCCGTGCCGGCAACAAAAGTCAAAAGCATTGAACCCAAACGCCCTAAGTCTGGGGCCATGGTCCTTCATACCGTTTACATGGCATCTGGGAAGGAAGATAGTCGCACTTCGACGGGCCACCGACCGCTTACCCGATCCATTACAAGAGCCCAGGAACAGCAGCAGCAGAAGCTCCAGGAGATGTTGATTGCAATGGCCGCACTCACCGGACCAAAAGAAATCCCGGAGGCATCATTGGAACAGCGTCGCGAACACGAAACTGATACTGAATTTCTTCGAAGAATGCTCGAGAAGAAGGACAAGGAGGCCGCAGAACAAGCGGCCAATATAAAGAAGGTGACTCTTCTGTTTCAAGACATGGTCGGGATGATGATACAGCCGGATTCCCCAGCCGAAGACCCTCCGATTATCCTTGAAGATAACAGAGGAGAACCGTCGAATCCACCTCAGGCTGTTTCAACAGCCAAAGAGGAGACAATCTCCAAGGCCGCCTTAGATGACTATATTGCTCAACAAATACGAGTTCACCAGGCAACTAAGGCAGCCGGTCAAGTTGTCAAGATGGGGCGACCATATCCGGGCTGGTATGATCAGATAAAATACCCGCCGGGCTACATGATCCCGAAGTTCTATGTTTACAAGGGGACATGCAATCCCCATCAACATGTTGCCTAGTTCAGGGCTCTTTGTGGCAATACCGGGGGCGATGATAAGCTCTTGCTTCGCCAATTCGTCGGCAGCTTATCGGAGACGTCGTTTGAATGGTACTCCGATCTTCCAAATGACTCTGTCAAAACTTTCGCGGAGATGGAGTTGTTATTCACTCAGCGATTCGCGAGCGCCAGCGAACGCACCCCGATAATAGCTTTGATTAATGCAAGGGTGAAGCCGGGCGAAACTTGGGTCTAATATGCAATCCGATGGCGGAACCTGTGGTCAAGGTGTGAACAACGTATCGAAGAAGCACCAGCGGTGGGTATGTTCGTGGGCACTCTAGATCCTTATGCAACTATTTCACAGTTCATGATGTTCTTTAAGCCGACCATGTTCCAGGTTTTAATCGATAAGCTAGCCCAGATGGATCAAATGGGTCACAGACCGTCTCCCTCGAAGCCGGAACCGCGAAACGACAAGGGTAAAGGGAAGGCAACCTTCGTTGCGAACACCCAACAACAGCCCAGTGCCCTAAAGCTAGCAGATCAACTGGAAGAGAGACGACGCTATTACAACGAGAAAATGAAGCGTCTTTACTCATTCCCACGGGATAAGACGAAGAGGCTGTTCGAGCTGGCTATGCGCAACAGGCTTATCAGTTTGCCGAATCCCAGGCGGCCACCGCAACCCAGCGAAGTGAATAACCCCAATTACTGCCCTTACCACCAAACGGTAAGTCACCCAATCGAGGATTTCTTCGTCTTTAAGGGATGGATCGAAGATCAGTACTTACAAGGCAAGTTTGCGCTGTCCGAGAAGTGGAAAGTAAACCCACCACGACCGCACACTCCAAAGAAGACGGACACACCGGGGGCAACTTGTTCTTTTGTTGAAGAAGCTCCATGGGAGGTCGTGCTGTCAGCCAAAACCAAAAGAATGCAGAATGATCTCCAGACATGCCCGGCGATCAGGTGGAAGAACCCACTAGAACCCCAGATCATCGAAGGGATGCTGAAGCCGCGCCCAACTCCAAAGATCGGTGGTGATGACCCAAGCACTCACACCCAGCCGTTAAAATCTTCAAAGAAGAAGAAAAAGAAATCCAAAAAGCCCGTGAAGCCTGGCGACAAGCGCACGGACCTGCAGAAACAGATTGACGCACTGGAGGAGTATAATCAGAAGGCACGGACTCCCATCACGCTCCAAGAGTTCCGCAACCACGTCTTTCAGGAGGAAGATGATGGAGAAAGCTCGTCGGATGAATCTGAAGGTTACGTAGCAAGTTGTCATATGATCTCCCACTCGTTTATAGACGATGAGAAAACTCCTTGCACTGAGAAGCTGGGGGCAGATCCTAAGCCGCAACTTCTGGGGCCATCAGATGAAACAATTGATGCATTCCTCAACGAAGCTCTCTTGAAAAGTAAAGCCGATCGCAAGCGCGAGACGGCCATATTTGAAAGAGCCAAGCGCCGGTGACTAGACGAAAGAGTCGAGACACTCCCGCCAAATCAAAAGACAACTGTTGCGGATAAAAACAAATTCAAGACGAGTAAAAGGTGCTAAAGCCATATCAATAGGAATGAAGCTACCACCCTCTGAAGAAAACACTCCTGGTGAAACAGAAACACATCTGAGCTACTGCTTGTATCATCAAAAGATTTTACACCCTACCGAGGAGTGCAATGCTTTTAAAAGATGGTGGCAGGGGTATGTTGCTCACCGGCAACATTTTAAGCGGATGAAATGCAAAACTCGTCGGGAGCAAAGAAGTGCGACTGAGGAGCATAAACGAGACACCGGTAACTGTCGCATGGTCAACACCGGGGGATCGCAAATTCTCACCTTCGGAAGCGACTCTGACGAAGAAATGGCTCTTGACCCCCTCTTTAAAGAATCCGCATTGGGAGAGGAGGAAGAACCGAAGGCCTGTGAAAACATCCATTTGCGCAATCGCACGCTTCCAGAAAAGAATCTCGGATCTTCGAGTAAGAAGGATAAAGGAAAAGAAAAGGTCTCCGAGGATATCACCCTGGACGATCAAGTCATGAAAGAGCTGACTGCCAAGGACCTGCCAAAGAAGAGTATGGTGGACTATAACGTTCTGGCGCACTTGAGGAAGTTACCCTCACAGCTCAGTATTCTCGATGCCTTCTTACTATCCAAAGAAGCGAAAGATTCATTAATCAAGGCGCTGCAAGAGCCAGAGCAATTCCAAGCTTTTCTCGCCGAAAAAAGATGAAAGATGAGCTGGAGGAAGTGCACACAGCCGATGTCACTTTCGGTGATGAAGACCTTCTCCTCGGGACGTGCGACCACATCCGTCCCCTATATGTCTCTGGATACTGCCATGATATCAAGATAGGTAAAATCCTGGTCGATAATGGGTCTTCCGTCAATCTCCTCAACGCACGAGTGTTGAAGGAAATCTGCATGAGCGTCCAGCATCTTGCTTGCGATAAGATCACCATCTCCGGTTTTGATTCCCAGTCATCACGGACTCTCGGGTCTGTGATATTGACATTACGCTTCGGGCTGCTTGTCACAGACATTAAATTTCATGTCATTGAAGCCAATACATGTTATAACGCTTTGCTCGGATGGCCCTGGTTACACGAGTACAACATCATCCCTTCTACACAACATCAGTGTATGAAATACTTTAAGGATGGTCTCGAGTATTCTGTGACGGGAGAGTTGAATCCATTCTACGTGAACGAAGTTCGCAAATATGAAGATGCAAAATATTTCTTACTGGATTTTGAAGATACGGAGATGTTAGTGTATATGCCCTAGAGGCCATTACTGTATCATTCTAGTTTGTATATTATTTGATGGAAGCTTGGGGTATTCACAGTTGTATGGACAATCTTGCTCGAAATGGTAGTATGCTACTTGGTTTGTTTCTACTTTAATGTGTGCATGTGTTTCTTTTAGCATATCGCTTATACACATTAGTGGAGCCCTTAGGATCTTTGCTTGATTACCAGCGTTGTGATGGCAGTCACACTAGTGGGGGCTGGGTAATCTACAAGCACATCCTTATACAGGTCCTTAGTCATAGGATTATCGAGACGGGGCATCGATACTCCGGAGTAGACTAGCGTATACGCTTCTCATCCCAGCAGGGGAGATGGTATGTCCCACAGCCGTCAGTACGTCGTATTTGAGATAGTATGCGGGTGCCCATTAGGTTACGAGTACACTGAACAGGACTTGTCGGGAACTGTTGGTTGGTACTATATCTATCGTCAGTTATCATTTCCCAGATGACATGAGTACAGCTTAGTCCGCTGACTTGACACTGTCACTTCCCCTCGAGTGTGTTCCCACTGTTCTTAGATTGCTACCCTACCACGGCTCAAATGAGTCGTGCAAATAGGTAGCAGTTGGGTGCAGTCCCGAAGCACTTGGAGACAGTGATGGTTAGACAGGATTCGTCTCTCCCGGTATTGGGGGTTGATATCACGCTGTGTCTAAGAGAGCCATTACACAAAGTCCCTGGCCAGGGCAAGAGAGATATACTGGTAGCGTTTCCGGTGTTATCTTAGGGTGTTCTGGGCTACACTCCGACACGACTTGTACCGCTATTAGGGGACTGACGTTTACCACCTCCTAGGCCCGACATGCGATACTCTCAGACGAACAGACCGGACTGTATGGAGATTGTCACATTCAGGCTCAGTAGGAGTTCGGATGGGTTCACTTCATCAGTCTTCTTATCGGCATCTACCTGGAGACCGTTACGTACAGCTAGTACCGCTTGCGGCCTGTAGTTAAACCCATTCGCAGCGTAGTGTCGAGTCTTTAGAGTCCCACACAGAGGGTTATTCGCCTTTGGGCAAAACAGAGTAGAGGTCGCATGGTTTTGCGACGGGGTTCGTTCACATCCGCGCACTTTTGCACGTTTGGTGTCCAGACAGTTATTACTAGCGGGCTTTGGTTTAAACCAGATCCTAGTATATGTTTTGGGATTGGTTTTATCTTATTGTATTCGTGTTCCTCGGAACATGGATGCGGGTGTGTATGCACAGTTGACAGAGGCAGAGGCAGAGGATTCTCATTAGGGTTGATGACCGTTGTCTTTTTCCAAACCCTAATGAATATGTGAATTATGATTAATAATATTAATTAAAGATAATTGTGTTATGGTTAGGGTTGTTGACCATTTGACCTTGGTTAACTTGTTGACCCAAGTTGAAATATTGACCATCATCATTTCACATAAAAGATGCTCTTTGATTCTAGCAAAATTCATTAAATGTGAAATGATAATGGTCATTTCAAATGAACCTTCACCATTTTCTTTTAATTATTATTGCTAATTCATAATTCACATATATGTGAGAATGGTTGATATTTTCTCTCATTCTCTCTTGCTCATTCTCTCTCATCCATAGCTCTCTCTCATCCTCTCTCTCAAAGCTATCCCCTCACATGTGTTGAGAACCATTTGCTTTTGAGATAAAACACCAAAATTCCTCTCTACTCATTCTAGGGTTCTAGGTTTAGCAAGCCAAGGACTTTAGTCACCTCTAGGTTGAGATAGGAGCTCAAGGTAGAGGCCCCGAGTGGATCTTTCTTCGGCAAGAGAAGGCGACGAGGAGGAACCATTCAACCCACTCCAAGGAGCAAGAAGAGAAGGAGTTAAAGACTTAGGTATAACCCACTAACCGAGTAGGTAAAACTTGTAGTTAGTTGCTAGGTTTTTGTTTAGCAAAGATCCTAATTGCTAGTCTATGTTACCTTCCCATAAAAAAATTGTTTTTTACCGTTTCCGCATTCCCGTAAGAACCGGGACGGGTAATGTGGACTTACAGTGGTATCAGAGCCTAGCTAAACACAAACTAGTATGTTAGCAAAGTATTTAGAATTTCGATCGGAGAAAAAATTGCAAAACACGTCGTAAAAATGAACTTTCTATAGATTTTTAAACCTGTTCAAAAAATAATTCCATATACACTAAAAATCGGCTCAGGGTTTTTTAAGAACCTTCAGCAAAAACGATCCACTGACTCGGTCAACGTGCCATGGAACCGCGGCGAGAACATGCTTCCTGCCGTGGATCCGCGGCCGAGTTGACTCGGCCGTGACTCGTTTTTACTGCAGTGTTCTCAGTGTTCTGTTTTGGGATTTTTAGGATAATTTGTTTCTGCCCAGAATTTCCAGTGAACAAAGTTGTGTTTGGGGTGGTTACAAATCCGTATTTTGATTGAAGTTCTGTACACTTTAGCTAATGGGTTATATCTGTGATGTGATATATGTATTGAACGTCTGTTAATCGCTATACGTCGATTAGTGGGGGTTATATATATCTGTGATCTATAATGTTGATGGTTTATGTATATGAACTCGTTGGATTGTCGCGGATGAATAGCCGGGGGGTTGTGAGATGTGAGTTTTCTTTTTCTTTCATTTGATGTAATATGTAATTTGATGTAATATTATTTGTATGGCCGCACATCCGGGATGAGGTTGTAGCCGCCATTGTATATTATTTCTTTTACTGTTTTTGCTCGTAGGATAGACCCAAGGTGGGGTGCACAAACTACCGGGTACCTCGAAGTGCCGAGTGGCCTACTCACGTTATTGAGGGAGGTTGCTTCACTTCGGGTATTTGGCGGGTAGTTTGCCTCACCCGTAGGGGTCTAGGATAGGGTTTTGGTTATTCATCGTGACCGTGTAATCCGTCTTTCGTTGCAGGCTCGAACGAAACGTGGATTCCTAGTATATCCAATGTGTTCATCTGTGATATGGAATGGCTATCATTGCATCTGACGAATGTATATATCTATATATGATATCTAGTAGGCGTTGCTTATGTTTTGCATCCGCGCTAGTCCAGCCCCCACTCTGTCGTTAGTTAAGTAACCTAACGGGTGATGACAGGGCCCCGTGGCGAATGCGGATGGCATAAGCGTACGTCATATTTTCGTTGTTTTCTGAAATGGTAGCATTAAATGATGGGACGCATTAAATTAATGCAAGAAAATAAACTAAAGTAAAGTCGTTGGAACAATTTCAAAACCACTCGGTTTCTTTTCAAAAACCAACTTTTAAACGCGGAGCTTGAACCACTCCTTTTAAAAGCTATCTCGTTCCTTCGATTATATCAAGTTCACTACGTTCACGGTTTCGCCAAAACCATTCGTAGCCCTCCGTCATTTCATATGGATAGTCAATAGTATTCAAGCTGTGTTTGTTGGCCAAAGTCAAGGCACAGTGATTGGTAGCTATTGGATATTCATATGTAGCATAGATAGATGCGTTGGTTTGGGATAGTCTTTGTTGGCCAATGTCAAGGGTAGGTACGGGTGGGTTCAAATTAACTTGGATAATGACGGGTAGAACTTGACATGTGACTTATGATTTGTTGGCCAAAGTCAAGGTCATAAGAGCATGGGGCAAAAATCCACATCGGGAGTTTCTAAAGAAACTGAAACTTGCTAGTGCTGCATACCATTTGGAGTGTGATGATTCTAGTAAGATTCCTTCAGTTTTATCGCACGATGATATTTGGATCCCGATCCTACTGTGAGTATATGCTACTCTTCGGGAAATTTCTCACTTAACGATCAATGCTATAAACCAAGGAGGTGTCTAGAAAGGTGTTAGCGGGGCTACGCCCACAGGGAAAAGAGGTTACTTAATTAAGGAACTTCGCCAAAGCGTTGGAAAACCTCCCTCGAAGTACCAACACTGGTATGGCTGAACGGTTAAGCAAGTATTGTACGGTGAGATTGATCCCGACTAATTCTTCTTTTTTGGTTTGAGGAAGAATTCGAGAAACAGTGGGAGCCATCCTTTTTAGACAAACTAAAAACCACTCTAAACTTACAAGAGCATCATGCTAAAGTGTTCTTCTCTCTCTCCTAATTGCAGCGACCAATCGTCATGACCGGACTTAAGTTACTACTAGATAAAAATATACTGACAGGGCCAAACTACATAGATTGGCTCAGGAATGTCAAAATGGCAATCACTTATGACAAGTCGGGGTATCTCCTTACCACCAAAGCTCCCCCTGTCCCAGGTCCTACCTCCAGCGTCGCGGATATAGAAATCCGTAAGACCTGGGAGATCGATTGCGCGAAGGCCAAGTGCCTCGTGCTTGCCTCTATGGACAATGAACTTCAGAGGAGGCACGAGAATATGGACCTAGAATCCATATTTCTTCTTACTAAGGAACTATACGGAGAGCAATCCCGTATCGCCAGATACGAAGTCTCGAAAAAGTTGTTTTCGGCGAGATTGGCCGTCGGATCATCCGTAGCAGAACACGTGCTTAAGATGATTGGCTACATTGAAGAGCTCGCGGACCTAGGGACCACGTTAGAGAACGAGCTCTATATTGACTTGATTCTCCAGTCCCTTCCTTCCACTTACGCCCAGTTTATCCTGAACTTCAACATGCAAGGAAAAAAAAACTTTCGGAACTCCTGAACATGTTGAGGTGTGCAGAGGGCACCCTACAGAAAGTAAGGGAAACACCCACTTTGTCTGTTGGATGACCTTCCTCTTCTAGGTCCAAGGCGAAAGCCAAGGGAAAGAAGAAGAAAACCCCCACTAAACCAAGGGGCGGTGTTAGTAAAGTGGAAGCGAAGGGAAAGGCAAAGGCAACAAAGGTAGCGGGACAACTTGTGGGAAAGGAAGAGTGCTTTTATTGTCATAAGAAAGGACACTGGAAAAAAGATTGCAGGGCTTGGAAAGCTAAGAACCAGGACCCGAAGCAAGTTGTGGTTTCAGCTTCAGGTGTATATGTTATTGAAAACTGTCTATCAGTAAACTCTACTTCCTGGGTATTGGATACCGGATCAGGATCTCATATCTGTAATTCTTTGCAGGCACTGAGAAAGCGTAGGGTTTTGAAGGCAGGTGATATGACCCTCAGAATTGCAAACGGAGCTGGCATGGATGTTGAGTCCATGGGGGACTATCACTGGGGATTGTCAGAAGGACATGTTTTGGTTTTGCGTGATTGTTATTTTGTACCCAGTGCGACTTGTAATATTATATCTGTATCTTTAATGTCTAAAGAAGGTTATGATTTTGCATTTGTAAGCAATGTTGTAAACATTCACCTTAATCATGTTCTGATTGGGTCGGGTACATTAAGCAACGGTATATACGTATTAAACCAACCACAGATTTTCAATGTCCAGAATACACACAAAAGAAAGTCTCCAGAAATAAATCATGCTTTCTTATGGCATTGTAGACTGGGTCACATCAATGAGAGAAGGCTGACGAAGTTACATACAGAAGGATATTTGGATCCGTTCGAATATCAATCATATGCAACTTATCAATCCTGTCTCAAAGGAAAGATGACAAAGACTCCGTTCACTGGACACGGAGTAAGAGCGAGCGAGCTCTTGGGGCTCGTACACAGCGATGTGTGTGGTCCAATGTCTATACATGCACGAAGCGGTTATTCTTACTTCATTACTTTTACGGATGACTTTTCAAGGTACGGATATGTCTTCTTAATGAAACATAAATCTGAAGCCTTTGAAAAATTCCAGGAATACAAGAATGAAGTAGAAAAACAAACAGGCAAAAGTATCAAGACACTGAGATCTGATCGAGGTGGTGAATACTTGAGTGCCGAGTTCCTGGATTAGCTAAAAGAGAATGGAATTCTCTCTCATCTTACTCCTCCATACACTCCACAACATAACGGTGTCTCGAAGTGACGGAACCGAACCCTATAGGATATGGTACGTTCCATGATGAGTAACGCTGAGTTGCCGTGATCATTCTGGGGATATGCACTAGAATCAGCTGCATACCTTTTGAACCGAGTTCCAACTAAGACAGTGCCTACCACACCATATCAGATGTGGAGTGGGAAGAAACCCTATCTTAAGCACATTAAGACATGGGAATGTCCAGCTTTTGTCAAAAAGCAGCATGCGGACAAACTCGAGGCACGCTCAGTACAGTGCAAGTTTGTGGGATATCCAAAGAACTCCAAGGGATATTTATTCTATTGCGAAGAGGAACAAAAGGTTTTTGTTTCTCGTCATGCCTGCTTCTTGGAAACTGAATTTTTGGAAAATCAGATAAGTGGGAGCGCAATAGAACTGGAAGAAATTCCAGAACCACAAGCTATTACTGAAAGCTTAGGAGAACCAGAGGGTTCTAAAGAACAGGACATTCCTGCGCCGCTCCGCAGGAGTAGTAGGCAGTCTCATCCGCCCGAGAGATACTACGGTTTTCTCATAGACGGGGATAGAGAGGATTGCATCATTGATAATGATGAGCCGGCTAGCTTCTAGCAGGCTATTCAGAGCGTTGACTCGGTAAAATGGCTGGATGCAATGCGGACCGAAATGGAGTCCATGTACACCAACAAAGTATGGAATTTGGACGTTGCTCCAGAAGGGGTAAAACCCGTAGGATGCAAATGGATCTTCAAGAGGAAGATTGGTGTAGATGGACAGGTTGAGACCTATAAGGCTAGACTTGTTGCAAAGGGTTTTCGTCAAAGACCTCGTTTGGACTATGACGAAACCTTTTCTCCAGTGGCTATGCTCAAATCCATTCGGATCCTTCTTGCCATTGCTGCCTTCCACGATTATGGGATTTGGCAGATGGACGTAAAGACCGCTTTTCTAAATGGAAATTTAGAGGAGTGTGTCTATATGGACCAGCCAGAGGGTTTCATTCAGAGTGGGAGCAGCGGAAAGGTGTGCAAGTTGCTTAAGTCTATTTATGGACTAAAGCAGGCATCGCAGAGTTGGAACATCTGTTTTGATGAGACGGTCAAAGATTTTGGCTTTATCAAAAATCCAGATGAACCATGCATCTATAGTAAAATTGTAGCACGAACTGTCGTATTCCTCGTTTTATACGTGGATGACATTCTCTTAATAGGAAATGACATTCCTATGCTACAATCTGTCAAAGGGTTCTTGTCACACAGGTTCTCCATGAAAGACCTGGGTGATACCTCTTACATTCTGGGGATCCGGATCCATCATGATAGATCCAAGAGGATATTAGGACTTTCACAGTCCAGGTACATCGACACCATACTGAAAAGATTTAGTATGGAAGATTCCAAGCGCGGTAATCTACCGGCTTGTCACGGGATCACCCTCTCCAAAGAGATGTCTCCCAAGACTGATTTGGAAAGGGATCACATGTCTATTATACCCTACGCTTCTACGGTAGGCTCTATAATGTATGCGATGTTGTGTACCAGACCAGATTTAGCTTATGCACTGAGTGTGGTAAGCCGGTATCAGTCAAACCCTGGGGAGAAGCACTGGATAGCGGTAAAGAACATTCTCAAGTACCTGAGAAGGACTAAGGAGATGTTCTTGGTGTATGGCGGAAAAGACCTCCAGATCGAGGCCTTTGCTGACTCCAGCTTCCAGAGTGACAAGGATGACTCCAAGTCTATGTCGGGTTATGTCTTTACCCTCAATGGAGGGGCGGTGTGTTGGAAGAGTTCCAAACAGGAAACCGTTGCTGACTCGACGATGGAAGCGGAGTATATCGCTGCTTCTGATGCCGCAAAAGAAACTGTCTGGATGAGGAAGTTCTTGACAGAACTTCAGGTGGTTCCATCCATTGTTGATCCAATACCTCTGTATTGTGACAACAACGGGGCTATAGCTTTAGCGAAGGAACCTAGGTCCCATCAGAAGTCCAGACACATCTTAAGGCGGTATCACCTGATCAGGAAGATCGTGGATCGCCGGGAGATCGAGGTTTGGAGGGTTGCTACAGAAGATAACACTGCAGATCCATTCACGAAGGCCTTAATCCAGACTCAGTTCGAGCGGCTGATCGAGATGATAGGTCTTCGATACGCCAGTACATGGCCTTAGTGCAAGTGGGAGATTGTTAGTGTATATGCCCTAGAGGCCATTACTGTATCATACTAGTTTGTATATTACTTGATGGAAGCTTGGGATATTCACAATTGTATAGACAATCTTGCTCGAAATGGTAGTATGCTACTTAGTTTGTTTCTACTTTAATGTGCGGATGTGTTTCTTTTAGCATATCGCCTATACACATTAGTGGAGCCCTTAGGATCTTTTCTTGATTACCGGCGTTGTGATGGCAGTCACACTAGTGGGGGCTGGGTAATCTACAAGCACATCCTTATACAGGTTCCCAGTCGTAGGATTATCGAGACGGGGCATCGATACTCCGGAGTAGACTAGCGTATACGCTTCTCATCCCAGCATGGGAGATGGTCTGTCCCACAGCCGTCAGTACGTCGTACTTGAGATAGTATGCGGGTGCTCGTTAGGTTACGAGTACACTGGACATGACTCATCGGAAACTGTTGGTTGGTACTATACCTATCATCAGTTATCAGTTCCCAGGTGACATGAGTATAGCTTAGTCCGCTGACTTGACACTGTCACTTCGCCTCGAGTGTGTTCCCACTGTTCTTAGATTGCTACCCTACCATGGCTCAAATGAGTCGTGCAAACAGGTAGCAGTTGGGTGCAGTCCCGAAGCACTTGGAGGCAGTGATGGTTAGACAGGATTCGTCTCTCCCGGTATTGGGGGTTGATACCGCGCTGTGTCTAGGAGAGCCATTACACAAAGTCCCTGGCCAGGGCAAGCGAGATATACTGGTAGCGTTTCCGGTGTTATCTCAGGGTGTTCTGGGCTACACTCCGACACGACTTGTACCGCTATTAGGGGACTGACGTTTACCACCCCCTAGGCCCGACATGCGATACTCTCAGATGAACAGACCGGAATGTACGGAGATTGTCACATTCAGGCTCAGTAGGAGTTCGGATGGGTTCACCTCATTAGTCTTCTTATCGGCATCTACCTGGGGACCGTTACGTACAGCTAGTACCGCTTGTAGCCTGTGGTTAAACCCACTGCCAGCGTAGTGTCGAGTCTTTAGAGTCCCACACAGAGGGTTATTCACCTTTGGGCAAAACAGAGTAGAGGTCGCAAGGTTTTGCGACGGGGTTCGTTCACATCCGCGCACTTGTGCACGTTTGATGTCCGGACAGTTATTACTAGCGGGCTTTGGTTTAAGCCGGATCCTAGTATATGTTTTGGGATTGGTTTTATCCCATTGTATTCGTGTTCCTCGGAACATGGATGCGGGTGTGTATGCACAGTTGACAGAGGCAGAGGCAGAGGATTCTCATTAGGGTTGATGACCGTTGTCTTTTTCCAAACCCTAATGAATATGTGAATTATGATTAATAATATTAATTAAAGATAATTGTGTTATGGTTAGGGTTGTTGACCATTTGACTTTGGTTGACTTGTTGACCCAAGTTGAAATATTGACCATCATCATTTCACATAAAAGATGCTCTTTGATTCTAGCAAAATTCATTAAATGTGAAATGATAATGGTCATTTCAAATGAACCATCACCATTTTCTTTTAATTATTATTATTAATTCATAATTCATATATATGTGAGAATGGTTGATATTTTCTCTCATTCTCTCTTGCTCATTCTCTCTCATCCATAGCTCTCCCTCTTCCTCTCTCTCAAAGCTATCCCCTCTCATGTGTTGAGAACCATTTGCTTTTGAGATAAAGCACCAAAATTCCTCTCTACTCATTCTAGGGTTCTAGGTTTAGCAAGCCAAGGACTTTAGTCACCTATAGGTTGAGGTAGGAGCTCAAGGTAGAGGCCCCCGGGTGGATCTTTCTTCGGCAAGAGAAGGTGACGAGGAGGAACCATTCAACCCACTCCAAGGAGTAAGAAGAGAAGGAGTTCAAGACTTAGGTATAACCCACTAATCGAGTAGGTAAAACTTGTAGTTAGTTGCTAGGTTTTTGTTTAGCAAAGATCCTAATTTCTAGTCCATGTTACCTTCCCATAAAAAAATCGTTTTTTACCGTTTCCGCATCCCCGTAAGAACCGGGACGGGTAACGTGGACTTACAGGAGAGATGTCACAAACTAAAGAACAAGGCTATCGCCACCATCCCTGTCTTCGGGAGTGATACTGAAGAAGCGGAAATGATGGTTTATTCGGGCCCACCCCAGTACAACAAGTCGGGACCGTTCGCTCCTATGTTGATCTTTGGCAGCGATTCGGAAGATGAGGTCCATGCTATATTCTCTGCTCGGCCTTCAATACAAATATTCATTGATAAAGAGCAAAGTCTGCAAGTTGCTATGATTCCGCCCAAATATTATAAGGAACTGGACGTGCTTCACACTTACAGTGTGGAAGAGCTACAGACGTTCTATGTTCCTCCCAGGCGAGAAGGGGAAAAGGCAATCCTATTCTAGCGCTCTGGGGAAACTAAAGTGGAAAAAGAAATCTGGCAAGGCGCGGATCCTACACTTGACAGGCTTCAACCCATCCGTCTGCCTAGATATTATACAGAAGGCTTGAAAAGGCTGTTGAAACGCCAAGGGATACCCTTCAAACAGACCGCTCGGAAAGCCAAGTTCTATAAGAGGGTCTGGAACGTTCTCGGAACTCAGCGCAAGTTGCCCAATGGGAAAATGGAAGCAAACGGGCTTGGATACGTTCGGTCCAAGAAACGGGAGCCACTCCGCGACTGCTGCGTCGTACATGACTTTGATGAAGGAGGAGATGCTCAATGGGAGAGTGCTAATCCTGAACCAGAAAAAGTCCCCGACGTGAAAATGCCCAGTCCGTCGTTCGAAGAACAAATGGACAAGCTTATAAGGGAAGCTGGTCAAAAAGTTCGAGACGACCATAACCGCGAAATGGCCATCTACGAGAAATCCAGGACGCAACGCCTTCTCCAACAGGCTGCGAAAGACGAAAATGCCGCTCCCTGTCAACCTGTTGTAAAAAAGGCCCGACGCAGAGGCAGAAACAAGTCAAAAAGCGGAAAAAGCATTCAGCAACGACAAAGCGGGACCAAGAAGTAATGCGAGCGGGAATCGAGCGGTCCGGATCTGTCCCTTATGAAGAAAATGAGTCGAGCATACTCTTTTCCTCAAGATAAGACAAAGAAGATACTTGAACTCGCTATAAGACATCAAATGATTACACTGCCGGAGTCTGAACACCCCGAGCAAGCAGGCGAAGTCTCTCACCCAAACTATTGCTTTTATCACCGAGTAATAGGCCATCCTCTCGTAGATTGCTTCACCTTCAAGAACTGGGTCGAAGATCAGTATCAGCTCGGCAAGTTCGCTCTATCCGACAGTTGGAGAATAACTCCACCGTAAAAACATGAACCCAAATCCGCGAGACTAGAATCAGATCCACATCGATCTTTGAAGCGAGCTCGTACTTGTCATATGATAACGATATCAAACGAAGAGCCCGAGAATATGGATGACCTCCCGTGGTGCTTCGAAAACAATGATGACGGGGTGATCTCAGAGTTCCCACCGGCGCTAAAAGAGCTGGAACATGGAAGACACACTACTGTGGATAACCTCAAGAAGATTGATTTGGGAACAACAAGTGACCCTCGACCCACATTCGTCAGCGAGCTGCTATCTGAAGAGAGGGTGACTGCGTTAAAAGACGTGCTTATGCAGCATAAAGATTGCTTCGCATGGAATTATTCCAAGATGCCAGGACTAGATCCAGAGATTGCTGTCCACAAACTGGCCATATCCCCGGACGTCAAGCCAATCAAGCAAGCACCGAGAAGAATGCGGCTTGAGCTTGAGATGAGCATCAACGCCGAGGTCAAGAAGCAGATCGATTCTGGCTTCATCCAGGAAGTTCAGTATCCTGACTGGATCACCAACATCGTCCCGGTGATGAAGAAAAATGGGACAGTGCGCATATATGTAGACTTTCGGGATCTCAATAAAGCTTGCCCGAAAGACGACTTCCCAGTACTGGTCACCGAGCTGATGATAGACAATACGTCCACTCACGAAGTCTTCTCCTTCATGGACGGATCATCAAGATACAATCAGATAAAGATGCATCCCGAGGACCAGAAGCATACCGCTTTCCGGACCCCCTTGGGCATATTCTGCTACAAGGTGATGCCCTTCGGTCTGAAGAACGCAGGCGCCACCTATCAGAGGGCCATGACGAAGATCTTCGATGACCTCATACATGAAATCGTCGAATGCTTTATCGATGACCTCGTGGTTAAAAGCAAATCATACGAGGAACATCTCGAGCATCTGAAGATCGTATTTCAACGCCTTCGGAAATACAACCTGAAGATGAACCCTCTCAAATGTGCGTTCGGGGTGTCCTCAGGTAAATTCCTAGGATTCATCGTCCGACACCGAGGTATCGAGATAAATCCGTCAAAGATCAAGGCGATCATGGAAATGCCCCCGCCAAGGACTCTCAAACAATTGCGGTCTCTCCAAGGAAAGCTCGCGTACATCCGGCGATTTATAGCCAATCTCTCTGGCAAGTGCCGTCCTTACAGCCACCTGATGAAGAAGGGAAACCCGTTTGCCTGGGATCACAAATGCCAAGGCGTGCTGAACGAAATCAAGCAGTATCTGCAGAACCCGCCAGTGCTGGCTGTTCCGGTCAAAGGAAAGCCCCTTATTCTTTATACAACTGCCCTCGAAGGTTCCTTAGGCGCATTATGGGCACAAAAGAACGACTAAGGGAGAGAAAGAGCTCTCTATTACTTGAGTCGAGTTCTCCTGGGGGAAGAAAGCAATTATTCTCCCATCGAAAAACACTGCTTGGCGTTGATCTTCGCGATAACGAAACTCAGGCACTATCCGTTGGCGCATGAAGTCCGTCTCATATCGAAGGTGGATCCCCTCAAATATTTGATGTAAAAAGCCATATTGACAGGGCGACTCGCTAAATGGGCCCTACTCTTGATGGAGTTCTCAATAACCTATCAACCTCTCAAGGCAGTGAAAGGCCAGGCCATCGCCGATTTCCTCGCTGAACATCCGATACCAGCCGATTCCCTTTTGAATTGCGAACTGCCAGATGAACATGCGTTTGATGCGATTGACGGTGGTGATACCCGATGGGAACTTTATTTCGATGGAGCATCTTCCATGAAGAAGCGCAAACAAAACACACCTATAATCAAATCAGGGGTAGGCCTTATCTTCGTGACCCCATAAGGAAGGATAATGCGCTTTGCTTTCTCTTTAACAGAGCCGAGGACGAACAATGAAGCTGAATACGAAGCTTTGATAGCAGGCCTCAAGATCGCCATCGACATGGGAATTGAGAACCTCATCATATACGGAGACTACCAACTGGTCGTTAGTCAAGTGAATGGCGACTACCAAACATGCAAACCACAGCTGGTGAAGTACGGCGAGAAGGTCTAGCAACTGTTGACCCAGATTCCTTCCTACACTCTAGAAAGCATACCGCGTGCGGAAAATAGTAAAGCGGATGCATTAGCCAAGCTCGCTAAAGAGCTAGCCGACGAGAACCTAGATGATATAAGAATCGTGGTACAAAGCCGTCGAGTTCTTGCTCTGGCAGAGATATATCCGGAATCACCCGAGGAAAAGGAAGCGACTAAGCAGACGGCCCTGCAAATAAATGACCAAGAGAAGGCTGAGGATTGGAGAGAAGTCTTTATAGACTACTTCAAATCCCGTCGAACGCCTGAAGATGCGTCCTCAAGACATCAGCTCATGAAATGAGCTCTGTCTTTCGCCTTCGTCAATGATACTCTGTACAAGAGGTCATTTGATTCTCTGTGGTTGAGATGCCTGGGACCTGAAGAAGCAGAAAGAGTCGTTCAGGAAGTTCACGACGGACTCTGCGGTTCTCACCAAGCAGGCCCAAAGATGAAGTTGAAGATCAAACGAATGGGTTATTATTGGCCCATGATGATCCAGGACTGTCTCGAGTATGTGAAGCAATGCCATTCATGCCAAATCCATGGGGACTTTATCCACCAACACCCAAACCCACTACACCCAACAGTGGCTAGCTGGTCGTTCGAAATGTGGGGAACTGACATAATAGGCCCCATCGAACCAGCATCGTCCAGAGGACATCGTTTCATTTTGGCGACGACT
Source organism: Agapanthus africanus (assembly GCA_030015575.1). Taxonomy (NCBI): domain Eukaryota; kingdom Viridiplantae; phylum Streptophyta; class Magnoliopsida; order Asparagales; family Amaryllidaceae; genus Agapanthus; species Agapanthus africanus. The sequence continues at coordinate 362,943,900 of JASDDO010000029.1, forward strand.
GATTACTTCTCCAAATGGGCAGAAGCAGTACCGCTGAGGGAAGTGAAGGCGGAGAATATCCTCCATTTCTTCAAGACGCACGTTATTTATCGGTTTGGAACTCCGCGGCGGATCATCTCCGATAACGGGCCAGCCTACAGAAGCCACAAGATCAGCCGCTTCACACAACAGCACAACATAGACTGGAGATACTCCTCAGTTTATAATCCCCGAGTTAACAGTCTAGCTGAGGCTTTCAACAAAACCTTGACAAAGATCGTGAAGAAGACGGTGTCCCGAAATAAGAAGGACTGGCACGAGAGACTGCAAGAAGCTCTCTGGGCGTATCAAACTACGTTCAAGACAACCACGAACACAACGCCGTACGCGTTGGTATTCGGTACCGAAACAGTACTCCCTCTCGAGATAGAATTACCTTCTCTACGAGTGGCGGTCCATTACGAGCTGATGGACGAAGAGAACGCTCACCTTCAGCTTGAGGAGCTTGATGCCCTTGATGAAACCCGGCTCATAGCGCAACAGAATCTGGAGGCTTATAAAGCAAAGATGACGCGCTCTTATGAAAGATTGACCAGGCCGAGGACATTCCGCCAAGGCGAATTCATGCTAGTGGTCAAAAGACCTATGATCCCCAATCGCGCCAAGAGAGGAATATTCAAGCCAAACTATGAAGGCCCGTACATCATAGACAAGGTCTACCAGGGTGGAGCCTATCTACTCATGGACATGCATGGCAAAAGACCTTTCAGACCGATAAACGGCCGCTTCCTGAAGAAATACTACGCCTGACGAGTTACGGCCTAGGTCAATGATAGATGACGACGACTATGTCCGCTCGCTATCTTCCTAAGCCCAAAACTCTATAAGTAGTAGCTGGTTAACGGACCGAAAACGTCCTTAAACTAACACTGGACCGAGACGTCCTTAAACTAATAACGGACCATTATGTCCTAAAACTAGCTGTTGGCCGAGATGTCAAGAAGCTACGACAGATCGCAGCATCCCGAAGATGATAAAAAATATATAAATAATAAATAAATAAAAAAACGGTATGTCCATAAGCGAAATGGGTATGGATGAAAACCCGAAAGGGCTCCGTGAGTAAAAACAGCAGGGCTACCGGCGAGTGTTTGTGAAAACCCGAAAGGGCGCAACCTCGTTAGATAAAAAAAAGAAGGAAAAAAATGGTACGTCCATAAGCGAAATGAGCACGGATGAAAACCCGAAAGGGCTCTATGAGTAAAAACAGCAGGGCTACCGGCGAGTGTTTGTGAAAACCCGAAAGGGCGCAATCTCGTTAGATAAAAAAAAAGAAGAAAAAAAACGGTACGTCCATAAGCAAAATGGGCACGGATGAAAACCCGAAAGGGCTCCGTGAGTAAAATAGCAGGGCTACCGGCGAGTGTTTGTGAAAAACCGAAAGGGCGCAACCTCATTAAAAGACACTTATAAGGTCCTTTCGACCTTGTAAGGAGAAACCACCCGCATGAGATCCTTACGACTCACAAGGGAGCAACACACTTTGGGATCCCCACGATCCCTAAGGAGACATTACACTTGCGAGATCCTTACGACTTGTAAGGAGAACTCTCTTGTGGGACTCTCACGGCTCATAAGATTTGAAAGTCTTAAGTTACAGAGACCTGAACCTGTTCTTAAGCAACCCCCTACAACTTTCAATATTGCTCTACAAGCGGCTCGATACTGACCCTTGTATACAATCCACAGACGCGAATAAACAATTCCATAACCAAGTCCCATCCGTGACTAGGGATATGTTCGCACGGCGAACAAACTTTGTGAGTCCTCTCGACTTATAAGGAGAAAACCCTTTTGTAAGATCCTTACGACTTACAGGGGAACATGCACTTAGGAATCCTCACGATTCCTAAGGAGAAAACACACCTACGGGATCCTCTCGACCCGTAGGGAGAAAATACTTTATGAGACCCTCACGGCTCATAAAGTTGAAAAGCCTTGGTCGACAGGATCTTAACCCTGTTTACTAAGCCACTTTTGTTTGACATCGACAGAAGCAAATGATGATTCGCTCCTGGCAATATCCCAGTTGTAGCGGTGCTGATGCTGAAATCGGTGTCTAATCCCAAGCTTGCGGCAAAAAGCTAGCGAGCCACACATGCATACGAAATAGCCGAAATGATGGGGCAACTTGCAACAAAATCAGCAAGTAAAAATGTATGCGTGCGAGGTAGCCGAAATGATTGGGCAACTCGCAATAAAAAGCGGCGAGTAAAAATAAAATAAATAGCCGAAATGATTGGGCACCGCGAAAAATAGCCGAAATAATGGGGCAATCGCGACCTTCGAGATATAAAAGCTGAAATGTTAGAGCATTGCGGAAAAAGAAATAAAATAAAAATAAAAAAATGAAATTTACGCCCTATAAGTGATATTACATCAATCCCTGTATATAATTCAGGGTCGCAAACAAAGGAGGAATCACACTCCTCCTCCCTAGGTTTCATAAATCTCGACGGGCCACAGATAGCCTAGAGATCATCTCAACGCTCCTCCTCCTCAGCAGACACAACATCAAACAAAGCGGGACAGCGGCAACTCCCAGTTCCATAACTCGGCGGTATACAGATGACCGAGAGTAAAATCCCAACTCTGTGAAATGCGGATATAATCAACAAAATTCCTGGTTATGTGGAACACAGATAACGTCACTTCTGACCCCATGGAAAACGTCCAGAGCGGATCCTGGTCCTCGCAGATCATGGCAATGAACCCGTGTGAAGCATCCAGAGCGGAGCCTAGTCCTCGCCGAACACGGCAGTGAACCCGTGTGAAGTATCTAGTGCAAATTCCTGGTCACGTGGAACATGGATAACGTCACTTCTGACCCCGTGGAAAACGTCCAGAGCGGATCCTGGTCCTCACAGAGCACGACAGTGAACCCGTGTGAAGCATCCAGAGTGGAGCCTAGTCCTCGCCGAACACGGAAGTGAACCCGTGTGAAGCATCTAGTGCAAATTCCTGGTCACTTGGAACACGGATAACGTCACTTCTGACCCCGTAGAAATTGTCCAGAGCGGATCCTGGTCCTCGCAGAGCACGGCAGTGAACCCGTGTGAAGCATCCAGAGCGGAGCCTAGTCCTCGCCGAACACGGCAGTGAACACGTGTGAAGCATCTAGTGCAAATTCCTGGTCACGTGGAATACGGATAACGTCATTTCTGACCCCGTGGAAAACGTCCAGAGTGGATCCTGGTCCTCGCAGAGCACGGCAGTGAACCCGTGTGAAGCATCCAGAGCGGAGCCTAGTCCTCGCCGAACACGGCAGTGAACCCGTGTGAAGCATCTAGTGCAAATTCCTGGTCACGTGGAACACGGATAACGTCACTTCTGACCCCGTGGAAAACGTCCAGAGCGGAGCCTGGTCCTCGCCAAACACGGCAGTGAACCCGTGGGAAGCATCCAGAGCAAACATCGGACTGTGGAGTCCTTAAAATCCATGGACTATGATATCCTTAACCTCGACCGTGATGTCTTAAAACTAAACAATCAAACAAAACGACTTCAAACTGATTTTACCTCGGTTTAATAGTACATCTCTTCACTCCTTTGATATTTGTCGTTGAAATTCCTCAACGTCTTCAAAGAGGTGACGGGTCTCAGTAACCACGCATTTCATGGACTGTGGAGTCCTTTAAAATCCATGGACTATGATGTCCTTAACCTTGACCGTGATATCTTAAAACTAATATTGGACTGTGGAGTCTTTAAATCCACGGACTATGATGTCCTTAACCTTGACCGTGATGTCTTAAAACTAATATTGGACTGTGGAGTCCTTAAATCCACGGACTATGGCGTCCTTAATTTCGACCGTGATGTCTTAAAACTAACGTCGGACTGTGGAGTCCTTAAATCCACGGACTATGATGTCCTTAACCTCGACCGTGATGTCTTAAAACTAACAACGGACTTTGGAGTCCTTAAATCCATGGACTATGATGTCCTTAACCTCGACCGCGACGTCTTTAAACTACGATACCCTGGAAAGCGTCCAGAGCAACCCTTAACTCCGTAAAATGCGGATAAAGGCAACTTCACCCATCACTTGCGGGTCCTCACGACTCGTAAGGGAGTAAATTCTCTTGTGAGATCCTTACGACTCTCAAGAGAAAACACACTTAGGAATCCTCACGATTCCTAAGGAGAAAACGCACCTACGGGATCCTCTCGACCCGTAGGGAGAAAATACTTTATGAGACCCTCACGGCTCATAAAGTTGAAAAGTCTTAGGTGACAGATCCTAACCCTGTTTTCTAAAGCCATCACCACTCTACAAAAAGCCTAAGACTGACAGCTATACGCTATTTACAGACCGCACTTGCTAAAATCGTGGGGCAAACAACACAGCAAGAAGGAAGAAAGCGGAGAAATGACACAAGACATTATGAAGAATGTATATCTTTTATTCATGAATTCAATTGAGTACAAGTTACATCGTGTTAAAGAATAAAAGAAACAAATACATTTTATTTACAATTACAAATGATACAAAATGTTCATGGAGCAGGAAGCGTCTTCAACAAATCCGCAAGTTGCTCTCGCACTTCCTTCAGCGCCTTCTCCTGATCGGCTGCCGCAGCCAACTCTGCTTCCACCTGGGCCCGCTGCTGCAAGTAGGATGAAAGTTGTTTTTCGACGGCTCGCTGAGCTGCTTCTCGACCTTGGGCATCACGCTCAACGGTATCGAGCTTCTGCTTTAATGTTCACCCATCTGAGATACTTTGAAGGAGGCCCTCGAAGATAACTTTCACCCGAGCAGCGTTTGCGTCGACCTCAGCACGCAGTCGAGCAGACTCGCTTGAGGTCTCTTTGAATTTCCTCCGCTTTAAAGCCGCTTCTTGTTCAAGATGGCGGAAGTAAGAAGCGCTCTGCTCGATCCATGCCGCCCGTTGAGTACTCGTGGCCAAAATCTCGGGGGCAGGACGCATAAGTTCCAGCTGATACAAGCGGGCCTCGATCTCCCTGCAGTGGTTAACCCAAGACTCGACGACGCCTTCATTGTGGAAATTTACAAGCGTCGCCAGCATCGGATTAACCTCAGCAGCGAAATCTGCGGCAGATGCAGGAGCTTCTGCGTCAAGCTCCTCGACGCATCCGCTCAGCATACTCAGACTCATCGCAGCACCCTTTGAGGATGGGCGTCTGGAGAATGGGCCGGATGGCATCATAATGCAGGACTCGAAAGGAGCTGGAACCAGAGCGATAGCTGCAAAACAAATCATAATCAGATGACAGACCTAAAAATACAAGAGATTCACGAACAATGGAATTTACTATACCAGCTGCAGCAGGCGGCAAAACTGGGAGGACCGGTGGTGCAACCGATTTTTTAACTCCTCCTTCGATCTGTAGCACTGCAATCAGGACAAGAAAAAAATCAGAAACAATTTCATTATTGAAAAAAAGAAAAAGCAGTGATTAAAAACTATACTCACCAGCGCCACTGGAGGAAGCAAGCTCCGACGGGAAGGAGAAGTGTGGGGGCAGCACCTGATACAGGTGATCAAAAATCACTCCTGCAAAGACGCAATAGTACAACATCAATACATAAATTATGCAGCCTAAAGATGAAACTGATAAGTCACAAATCTATACCTTCCAACATCTGCGACGGTACGAAGCAGGGTAGAGTGGCGGCCACCGTCAGGGCGGTAACTGACGGTGCTCCCTCGGGTAAAGGGGCATCAGCAGTAGCCGCACCTGCGTTAGAAATAAGATAAGCCCTGTCAGGAAGATTGCAGAATAAAAAAAGGACGGTAACCCAAAATTTACCTGATGAGTCGCCAGCCGAAACGGCAGCGTCTTCCTTCTCCATTGGCATGGGTTCACCTCTCGTTGCCTCATCGCCAGACTCTACAGGAGCCGTCGTCGTGCTCACAAGGCTAGGAGACGACGAAGGGCCGTAGGCAGGGAGAGCAATGATCGGAGCGGTGCCCGACTCTTGAGAAAGAGCGGTCGGCTCATCCTCGGCAATCATGCCCGTCTCACCCGCTACCCCCTCAGGCTCAACGGTCGCGGCCGTCTCGTCCACCATTGCCATAGGTTCGTCGGTTGCAGCCGCCCCATCCGCTGCTACCCCAGGCTCGGTTGTAGCAGCCGTCTCATCTACCGCTACCTTACGCTCGACAGTGGTGGTCGTCTCGGGCATAGTAGGCATGACTGTCTTGTCAGCCACTAGCTCAGGCCCGGTGACTACGGCTGCACCGCCTACCGTCGCCTCGGGATCAGCTGCTAACTTCTCCACCGTCCCCTCAGGCTCGACGGTTGCCGCCACTCCTTCAGTAGGACTCGGCCCTGCAGGACAAGATGTATAAGAACCGATAGTTTTACAACTTTTACAACAAAGTCTCGAAAAGCACATTACCTAAGATGGATTTACAGTTGGCGCCCCGAGCTGCATGCGCCGCCCGCCTATGAGCAGTAGACAAGGCGACCGGGAGCTCCTTTGAAGGAGTTGCAGCGGGAGTAACAGTGCTTGAGCCCTCCCCCACGGCCAAAGCAGCGCTGCGCTGCGCGCCTCAAGCGCTTCCTCGCTGTGCGCCTCAAGCGCTTCCTCTCCTCCCGGGCCGTCACGACGGACCTTTTTGAAGCCTCCTCAGCAAGGCGTTGTCGTTCGCGTTCAGAGTTGCCTCCAGAGCCTTCAAGGCATCCATCATCGGCTTTTTGAGTTGGGTCTCTCGCGGCAGCCCCGAAGAGGCCGGGACTTCGGTAGCTGGACCGGGGAGAATCCCCGCATCGGCTTGCGAAGTAGATCCCGCGGTCCCTGCAATGAGACAAAGAAAATGTTAGATTGGCCATAAAAAAGGAGAATAAAGACTCAATGGGCCGAGCCGTGCCAACGCCCGATAGAGCGCATTTCCTTTCCTCCTCCTCGAAAGTTTTGAGGGAAGCAGTGATGGCTTCTTCGGTAGAAATGCCTGTTTAAAAAGGAAAAGCGTTAGTTAAAGACAATGATAAAAATACGATGAAATGATGAAGAATACAACTAGTGATTACCTGATTGCGCGAGTTTAGCGAACCACGCTTCGAGCCTTGCCGATCGCTCAGAAGCCACGATGGCGGCCGCCAGATCGGTGTCTGCTGGCTCAACAAAGAAACCCTCGTTGCTTCCGTACTCACTTAGGCCTTCGGTAAGAGGGGCATGAGGCTCTAAGCCGAGTACAGCATCAAGAGAAAGAACAGACTTCTTCTTCCTCTTCTGAGCCCGGACCCTGGTCGCACCCAAAATCTACTTGCGCTTCGTGGGCACCTTGGGATGGCGGGTCCCGATGTCCGAGCCCACGCCGGATTCAGGCGAAACCACATTTGCCGTCTCCACTAGAGTACGGGGCGCTGGGGGGCACGTCCATGGTATCACGAGGCAATCCACGCGGGGGACTTAGCACATGCGGAGGCTCATCTCCAGCATCTCCTCTCAGCGGAGGAACGACAAGGGTCCTTGGCCTTAGGGGGCTTTGCGATCACTGGCGGGGGGCACACCCTTGCGGTCAATCAGCAGCCGCTTCTCTTCTCAGATAACAGCACCCATCGCATGCTGATACCAAGCCCCGTACACGTTTAAGGCCCTTGGAACGCAACTTGGCTCGCTAATGAAGAAGTGGGAGCCCGTGTTCAGCCGCATAAAATGATGTAGTGCACTCCGTATCCCCTCCCTGGTGGCCGTGGGCTCTTCCAAAAATGCCTCCAAGGGGACCCCCTGATTATAGCTTAGTTGTTGGGCGAACCGATGGGGGTTGTACCTCATAAAGAGCGCCATATCGTTCTGCCCGAACACCAGGAAGCCCGGCCGAATGGGGTACAAGTGAAGAATCTCCCGGGCTTTCAATACGGAGGCCCCATCCTTGAAATCATCACGCAACGCCAACACTGCCTTGGAGGTCTCCAAGCCGATGGTCATGACCTTGTCCGTGAAAGAAATGCCTGCTCCGACCGTGCGTGGACGAAGAAGCAACCCCCTATCCTCCCGCAGAGGCGGATTCACAATAGAAGCGTCAATTAACCGCATGACTCTCGTAGAACGAGGGCCTCTTGTGAATACCAAAAACCCCGAGCACATGCATTTCCATCCATGAAGTAAAATAGTGCATCGGGAGATTGGCAGGTTGCACCCCTGGTTCATTTGCGTCTACCGCCACGCTGAGTCCATGGTACATGTGGGCCAACCCGGCAATTCCAATCGACAACTATATACCAGCCACCATCCGATGCGCTGGGTAGAAGAAAAACGGCCTCATGTAGCGCGGGTGCATGGGGAGCGTGATCCAGCACAGCCATAACCCCAGAAACCCGAGAAAGAAGGTCTCCTCGTTAATGCCCGGGGCGGAAATTTCCGATAAGGGCATGATCGCAGCATCGGGAAGGTAGAAACCCTTTTGGTCGTCCTCCAGTGCTGGTCGACGATCTAAGCCAAAGCCGAAGGGGTCGTCAAGCTTGGCAAATTTTTCGCTCCGCTGCGATAGAATCTCCGGTCAAAGAAAGCGGGCAATGGAGTCTGCGAAACTAACTCCCCGGCGTCCCGATTCCAAGTAGAGACTTTCATACATATTCAGCACCTTTACCAGGCTCGGAAACTGGTGCTGAATAGTATTCTCCGGCGTTAGGCCCATTACCAGCGGCTTGGGGGCGAAGACGTATTCATCAGGAGGAAGTAGCTCTTCATAATGCTCCCCCCACCGGCAAACCGGAAATCTCAGCAAATTCTTCCAAGGGGATGGAGACTTCCCTGTCCATCAGAAGAAAGGTATGGGTGGGGATGTTCTATTGTTCCACGAAGGCCTTAACCCACCACGTCGGAGGAGCAGGGTACTCGAACAATGAGGCGTAGACTGCAGGGTACAGACCAATCTTCATCAAATGCGTCTTCTTCGCCGACAAGATATACCTAGCCCACTGCAAATACCCGGCCGATTTTCGAGGGGTCAATTCAATGTTATAAGGTTGTCCCTAAGGGCGCGACTCACCCTGGCATATGCGTCGCCCCAGAATTTCCACGGCTGCCGGCGGCTGCACGGGGATGGCAGCAATCGAAGGCTGAAGAAGATCCTCCGAATTCCAATTTACGACCTCCAGGGCATAGTTCACCGGGGGTGCATTTGCATATGGGATCGATGAGATCGGCTCTGACGGCGTTGCAAAAGAGAAGCTTAGGAGACCCTTGATAATCTCGCTATACCATCTACCCCACAGGTGAAGGTTCTTATACTTTGGGTCAAAATCCTTAATGAGAGCGAGAACCTCTCGGTCCATCGGCGCCTCAGGGAATCCTCCCTCTGAGCGGAAGAACGGGAATGAAAGATCAGCAGACATGTTGCTGTAAGTGCACGGCGGCGCCCCGGCCGTCGATCCGACACCGAAAATGCGGAAACGAAAAACTTTGCAAACTAGCAAACCGGCACCACCGCGCACTTTTAACCTAGATCGGGCCATTAATCTAGCTACTAGCAAATAACAAGATGGGTAGAGAAGTATACCAAGCGATCCGTGTCCTTCGGTCTTCGTCTCCACTCCGATCTCCCGCGGAAACTCCGTCCGTCACCTCTTCGTCGAAAAGGGCACCACGTAGCCAGATTCTTTTACGGGCTCCCACCTTTGGACCGAGGCAACTCGGGAGCGAAGTTGGCTAGCCGACACGTCCAAGATTTGCTGTAGGCAAGTGTAGTAGGCTATGTCTCTTTGGGGTTATGAGGTTGCCATGGATGTGGAGGTGGAGAAAGAAAATAAGCTTTTGGAAAATTGGAGCTATCATTTTCTTGCAAGAATGAGATGAAGGAAATATCCCACACATAAAAATGAACCTCTCATTTTTTCCCTCAAAAGTGGCCGGCCCCTCAAAATGGAAATGGTGGAGAGAAAAAACCAAACCATGAAGGGAGGTGATGGTAGTAAAAGCAAAGGGGTGACCACATCCAAAAGGCAATGATAACATCAACAAATCAATATCAAATCCTTTCTAATCTCATGATGATAAGAATATCATAATGAAGCTACAAATGCAAGAAACCCCTCCACAATAAGTTATTTGCACTCTTGCAAATAACCCCCTCCACCGGAAAGACCGGCGCGAAAGAACAAAGGAAAACCGGCCGGAACGGAATGCAAACTGGCAACTTCAGAAAACTGATCCCGTAATAAATTACAGGAAAACCCCGCTACTGCATATACATGCCCGCATTTGTATTCCCACTGAACACAAATGCAAAGAGACAAAACTACACCGACTAATACTAGGATCCAGCTTAAACCAAAGCCGGCTAGTAAAATCCGTCCGATCACGATCCGTGCAATACCGCACGTATCTGATCGAACCCTGCCATATCTCCATACGGCCTCTACAGCGTTTCGCCCGAAACTTGAGTAACTGTGTGTGTGGTGGACTCTAAAACTCGTCAATACTATGGCTGTGGATTTAACCACTAGCACGTTAGAGGTATTAGCCATACATGACGGGCCACCAGCTATTGACCAGAAGGGACGTCGATGAGCGAACTCATCCGGACACCCTACTGAGCCTGTCAGTGACAATATCCGTACAGTCCGGTCCGTTCGTCTATGAGCATCGCATGGCGGGCCTAGGGGGTTGGTAAAAGTCAGACCCCCAAAAGCGGTACAAGTCGTGTCGGAGTGTAGCCCAGAACACCCTGAGATACTACTGGAACACCTACCAGCAAATCTCCTGCCTTGGCCAAGGACTTTTCATGTACTGGCTCTCCTAGACACAGCGCGACCTCACCCCCAACACCGGGAGAGACGAACCCCTGCAGATCCGCTCACTGCCTCCATGTGGCTCGGGACTGTACCCAACTAAAACCTGTTTGCACGACTCCTTTGAGCCGTGGTAGGGTAGTAATCAAAGCACAGTGGGAACTCACACGAGACAAATGATGATCTTAGGTCGATGAACTAACCTGTACACATGTCACCAGGGAACTGCTATCTGACGTCAGGTATAATACCAACTAGCAGGTTCCCGGCGAGTCCTGTCCGGTGTAATCATAACCCAATGAGCACCTGTATACATCTTAGGTGAACCAACTGACACCAGTGGCTTGTGAGACCGGCCACCGCCCCTCGTCGAGGTCTCGACTATATACACTAGTCTACTCTGGAGAATCAATGCCCTGTCTCGAAACTCCCACGACTAGGGACCTTTTAAGGATGTTCTTATAGACCCCAGCTCCCACGTATATGATCGCCCTCATACTGCTGGTAGTCAAGCAAGAATCCTACGGGCTCTATCAACGTGCAATAGCGACTCGTAAGGTCACCTAAAGCAGTACACAATGATAAAGATAAACCAGATAGCATACTATGACCTTGAGTAAGACTGTCCTACTGGGACAGGTCCTCCCTCAATCATTGCAATCACGTGCCTGTGATCCAATAATTGACTCTGAGGGCACTATCTCCAACAATCTCCCACTTGCACTCAAGGCTAATTATTGCGATGTCGCATACTCACAGCCCGTGTGATACCGAACACCCAACTCCTCTACTAGTCAATCTCACAAAGCTCGTTTGCGAAACTATTGCGTTCGAGGAATAGCCTCAGTGAGTGGATCCGCTCCGATGTTTCTTTCTATGTCTCTCTTTGTCTCAAGTTCGCGGAGAAAGCCATCTCCTGAAATGAGCAATACCTGTCTTAGAATGTACTTGGATGTCTGATGGGACCTAGTTCATAAATGAACTCCAAATCCAAACTTCTTAGACTGTATCGTCAACTGAACTTAATGAGTATCCTGAGCCATGCCTCCCTCAGTATTTCCTTGGACCACCTGTCCAAAATACTGCCCCTCATCAGAAGGAAAACTATAACTCTGACAACCTCCTTGTCGTCCAGGTCACCTTGGAAGGCTGGAATGATAACTGTCTCCCGAAGGAGAATGCTGTTATCATATCCTTAGAACATCAACTTATGTTCTAAAATTGCTTCCGATTGTTTCTCTAGGATTGGATCAATATCAACTTATTGCACCTACTGCAAGAACAACATCTGGTGTGGTACATGACATCTTATGATTGACTCAATTGCTTAAGCAAGTGATCTACCAATCATACATATCCCTCTCCCCTTTAGTCTGTAAGACACCTTTAGAGAGGGTGACTCCATTAGCTGCAGGTACACCACCATGCCAGGAGTCGTCCATTCTAAATACTTTTAGAATGCTTGTCTAAGTACCCTTATTGGGAAACCACCCAAATCTAGATCTAAAACCATAGATCTAGTAACCAGAATGTCTGATATAATATCCAAGTCCTGTGTGGAGAAACCACTGTGTGACAACCAAAGTATAATCGATCGTAGTATAGGAATATCACTTCCTACTCTGTGTATGTCATCAAATACCAGGACATCACAGCCTACTACCTTCTTAACAGATCCATCCCCTATTCTGATGAAGTCAAACCTATGACTGTCACATCAGAAATAGATGATCTATCTCTGCTATATCTGCTTTAGTCTATAAATAGACATAAGCCCCCCTGTCCACCAATGCTTCCGCTGCTCCCACTGACTACGATAACCCTCTGGCAGAGTCATATACACGTGCACTTCTAAAGCTAGTTTAGAACGACGCTATACTCATCCTCCTGCCGGGTCTCACAGTCTGGAACAACAGCAATGGCAAGTCTGGGTAAACAAGAACTTCCCTGCCACCGTCCTTGAGCATACCGGAGTACCTCTCGAGCGCCTGAGGTTACCCACTTTATCTGCGGAGTGGCTAATGGAATGTCAAACTAGATTGAATCTTTAGGTTCTTATCAAATCTTCAGTAATCGTTTGCGGTTCTGGAATCACTTCCAGTTCTACCATACTCCCACTACTGTTTTCTGAAAATATCCATTTTTGTTAAAACTGTGGCGAGTCTAGAACAATATCACTATTGATCTTCCAGATGGTAGAAAATCAACCCTCGTCATAGCCTGGGTCAACCCACAAACAGCCATTACAGAAACGTGCCTTGAGTTATCCGGAGTCTGGTTTTAAGCATAAGCCGGACAACTCCCCGTATCTTAACAACGTCAAGATATGAACTGTTCTATATCCAATATAGAAACAGAGGCATTGATTTAATTGAACCAGATTCAAATCAAGCAGCTGTCTCCAGTGCATGTCAACTAAGAGGCCGATCAGCATTACTCAACTTAGGAATACTTTCAATTATGAGTAACCTGAAAGAGAAGCAAGTTCTCTTAATCACTACTATCAACTGAATACCATACACAAGTATCTACATCTTCGATCACCTTGAAGAATCCCGATACTTGCAATTCCTGGTTCTCTACTTTACTCTTATACCTATAACTTCTCAAAACTTGGACCCTGCGTTTCTACGAAACACCTGTCTAAGAACTAGAGAAGTCACAAGTAAACAGAATATAGTTCGAGTACCTACCCCTCTGTCCTAATGGACACTGGACAATATACAATACTCTGTGTAAGTCCCCTGAGTCTAGTGACTCGTTCACTGTGTGTCGTAGGTTGAAAACTGTACTTATGGTTAAGAAGAATTACACCGCTGTTTATTGCTCCTTACCTAACCATCCACTGATATAGGTAAATGTCATAGACATAATTTCAAAAAGGTATATCTCACTCTATAAAAATAGACGTACAGATATATCAATTTGAAATTGGTGCATAACAACAGATATTCAAAACCAAATATTTCCCGTCCGGCAAACAACCAAGGTGACTTCCTCAAATATCACCAATTACAACGAATCCCGATATAACGAGGACAATCACCTAATTCCCAATAACTTACTCCCAGTCATCATCTGTAAAACCATACAGATGTGAGAATCATACCTGGTAAATACATACCCTGGAGCAAGTGTCTAATCGGGAAGTCAGTTTTCTTTTAACAGTACACAGTGAAACTGAAACATTGAAATGTTTCGATGGGGTATCCCGGTATTCCTAGTAATGCCTCTTCCATTATCCAGATTCACAACTGTAACCGTATAATTCTTTGCTATCTCTCCAAATCCCTTTATATGTCTTTAGTCATTACCTTCTGTACACCCCTTTAAGCCAAATGGTTTTCTTCCTTCCCTACCGTTCAGCACCAGCCTATGGTTTGGAAGAAGACTATCCAATAAGCATAATGGGTGTACTGTCCTAATCCTAGGAGCACTCGCAATGCGAGAGAAGGTGAAGATAAAAGACAACCGAATGAACTTTATTCCTATTTCTCCTGAACCATGATCCATCCCCGAACTGGAACAAGTTCCTTTCGAGTTCGTATATAACCATACGATGGATTATCCAATAAACTGTGGATCTTCGTAGTGATACGGAGTGTCCTGTAGAAATACAAAGGTGATTTAGGATTGGCGAAGAAATACTTGGTTTGGTCGTGAATAGCAGCCGCAATTTACTTTGCCCTCTTACTAATCCCTTTCTTTGTCTTAACTTAATCCCTTCTGCACACCATCGTTATGCTAATTGGTTTTCTTCATTCCCCACCGTTCGGCACCTGCCTATGGTTTGGAAGAAGACTATCCAATTTGCATAATAGGTGTACTATCTCCTAAACCAAGGAGTACTCGCAACCTGAGAGAAGGTAAAAGGAAAAGACAACTGAATAGTCCTATTCGTTTTCTCCAGAACCAGAAACCATCCTCGAATTCCTTCGAGTTCGTATATAACCATACGATGGTTTTGTCCAATGGAAGTGGACGTTCGTAGTAATACGGGGTGTCCTGGAGAAAAGGGTAAAAGTAGGAGTGGCAATGAGGTTTGCAACTCCAACAATCCAAAAGCCAGTGCTAAAGAAAGTTCGGTTAATATTGGTCACTGATTCATAGTCTAGGGTTGGGTCAATGGTCGCTGCCAAAGAGAGAGAGAAAAGAAATACTCAGCGTGCACTCTAACCTAGATCAGAATGGTTATCACTTTTTCTAATCAGGAAACCTCCCACTGTACCGTCAAATTCTCCCCCAAACCTGAAGGAAGAATTAGTCGGGATCACCCGAGGAGTAAACCAACTCATCAGTGGGAATCGGGATCCAACTATCATCGCATGATAACGTGACGGAATCCGCTCACGTTATCACACTCCAGAAGGTATGCGCATATCTGGCAAGTTTCAGTTTCTTTAGAAACTCCCGATGTGATTTTTGCCCCATGCACTTATGACCTTGACTTTGGCCAACAAATCATAAGTCACATGTCAAGTTCTACCCGTCGTTCTCCAGGTTAATTTGAACCCACCCGTACAAGCCCTTGACTTTGGCCAACAAGGCTGTACGACTGTCCCAAACCAACGCATCTATCTATGCAGCATATGAATACCCAACAGCTACCAAACACTGTGCCTTGACTTTGGCCAACAAACACAGCTTGAATACTATTGACTATCCATATGAAACGACGGAGGGCTACGAATGGTTTCTGGCAAAAACCTTTAACGTAATGAACTTGATATCGTTGAAGGAACTGGATAGCTTTATAAAAATATAGTGACGAAAACCTTTGCTAAAGAGGTTACTCCCGGTGAAGGGATCTCGGCTCTTTCCCCGTAGAATGAGGTGCAGGATATTCCAACTGAATACCACGATGCAAAGCAAAAGTAAATGACTATAGTGAAGTTATTTCCCTGACGCAAACTTCTGTCCAAGGGGTCACTCCCGGTGAAGGGATCTCGGCCCTTGCCTCGTCGACTGAGGAGCAGGATATTCCAACTGAATACCACGATGCAAAACAAAAGAGAACGCCCTTGCAATAACAGCTTTTTGAAAAGTGTTCCAACAACATCAGAATAGGTTTGTTTATCTTGCATTGATCCAAATCAACGCAGTCCCATCAATTGATCACACCACAAAAGAACGAAAATAATGATGTACGTATATGCCATCCGCATTCGCCACTGGGTCCCGTCATCACCCGTTAGGTTACTTAACTAACGACAGAGCGGGGACTGGACTAGCGCGGATGCAAAACATATACAACATCTACTAGTATATATATCAATATATAATATTTCGCTCAAGGCATGATAAAATGCAACATCACAGAAATGTAAAGCATCACAGAACAATACAGATATCTTGGATCCCCGGGTTTCACAGAGCCGCTACTGAAACTCGACGTTCCCCTGGTCGTGTGAATAGCCTGTGCAATGAAATCCTAGACCCCTACGGACGCCGCAAGTTACCCGCCAAAACCTGAAGCGAGGAAGCCCCCTTCCGCAACGTGAATGGACCACCCAGCACTTCACGGAATCCGGTAACTTGGGCACCCCTCCTTGGGTCAACCTGTACCCCCTATGAGTGCGGCGAATAGCCCGCCAATTCTAGAGTAAAGCCCCCTCCGTCTCAATGCCATGAGATGCGGGCCCATTGCCCTCTATAACCCGGCTATCCGTGCACCCCTCCGCGGGGTAATCCTAGTACAGAAAGTAAAAATATACATACAACAGGTACATCGACCTCGACCCGGTCGTGCCCTAAAAGAATAATACAAACAGGCAGTGACGGCAGTCCACATGTCGGATGCTCGCCCCGCAATATCAAATATACATATAAAACAAAACTGTAATAACATTGCATCCAGGCTATCCCCCACGACCAATCCGCAACATCACAGCACAATACAGAACATCAACGTGAATGTCACGCTCGCAAATCCGTCTAAGAGGACTATAGCAGTTAGACAGGATTTACCGATCAAGTGACATTCACGGTCGCGGATATAATGTAAATACTGTGAACTAGCATGTTTAAAATATCCGATCGATCAAAAATTACCAAAGTGGGCCCCAAACACTACTGTAGCACTCACAGGAAATCTGGGAACAAAAAGAATGTTCCAAAAACCCTATTTTCAACCCAGAAGCCCACTGGAAAAAATGGTGAACTGAATCTCAATTCCTGCGGCGGAACCGCGGCCAAAGTGGGGTTATGGCCGCGGTTCCGCGGCCCTTTTGAAGGATCATGTCACCAAATTTTTTCAGTGATCTTACAATATCTTTCACATCATTATGCAACAACCTAAAAAAATTTTAGACTCCAAAAAATTTCGACAGAAACTGTGCAACTTGAAATCAGGTTTTCGGGATTTTTGTTCGATCGAGTTCTAAACATACTAGAGCAAGCTAGGCATGGTTAATGGCGTGGCTCTGATACCAATGTAAGTGCACGGCGGTGCCTCGGCCGTCGATCTGACGCCGGAAATGCGGAAACGAAAAACTTTGCAAACTAGCAAACCGGCACCACCGCGCACTTTTAACCCGGATTGGGCCATTAACCTAGCTACTAGCAAACAACAAGATGGGTAGAGAAGTATACCAAGCGATCCGTGTCCTTCGGTCTTCGTCTCCACTCCGATCTCCCGCAGAAACTCCGTCCGTCACCTCCTCGTCGAAAAGGGCACCACGTAGCCGGATTCTCTTACGGGCTCCCACCTCTGGACCGAGGCAACTCGGGCGCGAAGTTGGCTAGCCGACGCGTCCAAGATTTGCTGTAGGCAAGTGTAGTAGGCTATGTCTCTTTGGGGTTATGAGGTTGCCATGGATGTGGAGGTGGAGAAAGAAAATGAGCTTTTGGAAAATTGGAGCTATCATTTTCTTGCAAGAATGAGATGAAAGAAATATCCCACACATAAAAATGAACTTCTCATTTTTTCCCCTCAAAAGTGGCCGGCCCCTCAAAATGGAAATAGTGGAGAGAAAAAACCAAACCATGAAGGGAGGTGATGGTAGTAAAAGCAAAGGGGTGACCACATCCAAAAGGCAATGATAACATCAACAAATCAATATCAAATCCTTTCTAATCTCATGATGATAAGAATATCATAGAAGCTACAAATGCAAGAAACCCCTCCACAATAAGTTATTTGCACTCTTGCAAATAACCCCCTCCACCGGAAAGTCCGGCCGCGAAAGAACAAAGGAAAACCAGCCGGAACGGAATGCAAACTGGAAAGGGACACCGGAAAATCCGTCCGATCACGATCCGTGCAATACCGCACGTATCTGATCGAACCCTGCCATATCTCCATATGGCCTCTACAGCGTTTCGCCCGAAACTTGAGTAACTGTGTGTGTGGTGGACTCTAAAGACCCGTCAATACTATGGCTGTGGATTTTACCACTAGCACGTCAGAGTTATTAGCCATACGTGACGGGCCACCAGCTATTGACCAAAAGGGACGTCGATGAGCGAACTCATCCTGACACCCTACTGAGCCTGTCAGTGACGATATCCGTACAGTTCGGTCCGTTCGTCTATGAGCATCGCATGGCGGGCCTAGGGGGTTGGTAAAAGTCAGACCCCCAAAAGCGGTACAAGTCGTGTCGGAGTGTAGCCCAGAACACCCTGAGATACTACTGGAATACCTACCAGCAAATCTCCTGCCTTGGCCAAGGACTTTTCATGTACTGGCTCTCCTAGACACAGCGCGACCTCACCCCCAATACCGGGAGAGACGAACCCCTGCAGATCCGCTCCCTGCCTCCATGTGGCTCGGGACTGTATCCAACTAAAACCTGTTTGCACGACTCCTTTGAGCCGTGGTAGGGTAGTAATCAAAGCACAGTGGGAACTCACACGAGACAAATGACGATCTCAGGTCGATGAACCAACCTGTACACATGTCACCAGGGAACTGCTATCTGACGTCAGGTATAATACCATCTAGCAGGTTCCCAGCGAGTCCTGTCCGGTGTACTCATAACCCAATGAGCACCTGTATACATCTTAGGTGAACCAACTGACACCAGTGGCTTGTGAGACAGGCCATCGCCCATCGTCGGGGTCTCGACTGTATACACTATTCTACTCTGGAGAATCGATGCCCTGTCTCGAAACTCCCACGAGTAGGGACCTTTTAAGGATGTGCTTATAGACCCCAGCTCCCACGTATATGATCACCCTCATACTGCTGGTAGTCAAGCAAGAATCCTAGGGGCTCTATCAACGTGCAATAGCAACTCGTAAGGTCACTTAAAGCAGTACACGATGGTAAAGATAAACCAGATAGCATACTATGATCTTGAGTAAGACTGTCCTACTGGGACAGGTCCTCCCTCAATCATTGCAATCACGTGCCTGTGATCCAATAATTGACTCTGAGGGCACTATCTCCAACAGTTGCCTGCAAGAAAAAGCGAAATTCAGTTATCAGCATCATAAGTTAATTTTAAAAATTCCAACGCTTGGTACTTTAAAATTTACACCATACTGCAATGCAGTGGAAAGGGGACCAAAGGGGGACCCACAAAATCCAGATGACAATGCATCAGTTAATAAGACAGCCTCATCATTGGATGAGACTGTCAATTAATGAGGAAATCCTCAGAGAATATTCTCATTAAATGAGAAATCCCTTGAGACAAGGAGAAAATCTCCCTTTTCAGAGCAAAGCTCCGTCACAGAGTGACACTTGTCAAACTCTGGTCACAAAGGAATAAGATTCCTTAAAGAGCCTAGCTCCGTAATAATGATGGAAAAATCCATCAAAGGAAAAGTTAATTTCTAAAAATTAAAGCTTGGGATCTTAAAGTTCCATGAAAAACTCTTAAGAGTTCATCATCAGAAGATCAAAAGACCTATATTCTGTCAATGAGCAAAGCTTTGTTCATGGGTTAAGAAACCCTGAAACAAATTCTTGAGAGCAAAGCTCTGTTTGTGAAACCCCAAAGGGGATTTCTTTAGATCAAAAGATCTATAAGAGCAAGGCTCTATTAATTAAAGTTGATTTAATTAAGTTTAAATTTTTACCTAAATTTTTTCTAGAGTTTTAACTCTTAAGGTTCTTGAAAACAAGAGCAAGGCTCTGAAAATAAAATTCTTGAAGATGATAATCATCTGCTGAGGACCAAGGGTCCTATTTATAGGCGCTCAAGTGCCTCTTCAACTCCTGAGTTGATCCAACGGTCTGGATGTTGCCACCGCTGCACTCACGTGTGCGCCACGTTAGCGCAACGGTGGGGGCCATTTGTTTCCCCAAATCAGAGTAAAACTCTGTTTGAATTTCAAAATTCAAAAGGTGATGCAACGCTTCAGATCTCTTGCGCTGCACACAGAGCGCCACGTGTCAAAAGCAGACACGCCAGCGCAAGGGGCCCTGCACCCAAGGCAGCGCACCCCTAATCAGAGCAAGGCTCTGTTTTAAAATTCAAATTTTAAATAAAGGAAGTAATGCTTTAGATAATTTGCGCTCTGTGCTGCGTGCCACGTGTCAAACAGTGGTGCGCTGCGCTCTGCGCTGCGCTCTGCGCTGCGCTCTGCGCTGCGCTCTGCGCTGCGCTCTGCGTGTCAAACAGTGGCGCGCTAGCGCAGTTGCGCTGCGCTCTGCGCTGCGCGACACATGTCAAGCGCAGGTGCGCTTGCGCCAACTGCGCCAGCACTAAAATTTAAATAATAAATTATTTAATTAATCAGAATTAAAATTCTAGAAAGATTTTTCCAATCTTATTAAAATAAGAAGATTATCTTCTGTAAAACAGAGGACTTAGGATCAAAGATCCAACGGTGGGGCCAGATCAATCAGAGAAAGATCTCTGTAACTAACTCAATAAACCAATTGGCCCTATATAAAGGCCCCTAGACTCCAAGTCTCACAGATACAGATATAGAGAAAAGGGAGAACTCTGAAAAATTTGAAAGGCAAGCCTTTGAAGAAAGAAGATCATCTTCTTAAAGGTAAAGAATTAAATTCTTGGAAGAACAGAGATGAAAACACCTCACAAAAAGAAGAATTTCTTCTAAAAAGATCAAAGATCTAAGAACAAGATCAAGATCTTCAATATAAAAAAGAAAAAGATCATAAAGTTCCAATCATAAAAAATTAAAGAAGTAATTTACTTCATCCCTAGATCTTTTGATCTATATAAAGGCATAGCCTTTTGATGAACCATTGGTTCTTGAATCTTGAGGTAGAACCTCTTTAGAACAAGAAAAACTTGTTTCTTTGATCTTAATTAGATTAAGATGCGCTCTGCGCTATTGAACAGTGCCATGCACTCTTAATCTGTGCCTTTGCGCTCCTTGGACTGGCGCAAGTCACCAGAGCGCGCCACGTGTCAACCACAGAACAATCTGCGCCTTGCGCTCCTAAAAACAGAGCACTGCGCTCTTGGATTGGCGCACTGCACCAGAACGCGCCACGTGTCAGCAGCGCACTAGCGCAGCGCACTGGCGCAGCACACTGCGCTAACAGAATTGCGCTTAGCAGAGCGCGACACATTGGCGCAAAGCGCCTAACAGGCCATGTGGCGCACTGTCAGACCATCAAATGCTGTGCATTATTAAAAAGGGGCAGAGCCCAATTAAAAGGTCTAACAGACCTAAACAAATGCCACGCATTATTAAAAAAGGGCAGAGCCCAATTAAGAGGTCTAATCAAAATAAATGCTATGCATTTAATTAAAAAGCCCAATGCTATGCATTGTAAAAGGGCAGAGCCCAAGCAAAGCCCTAACAGGCCAAACATAAATAAAATGTGGAACATCTTCAACTGGACTTAGCCCAATTCTAGCCGTAAGTCCTCAATTTAAATTGAACTGAGCACAACTGCTCTCTCAATCAATTTACACACGGTTCGAGGGTACATCTCTTTACTCCTCTGGCATCCGTCGTTGTAATCCCTCAATATCGTCAGAGAGGTGACGGGTCCCGACAACCACACACTGCTACGGACTGTAGAGTCCTGAAATCCACGGACTATGACGTCCTTAACCTTGACCGTGATGTCTTAAAACTAATACCGGACTATGATGTCCTTAACCTTGACCGTGATGTCTTAAAACTAACATCGGACTGTGAGGTCCTTAAGCTCATAGACTATGACGTCCTTAATCTTGACCGCGATGTCTTAAAACTAACACCGGACTGTGAGGTCCTTAAACTCATGGACTATGATGTCCTTAACCTTGACCGTAACGTCTTAAAACTAACATTGGACCGCAATGTCCTTAAACTACCGATCGACCGCAATATCACTAAACTAAACAATAGAGCCCCTAATTGCTCTCTTGTTGGATCTAAACGACCCCGTTAAGTCGATCTTAGTCTAAAATTAGACTAACGTGTCCTTAACGAATGTTTAAGTCGATCTTAGCCTCAAATAAGGCTAACGTATCCTTAAACACCCCCAAACCCAAATCTAAGAAAGATACGGATTTGGACTAATCCACGTCCTACGGGCGATGGCATGACTTAGTCTCCGTATACAATCCACAGGCAACCGAACACAAAACAAACACACACGACACGAAGCCACCATCTGGAGAAGGAGAAAGTTGTTACCGCGAGGCGGTAGCGTAATTAACTGCAGGGGCTTGCGCCTGCAGGGAAGAGCGTCCTCACAATCAAAACCCCCTCAAACGAGGGGGAATCTGACGAAGTCTGCTATATCGGCCGCATCCGTTTAAACCTTCGATACACGGTGCCATAAATCAACTTGGCATCTTCAGAGAGGTGGACGGATAGCACCAATTAGCATCTGCCCTGAATCTCAGCCAAGACGTCCCTGTCTTGCGCCGTCTTTCGGAGGGGAACAATTTGTATTTTTTATTGATTAAGATTGATTTAATTTGATGATGAGTTGTTTTTTTCTCTCTTCTTCGTTCTTACAACTATTTTCGGTGGGCTCTTTAAGTGTGGTTAATTTGTGCCATATAAAAATCTAAAGTGTAAAAATTGGCTCCAATTTTTGGATTTGAATTTGAATTCTGAAAGTTAGTTTGCATGAAGAGAAATTGACCATATTATCCTTATTCTTATTTTGTCTTATTATGATGACATGGAACTCTCTAATGGTTGATTTTAGCAAAGACTATTTTTCCAATTTTTTTGAATTTTTTTCTTGCAAGTGATGCAATAACGTCATCACTATCCAAAGGGTTTAGGTTATAATAGAAAAGATAGGATTGACTTTAGCATTAAACTATTTTGGAATGCACATGTATTTCAAAAACAAAATTTCAATGGATTTTGGTAACATAATGCATGTTTGAATGGTTGGGATAAAGATATCATTAAAGTGAGGGAGTGAAAGAAAAAGAGGGATTGATGTAATAATATGTCATTTCGAGAGAGTGAGAGAGAAAAAGAGAGAGAGAGAGAGAGAGTTGGATTAGAAAAATTGGGTTTTTGCTAATTTTTAGAAACTGATTAGGCATATTTTTGGGTCTTTTTCTATTGGAATTCTTCATAAAATTTTTACCCAAACAGCCAATTTCTTGGATTGGTCCAGTTTAATGGAAAAAATAAGTCTTGACTTTTTTTCATTGGAATATGGGTATCCAGCTTAAGGTTATCTTAAGAAATCAGGGTTGGATCAATAATTTTGATACAAAAATAGACAAATACTTTATCTAATTAGGTAACGGATCTTACATGAGCTGTTGGAGATGATTGACTGTAACACGGGGGAACAAAATTACAACTTAAAACTTGCCACTACTACAACAAGGGGTTGTCCCTACGGATTTATCCGTAGACGCAAACCAGCCCCTACGGATATAGCCGTAGGGACATAAAAATATCCCGTAGGTGCAAAAATCGCAGGTGCAAGTTTTCATCTTGAACATACCCCTACGGAGTAATAATTGTCCCTACGCCTTACTCCGTAGGGACATATATTCCTACGGTTTACTCCGTAGGGCCTGATAAATATTTTAATTTATTGGTTTATAAAATAAAATACTTGCCCCTACGGATGTATTCGTAGGGCCTGATTATTGCCCCTACGGAGATATCCGTAGGTCCAGATAAATGCCCCTACGGATAAATTCGTAGGGGCAAGTTTTACAGAGTCCATATGGACAAAATATCAAGTATCCTGATATTTTGTCCCTACGGATAACAGTGTAGGGGCAAAGTTTGCACCTACGGATTAATCCGTAGGTGCAATAGATCTCCCTACGGATTAATCTGTAGGGACAAAATATCAGTTTTTTTTAAAAGGCGGCTACTGTTTTTTTCCTGCCCTGTGCACAATAATATATACATCATATAACCAAATATAGAAATATTCATAATCAACATCTCACGCATAATATATAAAAGAAATAAAGAAACAGAATACGATATCAATCTAAATTATCGTGAACAATCAAACAACCACTAAAATCGTCCAAAATATATACAATATGTATCAAGTACATACATCCTCAAAAATATAAAAAAAGCTACCCTAGCTTGGTCCAGCTCCTCCACCTCTGATAAACGCCGTAATCTGGCGCATCTGCTCCTCGGTGTAGGGTTCCTAGGCACTCTAATGGAGTCTCACAAGTGATCAAACATGCAAATTTCTAAGAAATACGGTGCCGAGAAACCCTAGAACGGATCGTTAACTAGATATATATATAGGCGAAGCGAGTAAGTAAACGGAAATATAGCTAAAGGGAAGGGGCTACAACCTTTGTAGATCCGGTCCACCACTCCCTAAGCTCCGCGATGATCTCCCTCCGCTGTCCAAATCGAACCCTTGACTCTAGCATTGGCATCATCGAAGAATGGGCGGGCTTGATCGTCGGTTCGATGCCGAAGATGATCTACGTCGAGGCATCACAAGAACAAGCTCCAATTTCACCAAGCTTTGAAAACTTGTGAAGTAAACACCCTATACAACTTGGCAAGAGGTAGAGGATGAAGAAATAGGAAGTGGGTAGACTTTAGAATTGGATTTCTCACTTGATTTCACTAGTTGCCATTGATGGTCACTAGCTTTCTTCATGGAAGAAGAAGATGAAGAAGAAGAAGAAGATATGATAAGTTAATTAAAAAAGAAAATAAAAAGAATACTTATCATACTTTCAACCTTAGTTAGGTGTAGAGAAAAGACCATGGTTAAAAGGATGGTTAGGGTTAAGCATAAGAACAAAAGAGTGACTTAGTCAAAGTTTCAAGAAACTTCAACTAAAAACAAAACATTCAACCATTCATTTATCCTTTTCTTTTTCCAAAAATGAATAAATAAGAAAGATAAATGAATAAATAATCAAAACCCTAATCATTAACTTAAACTATGGTTTGATTCTTTATACTTAACCAAGTAAGCATGTATCATCAAACATGATACAAACATGTGCACAAAACTATATCGCATATACAATGTGTACAATTCAAGTGAGAAAATCCTTTTCTAAGTGAACCAATACTAGTTAATGCAAAGTAATATATCAAATATATAAATATGCACTAAATCATTAAATCAACACTTGATTTAACGATCCGGTCATATCGGATATAACCGACTAGTATCATATGTATCGGCTTATCGAATCAATCCTTGATTCGATAACTAGGTTATATCGCATATAACCAATCGATACATTGATCGCGAGAATGGAATACGGTATCACATACTCGAATTATTCTTGGTCCCGCACATATCTCATATGCGCTCCTATTTCGTTTCGCTTGAGCTAGGAAACCTCTGTGTAGGACTCTAAAGACTCGTCAATACGCCGGCAGCAGATGATGATCATATCAAACACCCACAAGCCGCAAGCGGTCTGCTAAACGTAACGGCCACCCGGGTATTGAGCGATCAGAAGATCGACGAGCAAGCCCGCTCACACTCCTGTGAATCCAACCAGTAACACTTACCGTACAGTCCGGTCTGTTCGTCTGATATGTCGCATATCTCGCCTAGGGGTGGTAAACGTCAGACCCCAGTAGCTTGATAAGTCATGCCGACTTGAGGTCCATAACATTCGTGAAACTACTGATAACTCTTACCAGTATATCACTGCAACCCTGGCCAGGGATTTCCTGTTATGGCCAGTCGAGCATAGCACAACATCAACCCCCAATACCGGGAGAGACGAATCCCCTCCTATCGCTCATTGCCTCCATGTGAATTGGGACTGTACCCAAAAACCACCTGTTTGCATGACTCAGTAGAGCCGTGGTAGGGTGGAAATCAAAGCACAGTGGGAGACACACAAGACTCTATGACGATCTCGGGTCAACAGACTAAGCTGTACCAGTGTCACCAGAGAACTGCCATCTGACGTGAGGTATAATACCATCTGGGAGTTCTCGGCGAGTCCGTTCAGTGTACCGAGTCTCCACTGAGCACCCGCATACCATCTTCGATGTCAAACACCAATGGATATAGGATCATCCATCGCCCATCGCATGGGTCGAGAAGATATGCGCTAGTCTACTCTTGAATATCGATGCCCCGTCTCGATATTCCCACGACTAGGAACAATGAAGGATGTACTCATTGACTACCCAGGCCCCACTAGTATGATCTGCATCATAGTCCTGGAAGTCGAGTACACATCCTAAGGGCTTTATCAACATGTAATCAGAGAGACAGAAAATATACATGTTAAAACAAAGAGCAACCAGATAGCGTACTATCATGTCGAGCAAGAAAATCCTACCTATATATGTCCCAGCATCCACTACAATATACATCCAATGTACAGTAATGGCCTCTAGGGCATACATATAACTAACAATCTCCCACTTGCACTAGGGCCATCTGTAGCAGTGGTTGTAGTATCTCATACTCA
This sequence comes from Agapanthus africanus, assembly GCA_030015575.1. Lineage (NCBI taxonomy): Eukaryota > Viridiplantae > Streptophyta > Magnoliopsida > Asparagales > Amaryllidaceae > Agapanthus > Agapanthus africanus. The sequence continues at coordinate 362,970,425 of JASDDO010000029.1, forward strand.
ACCATCCCATAAAAGTCTCTCTCTGGGAAAAGGCCTTTGTGAGTGGATCCGCCGTGTTGTCCTCTGAGTCTACTCTCCTAACCTCGATCATCCTGGAGATCAACTATCTCCATGATCAGGTGATGCTGCCTCAGAATATGTCTGGGTCACTGATGGGACCAGGGTTCCAGGGTCGAAGCCACACTTCCATTGTCACACAATGGTAGGAACCTAGTTCATCCTATGAACCTATATACACCCAAACTGCCTCTTTGGTAGTATCTTTAATAGCGATGTTACCAGCCTTTATCGTCTAGTTTGCCACGGTATCTAGCTTGGAACTCTTCCAACATACCGTCCCTTTACTAAGGGTAAAGACAATGCCTGTGACTGACATTCAGTCGTCTTTATCACTCTGGAACCCTTCCAGTGATTCTCCCCAGGATCGATTGATACCATTTCACTACAACTAGTGAGTATCCTAACATCCAATTAGATCTATCTCATAGATCCAAAGCTTAGGATTTAGTAGGTATCACTTTGATCCTATATGGAAAATCTTTGTGATAAGCGGAGATTGATCGAGCGTAGCATAGGAAACTCCTTCCCTAACAAGAGTATGTCATCCACGTACTCTACGAGGATCGTCACCATACTCCCTACTATCCTTTTGTTTATACAAGGTTCATCTACCATTTTGATGATGTCAACTTATTTGACTAATCCTTCAAAACAGATGTTCCAACTCCGCGATGCCTGCTTTATCCTATAAAGCATCTTTCACACGTTTCCGCTGCTCCCACTGTGTACGAGGCCCTCTGGCTGTGTTCTTATAGACGTTCTCTTCTAAATCATTATTTAGAAAAGTAGTCATGGCACCCAACCACCAGATATCGTAGTCATGGTATGTAGCCGTGGCAAGTAGGATCTGGATGGATTTAATCATAGTCCCTGGAAAAGGTTTCATCATTATCCGTGCCTGGCTGATGACGAAAACCTTTAACAAGTCTAGCTTTGAAAGTCTCAACTTGTCCATGTACACCAAGTAATCTTCTCAAGATATACTTGCTCCTGATGGGGATTTAACCCTTCAGATATCGCAACCAAAGTCCATACTTTGTTGGTGTATATGGATTCCATCTCAGATTGCTAAGCATCCAGCCATTCTTACAGAGTCCCTACTCTTGATGGCCTGCTCGAATCTAGTTGGGTCATCATCTCATGATGTATTCCATGCTCCCACTGTCATCGAGAAACCGAGGTATCTCTCAGGAAGGCGAGGAACCCTACCAGATCGGCGGAGAGGCTGAGGTTCGTCGGGGACTATAGAATCCTTTGGTTCTGTCAAATCTTCAGCTGTAGTTTCGTATAGCTGGAACCTTTCCAGTTCTACAGAACTGACCTTGCCTCGATCTTGTCCGGATTTTGCTTTTGACATAGGCCGGACAATCCCAAATCTTAACTTACTTAAGAGATAGGATCTTCCCACACCATATCTTATATGAAGTGGTAGGCACTGATTTGATTGGAACCTAATTCAATAGGTATGCAGCTTCTCAAGCGCATAACTCCCAAAAAGGAAATAGGCAACTCAGTAGTACTCATCATAGAGCACACCTTATCATATAGGGTGTGATTGCTCCGCCCCGATATACCATCGTGCTATGGTTTATACGGAGGAGTAATGCTGAGAGAGAATCTCATTTTCTTTTAGAATAGTCCAGGAATGCTATGCACAAGTATTCTCCTCCCTGATCTCATCATAGGACATAATACTTATACCCTCATTTTGGTTCTCTACTTCCTAGTTATATTCTGTGAATACCTCAAAAGGTTCGGACTTATATTTCAACAGGAATATATGACTGATTCTTGAGAGATTATCAGAGAATATAATGAAGTATAAAGAACCTGTCCTGGCATGTGTAGACAGGAGACCTTACATACATCATCATGTATCAGTCCCAAGAGTTCATTAACTCTTTCTCTGTTTCTAATAAACAGAGCTATGGTCATATTATCTTTGTGATATGACCGGCAAGTTTCACAAGATGTAAATTCAAACTGATTTAAATATACATCTAAATGTAACTTCAGCCAGTCGGGTCGCATTGATATGACCTAGTCTACAATGCCTCAAGAAGAATTCGTTCATTTCTGAACTCTTCTTCTTGTGTGTGTTCAGTATACTAGGAACTGTAGTTTGATTTAGAACGTTAATGCTTTTAGATAGCGTGCCTGAACCGATCAACTTTTGATATAGGAAGTGTTCAAAACATTATCCATCAATACAAAATTATATCCTTTCTTTACTAATAAAGAGACTGATATGATTTTGTATATCAGGTTCGGTATCTAATAGCATTTGTTCAGAATCAATGTATTCGTAATACAGGGTGACAGTGACCAACAGACTTGGCTGCAACACTTGCCCCGTTTTCTGTCTCATGAAACTTATCACCCGTTCTCAGTTTTTCTACCCTTTTTTTTAGCCCTATGTAACAGATTACATATCTGGGATCCTGATCCGGTATCATATACCCAGGATGCAGAGGATACTGAGAAACAGTTCTTTGTAATGAACACACCCGAAGGAGATGCATCATATGCACTTTCTTCGTTTGGGCGGCATAGGAATTCTGGTATTCCCTAATTTCCTGCTCTGTCTTATAACAATTATAAGTTGGAGCGGGACCAACGTTCCCCAGCTCAGTATAACAAGCGGGTTCGGTCAATACATCCGTATTATTATCTTGATTAAGGCGTGATATGGTCGCTACCAGGAGAGAGAGAGAAGAAAACACTCTGCGTGCGCTCTTGCAAGATCAGATTGGTTATATATTTTATCTAATCAGGATGGCTCCCACTGTTTTTATCAAATCTTCTTTCAAACCTTAAAAGGAAAGACTAGCCGGGATTAATTACACTCTACAAGTTCGCCAATCTTTCAGCCAGGCCAGTGTCGGTACTTTAAGGGAGGTTTCCCGTGCTTTCGCACGGACCTAATTACAGTAAACCTCGTTTTCCTAGAGACGTAACCCCGTTGACACCTTTCTAGACACCTACTTGATCGGCTAATTGCAAAGTGCAAAACTCTCCCAGGAGTAACAATTACTCGCAGTGGGTATCGGGATCCAACTATCATATAGAAGGTATGCAATCTCATTGCAAATTTCAACACTTGAAACTCCCAATAAAGGTTTTTATCCCTAGCACCTATGACCTTGGCTATGGTCAACAAATCATAGGTACTAGTCAAGTTCTACCCGTCATTTCATGATTAATTAGACCCACCCACATGACCCTTGGCAAAGGTCAACAAAGCCACATGACTGTCCTAACTAATCGCATCATATGCGGTGTAGGAAGACATCACTTAGCTACCGTACACTGTGCCTTGACTATGGTCAACAAACACAGCACGAATACTAAGTACTCTACTTCCTAAAATGACGGAGGGTTGCGAATGGTTTTTGTGAAAACCTTTAACGCTTTGAACTTGATCTCGTTGCGGAATCAAATGGTTTTTAAATGGAATGTTTTTGAGGCTTTTCTAGTTTTGCTAAAGGGGTCACTCCCGGTGAAGGGATCGTCAGCCCTTTCCTCGTCAAATGAGGTGCGGGATATATCATATATATCACTGTGCAAAGTAGAAACTATGGAAGCGATCAAAGACAAACCTGTTGGAGATAGTGCCCTCAGAGTCAATTATTGGATCACAGGCACGTGATTGCAATGATTGAGGGAGGACCTATCCCAGGAGGACAGTCTTACTCGAGATGATAGTATGCTATCTGGTTTACCTTTATCATCGTGTACTGCTTTAGGTGACCTGACATGTCACTATTACACGTTGATAGAGCCCCTAGGATTCTTGCTTGACGACCAGCAGTATGATGGCGATCATATACGTGGGAGCTGGGGTCTATAAGCACATCCTTAAAAGGTCCCTAGTCGTGGGAGTTTCGAGACTGGGCATCGATACTCCATTAGTAGACTAGTGTATACAGTCGAGACCCCGACGAGGGGCGGTGGCCGGTCTCACAAGCCACTGGTGTCAGTTGGTTCACCTAAGATGTATACAGGTGCTCATTGGGTTATGAGTACACCGGACAGGACTCGCCGGGAACCTGCTAGTTGGTCTTATACCAGACGTCAGATAGCAGTTCCCAGGTGACATGTGTACAGGTTAGTTCATCGACCTGAGGATCGTCATTTGTCTCGTGTGAGTTCCCACTGTGCTTTGATTACTACCCTACCACGGCTCAAAGGAGTCGTGCAAACAGGTTTTAGTTGGGTACAGTCCCGAGCCACATGGAGGCGGTGAGCGGATCTGCAGGGGTTCGTCTCTCCCGGTATTGGGGGTGAGGTCGCGCTGTGTCTAGGAGAGCCATTACACAAAGCCCTCGGCCGAGGCAGGAGATTTACTGGTAGGTATTCCAGTAGTATCTCAGGGTGTTCTGGGCTACGCTCCGACACGACTTGTACCGCTTTTGGGGGTCTGACTTTTACCAACCCCCTAGGCCCGCCATGCGATACTAAAATTGGGCCCAGGTTTTCTGTGAGTGCTACAGTTTTGATTGGGGCCCACTTGTTAATTTTTGGTCAATCGGAAAATTTTAAACACATTATTTCACAGTATTTACATTATATCTGCGACCGTGAATGTCACTCGATCGGTAAATCCGGTCTAACTGCTATAGCCCGGTTAGACGGATTTGCGAACGTGACTTTCACGTTGATGTTCTATGTTTATGCTGTGATGTTGCGGATCGGTCGTGGGGGATAGCCTGGATGCAATGCTAGTACAGTTTTGTTGTATTATGTACATTTGATATTGCGGGGCGAGCGTCCGACATGTGGACTGCCGTCACTGCCTGTATGTATTATTCTTTTGGGGCACGACCTGGTTGCGGTCGATGTACCCGGTGTATGTATATTTTACATTCTGTACTAGGATTACCCCGCGGAGGGGTGCACGGATAGCCGGGTTCTAGGGGGCAACGGGCCCGCATCTCATGGCATTGAGACGGAGGGGGCTTCACTCTAGGATTGGCGGGCTATTCGCCGCACTCGTAGGGGGTACAGGTTGACCCAGGAGGGGTGCCCAAGTTGCCGGATTCCGTGGAGTGCTGGGTGGTCCATTCACGGAGCTGAAGGGGGCTGCCTCGCTTCAGGTTTTGGCGGGTGACTTGCCGCACCCGTAGGGGTCTAGGATTTTATTGCACAGGCTATCCACACGACCAGGGGAACGTCGGGTTTCAGCAGCGGCTCTGTGAAACCCGGGGCTTCCAGATATCTGTATTGTTCTGTGTTGCTGTACATTTCTGTGATGTTGCATTCTATTCACGCCTTGAGCGAAATACTATATATTGGTATATATATTAGTAGACGTTGTATATGTTTTACATCCGCGCTAGTCCAGTCCCCGCTCTGCCGTTAGTTAGCTAACCTAACGGGTGATGACGGGACCCAGTGGCGAATGCGGATGGCATATACGTACGTCAGTATATTTTCGTTCTTTGTGGTGTGATCATTTGATGGGACTGCATTGATTCGGATCAATGCAAGTTTAAACAAACCTATTCTGATGTTGTTGGAACACTTTTTCAAAAAGCTGTTATTGCAAGGACGTTCACTTTTGTTTTGCATCGAGGTATTCATTTGGAATATCCTGCTCCTCAGTCGACGAGGCAAGGGCCGAGATCCCTTCACCGGGAGTGACCCCTTGGACAGAAGTTTGCGTCAGGGCAATAGCTTCACTATAGCCGATTACTTTTGCTTTGCATCGTGGTATTCAGTTGGAATATCCTGCACCTCATTCTACGGGGAAAGAGCCGAGATCCCTTCACCGGGAGTGACCTCTTTAGTAAAGGTTTTCGTCACTATATTTTATAAAAGGCTATGCAGTTCCTTCAACGATATCAAGTTCATTACGTTAAAGGTTTTTCGCCAAAAACCATTCGTAGCCCTCCGTCATTTCTTATGGGTATTATTTAGTATTCGTGCTGCGTTTGTTGACTCCGTCAAGGCGTAGTGTACGGTAGCTAAGTGGTACTTGTTTGTCGCATAAGTGGGATTGGTTAGGACAGTCGTGCGGCCTTGTTGACTCCGTCAAGGGCACGTACGGGTGGGTTTAATGCAATCCAGATAATGACGGGTTGAACTTGACTAGGACTCTTTGATTTGTTGACTCCGTCAAGATCACTTGAGTCCTAGGGGTAAAAATCACATCGGGAGTTTCAAAAGAACTGAAACTTGCCAGGCATGCGCATACCTTCTGGAGTGTGGTGACGTGAGTGGATTCCGTCACGTTATCATGCGATGATAGTTGGATCCCGATTCCCACTGATGAGTTGGTTTACTCCTCGGGTGACCCCGACTAATTCTTCTTTCAGGTTTGGAGGAGAATTTGAGGTACAGTGGGAGGTTTCCAGATTAGACAAAGTGATAACCATTCTGATCTAGGTTAGAGTGCACGCTGAGTGTTTCTTTTCTCTCTCTCTTTGGCAGCGACCATTGACCCGACCCTGGACTATGACTCAGTGACCAAGTTGACCGAACCTTCTTAACACTGGTTTTTTGGATTGTCAGAGTTGCAGACCTCATTGCCACTCCTACTTTTACCCTTTTCTCCAGGACACCCCGTATTATTACGAACGTCCACTTCCATTGGACAAAACCATCGTATGGTTAGATACGAACTCGAAGGACTTCGAGGATGGTTTCTGGTTCTGGAGAAAACGAATAGGACTATTCAGTTGTTTTTTCTTTTCACCTTCTCTCAGGTTGCGAGTACTCCTTGGTTTAGGAGTAGTACACCTATTACGCAAATTGGATAGTCTTCTTCCAAACCATAGGCTGGTGCCGACCGGTAGGGAATGAAGAAAACCAGTTAGCCTAAACGGTGTACAGAAGGTATTAAGTTAAGACAAAGCAAGGGATTAGTAAGAGGGCAAAGTAAGTTGCGACTGCTATTCACGACCAAACCAAGTATTTCTTCGCCAATCCTAAATCACCTTTGTATTTCTCCAGGACACTCCGTATCACTACGAAGATCCCATTTTATTGGATAATCCATCGTATGGTTATATACGAACTCGAAAGGAACTTGTTCCAGTTCGGGGATGGATCCTGGTTCAGGAGAAATAGGAATAAAGTACATTCAGGTGTCTTTTATCTTCACCTTCTCTCGCGTTGCGAGTGCTCCTAGGATTAGGACAGTACACCCTTTATGCTTTTTGGATAGTCTTCTTCCAAACCATAGGCTGGTGCCGAACGGTAGGGAAGGAAGAAAACCATTTGGCTTAAAGGGGTGTACAGAAGGTAATGACTAAAGACATATAAAGGGATTTGGAGAGGTGGCAAAGAATTATACGGTTACAGTTGTGAATCTGGATAATGGAAGAGGCATTACTAGGAATACCAGGATACCCCAACGAAACACTTCAATGTTTCAGTTTCACTGTGCAATGTTAAAAGAAAACTGATTTCCCGATTAGACACTTACTCCAGGGTATGTATTTACCAGGTTGGATTCTCACATCTGTATGGTTTTACAGATGATGAGTGGGAGTAAGTTATTGGGAATTGGGTGATCATCCTCATTATATCGGGATTCGTTGTAATCGGTGATATTTGAGGAGATCACCTGGGCTGTTTGCCGGTCGGCAAATATTTGGTTATGAATATCCGCTGTTGTGCACCAATTTCAAATTGATATATCTGTACGTCTATTTTCATAGAGTGAGATATACCTTTTGATATTATGTCGATGACATTTACCTATATCAGTGGATGGTTAGGTAAGGAGCATTAAACAGCGGTGTAATTCTTCTTGACCATAAGTACAGTTTTCAACCTACGACACACAGTGAAAGAGTTGTTAGACTCAGCGGACTTATACAGAGTATTGTATGTTGTCCAGTGTCCATTAGGACAGAGGGGTTGGTTCTCATACTATATTCTGTTTACTTTTAACTTCTCTAGTTCTTAGACATATGTTTCATGGAAACACAGGGTCTAAGTTTTGAGGAGTTATAGGTATTTGAATAAAGTAGAGAACCAGGTATACCAAGTATCGGGATTCTTCAAAGTGATCGAAGATGTAGATACTTGCGTATGGTATTCAGTTGATAGTGATGATAAAGAGAACTTGCTTCTCTTTCAGGTTACTCATAATTGGATGCATTCCTAAGTTGAGTAACGCTGATCGGCCTCCTTCCATTTAGTTGACATGCACTGGAGACAGCTGCATGATTTGAATCTGGTTCAATTGAATCAGTGCCTCTGTTTCTATATTGGATATAGAACAGTTCATATCTTAACGATGTTAAGGTACGGGGAGTTGTCCGGCTTATGCTTAAAACCAGACTCCGGATAACTCAAGGCACGTTTCTGTAATGGCTGTTTGTGGGTTGACCCAGGCTATGACGAGGGTTGATTTTCTACCATCTGACAGATCAATAGAAATATTGTTCTAGACTCGCCACAGTTTTATTAAAAATGGATTTTTCAAAAACAGCAGTGGGAGTATGGTAGAACTGGAAGTGATTCCAGAACCGCAAACGATTACTGAAGATTTAATAAGGAACCTAAAGATTCAATCTGATTTGACATTCCATTGGCCACTCCGCAGATAAGATGGGTAACTTCAGGCACCCGAGAGGTACTACGGTAGCCTCAAGGACGGTGACAGGGAAGTTCTTGTTTACCCACACTTGCCATTGCTGTTGTTCCAGGCTGCGAGACCCGGTGAGAGGATGAGTATAGCGTCGTTCTAAACTAGCTTTAGAAGTGCGCGTCTATATGACTCCACCAGAGGGTTGTCGTAGTCAGTGGGAGCAGCGGAAGCATTGGTGGACATCAGGCTTATGTCTATTTATAGACTAAAGCAGATGTAGCGGAGATAGATCATCTGTTTCTGATGTGACAGTCATGGGTTTGACGTCATCAGAATAGGGGATGGATCTGTTGAGAAGGTAGTAGGAAGTGATATTCCTATACTACGATCGGTTATACTTTGGTCGTCACACAGTGTTTTCTCCACATGGGACTTGGATATTATATCAAACATACTGGTTACTAGACCTATGGTTTTAGATCTAGATTTGGGTGGTTTCCCAATCTGGGTACTTTGACAGCATTCTATGAGTATTTAGAATGGACGACTCCTGGCACGGTAGTGTACCTGCAGGTAATGGAGTCACCCTCTCTAAAGGTGTCTTACAGACTAAAGGGGAGAGGATGTGCATGATTGGCAGATCACTTGCTTAGGCATTTGAGTCAATCATGAGATGTCAAGTACCACACCAGATGTTGTTCTTGCACTAGATGCAATAAGTTGATATTGATCCAATCCTGGAGGAACAGTCGGAAGCAGTTTTAGAACATAAGTGAATGTTCTAGGGATATGATAACGGCTGCCTCTTTTCGGAGACGGTTATCACTCAAGGCTTCCAAGGTGACATGGACGACAAGGAGGTTGTCAGAGTTATAGTTCTCCCTCTGACGAGGGGCAGTATTTTGGACAGGTGGTCCAAGGCAATACTGAGGGAGGCATGGCGCAGGATACTGATTAAGTTCGGTTGATGATACAGTCTAAGAAGTTTGGATTTGGAGTTCATTTATGAGCTAGGTCCCATCAGACATCCAGACATTCTAAGACAGGTATTGCTCATTTCGGGAGATGGATTTCTCCGCGAACTTGAGATATAGAGAGACATAGAAAGAAACATCACAGCGGATCCACTCACTGAGGCTATTCCTCGAACGCAATAGTTTCGCAAACGGGTTTTGTGAGACTGACTAGTAGAGGAGTTGGGTGTTCGGTATCACACGGGCTGTGAGTATGCGACATCGCAATAATTAGCCTTGAGTGCAAGTGGGAGATTGTTGGAGATAGTGCCCTCAGAGTCAATTATTGGATCACAGGCACGTGATTGCAATGATTGAGGGAGGACCTATCCCAGGAGGACAGTCTTACTCGAGATGATAGTATGCTATCTGGTTTACCTTTATCATCGTGTACTGCTTTAGGTGACCTGACATGTCACTATTACACGTTGATAGAGCCCCTAGGATTCTTGCTTGACGACCAGCAGTATGATGGCGATCATATACGTGGGAGCTGGGGTCTATAAGCACATCCTTAAAAGGTCCCTAGTCGTGGGAGTTTCGAGACTGGGCATCGATACTCCATTAGTAGACTAGTGTATACAGTCGAGACCCCGACGAGGGGCGGTGGCCGGTCTCACAAGCCACTGGTGTCAGTTGGTTCACCTAAGATGTATACAGGTGCTCATTGGGTTATGAGTACACCGGACAGGACTCGCCGGGAACCTGCTAGTTGGTCTTATACCAGACGTCAGATAGCAGTTCCCAGGTGACATGTGTACAGGTTAGTTCATCGACCTGAGGATCGTCATTTGTCTCGTGTGAGTTCCCACTGTGCTTTGATTACTACCCTACCACGGCTCAAAGGAGTCGTGCAAACAGGTTTTAGTTGGGTACAGTCCCGAGCCACATGGAGGCAGTGAGCGGATCTGCAGGGGTTCGTCTCTCCCGGTATTGGGGGTGAGGTCGCGCTGTGTCTAGGAGAGCCATTACACAAAGCCCTCGGCCGAGGCAGGAGATTTACTGGTAGGTATTCCAGTAGTATCTCAGGGTGTTCTGGGCTACGCTCCGACACGACTTGTACCGCTTTTGGGGGTCTGACTTTTACCAACCCCCTAGGCCCGCCATGCGATACTCATAGACGAACGGACCGGACTGTACGGATATTGTCACTGACAGGCTCAGTTGGGTGTCGGGGTGAGCTTCCTCATCGACGTCCCATTTGGTCAATAGCTGGTGGCCCGTCACGTATTGGCTTATACCTCTGACGTGCCAGTGGTTAAATCCACAGCCATAGTATTGACGAGTCTTTAGAGTCCACCACACTCAGTTACTCAAGTTTCGGGCGAAACGCTGTAGAGGCCGTATGGAGATATGGCAGGGTTCGATCAGATACGTGCGGTATTGCACGGATCGTGATCGGACGGTTTTTACTAGCCGGCTTTGGCTTAAGCCGGATTCTAGTATTTGATAGTGTAGTTTTGTCTCTTTGCATTTGTGTTCAGTGGGAATACAAATGCGGGCATGTATTTGCAGCAGTGGGGTTTTCCTGTAATTTATTACGGGATCAGTTTTTCTGAAGTTGCCAGTTTGTATTCCGTTCCGGCCGGTTTTCCTTCATTCCTTCTCGGTCGGACTTTCTTGGTGGAGGGTGTTAATTGCAAGTTTGCAATTAACATTTAGTGGAGGGCTTTCTTGCAAGTTTGCATTATGATGAGACTTGTTTCATCATGAGATGCCTTTCTAGTCTATTCCATTCTTTTCATTTGATGGTTTGTAAAGGTGAAATGAGAGTGACTAATTTCTATATGGTTGATATATTCTTTCTTGCTTTTCTTTCTCTCTCCAATCTCATTCAAGAGATGAGAGGGCCGGCCATTTCTTGAGAGGGTGAGAGGAGAGTATCATTTTTCTAGTGGTGGAAAGATATCATCTCATTCTTGCTTGCTCCAAAAAATAAAATAACCCTTCTCCAAAGTTTCTTCTTGTTTCCTCCACAAACCATGGCAACTTCAATAACCCCAAGAGACTAGTTCACTACACTATTCTATAGCAAGCCTTGGACGCGTCGGCTAGCCAACTTCGCGCCCGAGTTGCCTCGGTCAAGAGGCGGGAGCCCGTAAAAGATTCCGGCTACGTGGTGCCTTTCCGACGAGCGAGGAGGTGACGGAGATTCCGCGGGAGATCGGAGTGGAGACGAAGACCGAAGGACACGGATCGCTTGGTATAACTTCTCACCCTATCTCTCTAGTTAGCTAGTATAGGTTAATGGTTTCGATCCGGGTAATTGTCCGCGGTAGCGCCGGTTTCCGGGTAAGGAAAAAATTTTGATTCCGCATTTTGGCCTCGAGAAAGAGGCCGGGGCGCTGCCGTGGCGCAACAAAACCGAGTGTGTAGCATCTGCCAGTTATTGCTAAAGGAGTCACTCCCGGTGAAGGGATCTCGGTCCTTTCCTCATCGAATAAGGTGCAGGATGTTCTATAATGAACACCACGATGCAAAGCAAGAACTGTAGCTACCTGTTTTTATTTTGAAATTCGATTCCACAACATCAATTAGGTTTATTTTCTTTCATTAATCTCATTAATGAATATCCCATCATTTAAGTCCACCTAATCATCACAGATAAATATAACGTACGCTTATGCCATCCGCATTCGCCTCGATGTCCCGTCTGCACCGTTAGGTTAGGTAACTAACGGCAGAGCGGGGCAGGGCTAGCGCGGGTGTAAAACATAAGTAACGTCTATATAATATATCATATATACTATATACTACATCTATCTGAACAGAGCAAAGAACATCGCATGATCACATCACAGATAACGCAGCAGAAAGAATCATATGAAATATTGGATATACTAGGACGTCCGTGTTTTCAATACGAGACAGTATAAAACACGGATTCCACGGTCGTGATGAATAGCCAATCCCACACCCCTAGACCCCTACGAGAGCGGCAAGCAACCCTACCAATTCTAGGGTTAGGAGACCCGGACTCGACTCCTCGAGATGGTCTCCCTCTGGACCCCAGAACCCGGTTACTTGTACTCCCCTTCTTGGGTCTATCCTAATGCGGAAAAGTAAATAATATACAAATGGTGACAACATCCGCAACCTGGAAGTGCCCCAATAAAAGAATATTACATATAAGTTTTTACATGAATGAAAATGAAAAAACACTCCTCTCACATAAAAACCCCCGGCTATTCAAACACGACGATCCAATATAACATATCCAGCAACACATAACATCACATGTCATCAACGTAAGTAAATATGCGAATCCCAATTGTCGTTGACATATAGCAACGAAAACGGCGATATCACATATTACACTTACGGTCACAGAAAAAAAAGTGTAAAACTACAACAGTTGGAATCCGCAACCTCCTCAGACATCGCATGCCTGACCAAATGAATTCTTTAGACATCGCATGCCTAACAATTATAAACCCCGCATTTTGGTCTCATTATCGAAAACACTTTTCAATATCAAGTCGGGCAATTCAACAAGATTCCCGAAAAACTAATTGAATGCTCGTCGCAAACTTTAGTAGGCGGCCGCACCCCCGATGCCGTCGATGAAGTGCACCAAGGCGGAACACCACTACCGCGAGCACCCGAACGGATGCTTTCGGCGACGGGGTTCTCCTACAGTCACTTAGTCGGGGCTATGGGGTGAGGCTGTCTATTAAGTTTACCCGGCGAGTATCCGCGTACGCTACGTGATTGCGACGGACTTTTGATCACATCAAAATTCCGTGGCAACCGATCAAGTGAGACTAAACTGCTATGTTTATAACATTCATCCAGTCATCTCATAACTATTTGCGAATTCCAAGTATTGTATCACATTCCGGATAAAAAGAAAATGCTAAACTTTTCGATCGAACAATCGAACACCCAAGTTTTCCCGATACAGCTCAACACATGAAATAAGTCTAACAACATTCAGTTCGTGCCTTAGTACCAACGGTCCAGCCGTAGAAGGGTCAAGCCAACACCTCACATGTGGCACGCCGTACTGCCCTAAACCCGAAGGTTCAAAGGGCAGTTCAAGACGGTCACATAATCGAGTTAAGGTTTGTTGTCTTCTAGAGGGTCCATCGCGTTACTTGCACTACTTAGAATGTCGTTAAACTACGGAAAAATCCAACAATTGAAAATTTCCCGGCAGGGAAAAAAGTGGGTATTTATATCCGGTCGAACTTTTTAACATATTCTAAGATTTATCCGAAAAAACACACCGACAAAATTAGACAATCCGATCGATACACCGAGTTCCCAATACAACCCAGAAAATGCAACTCTGGAAAAATTATTAAAAATCCCCAGGAAAACCAGCACAGACAACTAAGAGTTACTGTGCAAAATAGGATGCACAAAAAGACAAAATGGCCGCAGATCAGCCGCATGAGCATACTCATGCCGCGGATCCGCGGCTCCTTTATGGAATCAGGCGCTCGAATTTTACAGTACCCCTTGTATCTTCCTGCTGATATTTTTGAATATTTTTAATCTACAAAAATCTACATTTTACAGAAAAGTCCAGAGAGCATTTTTCAAGTCGGGTTTTGGGTCGATCGGACTTCTGATTCCGTCGGGACTTCGCCTAAGGCTCTAGCTAGGCTCTGATACCACTGTAGGGTTCCTAAGCACTCTAATGGAGTCTCACAAGTGATCAAACATGCAAATTTCTAAGAAATACGGTGCCGAGAAACCCTAGAACGGATCGTTAACTAGATATATATATAGGCGAAGCGAGTAAGTAAACGGAAATATAGCTAAAGGGAAGGGGCTACAACCTTTGTAGATCTGGTCCACCACTCCCTAAGCTCCGTGATGATCTCCCTTCGCTGTCCAAATCGAACCCTTGACTCTAGCATTGGCATCATCGAAGAATGGGCGGGCTTGATCGTCGGTTCGATGCCGAAGATGATCTACGTCGAGGCATCACAAGAACAAGCTCCAACTTCACTAAGCTTTGAAAACTTGTGAAGTGAACACCCTATACAACTTGGCAAGAGGTAGAGGATGAAGAAATAGGAAGTGGGTAGACTTTAGAATTGGATTTCTCACTTGATTTCACTAGTTGCCATTGATGGTCACTAGCTTTCTTCATGGAAGAAGAAGATGAAGAAGAAGAAGAAGACATGATAAGTTAATTAAAAAAGAAAATAAAAAGAATACTTATCATACTTTCAAACTTAGTTAGGTGTAGAGAAAAGACCATGGTTAAAAGGATGGTTAGGGTTAAGCATAAGAACAAAAGAGTGACTTAGTCAAAGTTTCAAGAAACTTCAACTAAAAACAAAACATTCAACCATTCATTTATCCTTTTCTTTTTCCAAAAATGAATAAATAAGAAAGATAAATGAATAAATAATCAAAACCCTAATCATTAACTTAAACCATGGTTTGATTCTTTACACTTAACCAAGTAAGCATGTATCATCAAACATGATACAAACATGTGCACAAAACTATATCGCATATACAATGTGTACAATTCAAGTGAGAAAATCCTTTTCTAAGTGAACCAATACTAGTTAATGCAAAGTAATATATCAAATATATAAATATGCACTAAATCATTAAATCAACACTTGATTTAACGATCCGGTCATATCGGATATAACCGACTAGTATCATATGTATCGGCTTATCGAATCAATCCTTGATTCGATAACTAGGTTATATCGCATATAACCAATCGATACATTGATCGCGAGAATGGAATACGGTATCACATACTCGAATTATTCTCGGTCCCGCACATATCTCATATGCGCTCCTATTTCGTTTCGCTTGAGCTAGGAAACCTCTGTGTAGGACTCTAAAGACTCGTCAATACGTCGGCAGCAGATGATGATCATATCAAACACCCACAAGCCGCAAGCGGTCTGCTAAACGTAACGGCCACCCGGGTATTGAGCGATCAGAAGATCGACGAGCAAGCCCGCTCACACTCCTGTGAATCCAACCAGTAACACTTACCGTACAGTCCGGTCTGTTCGTCTGATATGTCGCATATCTCGCCTAGGGGTGGTAAACGTCAGACCCCAGTAGCTCGATAAGTCATGCCGACTTGAGGTCCATAACATTCGTGAAACTACTGATAACTCTTACCAGTATATCACTGCAACCCTGGCCAGGGATTTCCTGTTATGGCCAGTCGAGCATAGCACAACATCAACCCCCAATACCGGGAGAGACGAATCCCCTCCTATCGCTCATTGCCTCCATGTGAATCGGGACTGTACCCAAAAACCACCTGTTTGCACGACTCAGTAGAGCCGTGGTAGGGTGGAAATCAAAGCACAGTGGGAGACACACAAGACTCTATGACGATCTCGGGTCAACAGACTAAGCTGTACCAGTGTCACCAGAGAACTGCCATCTGACGTGAGGTATAATACCATCTGGGAGTTCTCGGCGAGTCCGTTCAGTGTACCCAGTCTCCACTGAGCACCCGCATACCATCTTCGATGTCAAACACCAATGGATATGGGATCATCCATCGCCCATCGCATGGGTCGAGAAGATATGCGCTAGTCTACTCTGGAATATCGATGCCCCGTCTCGATATTCCCACGACTAGGAACAATGAAGGATGTACTCATTGACTACCCAGGCCCCACTAGTATGATCTGCATCATAGTCCTGGAAGTCGAGTACACATCCTAAGGGCTTTATCAACATGTAATCAGAGAGACAGAAAGTATACATGTTAAGACAAAGAGCAACCAGATAGCGTACTATCATGTCGAGCAAGAAAATCCTACCTATATATGTCCCAGCATCCACTACAATATACATCCAATGTACAGTAATGGCCTCTAGGGCATACATATAACTAACACTCGGTGCAGTCCTGAGTCATCAAAAACTCGAACAATGAAGGAGCGGACTGTGCGGGAGTCTGAGTGGGCTGTGGAGCTGCAAGAGTGGTCTGCGCAACCGTAGCCGAGATAGTAGCTTGCGGAGCCGCAGCCGAAGGAGATCCATGTGGAGCCGCAGCCGAAGCAACCTGTCGCATCTGTTAAATTTTGTGTGTAATAAACGAGTAAGAATACTTAGGGATTTAGATCTCCTTAGGGTATATAGTTTGGAAAACCATAGTTTATTTTAATTAGATAGTTTTATGTAAGTATAATTAATCAAAGTTAAGTCTACAACCAAATAAGCTCAAGCTACTAATATTGCATATGTTACTATCTATAATGTGATATAATATTTTACTATTAAGTAGTATACGTACCAACATCTCCTTCAACTCCTCGATGGTGATCTTCAAGGCGACAACATCATGCTCTAGACGTCGCTCACGGGGGTAGGGGAAGTAACTGCCGGAGTGGTGTCTAACCTCATATGGGCCCTGCCAGGACCCATTCCCCAGCCTCTCTCCCAACCTCCATGGTTCTCTCCGTGTGCGGCGTCTAGGACTGGGGTCAGCAGCATCGGATCGATCTATCCAGTAAAATCGATCCCCGATACCTCCGCCTACTCCACCATCCGCTCCTACACCCATATAACTATTAAAATATAAGTATATCATTTAAATTTGAACTTTTCAAAACAAAAATTTCAAACCTGTTAGAATAAATATTAATACTTACGCAATACTCCTGGATAGCGGTGTCGAGGAATCGAAGCTCACCCGTGGCGGGATCTGTCGAGGTGCCGTGGACGGCAAGATACGCGATTAGCACGCTCGGTGTACCACCCTGCACCAGGGTCTAAGCTCTCTGCAATTCGCAAAAAAAATACATATATTATAAAATAACTCTTAATATTACATTATATCAAAATAGATCTATTGTAATTTACCGATGCCTCCATAGTATAAGTAATGTTCCTCGAGCCACCTATATAAGTGGGACGACCCCTCTCCGCCGACTTCCTATTCTCTTTATTTTGATCGGCCTGTTTCTGCACAACACATTTAGATTTAGTTTTCTAATTAAGCAACACAAACAAATAAATTATATACTAAATAATGAATTACATTTAAATTACAAACCTGTTTGCGCCGAGAGTCTAAATATTGGTACAAGAGAGGCCATGTATTTACGTCGACTCTCGCAAAGGCCGGAGTATGTAGGAGAGCCGTTCTTTCTGCCTCCCTTTCCTTTGTGGGGTGGGCAGTTGCGGAAACGTGCCAGTCCAGGGATCAGCCTGGGTCTCATTCAAAGGACCGCCAGTCAAGCTAGAAAGCAAAGGCCCAACAGAGCTCATAGAGCCGGTCACCGCATTTGGCTAAGCCTCGATTTTATCCCTCACTTTTCTTTCAATTCAGAAAGGAGAAAAGATAAACGGGTCTCCATCCATAGGGAATAGCAGTCGATCTTCAGCTCGTTCCTATTGTATCGGACCTTTGATTGCATGTTCTTCATCAGGCTATGGTACAGAGCAGAAGATCGAGCACTCTCTCAGGGTGATCAGGGTCGGGTATAGGCTGAAAGTCATAATCCAACTGCAAATACAAAAGAAAATATATTTAAATTGCAAGTGTTAAATAATAATGAATATATTGGATAAGTCAAATAAAAATATATATTAATACCCGAGCCTGATCCCAGAAGAGGGCGAATGAGCGCCGGTGTTAATCGCCCCACTCAACGTGAAGTGGATACTTATTCATGAAGCGGCTCTCATCTCCCATATACCGGCCGAACCTCTTGGCATAATCACCAGTATAGCGATAATCGGGGGTAAAGAAGAGGGGGAATGCTACCTCCCTCTAGCTCTGTCGGGCTTCAGCCTGTGGGACTGATTCGGCCCTTGAGTCCCCCTCTCGGGATGGGGCTGCCCTGCATATACAAGAAATATCAAGACAATCAATATTAAGACAAAGTGGTATTAAAAAATCCAGGTTTAACGAAAATTGAAGTGCGATATATACCTCCGGCGACAGCAGCACGAGAGGGACGATAGTTCCTCCGGTGAGGAACATCCGGTGACCCGGACGTGGACGCATCCCCTCCAACTAGAAAATAAACATTGACGATAAAATTATATGAAGCTCATGTTTATTCTAAAAGGATATATAAAATGAATAAATATTTTATATTTATTCATACTAACTTGCAGACTGAGCGGAGGGTACGGAAGTGGTGGGATTGGCCCCTACGCCAGATGTGGACGCACCACCTATAATTAGACAATTAAAAATAGATTATATAACTAATTGCAAAAAGAATGTGTATATCAATAATATAACATTCTAAATCAATATGCATACACTATAGGATATATAAATATACTCGCAGGTGCGGTGGTGGCCTCTGTCTCAGATATGGAGGCACCGCCTACAGTTAGACAGTAAAAAAATGATTATCTAATTAAGAGCAAAAAAAATGTGTGTGTACTTATGATATAACATTCTAAATCAATATACATACACTAAGGATATATAAACATACCTGGAGGTGCGGGAGTGGCCTCTGCCTCTGAAGTGGACGCACCACCAACAGCTAGACAATAAAACATTGACTATATAAGTAATTTTGAAATAAATATAAGTGTATATTTCTAATATTAAATTCAATATGAATATTCATGCAATATACCTAGAGGTGTGGCAAAGTCCATACGAAGGAGTCTTACGAAGGGGCCTCGGATTGGGGTGCAAGACCGGTCCTCTGAAGCTCCCTACGCAGCTCTCTGGGCGGCAGAACCGCTCTGCCTCTCTCTGCCGGTGCCGCGGCAGGTGCTCCTGCCGCCCCTCGCTGCTTCGGTCGTCGTCATCAAATCAAGACAAGAGTACAATTATTACATATGCATGCTATATATGTATAGATCGTAAAAATATGAAGTAATAATATAACATTACTGATAACCTTTTTCGTTTCGTGGACGCAATAGACATATCTACTTGGATTTCATCATCGATATCATTTCTAACTTATGTAACTTTATGATCAGCCAAAGATAACCCATCTTTTGAAATAGACGGTCGGAGAACTCTAAGTCTGTTTACCGCTGAACAGAGACGAAATCGCGTAGGTCGTCTTGCCTGAATTTGGGGGCAGATGCTATTTGGTTTTATCCGTCCACCACTTCGAAGATAACAAGTTGATTTATGGCATCGTGTATCGGAGATTTGGAAAGATGCGGCCGTTGTAGCAGATTTCGTCAGATTCCCCCTCGTTTACGAGGGGGTTTTGATTATGGGGACGCTCTTCCCTACAGGCGCAAGCCCCTGCAGTTAATTATGCTGCCGCATCGCGGTAACCACTTTCTCCTTCTCCAGATGGTCACTTCGTGTCATGTGTGTTTGTTTTATTTTTGGTTGCCCATAGATTGTATATGGAGACTAATTTATGTTGTCGCCCATAGGGCGTAGATTAGTCCAAATCCGTATTTTCTTAGATTTGGGTTTGGTTTGGTTGAAGGCTCGTTAATCTCTTTGAGATTAAGATCGACTTAAACGTTTGTTAAGGATACGTTAGTCTAATTTTAGACTAAGATCTATTCAACGGGGTTTTGGGATCATTTAGATCCAACGAACAAAGTATTTGGGCTCTATCGTCTTAGTTTAGGGACGTTGCGGTCCATTGGGTTTAAGGACATCATAGTCCATGAGTTTAAGGACCCCATAGTTCATAAAGTTTAAGGACATCATAGTCCATGAGTTTAAGGACCTCATAGTCCGTATAGTTTAAAGACATCATAGTCTGTGAAGTTTAAGGACATCATAGTCCATATAGTTTGAAGACGTCATAGTCTGTGGGGTTTTGATTTAATCAGTTTGGGGTTGCGCCAAAAGTTATTGGTTATTAGGACCCTCCACCTCTCTGAAGACGTTGAAGAATTACAACGATATGTATCAGAGGTATGGAGAGATGTACCCTTGAACCAATATCTCGATTTGGGGGGAATGGAATGAACATCAGTTTAGATGTCATTTGTTGGGAGCTCATTAGCTATCTTTGGGACTGAGATCGGTTTTGGAGACCCTGAGCATGATGGCTCAATTGATGGTCCTTGGAAGATTTGGTCTGAGTCTGATTATTATTAGCCTTTCATACTGTTCAACACTAGTATATATTTAGCGCTCACGTGCTCCCACGTGAAGTGTTTGCAAGAGTGTTAAACGCTAAAATTCAGAGGCGCTCACATGGGGTCACGTGAGGCGCTTGAGACAGTGTTAAACTTCAAGAATTTGAGGCGCTGCTTCTTTGGGTTTATTCTTTTGTTCTTTTCTCAGCGCCAGGCGCTGTTGGGTCACATGGGATCACGTGCGGCACCCCTCAAAATGGAAACTGCCTTTGATTTATTCCCTTTTTACTTTGTAAGTGCCAAGCACTGCTATGGGGTCACGTGTGATCATGTGAGCTAATATAGACTATCCTCTTTTGTTCATCAAAGGTGCTTACGTGGGAGCACGTGATCGGCTGTTATCACGTTGGGTGCCAATCCTTTTACGTGCAAGGAGATCCTAAGTTTCTAGACTTTCAAGCCCACTGTTTTGTAAGAATTGAATTCTTAAGACTTGGTTTTTTTCCTCTTAGGTTTGGGATCTGTATGACAGAATCTCCCCGATAAGAATTAAATTCTCAACTTGTGGGGAGATCTGCTTCTGCAGATCTTTTACCATAAGGGAGAGCTAAGTTCTCATATGAAGGATTAAATGCTTATTTTATCAAAGGAATTAAATTCCTAGGAATTAAATTATTATATACTTTTATGGGAGAATCAAATTTTCTGAACTTAGATTTCCCTCTAGGTTTTGAATCTGCATAGCAAAATCTCCCCGATGAGAATTAAATTCTCAATTTATGGGAAGATCTGCTTCTGCAGATTTCAACCAGAGGAAGAACTAAGTTTTTATTAGAAGAGTTAAACTCTTATGGAGGTGAAAGAAATGAGATATTCTCTATGTTTTGTTCCTTCTCCTACCTCGGGTTTTTCTTTCTGTTTCTTTATCTTCTAAGAACCTGAAGACTTCTCTCTGTTTCTTTTGTATTCTCAAAACTTGACCATCTCCTCTTTTTTAATGTTTCTTTGCTCTTATTTATAGGAGAAAGAAGGGCATCAATTTTGTTTAGAAAATCTCTCATTGAGAGATGAGAGATGAGAGATTTTGGTCAACCAAAATGATCTTTTAGATCAATCGGTGAATTTTATTCACCGTTGGATTTTTAATCCAAGGACTTCCGTTTTACAGAAATTATTTCTTTTGTTGTTCTTAACAAGTTTAGGAAGATATTTCCTTGCACAGAATTTTCTGTAGATTGGTGATTTTTAATCACCATTGGATCTTTAATCCAACGGCGCTCTGTTTTACAGAGCGTAATCTTTTTTGTTTAGAAAGGTCCAAGGAAATATTTTCCAAATAAGGCTTTTGGTCTTTTTAATTAAAATTTACTTCTAATGGTTCAGCAGGCATAGGAGTCTATCACGTGTAGCATGTGACCCCACCAAATTAAGCCCACCAAAAGGTGTCACGTGCTATCATGTGAGCTTCTTTTTGTCCAATTATTCGCTTTATTCAGGAGCTTATATACTTTGTCTATCGAGATCACGTGTCTGCATGTGAGGCCCAGTTTTAGCTTAATTTTGTTAAGCGCAGCGTGTTGGAGATAGTGCCCTCAGAGTCAATTATTGGATCACAGGCACATGATTGTAATGATTGAGGGAGGACCTGTCACAGTAGGACAGTCTTACTCAAGATAATAGTATGCTATCTGGTTTATCTTTATCATCGTGTACTGCTTTAGGTGACCTTACGAGTCGCTATTACACGTTGATAGAGCCCCTAGGATTCTTGCTTGACTACCAGCAGTATGAGGGCGATCATATACGTGGGAGCTGGGGTCTATAAGCACATCCTTAAAAGGTCCCTAGTCGTGGGAGTTTCGAGACAGGGTATCGATACTCCAGAGTAGACTAGTGTATACAGTCGAGACCCCGACGAGGGGCGGTGGCCGGTCTCACAAGCCACTGGTGTCAGTTGGTTCACCTAAGATGTATACAGGTGCTCATTGGGTTATGAGTACACTGGACAGGACTCGCCGGGAACCTGCTAGTTGGTATTATACCTGACGTCGGATAGCAGTTCCCAGGTGACATGTGTACAGGTTAGTTCATCGACCTGAGATCCTCATTTGTCTCGTGTGAGTTCCCACCGTGCTTTGATTACTACCCTACCACGGCTCAAAGGAGTCGTGCAAACAGGTTTTAGTTGGGTACAGTCCCGAGCCATATGGAGGCAGTGAGCGGATCTGCAGGGGTTCGCCTCTCCCGGTATTGGGGGTGAGGTCGCGCTGTGTCCAGGAGAGCCAGTACATGAAAAGTACTTGGCCAAGGCAGGAGATTTGCTGGTAGGTATTCCAGTAGTATCTCAGGGTGTTCTGGGCTACACTCCGAACCGACTTGTACCGCTATTGGGGGTCTGACTTTTACCAACCCCCTAGGCCCGCCATGCGATCCTCATAGACGAACGGATCGGACTGTACGGATATTGTCACTAACAGGCTCAGTAGGGTGTCAGGATGAGTTCGCTCATCGACGTCCCTTTTGGTCAATAGCTGGTAGCCCGTCACGTATGGCTAATACCTCTGACGTGCTAGTGGTTAAATCCACAGCCATAGTATTGACGAGTCTTTAGAGTCCACCACACACAGTTACTCAGGTTTCGGGCGAAACGCTGTAGAGGCCGTATGGAGATATGGCAGGGTTCGATCAGATCCGTGCGGTATTGCACGGATCGTGATCGGACGGATTTTACTAGCCGGCTTTGGCTTAAGCCGGATCCTAGTATTAGACAGTGTAGATTTTGTCTCTTTGCATTTGTGTTCAGTGGAAATACAAATGCGGGCATGTATATGTAGTAGCGGGGTTTTCCTGTAATTTATTACGGGATCAGTTTTCTGAAGTTGCCAGTTTGCATTCCGTTCCGGCCGGTTTTCCTTTGATCCTTCACGGCCGGACTTTCGATGGAAAGGGGGTTATTTGCAGTTTGCAAATAACTTTTTTGTGGAGGGGTTTATTGTGATTGTGTATTCTTATCATGATGAGATTCTTTTCTAGTCCATTCTTATGCATTTATTGTGATGAGAGTGAAAGGGTGTGAGTGAGAAATGAGTGTGACCATTTTCATTTGAGGTTGATACCTTTTCTTCTCTTTTTATCAAGCCTTTTCTTATTGTGATAATGATTCATTCTTTCCTCCACCATTACTAGATTGGCCGGCCATACTAGAGGGGGAAAGAGAGTGGTTCATTTTGAGTGAGGAAATTTTAATCATCTCATTTTTCCTCTACTTCTCTACTTGCCACAAAATCTCTCCAAAGTTCATTCTTCACTTCCTCCATCCGTGGCAACTTCTATAACCCTCAAGAGACAAAGCTTTTCTACACTAGTCTACAGCAAACCTTGGACGCGTCGGCAAGCCAACTTCGCGCCCGAGTTGCCTCGGTCCAGAGGTGGGAGCCCGTAAAAGAATCCGGCTACGGGGTGCCTTTTCCGACGAGGAGGTGACGGACGGAGATTCCGCGGGAGATCGGAGTGGAGACGAAGACCGAAGGACACGGATCGCTTGGTATACTTCTCTACCCGTATTTTAGTTTGCTATTAGCTAGGTTAACGGCTCGATCCGGGATATAAGTGCGCGGTGGTGCCGGTTTGCTTGTTCGCAAAGTTTTTTGTTTCCGCGTTTCCGGCGTCGGATCGACGGCCGAGGCGCCGCCGTGCACTTACATTGGTATCAGAGCCACGCCATTAACCATACCTAGCTTGCTCTAGTATGTTTAGAACTCGATCGAACAAAAATCCCCAAAAACCGTATTTTCCAATGCTTCATGTTTCTGTCGAATTTTTTTCAGCTCCAAAATTTTTTTCAGGTCATTGCAGAAAGCCATGCAAGAAATTATAAGAATTCTGGGAAATTTCGATGCAGTGATCCTTTAGTACTACCGCGGAAACGCGGCCAAACCCCTGGTTTGGCCGCGGTTCCGCGGTGGGAAGGAGTTCTCATTGCACCAAAATTTCCCAGTAGGCTTTTGAATAGGAAATAGGGGTTTTGGGATATTATGTTTGGGCCCAGATTTTCTGTAAGTACTACAGTACTGCTTGGGGCCCACTTCGATAAATTTGTTCGATCGGATATTTTAAACATACTAGTTCACAGTATTTACATTATATCTGTGACCGTGAATGTCATTCGATCGGTAAATCCAGTCTATCTGCTATAGCCCTTTTAGACGGATTTGCGAACGTGACATTCACGTTGATGTTCTGTGTTGTGCTGTGATGTTGCGGATTGGTCGTGGGGGATAGCCTGGATGCAATGCAAGTACAGTTTTTTTTTATATGTACATTTGATATTGCGGGGCGAGCGTCCGACATGTGGACTGTCGTCACTGCCTGTTTGTATTATTCTTTTGGGGCACGACCGGGTCGAGGTCGATGTACCCGTTGTATGTATATTTTTACTTTCTGTACTAGGATTACCCTAAGGAAGGGTGCACGGATAGCCGGGTTCTAGAGGGCAACGGGCCCGCATTTCATGGCGTTGAGACGGAGGGGGCTTTACTCTAGAATTGGCGGGCTATTCGCTGCACTCGTAGGGGGTACAGGTTGACCCAGGAGGGGTGCCCAAGTTGCCGGATTCCGTGAAGTGTTGGGTGGCCCATTCACGTTGCTGAAGGGGGCTGCCTCGCTTCAAGTTTTGGCGGGTAACTTGCCGCGCCCGTAGGGGTCTAGGATTTCATTGCACAGGCTATCCACACGATCAGGGGAACGTCGGGTTTCAGTAGCGGCTCTATGAAACCCGGGGATCCTAGATATCTGTATTGTTCTGTAATGCTGTACATTTCTGTGATGTTGCATTTTATCATGCCTTGAGCGAAAATTATATTATATATATATACTAGTAGATGTTGTATATGTTTTGCATCCGCGCTAGTCCAGTCCCCGCTCTGTCGTTAGTTAAGTAACCTAACCGGTGATGACGGGACCCAGTGGCGAATGCGGATGGCATATACGTACATCATTATTTTCGTTCTTTTGTGGTGTGATCAATTGATGGGACTGCGTTGATTCGGATCAATGCAAGCAAAACAAACCTATTCTGATGTTGTTGGAACACTTTTCAAAAAGCTGTTATTGCAAGGACGTTCACTTTTGTTTTGCACAGTGGTATTCAGTTGGAATATCCTGCTCCTCAGTCGATGAGGCAAGGGCCGAGATCCCTTCACCGGGAGTGACCCCTTGGACAAAAGTTTGTGTCAGGGCAATAACTTCACTATAGCCGATTACTTTTGCTTTGCATCGTGGTATTCAGTTGGAATATCCTGCACCTCATTCTACGGAGAAAGAGCCGAGATCCCTTCACCGGGAGTGACCTCTTTAGCAAAGGTTTTCGTCACTATATTTTTAAAAGCTATCCGGTTCCTTCAACGATATCAAGTTCATTACGTTAAAGGTTTTCTCCAGAAACCATTCGTAGCCCTCCGTCATTTCATATGGATAGTCAATAGTATTCAAGCTGTGTTTGTTGGCCAAAGTCAAGGCACAGTGTTTGGTAGCTGTTGGGTATTCATATGCAGCATAGATAGATGCGTTGGTTTGGGACAGTCGTATAGCCTTGTTGGCCAAAGTCAAGCGCTTGTACGAGTGGGTTCAAATTAACCTGAAGAATGACGGGTAGAACTTGACATGTGACTTATGATTTGTTGGCCAAAGTCAAGGTCATAAGAGCATGGGGCAAAAATCACATCGGGAGTTTCTAAAGAAACTGAAACTTGCCAGATATGCGCATACCTTCTGGAGTGTGATGACATGAGCGGATTTCGTCACGTTATCATACGATGATAGTTGGATCCCGATTCCCACTGATGAGTTGGTTTACTCCTCGGGTGATCCCGGCTAATTCTTCTTTCAGGTTTGGGGAAGAATTTGACGTTACAGTAGGAGGTTTCCAGATTAGATAAAGTGATGACCATTCTGATCTTAGTTAGAGTGCACGCTGAGTGTTTCTTTTCTCTCTCTCTTTGGCAGCAACCATTGACCCGGCCCTAGACTATGACTCAGTGACCAAATTGACCGAACCTTCTTAACACTGGCTTTTGGATTGTCAGAGTTGCAAACCTCATTGCCACTCCTACTTTTACCCTTTTCTCCAGGACACCCCGTATTACTACGAACGTCGACTTCCATTGGACAAAACCATCGTATGGTTATATACGAACTTGAAGGAATTCGAGGATGGTTTCTGGTTTTGGAGAAAACGAATAGGATTATTCAGTTGTCTTTTCCTTTTACCTTCTCTCAGGTTGCGAGTACTCCTTGGTTTATGAGATAGTACACCTATTACGCAAATTGGATAGTCTTCTTCCAAACCATAGGCAGGTGCCGACCGGTAGGGAATGAAGAAAACCAATTAGCCTAAACGGTGTACAGAAGGTATTAAGTTAAGACAAAGAAAGGGATTAGTAAGAAGGCAAAGTAAATTGCGACTGCTATTCACGACCAAACCAAGTATTTCTTCGCCAATCCTAAATCACCTTTGTATTTCTCCAGAACACTCCGTATCACTACGAAGATCCCAAGTTTATTGGATAATCCATCGTATGGTTATATAAGAACTCGAAAGGAACTTGTTCCAGTTCGGGGATGGATCCTGGTTCAGGAGAAATAGGAATAAGGTTCATTCGGTTGTCTTTTATCTTCACCTTTTCTCGCATTGCGAGTGCTCTTAGGATTAGGACAGTACACCCATTATGCTTATTGGATAGTCTTCTTCCAAGCCATAGGCTGGTGCCGAACGGTAGGGAAGGAAGAAAACCATTTGGCTTAAAGGGGTGTACAGAAGGTAATGACTAAAGACATATAAATGGATTTGGAGAGATGACAAAGAATTACACGGTTATAGTTGTGAATCTGGATAATGGAAGAAGCATTACTAGGAATACCAGGATACCCCATCGAAACATTTCAATGTTTCAGTTTCACTGTGTACTGTTAAAAGAAAACTGATTTCCCAATTAGACACTTGCTCCAGGGTATGTATTTACCAGGTATGATTCTCATATATGTATGGTTTTACAGATGATGAGTGGGAGTAAGTTATTGTGAATTAGGTGATCATCCTCATTATATCGGGATTCGTTGTAATTGGTGATATTTGAGGAAGTCACCTGGGTTGTTTGCCGGTCGGCAAATATATGGTTTTGAATATCCGTTGTTATGCACCAATTTCAAATTGATATATCTGTACGTCTATTTTTATAGAGTGAGACATACCTTTTTGAAATTATGTCTATGACATTTACCTATACCAGTGGATGGTTAGGTAAGGAGTATTGAACAGCGGTGTAATTCTTCTTAACCAAAAGTACAGTTTTCAACCTACAACACACAGTGAATGAGTCATTTGACTCAAGGGACTTGTACAGAGTATTGTATATTGTCCAGTGTCCATTAGGACAGAGGGGTTGGTCCTCGTACTATATTCTATTTACTTATGACTTCTCTAGTTCTTAAACATGTGTTTCGTAGAAACACAGGGTCTAAGTTTTGAGGAGTTATAGGTATAAGAATAAAGTAGAGAACCGGGTATTGCAAGTATCGGGATTCTTCAAAGTGATCGAAGATGTAGATACTTGTGGATGGTATTCAGTTGATAGTAATGATAAAGAGAACTTGCTTCTCTTTCAGGTTACTCATAATTGGATGTACTCCTAAGTTGAGTAACGCTGATCGGCCTCCTTCCATTTAGTAGACATGCACTGTAAACAGCTGTATGATTTGAATCTGGTTCAATTAAATCAGTGCCTCTGTCTCTATATTGGATATAGAACAGTTCATATCTTGACATTGTTAAGATACGGGGAGTTGTCCGGCTTATGCTTAAAACCAGACTCCGGGTAACTCAAGGCACGTTTCTGTAATGGCTGTTTGTGGGTTGACCCGGGCTATGACGAGGGTTGACTTTCTACCATTTGGAAGATCAATAGTGATATTGTTCTAGACTCGCCACAATTTTAAAAGAAATGGATTTTTTCAGAAAACAGTAGTTTGAGTATGGTAGAACTGGAAATGATTCCAGAACCGCAAACGATTACTGAAGATTTGATAAGAACCTAAAGATTCAATCTGGTTTGACATTCCATTGGCCACTCCGCAGAAAAAGTGGGTAACCTCAGGCACCCGAGAGGTACTTCGGTATGCTCAAGGACGGTGGCAGGGAGGTTCTTGTTTACTCAGACTTGCCATTGCTGTTGTTCCAGACTATGAGACTCGGCAGGAGGATGAGTATAGCGTCGTTCTAAACTGGCTTTAGAAGTGTACGTCTATATGACTCTGCCAGAGGGTTGTCGTGGTCAGTGGGAGCAGCGGAAGCATGGTGGACAAGTGGCTTATGTCTATTTATAGACTAAAGCAGATATAGCGGAGATAGATCATCTATTTCTGATGTGACAGTCATAGGTTTGACTTCATCAGAATAGGGGATGGATCTGTTAAGAAGGTAGTAGGGTGTGATGTCCTGGTATTTGATGACATACACAGAGTAGGAAGTGATATTCCTATACTACGATCGGTTATACTTTGGTCGTCACACAGTGGTTTCTCCACACAGGATTTGGATATTATATCAGACATTCTGGTCACTAGATCTATGGTTTTAGATCTAGATTTGGGTGGTTTCCCAATCTGGGTACTTTGACCGCATTCTAAGAGTATTTAGAATGGACGACTCCTGGCATGGTGGTATACCTGCAGGTAATAGAGTCACCCTCTCTAAAGGTGTCTTACAGACTAAAGGGGAGAGGGATGTGCATGATTGACAGATCACTTGCTTAGGCAATTGAGTCAATCATGAGATGTCAAGTACCACACCAGATGTTGTTCTTGCAGTAGATGCAATAAGTTGATATTAATCCAATTCTGGAGAAACGGTCGGAAGCAGTTTTAGAACATAAGTGGATGTTCTAGGGATATGATAACAGCATTCTCCTTCGGGAGACAGTTATCTTTCCAGGCTTCCAAGGTGACATGGATGACAGAGAGGTTGAGTTATAGTTTTCCCTCTGACGAGGGGCAGTATTTTGGACAGATGGTCCAGGTGGATACTGAGGGAAGGCATGGCGCAGGATACTGATTAAGTTCAGTTGACGATACAGTCTAAGAAGTTTGGATTTGGAGTTCATTTATAAGCTAGATCCCATCAGATATCCAAACACATTCTAAGACAGGTATTGCTCATTTCGGGAGATGGCTTTCTCTGCGAACTTGAGATAAAGAGAGACATAGAAAGAAATATCAGAGCGGATCCACTCACTGAGGCTATTCCTCGAACGCAATAGTTTCGCAAACGAGCTTTGTGAGACTGACTAGTAGAGGAGTTGGGTTTTCGGTATTACACGGGCTGTGAGTATGCGACATCGCAATAATTAGCCTTGAGTGCAAGTGGGAGATTGTTGGAGATAGTGCCCTCAGAGTCAATTATTGGATCACAGGCACCTGATTGCAATGATTGAGGGAGGACCTGTCTCAGTAGGACAGTCTTACTCAAGATGATAGTATGCTATCTGGTTTATCTTTATCATCGTGTACTGCTTTAGGTGACCTTATGAGTCGCTATTACACGTTGATAGAGCCCTTAGGATTCTTGCTTGACTACCAGCAGTATGAGGGCAATCATATACGTGGGAGCTGGGGTCTATAAGCACATCCTTAAAAGGTCCTTAGTCGTGGGAGTTTCGAGACAGGGCATCGATACTCCAGAGTAGACTAGTGTATACAGTCGAGACCCCGACGAGGGGCGGTGGCCGGTCTCACAAGCCACTGGTGTCAGTTGGTTCACCTAAGATGTATACAGGTGCTCATTGGGTTATGAGTACACCGGACAGGACTCGCCAGGAACCTGCTAGTTGGTATTATACCTGACGTCAGATAGAAGTTCCCAGGTGACATGTGTACAGGTTAGTTCATCGACCTGAGATCGTCATTTGTCTCGTGTGAGTTCCCACCGTGCTTTGATTACTACCCTACCACGGCTCAAAGGAGTCGTGCAAACAGGTTTTAGTTGGGTACAGTCCCGAGCCACATGGAGGCAGTGAGCGGATCTGCAGGGGTTCGTCTTTCCCGGTATTGGGGGTGAGGTCGCGCTGTGTCTAGGAGAGCCAGTACATGAAAAGTCCTTGGCCAAGGCAGGAGATTTGCTGGTAGGTATTCCAGTAGTATCTCAGGGTGTTCTGGGCTACACTCCGACACGACTTGTACCGCTATTGGGGGTCTGACTTTTACTAACCCCCTAGGCCCGCCATGCGATGCTCATAGACGAACGAACCGGACTGTACGGATATTGTCACTGACAGGCTCAGTAGGGTGTCAGGATTAGTTCGCTCATCGACGTCCCTTTTGGTCAATAGCTGATAGCCCGTCACGTATGGTTAATACCTCTGACGTGCTAGTGGTTAAATCCACAGCCATAGTATTGACGAGTCTTTAGAGTCCACCACACACAATTACTCAGGTTTCGGGCGAAACTCTGTAGAGGCCGTATGGAGATATGGCAGGGTTCGATCAGATCCGTGCGGTATTGCACGGATCGTGATCGGCCGGATTTTACTAGCCGGCTTTGGCTTAAGCCAGATCCTAGTATTAGACAGTGTAGATTTTGTCTCTTTGCATTTGTGTTCAGTGGGAATACAAATGCGGGCATGTATATGCAGTAGCGGGGTTTTCCTGTAATTTATTACGGGATCAGTTTTCTGATGTTGCCAGTTTGCATTCCGTTCCGGCCGGTTTTCCTTTGATCCTTCACGGCCGGACTTTCGATGGAAAGGGAGTTATTTGCAGTTTGCAAATAACTTTTTTGTGGAGGGGTTTATTGTGATTGTGTATTCTTATCATGATGAGATTCTTTTCTAGTCCATTCTTATGCATTTATTGTGATGAGAGTGAAAGGGTGTGAGTGAGAAATGAGTGTGACCATTTTCATTTGAGGTTGATACCTTTTCTTCTCTTTTTATCAAGCCTTTTCTTATTGTGATAATGATTCATTCTTTCCTCCACCATTACTAGATTGGCCGGCCATACTAGAGGGGGAAAGAGAGTGGTTCATTTTGAGTGAGGAAATTTTCATCATCTCATTTTTCCTCTACTTCTCTACTTGCCACAAAATCTCTCCAAAGTTCATTCTTCACTTCCTCCATCCATGGCAACTTCTATAACCCTCAAGAGACAAAGCTTTTCTACACTAGTCTACAGCAAACCTTGGACGCGTCGGCTAGCCAATTTCGCGCTCGAGTTGCCTCGGTCCAAAGGTGGGAGCCCGTAAAAGAATCCGGCTACGTGGTGCCTTTTCCGACGAGAAGGTGACGGACGGAGATTCCGCGGGAGATCGGAGTGGAGACGAAGACCGAAGGACACGGATCGCTTGGTATACTTCTCTACCCGTATTTTAGTTTGCTATTAGCTAGGTTAACGGCCCGATCCGGGATATAAGTGCGCGGTGGTGCCGGTTTGCTTGTTCGCAAAGTTTTTCGTTTCCGCATTTCCGGCGTCGGATCGACGGCCGGGGCACCGCCGTGCACTTACACAGCGCCTATCACGTGTGGGCACGTGATGCTCCACTTGGGGGCTTTTCCCGTTGCTTTTCTATATTTTTTTATTCAGTTTCCATGAGGGAACAAAGTATTCTCTTTTCTTCGTCCTCATCGCTGTCCTCCTTACGATCCTCGAATTTTGGGATATCGTAAACATCTCTGCGTTTCCAACGCATACGACACTCCATCCTTGATGTTTCAAGCACCGTGGGTAGCATACTTGGAACGCTTGGTTCAGAAAGATAAATGGATCGTCCTGATCGTAAAATCGAAGTGTGTTCACACTAGTCAATCCATATTCATTTTTCCAAGTCCCGCGATTGTTTCTCCACTTATCCGTATCGGTTCGTGTATCGTACCAAGTACATTGAAATATATAAAATGGTTCCGATCGTCCGGGATGTTGGATGCCAAGTATGCAATTTAAGTATCCATAATAAATTACACCATCCGGTCCTACCATCGCAATCCCACTATTCTGAGTGGTTCGAGATGTGTCTATATTCTTAACTTCAAATTTGTATCTAAGGACACCGAATCCTATATAATATGCAACCTCCATACTAGGAAACTGAGCTAAACATCTTGAATCACTCTCTAAGGATGCAGACAAGTTCGGATCGTGGATTTGACAAATTTTTTTTACAACAAATACATAACGATACAAGTTTAGATTAAGACTGGTAGCAATAACATGTTATTCAAACAACTTACATGATCTGCAACCCAATCGCAAAAATTATCCTGATGATATTTTTCTAATCGTTCATCATTCCAATCAGGATGCCCTTCACGTACCTCATTAAAATAATTTCTGTTCTCAATAATAAATTATGACATTAATATTATATCATTTCATACACACACAAACACAAATTTAACAATTAATCCAAAAAAAATTACTCTCTAATTTCTTCAAGACATACGCTATTGAGGAGGATAAACCGATATATCTTGTTGATAAACATAGTGTCTATTCTCTTATAATCTGCTTTATCATATAGCCCGTCCTGAATTCTCCGTGACCGGTTAAGCTTCGTCTCAATGTTCTCGTCCAGATAGCGGGAACAAAATGTGGTTGGTTCATCTAGAAGATAATCTTGCATGATAGAACCCTCTGCTCGATTTCTATTGCGTATATACTTTTTTAGAGCGTAGAGGTACCTAAAGAAAAATATTTTAAATAAATAAATACGGGCATATAGGACAACAATAATTTTACAAATTGCGTGAAACGAAAAATTCCACATACCTTTCAACGGGATACATCCATCGATATTGTACCGGTCCGGCTAACTTAGCATCAGTTGCAAGATAAACCGTTAGGTGTATTATGATATCGAAGAATGACGGTGGGAAAATACAGTCAAGCTTGCAAAGTATCAATGAAATAGAATTTTCTATATTCTCCAGCGTCACAACATCAAGGATTTTAGCGCGCAATTCTCTAAAAAAGCAACAAAGGTCATTGATTACTAGACCAACCGATTCGGGAAGGGAAGTCCTGAGGGCTAATAGGAGAAGGTGCTCCATAATAATATGGTCATGACTTTTCAGCCCATTGATCTTACTTTTCACAATTTTTATCTTCTTGCTAAATGATCCTGAAAAACCCGTGGGAACTTTCAAATCATGCAACACCAGCAGGAACCTTTACTTCTCCAGTTATGATATATGATACGCGGTTTTAGAAAGTACAAACTTTCCTGATTTACCCGCTATCGGTTTAGGATGCAATTCACTCATAATTTCCCGGTCCTGAAGATCCATCCGAGCACGGAGGTTGTCTTTCGATTTTCCGTCTTTACAGAGAAGTAAGTTGAGTACATGCTCAGATACTCCCTTCTCTATGTGCATGAAATCTAGACAATGACGCACTAAATTTGTTGAGCAGTATGGAAGTTCGTAGAAAATGCTTAACTTGTTACAGTACGGTGGTTTGACCTGTTTTGACGGATCTATCCCGAAGATCACATTATTGTACCCATCTCACTGAGCAGTCATGTCCTCTCCGGAAAATGAGGCTGGAGGCCTAAGAAGCTCCTGATGACCATCAAAATGAGCAGCGTCTAACCAGTAGGGATGATCTAGTGGCAGGAAACGCCGATGACCGTAATAACAAACCTTCCTGCTAAAATTCAAGAATTTCGATGTTGTATATTGATGGAAATAAGGGCATGCTTTGTGACCTTGTACGAACCAACCGATAGTATTCCATACGCAGGAAAGTCATTAATTGTCCACATTAAAGCCGCACGAAGTGTGAAGGTTGTATCTGTGTTTGTATCGTAAGTCTCTACACCATCGATGAATAAAATTTTTAACTCATCGATCAGAGGTCGGAAATAGACGTCGATATTGTTTCCTAGTGAGTTTGGTCCATCGATAAGAAGAGGCATAATAAAGTAGGATTGATCCATATCCAACCAAGTCGACAGATTATATACTATCATTACAACGGCCATGTGCTGTGGCTTCTAGCCATATAGTTGAATGGACAGAAGCCATCACTAGCGAGTCCGAGCCTGATATTGCGAGGATCACTACTGAATATTTCTTGCCTCCTATCAAAATCCTTCCATGCTGGTGTTCCCCTCCGAACGGCGGATCACAAGACCGCGATGTCCTGACGCTGAGATTCGGGGCAGATGCTGTTTGGTTTTATCCGTCCACCTCTCCGAAGATGCCAAGTTAATTTATGGCACCATGTATCGGAGGTTTAGACGGATGCGGCTGATGTAGCAGACTTCGTTAGATTCCCCCTCGCTAGAGGGGTTTTTTGATTGTGGGGACGCTCTTCCCTGTAGGCGCAAGCCCCTGCAGTTAATTACGCTACCGCTTCGCGGTAACAACTTTCTCCTTCTCCAGAATTTCATTTCGTGTCATGTGTGTTTGTTCTGTTTGTGGTTGCCCGTTGATTGTATACGGAGACTGAGTAATGCCGTCGCCCGTAGGACGTGGACTAGTCCAAATCCGTATTTACTTAGATTTGGGTTCGGTGTTTTTAGTTTAAGTATGCCTTAGTCGCGTTGCGGCTAAGATCGACTTAAACATTCGTCAAGGATACGTTAGTCCTGTTTGAGACTAAGATCAACTTAACAGGATCGTTTAGATCCGACAAAAGAGCATTTGGGCTCTATTGTGCCAGTTTAGGGACATGGTGGTCCAATACCAGTTTAGGGACATAGTGGTCCACCGTTAGTTTAAGCACGTTTCGGTCCGATATTAGTTTAAGGACGTTTCGGTCCGATATTAGTTTAAGGACGTTTCGGTCCACGAGTTTAAGGACCCCGCAGTCCATATTGACATATGTGGTCGTCGGGACCCGTCACCTCTCTGACGTCGTTGAAGGATTACAACGATAAATGTCAGAGGAGCTTGGAGATGTACCCTCGAACCGGATATAAATTAATTTAAAAGAGCAGTCGTGCTCAGTCAATTTAATTTAAGGACTTATGGCCAAAATTGGGCTAAGTCCAGCTTCAATATTTTTTTTTTCTTCGGCCTGTTCTAGGGCTTTACCCCTTTTTAGTAATGCACTGCATTATTCTTGTTTTGATTGGGCTCTGCCCTTTATAAATGATGCAGAGCATCTATTTTGTTTGGGCTCTGCCCTTTAAAATGCATAGAATATTTGATTGAGCATGTTAGGCCTTTTAATTGGGCTCTGTCCCTTTTCTTTATGATGCAGCGCATCTGTTTTAGTTTGGGCTCTGCCCTTTTTAAAGTAATGCGTTGCATTTTATTAGGCCTGTTAGGCCTTCTTTAATTGGGCTTGGCCCCTTTTGTAAGCAATACAGTGCATTTGTCTGGCGCTTTGCGCTAAGTAATGAGTGCAAGCTCATATGATGATGACACGTGTCATGCTCTGGTGAGCGCAAGCGCAACAGCGCAGTGCGCTGCGCTAGTGCGCTGCGCTGTTGCGCTGCTGACATGTGGCGCGCTCTGGTGAGTTGCGCCAATTCCAGAGAGCAAAACTCTATTTCAAGAGCGCAAGTTGTTTTACAGCTGACACGTGGCGCTCTCTCAAGAGCGCAACAGCGCAGTTTGGAAGTGCAAAGCACTAAGAATCTTTTAGATTCAAGAACAGGAGTGCAGAGCACTATTTAATTTCTTGATCTAATTTAGATCAAAGAAAATAAATTTTTCTTTTTTGTTTCAGGAACCAAAGGTTCATAAAAAAGTGCAAAGCACTATTATTACTTATTTTTCTTTTTATTTAAAAATTATTGATCTTGTTCTTAGATCCATAATCTGTCCATAAGAGAATTTTCTCTTTTTCCTAAAGGTTTTTTACCTTTTGTTGTTCTTGAGGAATTCTTCAAGAGTTCTCAAGAGTTCTCTTCTCTCATTTTTTTTAGCAAGATGTTGATCCCTTTTAATTGAGGCCTAGGGTCCTTTTTATAGTACCCATAAATTAGTTAAATTTGTTAAAGAGATCTTTCTCTGAGTGATTTGGGGAATTTTCCCCACCGTTGGATCTTTGATCCAAGGGCTTCTGCTTTGCAGAAGAAAATCTTCTTGTTTTAACAAGAACAGAGAAGATTTTTTAGAAATTTAATTCTGTTTGGCGCAGATGCCCCAGCGCGTGACACGTGTCGCGCAGCGCAGAGCGCAGCGCAACTGCGCTAGCGCATTTGCGCTGACACGTGTCACGCAGCGCAGAGCGCAGCGCAACTGAAGCGTTGCTTCATAAAAATAGAGCTTTGCTCTGATTGGGCGCGCCTTCTTGGGCGCTGCGCTGACATATCAGCGCTTGACATGTGGCGCGTTGCGCCCGAGATTTGAAGCGTTGCTTCAAAATTTTGAATTTTGAATTTCAACAGAGCTTTGCTCTGATTGGGCGAAACAAATGCCCCCCCATCGTTGCGCTCATGTGGCGCACACGTGAGTGCAGCGGTGGCAAACTCTTGATCGTTGGATCAAGGGGTGAGCTCAAGGGGCGCAAGCGCTTTATAAATAGGACCTCTGGCCCTTAGAAAAATCTTACCGTTTTAAGATTTTTATTTTCCAGAGCTTTGCTCTCACTCAAGAACTTCAGAGCTTTGCTCATTTCTAAAATCAGAAACTTTAGGTAAAAATTAATTTAAATCAAATTAATTTGACTTAATCTTAACCAAAGAGCTTTGCTCTCACAGATCTTTCGATCCAAAAGGATCCCCATTGGGGTTTCATGAACAGAGCTTTGCTCTCAAAACTCATAGATCTACAGGGATCTTATTCATGGGTTTTAACCCATGAACAGAGCTTTGCTCATAGATCAAGTGTGGAACTTTTAGATCTGCCAAATGAAGAACTTATCATAAGTTTTCATGGTTTTTTTTTTCAAGGTCCCAAAAATTTTTAAAAGAAAAATTTTAAATATTAAGATCTTCTGATGGATCTTTTCCATTATTATCACAGAGCTATGCTCTTTTTAAGGAATTTTATTCCTTTGAGACCAGAATTTGACAAGTGTCATTCTGTGACAGAGCTTTGCTCTGAAAGAGGAGACTTTCTCCTTGTCTCTAGGGATTCTCCCCCCCCCCCTTTTTTAAATGGGCATGTTTTCCTGGGGCCAACTGACAATCTCATCCAATGATGAGATTGTCTTATTAATTGACGTATTGTCATTTAGATTTTGTGGGTCCCTCTTTGGTCTCCTACTCACTGCACTGTGGTGCGGTGTAAATAATTAATTTTAATTTGACTAATGCATTTTCTCTTCTTCTTTTTTTTTTAGACGCCAAACGTTGGAATTACAATACTAACGGCTAAATTGTTCTTTTTGCAGCGATCATGTCTCTAGACACTTCATTCCCGTTCGTCCGCTCGGAGGGGGGATTTCCTGAGGCACCCTTGGACCGTGAAGTCCTGACCATGATTAGAGAATATGACCCGGAGTATAAGAAACTCCACCTTTGGGGGTCTTGGTATAACCAGATCATTATGGGCCGACGGAGCTTCACCTGCGCGGTACCGTCAGAACCTATCACGGCAATTCACTACGCTACCCCACCTTCAGTGCAGTATGCTGTGGAGATGATAGACTGGACCGCGAACAGCTTTCTTCATCCGGCTATGGATGCGGTTCCGGTTCAGCGTCTTATGGTCTTGGACATTCTAGGACGCCGTATTTGTCAGGGAGAAGCACGACCCTGGGGGCAATCATATAACCTTGGTTTGATTCCCCGTCACCCGATTGGCTATCTGCCGTGGGCCCGGTACATCCTGTCGACGAAAAAGTCGCAGTTGATAAGATTAGGACTGTACACCGCGGTCTACGTCTCTCTATTCCAATATCCTACGCTCCCCACCTGGTGGTTCAAGGCTTTCTTAGAGCAATGGAATATTCCCACCCACACTTTCCTTGCCATGGATCGGGAAGTGTCCATTTCTTTGGAGGAATTCACGGAGGTATCCGGCCTACCGGTCATGGGGGAACACTATGAAGAGCTGCTCCCGACAGATGAGTACGTCTTCGGTGCTAAGCCGATGGTAAGGGGGATTACGCCGGAAAATGCCGTTCAACACCAATTCCCGAGCCTGATTAAGGTGTTGAACATCTACGAGTCCCTCTTCATCGAACACGGGAGCCGAGGAGTTAATTTTGAGGACTTCATTGCTCGCTTCCTCCGTCCGAGCGTCATTTCGCCAGGAGCCGTCAAATCTGCTATCCTGGATGATCCTTTTGGTCTAGGTTTGGATAACCTGCCGACGAAGGAGATAGACCAAAAGGCTTTCTTCCTCCCAGACTTCCTTACCATATCTTTCGCGGAAATTGCAGCCCCTGGGATGGACGAGGAGGCCTTTTTCTTAGGATTTCTCGGGCTGTGGCTGAGTTGGTTCGCGATCCCAATGCATTCTCATCGCATGCGGCCCTCTGTCTTTTATCCAGCCCACCGCATGGTCATCGGGGTAAAGGTGGCCGTGGGGATTGCCGGCCTGGCGCACCTATATCATGGCCTCAGCCGAGCAGCGGATGCCAACGAGCCCGGGGTACTGCACGTGGTCTTCCCGATGCACTACTTTGCATCGTGGCTCGAGCTACACACGGCGGGTGTCTTCGGTATGCATAAAAAGCCTTCATTCTTTGACAAGTGCGGTTTTCCTCGCATTTTACAGCTGATTGGCTTATCAATCGTGACCCCTTCACCACGGGACGCCAGGGGTTTACTGCTTCGCCCTCACACCGTTGGAGTCGGGATGTCCTTTATTGATAAGGTATTAACCATTAGGAAAGCGTCCACCACTGCGGTGCGACCATTACAGGACTCCTTCAAGGATGGAGCTTCAGTGTTGACGGCCCGGGAGATCCTCCATTTGTATTCTATTAGACCGGGTTTCCTAGTGTTCAGGCAAGGCGGTGCAGCAGTCTTTATGAGATATAACCCGCATCGTTTTGCCCAACAACTGGGTTACAATCAAGGAGTACCCTTGGAAGCTTTCTTACTGGAGCCTGTTGTCAATAAAGAAGGGATGGAGAACGCGTTACATCACTTCATGCGCCTGAACACGGGTTCTCGTTTTTTTATCAGCGCGCCGGCCTGCGCTCCACGACTCCTTAATGTATATAAAGAGTGGTATAATCATGCGACGGGGGCTGTTATAAAGGAAGAGAGGCGAGTGTTGATCGACCGTAAAGACGTACCCCCCGGCACCAACCGTAACGCTCCCTTAGTGCCAAGGATCCCGGTGGCTCCTCCTCTAAAAGATGCCGAGGGCAGACCATCACGTGCACAAAGTCCTCCACGTGAGCTGCCGCTCCCTGATATCACAGATGCACCTCCCGCACCCAGTACTCCAGTGGAGACAGTGGTTGTACCCTCACCGGAGTCTGGCGTGGGTGCGGACATCGGGACCCGTCGTCCCAAAGTGGCTGCTAAGCGGAAGTCGATCCCCCGTGAGCCTAGGGTCGGAGGGCAAAAGAAAAAGAAGTCGCTCTTTGCTGCGGACGTCGTGTTCGGTCAGGAACCCCATGCTCCTTATGCCGAGGGTCTGCTCGAATATGGGACTAACGCAGGATTAGTGATGCCGCCGCCGGACGATACAGACTTGGAGGCTGCTCTCAAAGCTTCAGCGTGGTTGGCGAGGCGTGACGCGTGGTTAGCTAAGCTTGCACAGTCAGGTAACTACTAATCGCCTTTCTTTATTGCAACATGTATTCTCCTTTGCCTTTGACTAACGCTTTTATTTCCTTTCTTTTAACAGGCATCACTGATGAAGAAGCCATTGCCGCTTCTCTGAAGATTTTCCAGGAGGAGGAACGTCTCAGAGCGTCTATGGGCCTTAGTAAGTTTTAATCCATCAAGTTTCCATCTTCCTCGTGTTATGGTCGATCTAACCTTTCTCTTTTTATTGCAGAAACCTCAATGCCGTTCCCACCAAGCGACGCAGATGTTTTACCAGCTGCCGATGTTCCCGCTTCCTCTGGGCCACCGCAGGAGGTTCGTCTTGAAGAGCCGATGAAGGATGCCTTAAAGGCTCTTGAGGCATCCCTGAACGAGGATGACGACGCCTTGAAGGAGGCGTCACTAAGGTCCATCGCGACAGCCCGGGAAGAGAGGAGGCGGCAAAGGCGTGAGGTGAAGGTGCGCCGAGCTGCCTTGGCTGCGGGAGCGGGCCCCAGCACCGTCCCTCGCGCTGATACTCCATCCGAAGAGGCCCCTGTCGCCCTATCCACTGCCCGCAGAGAGGTGGCGTGCGCAGTTCGGAGCACAAACGGTAAATCCGCTTCAGGAAATATTTTTCTCAGAGTTTTTATTATAAGGGTTTTTAATGTCATTTGTCCTTATATCCCTTATCTTGCAGGGCCGAGTCCGATCGAGGGGGAGACGGAAACCGTTGATCCCAAAGAAGCAGAGGAGGCGGTACCTGCCGAACTCGAGCCGACGGTGGGTAATGTCGCTATGGCTTTGGAGCCTGAAGTGGAGGTCGAGGGGCCTACCGCCGAGAAGGTCATTGATGCCGAACCTGAAGTGGTGGCAGATGATATGATCATTATAACCGAACCGAGGCTGGTGGTGAACGAGGCGCTTGAGGCCGGCGACCTCGTGGTGATAGTGGATGAGCCGATAGAGACGGCGGAGCTCGAAGAAGTTACGGGCGAGATGGGTACGACTCTTGGGGAAGAGTCAGCCGCTTCCTTCCAAGAATCTGGCAACGCTCCAATTATTGCCCTCCCTGCTTACGATCTCCTGCCGTCTCCTGGTCGCGGTAGCACGACGACGGTCCCCATCGAGTTGGGTGATGAGGCTACGGGCGGTGGCCTTATGTCGATAGAGGAGGGAGTCGCTTCTGTTTCGGCCGGGAGCTCCTCAGGTAAACCTTAGGTTACTGTCTTTCTTATTTTACAATCTTTTCTGACAAGTTCATTTTTCTTGTAACGCAGGTGCAGCCAGCGCCGATACCCCACTGCTTGAAGGAGCGCCTTCAACGACTGCCTTGGCGGTGGTTACCTCCCAACCCTCTCTCATACCGTCTAAGATGTTGGAAGGTATGGGTTTGCAACTTATTAGTCTTATCTTTCAGATGTATAGTGTATGTACTAAAGTCGTGCTGTTGTGTCTTTTCAGGAGTACTTTTTGATCATGTATATCAGATGTTGCTCCCACACTTTTCTTTCCCATCCGAACTTGCTTCTTCGTCTGGTGGCGTTGGTGAGTATGATTTCCGTTGACATCCTTCCTCCTTTTTTTTATTGATGGAATTACCTCTAACCACTTTTTCTCATCTCAACTGCAGTGCTACAGATTGAAGGAGGGGATAAGAGATCAGCTGCGTTGCCGACTCTTCCGGCTTTGCCACCTGCCTCAGCTGGTACAGCGACTATCACATTGATAAAGTCTTCCTTTTTTATTTTCAGAACTGTTATCTGATCACATCCTGTTTCTCTTCAGCTGTCGTTCTGGTCTCGGCGCCCTTTGAATCTCGCATCATAATGCCAGCAGGTCCTTACCTGAGACGTCCATCTTCGAAAGGCGCCGCAAACAGCTTACGTATGCTGAGCGATTATATTGAGGAGCTTGACGTCGAGACCCCTACCCCTGCTGCGGATTTTGCTATAGCGGTTAACCCGATGCTGGTGATACTCGTGAACTTTCACGACGAGGGTATCATCGTATCTTGGGTTAACCAATGCAGGGAGATCGAGGCCCCCCTGCATCGGTTGGAGTCGCTGCGTCCCGCTCCCGAGGCCTTGGCTGCCAGTAATCAAAGAACAGCGTGGATCGAGCAGAGTGCTCCTTACTTCCATCACCTCGAACAAGAAGTCATTTCAAGACGTAAGGAGCGAGGTGAGACTTCGAGCAGGTCTGCCCAACTGCATGCTCGGGTGGAGGCCAACGCCGCACGGCTGAAGGTTGTCTTTGAGGGCCTTCTGCAATGTCTTTCTGAAGGGTTATCATTGAGGCAACACCTTGATGTTGTCGAGCAAGCTGTACCCAGCCAGGAAGCAGCCCAGAAGGCGACAGAGGAGCAACTTTCATCTTTCTTGCAGCAGCGAGCCCAGGTGGAAGCGGAGGTGGCCGCGGCAGCCGCTCAGGAGGAGGCGCTGAAGGAAGTGCGAGAGCAACTTGTGGATTTACTAAAGACACTTCCTCCTCAGTAGCTATCCCCCTTTGTATCGTTTGTAATTGTAGATAAAAGAATGTGTATATATACTTTTTCATTCCTTGACATAATGTATCCTGTACCCAATCAAGTTTATGAATAAAAGATACACTCCCCTTTTTTTTATAATGTGTCATTTTCTCCGTCTTTTCTTTCATTCATTACCAGCATGACATCTTTAATGCAGCTTATTGGCAGATAACTTCATTTCTCCCAGAGATAACGATGGCCTAGACTATAGGTTCAGATCTGCCGCCTAGGACTTTTCAATTCTATGAGCCGTAAGGGTCTCATAGAG
Organism: Agapanthus africanus; assembly: GCA_030015575.1. Classification (NCBI taxonomy): domain Eukaryota; kingdom Viridiplantae; phylum Streptophyta; class Magnoliopsida; order Asparagales; family Amaryllidaceae; genus Agapanthus; species Agapanthus africanus. The sequence continues at coordinate 363,013,472 of JASDDO010000029.1, forward strand.
ACTTTTCTCCCTACGGGTCGAGAGGATCTCGTAGGTGGTTTTTCTCCTTAGGAATCGTGAGGATTCCTAAGTGTGGTTTTCTCTTATAAGTCGTAAGGATCCTACAAGAGAATTTTTCCCTCTTACGAGTCGAGAGGACCCGTAAGCGGTTGTTTCCCTCTTTATCGAAACTCGACTTTGGAGAGTGAGACCCGTGTATAGTATGCAAGAGACCATTTTAGATCGACTTGTAGGGTCCCATCGTTCAGGAAGCAAGTTTTCCCACCTCTGCTGCCTGAGGCTTCATCTTGAAAATTAAGAAGCAAGTCCAATTTGTTGAAGGAATCCCCTTTTCTGAATGATTTGGCGGAATTTCCCCCACCGTCGGATCTTTGATCCAAGGGCTTGTGTTTTACAGAAGAAAATCTTCTTGTTTTAACAAGAACAGAAAAGATTTCTTCAGAACCTTAATTTTTTTTAGCGCAAATGCTCCAGGGTATGACACGTGTCGCACAGCGCACAGTGCAGCGTAACTGCGCTAGCGCATCTGCGCCAACACGTGTCACGCAGCACGCGGCGCATACGCCGCTGAAGCGTTGCTTCCTTTAATTTTGCTTGAAATAGAGCTTTGCTCTGATTGGGTGCGCTGCTTTGGGCGTTGCGCTGAGGCGGCTGCGTCAGACACGTGGCGTATTGCGCAGCGTAAATAATCTGAAGCGTCGCTTTATTAAATTAATTTTCAAGTCAGAGCACGGGGAAGACGAAGCGTTGCTTCATCTCCCGCCTCGGAATTTGAACAGAAGTTCGCTCCGATTAGGGTAAACTGCCGTGACAACTCTTGGAAGTCGAAGAGGCACTTGATGCCTATAAATAGGACCTTTCGTCCCCCCCAGATATTTATCATCTTTCAGATTTCTATTTTCGAAGACCTCAGAGCTTTGTTCTTGCCTTCAAGAACTCCGGTGCCTTGCTCCTCCTTTTTTTTTTAAAGTTTTTAGGAAAACTTTAGGTAAAATCGATTCTTAGATTAATCTTAACTAGCAGAGTTTTCATCCAGGGGACTTTATCCTTGAACATAGTTTTGCTCTCTAGGAATTTAGTCCTCTATGTATATTATTGCTTTTCTATTGCTGATCTTCCTGTAATATTTCCTCCAGGCATAATGGCGGCGGTGCATCTATACAGTTTGCACGAGTTTATTACCTACGACGATATCCGCGCTCAGGGTCGTCAACAAAACCAAGAGTTTACAGACGCTGAATGTGCAGAAGTCATGGGTCGCCTGAACGCAAGCGGTGGTTGGCTGTTGCCTCGTCGTTCGGCCCTTTTGAAAGTCGTGTTGGGAGCCATATGGAGAGCACTTCCGGGTCTTCATGAGGCCTTACCGCTCAACGCGCTGGATGATGCCGAAGACAAGGTGCATTCAGTGTACCTGACAGGGCTGATTTCAAAGAAACGACGGAACAGCCTTATTGACATCCTACACCAAGTCTTCCAGCAGACGACGATAGTTGCTGCTTATCAAAGGCCAGGAGGGCTCGCCGATGATCTCGATATAGAGGAGCGAGAAAGACTGCGCATAAGAATAATTAGAAAGGCCAGAAGAACTCTGGATGGCCTTACTTTTGATTTCCTCAATCCGTGCCCCGGATCTGAGGTTATACCGTTGTAATAATTTGAATAATGTTTCTTATGCTTGTAAAAGAAATTTTTTTAGCAGTATGAATGGAAACCCTTCCCTTTTTCTATTTCAACTTGTCTTATTTCTCGTCCTGAGTCTTCTGCCCATGCATAAATGAATGCGTCACGCACGCCAGATCAAATGTAGACCGGATATTCTTTCTGTCATCTTCTTTTTTTTTATTGTCAGCAGGCTGTCTTAATAACCACGGTTGACGGATGTCTAAAACGAGTATTCCGACTTCCTTAGGAAATAGCGATGGCTTAGGCCGCAGGTTCTGGTCTGCTGCCTAAGATTTTTCAACTCTATGAGCCGTGAGGGTCTCATAGAGGCTTTTCTTCCTACGGATCGAGAGGATCTTATAGGCGGATTTTCTCCTTAGGAATCGTGAGGATTCCTAAGTGTGGTTTTCTCTTATAAGTCGTAAGGATCCTATAAGAGAATTTTCCCTCTTACGAGTCGAGAGGATTCGTAAGCGGTTGTTTCCCTCCTCGTCGAAATTCGACTTCGGAGAGTGAGACCCATGAATAGTATGCAAGAGACCAGTTTGGATTGACTTGCAGGGCCCCATTGCTCAAAAAGCAAGCTTTTCAATCCTTGCTGTCTGAGACTTCTTCTTACAAATTGAGACGAATCGGGGATTTGCTTGCGGAGAGGGTGGTAGCTTTACGAGTTGACATGAGTTAAGAAGCTCTCGTCACGGAGTGTTTGTATCCGTGAGTCGAGGAGTTTGCTAGAGATTATTTGTTTCCCAAGCGCCAAGGATTATTTGTTTCCTTGGGGTTTGAAACGAGTCGAGAGTTCCCACGGGGGCACTGGTGGCTCTGCGGGTCGACGCGGATCAGAAGACTCTCGTCAAGGAGTGTTTGTATCCGTGAGTCGAGGAGTTTGCTAGGGATTATTTGTTTCCCAAGCGCCAAGGATTATTTGTTTCCTTGGGGTTTGAAACGAGTCGAGGGTTCCCACGGGGGCACTGGTGGCTCTGCGGGTCGACGCGGATCAGGAAGCTCTCGTCAAGGAGTGTTTGTATCCGTGAGTCGAGGAGTTTGCTAGGGATTATTTGTTTCCCAAGCGCCAAGGATTATTTGTTTCCTTAGGGTTTGAAACGAGTCGAGGGTTCCCACGGGGGCTCTGGTGGCTCTGCGGATCGACGCGGATCAGGAGGCTCTCGTCAAGGAGTGTTTGTATCCGTGAGTCGAGGAGTTTGCTAAGGATTATTTGTTTCCCAAGCGCCAAGGATTATTTGTTTCCTTGGGGTTTGAAACGAGTCGAGGGTTCCCACGGGGGCTCCGGTGGCTCTGCGGATCGACGCGGATCAGGAGGCTCTCGTCAAGGAGTGTTTGTATCCGTGAGTCGAGGAATTTGCTGGGAGGGTATGGTTCCCTCTTTTTTTATGCCCTTGGATTGTATACAGGGATCGATGTGATCTTAACTGTAGGGCAAAAAGTTTCATTCTTTCATTTTTTTTTATTCTTTCCGCGATGCTCTATCAATTTAGCTTTTATATCGCGAAGGTCGTGATTGCCCAATCATTTCGGCTATTTTTCGCGGTGCCCAATCATTTCGGCTGTTTATTTTATTTTTACTCGCTGCTTTTTATTGCGAGTTGCCCAATCATTTCGGCTATTTCGCATGCATACATTTTACTTGCTGCTTTTTATTGCAAGTTGCCCTATCATTTCGGCTATTTCGTATGCATGTGCGGCTTACTGGCTTTTCGCCGTAAACCTGAACTTGGACACTGATTTTGGCATCAGCACCGCTACAACTGGGATGTTGCCAGGAGCGAATCATCATTTGCCTCTGTCATTGTCGAACAAAGGAGGCTTAGCGATCAGGGTTAGGGTCATGTCGACTAAGGCTTTTGACTTTATGAGCCGTAAGGGACTCACAAAGCTATTTCTCCCTACAAGTCGTGAGGATCTTATAGGTGTATTTTCTTCTTAGGAATCGTGAGGGTTCCTAAGTGTTTTGTTCCTCTGTAAGTCGTAAGGATCCTACAGGAGGGTTTTCTCTTTGTAAATCGAGAGGATTTACAAGGGTTACGCGAACATATCCCCAGTCACGGATGGACCTTGGTTAGGGAAATGTTTATTCGCGCCCGTGGATTGTATACAAGGGTCAGTATTGAGCCACTTGTAGGGCAATATCGAAAGTTGTGGGGGTTGCTTAAGCACAGGTTTAGATCTCTGTAACTTAAGACTTTCAAATCTTACGAGCCGTGAGGGTCCCATAAGAGCGTTCTCCTTACGAGTCGTGAGGATCTCGCAAGTGTATTTTCTCCTTAGGAATCGTGGGGATTCCTAAGTGTGTTGTTCCCTTGTGAATCGTAAGGCTCTCACGCGGGTGGTTTCTCCTTATAGGGTCGAGAGGACCCTACAAGTGTTTCTTAACGAGGTTACGCCCTTTCGGGTTTTCACAAACACTCGCCGGTAGTCCTGCTGTTTTTACTCACGGAGCCCTTTCGGGTTTTCATCCGTGCCCATTTTGCTTATGGACGTACCGCTTTTATTTTCTTTTTTTTTTATTTTCTTTTTCCCTCTTTTTTTTTTACGAGGTCGCGCCCTTTCGGGTTTTCACGAACACTCGCCGGTAGCCCTGCTGTTTTTTCTCACAGAGCCCTTTCGGGTTTTCATCCGTGCCCCTTTTTGCTTATGGACATACCGTTTTTATTTTATTTTATTTTTATATGTTTTTTGTATATCTCGTCAGCCTAAAGATGCTGCGGTAGTAGTTTAAAGACGTTTCGGTCTGCTATTATTTTAAGGACACTTCGGTCCGCTGTTAGTTTAAGGACATTTCGGTCCGCTGTTAGTTTAAGGACATTTCGGTCCGCTATTGAGAAGCTGGCTACTGCTTATAAAGTTTGAGCTTAAGAAGATAGCGAGCGGACATAGTCGTCGTCATCTATCGTTGACCTAGGCTGTGGTTTATTAAGCGTAGTATTTCTTTAGGAAGCGACCGTTTATTGGTCTGAAAGGCCTTTCACCGTGCATGTCCATGAGTAGATAGGCCCCACCCTGGTAAACTTTATCTATGATGTACGGGCCTTCATAGTTCGGCTCGAATTTTCCCCGCTTGGCGCGATTGGGGATCATAGGCCTTTTGACCACTAGCACGAGTTCGCCTTGGTGGAATGTCCTCGGTCGGGTCAATCTTTCATATGAGCGCATCATCTTTGCTTTATAAGCTTCCAGAATTTGTTGCGCTATGAGCCTAGTTTCATCAAGGGCGTCAAGCTCCTCAAGCCGAAGGTGAGCATTTTCTTCGTCCGTTAGCTCGTGGTGAACTGCCACTCGCAGAGAGGGTAACTCTATCTCGAGAGGGAGTACTGCTTCCGTACCGAACACCAACGCGTATGGCGTTGTGTTTGTGGCTGTCTTGAACGTGGTTCGATACGCCCAAAGAGCTTCTTGCAGTCTCTCATGCCAGTCTTTCTTATTTCGGGACACTGTTTTCTTTATAATTTTCGTCAAGGACTTGTTGAAGGCCTCGGCGAGACCGTTAGCTCGTGGATTATAGACTGAGGAATATCTCCAGTCTATGTTATGCTACTGTGCGAAGCGGCTGATTTTATGACTTCGGTAGGCTGGCCCGTTATCGGAGATGATCCGCCTCGGATTTCCAAACCGATATATGACGTGCATTTTGAAGAAATGGAGGATATTCTCCGTCTTCACTTCTCTCAATGGTACTGCTTCTGCCCAGTTAGAGAAGTAGTCAGTCGTCGCTAGGATGAAACGATGTCCTTTAGACGATGTTGGTTCGATGGGGCCGACTATATCAGTCCCCCACATTTCGAATGGCCAGCTAGCTACCGTTGGATGCAACGGATTTGGGTGTTGGTGGATGAAGTCCCCATGAATCTGGCATGAGTGACATTGCTTCGCATATTCGATGCAGTCTTGAATCATCGTGGGCCAGTAATAGCCCATCCGTTTGATCTTCAACTTCATCTTTGGACCTGCTTGGTGAGAACCGCAGATTCCGTCATGAACCTCCTGAACGACTCTTTCCGATTCATCCGGTCCTAAGCATCTCAGCCACAGAGAATCGAATGACCTCTTGTATAGAGTATCATTGACGAAGGCGAAAGACAGAGCTCGTTTTATGAGTTGATGTCTTGCGGACGCATCTTCGGGCATTTGGTGGGACTTGAAGTAGTCTATAAAGACTTCCCTCCAATCCTCAACCTTCTCATGATCTTTTATTTGCAAGGTCGCTTGTTCAGTCACTCCCTTCTCTTCGGATGATTCCGAAGGTATTTCTGCGGGGGCGAGCACCCGACGACTTTGTACCATGATTCTAACGTCATCGAGGTTCTCGTCAGCCATTTCTTTAGCAAGTTTGGCCAACGCGTCCGCTTTGCTGTTATCCGCGCGTGGTATGCTCTCTAAAGTATATGAGGGAATTTGGGTTAGCAGTTGTTGCACCTTTTCACCGTATTTTACCAATTCCGGTTTGCATGTTTGGTAATCGCCGTTTACTTGACTAACGACCAGTTGCGAATCTCCGTATATGAGGAGGTTTTCAATTCCCATGTCAATGGCGATCTCGATACCTGCTATCAGAGCTTCATATTCGGCTTCGTTGTTTGTCCTCGGTTCCGTCAGGGAGAACGCGTAGTGCATTATCCCTCCTTGTGGAGTTATAAAGATGAGTCCTACCCCCGATTTGATTATAGGGGTACTTTGTTTGCGCTTCTTCACGGAAGATGCTCCGTCAAAATAAAGCTCCCATCGGGTATTATCACCATCGATCGCATCAAACGCATGTTCGTCTGGAAGATCGCAGTTTAAAGGAGAGTCGGCCGGTATCGGGTGCTCAGCAAGGAAGTCGGCGATGTCCTGGCCTTTTACTGCTTTGAGTGGTCGATATGCTATCGAGAACTCCACTAAGAGCAGGGCCCATTTAGCGAGTCGTCCCGTCAATATGTCCTTTGACATTAGATATTTGAGAGGGTCCACCTTTGAAATGAGATGGACTTCATGCGCTAATGCGTAATGTCTAAGCTTTGTTATTGCGAAGATCAACGCCAGGCAGTGTTTTTCAATGGGGGAGTAATTGCTTTCTGCCCCCAGCAGCACTCGACTTAAGTAGTAAAGTGCTCTTTCTTTCCCCTGGTCATTCTCTTGTGCCCATAATGCGCCCAAAGAACCTTCAAGGGCGGCCGTATAAAGAATGAGAGGCTTTCCCTTAACCGGAGCGGCCAACACTGGAGGGTTTTGCAGGTACTGTTTGATCTCGTCTAGTGCGCTTTGGCACTTTTGATCCCAGACGAACGGGGCTCCCTTCTTCATCATGTGGCTGTAAGGACGGCACTTTCCTGGGAGGTTGGCTATAAATCGCCGTATGTACGCGAGCTTCCCTTGGAGAGACCGCAGCTGTTTGAGAATTCTCGGCGGAGGCATTTCCATGATTTCCTTGATCTTGGACGGATCTATTTCGATACCCCGGTGTCGAACAATGAATCCCAGGAATTTTCCTGAGGAAACTCCGAATGCACACTTGAGCAGATTCATCTTCAAGTTGTATTGCTGAAGACGTTGAAATACGGTCTTCAGATGCTCGAGATGTTCCTTATATGATTTGCTTTTAACAACGAGGTCGTCGATATAGCATTCAACGATTTCGTGTATAAAGTCATCGAAAATCTTCGTCATGGCCCTTTGGTAGGTTGCACCGGCGTTCTTTAAACCGAAGGGCATCACCTTGTAACAGAATATTCCCAAAGGAGTCCGGAAAGCCGTATGTTTCTGGTCTTCAGGGTGCATTTTTATTTGATTATATCCTGATGAGCCGTCCATGAATGAGAAAATCTCATGCGTGGACGTATTGTCTATCATCAGTTCGGTGACTGGTACTGGGAAATCATCCTTCGGGCAGGCTTTGTTGAGATCCCGAAAGTCCACGCATATGTGCACCGTTCCATTTTTCTTCATCACTGGGACGATATTAGCAATCCATTCAGGGTATTGGACCTCTTGGATAAAGCCGGAGTCTATCAGCTTTTTGACTTCAGCGTTGATGCTCATCTCGAGCTCAAGCCGCATTCTTCTCGGCGCTTGTTTGACTGGCTTGACACTCGGGGATATTGCCAGTCTATGTACAGCAACTTCTGGATCAAGTCCCGGCATCTCGGAATAGTTCCATGCGAAGAAATCTTTATGCTGTACAAGGACGTCTTTTAACGCAGCCACCTTTTCTTCAGACAGCAGCTCGCTGACGAATGTCGGTCGCGGATCGTTTATCGTCCCCAACTCAATTTTCTTAAGGTCATCTGCAGTGGTATGTATTCCGTCCTCCAGTTCTTTCGGAGCTGAGGGAAATTCTGAGATCACCTCATCATTGCTGTTTTCGAGGCACCAGGGAAGGCTGTCTATGTTCTCGGATTGTTCTTGTAGTATTGTTATCATGTGACAGGTACGAATTCGCTTCCAATCCCAATGTGGAACTGGTTTTTCTTTCGCGGCCTTGGGCTCGTGCTTCTGTGGCGGCACCACCCTCCAGTTGTCAGACAGAGTGAATTTGCCAAGCTGATACTGATCTTCGACCCAATTCTTGAAGGTGAAGCAATCTTCAAGCGGATGACCTACTACTCGATGGTAAGAGCAATAGTCCGGGTGTGAGGCTTCGCCTGCTTGTTCAGGGTGTTTAGACTCCGGCAATGTAAGCATCTGATGTTTCAGGGCGAGATCAAGTATTTTCTTCGTTTTTTCCCGAGGAAACGAGTATGCTCGACCCATTTTCTTCATGAGGGATAGGTCAATAACGCTCGATTCCCGTTTGCGTGGCTTCTTAGCCCTGCTTTGCTGCTGTTGAGCGTCTTTTTGGCCTTTCGGCTTATTTCTGCTTTTGCATCGAGCCTTCTTTATATCAGGTTGACAAGGAGCGGCATTTTCATCCTTTACGGCCTGTTGGAGAAGGCGTTGCGTCTTGGCTTTCTCGTAGATGGCCGTCTCACGGTTGTGATCATCTCGGACTTTTTGACCAGCTTTCTTTATAAGTCTATCCATTTGTTCTTCGAACGGCGGACCGGGTTCTTTTGCATCTGGAACTTTCACTGGCTTAGGATTAGAGTCCTCCCATTGAGCATCTACTTCTTCATCAAGGTCATATACGACGTAGCAGCCGGGTAGTAACTCTCGTTTCTTTGAACGGATGTATCCAAGCCCTCTTGTTTCCATTCTCCTGTTAGGCAGTTTGCGTTGGATCCCGGGAATGTTCCAGACCCTGTCATAGAATTTGGCCTCTCTAACGGTCTGTTTGAAGGATATCCCCTGGCGTTTCAGCAGCTTCTTCAAACCTTCTGTATAATATCTGGGAAGACGGATAGGCTGAAGCCTGTCGAGCGTGGGATCCGTGCCATGCCAGACTTCTTTTTCCACCTTGTTTTCTTCAGAACGGTAAAATAGGATTGCCTTCTCGTTTTCTCGCTTGGGAGGGATATAGAATGTCCGCAGCTCTTCTACACTGTAGATATTAAGTGCGTCCAGTTCTTTATGATGTTTAGGCGGCACCATAGCGACTTGCAGACTTTGCTCTTCGTCAGCGGAAGCTTGTATTGAAGGTCGAGCAGAGAATACGACATGGACCTCATCCTCCGAGTCACTACCAAAGACCAATGTAGGAGTGGACGGTCCTGGCTTGTTATGTTGGGGCGGACCCGAATAAACGATCTCCTCTTCCTCCTCGGTATCACTGCCGAAGACAGGGATGGTGGCGTTAGTTTTATTTTCCGGCTTATGACACTTCTCCGTGTCTTCGAAATCTGGCAAGAAGTATTTGGCATCTTCGTATTTGCGGACCTCGTTCACAGAGAACGGGTTCAGTTCTCCCGTCACGGTATACTCGAAACCATCCTTAAAATACTTCATACACTGATGTTGTGTAGAAGGGATGATGTTGTGCTCGTGTAACCATGGTCGGCCGAGCAAAGCGTTGTAGCATGTCTTGGCATCTATGACGTGGAACTTAATGTCCGTGATGAGTAGTCCGAAGCGTAGCGTCAGTATCACAGAACCAAGAGTCTTTGACGATTGGGAGTCGAACCCGGATATGGTGATCTTGTCCCGAGCAAGGTGCTGGATGCTCATGCAGATTTCCTTCAACACCCGCACGTTGAGTAGGTTAACAGACGACCCGTTATCGATCAGGATTTTGCCTATCTTTACATCATGGCAGTATCCTGAAACATAGAGAGGGCGATTATGTTCGCAAGTCCTAAGTAGAAGGTCTTCATCGCCAAAAGTAACATCAGCCGTGTGTACTTCCTCTAACTCATCCTTCATCTTTTCCTCGGCCAGGCATGCTTGGAATTGTTCCGGGTCTTGGAGTGCCTTAATCAACGAATCTCTCGCCTCTTTTGATAGCAAAGGGGCGTCAAGAATGCTGAGCTGTGAGGGCAGCTTCCTCAGATGTGCTAAGACGTTGTAATCCACCTTATTCTTCTTTGGTGGGTTCTTAGCGGTTAACTCTTCCGCAACTTGGTCATTGAGAGTAATATCCTCAGAGACCTTTTCTTTCCCTTTATCTTTTCTGTTCAAGGGTCCGAGGTTCTTTTCAGGCAGCGTCCGATTCCGCAGCCGGATATTTTCGCAGACCTTCGGTTCTTCTTCTTTTCCTGAAGCGGACTCTTTAAAGAGAGGGGCAAGTTCTAGCTCTTCATCAAAATCACTCCCGAATGTAGGCACTTGTGATCCACCGGTGTTAACCATGCGACAATCGCCAGCAGTTCTTTTAAGCCCTTCGGTCGTATTTCTCTGCTCCCGACGAGTTTTACGTTTTTCCCGCTTAAAGCGTTGTCGATGAGCAACGTATCCTTGCCACCATCTATCGAAAGCTTTGCACTCTTGAGTGGGGTGCGAAATCCTCTGATGATATAAGCAATACGAGGGGTGCGTTTCCACTTCACCGGCGATGTTTCCTTCAGAGGATGGTATCTTCATGCTCATTGATATGGCTTTAGCGAACTTTTTCCTCATCCTGAGTTGGCTTTTGTCGGTAGTGGAGGTGTTTTGCTCCAGCGGGATCATCTCAGCTCCTTCATCAAGTCGCTGGCGCTTGGCCCTTTCAAATATAGCCGCCTCGCGCTCCCGATCAGCTTTACTTTTCAACCGAGCTTCATTAAGGAGTGCGTCAATTACTTCCTCTGATGGCCCCAGAACTTTTGGTTCAAGATCTGCCCCCAGCTTTTCGGTGCAAGGAATCTCCTCATCATTCGTGATCGAATGGGAAATCATATGACAGCTCGCCACATATTCCTCGGATTCATCTGATGAACTTTCTCCCTCATCCTCCTCTTGAAAGACATGGCTGAGGAACTCTTGGAATGTAATGGGGGTTCGTGCCTTCTGATTGTATTCCTCCAGCGCGTCAATTTGCTTTTATAAGTCCGTGCGCTTGTCGACAGGCTTCACGGGCTTCTTAGATTTCTTCTTCTTCTTTTTTGAAGTTTTTGACGGCTGGTTATGAGTGTTTGGGCCACTTCCACCAATCTTTTGAATCGGACGAGGTTTTAGCATTCCCTCCATAATTTGTGGATCCAATGGGTTCTTCCACTTGACTGCTGGACATGTCTGAAGATCGTTTAGCATCCTCTTTGTCTTGGCTGATAATACGACCTCCCAAGAAGCTTCTTCGATGACGGAGCATGTTGCCCCTGACGTATTCGTCCCCTTAGAGGTGTGGGGCTGCGGGGGATTCACCTTCATTTGTCAGATAACGCGAACTTGCCCTGTCGGTATTAGTTTTCAAGCCAATTCTTGAAAACGTAGCAATCTTCGATCGGGTGGCCTAGTACTCGATGATAAGGACAGTAGTTGGGCTCGTTGACGTCACTTGGTTGCAACGGACGTTTTGGATCCGGCAGATTTATGAGTCTGTTGCGCAACGCCAGCTCAAATAACCTCATCGTTTTATCGCGGGGGAAGGAATAAGGACGTCCCATCCTATCCTCAAGGGGTACGTACGGGCGCTTATTATTTGGACGAGCAACCGGCTTCGAGTCGTTCGGTTGTTGTTGAGCATTAGCGACAGCGATCGCTTTTCCCTTTCCTTTGTCATTTCGGGAATCCGGCTTTGGGAGAGGGGGTTTATGGCCTATCTGGTCCATCTGCGCTAGTTTGTCAATCAAAGCCTGGAAGGTAGTCGGCTTGAAGAACATCATAAACTGTGAGATGGTTGCTTGTGGATCAAGGGTTCCAACAAACATTCCCACCGCAGGGGCTTCTTCTATGCGCTGCTCACACTTCGACCATAGATTACGCCACCGTATAGCGTACTGAACCCATGTCTCGCCGGGTTTTACCCTAGCGTTAATCAGTGCTGTCATCGGGGTACGTTCACTGGCACTTGCAAAGCGTTGGGTAAACAGCAGCTCCATTTCCGCGAAGGTTTTAATAAAATCATTAGGGAGTTCAGAATACCACTCGAACGCCGTATCTGATAGACTTCCAACGAACTGGCGGAGCAAAAGCTTGTCATCGCCGCCGGTGTTACCGCAAAGCGCCCTGAACTGGGCAACATGCTGATGGGGATTGCCGGTCCCCTTATAGACATGGAACTTGGGAATTGTGTAACCCGGCGGGTACTTGATTTGGTCATACCAGCCTGGATATGGCCGCCCCGTTTTTACGACGTGGCCGGCTGCTTCGGCCGCATGATGAACCCTTATTTGCTGGGCTATGTATTCGTCCAGATCAGTTTTAGAGATTGTATCCTCTTTAGCCAATGATAGAATGGGCTGAGGATTCGATGTCTCTCCCCTATCGTCTCCAAGGACGATCGGAGGTTCTTCATTCGGGGGATCTTGTTGTATCATCATCCCTATCATGTCCTAGAAGAGGAGGCCCATACGCTGTATGTTGGCCGCTTGTTCAGCAGCCTCTTTGTCCTTCTTTTCCAATATTCGGCGAAGGAACTCGGCGTCGGTCTCTTCGTCTCGGCGCTCATCTAAGGATGCTTCAGGGTTTTCTTTTGGCTCTGTAAGCACGGCCATAGCATTCATCATCTCCTGGAGCTTTTGTTGCTGCTCCTGAGCCTTGGTCACTGATCGGGTGAGCGGTCGGTGACCCGTAGAAGTGCGGCTTTCCTCCTTTCCAGAAGCCATATAAACCGTATGAACTGTTATGCCCCCTGACTTGGGGCGTTTAGGTTCACCGCTTTTAGACTTTGCCATTGACGCGGGGGTTTTCTCTGGCCTCCTCCTTTTGTGGGCCGTTGAGGTTGAAGGAACCATTGTAGGGGGCACCCTAGCAGCTGCTGTCCTCTGCTGTTTAATGGGACAGTCCTTGTCTTTTTCCACCTTCGCCTTTTTCTGGCGACGAAAGCGACCTGGGTCAATCACAGAGTCTTGAACCCTTCGCCAAACTTTATAAATCCTTGAAGATAGCCGTTGAGGGGGTTGTTCTTGCTTTGTTTCCGGAGCCCTCTCCGTAGGCGGAGGAGATCTTTTCAGTGTAGCCGTTGGAGAATTCTTCCGCATACTCCGCAGCAGTTCAAAGCTGTTCCCAGTTGGAACAGCAGCGTTGACTTCCACCATCGGAGCAAGTGGAGTTAGCCCCGAGGGGGAATTGCCCCCTGCTTTCCTCACTCGTTGCCAATGGCGACGTCGCGCACGACGAGCCGTTGGGACTGGCTCGGAAATTGAGATGGTTTCTTTTTGCCCCCTGTTTGAATGTGGGGTGACTGCCAATGTCAGCCTATTGAAGACTGATGTCCTTTGACCAATAGGGGCGGGAGTGGGAATCGTCAATCTCGCGAAGACCGATTCTTTGATGGGAGAAACCGCTTTAACGTCTTCCGGGGCAGCGGCCGTTGCCCTCTTTGGGACGGCCACTCTATGGTTCTGATCTAGCCTGGCGAAAACGGAGGCTGTTAGTTTAGTAACGGGCGACCCGTTGACAGGGGCCGTCGTAGTAGTGAGCCGGTCGAAGACCGACTTTTTGCTTACTTCCGGTGCAGGTATTGGTGCAGAGAAGCTTGTAGGTGGGATCATGGTCCCGAAGAACAAGCCGGTGGTGGCTTGGGTCACCTGGTCTGCCGGCAGAGCGAGGAAGGAAGCTGCTTGGGATCCATATGCTACACCTCCTGGTGAGGTAGAGCGTCCGTTGCAGTGGCATTTCGAGCAGTTGGTGTAGTTAGAGGCCATTGAATCTTGAATTCTACACCAAGTAAAAGACCAAATCTTAGTAGCTTGAAATCCAAAGACAACCATTTAACAAACCGCGATTGGTTCGCGAGGACGACACACGAAGTGTGGAGTGGAAAGAGGAAAAGGTCCCACCGGGCGTGCCAGAATCTGTTCCCCTCCGAACGGCAGCGCACAAGACCGCGATGTCCTGACGCTGAGATTCGAGGCAGATGCTGTTTGGTTTTATCCGTCCACCTCTCCGAAGATGCCAAGTTGATTATGGCACCATGTATCGGAGGTTTAGACGGATGCGGCCGATGTAGCAGACTTCGTCAGATTCCCCCTCGCTAGAGGGGTTTTTTGATTGTGGGGACGCTCTTCCCTGCAGGCGCAAGCCCCTGCAGTTAATTACGCTACCGCTTCGCGGTAACAACTTTCTCCTTCTCCAGAATTTCACTTCGTGTCATGTGTGTTTGTTCTGTTTGTGGTTGCCCGTGGATTGTATACGGAGACTGAGTAATGCCGTCGCCCGTAGGACGTGGACTAGTCCAAATCCGTATTTACTTAGATTTGGGTTCGATGTTTTTAGTTTAAGGATGCCTTAGTCGCGTTGCGGCTAAGATCGACTTAAACATTCGTCAAGGATACGTTAGTCCTGTTTGAGACTAAGATCAACTTAACGGGATCGTTTAGATCCGACAAAAGAGCATTTGGGCTCTATTGTGCCAGTTTAGGGACATGGTGGTCCAATACCAGTTTAGGGACATAGTGGTCCACCGTTAGTTTAAGGACGTTTCGGTCCGATATTAGTTTAAGGACGTTTCGATCCGATATTAGTTTAAGGACGTTTCGGTCCACGAGTTTAAGGACCCCGCAGTCCATATTGACATATGTGGTCGTCGGGACCCGTCACCTCTCTGACGTCGTTGAAGGATTACAACGATAAGTGTCAGAGGAGCTTGGAGATGTACCCTCGAACCGGATATAAATTAATTTAAAAGAGCAGTCGTGCTCAGTCAATTTAATTTAAGGACTTATGGCCAAAATTGGGCTAAGTCCAGCTTCAATATTTTTTTTTCTTCGACCTGTTCTAGGGCTTTACCCCTTTTTAGTAATGCACTGCATTATTCTTGTTTTGATTGGGCTCTGCCCTTTATAAATGATGCAGAGCATCTATTTTGTTTGGGCTCTGCCCTTTAAAATGCATAGCATATTTGATTGAGCCTGTTAGGCCTTTTAATTGGGCTCTGTCCCTTTTCTTTATGATGCAGCGCATATGTTTTAGTTTGGGCTCTGCCCTTTTTAAAGTAATGCGTTGCATTTTATTAGGCATGTTAGGCCTTCTTTAATTGGGCTTGGCCCCTTTTGTAAGCAATACAGTGCATTTGTCTGGCGCTTTGCGCTAAGTAATGAGCGCAAGCTCATATGATGATGACACGTGTCATGCTCTGGTGAGCGCCAGCGCAACAGCGCAGTGCGCTGCGCTGTTGCGCTGCTGACACGTGGCGCGCTCTGGTGAGTTGCGCCAATTCCAGAGAGCAAAGATCTATTTCAAGAGCGCAAGTTGTTTTACAGCTGACACGTGGCGCTCTCTCAAGAGCGCAACAGCGCAGTTTGGAAGTGCAAAGCACTAAGAATCTTTTAGATTCAAGAACAGGAGTGCAGAGAACTATTTAATTTCTTGATCTAATTTAGATCAAAGAAAATAAATTTTTCTTTTTTGTTTCAGGAACCAAAGGTTCATAAAAAAGTGCAAAGCACTATTATTACTTATTTTTCTTTTTATTTAAAAATTATTGATCTTGTTCTTAGATCCATAATCTGTCCATAAGAGAATTTTCTCTTTTTCCTAAAGGTTTTTTACCTTTTGTTGTTCTTGAGGAATTCTTCAAGAGTTCTCAAGAGTTCTCTTCTCTCTTTTTTTTTAGCAAGATGTTGATCCCTCTTAATTGAGGCCTAGGGTCCTTTTTATAGTGCCCATAAATTAGTTAAATTTGTTAAAGAGATCTTTCTCTGAGTGATTTGGGGAATTTTCCCCACCGTTGGATCTTTGATCCAAGGGCTTCTGCTTTGCAGAAGAAAATCTTCTTGTTTTAACAAGAACATAGAAGATTTTTTAGAAATTTAATTCTGTTTGGCGCAGATGCCCCAGCGCGTGACACGTGTCGCGCAGCGCAGAGCGCAGCGCAACTGCGCTAGCGCATCTGCGCTGATACGTGTCGCGCAGCGTAGAGTGCAACGCAACTGAAGCGTTGCTTCATAAAAATAGAGCTTTGCTCTGATTGGGCGCGCCTTCTTGGGCGCTGCGCTGACATATCAGCGCTTGACATATGGCGCGTTGCGCCCGAGATTTGAAGCGTTGCTTCAAAATTTTGAATTTTGAATTTCAACAGAGCTTTGCTCTGATTGGGCGAAACAGCTGGTGAATCTCTTAGATGACTCATTTTTCCATCTTTACTTGGAGGAGCACGGTGATGCCAAATCATTGCCTCGACTGTTTTCTTGCACCTGAATAGCCTCTGCAGCCTCTGTGTTATGGGAAAGTATCATGCTATCTTGACAGGTGTATCAAGCTTCTTATCGGATTCTTTCGGCTTATACCTGGCCTCTCCGCATGTTGGACACTCTTTCAAATCTGAATTCTCTTTCCGGTACAACACGCAATTTTTGGGACATACTTGAATCTTCTCACACTTCATACCCAAATCAAACATCATCTTCTGGGCTCCATACCTGCTGTCGGGCATGTTATTTCCCGGGGGCATAGAATCTTTCAAGAACTTCAGAAGTATCGTGAATGGCTTGTTGCTCCATCCATTTAGGCACATAATCTGGAAAAGTTTGACGAATCATGAGAGGGTGGAATACTTTGCATTCTTATAAATTGGTCTTCTAGTATCATTCATGAACTTTTCATACTTATCCGCACGCGGTCCTTGACCGGAAGGAATGTTATCTTCAAAACGAATACTATCACCTAGGGCGGCCTCTACCATATCCTCCATTTCTTCTCCTGAAAAGAAGTTACCGTATTCTTCTTCTGCCGCATTACCGTCTTCTCCTTCTTCTTCCGCATTACTGTCTTCTTCTTCTCCTTCCCCGTGATATATCCAAGTTGTATAAAATCTAGTAAAACCATGTTTAACGATGTAAAGCTCTACGAATTCTACCTTCTTCCAGTACTTATTCCCACATCTATCGCACGGACAGAGAATCTTCTCTAACAAGATCTTATTATGTGAGCGTGCAAAAGCAGCAACTCCTGCGACAAACTTAGGTTTCATACATTGTTTCCAATCCACGTACATCCAGTCCTTAACTTTGATGTACTTATGGGCCATGTTAGACTGTATAACATATAAATTGTAGGTTATGATGACTATATTGAGAAATCTAAAAACGGGATGGTTACTGACAAAGAAGAAAAACCGTAGATGCAAGTTTGTCGTTGAAAAAATAAATTATCGATAAACAAAATTAGATTTGAAAATACCCAAGTATGAGTTGTATTCTGTGTATGTGTGTTTCAATTTATGATTTCGCTTAAGTTTAGGATGTTAGTGTGTATGTGCTTTGTGTGCGTGTTTGTTGTGTATTCATGTTATATGTGTGTGTTTCGGCTGTCGAGGTAAGGCTTCTATCCCATTAAGAATGTATAGAGCAGACACCCATTCGCTTATGCTTTCATCCGTTTCAAGTAAATTTCGGCAGCACCTCCCCGTTTTTCTACGAGTACACTGTAATATAATAGTAATCATTACAACGATGTGAAACAATGTTGAAATGAACATCTAATCTATCTTTGTACATGGAGAACCAGCAGAAAAGTACTAACGAAATAACTCGAAACGAATGAAAACACAAGTGAATGCAGGTGTTTGCTTTATACATTCCTAATTTGTCCACACTGGACAAATCTATCGGTTATCATACGATTGAATCTCCTCGTCACATAGACTACATACGATTGAATCTTCTCGTCACATAGACTACACGACAGTTGTTAGTACCGAACTATACCGTCCGATATTTAACTTTTGTATAGTTCTATGTCATGATGAATATCGAACGTATGTTAACCGATAGACGGGGACTAAGTTGTGCTTTGATTTTCACATATGAGTATCGATGAGAATATGAAAGTTTCATATTATGATCGAGTATCATATATTGGTTTTAACTTGAACATTTAACTTGAATAGGTTTTACATTTACGTTTCGTTATTAAGGGTTCGAAGTTTTTAGTTTAGGGTAAATTTTTCTTGCGTTTACAGTAAAGTTGTACGTTTACGTTATCATCGAGTATCCTATTGAATGAACTAGTGCACCCTAAACCCTAACCCTAAGTAACCCAAATTAACCCTAATCATCACCATAACTCAAATTATCCATAATTAACCCAAAATTAACCCAATTAATCCAAATTAACCTAATTAACCTAAATTAACCCTAATCCTAACCCTAACTCAAATTATTCCTATTTAACCCAAAATTAACCCAATTAACCTAACCCTAACCCTAATCAATACCCTAACACAAATACACTCTACTTTACCTAATTAATCCAAATTAACCCTAGCCCAAACCTTAACCCAAATTAATCTAACCCTAATCATCACCCAAACCACAACCCTAATTAACCCAAAATAACCATAACCCTAACCATAACCCTACATAATCCACCCTAGCCCTAACCCTAAACCGAACCCAAACCCAAACCCTAATTATCCCCCAATTAACACTGAAATAGCTATAACCCTGACCCTAACCCTAAAATTAAGATTAACACAAAATGCATACTTATAAAGGGAAAATGGAAATTAACTCACCTCAGAGTAGTTTTGCCGGCGGGAGACTGTGGTACGGCCAACGATGACAAGACACGGTCGACGACGAGCTCGCGGAAGAATTACTGATCTTGACAAGACACAGTCAACGACGAGACAAAGTAAACGACGACTGTGGTGAGGCCAACGACGACGACGAAGTTGACGATGGGTGTACCGGCGACGAGGTATGGTGGCGAGGAGGCGCGCGCGGGAATCGATCGCAAGAGAGAGAGGGAAATTTTAGGGATGACGATGGAGAATTACTGAGCTTTATTTTTTTTTATAAATAACCCATTGTTGCCCCTACGGATTAATCCGTAGGGCTTTCTTTTGCGGCTCCGTAGGGCCAAATAAAAGATTACATTTTAATATTTTTTAATTAACACGTAAAGCACCGTAGGGGCAACCCTATGGACCTACGGATTAATCCGTAGGGACAGTAAAAAGTTGCCCCTACGGATTACTATAGCCGTAGGGGCAACCCTTTATTGCAGTAGCGTGTATATTTATCTTCAAGTTATCTAAATACTAATGTGGTTGCTTATGCAGAATTTGAGAGTTTTGGTCATTGTTTTGTGGCCGCTCTTCTTGATTAAATATTAAATGAACAATTGCTTCGTCTTCTTTTATGAAATTGTCCGAAATAAAAAAGGATCCTAGAGCTTCCCATATCTAGAAAATTGGATCAAATTTAATTTGAATGACTGGGTTTCGATCCCTGGTGGGTGAAGTGGCTACAATTTAAGGCTTTAGGGGTAAGTTTGTGGGTCTCTTGATGTGTGATGTATACGTCAGTGTGTTGTGTGTGTTGTATGTATAGTGTAGGGTTTACGAGCCAATGCCAAAAACATAAAATAAAAAATAAAAAAATTAGAATTTAATTTAGTAACTAATTAGGGAAACTGTTTCTACACCCATAGCTTGATATTGATTTTTTTTAAACCCATGAACCTTTAAAAATATCAAAAAATACATGATATCCGATCCTATATTTTGAACCTAAAAGTACATATGTATAAATTATATGATGAGGAAACGGGGCCTACAGGGACATTGTAGGCACATAACTACAGTGTCCAGACGTCAGGCCTTATGGGACCCAGAAGCTTTTTTGAATATAGCCTCTTGGGCCTCACGAGGGCCCCACAAGGCCTGTGGCCAAGACTATGGGCATGCAGTGTCCTTATAGGCCCCTTATAGGCTTATACAATACATAAGAAAATTTACAATCCCAATATTACCCTTATCTTCAACCTAGCATCCAACATTCATCTCAATTCAAACTAAAGCTAATTTGGATTTCTCAGGAAAAAAAGAAATAAAATAATTTAGATCCGCCGTCTCTCTCTCCTTTCTCTCTCTCTCTCTCTTATTTATGAACCTTAGCCCTAACCCCCCAAGGGCCGCTGCCCCCTCACTATATTAAATACACATCCATTCCATCTTTAATAACCAAATTTTCATTTATTTACTTTTTGAAAGGAAAATGTCAAATGGATAGTATTTATGAAAAAGAATGAGATTTTATTTGTTTTTTATCATTTGTATATATTCTTCATTTAGTTTTTGTTTTCATCCAATGTAATGAGTTTATTTCATGATGATCGATCTTGAATCTAATGATTCTTATTTTGCTGAAAATATACCTGATGATACTCATAACTGGGAACTCCCCAGATCATGACGCATGGTAGATGACGTGTCCCAGGACTCATGCAAACAGGGCAAGCATCTTACATTGGAGGCATTCCCTAGGGTACCGTCCGAAGCATGACCCGACCTTCGCCGGGTCCCTGAACACTCCTATGATCGCCCCTGCAAAGAACCATCGGCTCGCCTCCGAGCTCTCCTAAATGCTGAGCTTCCTCATCCCTCCCTGCTCGCCTCCGATCTATCACAGGACCGAGCTTCCTCGGCCTCCCGCTCGCCTCCGAGCCTCCCGCCGAGCTAAGCCTCCTAAGTCCTTCCGAGCGACCTAGAACGAAAGTCACAGGCACCTCCGCCATGGATCCGCCATCTCGCCAGATACGAGATACCCGCCGCCCCATGATCCTGCGTTCCATGCCACCGTATCCCCTCATTAACGAGCGTATCTCGTCATTAATGGGGGGATCCCGTCATTCGCGCAGGAGTAACGTCAGGGGAGTAACGGCCGGCGAAAATCTCGCGCCAGCTCGCTCTAAGCGACCACTATAAAAAACTCTCTCCCAGATGACTTAGGTAACGCAATTTCATTCTAATAAGCTGCTACTCTGCCCAAATACCTTGGCTAACTTGATCGCCGGAGGGTCCACGGAGGGTCCACGGTGTATGCTACACACACACCGTCAATAATTGCCATGTCACACACAAACCATTATAGATACTGTATTGCTTGGTTAGGGACCTTGTGACATAGATTTGTACTGCTTATCACATATGACATTTACCATACCTGTATTCCTATAGAGTATTGTACCATTAGTGATAGATACATATACCCTTTACGATACATCTACAGGTATACCTTGCTCATGTTCTACTTATACCCAGGGGTATACGACACCGGTTCTTATAGGTAGATACCTATACATTGCTACACATGTATGTTACACACATATTCAGTTGCTGTTACATATTTACCTTCACTGATGTTACTTAGCTGTACCTTATTGATTTCGCATTTCAGATACATCGCATATATTTATTCCTGGATTTGTGCATTGTTTATTGGGATTTTACATGATGTTTTCTGGATTTGGGAACCGCGGGAGTTCATGAAATTATGCATATATTGAAAAACCCGGTTTCCTTGATATGATATTTGCGCATTAACCATGATTTTATTGGTGCTGATTTATATATACCCCTACAAGGAGGCGTCGAGGCCGTAGAGGGTACATGGTGGGGCCCGGTATGGTTTCCCTCGGCAAGAAGATCGATGGACTTTGCCGATTGAGCCTGGAGGCGGGCGAGTACCTACCGGTGACAGTACCAATGACTCGGCGGGGATCATGGAGATACCGTTGGGAGTCATGTACGTATGCATACGTCGAAAGGCGAGGGTCAGAGCTAGGCACTCGTGCTTTCGGGATAGCGTATAATACGTGATCAGGATTTCTGTGTCGATGCTTGGCATATGGTTTTCATGATATTTCTTTAACACCTTTGTATATATACAGGGGATTTATCCATTGTTATATATACCCTTACACCAATATTAGTGGAGTAGGACGCTAATATATGTGTATTGACCCCATCATATTTATTTCTGCATATATAAATATTTAGGATGCTAGAATCTTACTTGAGATGTGATTTGGGATATTAGGTGATTCATTGAGATTGGATATTGGATATGAAAGAGATTGTTGATTTGTACATTCGTTGTATCTTGTACTCTCCATCTACTATTATGTTGTTAACTTAGAGACTTGGTGAGGACGATATTGTATATTATTTATGAATTTGTTGTCTTTTATATACAGCTTTTTCTCTATTGTCTTTATTTCTTCGTTACGGCGTCGTATATTTGTGTTGTATTCATCTTGGCTAGTTTTTTACAAAAAGGGGTGTTGCCAAAATTTTAAAGAAAGAAAGCAGGACTTTTAAAGAATTTGGGTTGCGATTTCAAATGTTTCAAAAACTTTTATTATCTTTTCCGTATTTTCATGGTTTAGATTTCTGGGTTAGGCTTTCTTTTACCGTGTTACTTCTTTAGGCGTTGCGTAGTATTAGGGCCGTCACGCGCCAATTTCGGGTCGTGACAGTAAGCATCTCTGTCATCCAGGTCACTTTGGAAACCTTAACCGATAACCGCCTTCCAAAGGAGGCTGCCGTTATCTTATACCAAGAACATCCTCTTATGTTCATGATAGCTTCTTTTTATTTCTCGAGGATTGGATTAATATATGCTTTTTCCACATAGTGCAAAAGCAATATCTGATGTTGTATAAGGAATTGGATGATTGACTCAATTGTCTAAGGAAATGATATGTCATTCATGTCAGTCCCTCTCCTCATCAGTCTAGAAGGTATCTCTTTAGAGAGGGTGACTCCATTACTTGCGAGTACACCACCACGCCAGGAGTCGTCCATTCTAAAATGCTCTTAGAATGCTGTCCAAATACCCGATTGGGAAAATTCCCAAATCTAAATCTAAAACCAGAATCCCTGATATATTATCCATCTGGTTTTGTACAAGACATTACATGATTGACTCAATTGCCTAAGCAAATGACATGCCATTCATGACAGTCTCTCTCTTCATCAGTCTAGAAGACATCTCTTTAGAGAGGGTGACTCTATCACCTGCGGGTACACCACCATGCTAGGAGTCGTCCATTCTAAAATACTTTTAGAATGTTGTCTAAGTACTCGATTTGGGAAACATCCCAAATCTAGATCTAGTCACCAGAATTCCTGATATACTATCCATATCCAACATGGAGAAAACACTTTATGACAACCAAAGTTTGACCGATTGTAATATAGGAACAACACTTCTTATCTGGAGTATGTCATCCAAATCTCAGGACAGTACTCCCTACATCCTTTTTACTAGATTCATCTGTTGTTTTGATGAAGTCAATCACCTTGACTGTCAGATAAAAACAAATGATCCGTCTCCGCTATCCATGCTTTGGTCTACGAATAGACATAAGCAACTTGCACATATTCCGCTACTCCCACTGACAATGATAAACCTCTAGCAGAATCATATACACGTGCACTTCCAAATTTCCAGTTGGAAAGACGTTATAGTCACCCACTTGCCAGATATCATAGCCATGAAATGCATCAGCGCCAAATCATATCTATATGGATTTCAGCGTAAACACTGAAGTAAAAGTCACATCATAATCCACAACGGGTATTTGATGAAAATTCTTTACAATAAGTCTAGTCTTGTTAAGTTAGTACCTTTTTACCTGCACAGATCTCGAAAGATCTAGTTGCTCCTAATGGGTTTTACCCCTTCAGGAGCACCCAACAAAGTCCAAAATCCATGACTTGCTGAAGTGCATGGAGTCCATCTTGGGTATGAAATATCCGGTCACCTAAAAGTAACCACTTCCTATGACCTGCTGATAACTAGTAGGGGGAATAGCAGTGTCAACCCATATCCGTATGGACTTCAACATAGATACTAAGGTAAAAGTCTCATCACAATCCACAACGGGTATTTAATGAAAACCCTTTACAACATGTCTAGCCTAATTGGGTTAGTATCTTTCCATGTCACGCCTTGCTTCCCAATAGACGGAAATGGTGACACGGTAAACCCACGACGTATTTATTTCGATAAGGTCACTTCCCAGAATAAATACGCTAAGCGTAAATGAAGCAATATAAAACGAAAAGAAAATTAACATGAGATTAAAACTTCAACAACTTTATTTACATTCAACTTGGTTCATTTACAATACATGATTTCAACTGAAAGAAAATACAAGAAAAGAAATGCCTAAACATGTGGCATACATAAACTGAGAAGAAGATAATCAGTCTAGGCCTGAGTCGCGATCAGATCATGCTCCTCCTCTGAGATGCCTCCCTCCTCAGTCTCCACAGTATCTGACAAACATTCCAAGAAAACAAAGGTGGGTGGAATGCCTGTCAGCGAACTATCGCTCGGTAAGTCCCCAAGATATGAAGTGAAATATAAAGTGTAATGATAACGGAAGTGCATATCATGAAAAATTGATTAAGAGGTATGGTGTCTCAGCATGTCATTTTATGTAAACATGGCAATTTTATTTAGCATGCAGTTCTTTCATAATATATGTGAACAAGTATGGTAATATATATGACAAGTAGGTAAACATGACAGTATAGCATGAGAATGGAAAACAAATATGACATGGCCGTGTAGTGTATGTATGGTGAACATGCAGTGAATGTAAGTGTCTTAACATGTCTCTACTTAGGTACACTAATTTAACACAAGTTCAAGAATGAATGTCAACTAATCTCAAGAGTGTTCTCGAACCCAACAGGCTGTAATTCAGAGATAAGGAACCAAGAGCCCGAATCAAGTGTTAGTAACGGGACTTCAACCTAGTGTTGAGATATTCCAAACTCAACAGTCTGTAATCCGGGAGCAAGAAAACACGGGCCCTCATGATAGCTTGCTTGTGTTAGTAGACATGGATTCATGATCTAGTGGGACTCATGAGATTTCATTGGATTCACATAAGAACTACCCCCCAACACCCCATATATGCAAAGTTATAGCTAAAATTACCAGCCTTGCTCGAATCCATGAATATATCGAGTTGCAAGATTGAGTTCATGTCTATATCATGTATTCATGTTAAGTATTCATGTCAAGTTGTATTTATGGTTCGAGTCAAGTCATAGTGTTTAAATAT
Organism: Agapanthus africanus; assembly: GCA_030015575.1. Taxonomy (NCBI): domain Eukaryota; kingdom Viridiplantae; phylum Streptophyta; class Magnoliopsida; order Asparagales; family Amaryllidaceae; genus Agapanthus; species Agapanthus africanus. Next base: position 363,038,447 of record JASDDO010000029.1, read on the forward strand.
TCATGTTTCGTTTTAGTCAGGTTCAAGTGTTCTGATTCATGATCAATAGTCAAGTATACCTGTTTGAGTTCAATATTGATTTCGTGTGTTCAAGTTCATAATCAAGTATTCGTGTTTGGTTTTAGATTCAGGTTTTGTGTTTGGATTCAGACTTGAGTTAGACTCAGACTTGAGACTGATTTAGATCTTGAATTAGGTTCGGGAGTTATCGGTAACTATTGCACATGGACGGCAGGATTTGTGTTTTTTTCCAAGACAATTACCATTAATAACACCGTTAAGTTTTCTACCTTAAATAGGCAAGCACTCTCTTTCTCTGGCTCCGTGGGGCTCAAGAGAATTGATCCCGCTTAAACCTATATTTACTAAAGTCCTTAAATATAGTTTTATATAACTCGAGAGGGTTTTATGAAAAATATTTTTAATATATAGTTTCAAAATAATCTCGAGAAATTATTTATATTATTTAGGCTTTTCATGGATGTGAATTTTAGGGATTTGAGGTATTTTAGTGATAATAGCTTAGCTTGGAAAGTTCATGGTATTTTATTGTAAAGCTTGACTTTTGTTGGTATCTTAATGGTATTTTAATGAAACTTGTAATTCTTTCATTTGAAAAAATATAAGGTTATTATATTTTGAAAATATATGGATTTTTAATATTTATATAATTATAAAAAAAAAATTTATTTAAGTAGAAATTTGCGTTTTTTCTTAAAAACCGTATTAAAAACCTTTCAAAACCGAATGCTCCGTGAGGAGGCTTCCATATCGCTCTACTAGCCCAAGAATGTGCAATAATCTACACTATCCAATAGCGGGTCCCCTAAAAAGGGTTGTAGAAGCTTATTTGCAAAGGAATTTTAAAATACAATTCCAAAGAAAACCGTTTTTTATAGTAAATGATATTTTGATGTAATCTTGTGTTCGTAACTAAAAATATGTTCGAAGAGCATCGTGATATGGAGCCATGTGTGTATGTGAGAGGTAGGTCATTACCTCATGAATTTTTCTAAAGGTATGTTTAAGCAAAACAAATAAAGATGGTATATACAAAGTTCATGGTATTTTAATGTAAATGTTAAATTAAAGTTATGGTACAAGACATATTTGAGTGAAAGTTGGTTCTAAACCTTAGTTTTATGATTACAAAATTTTTGTAAGGATATGGATGCCAAATATGTAAGAAAAAGTGGATTTTTTTAGTATAGAAGAAGATGTCGGTATTAACTCCACTTCCGACATATGTTTTGAAAAAGAATTTTTTTAGAGAAGAAGAATGAGGATTGAAAGGGACTTACAAGTGAAGTGGATAAAAGGAAAGTGTAGAAAGAGCGGGTTGTCGTCGTGACGTTGCGGGGTTGCCGGAATATGCTTCGATCCTTGTCGGAACTTGGTCGCTTGCTAACTCCTCTTCTACTCCACTTGTACTTAAGAAATTTTGAGAATTTTGGCTATAATTTTCAGAATGATGAAGGGCTTGAGTATGGGGTAGTATTTATAGTGTAGAATTAGGGTTTTGGAATTAAAAAAGTGAATTAAAATGAGGATAAACGGGGAATTGAAGGGTTTCCATTTGATTACAGAGCAATCAAACAGTGCATGAGAGTTAGGGGTAAAGGAAGGATCGTGTGTGCAAAGACCGAGCCTCATTGGGCTCGGGGGGACCGTCGGTGCCGGCCGTGGGGGACATCTCGCCGGTCAATTTTAGGAGTGGGGCCTGTGGATTCTTGCCATGTGTTTCTCTCTGTTTTTAAATCATTGTGCACATGTTTGATTTTTCTGTCTTTTCGTTCTTGTGTGCATTGCACGTGTAAACTTTTGGGCTTCCAAAAATTTTAAAAGAAAAATCAGAAAAAATAATGTGTCTGATAGGATTCTACGTCATAACAATGTAAGGGCTTTACCAGTGAGCTATAAGTTATTTCTTGCTGTTCTTAAACATGATTAACTTATAACTTGCACTCAGGCTGTGAAACTCTATTCTGTATTTTAACAGAAGAATTTCCGTACTAAGATTTCAGAGTCGTTACATTCTACCCTCCTTATAAAAATTTCGTCCTCGGAATTTATACAAGGAAGTTGTAACAAATTCAAGAAAACCTTGATTATAGCGGTGGTGAAAGAACTACTGATATTGTACCAGAAGTGTATGAAAATGTTTAGGTAGATGAAAGTCCAACAGGATGCAAGAATTTGAAAGGCTGAAAAATCTGGGGGGGATTTTACCAGGGTTACCTTGACCCATAGCTTCGGCTTCCACGGCCGTCAAGGTGAAAGCTTGCCGTCTTTGCACATTTCTTTGTGCAAGCTGATACATCGATGGCTGACGAGATAAAGGTGGTCCACGTGGAGGTGGTGCAGGAAGAGCTAACCGAGTAGGTGGAGCTTGAATAGCTGGTCCAGCTGTGGGAATTTAGCCAGTTTGGTTGTATGGGCAAGTTCCTATAGTGTGTGAGGATGATCCACATATCGGAAAAAGACCATTCGCTCGACGACAATCTTTGACATAGTGTCCGGTCCTCTTACAATAGATGCAGAAGTTCGGTTCAGTCTCGGAAAATGATCTTCCTGGTCTCATAGTTGGTGCTGGGAGAGTTGTCCTAGAAGAGGCTCCTCCAGTAATCTGATGGGCGGGACGTTTCACCGACCAACTGTGGCCTTCTCTTCTTCTTAATGACAGCTTCATAGCGACGGGCTAACTTCAAAGCTGCTTCATGTGTCAGGTATTCTCCCGTTGCTAGGGCAGCCTGAATCTCCGGGCCTAATCCTTGCTGGAAGCGTCTGGCTCTGGTTTCTACAGTAGGAATTAGATGGGCGGCGAATCTGCTGAGCATAGTGAATTCAGCATCGTACTCCTCCACTGACTTATCCCACATGGATCCTTGTTGCATGTGGATGAATTTTTATTCCATCTCGAAGTGCGCGGTTTCCGGAAAATACTTGGCATAAAAGAGATCACGAAAAGTCTTCCACTCAATTGGCTGCTCAAGACGGCTCTCCTCGGCCTTCCACCAGATTCTGGCATTGTCAGTAAGCTGGATTTTTTCTATTCTGACCTAAGCCACTTCTGGGACTTGAGCTACGGCTAGGTCGTTTTCAATGCTCTGTGCCCATTCCTCGTCCTCAAGTGGTTTCTCCTTCCCTGAAAAGTTCTTCGGGTGTAACGCTCAAAATTGTTTCACTCCCGGTGCTTCTGCGTCAAAGCGGATGAAACTTTGCTGAAGGAGAGCAGTCTGCTCCTGCAAAATCGTGCTTTGAACCTGCTGACCTTTAAGTAGTCTTTTAATAGCCTCCAGAAGTATTGTCTGTTCTGTGAGTGGTGCAGCTACGGTAGGTGGAGGTAGTAAGACGGTAAGGATGAGTGGTGGTGTACTTCCATCGTTGGTGCTAGGGTTGCTGGGAGAATCCATCACCTTAGATAGAGAAGAAAGATTAGGATAGATTCAATGGAAATTGAATTGCAAGAAATGTAAAATTGTTGAATCTCATATTTCTTGTTATATATTGCTTATGACATCATGCAAAACGGACCTGCATGGGCCGCCAACAAAACCTGTCATGCCTCGTTTCTCAATAGACGGAAATGGTGACGTGGAAAGCCCGCGACGTATTTATTTCGAGAAGGTCACTTCCCAAAATAAATACACTAAGCGTAAATAAAGCAATATAAAATGACAAGAAACTCAACATGAGATAAAAACTTCAACAACTATATTTACATTCAACTTGGTTCATTTAAAATACATGATTTCAACTGAAAGGAAATACAAGAAAAGAAATACCTAAACAGGTGACATACATAAACTGAGAAGAAGATAACTGGTCTAGGCCTGGGCCACGATCTGATCGTGCTCCTCCTCTGAGATGCCTACCTCCTCAGTCTCCACAGTATCTGATGAACATTTTAAGAAAACAAAGGTGGGTGGAATGCCCGTCAGCGAACTTTCGCTCGGTAAGTCCCCAAGATATGAAGTGAAATATAAAGTGTAATGATAAAGAAAGTGTATATCATGAACAATTGATTAAGAGGTATGGTGTCTCAGCATGTCATTTTATATAAACACGGAAATTTTAATTAGCATGCAGTTCTTTTGTAATATATGTGAACAAGTATGGTAATATATATGACAAATAGGTAAACATGACAGTATAGCATGAGCATGGCAAAAAAATATAACATGGCCATGTAGTTTAGATATGGTGAACATGCAGTGAATGTAAGCGTCTTAACAGGTCTCTACTTAGGTACACTAATTTAACGTAAGTTCAAGGATGAATTTCAACCAATCCCAAGAGTGTCCTCGAACCCAACAAGCTGTAATTCAGGGGTAAGGAACCATGGGCTTGTTGGAGATAGTGCCCTCAGAGTCAATTATTGGATCACAGGCATGTGATTGCAATGATTGAGGGGAGGACCTATCCCAGTAGGACAGTCTTACTCGAGATGATAGTATGCTGTCCGGTTTATCTTTATCATCGTGTACTGCTTTAGGTGACCTTTCGAGTCGCTATTGCACGTTGATAGAGCCCCTAGGATCCTTGCTTGACTACCAGCAGTATGAGGGCGATCATATACGTGAGAGCTGGAGTCTATAAGCACATCCTTAAAAGGTCCCTAGTCGTGGGAGTTTCGAGACAGGGCATCGATTCTACAGAGTAGACTAGTGTATACAGTCGAGACCCCGACGAGGGGCGATGGCCGGTCTCACAAGCCACTGGTGTCAGTTGGTTCACCTAAGATGTATACAGGTGCTCATTGGGTTATGAGTACACCGGACAGGACTCGCCGGGAACCTGCTAGTTGGTATTATACCTGACGTCAGATAGCAGTTCCCTGGTGACATGTATACAGGTTAGTTCATCTACCTGAGATCGTCATTTGTCTCGTGTGAGTTCCCACTGTGCTTTGATTACTACCCTACCACGGCTCAAAGGAGTCGTGCAAACAGGTTTTAGTTGGGTACAGTCCCGAGCCAGATGGAGGCAGTGAGCGGATCTGCAGGGGTTCGTCTCTCCCGGTGTTAGGGGTGAGGTCGCGCTGTGTCTAGGAGAGCCAGAACATGAAAAGTCCTTGGCCAAGACAGGAGATTTGCAGGTAGGTATTCCAGTAGTATCTCAGGGTGTTCTGGGCTACACTCCGACACGACTTGTACCGCTATTGGGGGTCTGACTTTTACCAACCCCCTAGGCCCGCCATGCGATACTCATAGACGAATGGACCGGACTGTACGGATATTGTCACTGACAGGCTCAGTAGGGTGTCAGGATGAGTTCGCTCATCGACGTCCCTTTTGGTCAATAGCTGGTGGCCCGTTATGTATTGGCTGATATCTCTGACGTGCTAGTGGTTAAATCCACAGCCATAGTATTGACGAGTCTTTAGAGTCCACCACACACAGTTACTCAAGTTTCAGGAGAAACGCTGTAGAGGCCGTATGGAGATATGGCAGGGTTCGATCAGATACGTGCGGTATTGCACGGATCGTGATCGGACAGATTTTACTAGCCGGCTTTGGCTTAATCCGGATCCTAGTATTAGATAGTGTAGTTTTGTCTCTTTGCATTTGTATTCAGTGGGAATACGAATGCGGGCATGTATATGCAGTAGTGGGGTTTTCCTGTAATTTATTACGGGATCAGTTTTCTGAGGTTGCCAGTTTGTATTCCGTTCCGGCCAGTTTTCCTTTGTTCTTTCCCGGCCGGACTTTTCCAATGGAAGGGGTTATTTGCAAGTTTGCAAATAACTCTTTATGGAGGTGTTATTTGTGAAATGGGAGATTATGAAAGTATCTTTTGATACCATTCTTTTCTATCATCATGGCTTGCTTTATTGTGATTAGAAATGAGATGAAGTTGATTTGATTTTGTTATCATTGCCTTTTGGATGTGGTCACCCCTTTGCTTTTACTACCATCACCTCCCTTCATGTTTCAATTTGATTCTCTCCACCATTTCTTTTGAGGAGGGGCCGGCCACACAAGGAGAAAAGATGAGAGAGTTTTCATTTTTGTGGGTGTGGCATTTTCTTCATCTCATTTCCTTGCTAAAAATTGTGAGCACCATTTTCCTCCAAAGCATTTTTCTCTCATCTCCATCATGGCAACTTCTATAACCTCAAGAGACAAAGTCTACTACACTTGCCTACAACAAATCTTGGACGCGTCGGCTAGCCAACTTCGTGCCCGAGTTGCCTCGTTCAAGAGGTGGGAGCCCGTAAAAGAAATCGGCTACGTGGTGCCCTTTTCCGACGAGGACGTGACGGACGGAGATTCCGCGGGAGATCGGAGTGGAGACGAAGACCGAAGGACACGGATCGCTTGGTATAGCTTCTCTACTCTTTTCTTGTTTGCTAGTAGCTAGGTTAATGGCCCGATCCGGGTGAAAAGTGCGCGGTGGTGCCGGTTTGCTAGTTTGCAAAGTTTTTGTTTCCGCGTTTCCGGCGTCGGATCGACGGCCGGGGCGCCGCCGCGGACTTACAGGGCTCGAATCAAGTGTTAGTAACGGGACTTTAACCTAGTGTTGAAATATTCCAAACTCAACAGGCTGTAATCCAGGAGCAAGGAAACACGGGCCCTCATGATAGATTGCGTGTTAGTAGACATGGATTCATGATTTAGTGGGACTTCTGAGATTTCATTGGATTCACATAAGAACTACCCCAACACCCCATATATGCTAAGTTATAGGTAAACTTACCAGCCTTGCTCGAATCCATGAATACATTGAGTTGCAAGATTGAGTTCATGCCTATATCATGTATTCATGTCAAGTATTCATGTATTCATGTCAAGTTGTATTCATTGTTTGAGTCAAGTCATAGTGTTCAAATATTCATATTTCGCTTTAGTCAAGTTCAAGTGTTCCGATTCATGATCAATAGTCAAGTATACATGTTTGAGTTCAATATTGATTTTGTGTGTTCAAGTTCATGATCAAGTATTCATGTTTGGTTTTAGATTCAAGTTTTGAGTTTGGATTCAGACTTGAGTTGGACTCAGACTTGAGTCAGATACTTGTAACTGATTTAAATCCTGAATTAGGTTCCAGAGTTATTGATAACTGCTGCACATAGACGACAGGATTTATGTATTTTTCCAAGACAATTACCATTGATAACACTGTTAAATTTTCTATCTTAAATAGGCAAGCACTCACTTTCTCCGACTCCCTGTGGCTCAAGAGAATTGATCCCGCTTAAACCTATATTTACTAAAGTTTTTAAATATAGTTTTATACAACTCGAGGGGGTTTTATGAAAAATATATTTAATATATAGTTTCAAAATAACATCGAGAAATTATTTATATTATTTAGGGTTTCCATGGATGTGAATTTTAGGGATTTGAGGTATTTTAGTGATAATAGCTTAGCTTGGAAAGTTCATGGTATTTTACTCTAAAACTTGACTTTTGTTGGTATCTTGATGGTATTTTGATGAAACTTGTAATTCTTTCATTTGAAAAAATATAAGGTTATTATATTTTGAAAATATATGGATTTGTAATTTTATATAATTATAAAAAATTAATTTTTTTATTTAAGTAGAAAATTGTGGTTTCTCTTAACAACCGTATTAAAAACCTTTCAAAACCGAATGTTCCGTGAGGAGGTCTGCATCTCGCTCTACTAGCCCAAGGATGTGCGATAATCTGCACCATCCAATAGCGGGTCCCCCCTAAAAAGGGTTGTAGAGACTTATTTGTAAAGGAATTTTAAAATACAATTCCAAAGAAAACTGTTTTTATAGTAAATGGTATTTTGATGTAATCTTGTGTTCGTAAGTAAAAATACGTTCGAAGAGTATCGTGCTATGGAACAATATGTGTATGTGAGTGGTAGGTCGTTACTTCATGAATTTTTCTAAAAGTATGTTTAAGCAAAACAAATAAAGATGGTATATACAAAGTTCATGGTATTTTAATGTAAAAGTTAAATTAAAGCTATGTTACATGAATTATTTGAGTCAAAGTTGGTTCTAAACCTTAGTTTTATGATTACAAACTTTGTGTAAGGATATGGATGCCAAATATGTAAGAAAAATGGATTTTTTTTATAGTATAGAAAAAGATGTCGGTATTAACTCCACTTCCGACATATATTTTGAAAAAGAATTTTTTTAGAGAAGAAGAATGAGGATTGGAAGGGACTTACAAGTGAAGTAGATAAAAGGAAAGTGTAGGAAAAGGGGTTTGTCGTCGTGAAGTCGCGGGGTCGCCAGAATGTGCTTCGATCCTCATCTGAACTCGGTCGCTTGCTAACTCCTCTTCTACTCCACTTGTACTTAAGAAATTTTGAGAATTTTGGCTATAATTTTCAGAATTATGAAGGGCTAGGGCATGGGGTAGTATTTATAGTATGGAATTAGGGTTTTGGAATTAAAAGAGTGAATTAAAATGCATTAAAATGAGGATAAATGGGGAATCGAAGGATCTCTATTTGATTGCAGAGCAATCAAACAGTACATGGGAGTTATGGATAGAGAAAGGGTCGTGTGTGCAAAGCCCGGGCCTCATTGGGCTCGGGAGGACCGTTGGTGCCGGCCTTGGAGGACATCTCGCCGGTCGATTTTGGGAGTAGGGCTGGTGGATTCTTACCACGTGTTCCTCTCTGTATTTAAATCATTGTGCACATGTTTGATTTTTCTGTCTTTTCGTTTTTGTATGCATTGCACGTGTGAACTTTTGAGCTTCCAAAAGTTTATAAGAAAAATCAGAAAAAATAATGTGCCCGATGGGATTCGAATACAGGGACTACGTCACAGCAGTGCAAGGGCTTTACCAGTGAACTACAAGTTATTTCTTGCTCTTCTTAAACAAGATTAACTAATAACTTGTACTCAGGATGCGAAACTTTATTCTGTATTTTAACAGAACAATTTCCGTACTAAGATTTCAGAGTCGTTATATTCCACCTACACAGATCTCAAAAGATCTATTTGCTCCTAATGGGCTTTACCCGTTCAGAAACACCCAGCAAAGTCTAAAATCGATAATTTGTTGAAGTGCGTGGAGTCCATCTTGGATATGAAGCTTCTGGTCACCTGGAAGTTACCACTTCTTATGACCCACTGATAACTAGTAGGACCATCATCACCATGATGCTGACCTCTCTATCACCGTCTGCGAGAAAACCGAAGTATCTCTCGGGTGTTTGAGGCCACCTACTAAAATCTGCGGAGTGACTAACGGTTTGTCAAGTCCGGTTGAATCCTTAAGTTCTATTAAATTTTCGGTAACCGTTTGTGGTTCTGGAATCACTTCCAATTCTACCAAACTCCCATTAGTTTCTTTGCTAAAAGTTTCTTTTTATAAAAAGGTGGCGAGTCGAGAACAATGTAACTATTGATCTTGAAAATGGTAGAAAAACAAAATCCTAGCGAATGCTTGGGATAATCCGCAAACCGCCGTTACCGAAGCGTGCCTTGAGTTTGTCCGGATTCTGCTTTTAAACAAAAACCGGATAACTCCATATCTCAACAACCTCAAGATATGTAATCATTCTATGTCGATATAGAATCAAGGCACTAATTTAGATGGAACAAGATCCAAATATCATGCAGCTGTTTCCAGTGCATATTACCTAATGGAAAATGGCCAATACAACATTACTTATCATAGAGCACGTCCACGGATGAGTAGCATGTGAGAGAATTAAGTTCTCGATATCACTATGATGAAATACCTAGCATAAATATTTACATCTTCGATCATCTCAAAGAATCCTAATACTTCCAACGTATGGTTCTTTACTTTATTCTTATAATTACAAACTTCTCAAAATTTTTGGGCGTTGCATTACTACGAATGTGTGTCGAAAACCAGAGAACTCATAGGTAAACCTGAATAAAGTAAGAGTAACAACCCCTTGTTCTGAAGGACAATGGACAACATACATTTCCATGTATAAGTCCTGAGAGTATACCAACTCAAATTCTGTGTTTTGTAAATTGAAAACTGTATCTTGGTTAAGAATGTCTTACACCGTTATTCAATGCACCTTACCTTATCCTTAACCGATAAAGGTAATGTTTATAACACAATTTTCAAAATGTATATCTCACTTTATAAAATAAAGATATCGATATTCCATTTTAAAATTTAGTGCATAACAACGGTTATTCGAAACCAAATATTTGCCGTCAGGCAAAGCCAGGCGATTTAATCCAACATCACCAATTGCAACGAATTCCGATATTGAGGATCAAATCACATATTTCATAATATTCTACTCCTACTCATCATCTGTAACACCGTACAGATGTGAGATCCAAAACTGGTAAATACATACCCTAGAGTCAGAATTGATTGGGAAAATAGTTCTCTATTACAAGTACACAGAAATACTGAAACATGAAATATTCATAGGGGTGGCCAGGTATTCCTAGTAATACCTTTTCCATTATCCAGATTCATGACAGTGGTCGCAATTTCCTTTGCCCTCACTTCAATCCCTTTATATGTTTCTACATCTTACCTTCTGCACACCGTGCCTGCACTAACTGGTTTTCTTCCTTCCCTACCTTTCGACACTAGCCTGAGATTTGGAAGAAGATTATCCAATAAACGTAATAGTTGTACTCTCCTAATACAGGGAGCTCTCGCAACTTGAGAGAAGGTAAAGGGAAGAGACAACCGGATAATCCTATTCAATTTTTCCAGAACCTGTAGTCATCCTCGACTGAAATAACTTCTTTGAGTTCGTATGTAACTATACGATGGCCGCTCCAAGCAATATGGATCATCGTAGTAATACGAAGTGTTCTGAAGAAATGCAAAGGGTAAAGTAGGAGTGGCACGGATATATGCGACTTTGTCGCGAATCAAAACAACCAAAGGGTGTCAGAAAGGTCGGTTAACTTGGTTCATGAGTTTTTAAGGTAAGTCATGGGTCGTTATACGAGAGAGAGAGAAAAGAAACACTCAGCGTGCACTATATGAAGATTAGATTGGTTTTCACTTTATCTAATCAGGATGGCTCCCACTATTTCCTTGAATTCTCCTTCAAACCCTAAAAGGAGAACTAGTCGGGATCATTTACACTTTACTAGTTGCGGTTAAACCTACTGTCAGTGTACTGTCGAGTCTTTAGAGTCCCACACAGAGGGTTTCCCTGCTTCGGGCGAAACGATATAGAGGCCGTATAGTTTTACGGCAGGGTTTCGATCGCATATGTGTACTGGCTACACGGATGTTGTTCGGGCGGATAATACTAGTGGGCTTTGGTTTAAGCCGGATCCTAGTATTATATTATTGGATTATTATTATCTCATTGTATCCGTATTTTTCGGAATACGAATATGGGTATATATATATGGTGAGGGCATTTTTGTAATTTCACAAGAGATGCTTCTTGAAGGGGACACCTCATTATTTGGTTTATCTATTTTTGGAAATAGATTAATAAGGTGGAAAATGGAGATTTTTGAGGCATGGGAGTGAAGCATGGCTTATGCATTTGTTTATTAGTTTGGATACATTATTGAAGCATGGTTGTTATTTTCTATGTGAAAATAATCCATGCTTCATGAGTGATGTAGTGTGAGCCATTCTTCACTTGCCTTTGACTTAACCATTTGCTCATTTCCTTTCTTTCTCCATTTTTCTTCTCCTTCTTCCTCAAAAAACCTTAACCTTTACATGTGTTGTGAGCCACAGGGTTATATGAGATAAAATATTCCATTATAAACTCTACATCTTCTAAGCTACCTAGCTTAGCAAACTAGGTACCTTAGTTATCTCGATTTAGAGCTTGGAGCTTGAAGTACATACTCTCGGGGGGATCGTCTTCGACACGAGGAGGCTGACGTTTCAAGCACGATCCGATCTTCGAGGAGCTCAAGAAGAGGAGGAGGAGAAGAAGACCCGAAGGACTTGTAAATAAGGAGATATAAAACTCTTACCGAGTAGTTAAAGCTCCAAGTAGAATAACTAGTTAATGTTTCCGTAAAGATTCTGGAGTGAAAGTCAGTGTTGCATAGTATGAAAAACCGTTTTTTGTAAATTCCACCTCCACACAAGTGCGTAGGGTGTACGAAATTGACTTACAGTGGTATCAAACCCTACTCGGATCTTAACTAGTTTGTTATACGATGTTTAAAGTTACGAAACCGAAGTAACTCCGAAACAGTCGAAACGAAATCCAAGTTTCTGTCGAATTTCAAAGATCCTTTAAAAATTATTTAAACAATTGTAGAGTGCTCGTTTAGTTGTAACTAGAACACCACAGAAAAACGAGATAAAAACTCTAAAGTTTGGTCGACCAAATGCTCATTTTTCCCGGCCTCGCCGGCCGTACTGGGGTTTGGGTCTTGGGTTTTTGGTGGTGTTCTGGAATCTTGGATTTAGGTTTTCAGGTTGTAATACCCTAGTTCATTTATACCAGTTCTAGTTCATGTATTTCTTTATTTATGGTATTTTCCTGATTTATTGTGTTTTGGGTACTAATAGTGTATTTGACATTTGTATTTGCATCCGGTCTGACCCGCTTGCTTGAAGCCTGTCTTGGTTCAAGTTTATGATTTATCCTGACTTGTTGCTTAAACTTGTGCACTTTCATGTATACTGCATACTGGCATTTTATCTGGCATTTGCATTTGTACAATATAATATTTTAAGTCACATAAAATATTTTAAAAATACATTGTATGGCCTGCGTGATACCCCTAACTCTGTGGTAGCATCCGCGCATCTTGTTCTCGTCCCGTTCAATAAAACGGACTTGTTTGGATGGATACGCGCACGTACGTGCATCCGTTCTTGGGGGTATGCATTTTCGTTACCCGGATATCTAATTTTAGTTTTGGTCGACATGTATATTTTTCGTATTTTAAAACCGAATTTTAGACCCGACCCGGGCATATTTTGGACTATCTTTGTATTTACCAGAATATCAAATTTTATTTATATAATATTAATTTTATAAATTGATACAGATTAAAATTTAGTTAACTAATAAAAGATTTTTTATATTTAAATCCAAACTAATTTCCTAACAAACTAACAACCTCTTTCTCTCTCTCCTCTGCATATATATATTTATATATATTTAATTTTTCTTTCCTTATTTAATACACAGTCTCTTCTTCTTACTTCTTCTTCTTCTTTCTTCTTTTTTTTCTTGATCTTGTTTCTTGATTCCGGTGATCACCGCCGGAGCCGTACTCGTCGCTGACGATCCGAGTGATCCAGTGAGCGTACCTAATTTGTGTGATCACCCTCGTGCGTTGTTTGGAACCGTTCCGTATACCGTGAGCGTGTCACGACATTTCGCCGACGAAGGACGTTCCGTACACATCCGTTCTTGTTCCGTCTAGGCAAGTTAATCTTGCTACATGCTATATAACTCAATATATACCTATTTAAATAAATACCACACCTGTATTTTAAATCAAGCATCCCATGTTTCATATTACAGCCCTTCGACGTTCCGTTTACATTTGTATAGTGCATTTCAGATCTAGGGCATGCAAACCAATCTTAATTACATGCTACATTACTTTAGACGCATCTATTTGAACAAATGGAATACCTGTATTAAAATCATGCACCCCATGTTTAGTTTTATAACTTTTCGATGTTCTGTTTACATCCATTCATATCATTTCAGATCTAGATCATGAAAACTTATCTTGTTACATACTATACTATCATATACTGCATCAAATTGAATAGTTACATTTCATATTGCTTAGTTATATGTTCCGCACTTGTTAGTTTATCATTTTACGATTATATGATACCCGTTTGCATTCATATCATTTAAAATATATATCGTCGTAATACGTCTTATTATTATCTTTAATTAGTTTATAATCTGCATTTTTTTTAATGTTATACAAAATATAGTTTGAAAATATTATAGTTTACGCATGAAACGTCGTAGCAAAGCGGATACGACAAATCTGAAATTTACTGTACACCTTACCTTATAAAATTCATTATAAATCATAGAAAAATCATTAGTATACTTTCTTTAGTTCTTTACGAAGCTAACTCAGAATAGTATAACTCTATGAAATATTTACTTGCAAAATAAATTGTTTATATAACATAAAATGCAAATGAAAATATCTCTAAACTGCTGTCCAGGGAAATTCCAGCAACAAACTTTCAATTTCGAATGTTCATAGCTTTTTGGAGGAACAACCTGAGATGCTTATACTTATAAAAATGAAAGCCTTATTGAATTATCTTTGTGTTGGTATAAGACACGGCCCTTTTGGAGAACGTTTGTTATTTTTAAGCTATTTTAGAGATCAGGGTGACGCAGAATTTCTGAACGGAACTTTCTTGTGCATGGTTAATCAATACCACTTTTATAGTTATTAATCGGTTTGAATATGTTATCCATGTTAATATTATTATATTAATATCTATTTAATAAATAATAGTTCTTGTGTTTTAATATTCAGCAAATTTTACCGATTTACAGTTTTATAGTATCCGTCTGTATCCGTATAGTTTATTACATATCTAGTTGCACGTCGAGACCATATTATTTCATTTTACTGTTACATTAGTATCTCATACTTGATCTTATGCATCCTACATAGTCATGATATAATCCCTAATAAATATGTGTGCATCCATGCTTTATTTGTGCACCCGTACCTGTTATAGTTTTATTATGAGCATCCGTTTGATACCTGTACACTACTTGGCGTGACCTGATACACCACTACTTGACATGACTTGATACATGTACACTACCTGACATGACCTGATATATCACTACTTGACATGTTACCTGATCCTGTTTCTAATGCCGACAATCCTGAAATGTTGTCCCGATGGACATATCCTGTTGTCTGTACAGACAAACCTGTTCCTGCTTGATCCTGTGTTGGCATTAGTCTCAGATTTATAAATACCTGACTTACATACATAACTTGGGGGTATGGGGAAATCAAGAATGTAGCTGAACGTAACTCAAAAGGCTATTACATCATTTTACCATGGTCCCATGGGAATGAACGGGACATAGACTCACAGTCTATTACATCATTTTACCGTGGTCCCGTAGGGAAAGAACGGGGCATAGACCGATAGGTTATGATGAGGGTTACATTAATTGATTTCGAATAATTTTAGAGTAGATAACCCTATAGCGCAGTTTAGACCACTCACTGCACTTCACCTGTTTATATCCTGTTCACTGATCTATATTCATGTTACTGTTTACTTGTTACTGATGACTTGTTACTGTTCATACTTCATGCATGCATATTTCACTACATCCTGCTTGCTTAGAATTATTGATATTGTGACGCACTGACGTCTGGGTTTTGCATGGCCCGGATCCTCTACCTTTGCAGCTGACTGATCAGGAGTACTTCCGCCGTTAGGCCGAGCAGTGAGGATCCAGTTAGTATCCAGTTTAGTTATGTTTTACTTTCCAGATTTTATTGCTCATTGGATTTATTGCTCCCGCATATTATTTCTTGACTCGTTTCTTCTGGCTCATGGACATGTACTAGATAGTTTATTTACTTTCCTGTTCTTGATATCTTCTAGGCAGCCGTAATGTGACTGTGGAAGGAAGTTTCCTAGCCACAAGTAGCATGGTTGGCTCTGTCACGTGCCGATCTTAGCGCACTCTGGGAAGCGGGGCGTGACAGGGTTTGTTTGGTATCAGAGACATAGGATTTAGGTTAATCGGGTTTGATTCTTTTGTAGTTGGGTATTGGACCAAATACACGAATCAGAAAATCCATGATTAGGAACATGTACTGCCACATTGTTATCGTGATTCTTGAATCATATTTTTCTCTTGACCCTTGTCTTGACGATATGCAAACAACTTTGCATCTCGGCTTGAAACCTTTTGGTTCCCTATTGTTTCTCCCTACTTATTCTTTCGATTCTGATACTAGGATTAGGGCGACTTGGACGGAGTTATGTGATTGTAGCTATGAACTGCAGCATGGTTACAATGCGGTACTCTATTTAAGTAACTTGGAGTCCTAGTCTTAATTCACTTCCTTGTTTCATGATCGTTATATTGCCTTGCTTCTCTTGCTTTCCAGTTCATGTTTGTCGGAAGCTTGAATCCTGTTTACCGTGCTTATCTTCTTCAGTATCTTGGCTTCAGATGAAGTTGTTTCAGGTATCCTACTTCATATTTTTCCTGCATTAGAATTATTCGATTCTGGTGTATCCCGTTGTTGTTTGATGTTATCTTAGGAATGGATTTTTCTCGGCACTTTCCACTCTCACATTGATTGTAGGGCAAAGAAAGTGATTTTCCAGATTCCCGGACATCTAGAGTTTGTTGTTGCTGGAGGTAGCAGTTCTGTCGGGCCAGTCGAGTGTAGGGCTACGCCGATAAACAATGTTCTTTCGTCGATGGAAGTTGACAAGGAGGAAGCGCCAGCTGTAGTTCGAGAGTTCATGAACATGTTCGAAGATATCTCGGGTTTACCTCCAAAACGAGATGTGGAGTTCGCGATCGATCTTGTTCCTGGTGTAGCGCCAATCTCAAAGGCATACTATCCAATGGCACCAGTGGAGTTGGAAGAAGTAAAGAAGCAGGTTACTGAACTGCTAGAGAAGGGTTGGATTCGAAGCAGTAATTCACCTTGGGGAGCTCCAGTTCTTCTAGTCAAGAAGAAAGATGGCACAAGGAGGATGTGCATCGATTATCGAGAATTAAACTGGGTGACTATTAAGAACAAGTACCCGTCCCTCACATTGGCGAATTGTTCGAGCAGCTTAGTGGCGCGAGGGTATTCTCAAAGCTGGATTTGCGGTCCGGATATCATCATGTCCGAGTTAAATCAGAAGATATTTGCAAGGCTGTGTTCCGAACTCGGTATGGACATTACGAGTATTTAGGGATGCCATTCGGAGTCACGAATGCACCGGCGATATTTATGGACTTGATGAACCGAATCTTTTCACCGTTCTTGGACCAGTTTATAGTAGTGTTCATCGATGATATTCTGGTCTACTCGAGAAGTATTGAAGAGCATGCGGAACACTTGAAGATCGCACTGCAGACATTGAGGCAAGAAAGATTGTATGCAAAGATGAGCAAGTGCGAGTTTTGTCTTGAAGAAGTGATGTTTTTGGGGCATGTTGTATCCGGAGATGGAATCGCCGTTGACTCTGAAAAAATTGCAGCAGTTCAAGATTGGCCGATTCCGAAGAACGTAGTAGAGATCAGAAGTTTTCTTGGACTTGCCGGATATTACAGAAGATTCGTGGAGAATTTTGCTCGTTTGGCTGAACCTTTGACCAAGCTTACGCGGAAGGAAGTACCGTTCATATGGACGGATAGGTGTGCCTCAGCTTTTGAGGTGTTGAAGCAAAAATTGATAACCGCTCCTATTTTGACCGTACCAGACGGTTCCGGAGGATTGGTGATTCACAGCGACGCATCTAAGAAAGGTTTGGGATGTATTTTGATGCAGTATGGGAAGGTTATAGCTTACGCATCGAGACAGTTGAAGATCCATGAGAAGAATTACCCAACTCATGATTTGGAGCTAGCAGCTGTAATTTTCGCTTTGAAAATTTGGAGACACTACTTATTGGGCGAAAGGGTCGAAGTATTCACCGATCACAAAAGCCTGAAGTATTTGTTCACACAGAAAGAGCTTAACATGAGGCAGCGTAGATGGTTGGCACAGATGGATGACTACGATCTTGATCTTAAGTACGACCCGGGGAAAGTTAATGTAGTGCCGGATGCGCTTAGTCGGTTGCCGGCAATTCGGATGTTGACTGCACGGAGAGAGCTTATCGAGGATTTTCGGAGATTCGAGTTGGAGATTGTGCTACCGCATTCTTCGGGATAGTTGATGCAGCTACAAGTACAGTCGTCGTTGATCGAGAATATTAAAGCAGCGCAGTCACAGGATCTAAGATTGCAGAAGTTTCGAGAACAGGTTGAAGCTGGACTTTGAACGGACTTGTTGATTCATGAAGATGGTTCATTGTGATATGGTAGCCGTTTGTGTGTGCCAAAAGGAGATATTCGCGGAGAAGTTATGAAGGAGGCACATAGTTCCGCATATTCCGTACATCCAGGAGGCACGAAGATGTACCGCAATCTAAGACAGCATTTCTAGTGGGAAGGCATGAAAAGGGAGATTGCTCGTTTTGTAGCGAAGTGCTTAGTGTGTCAGCAAGTTAAGGCTGAACATCAAAGGGTTGCTGGTTTATTGCAACCACTTCCGATTCCTCAATGGAAGTGGGAACATATAACCATAGATTTCATGACAGCTTTACCGCGGAGTCTAAAGGGCAACAATGCAGTTTGGGTGATTGTTGATCGATTGACCAAGGCAGCTCACTTCATACCGTTTAGCAAAACGGTATATGCAGGAGATTGTGAGATTGCATGGAGTACCTGTGAGCATCGTGTCCAACCGTGACACCCGATTGTTGTCGCACTTCTGGAGGAGTTTACAGGAAAGTTTGGGGACGCGATTGAAGTTTAGCACAGCTTATCATCCTCAGAAAGATGGCCAGTCAGAGAGAACAATCCAAACTCTTGAAGATATGTTGAGAGCTTGCATGTTGGACTTCAAGGGTTCGTGGGAGAATCATCTACACTTAGTGGAGTTTTCGTACAACAACAGCTTTCAGGCGACTATTCAGATGGCTCCATTCGAAGTATTGTATGGTCGCAAGTGTCGCTCACATGTTTGTTGGGACGATGTTGGTGAACGAAGATTGTTGGGACTGGATTTGATCGTGCAAACCGTGCAGAAAGTTAATACTATCCGGAATTATATGAAGGCAGCACAAGATCGGCAGAAGTGTTGGGCCGATACATCGAGAAGACCTCTAGAGTTTGCTGTTGGTGATCTGGTATTCTTGAAGATATCACCGACTAGAGGAGTGATTCGTTTTGGGAGTCGAGGCAAGCTTAGTCCTCGATTCGTGGGGCCTTTCGAGATTTTGGAGCGTGTTGGAGAAGTGGCTTATCAATTGGCGTTACTGAAATCTTTGGCGAATGTTCATGACGTGTTTCATGTATCTCAACTCCGTAAGTATGTTCGAGATGAAGCATACGTGCTAGATCATTCAGAGCTGACTGTAAGAGGATTTGACCTTTGAGGAACGACTGATATCGATTGTTGATCGAAAAGAAAAGGTCCTTAATAACAAGGTTATCCCTCTCGTACTTGTTTCTTGGGGAAATCGCTCGCATGGAGAATCGACTTGGGAGCGAGAAGACGAGATTCGACAGAACTTTCGACACCTATTCCTGTAAATTCATGTTGTTTACCTTTTCTTGTCTTGGGAATTTCGAGGACGAAATTCTTTTTGTAGTTGGGTATAATGTAATACCCTAGTTCATTTATACCAGTTCTAGTTCATGTATTTCTTTATTTATGGTATTTTCCTGATTTATTGTGTTTTGGGCGCGAATAGTGTATTTGACATTTGTATTTGCATCCGACCCGACCCGGTTGCTTGAAACCTGTCTTGGTTCATGTTTATGATTTATCCTGATTTGTTACTTAAACTTATGCACTTTCATGTATACTGCATACTGGCATTTTATCTGGCATTTGCATTTTTACAATATAATATTTTAAGTCACATAAAATATTTTTAAAATACATTGCATGGCCTGCGTGATACCCTAAACTCTGTGGTAGCATCTGCGCATCTTGTTCTCGTCCCGTTCAGTAAAACGGACTTGTTTGGATGGCTACGTGCACGTACATGCATCCGTTCTTGGGGGTATGCATTTTCGTTACCCGGATATCTAATTTTAGTTTTGGTCGACATGTATATTTTTCGTATTTTAAAACTGAATTTTAGACCCTACCCGGGCATGTTTTGGACTATCTTTGTATTTACCAGAATATCAAATTTTATTTATATAATATTAATTTTATAAATTGATACAAATTAAAATTTAGTTAACTAATAAAAGATTTTTTATATTTAAATCTAAACTAATTTCCTAACAAACTAACAACCCCTTTTTCTCTCTCTCTCCTCTGCATATATATATTTATATATATTTTATTTATTTAATTTTTCTTTCCTTATTCAATACACAGCCTCTTCTTCTTATTTCTTCTTCTTTCTTCTTTCTTTTCTTGATCTTGTTTCTTGATTCCGGTGATCACCGCCGGAGCCGTACTCGTCGCCGACGACCCGAGTGATCTAGTGAACGTACCTGACTTGCGTGATCACCCTCGTGCGTTGTTTGGAACCGTTCCGTGTACCGTGCGCGCGTCGCGACATTTCGCCGACGAAGGACGTTCCGTACACATCCGTTCTTGTTCCGTCGAGGCAAGCTAATCTTGCTACATGGTATATATAACCTATTATATACCTATTTAAATAAATACCACACCTGTATTTTAAATCAAGCATCCCATGTTTCATATTACAACCTTTGGACGTTCCGTTCACATTTATATAGTGCATTTCAGATCTAGAGCATGCAAACCAATCTTAACTACATGCTACATTACTTTAGAGGCATCTATTTTAACAAATGGAATACCTGTATTTAAAATCATGCACCCCATGTTTAGTTTTATAACTTTTCGATGTTCCGTTTGCATCCATTCATATCATTTCAGATCTAGGTCATGAAAACTTATCTTGTTACATACTATACTATCATATACTGCATCAAATTGAATAGTTACATTTCATATTTCTTAGTTATATGTTCCGCACTTGTTAGTTTATGATTTTACGATTATGTGATACCCGTTTGCATCCATATCATTTCAAATATATATCGTCGTAATATTTCTTATTATTATCTTTAATTAGTTTATAATCTGCATTTTTTTAATGTTATACAAAATATAGTTTGAAAATATTATAGTTTACGCATGAAACGTCGTTGCAAAGCGGATACGAAAAATCTGAAATTTACTGTACACCTTACCTTATAAAATTCATTATAAATCATAGAAAAATCATTAGTATACGTTATTTAGTTCGTTACGAAGATAACTCAGAATACTATAACTCTATGAAATATTTATTTGTAAAATAAATTGTTTATATAACATAAAATGCAAATGAAAATATCTCTAAACTGCTGTCCAGGGAAATTCCAGTAGCAAACTTTCAATTTCGAATGTTCATAGCTTTTTGTAGGGACAACATGAGATGCTTATACTTATAAAATGAAAACCTTATTGAATTATCATTGTTTTGGTATAATACACGTCCCTTTTGGAGAACGTTTGTTATTTTTAAGCTATTTTACAAATCAGGGTGACGCTGAATTTCTGAACGGAACTTTCTTGTGCATGGTTAATCAATACCACTTTTATAGTTATTAATAGGTTTGAATATGTTATCCATGTTAATATTATTATATCAATATCTATTTAATAAATAATAGTGCTTGTGTTTTATTATTCAGCAAATTTTACCGATTTACAGTTTTATAGTATCCGTCTGTATCCGTATGGTTTATTACATATCTAGTTGCACGCCGAGACCATATTATTTCATTTTACTGTTACATTAGTATCCTATACTTGATATTGTGCATCCTACATAGTCATGATGTAATCCCTGATAAATATTTGTGCATCCATGCTTTATTTTTGCACCCGTACCTGTTACAGTTTTATTATGGCATCCGTTTGATACCTGTACACTACTTGACGTGACCTGATACACCACTACTTGACATGACTTGATACATGTACACTACCTGACATGACCTGATATATCACTACTAGACATGTTATCTGATCCTGTTTCTAATGTCGACAATCCTGACATGTTGTCCCGATGGACATATCCTGTTGTCTGTACAGACAAACCTATTTCTGCTTGATCCTGTGTTGGCATTAGTCTCAGCTTTATAAATACCTGACTTACACACATAACTTAGGGGTATGGGGAAATCAAGAATGTAGCTGAACGTAACTCAAAGGGCTATTACATCATTTTACCATGGTCCCATGGGGAATGAACGGGACATAGACTCACAGTCTATTACATCTTTTTACCGTGGTCCCGTGGGCAATGAACGAGGCATAGACCGATGGGTTACGATGAGGATTACATTAATTGATTTTGAATAACTTTAGAGTAGATAACCCTATAACAAAGTTTAGACTACTCACTGCACTTCACCTGTTTATATCTTGTTCACTGATCTATATTCATGTTACTGTTTACTTGTTACTGATGACTTGTTACTGTTCATACTTCATGCCTGCATATTTCACTACATCCTGCTTGCTTAGAATTATTGATATTGTGACGCGCTGACGTCTGGGTTTTGCATGGCCCAGATCCTCTACCTTTGCAGCTAACTGATCAGGAGTACTTCCGCTGTTAGGCCGAGCAGTGAGGATCCAGTTAGTATCCAGTTTAGTTATGTTTTACTTTCCAGATGTTATTGCTCATTGGATTTATTGATTCTGCATATTATTTCTTGACTCGTTTCTTCTGGCTCATGGACATGTACTAGATACTTTATTTACTTTCCTGTTCTTGATATTTTCTAGACAGCCGTAATGTGACTGTGGAAGGATGTTTCCTAGCCACAGGTAGCATGGTTGGCTTTGTCACGTGCCGATCTTAGCACACTCTGGAAAGCGAGGCGTGACACAGGTGTTGTTTGTTTTTGCCCAGATTTCATATTATGTTATCTTTGTGTTGGAGAAATACGGAGTATTTCAAAGTCGCGGTTTTAACATCGTTTATAAGTTTCAGTTTGTATATGTGTTGCTAAACGTCCGGTAATTGCTATATGTCGATTAATGAGGGTTGCACATATTTGCATCTTGATGATGGTTTGTGTATATGAAGTATTGGGTCGTCATGGATGAACAGCCGAGGGGATATGAGAAGAGTGTTTTCTTTTCTTTCATTCACGTAAATTTGTAAATTGATGTAATATTATTTTTGCGGGGCACATCCGGGTTGAGGTTGTAGCCACCGTTATATTATTTCATTTTCTTTTTCTTGCACCAAGGATAGACCCAAGTTAGGGTGCACAAACTACCGGGTTCTTGAAGTTCCGAGTGGCCTACTCATTTTATTGAGGAAGGTTGCTTCACTTTGGGAATTTGGCGGGTAGTTTGCCGCACCCGTAGGGGTCTAGGGTAGGGTTTGGCTATTTATCACGACCGTAGAATCCGTCTTTCGTTCTAGGCTAAAACGAAACATGGAATTTCTAGTATATCCAATATATTCATCTATGTTGCTGTGATCTGGAATGCATATTATTGCGTAAGACGAATGGATATATATATATATATATATATATATATTATGTATTGTATATAATAAACGTTGCTTATGTTTTGTACCCGCGCTAGTCTAGCCCCCGCTCTGCCATTAGTTAAGTAACCTAACGGTGCATGACGTGGCCCCGTGGCGAATGCGGATGGCATAAGCGTACGTTCTAATTTAGTTTCTTTTCTGCAATGATAGGGTTAAATGATGAGACCGCATTAATATTGATTACTGCAAGGATAACAAACAAAGTTTAAATCGTTGGAACAATTTCAAAACCACTCGGTTTTCTTGAAAAACAACTTTTAAATGCGGAGCCTAAACCACTCCTTTTAAAAGATATCATGGTTCCTTCGACTATATCAAGTTCATTATGTTCACGGTTTTGCCAAAACCATCCGTAGCCCTTCGTCATTTCAAATGGGTATTCAGTAGTATTCAAGCTATATATTTTGACCTTCGCCAAGGCATAGTGATTGGTAGCTGCTGGGTATTCATCTGTAGTATAGATAGATGCATTGATTTGGGATAGTCGTACAGTTATTTTGGCCATCGTCAAGGGTTTGTATGGATGGGTTCAAATTAACCTGGATAATGACGGGTAGAACTTGACTTGCGCCTTATGATATGTTGGTCTTCTTCAAGATCATAAACGCCTGGAGCAAAAATCCACATCGGGAGTTTCAAAGGAAAATGAAACTTGCTAGTGTTGCATACCATTTGTAGTGTGATGATTTTGGTAGGATTCCTTCAAGGTTGTTACATGATGATATTTGGATGTTGATCCTACTGTGAGTATCCGCTACTCTTTCGGAGATTTTTTCACTAAACAATCAATGCTATAAACCAAGTAGGTGCCTAGAACGGTGTTAGCGGGGCTACGCCTCCAGGAAAAAGAGGCTATGTAATTAAGGAATTTCGCAAAAGCATTGGAAAACCTCTCTCGAAGTACCAACACTAGCCTGGCCAAAAGGTTAAGAAAGAATTGTAGGGTGAGATTAATCCTGACTAATTCTTCTTTTATGGTTTGAAGGAGGATTCGAGGAACAGTGAGAGTCATCCTGTTTAGATAAACTAATAACCAATCTAAACTTACAAGAGTATCATGCAGAGTGTTTCTTCTCTCTCTCCTGACAGCAGCGACCAAAATGACCGGGCTTAAGTTACTGCTAGATAATAATAAATTGACTGGAACAGACTATATTGATTGGCTAAGGAGTGTCCAGATGGCCATTAGCTATGATAAGCTGGGTTACCTCCTTACTACCAAAGCCCCCGCCGTTCCAGGTCCAGATTCCACCGTCGCGGATGTTGAAATCTGTAAGACATGGAAAATAAATAGTGCGAGAGCCAAGTGCCTCGTGTTGGCCTCAATAGATAATGTACACTAGAGGCGGCATGAGAAGATGGACTTAGCTTTTATCTTCCTCCATACCAAATATTTATATGGAGAGCAATCTTGTATCGCAAGATATGAGACCTCGAAGAAATTGTTTCAGGCGAGATTAGCTGTCGGGTCATCTGTAGAGGATCACGTCCTTAAGATGATTAGCTATATTGAAGAGCTCGCGGACCTTGGGACCACATTAGAGAACGAGTTATATACTAACTTAATTTTATAGTCCCTCTCTTCTACCTATGCCCAATTTATCTTGAATTTCAACATTCAAAGGAAGGAAGTTTCACTTCCAGAACTCCTCTACATGTTGAGGAGCACTGAGGGCACTCTACAGAAATCCAGGGAGACACCCGATCTGCTTATTAGGGAATCTTCCTCTTCTAGATCCAAGGGGAAGAAGAAGAATGCCTCCACCAAGTCGAAGGCGGTGTCGGTAAGGCAGAGGGAAAGGGCAGGGCAAAAGTTTCGGGGTTGACAGTAGGGAAGGAGGAATGTTTCTATTGTTTCGGGAAAGAGCATTGGAAGAAGGACTGCAGGGCTTGGAAATCCTGAAACCAGGATTCGAAGCACGTTGTGGCTTCGGTTTCAGGTGTGTTTATGATTGAAAATTGTTTGTCAATTAACTCTACTTTATGGGTACTAGATACTGGATCAGGATCTCATATCTGTAATTCATTGCAGATTTTGAGAAACTATAGAGTTATCAAGGCATGTGATATGACTCTCAGGGTTGCTAACGGAATGAGCGTGGATGCTGTATCCGTAGGGAAATATCACCTAGGATTGACAAGTGGGCAGATTTTGGTTTTGCATAACTATTTTTATATACTAGTTTGACATGTAATATCATCTCTGTATTTTTACTATCTAAAGAAGGTTATGATTTTTCATTTGTAAGTGATGTCGTCCATATCCACTTTAATCATGGTTTGATTGGGTCAGGTACACTAGACAACGGTATATACGTGTTAAATCAAGCTCAGGTTTTCAATGTCCAGAACACACTTAAAAGAAAGTCTCCAGAATTAAATCAGGCTTTCTTATGGTATTGTAGACTGGGTCACATCATTGAAACACGGTTGACGAAATTACATAAAGAGGGATATTTGGATCCGTTTGAATATCTATCTTATGCAACTTGTCAATCATGTCTCAAAGGAAAGATGATAAAAACTCGGTTCACTGGACATGGGGTAAGAGCAAACGAGCTCTTGGGACTCATACACAGCGACGTGTGTGGTCCAATGGCTATACATGCAAGAATTGGTTATTCCTACTTCATTACTTTTACGGATGATTTCTTAAGGTATGGACATGTATTCTTGATGAAACATAAATTCAAGGCCTCTGAGAAATTCCAGGAATTCCAGGAATATAAGAATGAAGTGGAAAAACAAACAGGCAAGAATATCAAGACACTTAGATCTGATCGAGATGGTGAATACTTAAGTGTCGAGTTCTTTGATTATTTAAAAAAGAATGGAATTATCTCTCAGCTTACTCCTCCATACACACCTCAACACAACGGTGTATCAGAAAGACGGAACCGAACCTTATTGGATATGGTACGTTCCATGACGAGTAACAATGAGTTACCGTGATCCTTCTGAGGTTATGCACTAGAATCAGCTGCATATCTTTTGAACAAGGTTCATACTAAGTCAGTGTCTACCACACCATATCAAATGTAGAGTGGGAAGAAACCCTATCTTAAATATCTAAAGATATGGGGATGTCCGGCTTTTGTAAAAAAGCAGCATGCGGACAAGCTCAAGGAACGCTCAATACTGTGTAAGTTTGTGGGATACCGAAAGAACTCCACGGGGTATCTTTTCTATTACGCGTAGGAATAAAAGGTCTCTTTTTGTCGCATGCCCACTTTTTGGAAACTCAATTTCTTGAAAAAGAAATAAGTGGAAGCGCAATAGAACTGGAAGAAATTCCAGAACCACAAGCTATTACTGAAAGCATGGTGGAACCAGAAGTTTCGAAAGAACCGGACATCCCCGCACCACTCCGCAGGACTAGTAGGCAGTCTCATCCGCCCGAGAGATACTACGGTTTTCTTATAGACGGGGATAGAGAGGATTTCATCATCGATGATGATGAGCTAACTAGTTTCCAGCAAGCCATTAGGAGCAGAGACTCGGTAAAATGGCTGGATGCAATGCAGATCGAAATGGAGTCCATGTATACCAACAAAGTATGAACTTTGGACATTGCTCCAGAAGGGGTAAAACCTGTAAGCTGCAGATGGATCTTCAGAAAGAAGATTGGTGTAGATGGACCGGTTGAAACCTATAAGGCTAGACTTGTTGCAAAAGGTTTTCATCAAAAACCTGGTTTGGACCATGATGAAACCTTTTCTCCTGTGGCTATGCTCAAATCCATTCGGATCCTTCTTGCCATTGCCGCTTCCACGATTATGAAATTTGGCAGATGAACGTAAAGACCGCTTTTCTGAATGAAAATTTAGAAGAGTGTGTTTATATGGATCAACCGGAGGGTTTCATAGAGAGTAGGAGCAACGGAAGAGTGTGCAACTTGCTTAAATCCATTTATGGATTAAAGCAAGTATCGCGGAGTTGGAACATCTGTTTTGATGAGACGGTCAAGGAATTCGACTTTATCAAAAATCCAGATGAACCATGTATTTATAGTAAGATTGTAGTGAGAACTCTGGTATTCCACGTCTTGTACGTGGATGACATTCTCCTGATAGAAAATGACATTTCTATGCTACAATCAGTCAAAGGATTCTTATCACAAAGGTTCTCCATGAAGGACTTAGGTGATGCCTTCTCCATTCTGGGGATCCAGATCTATCATGATAGATCTAAAAGGATATTGGGACTTTCACAATCAAGGTACATCGACACCATACTGAAAAGATTTAGTATGGAAGATTCAAAGTGCGGTAATCTACCGGTTTGTCACGGAATCACCCTCTCCAAAGAGATGTCTCCCAAGACTGATTTGGAAATGGATCGCATGACTATTATATCCTATGCTTCTGCAGTAGGGTTTATAATGTATGCGATGTTGTGTACCAGACCAGATGTAGCTTATGCACTGAGTGTTGTAAGCAGATATCAGTCAAACCCAGGGGAGAAGCATTGGACAGCAGTTAAGAACATTCTCAAGTACCTGAGAAGGACTAAAGAAATGTTCTTGGTGTATGGCAATGAAAACTTTCAGATCAAGGCCTTCGCCGACTCCAGCTTCCAGAGTGACAAGGATGACTCTAGGACCATGTCGGCTTATGTCTTTACCCTCAATGGAGGGGCGGTTTGTTAGAAGAGCTCCAAGCAGGACACCGTTGCTGACTCAACGATGGAAGCAGAGCATGTGGCACCGCGAAGGAAGCAGTCTGGATGAAGAAGTTCATTACAGAACTTCAGGTGGTTCCGTCCATTGTTGATCCAATACCTCTGTATTCTGACAACAATGGGGCTATAGCTTTAGCGAAGGAACCAAGATCCCTTCAGAAGTCCAGACATATCTTGAGGCGGTACCACCTGATAAGGGAGATCGTTGATCGCCGGAAGATCGAGGTCCGGAAAGTAGAGACAGAGAAAAATACTGCAGATCCACTCACAAAGGCCATCCCTCAGACACAGTTCGAGAGGCTAATCGAGATGATAGGTCTGCGATATGCCAATACGTGGCCCTAGTGAAAGTGGGAGATTGTTAGTCATATATGCCCTAGAGGCATTATTGTATAGTACTGGATTGTATATTGTATTTTGGAAGCTTGGGATATACACAGATATAATAGCTATCTTGCTCAAAATGGTAGTATGGTACTTGGTTTGATTCTATCTCAATATGTGTATATGTTTTTTTAGCATATCGCTTATACATATTGGTAGAGCACTTATGATCTTTGCTTGACTACTCGCGTTGTGATGGCAATCACACTGATGGGGGCTGGGTATTCTATAAGCACATCCTTATACAGGTCCCTAATCGTAGAATTATCGAGACGAGGTATCGATACTCCGGAGTAGACTAGTGTATACGCTTCTCATCCCAGCAGGAGAGATGGTCTGTCCCACAGCCATTGGTACGTCATACCGAATATAGTATACAAGTGCTCATTGGTTTATGAGTTATACTGGACGGACTCGTTGGGAACTGCTGGTTGGTATTATACCTATCGTCAGGTAGCAGTTCCCGGGTGGAATGAGTACAGATTACTCCGTTGATTTGACATCACTATTCATCTCGAGTGTGTTCCCATTGTACTTAGATTACTACCCTACCACGGCCCAAAGGAGTCGTGCAAACAGGTAGTAGTTAGGTGCAGTCTCGAAGCACTTGGAGGCAGTAGCGGTTAGATATGATTCTTCTCTCCCGGTATTGTGGGTTGATATCGCGCTGTGTTCGGAAAGCCATTACACAAAGTCTCTGGCCAGGGCAAGCGAGATTTACTGGTAGGTACTCCAGTAGTTTCTCAGGATATATTGGGCTCTATCCCGACATGACTTATTGCGCTATTAGGGGTCTGACGGTTACCATCCCCCTAAGCCCGATATGCGAGTATCTTAGACGAACAAACCAAACTGTACGGAGATTGTCACAGATAGGCTCAGTAGGAGTTCGGATGAGTTTGCTCATCGGCCTTCTTATCAACAGATACCTGGGTAGCCGTTGTAAGGTTTACTTAGCACCTCATGAAGGGTTTGCAAGCATCACATGTCTCAAAATTAAATTTTTAAGGTGATAAGTGAACATGCAAAGAATCATCACTAGAATTTTAGGGTTTCTAAAACAACACATCATCACAAGTAGATAAATTTAGGGTTTTGAGAGTACAACCTTTGTAGCTCCCTACGCTAGACTCCTCGGCTACTTGGGGTTTGGAAAAGGTCCGCTTGAACTCCTCTAGGTACACGATGATCCACCCGAAGTCCGCTTTGTCCAAGCTTGTAACTTCGCAAGATCAAGAAAAGAAAATGGAAGCTAACACTCTCCACTAATGGGCAAGACTAGTGTAGAATGGTGTTGTGGTTACTTTTCTCACTTCAAAATCCTAACTTGATGAGTGTTTTGCTCACTTGAGAAATCTAGAGAGCAAAAGAGCAAGGAGGAAAAAGATGATGACTTTTGAAGAACAAGAGAAATGATAATCACACTTGAAAAATAGAAAATATAAGTATATATATTTTCTACTCTTCATCTCAAACCATGGTTACATAATAAAGATATTATTGTATTTGAGTTAAAACACAAAAGGAAAGTTAACCCATGGTTAAAAAGTGGGTGAACAAGGTTAGTTCAAAGAAGAGTGTAGAAACTTAACCATGAATTAACCTTTTTCTTTTTCTTTTGTTTTAACACAAATGCAAATAAAAATCCATATATAATCATAAGGTGTGAGTCTTATATTGCCACCATTTTCTATGTATATACAACCACGATAACCATTATGTATGCATGTATGTGTGCATGCACATCCTATGTGCATGAATAAGAATGAATACATACATGCATGCATAATGACAAGAAAGGATTTCTAGTGAGAAACTAATGGTTAAATGATAAATCAACACTTGATTTATCAACCCGGTCATATCACATACGACCCGACCAAAAGCAAGCCGCCCGATTAATATACGATATCTCATACGCGCATTTTAGCCGGGTCCATGCGCATATCGCATACGCGCACCACAACGTTTCGCCTGGACTAGGTAACTCCTTTGTGGGACTCTAAGACTCGTCAATACGCCGACAGTGGGTGATGATCATATCAAGCACCCCCAAGCCGCAAGCGGTCAGCTAAACATAACGGCCACCCGTCGAGCCAACCGGCAACACTACCGTACAGTCCGGTCTCTTCGTCAGATATGCTGCATATCGAGTCTAGGGATGGTAACGTCGACCCTAATAACTCAATAAGTCGTGCCGATGAATGGTCTATAGCAGATCAAGAAACTACTGATAACACTTATCAGCAAATCCCAACTGCCCTGGCCAGGGACTTACTGATATAGCCAGTCGAGCACAGCACAGCATCAACTCCCAATACCGGGAGAGACGAAACCCCTCCTATCGCTCATTGCCTTCGTGTGTCTCGGGACTGTACCCAACGGCCACCTGTTTGCACGACTCAGTAGAGCCGTGGTAGGGTGGTAATCAAAGTACAGTGGGAGAACACACAAGACTCTATGACGATCTCGGGTCTACAGACTAACCTGCACCAGTGTCACCTGAGAACTGCTATCCGACGATAGATATAATTCCATATAGGAGTTTTCGGCGAGTCCGTCCAGTGTACCCAGTCACCACTGAGCACCCGTATACGATCTCGATGTCAAACATCGATGAATGTGGGAACATCCATTGCCCATCATATGGGTCTAGTATCATATACGCTAGTCTACTCTGGTATATCGATGCCCTGTCTCGATACACCTACGACTAGGGATATTGTAGGATATGCTTATAAACTACTGATGTCCTACTAGTATGATCTCTATCATAATCACAGTAGTCAAGTCTATATCCTCAGGGCTTTATCAACATGTATTAATGAATAAAAGCATGATCAAATCAACATGTCAGATAAAGAGGAACCAGATAGCATACTATCATGTCGAGCAAGAATGTACACTGAATATATATATATATATATATACATGTATAAATACATCCACTATCATATAATGGCCTCTAGGGCATACATATATCCAACAGCCGTTACGTGCAGCTAGTATCACTGACGGACTTTTGGTTAAACCCACTGCTAGCGTACTGTCGAGTCTTTGGAGTCCCACACAGAGAGTTTCCCTGCTTCGGGCGAAACGATGTAGAGGCCATATGGTTTTACAGCAGGGTTCCGATCACATACATATACTGGCTACACGAATGTTGTTCGGGCAGATAATACTAGTGGGCTTTGGTTTAAGCCGGATCCTAGTATTATATTATTGGATTATTATTATTTCATTGTATTCGTATTTTTCAGAATAAAAATACGGGTATGTATATACGGTGAAGGCATTCTTGTAATTTCACAAGAGATACTTCTTGAAAGGGATACCTCATTATTTGGTTTATCTATTTTTGGAAATAGATTAATGAGATGGAAAATGGAGATATTTAAGGCATGGGAGTGAGGCATGGCTTATGCATTTGTTTATTAGT
Source organism: Agapanthus africanus (assembly GCA_030015575.1). NCBI lineage: Eukaryota > Viridiplantae > Streptophyta > Magnoliopsida > Asparagales > Amaryllidaceae > Agapanthus > Agapanthus africanus. The sequence continues at coordinate 363,070,193 of JASDDO010000029.1, forward strand.
TTGGATACACTATTGAAGCATGGTTGTTATTTTCTATGTGAAAATAATCCATGCTTCATGAGTGATGTAGTATGAGCCATTCTTCACTTTCCCTTGACTTAATCATTTGCTCATTTCCTTTCTCTCTCCATTTTTCTTCTCCTTCTTCCTCAAAAACTCTAACCTTCATATGTGTTGTGAGCCATAGGGTTATATGAGCTAAAACACTCCACTAGACACTCTACATTTTCTAAGCTATCTAGCTTAGAAAACTAGGTACCTTAGTTATCTCGGTTTAGAGATTGGAGCTTGAAGTACATACTCTCGGGTGGATCGTCTTCGACACAAGGAGGTCGACGTTTTAAGCGTGTTCCAATCTTCGAGAAGCTCAAGAAGAGGAAGAGAAGAAGAAGACCTAAAGGAGTTGTAAACAAGGAGGTATAAAACTCTTACCGAGTAGTTAAACCTCCAAGTAGAATAACTAGTTAAGGTTTCCGTAAAAATCCTGCAGTTAAAGTCGGTGTTGCATAGTATGAAAAATCGTTTTTTTGTAAATTCCGCCTTCCCACAAGTGTGTGAGGTGTGCGACATCGACTTACAAAATACTATTGGTGTACGAATTCAGAAATCTGTATTGGCCTGATCTGTGCACTGTTACGAAAACTTCCGTAACTCTTATACTAAGAACCCGATCGAGGCAAACTCAGTCTCGTTGTTTACACGATACTCTGAACTATAATTTATTTCTTGTGTAAAATTCCCAAATTCTAAACCAAAATCATAAATTTCTGCATGCGAACTTATATTTATTTCTGACCTTAAACTGAATTATTATTACATACTTAGTGTATATATAGATACTTAGAATTATATGTAGGACTGGACCTGTATTCTTAAGAGTATTTCCTTACCCCTGGATGACAGTCTTGGGTTTTTGAATAACTCTGCGTTAGATTATACTATCTTGACCTGAATCTGATATGAACCACTTAAATATCGTGAATCTAATGAACATCTTGAATCTCGTAAATCTCGTGAACATGACATGTACACTATTTATTGGATATATATACTATATAAATATATATATTATGGGAATGGGGTAGCTCGAAAATGGGGTATTTATGTGTAAACGGGGATTATATTTTGTTTCTCGTGGTACCAAAAGAAAAACGGTACATTGCATTATATATATATATATATATATATATATATATATATATATATATATATATATTGAATCTCGTGTTGCTGCTATTCCACGGCATTACGGAATATCTTGGTTAGATAATAAAACTCTCACAATCTACCTTATATTTATACCTTTATTTATACTTATATTTATACTTGTACCTATGCTTATACTTATAGTTATGTTTATATTTATACTTGTACTTATATTTGTTCTTATTCTTATAGTAAATAGTACTGAAATACCGAATATCGTGATACTCTAGTTACCTTACACTGAATAATACATGCTTATTTAACTTACACGCTACATTTTACTGTTCACAGTTATTCGCATGTCTTGTATCTATACTACTGATATATTACCTATTGGGTAACCAATTTAGTAATCAATCTTTTATATGATTAATATCTTGAATAACATAATCCGATAAAGCATATTAAAATAATGAATAATACTAACATTTAACTAGAATATTTATATAAATGTATAAATTGCATAATATTCGATATTAAATAAAATAGAATACCTAGATCATAAAATTGATGTTCAGAACATGCTTTACGTATCAATATCGAAATATTATATACTTATTTGATTATACTGTATACTATATTTCATTGCATATATTGTTTTTTTTAATAAAATGGAGACTTACCGAACTTTAGTTCGCTGACGGCATTCCTGTTTTCTTGTTTTCTTTTCTTGGGAATGTCGTCAGACGACATTGGGGCAAACGACGAGGCTAGCTAAAAGGTGGTACCAACTGAGGAGGAGAGTCAATATCTTTCAAATCAGGCCGAACTCTAGTTTTCCTTTCAAGTATGTATTCTTTTTTTCAAGGCTATCTCCATTCCTAATTTCCTGAATTTTCGAATTTGTGTTTAGTTATTATTTTTGGGACTGTTATAAATATTGTTGGATTTTTTACAAGCTTAAAATTCTTATACTATAATTTCCTAAACTGCTTATATAAACACTTAGCGTATTTATGTCGAGAAAGAGTGATTCTCGATATGAATACATCGTGGGCTTATCACTCTCGTTTCTCATTTTTGGGAAGCGGGGCGCGACACTTAGTGGGATTAAAACTAAATCGGTTTTCAACTTTGGTTCAGAAATAAATTTCCTAGCTAATAAAGGGTTTTTTTTTTCCGTTAGCCCCCATACTTTAATATTTTTTTTGTCCCTCCCATATTTAATATTTACATGTAGCTCCCACATACTTATAAGTTACTCTTGCAACCCCCTGCTTCACTTTTGAAAATGATTCTTCCTCCTCCTCTTTCTCGTCCCCGCCGCCGCCGCCTTCTTTCTCCTCCTCTTTAACACCGCCACCGCTATCATCACCATCAACACCACCACCATCTTCCTCCTCCTCCTCCTCCTCCTCTTCTACCCTTCAACACCATCTTCTTCCTCCTCCTTTGTAAGTCTACGGTAGCGTCCCGACCGTCAAACTGACGCCAAATGCGGAACAAAAACTTTTATAACTGGCGCTATCGCATACTATAACCCGGATCTGCCATTAACGCTAAACTAACAAACTACAAAGAGGGTAGAAAGGTTATACCGAACGATCCGAGTCCTTCGTTTTTTAACCATCACCCCACGCTCCGTTGCGGCTGCTCCGATCTCCTGGCTCCTCGTCGAGGTGGCACCACATCTACGGATCTTTAAACGGGCTCCCGCCTCTGACCCGAGGCAACTCGGTCATCAAGTTTGCTAAAAGAGATGACCAAGATTGATATAGAGAATAAGTAGAACACTTTTTCTCACTTCGTCCAAATCCATGGACGAACGGTTAATGAAGTTGCCATTTGAAACTGTGATGGAATAAAAAGAGCTATGAAATTTCCATACACCAAAACTATATTCTTTTTTCCAAATGAATCAATATATCTCTCTCACAAGAAGTGCCGGCCACTCATATGAGAAAAAAGGGGTAAGTGTAGGAGCTAGGATTGGTGACCATAAGCATTAAAACTAAACACAACTCATCATACCATTTAATGAAAAGAGTGAGTCACTAATGACACCTTGCATTCATTTAATGCATACAATGAACCATGAAAACACATCATCATATCAATTAATGCTAATTATGAGTCACCTAATCTAGAACCTTCTAGAACCATGACTCATCCAATGAAGAAAAGATAAATCCGTATTAAACTGAATGTTTAATACGGGTGATAGAAAACTGGCAACTTCCAAAAGTGATACCGAAGCGAATTTCAGGATAACCCCGTAACTGTATAAATATACCCGCATTTGTATTACGACCGAATACAAATGCAACCGAGACAAAGATATTATATCTGCAAAGTATAATACATGGATCCGGTTTAAACCAAAGCCCACCAGTATTATCTGCCCGAAATATGACACGTGCGTAAACGCACGTGCATTTTCCGAACCCTGCCATAAAATCATACGGCCTCTACAACGTTTTGCCCGAACTTGGGAAACTTTCTGTGGGGGACTCTAATGACTCGTCAGTACCCTGGCAGTGGGTTTAACCACAAGCCGTCAGCGGCACTAGCTGTGCGTAACAGCTGCCCATGGACTGACCTCAAGGGAGGCCGATGAGCGAACTCATCCGGAAATCCTACTGAGCCTAACGGTGACAATGTATATACAGTCCGGTCCGTTCGTCTATGAGTATCGCATATCCGGCCTAAGGGGCTAGTAACGTCAGACCCCCAATAGTGGTATAAGTCGTGTCGGAGACAAGCCCTGAACATCCTGAGATACTACTGGAGTACCTACCAGTAAATCTCACCTGCCTTGGCCAAGGACTTGGTGTAATGGCTTTCCTAGACACAGCACGATCTCATCCCCAATACCGGGAGAGACGAATCCCCTGCCGATCCGCTCACTTGCCTCCATGTGGCTCGGGACTGTACCCAAAAAATACCTGTTTGCACGACTCCTTTGAGCCGTGGTAGGGTAGAAATCAAAGCACAGTGGGAACTCACACGAGAAAAATGACGACCTCAGGTTGATGAACTAACCTGTACACATGTCATCAGGGAACTGCTATCTGACGATAGGTATAATACCAACTAGCAGGGTCCTGGCGAGTCCTGTCCGGTGTACTCATAACCCAATGAGCACCTGTATACATCTTAGGTGATCCAACTGACACCAGTGGCTTGTGAGACCGGCCACCGCCCCTCGTCGGGGTCTCGACTGCATACACCAGTCTACTCCGGAGTATCGATGCCCTGTCTCGAAACTCCCATGACTAGGGACCACTATTAAGGATGTGCTTATAGACTACCCAACTCTCACGTATATGATCGCTATCATACTGTTGGTACTCAAGCAAGATCCTAAGGGCTCTATCAACGTGTAATCGTGATCAGTCACCTGAACCTATACACGATTGATAAAGGCAAACCAGATAGCATACTATCATCTCGAGTAAGACTGTCCTACTGGTATAGGTCCTCCTCAATCATTGCAATCACGTACCTGCGATCCAATAATTGACTTTGAAGGCACTATATCCAACATCCTTTTCAACACCACTACCATCAATACCATCATCACCACATTCTTCTTCCTTTTCTTTTTCAACCCATAACCGCCGCTACCGCCATCACCAACAACACACAGCCGCCGCCATTCCTCCTCCTCCTCCTCCTCGCTAACCAGCCGCCGCCTCCCTCCTCCTTAGGCATCGCCTCCGAAGAGGAGGAGGAATAAAGATGGTGACGATGGTGTGTTGTTGATGATGGTGATTGCGGCGGTTGTGGGTTGAAGTAGAAGAGGAGAAAGAAGGTAGTGGCGATGGTCTTGATGATGGCGGCGACGGTGGTGTTGAAGAGGAGGAGGAGGAAGAAAGTTTTGATGGGTTGAAGAAGAGGAGGAGGAGGAAGATGGTGATGGTGTTGACGGTGATGATGGCGGTGGCGGTGTTGAAGAGGAGAAGAAAGAAGGCGGCGGGGACGCCGGCGGGGGCCGGGAAAGAGAAGGAGGAAGAATCATTTTCAAAGATGAAGCAGGGGCTGCAAGAGTAACTTGTAATTATAGGGAGGGTTATAGATAAATACTAATTGTGGAGGGAGGGACAGAAAAATATTAAAATATGGAAGCACTAACGGAAAAAAACCCAACTAATAAATATGATTAAGATTAAGGTTTTTTTTAAGAAGGATACATGACGCCACACAACGCGCTCCACTATATGACGCTACACAACACACCCAGTGCTGGTGTGGGTCTTGCATTAAATGTGTGGGCCCAGCGCGCTGCTGTTGATACTCCGAACTCAACCAAATCAGGTTGTTTTACATATACATAGTTGTATGTGAAATTAGGTGTTTTCTTCTTTTAAAATCATTTTAAATTCCAAAACCATAATTTTTGAGAAAGTGAGTGAAAAATACATTTTAGACATTTTTGGGAATTTTATCAATTTTTATTAGAGTTTTAAGTTAATTTTTAAGTTTACAATTCACCATGTCTTTGGTCTCCATGCCCATGATAAACTGTGACAATTTTAAACTCTAAAAAAATGAATTTTAAACGATTTTAAAATATTTTTTAACAAAATTTCTTTTGTGGTTCACCATTGAGTCCTCATGCGCAAGACGAACCGCAACACTAAAATATCGTTTAAATTGAGAAGTTTCTCCAATATACAGAAAATCTTTGTTGTAGCTCACCATCCGTTTGGGTCATCCACCCAACGCATGATGTACTACTGATGTAAATCCCAACAAAAAATATTTTGCTATTGCACCCAAGTTTCAAAATAAAAGTGGAGTTCGCCATGCGTTGGGTCACCCAAACTTATGGCCTTCATGAAAACTAAACCGCAATAGTTTTCAACACTAAATTTCGATTCCTTCTCTCTAACGCATGATGAACTGAAATTCTGAAAATGCACTAAACAACCAGATTTCACCCGATATCGATCTAAACCTTATAAATAAGGTTCTCCTTTGTTCATTTATCTTCATGCCGAAACTGAGAGAGCTCATCTCGAAATCAAAAGCTCAGAGCTCATTTCAGAAGTCGGATAACGACTCCAAAGTTCTCAAACAAGCAAGCGACGAAGTCCTGGAGGAGGAGACGCTATGCGACCACTCCTCCGAAACATGATCTTTCTTCTCCTTTCATTTTTTTAATTTCTTTTAATCATCCCCTGCATCTAGGATATCATTATTTGTTTATCTCCATTCCTTCATATTATGCGTCTATTCTTTGAGCATATACTATGCTGCAATTGTTCTCATAAAAGTTTGCTTGTTGTGGCAGGAAAACCAGGGAAGGATACAACCAACAAACTAGGAGCTTGGGTTTCAAGGAGGGTGACGAACCATACACAATACTTCCATACCGAGAGCATCCGGATGGCCCAAGCAAATCCGCAGATGGTGATCGTGATGAACAAATAACCGAATCGATGGTATCCTCAATATCCACAGCTGCATATATCGTGCCCCTTTACTCCTTTTTAATAATACAACCCCTAAACTTAATGTTTTTAAAAACAAATCCCTAAAATATCTCCATCAACTGAATACCCTTTCTGGCAAGTTAACTTAGCTATGATCCTAGGTTTATGTTAACTATGGTTAATGGTTAATTCCTATGCTCGACTAGAATGCCCCAGATAAATCCATCATTTCCCATCTTTCTCTGAACAATTAAGGGGAAAAGAAGCCGAGAAACATCATTGTTTAAATGGATCTCCCTACGCCTCCATCCATTGTCCGTCTTCGATTCCAATTGCTTGACTCTTCTTCTTCTTCTTCTTCTTCTTCTCTAAGCAGCTCTCGATCGTCATCTCTCAACATTGAGCAGTGTCAAAAGTTTTTATGCATTATTCGGGGACAATGGATTTTATTTGCAGTAAGCTTTTATGTTGCATGCATCTATTAGGCTTTCTCTGCTGGCCCCGTGTGTTAATTCTCTGTCTATAGTAGTGTTACCATCTCCCACCTCAAAAAAATTATAAATAAATAAATAAATAAATAAAATTAAAGACGCATCGACGTATATTATCTCCATCATCTCCTATCTTTCCCTCTTTTTCTCATAAGAAAGGTGACCAACGTCGAGGCCTGGAATGCGAAGTGTTTTCAATGTGTTCAGATTCATGGAGTGTAACGATCTATGACCGAATTATATTTATTTCTTTTAACTTGATGTTTTAAAAATAATAATAACACCCAAGCTTTTAGTCCAGGTTTTCAGCCCATAATTTAAGCACAAGAATTGTTTTGTTTTAAAAACCAGAAAAGTAAAAGAAAGAGAGGGAAGCCCAGTCCAGGCCCACGAGGGGGCTGCGGCCACCTGGGGTCATGCCGGTGGCAAGCGTGAGCCGTGCCCAAGGCGACATATGCGCGAGATCTTGGTGAAGCAAGTCGGATATTCGGGTAGTGTAAGTGTAGTGAACATGAAGTGAACATGAAATGAATGTAGCATGGCTATGTAGTGTATGTAGTGTAAGTGTAGTGAACATGAACTAAATTTAAGTGTTCTAAGAGATCTCTATAAAACTAATATAACTTAACGTCAGTTCAAGTGTGAATATCAACAAAATTTCAAGAGTGTTCTCGAACCCAATAGGCTGTAATTTAGGTATAAGGAACCACGGGCCCGAATCAAGTGTCAGTAATGGGACTTCAACCTAGTGTTGAAGTATTCCAAACTCAACATGCTATAATGCAGGAGTAAGAAAACACGAGCCCTCATGATAGATTGCTTGTGTTAGTAGACATGAATTCATGATCTAGAAGGACTCCTGAGATTTCGTTGGATTCGAACTTGAACTACCCCAACACCCCGTGTATTCTAAATTACAGTTAAAGCCACCAGTCTTACTCGAATCCATGAATATATCAAGTTGAAAAATTGAGTTCATATCAAAATCAAGTGTTCGTGTCAAGTGTTCATGTATTTATGTCAAATTGTATTCATAATTCGAGTCAAGTCAGTTCAAGAGTAGACATTGGGTTCAGGTATTCATGTTAAGTTCAAGTATCAAGTTCAGGTTCATGTTTAAGTTCGAGTTCGAGTTCAAATTCAAATCTGAGTCATGTTCGAGTTTGTATTCAGATTACAGTTATTTCATATTACTAGATTTAAATCTTATGAATTGCTTTAATCGTTTAAATTCTTGAGTTTGTAAATTATCAATAACCGCTGCATATGGACGACATGATTTATGACTTTTTCATAGACGGTTATCATTTAATAATTTTCACCCTAAAATTATGATCTATATTTAGGGAGAGCCAAGTGAAGCATCATTGTCTCTGGCAATTCCGAGCCAACTGACAAGAGAAAATGCCACTCAAACCAATCTGCAATCTAAATACGTAACCTAAACTAGTATATTGATTTTCTAGAGTATTTTAGTAAAAATGTCATTTAAAATTCTCGAGGGTTTTTAATTCGTCCTAAAATCTCGAATAAATTTTTAATAAAATTATGTTGTTTTAAAAAGTCAAGATTTTTGTATGAAAACGTGTTTTATATTTTGTGCCATTTTAGCGTAAAAATCCAACATTTAAAGTTTATGGTCTTTAATGAAAAATATCACTTTTGGAAACTTGATAGTATTTTTATTTAAAACTTTAATTTTTCATTTAAAAATATAATTTTCACAATTTGTTTTCATTAAAAATATGGATTCATGATTTATATAAATTTTCAACGGCTTAATTTGTTTTAAAAGTCGTATTCTTTAAGATCATATTTTTATTTATTTCGAGACCGAATTCTCCGCGAGGAGTTCTGCATCTCACTCTACTATTCCAAGGACGTACGATAACCCACACCATCCACAAATGAGTCCCCTAAAGAGAGTTGTAGAGATATAATTTAAAAGAAAAGTTATCGATAAAACCGTATTTTAACTTGAGGGTATTTTAAAGAAATTTTGTTTATTAGAAAAAGTGGCTATATAGATGTGCTATGTTTTCATATGTGTGCATGAGTGGGGTATGTCGTTACCTCGTGAGCTATCACTATAAATATGTTGCGCCCCGGCAGCGCCCCGGCCGTCTATCTGAGGCCAAAATGCGGAATCAAAAATTTTCCTTACATGGAAACTGGCGCTACCGCGGACAATATACCCAGATCGTAACCATTAACCGATACTAGCTAACAAGAGAAAGTGTGAGAGATATACCGAGTGATCCGAGTCCTCCGGTCTTCTCGTCGTCGTCCCGATCTCCCGCGGAAACTCCGGTCGTCGCCTTCTTGCCGGAAGGGCACCACATCGTCTGCATCTTTTACGGGCTCCCACCTCAATACCGAGGCAACTCGGGCACGAAGCTGGCTAGTCGACGTGCCCAAAGTTTGCTGTAGAAAGTGTATAGGCTATGTCTCACTTGGGTTTTGTTGCCTTGATGGAGGGATCGAAGGAATGAACTTTGGAGTGATGTGAGAAATTTAGTAGCAAGAAGAATGAGATGAAAAATGAATTCCTCATACAAAAATGAACCCTCTCATTTTCTCTCCCATGCACAAAGTGGCCGGCCAATCTCAAGTAGGAAATGGTGGGGGGAAAAACAACTAAGGGAGGTGAGTGTAGGATAAAGAGAAGAGGTGACCACATCCAAACAACAACCATACTTATCACTCCATACCCTTTCAAATCTCATTAATGCAAAAATCATCATGAAAAAGCAAGGATGGTTAATCTATCATAATGAATACATTTGCAAGAAAACCCCCTCTACAAATGTAATTTGCAAAACTGCAAAAGACCCCCTCCATCGGAAAAGTCCGGCCGGGAAAGAACAAAGAAAAAACCGACCGGAACGGAATGCAAACTGGCAACTCCAGAAAACTGGTCCCGTAAATAATTACAGGAAAACCCCGACACTGTGCATACACACCCGCATCTGTATTCCGACCGGATACAAATGCAATGAGACAAAATCTACATTGTACTAAACTAGGATCCGGCTTAAACCAAAGCCGGCTAGTAATGTTCGTCCGATCCTGATCCGTGCAATACCGCACGTATCAGATCGAACCCTGCCATATAACTATACGGCCACTAGTACAAACTGTCCGATCCTGATCCGTGCAATACCTCACGTATCTGATCGGACCCTGCCATATCTCCATACGGCCTCTACAGCGTTTCGCCCGAAAGCTGAGTAACTGAAAGTGTGGTGGACTCTAAAGACTCGTCAATACTATGGCTGTGGATTTAACCACTAGCACGTCAGAGGTATAAGCCAATACGTAACGGGCCACCAGCTATTGACCAAAAGGGACGTCGATGAGCGAACTCATCCTGACACCCTACTGAGCCTGTCAATGACAATATCCGTACAGTCCGGTCCGTTCGTCTATGAGCATCGCATGGCGGGCCTAGGGGGTTGGTAAAAGTCAGACCCCCAAAGGCGGTACAAGTCGTGTCGGAGTGTAGCCCAGAACACCCTGAGATACTACTGGAATACCTACCAGTAAATCTCCTGCCTCGGCCGAGGGCTTTGCGTAATGGCTCTCCTAGACACAGCGCGACCTCACCCCCAATACCGGGAGAGACGAACCCCTGAAGATCCGCTCACTGCCTCCATGTGGCTCGGGACTGTACCCAACTAAAACCTGTTTGCACGACTCCTTTGAGCCGTGGTAGGGTAGTAATCAAAGCACAGTGGGAACTCACACGAGACAAATGACGATCTCAGGTCGATGAACTAACCTGTACACATGTCACCAGGGAACTGCTATCTGACGTCTGGTATAATCCCAACTAGCAGGTTCCCGGCGAGTCCTGTCCGGTGTACTCATAACCTAATGAGCACCTGTATACATCTTAGGTGAACCATCTGACACCAGTGGCTTGTGAGACCGGCCACCGCCCCCCGTCGGGGTCTCGACTGTATACACTAGTCTACTAATGGAGTATCGATGCCCAGTCTCGAAACTTCCACGACTAGGGACCTTTTAAGGATGTGCTTATAGACCCCAGCTCCCACGTATATGATCGCCATCATACTGCTGGTCGTCAAGCAAGAATCCTAGGGGCTCTATCAACGTGTAATAGCGACCTGTAAGGTCACCTGAAACAGTACACGATGATAAAGGTAAACCAGATAGCATACTATCATCTCGAGTAAGACTGTTCTACCGGGATAGGTCCTCCCTCAATCATTGCAATCACGTGCCTGTGATCCAATAATTGACTCTGAGGGCACTATCTCCAACAATCTCCCACTTGCACTCAAGGCTAATTATTGCGATGTCGCATACTCACAGCCCGTGTGATACCGAACACCCAACTCCTCTACTAGTCAGTCGCACAAAACCTGTTTGCGAGACTATTGCGTTCGAGGAAAAGCCTCAGTGAGTGGATCCGCCTAGAAGTTTCTTTCTATATCTCTCTATATCTCAAGTTCGCGGAGAAAACCATCTCCCGAAATGAGCAATACCTGTCTTGGAAGGTCTGGATGTCTGATGGGACCTAGGTCATAAATGAACTCCAAATCCAAACTTCTTAGACTGTATCGATAACTGAACTTAATCAGTACCCAGCGCCATGCCTCCCTCAGTATCGCCTTGGACCACCTGTCCAAAATACTGCCCCTCGTCAGAAGGAGAAACTATAACTCTGACAGCCACTCTGCCATCCATGTCACCTTGGAAGCCTGGAATGATAACCGTCTCCTAAAGGAGGCAGCCGTTATCATATCCCTAGAACATTCACTTATGTTCTAAAACTGCTTCCGACTGTTCCTCCAGGATTGGATCAATATCAACTTATTGCATCTAGTGCAAGAACAACATCTGGTGTGGTACTTGACATCTCATGATTGACTCAATTGCCTAAGCAAGTGATCTGCCAATCATGCACATCCCTCTCTACTTTAGTCTATAAGACACCTTTAGAGAGGGTGACTCCATTACCTGCAGGTACACTACCATGCCAGGAGTCGTCCATTCTAAATACTCTTAGAATGCTTTCAAAGTACCCTGATTGGGAAACCACCCAAATCTAGATCTAAAACCATAGATCTAGTAACCAGAATGTCTGATATAATATCCAAGTCCTGTGTGGAGAAACCACTGTGTGACAACCAAAGTATAACCGATCGTATTATAGGAGTTTCCTTTCCTACTCTGTGTATGTCATCCAAAAACAGGACATCACACCCTACTACCTTCTTAACAGATCCATCTCCTATTCTGATGACGTCAAACCTATGACTGTCACATCAGAAATAGATGATCTATCTCCGCTATATCTGCTTTAGTCTATAAATAGACATAAGCCTGATGTCCACCAATGCTTCCGCTGCTCCCACTGACTACGACAACCCTCTGGCAGAGTCATATAGACGCGCACTTCTAAAGTTAGTTTAGAACGACGCTACACTCATTCTCCTGCCGGGTCTCGCAGCCTGGAACAACAACAATGGCAAGTGTGGGTAAACAAGAACTTCCCTGTCACCGTCCTTGAGGCCACCGGAGTACCTCTCGGGTGCCTGAAGTTACCCACCTTATCTGCGGAGTGGCCAATGGAATGTCAAATCAGATTGAATCTTTAGGTTCCTTATCAAATCTTCAGTAATCGTTTGCGGTTCTGGAATCGCTTCCAGTTCTACCATACTCCCACTACTGTTTTCTGAAAAAATCCATTTTTATTAAAACTGTGGCGAGTCAAGAACAATATCACTATTGATCTTTCTTATGGTAGAAAATCAACCCTCGTCATAGCCTGGGTCAACCCACAAACAGCCATTACAGAAACGTGCCTTGAGTTATCCGGAGTCTGGTTTTAATCATAAGCCGGACAACTCCCCGTACCTTAACAATGTTAAGATATGAACTGTACTATATCCAATATAGAACCAGAGGCACTGATTTAATTGAACCAGATTCAAATCATGCAGCTGTCTCCAGTGCATGTCAACTAAATGGAGAGAGGCCGATCAGCGTTACTCAACTTAGGAATGCTTCCAATTATGAGTAACCTGAAAGAGAAGCAAGTTCTCATTACTATCAACTGAATACCATACACAAGTATCTACATCTTCGATCACCTTGAAGAATCCCGATACTTGCAATACCTGGTTCTCTACTCTATTCTTATACCAATAACTCCTCAAAACTCAGACCCTGTGTTTCTACGAAACATATGTCTAAGAACTAGAGAAGTTAAAAGTAAACAGAATATAGTATAAGGACCAACCCCTCTGTCCCAATGGACACTGGACAACATACAATACTCTGTATAAGTCCGCTGAGTCTAACAACTCTTTCACTGTGCGTCGTAGGTTGAAAACTGTACTTATGGTTAAGAAGAATTACACCGCTGTTTGATGCTCCTTACCTAACCATCCACTGATATAGGTAAATATCAACGACATAATATCAAAAGGTATATCTCACTCTATGAAAATAGACGTACAGATATATCAATTTGAAATTGGTGCATAACAACGGATATTCAAAACCAAATATTTGTCGACCGGCAAACAACCCAGGTGGCTTCCTCAAATATCACCAATTACAACGAATCCCGATATAATGAGGATGGTCACCTAATTCCCAATAACTTACTCCCACTCATCATCTGTAAAACCATACAGATGTGAGAATCATACCTGGTAAATACATACCCTGGAGTAAGTATCTAATCGGGAAATCAGTTTTCTTTTAACATTACACAGTGAAACTGAAACATTGAAATGTTTCGGTGGGGTATTCCGGTATTCTTAGTAATGCCTCTTCCATTATCCAGATTCACAACTATAACCGTATAATTCTTTGCCACCTCTCCAAATCCCTTTATATGTCTTTAGTCATTACCTTCTGCACACCCCTTTAGGCCAATTGGTTTTCTTCTTTCCCTATCGTTCGGCACCAGCCTATGGTTTGGAAGAAGACTATCCAATAAGCATAATGGGTGTACTGTCCTAATCCTAGGAGCACTCGCAATGCGAGAGGAGGTGAAGAGAAAAGACAACCGAATAATCCTTATTCCTATTTCTCCTGGACCAGAATCCATCCCCGAACTGGAACAAGTTCCTTTCGAGTTCGTATATAACCATACGATGGAGTATCCAATAAACTGTGGATCTTCGTAGTGATACGGAGTGTCCTGGAGAAATACAAAGGTGATTTAGGATTGGCGAAAAAATACTTGGTTTGGTCGTGAATATCAGTCGCAATTTACTTTGCCCTCTTACTAATCCCTTGCTTTGTCTTATTCTTAATACCTTCTGCACACCATCGTTATGCTAATTGGTTTTCTTCATTCCCCACCGTTCGGCACCAGCCTAAGGTTTGGAAGAAGACTATCCAATTTGCATAATAGGTGTACTATCTCCTAAACCAAGGAGTACTCATAATGAGAGAAGGTGAAAAGAAAAGACAACTGAATAATCCCTTTCGTTTTCTCCAAAACCAGAAACCATCCTCGAAGTCCTTCGAGTTCGTATATAACCATACGATGGTTTTGTCCAATGGAAGTGGACGTTCGTAGTAATACGGGGTGTCCTGGAGAAAAGGGTAAAAGTAGGAGTGGCAATGAGGTTTGCAACTCTGACAATCCAAAAGCCAGTGTTAAGAAGGTTCGGTCAACTTGGTCACTGAGTCATAGTCTAGGGTCGGGTCAATGGTCGCTGCCAGAGAGAGAGAAAAGAAACACTCAGCGTGCACTCTAACCTAGATCAGAATGGTTATCACTTTGTCTAATCTGGAAACCTCCTACTGTAACCTCAAATTCTTCCCCAAACCTGAAAGAAGAATTAGTCGGGATCACCCGAGGAGTAAACCAACTCATCAGTGGGAATCGGGATCCAACTATCATCGCATGATAACTTGACGGAATCCACTCAAGTCACCACACTCCAGAAGGTATGCGCATGCCTGGCAAGTTTCAGTTCTTTTGAAACTCCCGAAGTGATTTTTACCCCTAGGACCCAAGTGACCTTGACTGAGCCAACATATCAAAGGATCTTAGTCAAGTTCAACCCGTCATTATCTTGATTGCATTAGACCCACCCGCACGAATCCTTGACTGAGCCAAAATGACCGCACGACTGTCCTAACCAATCTCATATCCATGCAACAGAAAAGCACTACATAGCTACCGAACACTACGCCTCGGCTAAGCACGGCATACGCAGCACGAATACTAAGTAATACTAATCTGAAATGACGGAGGGCTACGACTGGTTTTTGGCGAAAAACCTTTAACGTAATGAACTTGATATCGTTGAAGGAACTGCATAGCCTTTTATAAAAATATAGTGACGAAAACCTTTACTAAAGAGGTCACTCCCGTTGAAGGGATCTCGGCTCTTTCCCCGTAGAATGAGGTGCAGGATATTCCAACTGAATACCACGATGCAAAGCAAAAGTAATCGGCTATAGTGAAGTTAATGCCCTGACGCAAACTTCTGTCCAAGGGGTCACTCCCGGTGAAGGGATCTCGGCCCTTGCCTCGTCGACTGAGGAGCAGGATATTCCAAATGAATACCACGATGCAAAACAAAAGTGAACGTCCTTGCAATAACAGCTTTTTGAAAAATGTTCCAACAACATCAGAATAGGTTTGTTTAACTTGCATTGATCCGAATCAACGCAGTCCCATCAAATGATCACACCACAAAGAACGAAAATATACTGATGTACGTATATGCCATCCGCATTCGCCACTGGGTCTCGTCATTACCCGTTAGGTTAGCTAACTAACGGCAGAGCGGGGACTGGACTAGCGCGGATGAAAAACATATACAACATCTACTAATATATATACCAATATATAGTATTTCACTCAAGGCGTGATAAAATGCAACATCACAGAAATGTACAGCATCACAGAACAATACAGATATCTGGAAGCCCCGGGTTTCACAGAGCCGCTGCTGAAACCCGACGTTCCCCTGGTCGTGTGGATAGCCTGTGCAATGAAAACCTAGACCCCTACGGGCGCGGCAAGCCACCCGCCAAAACCTGAAGCGAGGTAGCCCCTTTCAGCAACGTGAATGGACCACCCAGCACTTCACGGAATCCGGTAACTTGGGCACCCCTCCTGGGTCAACCTGTACCCCCTACGAGTGCGGCGAATAGCCCGCCAATTCCAGACTGAAGCCCCCTCCGTCTCAATGCCCTGAGATGCGGGCCCGTTGCCCTCTAGAACCCGGCTATCCGTGCACCCCTCCGCGGGGTAACCCTAGTACAGAAAGTAAAATATACATACACCGGGTACATCGACCGCAACCAGGTCGTGCCCCAAAATAATAATACAAACAGGCAGTGACGGCAGTCCACATGTCGGACGCTCGCCCCGCAATATCAAATGTACATAATACAACAACACTGTACTAGCATTGCATCCAGGCTATCCCCCACGACCGATCCGCAACAACACAGCATAAACACAGAACATCAACGTGAAAATCACGTTCGCAAATCCGTCTAACCGGGCTATAGCAGTTAGACAGGATTTACCGATCAAGTGATATTCACGGTCGCAGATATAATGTAAATACTGTGAAATAATGTGTTTAAAATATCCAATCGATCAAAAATTAACAAGTGGGCCCCCAAGTAATACTGTAGCACTCACAGAAATTCTGGGCCCAATTTTAATATTCCAAAACCCTTATCTTAAGCCCAAAAGCCCACTGCAAAAAATTGATGACATGATCCCTCATTCATGCGGCGGATCCGCGTCCTCCAGAGTGGTCATGGCCGCGGATCCGCGGTCGTACGGAGGGATCGTGTTGTCGAATTTTTCCAGTGTTCTTAGAACTCCCTGTACATCATTCTGCAATCACCTGAAAAAATTTTCGAGCAAGAAAAAAATCAACAGAAAACTGATGTACACAAAACGCGGTTTTTGGAATTTTGGTCGATCGAATAAGTAAAACGCATTAGAACAAGCTAGGCAAGGTTAATGGCGTGGCTCTGATACCATGTTGCGCCACGGCAGCGCCCCGGCCGTCTATCCGAGGCCAAAATGCGGAATCAAAATTTTTCCTTACATGGAAACTGACGCTACCGCGGACAATATACCCGGATCGTAACCATTAACCGATACTAGCTAACAAGAGAAAGGGTGAGAGATATACCGAGTGATCCGAGTCCTCCGGTCTTCTCGTCGTCGTCCCGATCTCCCGCGGAAACTCCGGTTGTCGCCTCCTTGCCGGAAGGGCACCACATCGTCTGCATCTTTTACGGGCTCCCACCTCAATACCGAGGCAACTCGGGCACGAAGCTGGCTAGTCGACGTGCCCAAGGTTTGCTGTAGAAAGTGTATAGGCTATGTCTCACTTGGGTTTTGTTGCCTTGATGGAGGGATCGAAGGAATGAACTTTGGAGTGATGTGAGAAATTTAGTAGCAAGAAGAATGAGATGAAAAATGAATTCCTCATACAAAAATGAACCCTCTCATTTTCTCTCCCATGCACAAAGTGGCCGGCCAATCTCAAGTAGGAAATGGTGGGGGGAAAAACAACTAAGGGAGGTGAGTGTAAGATAAAGAGAAGAGGTGACCACATCCAAACAACAACCATGCTTATCACTCCATACCCTTTCAAATCTCATTAATGCAAAAATCATCATGAAAAAGCAAGGATGGTTAATCTATCATAATGAATACATTTGCAAGAAAACCCCCTCCACAAATGTAATTTGCAAAACTGCAAAAGACCCCCTGCATCGGAAAAGTCCGGCCGGGAAAGAACAAAGAAAAAACCGACCGGAACGGAATGCAAACTGGCAACTCCAGAAAACTGGTCCCGTAAATAATTACAGGAAAACCCCGACACTGTGCATACACACCCGCATCTGTATTCCGACCGGATACAAATGCAATGAGACAAAATCTACACTGTACTAAACTAGGATCCGGCTTAAACCAAAGCCGACTAGTAATGTTCGTCCGATCCTGATCCGTGCAATACCGCACGTATTAGATCGAACCCTGCCATATAACTATACGGCCACTAGTACAAACTGTCCGATCCTGATCCGTGCAATACCGCACGTATCTGATCGGACCCTGCCATATCTCCATACGGCCTCTACAGCGTTTCGCCCGAAAGCTGAGTAACTGAAAGTGTGGTGGACTCTAAAGACTCGTCAATACTATGGCTGTGGATTTAACCACTAGCACGTCAGAGGTATAAGCCAATACGTAACGGGCCACCAGCTATTGACCAAAAGGGACGTCGATGAGCGAACTCATCCTGACACCCTACTGAGCTTGTCAGTGATAATATCCGTACAGTCCGGTCCGTTCGTCTATGAGCATCGCATGGCGGGCTTAGGGGGTTGGTAAAAGTCAGACCCCCAAAGACGGTACAAGTCGTGTCGGAGTGTAGCCCAGAACACCCTGAGATATTACTGGAATACCTACCAGTAAATCTCCTGCCTCGGCCGAGGGCTTTGCGTAATGGCTCTCCTAGACAGCGCGACCTCACCCCCAATACCGGGAGAGACGAACCCCTGAAGATCCGCTTACTGCCTCCATGTGGCTCGGGACTGTACCCAACTAAAACCTGTTTGCACGACTCCTTTGAGCCGTGGTAGGGTAGTAATCAAAGCACAGTGGGAACTCACACGAGACAAATGACGATCTCAGGTCGATGAACTAACCTGTACACATGTCACCAGGGAACTGCTATCTGACGTCTGGTATAATCCCAACTAGCAGGTTCCCGGCGAGTCCTGTCCGGTGTACTCATAACCTAATGAGCACCTGTATACATCTTAGGTGAACCATCTGACACCAGTGGCTTGTGAGACCGGCCACCGCCCCTCGTCGGGGTCTCGACTGTATACACTAGTCTACTAATGGAGCATCGATGCCCAGTCTCGAAACTCCCACGACTAGGGACCTTTTAAGGATGTGCTTATAGACCCCAGCTCCCACGTATATGATCGCCATCATACTGCTGGTTGTCAAGCAAGAATCCTAGGGGCTCTATCAACGTGTAATAGCGACCTGTAAGGTCACCTGAAACAGTACACGATGATAAAGGTAAACCAGATAGCATACTATCATCTCGAGTAAGACTGTTCTACCGGGATAGGTCCTCCCTCAATCATTGCAATCACGTGCCTGTGATCCAATAATTGACTCTGAGGGCACTATCTCCAACAAAATATGTACAATAGTATTAACCAATTCATGTTAAGGTATAAGTAATAGCACAAGTTACATGAAACCACCATTAAAACTTTTCATGAAAAGAGTGTAGGTTGCATGAGTAATAGTATTGTTAGGGAAATAATTATCATGAACTTACTAAATTAAAGATAGGTTAATTTCTTCACAAGCTATATATATTTTTTTATAAAAACATACATATTTGATACATGTGATATTATTTTGAGCAAGGATTTTTTATGGTTTGAAATTTAAAGTATGGACGGATTTGGCAACATAGCAAAAGAATGGATATGAAGAAGAGAAGAAAAAGAGTAAGGAGACTTACGGATTTTCCTACCCGTACGAATACGGCGAGGGAATGCGGAAGAAGTAGCATCGGTTTGAAGAACCGAGACCGTTAAAGCGACGAGGAAGGCGAATACTTGATCTTCCGGCTTTTTTTCAGCGACTTGTAGAGTAACGTAGCGAGAGGAAGGAGCTTGGAGAGAACTTGAGGGAGCTTGGCTTCTAGAAGTTGGTTTTGAGGGAACATGAACTTGAGAGAAATATTTAGAGAATTTTTTTCTTGAGAGAATTTTCAGAGTATTTTCTAGGGGAAAAGTATATGTGGCCATGGGTATTTATAAGAGAAAGTATGGCGGAATGGTGAATTAAAATAGGACATTAAAATGATATAAAAGATTTTTAATAGGGTATATGAAAGGTTGAGAGTTCTCTGGTTTGAATGGGGCAGTTTGAGGTATCAAAACGAGCTGGAGGGAAACTAAACGACACACATGCACGCAGAGTCATTTGGACTCACTAAGGCCGCCGATCTCGGCCCCAATTTGGCCCCTGGCCTCGGGGTTCGTGCCATGTACTCATGTCACTTCGTTTGGTCTATTTTCATATATTTTTTCTTCTGAAACTTTTCGTAACTCTGTGCGATACTTATGCAAACTCTTGGGCTTCCAAAATGCCAAAAAGAAAAACAATAAAAAATATTGGTACTGTTGGAATTCGAACACGCGAGCTATGGAACAGTAGCAGAGAGTCTTAACCAGTAAGCTACAATGAGTTTCTTGTAAATAAGTTATCAATAATAATTTATAACTCGAAATCAGAACAGAAATACACTCTTTTATTAATATTGGATCAATAAAAATGTATAGAAATTTTTGGGTCGTTACATCCTACCCACTTTAGAAAAAAATTTGTCCTCGAAATTTACACAAGGGGATGTTGTAACAAATTCAAGAAAAATTTAGGTTAAAGCAGTGGTGAAATTAGGGACTACTAATATCGTACTGAAAGTGCGTGAAAAAGTTCAGATAAATAAAAGAACAAAAGGATGCAAGAATTTGAAATAGCTGAAAAAGATGGAAGGAAATTTACCAGTATTATTTTGACCCATGGCTTCGGTCTCTGTAGCCGACAAAGTGAAATCCTGGCGTCTCGGCACGTTTCTCTGTGCCTGCTGGTACTGTTTCCCCTAATCAGAGCAAAGCTCTGTTTTGAATTTCAAAATTCAAAAATTGAAGCAATGCTTCAGATCCCGTGCGCTGCGTGCCACGTGTCAAGCACAGACGCGCTAGCTCCAGGTGCGCTGCGCCCTAGGCAGCGCACCCCCAATCAGAGCAAAACTCTGCTTCAAAATTCAAAATTTAAATTGAAGCAACGCTTCAGATTCTGCGCGATGCACGCCACGTGTCAAACACAAGTGCGCTAGCGCAGCTGCGCTGCGCTCTGCGCTGCGTGCCACGTGTCAAACACGGGCGCGCAAACGCAGTTGCGCTACGCGCTACGTGTCGAACGTAGGTGCGCCAGCGCTGGAATTAAAAATTCCCCCACCGTCAGATCAAAAGATCTACTAATAATAAATTATTAATTAATTAGAACTAAAATTCTGTTATGGAAAGATTTTTCAATCTTATTAAAACAAGAAAATTATCTTCTGTAAAACAGAAACCTTAAGATCAAAGATCCAACGGTGGGAAATATTTCCAAATCAATCAGAGAAAGATCTCTTAAAACTGATTTAACAAATCAATTGGCCCTATATAAAGGCCCATAGATTTCAAGTCTCAAGGACAGAAAAGAGAGAGAAAAACCCTCTGCAAAAGAAGAGAAAACTCTTTAAAAAAAAGAAGATTTTTCTTCATCTTCAAGGTAAAAAGAACTATGTTCTTGAATAATAAAGATGAAACCATCACGTAAAAAGAAGAACCATCTTCTAAAAAGATCATAGATCTAAGAAAAAGACCGTGGTCTTTAATAAAAAAGAAAAGATCAAAAAGATCAAATCTTAAAAATACTAAAAGAAGTATTTTATTTCATTCACAGATCTTTTTATCTATAAAGACAGAGCCTTTTATAAAAACAAGAACTTTTATTCTTGGATCTTGAGGAAAAAGCCTCCTTTGAAGAACATAAATTTGTTCTTTGATCTTAAAATTGATCAAATGTGTTTTGCGCTATTGAAAAGTGTCTTGCACTCATGAATTGCTCCCTTACGCTCATTGGACCGGCGCTCAGCGCCAAAACCTGCCACGTGTCAACCAGAGACACAATCTGCGCTTTGCGCTTCTAAAACAGAGCACTGCGCTCATGGGTTGGCACTCAGCGCTAAGCGCGCCACGTGTCACTCACTGGTGCGCCAACAGAGTAGCGCAATGCGCTCTTAAATTAAAAGCGCAATGCGCCAACAAACTAGCGCCTAGTGCTAAGCGCGACACATGTCATCTTCGTGTGCGCTATCCGACAGAAGCGCAGTGCGCTCTTTGACTGGCGCAACGCGCCTGGTGCGCCACGTGGCGCACTGTCAGAACAAACTTTGTTTCTGATAAATACTATGCATTCAATACAAGACAAAAATGTCAGAGCCCAATGCCTAGCATTATTGAAAGGGCTGAGCCCAAATAAAGGCTTAATAGCCAGAGCAACTAAAAATGTTAAACATTTTTAATTGGACTTAGCCCAATTCTGGCCATAAGTCCTCAACTTATATTGAACTAAGCACATCTGCTCATAAATACTCAACAGATCTTAGTCCCAAACTGGGCTATAGATCTTTCAAACATTTCACACTGGTTCGAGGGTACATCTCGTTACTCCTCTGATATCTGTCGTTGTAATCCTTCAACGTTGTCAGAGAGGTGACGGGTCCCGACAACCACACATTATTACAGACTGTGGGGTCCTTAAACTCATGGACTATGATGTCCTTAACCTCGACCGTGATTTCTTAAAACTAACATTGGACCGTAGAGTCCTTAAACCCACGGACTATGATGTCCTTAACCTCGACCGTGATGTCTTAAAACTAACATTGGACTGTGGAGTCCTTAAACCCACGGACTATGATGCCCTTAACCTCGACCGTGATGTCTTAAAACTAACATTGGACTGTGGGGTCCTTAAACCCACGGACTATGATGTCCTTAACCTCAACCGTGATGTCTTTAAACTAACATTAGACCAAGATGTCCTTAAACTACCAATGGACCGTAATGTCCTTAAACTAATTACCGACCACAATGTCACAAAACTAAACAATAGAGCCCAATTGTTCTCTTGTTGGATCTAAACGATCCCGTTAAGTTGATCTTAGTCTAAAATGAGACTAACGTATCCTTAACAAATGTTTAAGTTGATCTTAGTCTCAAATGAGGCTAACGTATCCTTAAACCCAAACCCCCAAACCCAAATCTAAGAAAGATACGGATTTGGACTAGTCCACGCCCTACGGGCGACGACATAACTTAGTCTCCGTATACAATCCACGGGCAACCATAAATAAAACAAACACCCATGACACGAAGTGACCATCTAGAGAAGGAGAAAGTTGTTATCGCGATACGGCAGCGTAATTAACTGCAGGGGCTTGCGCCTGCAGGGAAGAGCGTCCCCACAATAAAAAAAACCCTCAGATGAGGGGGAATCTGACGAATTCTGCTATATCGGCCGCATCCGTTTAAACCTTTGATACATGGTGCCATAAATCAACTTGGCATTTTTGGAGAGGTGGATGGATAGCACCAATTATCATCTCCCCCGAAATTCAGGCGAGACGTCCGCCGCGTCTTTCGGAGGGGAACAGATTCTGGCACGCCCGGTGAGACCTTTTCCTCTTTCCACTCCACACTTCGTGTGTCGTGTTCGCGAACGAATCGCGGTTTGCTAATGGTTGCCCTTGGGTTTCAAGGTACTAAGATTTGGCGTTTTTCTTGGTGCAGAAACCAAAGGATCAATGGCGTTCACCTGCTCGAAGTGTTCCAAATGCAACTGCAACCCACGTTCTGCCTCAACTGGAGGCATAGCTTATGGGTCCCAGGCGGCTTCCATGTTCACGATGCCGGTGGAACAGGTCACCCAAGCCTCCACAGGATTGTTTTTCGGGACCATGCTCCCGCCATTGAACTTCACCGTTCCTATGCCCGCACCAGAAGCTCCCAAGAAGTCGGTCTTCGATCGGCTTGCTGCTACCACGGCCCCTCTCAGCGGGTCGTCCAGTTCTAACTCCTCGGTCTTCGCCAGACTGAGCCTGAACTCCGATGGGCCTGCTAAGAAGCCCATGACACCTGAAGTGGCTATCCCAAAGAAGATAGCCATCTCTGCTCCTGAAGTCGTCAAGGCGGCTTCTCCTGCCAAAGAGTCGGTCTTTACAAGACTGACTATTCCGGCTCCCGTTCCTGCTCGAAGGTCTGTCTTTGACAGATTGGATACCGCTACTCAAAAGACGTCAGTCTCTAAGAGGCTGGCACCAGCGGCGCCTCATCTGGACAGGGGGCAAGAATTTGTTAGTGTATATACCCTAGAGGCCATTACTGTATCATACTAGTATGTATATTACTTGATGGAAGATTGGGATATTCACAGTTGTATAGACAATCTTGCTCGAAATAGTAGTATGCTACTTGGTTTGTCTCTGCTTTAATGTGTACATGTGTTTCTTTATTATATCACCTATACGCATTAGTAGAGCCCTTAGGATCTTTGCTTGATTACAGGCGTTGTGATGGCGATCACACTCGTGGGGGCTGGGTAATCCACAAGCACATCCTTATACACGTCCCTAGTCGTGGGATTATCGAGACAGGGCATCGATACTCCGGAGTAGACTAGCGTATACGCTTCTCATCCCAGCACGGGAGACGGTCTGTCCCACAGCCGTCAGTACGTCGTACTTGAGATAGTATGCGGGTGCTCGTTAGGTTACGAGTACACTGGACAGGACTCGTCGGGAACTGATGGTTGGTATTATACCTATCGTCAGTTATCAGTTCCCAGGTGACATGAGTACAGCTTAGTCCGCTGACTTGACATTGTCACTTCACCTCGAGTGTGTTCCCACTGTTCTTTGATTACTATCCTACCACGGCTCTACTGAGTCGTGCAAACAGGTTGTAGTTGGGTGCAGTCCCGAAGCACTTGGAGGCAATGACGGTTAGACAAGATTCGTCTTTCCCGGTATTGGGGGTTGACATCGAGCTGTGTCTAGGAGAGCCATTACACAAGTAGTCCCTGGCCAGGGCAAGCGAGATATACTGGTAGGTTTCTAGTGTTATCTCAGGGTGTTCTGGGCTTCACTCCGACACGACTTGTACCGCTATTAGGGGACTAACGTTTACCGCCCCCTAGGCCCGCCATGCGATGTATCAGACGAACAGACCGGACTGTACGGAGATTGTCACATACAGGCTCGGTAGGAGTTCGGATGGGTTTACCTCATCGGCCTTCTTATCGACATCTACCTGGGGGCCGTTACGTACAGCTAGTGCCGCTTGCGGTCTGTGGTTAAACCCACTGCCAGCGTAGTGTCGAGTCTTTAGAGTTCCACACAGAGAGTTTCCCTGCACTGAGTGAAATGTGTAGAGGCCGTATGGTTTTACGGCAAGGCTGCGATCACTTACGTACACTTGTGTGCATGTGGTGTTCGGGCAGGCAATACCAGTGGGCTTTGGTTTAAGCCGGATCCTAGTATTGCACGGATGGATTTGTTTTGTCTTCTGTGCATCCGCATTCTACGGAATGCGGATGCAGGTGTGTATACACAGTTTTCCGGAGCGATGAAGGAGGAGGTGCCTCATTAGGGTTTTGGCAGTTGGTTCGGCCAAAACCGTTATGTGGCAGACTCATTAGGGTTTTGACAGTTGATTCGGTCAAAACCATTTTGAGGCGGACTCATTAGGGTTTTGGCAATTCGTTTGGTCAAAACCATTATAAGCCGCGGACATCATTTACTAATCCTTTTAGTGATAATTTTATGATGGCTAATTGCATTGACCATTTGACCACCTTGACCTTCATGAGAGGTCTACACTCTTCTTTTCATTTTCATTTTCTTTTTGATTATGATAATGGTCATTTCAATGTAGCCATCAACTTTATCTTGATAGGATTGGTAATGATGATTTAGTGCATTATTGAACCATGGTTCATTTTCTTTAGCTCATAATTCTTTTCTCATTTTCTCTCTAGCTCTTGCTCATGAGAAGAAAAGAAATACTCCATGGTTGTTAGCTCTTCATTCTTCCTCCTCTTGATTCATTCTTTTGATCTCATGTGTTGAGAAAAAAAGAATCCACATAGACAAACACCTCCATCTTTCTCTTCTACACTACCTAGGGTACCAAGACTGGCAATCTTGTTGCCCTAGTTACCTTGGCTCGAGGTGGAGCTCGGTGTACATCTCTCGGGTGGATCGTCGTCGACTCAAGAAGGCCGTGGAGGTGACCAAAGTCCGGATCAACCCTCGGAGCATGGATGGACAAACGGCGCAGCGGAGTGAAGACCCGAAGGACTGGTATCGTGAGGTATAACTTCTACGGCATAGTAGTTAGCACCTCTCTTAGTTTGCTAGTTTCTAGTTTAGCAAAGATCCGGCTTTTACGGTCCATGTTACCAAGTCTAGAAGTTTTTTTGTTTTACCGTTTCCGCAACCCCGAAAGTACCGGGATAGGTAACGTGGACCTAACAGTGGTATCAGAGCCTAGCTAAACATAAACTAGCAAGTTAGCAAAGTATCTAGAATTTCGACCGGAAGAAAAACCGCAAAACACCCCGGAAAATTCAAGTTTCTGCCGATTTTTAGATCTGTTCAAAAATTAATAAATCATGCACTAAAAATCGACTCAGGCTTTTTATAGAACACTGGAGAAAATCGATCCCCTAACTCGGTTAAAGCGCCGCGGAACCGCGGCATAAGCTTGCTTATGCCGCGGAACCGCGGCCGAGTTAACTCGGTTGGGGGTCCGGTTTCCTGCAGTGTTCTTATATGGGTATTTTGGGATTTTTAGAATATGATTTTTCTGCCCAGATTTTCCAGAAAGAAAAATTTGTTTTTGGGGCTTAAAAATCTGTATTTTTGGTCGATTTTCTGTAGACTTTTGCTAACGGGTTGTATCTGTGATGTGATATATGTATTGAACGTCTACTAATCGCTATACGTCGATTAGTTGGGGTTATACATATCTGTGATCTGTAATGCTGATGGTTTGTGTATATGAACTCGTTGGATTGTCGCGGATGAGTAGCCGAGGTGGATGTGAGATGAGAGTTTCTTTTTCTTTCATTCATGTAAAAAATTTGTAAATTGATGTAATATTATTTATTTGGCCGCACAACCGGGTCGGGGTTGTAGCCGTCATTGTATAATTCTTTTTACTAGTTTTGCTCCTAGGATGGACCCAAGGTGGGGTGCACAAACTACCGGGTATCTCGAAGTGCCGAGTGGCCTACTCACGTCGTTGAGGGAGGTTGCTTCGCTTCGGATACTTGGCGGGTAGTTTGCCGCACCCGTAGGGGTCTAGGGTGGGGTATTGGCTATTCATCGCGACCGTGTAATCCGCTTTTCGTTGCAGGCTCGAACGAATCGCGGGTTTCTAGTATATCCAAAGTGTTCATCTGTGATCTGGATTGGCTATCATTGCTATATATCTATATATAATAACTGTTTAGGCGTTGCTTATGTTTTTCAGCCGTGCTAGCCCAGCCCCCGCTCTGTCGTTAGTTAAGTAACCTAATGGGTGATGACGGGGCCCCGTGGCGAATGCGAATAGCATAAGCATACGTCATATTTTGGTTGTTTTCTGCAATGGTAGGATTTAAATGATGGGACGCATTAAAAGAACTAATGCAAGAAAATAAACCTAAAAGACGTTGTTGGAACAATTTTTCAAAAAGCTGTTATTGCAAGGACGTTCACTTTTGTTTTGCATCGAGGTATTCGGTTATGAATGCCCAGCACCTCATTCGACGAGGCAAGGGCCGAGATCCCCTCATCGGGAGTGACCCCTTGGACAAAAGTTTGCGTCAGGGTGATAACTTCACTATAGTCGATCATTCTTGCTTTGTATCGAGGTATTCATCTTATGAATGCCCAGCACCTCACTCGACGAGGAAAGAGCCGAGATCCCTTCACAGGGAGTGACCTCTTTAGCAAAAGTTTTCGCTACTATATTTTCAAAAGGATTACCAGGTTCCTTCAACGATATCAAGTTCATTACGTTAACGGGTTTTTCGCCAAAACCCCAGCCGTAGCCCTCCGTCATTTCTTACAAGTAACACTTAGTATTCGTGCTGCGTTTGTTGACTCCGTCAAGGCGTAGTGTACGGTAGCTAAGTGCTGTTTGTTTGTAACGGTATATGGGATTGATTAGGACAGTCGTATAACCTTGTTGACTCCGTCAAGGGTTATGCGGGTGGGTTTAATGCAATCCAGATAATGACGGGTTGAACTTGACTAGGACTCTTTGATTTGTTGACTCCGTCAAGATCACTTGGGTCCTAGGGGCAAAAACTACATCGGGAGTTTCTAAAGAAACTGAAACTTGCAGATTTAGCATACCTTCTGGAGTGTAGTGACTAGAGTGGATTCTATCTAGGTTATCACACAATAACAGTTGGATCCCGATCCCACTGATGAGTTGGATTAATCTCGGGAGATTATTTCACTAAACGATCAATGCTATAAACCTAGTAGGTGTCTAGAAAAGTGTTAGCGGGGTTACGCCCCCAGGGAAAAGAGGTTCTTAAATTAAGGAACTTCGCGAAAGCGTTGGAAAACCTCCCTCGAAGTACCGACACTAGCCTGGCTGAAAGGTTAAGCAAGTATTGTGACGTGAATTAAATCCCGACTAGTTCTTCTTTTAAAAGGTTTTAAGAAGAATTTGAGGAAACAGTGGGAGACATCCTGGTTAGATAAATTAATAAACCAATCTAATCTTGCAACAGCGCACGCTGAGTGTTTCTTTTCTCTCTCTCCAGGTAGCAACCATTTCACGCCCTAATCAAGATAATAAAATGTATCGCTTGACCGATCCGAATTCTTATTCGGGGCTGGGGAACGTTGGTTCAGCTCTAACTTGTGACAACAGTCATAAGTATGAGCAAGGAAAATGGGATTGTATGGATTCCCAGGATACCCAGTTGAAGAAGAAGCATGGTTTTGCATCTACTTCAGGTGTTCTTGTAATTGAGAACTGTTTTACGGTCAGCCCTACCTCCTGGGTACTTGATACCGGATCAGGATCTCATATCTGTAATTTATTGCAGGGACTGAGAAAAAGTAGGAAAGTTGCACCGAGTGATATGTCGCTCAGAGTAGCGAACGGAGCACAAGTTAATGCGGCAGCCGTCGGTGAATATCACCTAGTATTGTCAAATGGCAAGACTATGATTTTGAACGATTGCTACTATGTACCCTCCATGGTTTGCAACATCATATCAGTTTCTTTACTCGATAAAGATGGATATAACTTTGTTCTTGATAGAAATATCATGAACATTTACCTTCATAAGGTACTGGTTGTAGAGGGTACACTGTGTAATGGTATCTACGTTCTAAATCAGAATATAGTTCTCAATATACAAAACACACGCAAGAGGAAGAATTCAGATACGAATGAATCCTACTTGTGGCATTGTAGACTTGGATCGGAGAGAAAAGACTGAGTAAGTTGCATAAAGATGGACTCTTGAATGCGTTCGAGTTTTCATCTTATGAAACTTGTCAGTCTTGTCTCAAAGGGAAGATGACCAAATCTCCATTCACCGGACATGGAGAAAGAGCAACAGAGCTCTTGAGACTCATACACAGTGATATATGTGGTCCAATGTCTATACATGCAAGGGGTGGGTTCTCCTACTTCATCACATTCACTGACGATCTCTCTAGATTCGGATATGTGTATCTTATGAAACACAAATCTGAAGCTTTTGAGAAATTCAAGGAATTCAGAAAGGAAGTAGAGAACCAGACTAGCAAAAGTATCAAGATCCTCCGGTCTGATAGAGGAGGGGAGTACTTAAGCACGGAATTCTTAGATTACTTAAAAGAGAATGGTATTCTTTCTCAGCTTACTCCTCCTTATACACCACAGCACAACGGTCTATCGGAGCAGAAGAATCGTACCCTATTGGATATGGTTCGCTCCATGATGAGTAGTGCCGAGTTGCCTCTTTCATTTTGGGGACATGCGCTTCAGACAGCAGCATACCTACTGAATTATGTTCCATCCAAATCTGTGCCTAAGACTCCATATGAAATATGGAGTGGGAGAAATCCGTATCTTAAGCGATTTAAGATATGGGGTTGTCCGGCCTATGTGAAAACACAGAAACCAGACAAACTAGAGGCACGGTCAGTTCTGTGTAAATTTGTGGGATATCCTAAAGACTCACTAGGATATCTGTTCTACCACACTGAGGAACAGAAGGTGTTTGTATCTCGCCACGCTACCTTTTTAGAAAGGGAGTTTCTTGCAAAAGAAACTAGTGGGAGTTCGGTAGAACTGGAAGAAATTCAGCGACCACAATATATAACTGAAAATTTGGAGGAACCACTAAATTCAATAATCACAGACGAACCTCAGCCACTCCGCAGATCTGGTAGGATTTCTCATCCGCCCGAGAGATACTACGGTTTTCTCATAGACGGGGATCGAGAGGATTGCATCTTAGAAGAAGATGACTCTACCAGTTTCAGGCAGGCCATTATCAGTAGGGATTCTGATAAGTGGCAGGAAGCAATGCAATCCGAAATGGAGTCCATGTACGCCAATAAAGTGTGGACCTTGGATATTGCTCCACCTGGGGTAAAACCCGTTGGATGCAAATGGATCTACAAAAGGAAACTTGGTGTAGATGGGCAGGTGGAAACCTATAAGGCTAGACTCGTTGCAAAAGGTTTTCGTCAAAGACCTGGTTTGGACTATGACGAAACTTTTTCTCCGGTGGCTATGCTCAAATCCATTCGGATCCTACTTGTCATTGCTGCCTTCCATGACTATGAAATCTGGCAGATGGATGTTAAAACGGCTTTCCTAAACGGTTGTTTGGAAGAGTGAGTTTACATGGATCGGCCAGAAGGTTTCGTAGACAGTGGGAGCAGCGGGAAGGTGTGCAAGTTGCTTAAATCCATTTATGGATTAAAGCAGGCATCGCGGAGCTGGAACATCTGTTTTGATGAGGCAATCAAGGAATTTGATTTCATCAAGAACGAAGATGAACCCTGTGTCTATAAGAAGATTGTAGGACGAACTGTCGTATTCCTAGTCTTGTACGTGGACGACATTCTTTTGATAGGAAATGACATTCCTATGCTACAATCGGTCAAGCTATTTTTGTCACAACGGTTCTTCATGAAGGACCTGGGTGATACCTCGTACATTTTGGGGATCAAGATCTACAGAGATAGATCTAAGAGACTATTGGGACTTTCGCAGTCCAGGTACATAGAGACCGTACTAAAGAGATTTAGTATGGAGGATTCCAAGCGCGGTAACATACCCGCATTGCATGGAATTACCCTCTCCAAGAAGATGTCTCCTAAGACTGACGAGGAGAGGGTTCGCATGAGCACTATACCCTACGCTTCGGCGGTAGGATCTATAATGTATGCGATACTATGTACAAGACCAGATGTAGCTTACGCGCTGAGCGCGGTAAGCCGGTATCAGTCAGACCCAGGTGAGGACCACTAGACAGCAGTGAAGAACATTCTCAAGTACTTGAGAAGGACTAAGGAGATGTTCCTGGTTTACGGTAATGGAGACCTCAGGGTCAAGTCCTTTACCGATTCAAGCTTCCAGAGTGACAAAGATGACAGCAAGTCTGTCTCGGGTTTTGTGTTTACCCTCAACGGAGGGGCGGTATGTTGGAGGAGTTCCAAATAGGATACCGTCGCAGACTCGACGATGGAGGCTGAATACATTGCTGCAAGCGATGCCGCAAAAGAGGCGGTCTGGATGAAGAAGTTCATTAGTGAACTTTAGGTGGTTCCGTCCATTGTTGACCCAATACCTTTGTATTGCGATAACAATGGGGCTATAGCTTTAGCGAAGGAACCAAGGTCCCATCAGAAATCCAGGCACATCTTAAGGCGGTATCACCTGATCAGGGAGATCATTGATCGCCAGGAGATCGAGGTACGGAGAGTGGACACAAAGGACAACACAGCGGACCCATTCACGACGGCCTTGCCCCAGACCCAGTTCGAGCGGCTGATCGAGATGATAGGTCTTCGATACGCCAGTACATGGCCTTAGTGCAAGTGGAAGATTGTTTGTGTATATGCCCTAGAGGCCATTACTGTATCATACTAGTATGTATATTACTTGATGGAACCTTGGGATATTCACAGTTGTATAGACAATCTTGCTCGAAATAGTAGTATGCTGCTTGGTTTGTCTCTGCTTTAATGTGTACATGTGTTTCTTTATTATATCACCTATACGCATTAGTAGAGCCCTTAGGATCTTTGCTTGATTACCGGCGTTGTGATGGCGATCACACTCATGGGGGCTGGGTAATCCACAAGCACATCCTTATACACGTCCCTAGTCGTGGGATTATCGAGACAGGGCATCGATACTCCGGAGTAGACTAGCGTATACGCTTCTCATCCCAGCACGGGAGACGGTCTGTCCCACAGCCGTCAGTACGTCGTACTTGAGATAGTATGCAGGTGCTCGTTAGGTTACGGGTACACTGGACAGGACTCGTCAGGAACTGATGGTTGGTATTATACCTATCGTCAGTTATCAGTTCCCAGGTGACATGAGTACAGCTTAGTCCGCTGATTTGACACTGTCACTTCGCCTCGAGTGTGTTCCCACTGTTCTTTGATTACTACCCTACCACGGCTCTACTGAGTCGTGCAAACAGGTAGTAGTTGGGTGCAGTCCCGAAGCACTTGGAGGCAGTGACGGTTAGACAGGATTCGTCTCTCCCGGTATTGGGGGTTGACATCGCGCTGTGTCTAGGAGAGCCATTACACGAGTAGTCCCTGGCCAGGGCAAGCGAGATATACTGGTAGGTTTCCAGTGTTATCTCAGGGTGTTCTGGGCTTCACTCCGACACGACTTGTACCGCTATTAGGGGACTGATGTTTACCACCCCCTAGGCCCGCCATGCGATGTATCAGACGAACAGACCGGACTGTACGGAGATTGTCACATATAGGCTCAGTAGGAGTTCGGATGGGTTTACCTCATCGGCCTTCTTATCGACATCTACCTGGGGGCCGTTACGTACAGCTAGTGCCGCTTGCGGTCTGTGGTTAAACCCACTGCCAGCGTAGTGTCGGGTCTTTAGAGTCCCACACAGAGAGTTTCCCTGCACTGAGCGAAACGTGTAGAGGCCGTATGGTTTTACGGCAAGGCTGCGATCACTTACGTACACTTGTGTGCGTGTGGTGTTCGGGCAGGCAATACTAGTGGGCTTTGGTTTAAGCCGGATCCTAGTATTGCACGGATGGATTTGTTTTGTCTTCTGTGCATCCGCATTCTACGGAATGCGGATGCAGGTGTGTATGCACAGTTTTCCGGAGGGATGAAGGAGGAGGTGCCTCATTAGGGTTTTGGCAGTTGGTTCGACCAAAACCGTTATGTGGCAGGCTCATTAGGGTTTTGACGGTTGATTCGGTCAAAACCATTTTGAGGCGGATTCATTAGGGTTTTGGCAATTCGTTTGGTCAAAACCATTATGAGCCGCGGACATCATTTACTAATCCTTTTAGTGATAATTTTATGATGGCTAATTGCATTGACCATTTGACCACCTTGACCTTCATGAGAGGTCTACACTCTTCTTTTCATTTTCGTTTTCTTTTTGATTATGATAATGGTCATTTCAATGTAGCCATCAACTTTATCTTGATAGGATTGGTAATGATGATTTAGTGCATTATTGAACCATGGTTCATTTTCTTTAGCTCATGATTCTTTTCTCATTCTCTCTCTAGATCTTGCTCATGAGAAGAAAAGAAATGCTCTATGGTTGTTAGCTCCTCCATCTTCCTCCTCTTGATTCATTCTTTTGATCTCATGTGTTGAGAGAAAAAGAATCCACATAGACAAACACCTCCATCTTTCTCTTCTACACTACCTAGGGTACCAAGACTGGCAATCTTGTTGCCCTAGTTACCTCGGCTCGAGGTGGAGCTCGGTGTACATCTCTCGGGTGGATTGTCGTCGACTCAAGAAGGCCGTGGAGGTGACCAAAGTCCGGATCAACCCTCGGAGCATGGATGGACAAACGGCGCAGCGGAGTGAAGACCCGAAGGACCGGTATCGTGAGGTATAAATTCTACGGCATAGTAGTTAGCACCTCTCTTAGTTTGCTAGTTTCTAGTTTAGCAAAGATCCGGCTTTTACGGTCCATGTTACCAAGTCTAGAAAAATTTTTGTTTTACTGTTTCCGCAACCCCGAAAGTACCGGGAGAGGTAACGTGGACCTAACAGACAAAGCCATCCCCATCGCCGAACCAACACCGTCCGCTCGACACGCTCGACGTCGCCACTGGCAGCGAATAAGGAAGGCTGGGGGCAACTCCCCCTCTGGGCTAACTCCACCGGCTCCAATGGTGGAAATTAATGCTGCTGTTCCAACCGGGAACAGCTTTGAGCTGCTGAACAAGGTGCGCAGGAATTCGCCTACCGCCGTACTAAAAAGATCTCCGCCGCCGGTGGAGACTGTCATAGAAATGAAGTCGGAACAGTCCCCCCAACGACTGTCTTCTAAAGTTTACAAAATCTGGCGACAAGTCCGAGAGTCGGTGGTTGATCAAGACTATCCCCGCCAACAGAAGAAGCTGAAGGTCCGACAGGAAGAAAACCGTCCTGTTAAGCCACAAAAGACAACGGCTACTTGGGTGCCCACTGCAGCGGCCCCCTCAACTTCGACCGCTCATAAGAGGAGAAGGCCGGAGAAAATCCCCGTGCCTTCGACAAATGTCAAAGGCACTAAGCCTAAACGCCCTAAGTCTGGGGGCATGGTAGTGCATACCGTCTATATGGCATCCGGAAAAGAGGATGGCCGTATCTCCACAGTTCATCGACCGCTTACGCGATCCATAACAAAAGC
The DNA here is from genome assembly GCA_030015575.1 of Agapanthus africanus. Taxonomy (NCBI): domain Eukaryota; kingdom Viridiplantae; phylum Streptophyta; class Magnoliopsida; order Asparagales; family Amaryllidaceae; genus Agapanthus; species Agapanthus africanus. The sequence goes on from JASDDO010000029.1 coordinate 363,104,821, forward strand.
CCAAGAGCAGCAGCAGAAGCTTCAGGAGATGATGACTGCGATGGCCGCACTCACCGGGCCAAAAGAAAGCCCAGAGGCATCCTCGGAGCAACGCCATGAGCAAGAAACTGATGCCGAATTCTTTCGGAGAATACTTGAGAAGAAGGACAAAGAGGCTGCAGAACAAGTAGCCAATATAAAACGAATGGCCCTTCTATTCCAAGATATGGTGGGCATGATGATCCAGCCGGATCCCCCAGCCGAAGATCCTCCAGTGATAATTGAAGATGATAGAGGAGAAATATCAAACCCTCTGCCGGCTCTATCAGCAGCCAAGGAAGAGACCATCTCCAAAGCTGCCCTAGATGATTACATCGCTCAGCAGATACGAGTTCACCAGGCGAATGAAGCGGCCGGCCAAGTTGTTAGAACCGGGCGACCGTATCCAGGCTGGTATGATCAGATAAAGTACCCGCCGGGCTACACGATCCCGAAATTCCATGTGTACAAGGGGACATGCAATCCCCATCAACATGTCGCCCAGTTCAGGGCTCTTTGTGGCAACACCGGCAGCGATGATAAGCTCTTGCTTCGCCAATTCGTCGGCAGCTTATCGGAGACGGCATTCGAGTGGTACTCCGAACTTCCAAATGACTCCGTCAAAACTTTCGCAGAAATGGAGTTGTTGTTCATCCAGCGATTCGCAAGTGCTAGTGAACGCACCCCAATAACGGCATTGATCAATGCCAGGGTGAAGCCGGGCGAGACGTAGGTTCAGTACGCAATCCGATGGCGGAATCTATGGTCGAAGTGTGAACAACGCATAGAAGAAGCTCCTGCAATAAGCATGTTTGTGGGAACCCTCGATCCGCAGGCGACCATATCCCAATTCATGATGTTCTTCAAGCCGACCACCTTCCAGGCCTTGATTGACAAGTTAGCCCAAATGGACCAGATGGGCCATAGGCCTTCCTCTTCAAAGACGGAGCCTTGGAATGAAAAGGGCAAAGGGAAAGCAACCTTCATTACCAACGCTCAACAACAACCGAGTGGCCCGAGACGGGTTGTTCTCCAAAGCAACAAGCGGCAATCCCTTGATGGGAAGTTAAGACGTCCTTACTCATTTCCTCAGGATAAAACAAGGAAACTGTTTGAACTGGCAGTGCGCAATGGGCTCATTACTTTACCGGAGTCGAGACACCCACCGCAACTGAACGACATCAACGATCCTAATTACTCCCCTACCACCGAGTATTGGGCCATCCAATCGAAGACTGCTACGTCTTAAAAAATTGGGTTGAAGACCAGTATCAACAGGGCAAGTTCGCGCTGTCCGAAAACTGGAAAGTAAATCCGCCACAACCACATGCTCCGAAAAAGATGGACATGCCGGGGGTATCGTGCTCATTCATAAAGGAAGCTCCGTGGGAAGTTGTTCTTTCGGAAAAAACTAAAATAATGCTGAAAGATCTTCAAGCATATCCGGCGATCAGGTGGAAAAGCCCGCAAGAGTCGGAGATCATCGATGGGATGCTGAAACCACGCCCAACATCGGGAATTAATAGCAATGGGCAAAGCCCCTAGGAACAGCCGTCACAGTCTTCGAAGAAAAAGAAGAAGACCAAAAAGCCCGCGCTGTCTAACGACAAGCGCACGGATCTGCAAAAGCGTATTGACGCGCTGAAAGAATACCACCAGAGGGCGCGAACCCCAGTCACGCTTCAAGAGTTCCTCAGTCACATCCTTGAGAATAAAGATAACGACAATGATGAGGAAGACGACTTGTCAGAAGAATCCGAAGATTATGTGGCAAGTTGCCACATGATCGCTCATTTGTCGTTAAGTAACAAAGCAGCTCACTCGGCGTTAGGAGATAACGTAGAGGAGCTGGGGGCAGGAGCAGTGTCAAAACCCTTGGATTATGTGACAAGGTCTATCAAGGAGAAACCTACTTGTTGATAAAGCATCCGGCGAAAACTTCGCCTCAAAGCTACAGCGGACCGAAACGTCCCTAAACTAACAATGGACCGTAATGTCCTAAAACTTGCAACTGACCGAGACGTCTATAAACTACTACGGACCGCGGCATCCCCAGGCCGACGTGGTGTAAAAAAAAAGGTATGTCCATAAGCAAAATGGGTACGGATGAAAACCCGAAAGGGCGCCGTGAGTAAAAACAACAGGACTACCGGCGATATTTATGAAAACCCGAAAGGGCACAGACTCGTTTAAAAAAAAAGGTACGTCCACAAGCAAGATGAGCATGGATGAAAACCCGAAAGGGCTCCGTGAGTAAAAACAGCAGGGCTACCGTCGAGTTTTGTGAAAACCCGAAATGGCGCAATCTCGTTAAAAGACACTTGCAAGGTCCTCTCGACCTTGTAAGGAGAAACTACCTGCGTGAGATCCTTACGACTCACAAGCGAGCAACACACTTAGGGATCCCCACAATTCTTAAGGAGAAAATACACCTATAAGATCCTCACGACTCGTAAGAAGAAATACCTTTATGAGACCCTTATGGCTCGTAAAGTCAAAAAGCCTTAGTCAACAGAATCCTAACCCTGTTTGCTAAGCCACCTTTGTTCGAGATCGACAGAGGCAAATGATGATTCGCTCCTGGCAATATCCCAGTTGTAGCGATACTGATGCCTAAATCGGTATCAAATTCCAAGTCCTTTCATAGAAAATGATGATTCGCTCCTAGAAATATTCCAGTTGTAGCGATACTGATGCTGAGATTGGCACCAGATTCCAAGTTCCACACTCACGATAAAAACCAGCGAGCTAAAAATGCATATGAAATAGCCGAAATGATAGGGCAACTTGCAACGAAATCAGCAAGTAAAATATATGCATACAAAGTAGCCGAAATGGTTGGGTAACTCGCAATAAAAAACAGCAAGTAAAAAAAAGAAAAATAGCCGAAATGATTGGGCACCGCGAAAAATAGCCGAAATGATTGGGCAATCGCGACTTGCGCGATACAAAAGCTGAAATGATAGAGCATCACGGAAAGAAAATAAAAAATGAAACTTTTGCCCTACAGATGAGATCACATCGATCCCTGTATACAATCCAGGGGCACAAACAAAAAAAAGGAACCATATTTTCCTACCAGGCTCTGTCAAAAGGAGAGCCAAGTCTCGACGGTTCACAGACAGCCTAAAGACTATCCCAGAACCATGGCAAAGTCCCCTAGTTCCAAATCTTGACGGTTCACAGACAGCCTAGAGATCACCAACGGCGTTTCTCCTCACTCCAACCAGATGCACACGTGACGTCAACAACCGACCTCAGAGTCGCAACGAAGCGGAGCCATGGCAAAGTCCCTAGTTTCAAATCTCAATGGCCACATCTACGGCCTGAAGACCAACAACAGTGTGCCTCCTCATTCCAGCAGGACACAGATGCTACACCATCAATCGGAGCCACGGCAAAGTCCCCAGTTCCAAGACTCTAAGGTTCAAGACAACCTGGAGTCATCCAATGACCCCGTCTCGGAATCAAGTCAACTCAAAAGCCTCGATTCAGGGAAATCAGCATCCTTGACAAGAGCATCTCGATTCACGTCGACCCGCAGAGAAATCAGCTTCTTTGCAGGAATACCTCGATTCGTTGCAACTCCGAGGAAATCAGTGTCCTTGGCAAATATCTCGATTCAGGGAAATCAGCGTCCATGACGAGAGCATCTCGATTCGCGTCAACCCGCAGAGAAATCAGTGTCTTTGCAGGAATACATCGATTCGTCTCAACTCTGAGGAAATCAGCATCCTTGGCAAATACCTCGATTTAGGGAAATCGGCATCCTTGACGAGAGCACCTCGATTCGCGTCGACCCGCAGAGAAATCAGTGTCTTTGCAGGAATACCTCGATTCGTTTCAACTCCAGGGAAATCAGTGTCCTTGGCAACCTCCTCGATTCAGGGAAATCAGCGTCCTTGACGGGAGCACCTCGATTCGCATCGACCCGCAGAGAAATCAGTGTCTTTGCAGGAATACCTCGATTCGTTTCAACTCCGAGAAAATCAGTGTCCTTGGCAACCTTCTCGATTCAGGTAAATCAGCGTCCTTGACGAGAGCACCTTGATTCGCGTCGATCCGCAGAGAAATCAGTGTCTTTGCAGGAATACCTCGATTCGTCTCAACCTCAGAGAAATCAGTTTCCTTGGCAAAACCTCAATTCGCGTCGACCCGCAGAGAAATCAGTGTCTTTGCAGGAATACCATGATTCGTTTCGACTCCAGGGAAATCAGTGTCCTTGGCAACTTCCTCGATTCAAGGAAATCAGCGTCCTTGACGGGAGCACCTCGATTCGCGTCGACCCGTAAAGAAATCAGTGTATTTACAGGAATACATCGATTCGTCTCAACTCCGAGGAAATCAGCATCCTTGGCAAAAACCTCGATTCAGGGAAATCAGCGTCCTTGACGAGAGCATCTCGATTCGCGTTGACCCGCAGAGAAATCAGCGTCTTTGCAGGAGTACCTCGATTCGTCTCAAACCCTAAGGAAATCAGTGTCCTTGGCAACCTCCTCAATTCAGGGAAACCAGCGTCCTTGATGAGAACATCTCGATTTGCGCCGACCCGCAGAGAAATCAGTCTCTCTGTAGGAATATACAACATCAAACAAAGCGGAACAGCGGCAACTCCCAGTTCCATGACTCGGCGGTGCACAGATAACCGAGAGTCAAACCCTGACTCCGTGAAATGCGGATGAAGTCAAAAATTCCTGGCTACGTGGAACGCGGCTTATGTCAATCTTGACCCGTGGGAAACGTCCAGAGCGGAGCCTGGTCCTCGCCGAATACGGCAGTGAACCCGTGGGAAGCATCCAGAGCAAAATTTCTGGTCACGTGGAACGCGGATAATGTCAACCCTAACCCCGTGGGAAACATCCAGAGTGGAGCCTGGCCCTCGCAGAACACGGTAGTGAACCCGTGGGAAGCATCCAGAGCAACTCCTGACTCCGTGAAATGCGGATAAGGACAACTTCACCCATCACTTGCGGGTCCTCACGACTCGTAAGGGAGTAAATTCTCTTGTGAGATCCTTACGACTTTCAAGAGAAAACACACTTAGGAATCCTCACGATTGTTAAGGAGAAATTACACCTACGGGATCCTCTCGACCGGTAGGGAGAAAATTCTTTATGAGACCCTCACGGCTCATAAAGTTGAAAAGTCTTAGATGACAGATCCTAACCCTGTTTTCTAAGCCATCACCACCTTACAAGGAGCCCAAGGCTGACAGCTATATACTATCTACAGATCGCACTTGCTAAAATCACATGAGAAGAAAGCAACAGTATAACAAAAATGTGTATCTTTTATTCATGAATTCAATTGAGTACAAGGAAAATTGGATAAAAGAATAAAAAATGGATACATGTTGTTCAAAGATTACAAGCGTTCAATCTATACAAAAGCAGCTATTGGGAGGGAGGCGCCTTCAACAGACCAGTCAGCTGCTCACGCACTCCTCTCAACTTTTCCTCACGATCAGCCGCCACGGCCAGCTCTGCTTTAATTTGGGCCCGTTGCTGCAAATAGGATGAGAGCTTCTGATCAACTTCCTGCTGGGCAGCCTCCTGACTCTGCGTGACCTGCTCATTAAGATCAAGCTTCTTACTCAACACCAGCCCGTCAGAGATACATCGTTGAAGGTTTTCAAAAATGGCGTTCAGCTGGGCAGCATTAGCGGCAACCTCAGCGCGCAGTTGGGCAGATTCAGCAGCAGTCGCCTCACGTTCCTTCCGCTTAAGGGTTGCCTCTCGTTCGAAATGGCGAAGGAACGGAACACTCTGCTCAACCCATGTGGCCCGCTGGGAGTTCAAAGCCTGAGTCTCAGGGGCAGGACGAATAAGCTCAAGCTCATGCAGACAAGCCTCAATCCTCTTGCAATGATTAACCCAAGACTCGACGACACCTTCATTATGGAAGTTCACGAGCGTCGCCAGCATTGGGTTGACCTCGGCAGCAAAATCTGCGGCAGATGTAGGAGCCTCCGCGTCAAGCTCCTCGACGTATTCGCTCAGCATATGCAGACTGGTCATAGCACCTTTTGAGGATGGACGTCTGGAAAAGGGCCCTGCCGGCATCGTAATGCGAGATTCGAAACAGGCCTGAGTCGAAGCGACCGCTGCAAAACAAATCACAATCAGATGACGGTTCAAGAAATATAAGAGATTCATGAACAATGGGATTTATTATACCAGCTGTAGCAGGTGGCAAAGTCGGAAGGACTAGTAGCGCAACTGTTCTCTCATCTCCTCCTTCAATCTGTAGTACTGCAATCAAGGCAAAGAAGAATCAGAAATGATTTCACTGTTGGTAAAAGAAAGAACATTAATTGAAGGCTGTATTCACCAGCGCCACTGGATGAAGCAATCTCTGACAGGAAGGAGAAGTGGGGGTGCAGCACCTGGTACAGGTGGTCAAAAAGGACTCCTACAAAAACGCAATAACACAACGTCAGTACATAAATTATACAGCCTAAAGATAAGACTGATGGGACACAAATCCATACCTTCCAGCATCTGAGACGGTGCGAGAGAAGGTAGAGAGGTGGTCACCGTCGGGGCGGTAACTGACGGCGCTGCCTCAGGTAGCGCGACATCAGCACCAGCCGCACCTGCATTAGAAACAAGATAAACCCTGTCAGGGAAGATTAAAAAAGATTGCGAAATAAAAAGAACGGCGGTGACCTAAAATCTACCTGATGAGTCGCCAGCCGGAACCGTGACGAGGGCGTCACTTGATACAACAACGGCGTCTCCCTCCTCCATCGGAGTGGTCTCACCTCCCGTCGCCTCATCCCCTGACTCCACGAGAGCCGTCGTCACGCTTGCGACGCCAGGAGACGGCAAAGAACCGTAGGAGGGAAGAGCGATGATCGGGGCGGTGCCCGACTCTTAAGAGTGAGCGGCCACCTCAGGCCCAGCAATTGTACCCATTTCGCTAGCCACCGCCTCGGGCTCAGTAATTGTAGCCGTCTCATCCACTGCCGCCTCAGGCTCGGCCGTGGTAGCCGTCTCACCCACCGTCACCTCGGGCTCGGCAACGGTAGCTATCTTAGCCATAGCAATCGTGACTGTCTTGTCAGCCATTACCTCGGGCCCAGCAATTGCGGCCACATCGCCTACCGCCGCCCCGGGTTCAGCAGCTACCTCCTCCACCGTGCCCTCAGGCTCAGCGGTCGCCGCCATTTCTTTGGTAAGGCTCGGCCCTGCAAGACGACATATATGAGAACTGATAGTTTAAAACTTTGACAACAGAACCTCACGGCACATTACCTAGGGTTGATTTACCGTTTGCCTCCCGAGCCGCACGTGCCGCACGTTTGTAAGCTATAGACAAGGCAACCGGAGACTCCTCTGAAGGAGTAGCAGCAGGGGTAACGGCGCTTGAACCTACTCCCGTAGCTAAAACAACACTACGCTCCCTTGCTTCACGCCTCAGGCACTTCCTTTCCTCCCGAGCCGTCAAAACAGACCTTTCAGAAGCCTCCTTCAATAGGACGTCATCGTCCGCATTCAGGGTTGCCTCTGGAGCTGTTAAGGCTTCCGTCATCGGTTTTTTAAGTAAGGCCTCTTTCGGCAGTACCGAAGAGGCCGGGACTTCGGTAGCTGGCCCGGGGAGAATTTCCGCATCAGTTGGCGGGATAGGCATTGTGGTCCCTGCGATAAGACAAAGAAAGGTTCAGATTACTCATAAGAAATGGGAGCAGAAACACGGCGAACTGAAATGTACCGAGGCCTAAGGATGCTCGAAGTCGTTCCTCTTCCTCAAAAGTCTTGAGAGAAGCAGCGAGAGCTTCTTCGGTAGAAATGCCTATTAAAGAATGAAAAGCGTCAGTCAAAAAAACAAACAATAATACAAGTATGATGCAATGGAGAAAAAATACAACTAAAGATTACCTGATCGCGCGAGGATAACCAACCTCTCTTCGCGTCTTGCCAATCGCTCGGAAGCTGCAATGGCAGCCGCCAGATCAGTATCATCTGGCGGCATGAATAAGCCCTCATTTGTCCCATACTCGCTCAAGCCCTCACTCTAAGGAGCATGAGGCTCCTGGCCAAGTACCACGTCAAGAGAAAAGAGCGACTTTTTCTTCTTTTGAGAGCGAGCTCCGGTCGCGGCCAACACCAGCTTGCGCTTAGTGGCCACCTTGGGACGGAGAGTCCCGATATCCGAGCCCACGCCAGATTCAGGTGAGGGTATATTCACCGTCTCCGCGCGAGCATGAGGCACCGATGGCACGTCCACCGTCTCCACATGATCACGGGGCAATCCACGCGTAGGGCTTAGCACACGTGGAGGCTCAACTATAGCAGCCTCTCTTAGTGGAGGAGGGACAGCGATCCGTTGCTTTAAAGGGACGTTGCGATCGCTGGCAGGGGGCGCACTCTTACGATCGAGAAGCAACCGCCTCTCTTACCGGATGACAGCACCCATCGCGTGTTGATACCAGGCCCCGTATACGTTAAGGGCCCTCAGGATGCAACTTGGCTCGCTAATGATGAAGTGGGGGCCCGTATTCAAGCATATAAAGTGATGCAGCGCACCCCGTATTCCCTCTCTGGTGGCAGCAAGTTCTTCCAAAAAATGCCTCCAGTAGAACCCCCTGGTTATAACTCAGCTGCTGGGCAAAATGATGGGGGTTGTATCTCATAAAAAGCGCTGCATCATTTTGCCTGAATACGAGGAAGCCCGGCCTGATAGAGTATAGGTGTAGAATCTCCCGGGCTTTCAACACGGAGGCCTCGTCCTTAAAGGTGTCGCGCAATACCAGCACCGTCTTGGAAGTTTCCTGGACGATTGTCAGGACTTTGTCCGTGAAAGACATCCCAGCCCCGACCGTGCGTGGACGAAGAAGCAAGCCCCTAGCTTCCCGCTGAGACGGATTCACGATAGACGCGTCAACCAATCGCATAATTCGCGGGAGCTTGCATTTCTCGTAAAACGAGGGTCTTTTATGAATACCAAATACCTCGAGCACGTGCATTTCCATCCACGAAGTAAAGTAGTGCATCGGGAAGTTGGCGGCATGCACCCCCGGTTCAGTTGTATCCGCCGCCACGCTAAGACCATGGTACAGGTGGGCCAGCCCGGCAATCCCGATGGCCACTTGTATTCCGGCCACCATTCGATGTGCTGGGTAGAAGATGGACGGCCTCATATAGCTAGGGTGCATGGGGAGCGCGAACCAACACAACCATAACCCGAGAAACCCGAGAAAGAAAGTCTCCTCGTCAATGCCCGGAGTGGCGATTTTTGACAGAGGGATGATCGCGGCATCGGGAAGATAAAAGCCCTTCTGATCATCTTCCAGTACTGGTCGACGGTCCAAGCCAAAGCCGAAGGGATCGTCGAGCTTGGCAAATTTTTCGCCTCGTTGCGATAGAATCTTCGGGCGAAGAAACCGGGCAATGAAGTCTGCGAAACTAACCCCCCGGCCTCCGGATTCCAAGAAGAGACTCTCGTACATATTCAGCACCTTTATCAGGCTAGGAAACTGGTGCTGAATGGCGTTCTCCGGCGTTAGGCCCATCACTACCGGCTTGGTGGCAAAAACGTATTCATCCGGAGGAAGCAGCTTCTCATAGTGCTCCCCCCTAACCGGCAGACCGGAAATCTCAGCAAATTCTTCTAAGGAGACCGAGACTTCTCTGTCCAGTAGAAGAAAGGTATGGGTTGGGATATTCCATTGCTCCAAGAACGCCTTAATCCACCATGTTGGAGGAGCAGAATATTGGAACAGCGAAGCATAAACCGCAGGATATAGGCCGAGCTTCAGTAAGTGCGTTTTCTTCGCCGACAAAATGTACCTGGCCCACTGCAAATACCCGGCCGAATGTCGGGGAGTCAACCCGATGTTGTAAGGTTGTCCCCAAGGACGCGACTCGCCCTGGCATATGCGCCTCCCCAAAGTATCTAAAGCCGCCGGCAGCTGCATGGGTATGGCGGCAATCGAAGGTTGAAGAAGACTCTCCGAAGTCCAATTGAAGATCTCCACGGCATAGTTCACCGGGGGTACATCTGCATACGAAATCGACGAGATCGGCTTCGACGGTATCGCACAAGAGAAACTTCGGTGACCTTTGATGATCTGGTTGTACCACCTACCCCACAAGTGAAGGTTTTTGTGTTCCGGGTCATAGTCTCTAATGAGAGCGAGAACCTCCCGGTCCACAGGTGCCTCAGGGAATCCTCCCTCTGAACGGAAAAACGGGTAAGAAAGATAGGAAGACATGTCGCCTGCGAGAAAGAACAGAATTCAATTATCAGTATTATAATTTAATTTTAAAATTTTGACACTCGGCACTTTAAAATTTGTACCACACTGCAATGCAGTAGAAAGGGGACTAAAGGTGGACCCACAAAATCTAGATGACAATGCATCAATTAATAAAACAGCCTCATCATTGGATGAAACTGTCAATTAATGAGGAAATCCTCAAGAAATATTCTCATTGAATGAGAAATCCCTCGAGAAAAGGAGAAAATCTCCCTTTGAGAGCAAAGCTCTGTAACAGAGTGACACTTGTCACACTCTGGTCATAAAGGAATAAAATTCGTTAATGAGCCTAGCTCTGTAATGATGATGGAAAATCCATCAAAGATTAATTAAAATTAAAATTAATTCTTGAGAATTAAAAATTCTGGGATCTTCAAGATCCATAAAAAACTCTTAAGAGTTCTTCATCAAAAGATCAAAAGATCTACATATTATCAAAAGAGCAGAGCTCTGATGCATTGGATAAGAAACCCCAAGAAAAGATCTGTTTAGATCTATGGATTCTTGAGAGCAAGGCTCTGTTTATGAAACCCTAAAGGGGTTTTCTTTAGATCAAGGATGTATGAAGAGCAAGGCTCTGTTAATGGGTAAAAATCCTAATTTATTAAAATTAATTTAATTTTACCTAAGTTTGGTAGAGTTCTAACTCTTGAAAGTTATTGAACAGAAGAGCAAGGCTCTGAATAAAAAATTCTTAAGAAGAAGATGATAATCATCTGAGAACCAAAGGTCCTATTTATAGGCACTGAATCGCCTCTTCAACTTCTGAGTTGATCCAAGGGCTCAGATGTTGCCACCGCTGCACTCACGTGTGCGCCACGTGAGCGCAACGGTGGGGGGGTCATTTGTTTCCCCCAATCAGAGCAAAGCTCTGTTTTGAATTTCAAAATTCAAAAATTGAAGCAACGCTTCAGATCCCGTGCGCTACACGCTGCGTGCCACGTGTCAAGCGCATACGCGCTAGCGCTAGGTGCGCTGCGCCCTAGGCAGCGCACCCCTAATCAGCGCAAAGCTCTGCTTCAAAATTCAAAATTTAAATTGAAGCAACGCTTCAGATTCTGCGTACTGCGCGCCATGTGTCAAACACAAGTGCGCTAGCGCAGTTGCGCTGCGCTCTGCGCTGCGTGCCACATGTCAAACACGGGTGCGCTAGTGCAGTTGCGCTGCGCTCTGCGCTGCGCGCCACATGTCGAACATAAGTGCGCTAGCGCAAGGTGCGCCAGCGCTGGAATTAAAAATTCCCCCACCGTCAGATCAAAAGATCTACTAATAATAAATTATTAATTAATCAGAACTAAAATTCTGTTATGAAAAGATTTTTCAATTTTATTAAAACAAGAAGATTATCTTCTGTAAAACAGAAGCCTTAGGATCAAAGATCCAACGGTGCGAAATATTCCCAAATCAATCAGAGAAAAATCTCTTAAAACTGATTTAACAAATCAATTGGCCCTATATAAAGGCTCCTAGACTTCAAGTCTCAGGGACAAAAAAGAGAGAGAAAAACCCTCTGCAAAAGAAGAGAAAACTCTTTAAAAAAAAGAAGATTTTTCTTCATCTTCAAGGTAAAAAGAACTATGTTCTTGAATAATAGAGATAAAATCATCTCGTAAAAAGAAGAACCATCTTCTAAAAAGATCAGAGATCTAAGAAAAAGACCAAGGTCTTTAATAAAAAAGAAAAGATCAAAAAGATCTAATCATAAAAATACTAAAAGAAGCATTTTACTTCATTCACAGATCTTTTGATCTATAAAGGCAGGGCCTTTTATAAAAACAAGAACTTTTATTCTTGGATCTTGAGGAAAAAGCCTTCTTTGAAGAACATAAATTTGTTCTTTGATCTTAAAATTGATCAAATGCGCTTTGCGCTATTGAAAAGTGCCTTGCACTCATGAATTGCGCCCTTGCGCTCATTGGACCGGCGCTCAGTGCCAAAACCTGCCACATGTCAACTAGAGACACAATCTGCGCTTTGCGCTTCTAAAACAGAGCACTGCGCTCATAGGCTGGCGCTCACCGCCAAGCGTGCTACGTGTCACTCACTGGTGCGCCAACAGACTAGCGCAATGCGCTCATAAATTAAAAGCGCAATGCGCTAACAAACTAGCGCTTAGCGCTAAGCACGACACGTGTCTTCTTCATGTGCGCTACCCGACAGAAGCGCAGTGCGCTCTTTGACTGGCGCAACGCGCCTGGCGCGCCATGTGGCGCATTGTCAGAACAAACTTTGTTTCTGATAAATGCTGTGTATTCAATACAAGACAAAAATGTCAGAGCCCAATACCTAGCATTATTGAAAGGGCCGAGCCCAAATAAAGGCTTAATAGCCAGAGCAACTAAAAATATTAAACATTTTTAATTGGACTTAGCCCAATTCTGGCCATAAGTCCTCAACTTATATTGAACTGAGCACATCTGCTCATAAATACTCAACAGATCTTAGTCCCAAACTGGGCTATAGATCTTTCAAACATTTCACACTGGTTCGAGGGTACATCTAGTTACTCCTCTGATATCTGTCGTTGTAATCCTTCAACGTCGTCAGAGAGGTGACGGGTCCCGACAACCACACATTACTACGGACCGTGGGGTCCTTAAACTCATGGACTATGATGTCCTTAACCTCGACCGTGATGTCTTAAAACTAACATTGGACTGTGGGGTCCTTAAACTCATGAACTATGATGTCCTTAACCTCGACCGTGATGTCTTAAAACTAACATTGGACCGTAGAGTCCTTAAACCCACGGACTATGATGTCCTTAACCTCGACCGTGATGTCTTAAAACTAACATTGGACTGTGGAGTCCTTAAACCCACGGACTATGATGTCTTTAACCTCGACCGTGATGTTTTAAAACTAACATTGGACTGTGGGGTCCTTAAACCCACGGACTATGATGTCCTTAATCTCGACCGTGATGTCTTTAAACTAACATTGGACCGAGTTGTCCTTAAACTACCAATGGACTGTAATGTCCTTAAACTAATTACCGACCGCAATGTCACAAAACTAAACAATAGAGCCCAATTGTTCTCTTGTTGGATCTAAACGATCCCGTTAAGTTGATCTTAGTCTAAAATGAGACTAATATATCTTTAACAAACGTTTAAGTTGATCTTAGCCTCAAATGAGGCTAACGTATCCTTAAACCTAAACCCCCAAACCCAAATCTAAGAAAGATACGGATTTGGACTAGTCCACGCCCTACAGACGGCGACATAACTTAGTCTCCGTATACAATCCACGGGCTACCACAAACAAAACAAACACCCACGACATGAAGTGACCATCTGGAGAAGGAGAAAGTTGTTATCGCGATGCGGTAGCGTAATTAACTGCAGGGGCTTGCGCCTGCAGGGAAGAGCGTCCCCACAATCAAAAACCCCTCAGATGAGGGGGAATCTGACGAAGTTTACTACATCGCCCGCATCTGTTTAAACCTTCGATACATGGTTCCATAAATCAACTTGAAATCTTCGGAGAGGTGGACGGATAGCACCAATTAGCATCTGCCCCGAAATTCAGGCAAGACGTCCACCGCGTCTCCGCCGCGTCTTTCGGAGGGGAACAGGTATATTGCTGGCTGACGAGATAAATGTGGCCCATACAGAGGTGGTGCAGGAAGAGCTAAACGAGTAGGAGGAGCTTGAATAGCTGTTATGACTCAGAATTGGAACGTGACAGGCACTTAAATCACGTGAAGTCTATAGGACCCCACTGTAACCTGTCACGCCTCGTTTCCCAGTGTATGGGTGACAAGACGCGATGAGGCCCGCTACATATTTACTCAGAAGGAAATACGCTAAGCGTAACTAAGCAATATAATGAATGTACACAAGAAAAATGACAATAAATGTAACTGAACAACAACTTTTATTTATTAAACATTTCTTTATAAGTACAACTGAAAATGTAAATACAAAGATGGAAATCAATGCCTAAACAATGGCATGAACATGAAAGTAAAGTAAGTACAATTGAAGACTAATGGTTGTGCTGCTTAGTGGTATGCTCCAAGTGCTCCTGACTGGTCTCGAACTTCTCGGAGTCGGGTCCTCCTGACAACGTTCCAAAGAAAAAGAGAAGGAATGTTGTCAGCGAACAATCGCTCAGTAAGTCCTAAAGAAAGAAAGAAGTAGAATAGACAGGTAGGAGAATATAATTGTATAATGTTTTTTATTGTTATATTAACGTAGTTGTTTGTAGCTTGGTAGAGAATATGCTAGTCTATACGAGAGGAGTCCAACTTACACCGTGGACTTTGGTAACCCGTAGTATAAGGCTCCGTCGATAAAACCACGGAACAACGACATAGATGTATAGTTACGTCTTTTAGTGACCACCCCGTGCCACCTTTAACACATTCCGTACCAGTCTACCCCTTTAAAACCACATAATGTCTTATTCTATTGATGTAATGTAATGAATGGTTGTATACGACTTGCCGAAACCATGATGTCATGTAATCAGAGTATATCCATGGTTCGGTTCAGTCGAGTCATGTTGATATAGATTGAATTCTGGTATAAATAGATTCATGTTGAAATGGAGTTATACTTGAATCATATTCAAGGATAGATTGATTTCATATTAGACTGAGACTTTGTCTAAGTCAGACACTTTAAAACAAATTGAAGTCCTGAATTAGTTTTGATGTTATCGGTAACTGCTGCACATGGACGACAGGATTTGTGTCTTTTTCCAAGACAATTACCGTATTGATAACACCGTTTTTAGGTTGTCTATCTTAGATAGACAAGCACCCATATTCTCCGGCTCCCTGAGGCTCAAGAGAACTGGTCTCGCTTTAACTTATGTTTACTAGGGTCCTTATTGTAAATTAATATAACATGAGGGGGTTTTATGAAAAATAATTTCAAAATACATCTCAAATATTTAATTATCGTCTTTAGGGTTTTCTTAGCTATAATTTTTATAAAATGAAGTTTTCTAGTGAATAGAACCTAGATTTCATTGTATATGGTATTTTAGTTTAATATTGGAATTGTATTGATTTGTAATGGTAGTTTTCAAGAAATAGTGATTTCTTTGATTTAGAAAACATGGAATATATATATTGTATACTTAAAGTAGATATTTTGATAATATATATATATATATATATATATATATATATATATAATAGAACTTATTTATTAAATAGAAATCACATTTTTCTTAAAAATTGCATTAAAAATTCCATTGAGATCGGATGCTCCGTGAGGAAATCTGCATCTCGCTCTACTAGGCCCGAGGATGTGCGATAACCCGCACCATCCCGATCGGGGTTCCCCAAAATGGGTTGCAGAGATGCATTTGCAAGGAATTAAATAATACACTTTTAAAGAAAACGGTTTTTTGAATGTTTAAGGTATTTAAATGTAAACTCGTATTTTCCCACAAACTAATGTTCGAAAGTCATTGTGCTATGTCAAAAATGTGTGTTGTGATGAGATAGGTCATTACCTCGTGAGATTTCTAAAGGTAATATGATCAAAATGAATATGCAATGTCGTATGTAAACATGATGGTATTTTACCGTAAAAATGAAGTAGAAGTTGCAATACATATTATTTTGAATTGAAACTTGTTGTGAATATTGTTTTATGTTTGTTAAATAATATACAAAAAGATGGTGAATTTGTTCTAAAGAAAAATTATGTTTTTAGTTAAAATAGAATCGGAAGTCGGATTAACTCCGCTTCCGACTAGTTTTGAAGAATGAATTTGTTTTAATAGAAGAGAAGGGGAAAGAGAGAACTTACAGGTTGGAATTAGAGAGAAGAGCTAGGGGAGATTTTGGGATCGTTAGGGAGTCGTTTCGTCGCCGGATTCTTCCCGAAACGTCACCGAAAATTTGACCTTTGCTAACTCCACTTGTACAACTTTTGAACTTAGAAATTTTTTCATAGATTTTTAGCATGGGGTTTCTAAATGAGGAGGGGTAAAATGTAGTTTGGCATTTATAAGGAAAATTAGGGTTTAGGGTAATGAATTGAGAATTAAAAATGCATTAAAATGTGAATTAATGTCTCATTTTAATTTCTTTGTTAATGTGCAGAGAAATCAAACAGACTGGGGTTAATAGGGGGAGCCCAAGGGTGTTAGGGCAACAAAAAAATTGAGCATTACCTAAGGGGGCCCGGCGGCGCCGGCACATGGAGAAATCTCGCCGGTCATTTGTTATGGGTTGGGGTCTGGATCTTTGCCACGTGTCCTGTCTGTCTAAATATCATTTTCCATGTGTTTGTTTTCTTTGTGACTTTTCATTTTACGTGTTTTGCACGTGCAAACCTTTGAGCTTCTACAAGTTTAAAAGAAAAGTCAATAAAAAATATATGTGGCTGGGGGGATTCGATCACAGGGCTACGTCACAGCAGTGCAAGACTTTACCAATGAGCTACAAGTTGTTTCTTCCTGTTCAAAACCAAATTAAATTTATAACTTGTGCTCAGACTTAGGTGTTTTTTTCTGTATTTTGAAAAAAATTATGTACAGAAAGTTTAGTGTTGTTACATTCTACCCTCCTTAAGTGTAACAGATTCAAGAAAAGTTTGGTGATAGAACTATTGATAGTGCATGAAAAATATTTAGAAGAACGAAAGAATGCAAAAGTTTTGGAAAGATTGAAAAAGATATAAAGAAATTACCAGGGTTACCTTGGTCTACAGTCTCGGCTTCTATGGCCACTAAAGTGAAAGCCTGTTGCCGGGGTATATTCCTCCTAGCTGGAGGCACATTCCTCTGTCCTTGGGGCATGTTTCTCTGACCTTGAGGTATGTTCCTCAGTGCCTGATGAAATTGGCGATTAGGCTGTGCAGGAGGTCCACGTGGAGGTGGAGATGGTAGAGCAAGACGAGGTGCAGGAGCCTGGATAGCTGGCCGCTGCGGATAAGTGTTGTAAGCTTGAATTGGGTTGTATTTATAAGGACATGTTCCAATTCCATGAGTGGATGCGCCACAAACTAAGCACATACCTTTTGCGTGCCTACAGTCCTTCCACAGCTGTCCATCCTTCTTGCAGTAGAAGCAAAAATATGGACTTGGCCGGTTAATTGTTTCTTCCGGTCTCCCGGGTTCAAAAGTTGGCCTTGAAGAGCCTCCTCCTGCCATCTGGGTGGTAGGGCGCTTCACCCCGGCAAATTGGGGTCTGCCCTTCTTCTTCACTACTATCTCGTATCGACGGCCAGTTTTCAGATCCAGTTCGTGGGTTGGGAAATCCCCTGTAGCTAAGGCAGCTTGGATCTCCGGATCTAACTTTTGCTGAAATCGTCTGGATTTGATCTCAGCAGTCGGTATCAAGTATGCCACGAACCTACTGAGTATGGTAAACTCAGTATCATACTCATCCACAGATTTGATCCACATCGAACCTTATAGTAGATGGATGAATTGCTGTTCCATGTCAAATCGGGCAATCTCAGGGAAATATTTCGCGTTGAACATCTCACGAAAAGTCCTCCATTCGATCGGCTGGTCAAGACGGCTTTCTTCTACCTTCCACTAAACTCGGGCGTTGTCAGTGAGTTGCAGCTTCGCAACTCGTACCCAAACGATTTCTGGCTCTTGTGCTGCTGCCAGATCATCCTCAATGCTCTGAGCCCATTCTTCAGTTTCTAAAGGGCTCTCTTTTCCTGAAAATTTCTTTGGGTGCAATGCACGGAATTGCTTTACTCCGGGCGCTTCCGCTTCTGGGCGGTTCAGTAAGATAGCAGTCTGCTGCTGCTGTCCTTCCAGAAGGCTTCGGATTGCCTCAAGCAGTACCGTCTGATCATTGATCGGAGCAGCAATGGTAGGAGTAAGCGGTAGAGGTGGTGGTGTGTTGTTGAAATTGGTGCTGGTATTGTTTGGAGAATCCATAACCTTGAAAGAAAAATTTGGATTAGGATAGATTCAAAGAATATGAAATAGTAAGATTCAAGAAATATGAAATGTAAAGAATGTTTTTAGTTGCTGATTTTTGTGTTATATTGCTTAGGACTTCATGCATAATTGATCTGCATGTCCATGCAGAACTGACCTGCATGGACCGCCAACAAAACCTATCATGCCCCGCTTCCCAGTATACGGGTAAGAAGACGCGACAAGGTCCGCTACGTATTTACTCATAAGTAAACACGCTAAGCGTAACTAAACAATACAATGAATGTACACAAGAAAAATGACAATAAATGTAACTGAACAGCAACTTTTATTTATTAAACATTTCTTTATAAGTACAACTGAAAATGTAAATACAAGGATGGAAAGCAATGCCTAAACAATGGCATGAACATGAAAGCAAAGTAAGTACAAGTGAAGACTAATAGTTCTCAGTGGTATGCTCGAAGTGCTCCTAACTGGTATCGAACTCCTCGAAGTAGGGTCCTCCTGACAACATTCCAAAGAAAAAGAGAAGGAATGTCGTTAGTGAACAATCGCTCGGTAAGTCATAAAGAAAGAAAGAAGTAGAATAGACAGGTGGGAGAATATAATTGTATAATGTTTTGATTGTTATGTTAACGCAGTTGTTTGTAGCTTGGTACAGAATATGCCATTGTATACGAGAGGAGTCCAACTTACACCGTGGACTTTGGTAACCCGTAGTACAAGACTCCGTCGATAATACCACGGAACAACGGCATGGATGTATGGTTACGTCTTTTAGTGGCCACCTCGTGCCACCTTTAACACATTCCGTACCAGTCTACCCCTTTAAAACCCCGTAATGTCTTATTGTATTGATGTAATGTAATGAATGGTTGTATACAAATTGCCGAAACCATGATGTCATGTAATCAGAGTATATCCATGATTCAATTCAGTCGAGTCATGTTGATATAGATTGAATTCTGGTATAAATGGATTCATGTTGAAATGGAGTTATACTTGAATCATATTCAAGGATAGATTGATTTCATATTAGACCGAGACTCTGTCTGAGTCAGACACTTTAAAACAAATTGAAGTCCTGAATTGGTTTTGATGTTATCGGTAACTGCTGCACATGGATGGCAGGATTTGTGTCTTTTTCCAACACAATTACCGTATTGATAACACCGTTTTTAGGTTGTCTACCTTAGATAAGCAAGCACCCATATTCTCCGGCTCGCTGAGCTCAAGAGAACTGGTCCCGCTTTAACCTATGTTTACTAGGGTCCTTATTGTAAATTAATATAACTTGAGGGGGTTTTATGAAAAATAATTTCAAAATACATCTCAAGTATTTAATTATAGTCTTTAGGGTTTTCATAGTTGTAATTTTTATAAAATGAAGTTTTCTAGTGAATAGAACCTAGATTTCATTGTATATGGTATTTTAGTGTAATATTGGAATTGTATTGATTTGTAATGGTAGTTTTCATGAAATTGCGATTCTTTTGATTTAGAAAATATGGAATATATATTGTATACTTAATGTATATATTTTGATAATATTATATATATATATATATATTTATATATTTATAAAAAATAGAACTTATTTATTCAATAGAAATCATATTTTTCTTAAAAATTGCATTAAAAATTCCATCGAGATTGGATGCTCCGTGAGCAGGTCTGCATCTTGCTCTACTAGGCCCGAGAATGTGCGATAATCTACACCATCCCGATCGGGGTTCCTCAAAATGGGTTGTAGAGACGCATTTGCAAGGAATTAAATAATACACTTTTAAAGAAAACAGTTTTTTGAATGTTTAGGGTATTTAAATGTAAACTCGTATTTTCCCACAAACTAATATTCCAAAAGTCATTATTCTATGTCAAAAATGTGTGTTGTGATGAGATAGGTCATTACCTCGTGAGTTTTCTAAAGGTAATATGATCAAAATGAATAGGCAATATCGTATGTAAATATAATGGTATTTTACCGTAAAAATGAAGTAGAAGTTGCAACACATATTATTTTGGATTGAAACTTATTGTGAATGTTTTTTTATGTTTGTTAAACAATATACAAAAATATGGTGAATTTTTTCTAAAGAAAAATTATGTATTAGTTAAAATAGAATCGGAAGTCGGATTAACTCCGCTTCCGACTAGTTTTGAAGAATGAATTCGTTTTAATAGAAGAGAAAGGGGAAAGAGGGAACTTATAGGTTGGAATTAGAGAGAAGAGGTAGGGAAAGATTTTGGGATCATCGGGGAGTCGTTTCGTCGCCAGATTCTTTCCGAAATGTCGCCGAAAGTTTGATCTTTGTTAACTCCACTTGTACAACTTTTGAACTTAGAATTTTTAAAAGATTTTTAGCATGGTATTTCTGAATGAGAAGGGGTAAAATGTAGTGTGGTATTTATAGGGATAATTAGGGTTTAGGGTAATGATTTGAGAATTAAAAATGCATTAAAATGTGGATTAATGCCTCATTTTAATTTCTCTGTTAATGTGCAGAGAAATCAAACTTACTGGGGTTAATGGGCGGAGTCCAAGGGTGTTAGGGCAACAAAAAAATTGAGCATTATTTAGGGGGCCCGGCGGCGCTGACACATGGCGAAATCTCGCTGGTCGTTTGTTATGGGTTGGGGTCTGGATCTTTGCCACGTGTCCCTGTCTGTCTAAATATCATTTTCCATGTGTTTGTTTTCTTTGTGACTTTTCATTTTACGTGTTTTGCACGTGCAAACCTTTGAGCTTCCACAAGTTTAAAAGAAAAGTCAATAAAAAATATATGTGGCTGGGGGGATTCAATCACAGGGGGCTACGTCACAGCAGTGCAAGCTTTTTCCAATGAGCTACAAGTTGTTTCTTGCTATTCAAAAGCAAATTAAATTTATAACTTTTGCTCAGACTTAGGTGTTCTTTTCTTTATTTTGAAAAAAATTATGTACAGAAAGTTTAGGGTTATTACATCTGTAACCCAAGTAAACCGAAAGCCCAGAATTCTAAACATTTTTAGGAAAATAATGGAGGTAAAGTTTTGAAATAAAGGTATAACGAAATCAAGTTCTTTCTGTAAATGAATAAGTAATGTTATACGAAAATACAAGTGGGTTGTGTACTATAATTGGAAACATTTTCGTCATTTGAAATTTGGGCAGCGTCTCCTTTGTAAATTTTGATTCAAAAACAAAACATAACAACAATAGTATAGGCATCCCGAAGCGGGAGCTATCTCTTCACCAATTGGCGGAAACAACCATACGAATACAAATATATGACGCCCAAGGCGAAGATCAACACATAAAGAAAATAAAGAAAACCGAGATACAAAGAATATACAAACTGGTCTCTAGGGCTACCAAATATACATAGTTTGGTTGATGGAGTTTTTAACTAGATACAAATAGATAAAAAATATACAACGATGGTTACGCTCTGTATTGTAACCCACCTACTAATGCAAATCATCCAGAAAAAAGCAATGTACCAGCAAGCCGCTACTGAATCCGAGTGGTCGATCCTGCAAGAAAACTGTGGCACAACGGGGGTGAGTTGCCAACTCGTGAGTAGAAGACATCACTAGGTAGAAATCGAATGTATGACGATCTCCTAGGTCATACAGTAATATAATAATAATAATAATATCGAGAGGTAATAAGGGTGATAGAGTAAACATAAGTATAATAATACTAATATAATCGTGCCCGTGTCATAATCCAGTACCATGTCATTTGCATCATATATGTGTGTATAGGTGTATCATCTAACGTATGTCCATCAATGACATACCAAATCATCATAAAAAACTTGAGTGCCCAACATCGACACTTGAAAATATCATAAAACCCGTGTCCAGTATCGACACGTAAATCCTTATATCTCGGGCGCTTTCTCATCGGATCGGCCCTCAAATCCATCTGATCACACGACTCTGGTCAGTATTCTCCGGATATCCACCGAGCCCAGTACTATCACCGGTCGGTAGTGCTCCCCTACCGAGCTCAACGTCTCTCTATACGATCTTCTTGCCACGAGGTACCGTACCGGGTCCACCATATACCCGCAGACGGTGCCTCCTCTCTCCTCGAATCGGGTATACACATAACTCAGAACTAAGAAAACTCATGGTGGACGCCACACATCATATCAAGAGAAACCGCATTTTTAAAACAGTCATAAGTTTTCAAAATGTATCTAAGGTTTCTCAAATCTAGAAATCTCATGAAAACCGAAATCTCATAAGTATGAACCAATAATGAAACAATGAGTACAAGTACAGAACAAATCCGTAATGCATAACCAGTGTATTTATATGAGCGTGGTATCTAACTAAGTAAGAAAATATGATAACTGATCTGGTAAATGTGGTATGGGTACTAAACAATAACTAAAAATCTACAGGTTACAAGGTTATATGGTGAAGTGATGATTTCTAATATGTATGTGGCATGGAAATTACCGATGATGAGTGTGTGAGCCGGCGAGTATGTGTACATGCAACATGCGCATCATCGGCAATGGTGCATGTGTCCTAGCAGACGATGTCATGCAAGATAAGGAAAGAATATGGTATGTATACCGCAAAAAAATGAGAATAATACGAGTATAGCAGAAAAAGAAAATTATAAACGCAACAGTATAAAATACATAGCTACATATGAGCCATACAGTTATAGTTTAAAATAGCACGAATCGTTATTTTTAGAAAAACATGGGCTACGGTGTTTTTGAGAAAAAGATACCATTTGAAAATCCGTAGCGTCCCTTGAGGTTGTCATTTAAAAATGCATAACGATTCGTTAGTTTTGAAAATAAGTATGGCTCTAATTATACCTTAATATCTATTTAAGTGATTAGAAAACAATAATTTTCCGAGTCGATACATCCATAAGTCGGTGATCCAGCCTCATAGTATCACGTACGGCATAATCCATCGTACGACATCATCAAGTCAAGAGTGCGGATCAATCATTATGTACATCATATCACGTATGGTATAATCCATCGTATGATATCATCAAATCAAGTGTGTGGCTCAATCATCATCTACATCATATCACGTACGGTATAATCCATCGTACGATATCATCAAATCAAAGGTACGGATCTACAATCACATACATTCTATCATCTCATCTAGTCCCATATCGTCACATGTTATATCGTCCCGTATCGTATTATGAACATATATATGACCTAATCTTTATATAATATAATATATTGTATCGTATCCAGCCATTTCATCTCATATCCTCTAACATAGCCCGTGCCATCATGTCCGAACATATTGAATCATATCATTATAACTTGTCATATCCTCATCTCATGATGTTATGTCGAAGTTATCCTTAAACTTACATGTGTGTGTGTGTGTATAGACACACATATCTGTGTGTGTGTACAACATATATACCAATGGCTCAAGGCTAAGAAAATAAGAACTAAGGACATACTTTCCTATGAGTACGCTTACTATCGCGTATAGTCTCTTAGAACCCTATTAGCTAAGTATACATATCTAATATTTATATATATAACTATATACATAATACCCTAATACTATAGTTGCGGGGATGCTATACGCCATCCACCCGACTTCCTCCGAAGATATACATCTACTCACCTACTATCCTCACTCTAGCCGAAGTTGATGAATGCCTTGCTTTCCTTCGTCGCCCCGGAAGCCCACGCGAATGTACCTACAAATCAAATCATATCGTATCGAAATCAAAATCAAATCCGAAAACCGATACGGCAAGAGAAACGTACATATGTTAGAATCTATGGTCCACGCATGCAAGAACAACCAAACAACTTCCGATGTTGACGTACGAACGTCAAACGACCGAGTCAAAACTCAAATATCAAAAAACAAGTTTCAAATATCATAAAACATCGCCAGAAATCATGTAAAATGACTTTAGATTTTTATTAATGTAAAATTAGACTTTTTTGCAAACATGGTAGGTCTAGTTATCTAAAAAGTGAGCTACAAACCAAGTTTCAGACCCTAACTCCAAAATTGAGCCGCAAATTGCGGCCAATTTGAATAAAACGGCGGCCAAAAAATGAAAGCTTGGGCTCGGGTTTCTAGGGTAGCTTTCTAGTGGTCTGCATATCTCACTGTATCTGTAATAAATTTTTAGAGTTCTAGAATCATCCCAGATTCCATTTGAACATTAAGAGTCAATGAAAAATCGATATCGGAAATTTCTAAGTTCGTCTTTGAACATTCTAAACTTATTTTAATCAAGGCTACCACCACTACTAGGCCAGTAGGCACTTACTAAACCTCCACTAAGCTCTACTACTAGTTTTATCCACTAATTCTCATCCTAGAATTTTCCAAGTTCACTAAACATTAAATTTTAAACTCTAAACTAATGTAGAAGGTTAGGAAACATAAAAACTTAACTAAAAGTGAGAAGATTACCTTAAAAGAGCAACTCAAGAAAATTTTAAGATAGCCAAATGAACTCAAGACTAGAAATTGATCCCACCATGATACTTGTAGTGATGTGAGGAACATTATTTGTGAAGAGAACATGAGATTTTGATGAAGTTTTGGTAGGATTGTATGGTGGTAGAAAGGGTGGTGGAGGAGTTAAAGAAAATGGAGGAGAAGATGAAGAAGAGAAAGAAGATGAAGAAATGAAGAAGAAGGAAGATGGTTGTAAAATCTTCCCCCCCCTCTCTCTTTCTCTCTCTGACAACCATTCTCTCTTGTCCCCCTCATCATTATTATATCTTTTCTTTTTACTTTTCTCATTTTTCCTTTTTAAAAAAATTTAAAACAAAGTAAAAATGCAACCATACATGAAATACAATAAAATGTGTCATGGCACATTAACACATGGTTAACAAAAACAAACTTGGTTTAAACGCATAATTAGTGAAATACTAATCAAGTTTAACATAAACTTGTATATAAATAATTGTATACTAATTTATAAAATGCCCAAATCCAATAAATGCCTTCATAATTAATAATTCATATTAATATTCCAATTATTTTCCAAATTATATGTATATAATTATAGCATTCCATTAAAACTAATTTCCATACTTTTATAATATTCATAAAATTTATTATTTTATTATTTAAATTCCAAAAATAATATTTTATATTTCTGAAATGTTGCAATAGCTGGTCTAGCTGCGGGGGCTGAGCCAACTCGGTTCTGTGGGCAAGTTCCTATAGTGTGAGAGGGTGATCCACATATCAAATAAAGACCATTTGCTCGACGACAATCCATGACCCGGTGTCCGGTCCTCTTACAATACAAAAGTTTGGTTCAGTCTTGGAAAATGATCATCTTGGCCTCATAGGTGGTGCTGAAAAAGTTGACCTAGAAGAGGCTCCTCCGGTAATCTTGTTGGCGGGACATTTCATACCGGCTGACTATGGCTTTCCCTTCTTCTTAATGAAAACTTCATAAAGACGAGATGACTTCAAAGCCGCTTCATGTGTTAGGTATTCTCCCGTTGCTAGGGCAGCCTGGATTTCGGGGTCTAAGCCCTGTTGAAAACGTTTAGCACGGATTTTTGCTGTATGGTTCAGATGTGCAGCGAACCTACCGAGCATGGTGAATTCGGCATCGTACTCATCCATCGAGTTGTCCCACATAGATTCGTGTTGCAGGTGTATGAATTGTTGTTTCATCTCGAAATGTGTGGTTTTCGGAAAGTACTTTGCGTCGAATAGATCACAGAAAGTCTTCCACTTCTCAAGACGGCTCTCTTCGACCTTCCACCAGACTCTGGCATTGTCAGTAAGTTGGAGTTTTGCTATTCTGACCCAAGCCACTTCTGCAACTTAAGCTGTTGCTAGGTCGTCTTCTATGCTATGAGCCATTTCCTCGGCCTCAAGTGGGCTCTCTTTCCCTGAGAAGTTCTTCAGGTGTAATGCTAGAAATTGTTTCACTCCCGGTGCTTCTGCTTTAGAGCGGAAGAAACTCTGTTGAATAAGCTCCTGCAAAATCGCGCCTTGAGCCTGCTGAACCTCAAGTAGGCTTTTGATAACCTCCTGAAGTATCGTCCGTTCTCTGAGTGGAGCTGCAACGGTATGTGGTGGTGGAGCTGCAATGGTATATGGTGGTGTACTGCCGCTGCCGTTGGTGCTGCTGTTGTTAGGAGAATCCATCACCTTAATGAAGAAAGATTATGATAGATTCAACGGAAATTAAAATGTAAGGAATGTAAAGTTGTTGAATTTCATATTTCTTGTGATATATTGCTTGAGACTTCATGCAGAATGGAGCTGCATAGGTTACCAATAAAACCTGTCATGCCCCGCTTCCTAAAAGAGCGGTAACAGCACATGACTAGACCCACGACGTATTTATTTCGAGAAGATCATTTCCCGGAATAAATATGCTAAGCGTAATTGAGCAATATAAAAATGATAAAAAAATTAATATGAGATTTAAACTTCAACAGCTTTATTTATATTCATAATTCTCACATAGTTGAGATACAAGATAACTGAAAATAAAGTACAATAACATGAAATGCCTAAACAGGTGGCATGCTTATACTAGAGCTGGAAAGAAAAACTAGAGCTCGGCCTGTGAAGCTGGCTGGTAATAATCCCCTGCAGTCGCTTCTATCTCCCCAGTCTCTAAACCACCTGACGAACATCCAAAAAAAAGAAAGAGATGGGTTGATGCCCGTTAGTGAACTTGTGCTCAGTAAGTCCCCAAGGAAATGTGGGAAGTATGAAAGTATAATGACCATTTAGAGGGATAGACAGAATAATATAGTGGTTAAGCATACAATTAATATAGAATGACAGTTCTAATATAACATGAAAATGTAAAAGAAATTATATAAGCATAGTAATATAATATGGGCATAGCAACAAAATGTAGTATGGCTGTTTAGTGTAAGTGTAGTGAATATGAATTGAATGTAAGTGTCCGAAGAGGTCACTACAAAGGTAATTTAACTTAATGTCGGCTCAAGAGTGAATACCAACCAAATCTCAAGAGTGTTCTCGAACCCAACAGACTGTAATTCAGGGATAAGGAACTACAAGCCAAAGTCAAGTGTTAGTAACGGGAGTTCAACCTAATGTTAAAATATTCCAAACTCAACAGGCTATAATCCAGGAGCAAGGAAACACGAGCCCTCATGATAGATTTTTTGTGTTAGTAGACATAGATTCATGATCTAGGGGAACTCCTGAGATTTCGTTGGATTCGCATTTTAACTACCCCAACACCCCGTGTATTTTAGATTACAGTTAAAGTTATCAATCTTGCTCGAATCCATGAATACATCAAGTTGCAAGATTGAGTTCATGTCAAGATCAAGTAATCATATATTCATGTCAAATCGTATTCATTGTTCGAGTCAAGTCAGTTCAAGAGTAGACATTGGGTTCAGATATTCATATTAAGTTCAATTATCAAGTTCAGGTTCATATTTAAGTTCGAGTTTGAGTTCAAATTCAAATCTAAGTCATGTTCGAGTTTGTATTCAGGTTATAATCATTTCATATCACTAGGTTTAAATCTTATGAATAGCTTTAATCATTTAAATTCTTGAGTTTGGAAATTATCGATAACCGCTGCACATAGACGACAAGATTTGTGTTTTTTTTTCAAATACGGTTATCATTCGATAATTTCCACTCTAAGGTTACGATCTATATTTAGGGAGAGGCAAGTGATGCGTCAATGTTTCCAGCAACCCCGGGGCAACTGACAAGAGAAGATACCACTCAAACTAATCTGCAATCTAAATACGTAACCAAAACTAGTATATTGATTTTCTAGGGTATTTTAGTAAAAATGTCATTTAAAATTCTTGAGGGTTTTTTATTTGTCCTAAAACCTCGAATAAGTTTTTAATAAATATATGTCATTTTAAAAATTCAAGATTTTTGTATGAAAACATATTTTATATTTTGTGGCATTTTAGTGTAAAAATCTAAGTTTTAAAGTTTATGGTATTTTAATGAAAAATATCACTTTTGGAAACTTGAAGGTATATTTATTTAAAACTTTAATTTTTCATTTAAAAATATAATTTTCACAATTTGTTTTCATTGAAAATACGGATTCATGATTTATATAAATTTTCAACGATTTAGTTTGTTTTAAAAGTCGTATTCCTTAAAATCGTATTTTTATTCTTTTCAAGACTGAGTTCTCCGCGAGAAGTTCTGCATCTCTCTCTACTATCCTAAGGACATGTGAAAACCCGCACCATCCATAAACGGGTCCCCTAAAGATATTTGTAAGGTATATTTGCAAAGGAAAGTTATCGATAAAACCGTATTTTAACTTGAGAGTAATTTAATGAAATTTTGTTTATTAGAAAAAGTGGCTATATAGATGTGCTATGTTTTCATACATGTGCGTGAGTGGGTAGGTCGTTACACTGTGATCTATCACTAAAAATATGCACAATAGTATTAACCAATTCATGTTAAGGTATAAGTAATAGTACAAGTTACATGAAACTAGCATTAAAACTTTCATGAAAAGAATGTACGTTGCATGTTGTAACAGTATTGTTAGGAAAATAATTATCATGAACTTGCTAAATTAAAGATAAGTTAATTTTTTCACAAGTTATATATATTTTTTTTAAAAACATAAAAATATTTGATACATGTGATTATTTGACGATGGATTTTTTATGGTTTGAAATTCAAAGCATGGACGGATTTGGCGACATAGCAAAAGAATGGATTTAAGGAAGAGAAGAAGAAGAGTAGGGAGACTTACGAATTTTCCTGCCCATACGAATACCGTGAGGGAATTTGGAAGAAGCAGCCTCGGTTTGAAGAACCGAGACAGTTAAAGCGACAAGGAAGGCGGATAGTTGATCTTCCGGCTTCCTTTCGGCGACCTGTAGAGTAACGTAGCAAGAGGAAGGAGCTTGGAGAGAACTTGAGGGAGCTTGGCTTTTAGAATTTTGTCTTGAAGGAACTTGAACTTAAGAGAAATATCTAGAGTGGAATTTTTTTCTTGAGAGAATTTTCAGAGAATTTTCCAGGTGAAAAGTATATGGGCAGCAATGGGTATTTATATGAGAAAGTATGGGAGTATGGTGAATTAAAATGAGACATTAAAATGATATATAAGAGTTTTAATAGGGTATATGAAAGGTTGGAGTTCTCTGCTTTGAATGGGGTAGTTTGAGGTATCAAAACGAGCTGGAGGGAAACCAAACGACAAACGTACACGAGACGGAGTCATTTGGACTCACTAAGGCCGTCGATCTCAGCCCTACGTCGGCCCAAATTCGGCCCCTTGCCTTGGGGTTTATTCCATATACTCGAGTCACTTCGTTTGGTCTATTTTCATATATCTTTTCTTTTGAAACTTTTTGTAACTCTATGCAATACTCGTGCAAACTCTTGAACTTCAAAAACGTCAAAAAGAAAAACAATAAAAAATATTGGTACCATTTGAATTCGAACACGAGGGTTATGGAATAGCAGTGGAGTATCCTAATCAGTGAGCTACAAGGAGTTTCTTATACATATGTTATCAATAATAACATATAAGTCGAAACCAGAACAGAAATACATTATTTTATTAATATTGGATCAATAAAAGTGTATAGAAATTTTAAGGTCATTACAAATTCCTAAACAATTCTCAAAAATATTATACCTCTGGACCTAGCTCGAGTAGAAGTTTCGGAGCAAGGGGAGATCCAGATTAGGAGAAATCAACTCTACAAGTCGAAGGTTTGCCAATACCGATAACCGATTTTTTGTAAGTCTCTCTTTTCTCATGTATTTCTTTCCCGAAAGACTTGCTTATGTTTACTATTGAAATTTGGTGTTTACTGCAAGTTCTCATCATAATAGTTGTTTTAAGCATTTGTTATTTTTGACCGAATTTATAAATTAACGTCAGTTTAGTGTCGAGATAGCATCGGATCTTTTGCAAGTTTTCCTGATCCCGCATTTCTTTCATACCAAAAAGTCCTTACCATGTTTACATCTTGATATCACATGCCTACTGCAATTTTTTGTCATATAAGAACAACAGTAACGATAAAAACAGGTTTTTCTTCCCTCTATGCCCGGAGCCACGACAACGATAAAAATATTTTGGTTAGATTCTGTTTCTGCCCGGAATCATGGCAACGATAGGGGACTCCCGAAACATGTGTCATGTTCATTTCCCAAACTACCCCATAACCCCGCAACGATAAAAATATTTTATTTTTGTTGATGTTTTTTTATGTTCTACGGTAAAGTGTAAAATATCACTTCTTAAGATTGTTGGAATCTATGTATTTGTGCAATAATTAGAGAGATAAATTACTAAATAACAACAATATAATTAAATGAATATATTAAAATCAAAATACTGAAAAACAATCTAGCATGTTGTTTTGGCGAGACGAGCAAAGCTTTTCTCTTGAGAAGTGATTCCTCTCTGTGCGTGTCCTGAATCTGCTTCTCAAGGATACAACGACCCAGAGTTATTAGCACGACCGAAAGGAAAGGAATATTTGAAAGGATTTGAGAGGAAAAGAATATTTTAAAGGATTTGGCAAGATTTTTCTTTTTCTTCATTCTCTCGAACAATGTAGGAAAGTGAGTTAATTTATTTAAAATTAAATAAATAAATAGATGTTTGTTATTAAATATTTTGAATTATCCAACAAAGATGACCAAGTTCAACAAAGAAATGAATCGTGTCATTCTATCGGTTTCATGAAATTCCAAAATTTCACACCAACTCGGGAAAAATGTAGGTTTTAACATTTAGCATAACATTATAGTAAAGGACACACAACACCATCAAACTTCCAGATTTGTCCATGAATTGCTTCTGTAACGACTCTGAATTTACTATATCGAATTTTCCATTTTAATGTACAGAAATGAGTTTACAGCCTGAGTTTGAGTTATAAGTCAATTTTATTAAATAGCAGCAAGAAATAACTTGTTGCTCATTGGTAAAACCTTTGCACTATTGTGACGTAGCCCATGTGTTCGATTCTCATCAGACATATTATTTTCTCTGAATTTTTTTAATTTTTGGAAGCCCAAAAGATTGCACGTGCAATACACAGGGAAATAAAAAGTTCAGAAAAATCAAACAGGCACAAAATAGAGTAAACACAAAATAATACACGTGACACAAATCTCAAGACCACAAGCCCTAAAATGACTGGCGGATCTTCCTATATGACCGGTGGGGACGGTCGAGATTGCTCCAATGAGCCCCGGGTTTTGCACACACACCTCTTCAGCTACCCCTAACATCCCTGCACTGTTTGATTTTACTGCAATCAAATAGAGACCCTTCATTTCATAATTAAATATCATTTTAATTCTTTTTAATCCACCATTTTAATTCCAAAACCATAATTCTCAAGTATAAATACCATCCCCTACTTTTCAAAGTACCATTCTGAAAATTATATCAAAATTCTCTCAAAAAGTTCCTAAGTACAAGTGGAGTAAAGAGGAGTTACCGAGCAAGCAACTTCCGGAGCTCCCGCGACGCCACGAAGACACACTTCTTTTCCTAACCCTCTCCTTGAAACTCCTAAATCGTAAGTCCCTCCTAAACTCCCTTGCTCTTCATTGAAATTCTCTTTTTAATCAAAATCGGTAAAAATGGAGTTATTACCGACATCACCTTTTCTAAAGCCTATAACTCTATTTTCCTTTACCTTTTGATCAAACCAATTTTACCATTTCACTTGTAATATTAATAACAATGTTTAGAATAAATTTTATCCAAGAATCTCATGTAAAACAATCATAATTTAACTTTTACATTAAAATATCTTGAACTTCGTTATCACATCTTTTTGACAAAACATGCTTAACAATACCTTTAGGAAAATTCACGGGGTAGCGACCTACCCCACACGCATGTTGGAGATAGTGCCCTCAGAGTCAATTATTGGATCACAGGCACGTGATTGCAATGATTGAGGGAGGACCTATCCCGGTAGGACAGTCTTACTTGAGATGATAGTATGCTATCTGGTTTACCTTTATCATCGTGTACTGTTTTAGGTGACCTGAGATGTCGCTATTATACGTTGATAGAGCCCCTAGGATTCTTGCTTCACTGCCAGCAGTATGATGGCGATCATATACGTGGGAGCTGGTAGTCTATAAGCACATCCTTAAAAGGTCCCTAGTCGTAGGAGTTTCGAGACAGGGCATCGATACTCCATTAGTAGACTAGTGTATACAGTCGAGACCCCGACGAGGGGCGGTGGCCGGTCTCACAAGCCACTGGTGTCAGTTGGTTCACCTAAGATGTATACAGGTGCTCATTGGGTTATGAGTACACCGGACAGGACTCGCCGGGAACCTGCTAGTTGGGCTTATACCTGACGTCAGATAGCAGTTCCCAGGTGACATGTGTACAGGTTAGTTCATCGACCTGCGGATCGTCATTTGTCTCGTGTGAGTTCCCACTGTGCTTTGATTACTACCCTACCACGGCTCAAAGGAGTCGTGCAAACAGGTTTTAGTTGGGTACAGTCCCGAGCCACATGGAGGCAGTGAGCGGATCTTCAGGGGTTCGTCTCTCCCGGTATTGGGGGTGAGGTCGCGCTGTGTCTAGGAGAGCCATTACGCAAAGCCCTCGGCCGAGGCAGGAGATTTACTGGTAGGTATTCCAGTAGTATCTCAGGGCGTTCTGGGCTACACTCCGACACGACTTGTACCGCTTTTGGGGGTCTGACTTTTACCAACCCCCTAGGCCCGCCATGCGATACTCATAGACGAACGGACCGGACTGTACGGATATTGTCACTGACATGCTCAGTTGGGTGTCGGGGTGAGCTTCCTCATCGACGTCCCTTTTGGTCAATAGCTGGTGGCCCGTCACGTATTGGCTTATACCTCTGACGTGCCAGTGGTTAAATCCACAGCCATAGTATTGACGAGTCTTTAGAGTCCACCACACTTTCAGTTACTCAAGCTTTCGGGCGAAACGCTGTAGAGGCCGTATGGAGATATGGCAGGGTTCGATCAGATACGTGCGGTATTCCACGGATCGTGATCGGACGGTTTTTACTAGCCGGCTTTGGCTTAAGCCGGATTCTAGTTTTAGATAGTGTAGATTTTGTCTCTTTGCATTTGTATCCGGACGGAATACAGATGCGGGTGTGTATGCACAGTATCGGGGTTTTCCTGTAATTTATTACGGGACCAGTTTTCTGGAGTTGCCAGTTTGCATTCCGTTCCGGCCGGTTTTCCTTTGTTCTTTCCCGGCCGGACTTTTCCGATGGAGGGGGGTAATTTGCAGTTTTGCAAATTACACTTTGTGGAGGGGTTTTATGCAATTGTGTTGATTATGATAGCTTCATATCTTTTTACACCATCACTTGCTTTATTGGTGCATTTATGACATAGGAATGGGTTAAAGTAATAAGCATGGTTGTATGTTTATTGGTCTCTTGATGTGGTCACCTCCTCTCTTCTTCCTACCATCACCTCCCTTCATACTACATATTGTTTCTCCCTCCACCATTCCTAATTGACATGGCCGGCCACTTGAGTGAGGAGATGAGAGAAAATTTCCTTTTTGGCATGACACATTTTTCTTCATCTCATATCTTCATGCAAGGAAAAATGAAAGCACCATATATATTTTCCTTGTTCTCATTCCTCCATCCAAAGGCAACAAACCCCAAAGTGAGACTATGATTCTACACTACGCTTCCTACAGCACTTCTTGAGCATGTCGAGTTGCCGGCTTCATGCTCGAGTTGTCTCGGTATTGAGGCGGGAGCCCGTAAAAGACGAAGGCGATGTGGTGCCCTTTCCGGCGAGGAGGCGACGATACGGAGACTACACTTTCCGCGGGAGATCGGGGCGATGATGAGAAGACCGGAGGACTCGGATCTCTTGGTATACTTCTCACCCTATCTCTTGATTGCTAGCATTAGGTTAATGGTAAACGATCCGGGTTTTCTTTGTCCGCGGTAGCGCCGGTTTCCGAGTAAGGAAAATTTTTGATTCCGCATTTTGGCCTCGAGTACGAGGCCGGGGCGCTGCCGTGGCGCAACATGGTATCAGAGCCACGCTATTAACCTTACCTAGCTTCGTTTGATGTGTTTGCGTTTCCGATCGACCGAAATTTCCAAAAACCGTATTTTTATTGCACATCAGTTTCTGTCGAAATTTTTTGGAGTCTAAAAATTTTTCAGGTGGTCTCAGAATGATGTGCAGGGTGTTCTAAGAACACTGGGAAAGAACGACACAGTGAGCCCTGACCTCGAGCGCGGAAGCGCGGCACTAACCCACTTTCTGCCGCCCTTCCGCCGCAATATGGTGGGCCCACTTTGTCGTTTTTCTTCAGTTGTTTTATGGGATGAAATTAGGGGTTTTGGAATATTAAATTTGGGCCCAGGTTTTCTGTGACTGCTACAGTTTTGATTGGGGGCCCACTTGTTAATTTTTGGTCAATCGGAAAATTTTAAACACATTTTTCACAGTATTTACATTATATCTGCGACCGTGAATGTCACTCGATCGGTAAATCCGGTCTAACTGCTATAGCCCGGTTAGACGGATTTGCGAACGTGACTTTCACGTTGATGTTCTATGTTTATGCTGTGTTGTTGCGGATCGGTCGTGGGGGATAGCCTGGATGCAATGCTAGTACAGTTTTATTGTATTATGTACATTTGATATTGCGGGGCGAGCGTCCGACATGTGGACTGCCGTCACTGCCTGTTTGTATTATTCTTTTGGGGCACGACCTGGTTGCGGTCGATGTACCCGGTGTATGTATATTTTACTTTCTGTACTAGGGTTGCCCCGCGGTGGGGTGCACGGATAGCCGGGTTCTGGAGGGCAACAAGCCCGCATCTCATGGCATTGAGACGGAGGGGGCTTCACTCTAGGATTGGCGGGCTATTCGCCGCACTCGTAGGGGGTACAGGTTGACCCAGGAGGGGTGCTCAAGTTACCGGATTCCGTGAAGTGCTGGGTGGTCCATTCACGGTACTGAAGGGGGCTGCCTCGCTTCAGGTTTTGGCGGGTGACTTGCCGCGCCCGTAGGGGTCTAGGATTTCATTGCACAGGCTATCCACACGACCAGGGGAACGTCGGGTTTCAGCAGCGGCTCTGTGAAACCCGGGGCTTCCAGATATCTGTATTGTTCTGTGATGCTGTACATTTCTGTGATGTTGCATTTTATTCACGCCTTGAGCGAAATACTATATATTGGTATATATATATTAGTAGATGTTGTATATGTTTTACATCCGCGCTAGTCCAGTCCCCGCTCTGTCGTTAGTAAGCTAACCTAACGGGTGATGACGGGACCCAGTGGCGAATGCGGATGGCATATACGTACGTCAGTATATTTTCGTTCTTTGTGGTGTGATCAATTGATGGGACTGCATTGATTCGGATCATTGCAAGTTTAAACAAACCTTTTCTGATGTTGTTGGAACACTTTTTCAAAAAGCTGTTATTGCAAGGACGTTCACTTTTGTTTTGCATCGTGGTATTCATTTGGAATATCCTGCTCCTCAGTCGACGAGGCAAGGGCCGAGATCCCTTCACCGGGAGTGACCCCTTGGACAGAAGTTTGCGTCAGGGCAATAGCTTCACTATAGCCGATTACTTTTGCTTTGCATCGTGGTATTCAGTTGGAATATCCTGCACCTCATTCTACGGGGAAAGAGCCGAGATCCCTTCACCGGGAGTGACCTCTTTAGTAAAGGTTTTCGTCACTATATTTTCTAAAAAGTTATCCAGTTCCTTCAACGATATCAAGTTCATTACGTTAAAGGTTTTCGCCAGAAACCATTCGTAGCCCTCCGTCATTTCGGATTAGTATTGCTTAGTATTCGCGCTACGTTTGTCGTTGCTATTCGCCGAGGCGTAGTGTGCGGTAGCTCTGTAATGCTTTCTGTCGCATGGATATGTGGATTGGTTAGGACAGTCGTGCGACTTTGTTGATTATTCGTCAAGGGTCGTGCGGGTGGGTTTAACGCAATCAAGATAATGACGGGTTGAACTTGACTAGGACCTTTTGATTTGTTGATTATTCGTCAAGGTCACTTGGGTCCTAGGGGTAAAAACACACATCGGGAGTTTCAAAAGAACTGAAACTTGCCAGGCATGCGCATACCTTCTGGAGTGTGGTGACGTGAGTGGATTCCGTCACGTTATCATGCGATGAGAGTTGGATCCCGATTCCCACTGATGAGTTAGTTTACTCCTCGGGTGACCCCGACTAATTCTTCTTTTAGGTTTGGAGGAGAATTTGAGATACAGTGGGAGGTTTCCAGATTAGACAAAGTGACAACCATTCTGATCTAGGTTAGAGTGCACGCTGAGTGTTTCTTTTCTCTCTCTCTTTGGCAGCGACCATTGACCCGACCCTGGACTATGACTCAGTGACCAAGTTGACCGAACCTTCTTAACACTGGCTTTTTGGATTGTCAGAGTTGCAGACCTCATTGCCACTCCTACTTTTACCCTTTTCTCCAGGACACCCCGTATTACTACGAATGTCCACTTCCATTGGACAAAACCATCGTATGGTTAGATACGAACTCGAAGGATTTCGAGGATGGTTTCTGGTTTTGGAGAAAACGGATAGGACTATTCAGTTGTCTTTTCTTTTCACCTTCTCTCAGGTTGCGAGTACTCCTTGGTTTAGGAGTAGTACACCTATTACGCAAATTGGATAGTCTTCTTCCAAACCTTAGGCTGGTGCCGACCGGTAGGGAATGAAGAAAACCAATTAGCATAACGATGGTGTGCAGAAGGTATTAAGTTAAGACAAAGCAAGGGATTAGTAGGAGGGCAAAGTAAATTGCGACTGATATTCACGACCAAACCAAGTATTTCTTCGCCAATCCTAAATCACCTTTGTATTTCTCCAGGACACTCCGTATTACTACGAAGATCCCAGTTTATTGGATAATCCATCGTATGGTTATATACGAACTCGAAAGGAACTTGTTCCAGTTCGGGGATGGATCCTGGTTCAGGAGAAATAGGAATAAAGTACATTCAGGTGTCTTTTATCTTCACCTTCTCTCGCATTGCGAGTGTTCCTAGGATTGGGACAGTACACCCTTTATGCCTTTTGGATAGTCTTCTTCCAAACCATAGGCTGGTGCCGAACGGTGGGGAAGGAAGAAAACCATTTGGCCTAAAGGGGTGTGCAGACGGTAATGACTAAAGACATATAAAGGGATTTGGAGAGGTGGCAAAGAATTATACGGTTACAGTTGTGAATCTGGATAATGGAAGAGGCATTACTAGGAATACCAGGATACCCCGACGAAACATTTCAATGTTTCAGTTTCACTGTGTACTGTTAATAGAAAACTGATTTCCCGATTAGACACTTACTCCAGGGTATGTATTTACCAGGTTGGATTCTCACATCTGTATGGTTTTACAGATGATGAGTGGGAGTAAGTTATTGGGAATTGGGTGATCATCCTCATTATATCGGGATTCGTTGTAATCGGTGATATTTGAGGAAGTCACCTGGGTTGATTGCCGGTCGGCAGATATTTGGTTTTGAATATCCGATGTTGTGCACCAATTTCAAATTGATATATCTGTACGTCTATTTTCATAGAGTGAGATATACCTTTTGATATTATGTCTATGACATTTACCTATATCAGTGGATGGTTAGGTAAGGAGCATTAAACAGCGGTGTAATTCTTCTTAACCACAAGTACAGTTTTCAACCTACGACACACAGTGAAAGAGTTGTTAGACTCAGCGGACTTATACAGAGTATTGTATGTTGTCCAGTGTCCATCAGGACAGAGGGGTTGGTCCTCGTACTATATTCGGTTTACTTATGACTTCTCTAGATTTTAGACAGCTGTTTCGTGGAAACACAGGGTCTAAGTTTTGAGGAGTTATAGGTATTTGAATAGAGTAGAGTACCAGGTGTAGCAAGTATCGGGATTCTTCAAAGAGATTGAAGATGTAGATAC
Organism: Agapanthus africanus; assembly: GCA_030015575.1. NCBI lineage: Eukaryota > Viridiplantae > Streptophyta > Magnoliopsida > Asparagales > Amaryllidaceae > Agapanthus > Agapanthus africanus. Next base: position 363,142,902 of record JASDDO010000029.1, read on the forward strand.
TTGTGTATGATATTCAGTTGATAGTAATGATGAAGACAGATTGCTTCTCTTTCAGGTTACTCATAATTGGAAGCATTCCTAAGTTGAGTAACGCTGATCGACCTCCTTCCATTTAGTTGACATGCACTGGAGATAGTTGCATGATTTGAATCTGGTTCAATTGAATCAGTGCCTCTGGTTCTATATTGGATATAGAACAGTTCATATCTTAACGATGTTAAGGTACGGGGAGTTGTCCAGCTTATGATTAAAACCAGACACTGGACAACTCAAGGCACGTTTCTGTAATGGCTGTTTGTGGGTTGACCCAGGCTATGACGAGGGTTGATTTTCTACCATCTGGCAGATCAATAGAAATATTGTTCTAGACTCGCCACAGTTTTTATTAAAAATGTTTTTTTTTCAGAAGTAGTAGTGGGAGTATGGTAGAACTGGAAGTGATTCCAGAACCACAAACGATTACTGAAGATTTAATAAGGAACCTAAAGATTCAATCTGATTTGACATTTCCATTGGGCACTCCGCAGATAAGGTGGGTAACTTCAGGCACCCGAGAGGTACTCCGGTAGCCTCAAGGACGGTGACAGGGAAGTTCTTGTTTACCCACACTTGCCATTGTTGTTGTTCCAGGCTGCGAGACCCGGCAGGAGGATGAGTATAGCGTCGTTCTAAACTAGCTTTGGAAGTGCACGTCTATATGACTCTTGCAGAGGGTTGTCGTAGTCAGTGGGAGCAGCGGAAGCATTGGTGGACTTCTTGCTTATGTCTATTTATAGACTAAGGCAGATATAGCGGAGTTAGATCATCTGTTTCTGATGTGACAGTCATGGGTTTGACGTCATCAGAATAGGGGATGGATCTGTTGAGAAGGTAGTAGGAAGTGATATTCCTATACTACGATCGGTTATACTTTGGACGTCACACAGTAGTTTCTCCACAAGGGACTTGGATATTATATCAGACATACTGGTTACTAGATCTATGGTTTTAGATCTAGATTTGGGTGGTTTCCCAATCAGGGTATCTTGACAGCATTCTATGAGTATTTAGAATGGACGACTCCTGACACGGTAGTACACCTGCAGTTGATGGATTCACCCTCTCTAAAGGTGTCTTATAGACTAAAGGGGAGAGGGATACTCATGACTGGCAGATCACTTGCTTAGGCAATTGAGTCAATCATGAGATGTCAAGTACCACACCAGATGTTGTTCTTGCACTAGATGCAATAAGTTGATATCGATCCAATCCTGGAGAAACAGTCGGAAGCAGTTTTAGAACATAAGTGAATGTTCTAGGGATATGATAACGGCTGCCTCCTTTAGGAGACGGTTATCACTCCAGGCTTCCAAGGTGACATGGACGACAAGGAGGTTGTCAGAGTTATAGTTCTCCCTCTGACGAGGGGCAGTATTTTGGACAGGTGGTCCAAGGCAATACTGAGGGAGGCATGGCGCGGGATACTGATTAGTTTCAGTTGACGATACAGTCTAAGAAGTTTGGATTTGGAGTTCATTTATGAGCTAGGTCCCATCAGACATCCAGGCATTCTAAGACAGGTATTGCTCATTTCGGGAGATGGTTTTCTCCTCGAACTTGAGATATAGAGAGACATAGAAAGAAACATCACAGCGGATCCACTCACTGAGGCTATTCCTCGAACGCAATAGTTTCGCAAACGAGCTTTGTGAGACTGACTAGTAGAGGAGTTGGGTGTTCGGTATCACACGGGCTGTGAGTATGCGGCATCGCAATAATTAGCCTTGAGTGCAAGTGGGAGATTGTTGGAGATAGTGCCATCAGAGTCAATTATTGGATCACAGGCACGTGATTGCAATGATTGAGGGAGGACCTATCCCGGTAGGACAGTCTTACTCGAGATGATAGTATGCTATCTGGTTTACCTTTATCATCGTGTACTGTTTTAGGTGACCTGAGATGTCGCTATTATACGTTGATAGAGCCCCTAGGATTCTTGCTTCACTGCCAGCAGTATGATGGCGATCATATACGTGGGAGCTGGTAGTCTATAAGCACATCCTTAAAAGGTCCCTAGTCGTAGGAGTTTCGAGACAGGGCATCGATACTCCATTAGTAGACTAGTGTATACAGTCGAGACCCCGACGAGGGGCGGTGGCCGGTCTCACAAGCCACTGGTGTCAGTTGGTTCACCTAAGATGTATACAGGTGCTCATTGGGTTATGAGTACACCGGACAGGACTCGCCGGGAACCTGCTAGTTGGGCTTATACCTGACGTCAGATAGCAGTTCCCAGGTGACATGTGTACAGGTTAGTTCATCGACCTGCGGATCGTCATTTGTCTCGTGTGAGTTCCCACTGTGCTTTGATTACTACCCTACCACGGCTCAAAGGAGTCGTGCAAACAGGTTTTAGTTGGGTACAGTCCCGAGCCACATGGAGACAGTGAGCGGATCTTCAGGGGTTCGTCTCTCCCGGTATTGGGGGTGAGGTCGCGCTGTGTCTAGGAGAGCCATTACGCAAAGCCCTCGGCCGAGGCAGGAGATTTACTGGTAGGTATTCCAGTAGTATCTCAGGGCGTTCTGGGCTACACTCCGACACGACTTGTACCGCTTTTGGGGGTCTGACTTTTACCAACCCCCTAGGCCCGCCATGCGATACTCATAGACGAACGGACCGGACTGTACGGATATTGTCACTGACAGGCTCAGTTGGGTGTCGGGGTGAGCTTCCTCATCGACGTCCCTTTTGGTCAATAGCTGGTGGCCCGTCACGTATTGGCTTATACCTCTGACGTGCCAGTGGTTAAATCCACAGCCATAGTATTGACGAGTCTTTAGAGTCCACCACACTTTCAGTTACTCAAGCTTTCGGGCGAAACGCTGTAGAGGCCGTATGGAGATATGGCAGGGTTCGATCAGATACGTGCGGTATTCCACGGATCGTGATCGGACGGTTTTTACTAGCCGGCTTTGGCTTAAGCCGGATTCTAGTTTTAGATAGTGTAGATTTTGTCTCTTTGCATTTGTATCCGGACGGAATACAGATGCGGGTGTGTATGCACAGTATCGGGGTTTTCCTGTAATTTATTACGGGACCAGTTTTCTGGAGTTGCCAGTTTGCATTCCGTTCCGGCCGGTTTTCCTTTGTTCTTTCCCGGCCGGACTTTTCCGATGGAGGGGGGTAATTTGCAGTTTTGCAAATTACACTTTGTGGAGGGGTTTTATGCAATTGTGTTGATTATGATAGCTTCATATCTTTTTACACCATCACTTGCTTTATTGGTGCATTTATGACATAGGAATGGGTTAAAGTAATAAGCATGGTTGTATGTTTATTGGTCTCTTGATGTGGTCACCTCCTCTCTTCTTCCTACCATCACCTCCCTTCATACTACATATTGTTTCTCCCTCCACCATTCCTAATTGACATGGCCGGCCACTTGAGTGAGGAGATGAGAGAAAATTTCCTTTTTGGCATGACACATTTTTCTTCATCTCATATCTTCATGCAAGGAAAAATGAAAGCACCATATATATTTTCCTTGTTCTCATTCCTCCATCCAAAGGCAACAAACCCCAAAGTGAGACTATGATTCTACACTACGCTTCCTACAGCACTTCTTGAGCATGTCGAGTTGCCGGCTTCATGCTCGAGTTGCCTCGGTATTGAGGCGGGAGCCCGTAAAAGACGAAGGCGATATGGTGCCCTTTCCGGCGAGGAGGCGACGATACGGAGACTACACTTTCCGCGGGAGATCGGGGCGATGATGAGAAGACCGGAGGACTCGGATCTCTTGGTATACTTCTCACCCTATCTCTTGATTGCTAGCATTAGGTTAATGGTAAACGATCCGGGTTTTCTTTGTCCGCGGTAGCGCCGGTTTCCGAGTAAGGAAAATTTTTGATTCCGCATTTTGGCCTCGAGTACGAGGCCGGGGCGCTGCCGTGGCGCAACAACGCACACTTGGTTTCATTGCACGATACCTCTTTTGTATGAATATATGTTACGAAGAAAACTTTACAATAAAATACAAACTACTTTAAAAACCGGATTTCTTTTAAAGCGTTATTTCATATCCTTTGCAATTAAGCATCTACAACCCTCTTTAGGGGACCCGTTAATGGATGGTGCGGATTATCGCACATTCTTGTGCTAGTAGAACGAGATGCAGACCTTCTCACGGAGCATTCGATCTCAAAAGGATTTAAATACGGGTTTTTAAGAAATATAAATTTTCTAAATAAAATTAAAATTTATTTTTAAAAATTAAAATTATATAAAATTATAAATTCATATTTTAAAAATATAATAAATCTATATTTTTCAAAAAAAGAAAAGATTAACAAATGTCAATAAAATACCATCAAGATACCAAAAAAGTGAGTTTTACAATAAAATACCATGAACTTTCCAAGCTAAGTAATTATCACTAAAAATACCACAAATACTTAAAATCCACACTTATGAAAACCCTAATTAATACTAATCAATCTCGAGGTTTACTTTTTAACTATATTAAAAAAATATTTTCTCATAAAACCCCCTCGAGATATATAAAATAATATTTAAGGACTTTAGTAAATAGAGGTTTAAGCGTGATCAATTCTCTTGAGCCCCAGGAAGTCGGAGAAAGTGAGTTCTTCCCTATTTAAGGTAGACAACCTAACAGAGTTATCAATGGTAATTGTCTTGGAAAAAGACACAAATCTTGCCGTCCATGTGCAGCAGTTACCGATGACTTCCGAGCCTAATTCAAGAGCTAAATCTGTTTACAAGTGTCTGACTCAGTCTGAGTCCAATTCAAACTTCAATATCAAACATTAATACTTGATCATGAACATGAATACTTGAAATCAAATATCAATATCAAACATATATACTTGACTTGACTTAACCGAACCATGATTATAACTTGACTTGACTATTTGAATACTTGATTACATCCTGAATATGGCTACTTGAACATTTTGTATCCATGGTTTTGGCAAGACTTGTAATCATAATCTATACAATACATTACGCGGGGATAAAGAGGTATATTCGTACGGAACGTATATCGTGGTACGAGAGGTCACTTACAAGACACCTACATGAATTCTAGTGCCGTTGTCCCGTGAGTTATGACGGGGGCCTTGTACTACATGTTACCATAGTCCACGGGGTATGATGGACTCTTCTCGTATACATGAATACCTTCCTTACTAAGCTACAAACAACCGCGTTATAATAATCATCATATACCGGTAATCAATCATACACACTTTACCTATTCTTTTCAATATTCTCTTCTTCTTTTTGAACTTACCGAGTATTAGTTCACTGACATTCCTTTCTATTTCTTTCTTCGGAATGTTCGTCGGGAGGACCGGACTCTCAGAAGATCGGGCCTAACCAGGAGGACTTGGACCAGCTTGCGGCACAGCCTGACTTCTAGTTCCCTGTACTTATTTTCCTGTATGCCATTATTTAGGCACTGCTTATTATCATTGTATCTTTTCTTTTTCAAACAGTTGTATGTAAAGATGAATATAAATAAAGTAGCTGTTTTATTTTAATACTCTTGTCATTCTTGTTCATTTTATATATTGCTTAATTACGCTTAACGTATTTATTTCTTAGTAAATACATTGCGGCTTGCCACGTCACCGTATCCGTCTACTGGGATGCGGGGCATGACGGGTTTTGTTGGCGGCCCATGCAGGTCAGTTCTGCATGAACTCTTATGCAATATATCACAAGTATTATAAGAATCAGCAACTATACATTCCTTACATTTCTAATTTTTTGAATCTATCCTAACCACTCATTTTCTATCAAGGTCATGGATTCTCCCAATAACACCAGCACGAAGGTCAATGGCAACACCCCACCGCCTACTCTACCACCACCACCTATCGTTGCAGCTCCTATCAACGAGCAAACGGTACTGCACGAGGTGATCAAGAGACTTCTGGAGGGTCAGCAGCAGCAGACTGCTATCTTCATGCACCGCCTCGAAGCCGAGGCACCCGGAGTCAAACAATTCCGGGCACTGCATCCAAAGCACTTCTCAGGAAAAGAGAGCCCACTGGAGGCGGAAGAATGGGCTCAATCGATTGAAGATGATTTGGCAGCAGCTCAAGTACCAGATATTGCATAGATGAGAGTTGCGAAGCTACAACTGACCGACAACGCCAGAATCTGATGGAAGGCTGAGAAAATTCGTCTCACCCAACCTATCGAGTGGAAGACATTTCGCGATATGTTCGATGCGAAGTACTTCCCTGAGATTGCCCGTTTTGATATGGAGCAGCAGTTCATCCATCTACAACGAGGCTCGATGTGGGTCAAGTCCGTGGATGAATACGATGCTGAGTTTACCATGCTTAGCAGGTAAGATATTGTCTCAAATTCAAATTCCTGATTTCACTCATTACACTGCTAACACAAGGTCGTAATAGGTTCGCTGCACACCTAATTCCTATTGCTGAGATCCGGGCACGATAATTTCAGTAAGGGTTGGACCCGGAAATCCAAGCCGCACTCATTACAAGGGATTTCCTAACCCATGAACTTGCTCTGAAGGGTTCCTGACGCTATGAGGCAGTTGTGAAGAAGAAGGGCAGACCGCAAACTGCCGGTATGAAACGCCCTGCCGCCCAGATGGCAGGAGGAGCCTCTTCTAGGCCAACATTTGCACCTAGGTGACCGGTAGGATCATTGTAGGGATTCCTTAGCACCTTGCCTAGGGTTTAGGTTGCATCACACATGCTATAATAAAAATTTAGAGGGTGCTAAACAATATCAACCATGAATCGAACTAGAAATTTAGGGTAACAAAGAACTAGTATCACATACTACAAGTATTCTAACACTAAGAGGTGAGTAATACAACCTTTATAGACCTCCCTCCTTGACTCCTTGGATCAACTAGGTTTTGAACCGGTTCACTCGAGTCCTTCCAAGTCCACGACGATACACTACGGAGTCCCTTTGCTCAAGCTCTTAGCTTCACTTGATCTTTGAAGAAGTGGAGCAAACAATCTACACAAGTGGGATAAACTAATATAGATTGGTGATGTGGGTTATAATCTCACTTAAAAACCTTTCCTTTTTGTTTCCTTCACTCACTTGAAAAAGGGTAGAGAGCAAGAAGGAGGAAGAAGAAGGAGATGGCTAAGCTTGAGCTCTTTTTGTGATTATCCTCAAGAATAATGAGAAAAGAAAATATAAATATATGAGAGTCACACTCACAATCAACAATGGTCAATAAATATCTAGATATTTTGTTAAAGAGTTAAAGAACAAATGAAAAATCAAACTATGGTCAAACTTAGGTACTATACTAGTAGCCTCCCTACCTACTCTAGCACTCTTCGACACTGGAGCATCACATTGCTTTATGTCACAATGGTTCATCCGAACTCATGCAATTCCAGTTAAACTGCTTGTATCCAGCTGGAATGTCAGTTCAGGGAACGGCGTTCTAAAAGCAACTTTGGAATACGATCTGTGTGCAGTGGTCGTCTGCAGTAGAGAATTTTATGCAGACTTCAAGGTGTTGGACATACCAAACTTCGACATAGTCTTGGGAATGGACTGGCTGGGAACTTTCTTCACTACCATTGACTGTCGTCAAAAGAGGGTAGTGTTCGAAATACCAGATCATCCAGTGTTCTATTTCAAGAGTGGAAACCGTACCTTAGAACCTAGCATTTACAAAGTAAAACCAAAGAAGGCAGTGGTTGCAGCATTGCAAGCGGAAGAATCGAAGCCAGAGATAGTTCAAGAGTTCGAGGATGTATTCCCGGAAGATATATCAGGTTTGCTTCCCGATCGAGCTCTTGAATTCAGCATCGATTTACAACCTGGTGCACAACCGGTAATCAAAGATCCATACCAGTTAAGTCCAGAAGGATTGAAGGAGATCCGTATTCAGTTAGACGAACTTCTGAAGAAAGGTTGGATTCGTCCCAGTACTTCAAGCTGTGGATCTCCAGTGTTACTTATGAAGAAGAAAAAAGGTTCATACAGGATGTGTGTGGATTATCGAGCTCTGAACGAAGTGACGATTAAGAACAAGTATCCACTACCGCGCATCAATGATCTTTTCGATCAGCTAAGTAGGTCTTGTGTATTTTTGAAGCTAGATCTTCGTTCGGGTTATCATCAGGTGAAGGTCATAGAGTCCGACATTCCGAAGACAGTGTTTAAGACTCGCTATGGTCATTATGAATATCTCGTAATGCTATTTGGAGTGACCAATGCATCTGCTATATTTATAAATCTGATGAACCAAGTTTTCCGAGAGTACTTAGACAGGTTCGTTGTCATCTTCATCGATGACATCTTGGTGTATTCAAAGAATCGGAAAGAACACTCCAAGCACTTACGGATTGTCCTGGAGACATTGCGACAACATCAGCTCTACGCTAAGTACAACAAGTGTGAATTTTGGCTAGATCAACTCAGATTTCTTGGACATATCATTTCAGGCGAAGGAATCTCAGTAGATCCAGCTAAGGTGTCAGCTGTCAATGAGTGGCCGACACCAAATACGGTGAAGGATATATGAAATTTTTTGGGATTAGCATGATACTACTGACTATTCATTGATGGCTTTTCGAAGATTGCAGTACCCCTGACCAAGCTCACATGTAAAGATGAAGCATTCGTGTAGTCAGAAGCATATGAAAACGCTTTTGTAGAACTCAAGTCAAGATTAACTTCTGCTCCTATTCTTGTAATACCGGATCAATCTGGAGGATTCGTCGTACATTGTGATGCGTCCGGTAAAGGATTAGGATGTGTTCTACACCAGCATGGGAAAGTTGTAGTTTTTACATCAAGACAGCTGAAGGTACATGAGCGCAACTATCCAACACATGATTTGGAGTTGGCTGCTGTTATCTTCGCACTTAATATTTGCCGCCACTATCTTCTGAGAGAATGAGTGGATATATATACTGACCATAAGAGTCTGAAGTATGCATTTACTCAGAAGGAATTAAACATGCGGCAGAGAAGATGGTTAGAACTCAAAGCGGACTTCGACATCAACCTACAGTATCATCTTGGGAAGGTGAATATAGTTCCTAATGCACTTAGTCGCTAGCCATTAGCAATGAACCTCACCGTTCAGTGGAAGCTATAGCAAGAATTTTATAGATTAGCGATCGAAGTAGTTATGCCAAGTAACGCTTCAGATTTGATGAACTTATAAGTTCAGTCCACTCTTGTCAATCAGATCAAGGCAGCTTAAGCAAATGATGCCAGGCTACAAAATATCCGAGAACAAGTAGAAAGTGGACTTCGAACCGACTTCATCATCCATGAAGATAGATCCTTAAGATATGGAAGTCGATTATGTGTACCAAACGGTCCAGTTCGAGAAGAGTTGATGAAAGAAGCTCACGGCTCTCCTTATTCTATACACCCCGTGGTTCAAAAATGTACAAGGATCTACGACAACACTACTGGTGGTATGGAATGAAGCGTGAAGTAGCAAGGAGTGTAGCCAAGTGTCTGGTGTGTCAGCAAATGAAGGCTGAACTTCACAGAACTGCTGGTCTACTTCAGCCGTTACCAATCCCAGAATGGAAATGGCAGCACATAACCATAGACTTCATGACTACCCTTTCTCACAGCACGAAGGGTAACGACGCAGAATGGGTTATTATGGATCGACTCACCAAGTTGGCTCACTTTATTCCATTTCGAGTTGGCCAATCTACCGAGACGCTAGCAAAGAAGTACATGGAGGTAAGCATAAATCTAAAAGTAAGATTTAAACCTTCAAGATGTACTTTATTTGATACCCATGAACTTATGCAGGAGATCGTGAGATTACATGGAGTACCGGTTTGCATCGTCTCCGATCGTGATACCGGATTCCGATCATAATTTTGGCAGAGTCTGCAAGCTAGCATGGGAATGAGTCTGAACTACTGCACGACTTATCATCCACAAATGGACGGACAGTCCGAGCGAACAATTTAGATTCTAAATGACATGCTAAGAGCTTGTATGTTAGACTTCGGAGGTTCATGGGAAGATCACCTACACCTTGTGGAGTTTTCATACAACAATAGCTATCAGGCAAGCAATGGAATGGCACCATTTGCAGCACTCTATGGACGGAAGTGTCGTTCACTACTAAGTTGGGACGAGGTTGGAGACCGTGAACTCCTTGGACCAGAGATAATCGTGGCAACTGTGGACGTAGTTTGCACGACCAGAGAAAGAATGCGCATAGCCCAAGACCGATAGAAGAATTGGGCAGATGCTAACCGGCGACATCTGGAGTTCCAACCTGGAGACCATGATTTTCTAAAGATCTCTCCAAACCGAGGAGTGATCCACTTTGGCAAGAAAGGTAAGCTAAGTCCATGATACATAAGACCGTTCGATATACTCGAACGAGTTGGAGAAGTAGCATACCGTTTAGCACTTCTACCCTCATTGGAAAGAGTACACAATGTGTTCCACATATCCCATCTACGACGATATGTGAGCAACCCCAGCCTCATACTTGATCACTCAGAGCTCACAGTACAAACGGACCTAACCTGCGAGTAACAACCCGTTGAGATCCTGGACCGAAAGGTGAAAACATTGCGGAATAAGGAAGTAAAGTTGGTCCGAGTGATGTGGAGAATGGATTCGCCAGGAGAATCAACATGGGAACGAGAAGAAGACATGCATACAAGATACCCTTACTTCTTTGAAAATTAGTCCATATGTAATTGTAAATTTCGAGGACGAAATTTTTATAAGGAGGGTAGAATGTAACGACTCTGAATTTACAGTACAGAATTTTCCATTTTAATATACAGAAATGAATTTACAGCCTGAGTTTGAGTTATAACTCAATTTTTTTAAATAATAATAAGAAAAAATTTGTAGCTCACTGGTAAAACCTTTCCACTGCTGTGACGTAGCCCCTGTGTTCGATTCCCATCAGACACATTATTTTTTCTGATTTTTTTTAAATTTTTGGAAGCCCAAAAGATTGCACGTGCAATACATAGGGAAATAAAAAGTTCAGAAAAATCAAACAGGCACATAATGGAGAAACAGAAAATAATAAACATGGTACAAATCTTGAGACCACAAGCCTTAAAACGACCGGCGGATTGTCCTATATGGCCGGCGGGGACGGTCGAGATTGCTCTAATGAGCCCCGTGCTTTGCACACACACCTGTTCAGCAACCCCTAACTTCCCTGCACTGTTTGATTTCCCTACAATCAAACAGAGACCTTTCATTTCATAATTAAACATCATTTTAATGATTTTTAATCCATCATTTTAATTCAAAAACCCTAATTCTCCACTAAAAATACCATCTCTTAGTTTGGCTCAGCACCATTCAGAAAATTATAGCAAAATTCTCTCAAAAAGTTTCTAAGTACAAGTGGAGTAAAGAGGAGTTAGTAAGAAAGCAAATTCCGGCGAAGATCGAAGCAACATTCGGAGCTCCCGCGACGCCACGATGACACTCTTCTTTTCCTAACCCTCTCCTTGAAACTCCTAAACCGTAAGTTCCTCTCAAACTCCCTTGCTCTTCATTGAAATTCTCTTTTTAATCAAAATCGGTAAAAATGGAGTTATTACCAACATCACCTTTTCTAAAGTCTATAACTCCATTTTCCTTTACCTTTTGATCAAAATAATTTTACCGTTTCACTTGTAATCTTAATATCAATATTTAGAATAAATTTTATCCAAGAATCTCATGTAAAACAATTATAATTTAACTTTTACATTAAAATACCTTGAACTTCGTTATCACATCTTTTCGACAAAACATGCTTAACAATACCTTTAGGAAAATTCACGGGGTAACGACCTACCCCACATGCACACTTGGTTCCATAGCACGATACAACTTTTGTATGAATAAATGTTGCGAAGAAAACTTTACAATAAAATACCAACTACTTTAAAAACCGGATTTCTTTTAAAGCATTATTTCATATCCTTTACTATTAAGTATCTACAACTCTCTTTAGGAGACCTGCTAATGGATGATGCGGATTATTGCACATCCTTGAGCTAGTAAAACGAGATGCAGACCTCCTCACGGGGCATTCAATCTCGAAAGAATTTAAATACGGTTTTTTTAAGAAATACAAATTTTCTAAATAAAATTAAAATTTATTTTCAAAATATAATAAATCAATATTTTTCAAAAGATGAAAAGATTAACAAATGTCAATAAAATACCATCAAGATACCAAAAAAGCAAGTTTTACAATAAAATACCATGAACTTTCCAAGATAAATAATTATCACTAAAAATACCAAAAATACTTAAAATCCACACTCATGAAAACCCTAAGTAACACTAATCACCCTTAAGGTTTACTTTTTAACTATATTAAAAAAAATATTTTTTGATAAAACCCCCTCGAGATCTATAAAATAATATTTAAGGACTTTAGTAAATATATGTTTAAGCGGGATCAATTCTCTTGAGCCCCAGGGAGCCGGAGAAAGTGAGTGCTTGCCTATTTAAACAATCTAATGGAGTTATCAATGGTAATTGTCTTCGAAAAAGACACAAATCCTGCCGTCCATATGCAGCAGTTACCGATGACTCCCGAACCTAATTCAAGAGCTAAATCTATTTACAAGTGTCTAACTGAGTCTGAGTACAATTCAAATTTCAATATCAAACATGAATACTTGATCATGAACATGAATACTTGAAATCAAACATCAATGTCAAACATGTATACTTGACCTAACTTGACCAAACCATGGTTATAACTTGACTTGACTACTTAAATACTTGATTACATCCTGAACATGACAACTTAAACATTTTATATCCATGGTTTAGGCAAGACCTGTAATCATAATCTATACAATACATTACGCGGGAATAAAGGGGTAGATTGGTACGGAACATATATCGTGGCACGAGAGGTCACATAAAAGACACCTACATAAATTCTCATGCCGTTGTGCCGTGGGTTATGACAAGGCCTTGTACTACATGTTACCATAGTCCACGGGATAAGATGGACTCCTTTCGTATACATGAATACCTTATTTACCAAGTTACAAACAACCACGTTATAATAATCATCATATACCGGTAATCAATCATACAAACCTTACCTGTTCTTTTCACATTACTTGTTATATTCTCTTCTTCTTTTGGGACTTACCGAGCGTTAGTTCGCTGACAACATTCTTTTCTATTTCTTTTTTTAGAATGTTTGTCAGGAGGACCGGACTCTTAGGAGATCGAGCCTAGCCAGAAGGACTTGGACCAGCTTGCGGCACAGCCTGACTTCTAATTCCGTGTACTTATTATCCTGTATGCCATTGTTTAGGCACAACTTATTATCAGTGCATTTTTTCTTTTTCAAACAGTAGTATGTAAAGATGAATGTAAATAAAATTGCTATTTTATTTTAATACTCTTGTCATTCTTGTTCATTTTATATATTACTTAATTACGCTTAACGTATTTATTTCTTAGTAAATACATTGCGGCCTGCCACGTCACCGTAACCGTCTACTGGGAAGCGGGGCATGACAGCTTCGGACTAGGCTTGGCGATAGAATGATTTGGACTGTGCTCAATTGCTTGATTTGTTCAGCGACGGCAATATGCTCGTTTTGCAATGTCACCTCGATTGGGGTCAATCCTCGCTTTTCGATTTCATCTGTTAAAGCTAAAGTGTCTGCATTTAAGTCGAGTAACTTCTTAACTACCGCTAGCTGCTCTGAAATGTAAGAATAAAAAAAAGTAAACAAAATGATAAGTGGTGTAGTTTTTCGTCACTCTATTGAGATAGGAATGCGCACGATTGTCAGGCGTGTACAGATTCCCCCTGCCTAATGTAGATTGGGGTTTAATAATTTTCACAATTCGGCAGTCGTAGACTAAGCTATCGTTAATTACCCCTCAATTTTGGAGTGAGAGAACCTCTGATTAACAGGTCGAACATATCATGCGAACTCAATGTGCAGTATGTTATGTGTGTGTATTTTTTAAAAGAAAAAAACAATGCGAAAAGACATGCTCATTTCATTATTTATTTATTTTTATTTATGAATATTTACAAGAAAAGAGATTTCAATAAACATATTTTTTTCTTTGTAATTAATTTTTTTTTAAAAATAACATGTGCAAGCACTATCGGGGGCGCTCGCAGCGTGCAGGCGCGCTCGCATGTGCGAAGCACATGCGCAGCGAGCTGGTGCGCACACGCACGGCACATAGGCGTGGACGTGGGCTCGGGTTGCGTGGACCGAGACGGCTAAACCCTCGGATTTGGAGTTGGACTTCTTTAATTTTTAATAGAGTTAAACTCCCAAAAGAATTTTTATTATGGAATTGAACTCCAAAAGATTTTAAAATATGGAGTTGAACTCCCAAAAGAATTTTTATTATGGGGTTAAACTCCAAAAGATTTCCTCCTTTCCCTTTTGAGAAGACACCCAAATGGGTTCACTTGAAACTCCAAGATTTGGATCTTGGATGATGAAAAAAGTTCATTTTTCTTCTCTTGATGGAGGCTTTGGAGGTGCATTTCCCTTCTTCTCCGTCTCTCTAATTAAATCTTGAGAAGGAAGAAGAAAATAGAAAAAATCTTCCCTTTTTGGACTTGATGTGAGAGTTAAACTCTCCTTCAATGAGTTTATGGTAAAACTTTATTTAGTTTTGAGAAAAAGAGAGCTAAGCTCTTGATTAATTGGAAATGAAGAGGAAAAAAAAGAACTTAAGGGAGAGAAGATGGAGGCACAAACCCTAATATTTTTTTACGGGAATGAATATTCTTGTTTTCTCATCATGTTTGCCTTTTTTAGGCTATACACTTTTACATGTAACCCTTTTGGGCTTTACAAAATGGTATTTTGCCCATCCCATGCCTATATGCTTATTTCTTTTGGCATACGAGCCATGGGTTTTACATAAATTTAGCTTTTTGCCAATTTATTTCACATTTTGCAAATTTATTTAAATATTACATTTATTCGTAGTACTTTCTTGGCATAGGGCCGGTTTGGGCTTGGGTCCACCTGCTTGGACATGGGTTCGGGCGTAGGCCCGACTTAGGTTCGGACATTGGCCCGACATAGGTTCGGGAATGGACCCAGCTTGAGTTCGGGCGTGGGCTTGGTTTGGATTCGACAGTAGATTCCGTTTGCTTTGGTTTGGGCCTAGTTGTCCGTGGTTTGATTTTGACTTTGACTTTTGGTCAATGGAGTGTGATGATACTCATAAGTGGGGATTCCCTAGATCACGACATGTAGCAGATGATGTGTTGTCCACGTAAGTCCACTAGATTCCTAGGGCTATGGAGCTAGAATATGTATGATGCATTGGGGACATTTTTCGGAGCCTCGCCTCCGAGGTAGCACCCGACCTTTTGGAGACATCCCTTGAGTACGTTCTCTCTTTACCTAACCACTAGCCAGTAGCTCGTCTCTAAGCAATCATAGTGTTGAGCTTCTTCAGCTTCCTAGCTCGTCTCCGAGTTATTTTATAGCTGAGCTTCCGTAGCTCCTTTGCTTGTCTCCAAGCTATCCGATAGTTGAGGTTTCTCGGTGCCCCTGTTTGGCCGGTAACATGGAGCATGGGTGTCCACGTAACGGCTCCGTGTGTCTTGCCACAACGATATCTCTGCCGCTCTACGTCCTGTATCCCGCTCCGTGTATCTTGCCATGACGAGATCGCTGCCGCTCCACGTCCCGCATCCTACGCCAGCGTATTTTGCCATTAATGAGCGTATCTCACCGATTGAAAGGTTTTTAGTGATATGCGTTCTTATGTGTTCCTACTTACCGCAATCAAGACGAGTTCGCTTTGTAGCGAACCGGTTGAGTATGGATCGATCCACGGAGAGATGGGAGTCTTTTTCTTTATATTTTAACGAGTTAAGTCAAGTTTGTCCAACTTTGTTCGATACTGACTATGTGTTTTGATATGTATGTTAATAGAAACTTGTTAGGGTTAGGATTAGGTTAGCTTGAGTTAGGAGTTTGCTCATTTCTTTCATTTGCTTCTCTTGATATTGACGTTACGGTAATCAGCAACAACGGCTATTAGCACGACTAAGAAGGATACTTGCGAGTATAAGCTAGGCTTTCCAACGCTAGTTCCTTCCTTTTGGTCCTTGTCCGTCCGTTCTTAGCTTTTAGCCACAACCTTCGGTCAATCCAATCATAACCGGTCTCACTAGGGTGTCACCACTATCATAGAGGATAGGATGTCGTAGGTAGCGGATTGTGGATGCCTTGACGGGAGTTCAATTCAAGCTGTTGGGCGGAAAGAGTGAGAACGATTTCCTTCTCCCAAACTGCTCTTATCTTACCCTGACAAGTGAGAAAACTACTCACTTATTATAAAAATGTAAAATAAAAATAAGTAGAGAAGATAGAAAGAAATAAGGTAGAAGACAACAACTAACTGCTTGGGATCTCACCCAAACAAGAATCATACTTGAGTATCATGGTTGCAATGATAAACAAAAAATAGAAAAATAAGAGATGAAAACCGATAAATAACAATTTATACTACTAGGAAAAATAAAAGAAAGTAAGTAAACAAGTTAACAATTTAAGCAACACATGCATATAAATCTCTCCACTTCATTTATCATCCACTCAAAAAGCTCTCATATAATTTTTAATAGAGAAAAGATGAAAAAGAAGAAGAAGTTTACACTAAATTATAACTAAACTAGGGAAAATATACATTCTTTGTTTTCCCTTGATCTGGAGTATTTATAAGCAGTGAATTGAATCTCTAGGGTCTTTTTCTAAACCAATATACAATGAATAAAACACCTCTGAAATTTCGTCACAGATGGCCACAACATGGCCGCAGTTCCGCCGCCTAAACAAGCTAAATTTTGCGCTTCCATGGCCAAAAATGGGAATTGGATCATCATTTTTCTTGTGCTCTCTTTTGTTGCTTTATTTTTCTTCTTGGTACACTTTTATTTTCAAAATCATTTCAAATTACTCCCAGATTTACAACAGTCCCAAGAATGAAAATGAATGGACTTTTTGTTTTGATCTTCCTTGAACTCCACATTGCCTTCTTGATCCTTGTGCGGCTACCCTCATGCTTTGTGCTTGTCTGAGACACGAATGACCCTCGCTTGATCTTGTCTCCTATACCGGTAAGCATCACCTGACGGATGGTAAGCAGAACCCGTATTTTTATCTATTTGTTAGTAGTTGTCCTGAATTTGTCGTAACTGTGCGTGATTTGCATTGTTTTGGACTGAGAACCTGTAACCTGTATTTATGTCTGAAACACGGATTAAAAACACCTACTTATATGCAATGCGATCAAGAATGTGTGGTATAAAACTGCAAAATTCTGATATGAACAAATACCCCGAAACTTGTCTTTTTCTTGCCCCGAGCAAACAATTTTATTTTCAAAAATTTCTAAGCCCACTTTCGTAGGTGTCACGGTTGCACTTAGCGTGTGTAACAAGCCGTTAAACCCCTAGGTTGCCCTAAAGGAGGAGTTTTGTCCTGAGGGTTTTCAGTGGATACTACTCACAAAATTCTGTCAAGTTAGTCGTCGACTCTAATCCTACAAATCAACATCTTAGTTAGAAACTCTATCATCCTAAGTTAGAAATATCCACCCCTTATTCTTCATACCTCCCATTCATTTTATTTAAGATCGTATACGTTTTGTCAGTTTATAAAGACCTCAGTTTCTCTTGAGTTTTCCTTTTAAAGCGTAATCTCCAATTCGGAATTTTTATCATCTTTAAGAAAGACATAAGACTTATTCTTCATTCATATCTTTCCTCTAAATATCGATCATCTACCCCTACATTTGTGTAATTTCACCCTTACACTTAGAAATTCAATTCAAGCTATAGTGCCCTTGCCCTAATACCTAGTGCTACTTATTTTTATTAATGATAGGGCGGATTCGCTCACACACATTTCATGCGACTACTACTGCTTCCTGAAGCACTAATTGGCCGATTACCGAGTGTGTAAGCTTATTAAGGCGTGAATAACAGTTTCCAGGTCTTGCAATATATACATTTCTTTTTTTTTCTTTTTTTTCAAGACCGGATATATTTTTCAACGACGCTCTTTTGGTGGTTAGCTTCAAATACCAATTTTTTCTTTCATAATAGGTTTTCAGGCAGGAGTATTTCTAAGTATCCTCTACTATCCCAAGTTTCAAGATGTGTGTAAGTGCAGTTTGTAGAATATATACTTTCTGAATTTGGGCTTGAGAATAAGAACTATTTTTCAGATTTATCCTTCAATAAAACTTTCAATACTTTCCCTTCATTTCAACTTAACTCAAGAACAAAACTCAAGATTACTTACTTCTAAACAAACTGCAAGGACATATATTTACTACGGTTATACTTTAAGGAGGGTTATTCCTAGGTTTTTCAATTTTTAAGCCTAGGATTTAGTTATTTTTAAGTAGTCCACCATCATGTCGAACTCGAGTCTAAATAGCCAAGTTTGACGACAAGATTTTTATGATTTTTTTTTGGAAAAGAAGGTTTCAATTTTTTATGGGTTTAAGGATTTTTAATTTTTTTATAGGTTTTTGAAAATAAAACAATGCAATACAGAAATATAAACATGATGGGATGCGAAATTTAAACATGCAAACAAAACAAAAAATATTTACAAGCAAAAAAATAGACATGCAAATGCAGAATGCATTGATAACTATTTACAACAAACCTCACCCCCAAACTTACTCGCAGCAGTGCCCTCACTGCTGCCTACTACGTCTCCTAGAACCATACGCAGTACCACTCGTGCCAGCACCACTCGTGTCAACCCCACTGGTGTCAACACCAGGACCCCTAGACCTTGCCCTATCACTACGTGCTAACAGGGTAGACATCCCCTGCTCCAGACTCGTAATACGCCGATCAAAAGTCGTGAGCATCCCTAACACTCTCTCGACCTCCTATTAGTGCACCGCAACAAGCGTGCTCGCTCGACGGGGGTCATCTCCTCATCACTCGCTATGGAACTCGAGCAAGGGATCTCCACCATCACATCCTCGGTCGGCTCGGTACGCGACCATAATTCGTGAAGCCTAGTGCATAACGTAGATGCACCCTCGACTAAGGGTCGAATGGGAACCCCTATCTGCATGTATGCATCGAATTCTTCCACAGGAAGAAAATAACGACACAATTGTGTCACTAACATTAGGCACAGATAACTGGCGGCCATTTTTCCGGCGCCAATCGAGTGTAACAACACTGTGCACATGTCATAACTTAGATTTTTCATAATTAGTGTGTGTACAATGTGTAGGGATGGAGCAAAAAAAGTGGTGTTATGCGAACTACCAAACATGTTATTTTATGCCCAACGGCACACGGTCAACACGTTCGCATACAGCGTACGTCCAAGAATTCCTTTCTTTAGCTCCCTAGCATAATTTTCTCCCATCAATGGCATATAATCCTCAAATCGGAGGGGTTGGTCATGAGTGGGAATGCGGGTGATCAAAGTTACTTCATTAATCATGTCCCTATCTACAACGATTTCTCGATCCCCCCAAAACAAGCGTATATGCCTAAGATTTCCTAAACATCCCTCCTCCATGTGCTCATAGAAGCGTTCAACAAGATTTGGAAGCGCGAATATGTTTGGATGGTTGTATAATAAGTAATCCCATCCGCGTTTCTGGATATCGTCGCCGAAATAACTATCGTAAAAGTCATGAGCGAACATGGAAGAAAAATCTCTCT
Source organism: Agapanthus africanus (assembly GCA_030015575.1). Taxonomy (NCBI): domain Eukaryota; kingdom Viridiplantae; phylum Streptophyta; class Magnoliopsida; order Asparagales; family Amaryllidaceae; genus Agapanthus; species Agapanthus africanus. The sequence goes on from JASDDO010000029.1 coordinate 363,162,602, forward strand.
CGGATTGAAAATTGGGAGCCATTGAAAATAAATCACAGTTTTAACAGTTCTGAAGAGAAGAGATAAAGGATGCAAAGCTCCCCTGAAAATTTCAGAGGGTGAAAAGGCAGGAGGGCGGCGGATGTGCGGTCTTTGGCATCTAAAAGCAACGGTTGCACGGTCATCGCGGTGGATCTCCGGTGAAATTTTCTTTGGTTTCTATGGTTTTGTGAGTAGGGAAGAAGAAGTCTCGAGTTGGGGGAAAAAGAGAGGAGCAGATATGTTTTAAAAGGGGTTAGTCAAAAGGTGGTCAAAAAGTTAACTCTTTTGCACTAAAACCCCTCCAAATTTGGTATTGTTCAAAAAATTGTCCCCTTCTCATTTCCTTTTAAATATTTACAAAAAGAACCTCTTTTGACTATTTTTTTTATTACAAAAGGGAATTTCACCAGATAAGAAATATCCTGACACACAATACCGAGTATTAACCAGACAAGAATGCTCGTCAGAGGAACAAAAAATGGATATGCATCGGAAAAGAATATCTACACACACACACACACACACATACACACACACACACAAGATAGTATATACATACCCCCAAACTTAATTGAAACCGTGTTTCCATTGTTTTTGATTGGAAAACCAAAGTTTGGCGGTAGACGGAGGAAAATTAGGTAAAGTAAACCGGATCCTGCAACATCAGAAGCTCCTCCGATGGTTCTGCGGTAAAGAATGATTTTAATCTGTGTCTATTCATTCTGAATAGTGAACCGTCCTTTGAATTCACCAAATCCACCGCACCGTGCGGGTATATACACCGCACCAAGAAATGTCCCGTCTAACGAGATCGTAACTTATCCGGATGAAAATGCAATCGGGTATCGTAAAGAAGGAGTTGTTGTCCTAGCGTGAACGTTTTATGCCCAAGGTATTTATCATGAAACACCTTCATCCTTTTATTCACAATAACAGCGTTATCGTACACTTTATTTCGAAGCTCGTTCAACTCGTTTATCTGTAGCTTCCGAAAGCTACCAGCTTGAGAAAGATTGGCACTAAGTTTCTTGATTTCCTAAATAGCTCTATGCTTGATCTCGATCGGGAGATGGCAAGACTTATCAAAGACAAGTCAATATGGAGACATGCCAAGATCGGTCTTATATGTAGTTCGAAATGCCCAAAGGGCATCAGTCAATTTTGAAGACCAATCTTTACGGTTTGTGGAAACCGTCTTCTACAGAATCTTCTTGATTTGTCGATTTGAGACCTCTGCTTTCCCGCACATTTAGGGATGATAGGGCGTGGAGAGATTGTGGTTGATTCCATACTTCTACATTATAGCCTCGAAAGACCGATTGTAGAAGTGTGATCCGTTATCACTGATAATACCTCGAGGGTGCCCAAACCGAGAGAAAATGTTTTCTTTTAGAAACTTAACGACAACCTTGTTGTCGTTAGTTCAGCTTGGGATGTCCTCAACCCATTTTGAAACATAATCAACCGCAAGTAGAATGTACAGGTTCCTACATGAGTTAGAAAATGGGCTCATGAAGTCAATTCCTCAGACGTCGAAAATCTCAACAACCAAGATTGGTTGGAGCGGCATTTGATTTCTTCCCGAAATTCAGCCAATGTGCTGGCATTTAGAGCAAGTCTTGCAGTATCCATTTGAATCCTTGAACAACGTTGGCCAGTAAAAGCCGCATGTTTACCCCAATCAGAGCAAAACTCTATTCAAATTCTAAGGCGGGAAACGAAGCAACGCTTCTGTTTCCCCCAATCAGAGCAAAACTCTGTTTTGAAATTGAAGTGAAAATTAAAGTTAAAATAAATGAAGCAATGCTTCAGATCCCTTACGCTGCGCGCAGAGCGCCACGTGTCAAAATCAGACATGCCAGCACAGGGAGCGCAGCGTCCAAGACAGCACACCCAATCAGAGCAAGGCTCTATTTAAAATGAAAATAAAGGAAGCAACGCTTCAGCTGGGTTGCGCTCTGCGCTGCGCGACACGTGGCAGCGCAGTTGCGCTGCGCTCTGCGCTGCACGACACGTGGCAGCGCAGTTGCGCTTGCACAGTAGCAATGCGCTCTGCGCTGCGCGACACGTGGCAGCGCAGTTGCGCTAGTGCAGTTCCGCTGCGCTCTGCGCTGCGCGACACGTGGTAAGCGCAGGTGCGCTTGCGCCAACTGTGCCAGCACTAAAACAGAATTAAAATTCTAGAAAGATCTTTCTGATCTTGTTAAAATAAGAAGATTATCTTCTGTAAAACAAAAGTCCTTGGATCAAAGATCCAACGGTGGGGGAAAATCCCTAAATCACTCAAAGAAAGATCTCTTTAACCGATTTAACAAATTAAATGGCACTATAAAAAGTCCCTAGACTCCAAGTATAAAGGACATTGAGATTAACACAGAAAGAACTCAGAGAAATCTTCTGAAAAACTTTGAAAGAACTCAGAGAAAGAAAAAGGTAAAAACCTTTGAATAAAAGAAGAATTTTCTTCTAAAAAGATCAGTGATCTAAAAACAAGATCAAGATCTTGAATAAAAAATATATAATAATAAAAAGAAGTAATTTACTTCTTCTTTAGATCTTTCTGATCTACATAAAGGCATTGCCTTTTGATGAACCATTGGTTCTGGAATCTTAAAAGATTCTTTTCCTTAATCCAAAAATTGGATTAAGATATTAAACAGTGCCCTGCACTTGTAAATCTGCACTGTTGCGCTATCGGGTTGGCGCAAGCCACCAGAGAGCGCCACGTGTCGGCCCCAGAACGAATTACGCTAAGCGCTACTAAAACAGAGTACCGCTCTCTTAAATTGGCGCAAGTCACCAGAGCGCGTCACGTGTCAGCAGCACAACAGCGCAGCGCACTGTCGCAGCGTACTGCGCTAGCAGACTTGCGCTCACCACAGCGTGACACGTGTCACCTCCACATGGACTTACGCTTTGTGCTCCTCAATTGGCGCAAAGCGCCTGACAAGCCACGTGGCGCTCTATCAGACTAATTAATGCAGCGCATTATTAAAGGGCAGGGCCCAATTAAGAGGCCCAATAGACCAAAACAAATGCTCTGCAATGCAGACCAAAACAGATGCTGCGCATCATTTAAAAGGGCAGAGCCCAAATAGGTCTAATAGGCCAAACAAAATGCCATGCAAGGGCAGAGCCCAATCAAAGGCCTAACAGGCCAGACAAATAAAAAATTGTTAAATATTCTCAACTGGACTTAACCCAATCATGGCCATAAGTCCTCAAATTAAAATTGACTGAGCACGACTGCTCTCTTAAATCAATTTACACCCAGTTCAAGGGTACATCTCCGAACTCCTCTGATATTTGTCGTTGTAATCCTTCAACGTCATCAGAGAGGTGACGGGTCCCGACAACCACACATCAATATGGACTTAAGCGTCCTTAAACCAACTCATGGACTTAAGCGTCCTTAAACTCACGGACTTAAGTGTCCTTAAACCAATGGACCACTATGTCCCTAAACTAGAACAATAGAGCCCAAATGCTCTTTTGTCGGATCTAAACGATCCTGTTAAGCTGATCTTGGTCTCAAATTAGACTAACGCATCCTTAACAAACGTTTGAGTCGATCTTAGCCTCAAATATGGCTAACGTATCCTTCAAACAGACTTTAGTCCCAAATTGGACTATAAATCTTCCAACCAACTTTGGTTCAAGGGTACATCTCCGAACTCCTCTGATATCCGTCGTTGTAATCCTTCAACGTCGTCAGAGAGGTGATGGGTCCCGACGGCCATACATTCCATGGACCACTATGTCCCTAAACTAGAACAATAGAGCCCTCAAATGCTCTTTTGTCGAATCTAAACGATCTTGTTAATCTGATCTTAGTCTCAAATCAGACTAACGTATCCTTAATAAATGTTTAAGTTGATCTTAGCCTCAAATATGGCTAGCGTATCCTTAAACCAAAACCCCAAACCCAAATCTAAGAAAATACGGATTTGGACTAATCCACGTCCTACGGGCGACGACATAAATTAGTCTCCGTATACAATCCACGGGCAACCACAAACAAAATAAACACCCACGACACGAAGTAAAATTCTGGAGAAGGAGAAAGTTGTTACCGCGATGCGGTAGCGTAATTAACTACAGGGGCTTGCGCCTGCAGGGAAGAGTGTCCCCACAATCAAAACCCCCTCAAGCGAGGGGGAATCTGACGAAGTCTGCTACATCGGCCACATCCGTCTAAACCTCCGATACACGGTGCCATAAATCAACTTGGCATCTTCGGAGAGGTGGACGGGTAAAACCAAATAGCATCTGCCCCGAATCTCAGGCAAGACGTTCCGTCTCGCGCTGTCTTTCGGAGGGGAACAGATTCTGGCACGCCCGGTGGGACCTTTTCCTCTTTCCACTCCACACTTCGTGTGTCGTGTTCGCGAACAAATCGCGGCTTGCTATGGTTGCCTGTGGATTCGAGGTACTTAGATTTGGTGTCTTGCTCCATGCAGAAAACAAAAGATCAATGGCTTCAAACTGCACTACCTGCAACTGCAACTCTCGCTCCGTCCCTGCTGGAGGAGTGACTTATGGGCCCCAAGCGGCCTCCCTTTTCAAGATACCAGTGGAGCAGGTAACTCAAGCCATCACTGGATTATTCTTCGGGACCATGCTCCCACCGATGAGCTTCAATGCCCCAATGATGTTGCAAGAAGCCCCAAAGAAGTCGGTCTCTGATCGACTTACCCCTGCCGCCGCCCCTCTCAACGGGTTGCCCAACTTCAATACCTCAGTTTTCAACAGACTGGACCAGAGCGTCTACAAGCCCGCGATACCCGAAGTTGTCATCCCAAAGCGGATAGCCATCCCGGCTCAAGCGGACGAAATCATTGGAAAGGCTCCTCCTTCCAAGAAGTTCGTTTTTACAAGGATGGCCATTCCGGCTTCTGCTCAAGGCAAGGTCCTCAAAGCTGCTCCCTCTGCCCATAGGTCTGTCTTTGACAGATTAGACATTGCTTCTCAACGGGTGTCAGTCTTCAACAAGCTAGCACCAATAACGGTCTCAACTCAAAGCAGGGGGCATGAGGAGGTCACCCCTACGGCTGAAACAACTCCATCCACACGACACGCTCGACATCGCCACTGGCGCCGAGTAAAGAAGGCTGGGGGCAACTCCCCCTCTGGGATAACTCCACCAGCTCCAACGGTAGGGATCGATGCTGCTATTCCAACCGAGAACAGCTTTGAACTGCTCAACAAGGTGCGCAGAAACTCTCCTACTGCAGTGCTGAAGAGAACTCCTTCACCTGTAGGGAATGATACAGAGAAGAAGCTGGAGCAGCCCCCTCAGCGGCTGTCCTCTAAGATTTACAAAGTCTGGTGTCAAGTCCAAGACTCGGTTGTTGATCAAGACTACCTCCGCCGACAGAAAAAGATGAAGGTTCGGCAGGAGAAGGATTATTCCGTTAAGCCACAAAAAGCAACAGCTATTTGGGTGCCCACTACAACGGCCCCCTCAACTTCGATCACTCAAAAAAGAAGGAGGTCGGGGAAGATCCCTGCGTTTTTGGCAAATTGCAAAGACACTGAATCTAAGCGCCCCAAGTCTGGGGGTATGGTGGTCCATACTGTTTATATGGCATCTGGGAAAGAGGACAGTCGCGTTGCGACGGGTCACCGACCGCTCACCCGATCTGTGACGAAAGCTCAAGAATAGCAGCAGAAGCTTCAGGAGATTATGACTGTGATGGCCGCACTTACCGGGCCAAAAGAAAGCTCAGAGGCATCATCAGAACAGCGGCACGAACAGGAAACTGACGCTGACTTCTTACGCAGAGTCCTCGAAAAGAAGGAAAAAGAAGCCGCAGAGCAAGCGGCTAACATAAAGCGAATGGCACTTCTTTTCCAAGACATGGTCGGGATGATGTTACAGCCGGACCCTCCAGCTGATGACCCTCCAATCATTGTTGGAGACGATAGAGGGGAGACATCTAATCCTCCTCCGGCTCTTTCAGCAGCCAAGGAAGAAACCATTTCCAAGGCCGCACTAGATGACTATATAGCTCAGCAAATACGAGCTCATCAGGCGAATGAAGCGGCTGGCCAAATTGTCAAGACTGGATGACCCTATCCGAGCTGGTATGACCAGATCAGTTACCCGCCGGGATATACGATCCCTAAGTTCCACGTATATAAAGGGACAGGGAATCCCCATCAGCATGTCGCTCAATTCAGGGCCTTATGCGGCAACACTGGAGGCGATGATAAATTGTTGCTTCGCCAATTCGTCGGCAGCTTAGCAGAAACGGCCTTTGAATGGTATTCGGAGCTACCTAACGACTCTGTCAAAACATTTGCGGAGATGGAGTTGTTGTTTACCCAGCGTTTCGCGAGCGCCAGCGAACGTACTCCAATAACGGCATTGATCAATGCCAGGGTGAAGCCTGGAGAAACTTGGGTCCAGTATGCGATATGGTGGCGTAATCTATGGTCAAAGTGCGAGCAGCGAAGCTCCTGCCGTGGGCATGTTCGTGGGTACTCTCGACCCTCAAGCGACCATCTCCCAATTCATGATGTTCTTCAAGCCAACCACTTTTCAGGCCTTGATTGACAAGCTGGCCCAAATGGACCAGATGGGTCATAGACCATCTCCTTCAAAGACAGAGCCTTGGAATGAAAAGGGAAAAGGGAAAGCAACCTTCGTCGCCAATGCTCAACAACAGCCGAGCAACTCAAAACCGATTGTTTGCCAAAACAACGTGCGTCCACGCCCATCCCTCGAGGAAAGACTGGGATGTCCTTACTCGTTTCCCCTGGATAAAACGAGGAAACTGTTTGAGCTGGCAGTGCGCGACGGATTCATTAATCTGCCGAGTCCAAAACGTCCGCTATAGCCAGGCGATGTCAACGATCCTAATTACTGCCCCTACCATCGAGCAGTAAGTCATCCGATCGAAGATTGCTTCGTCTTCAAAAACTGGGTCGAAGACCAATACCAACAGGGCAAGTTCGCGTTGTCCGAAAACTGGAAGGTGAGCCCGCCACAACCACATGCTCCGAGAAAGATGGATATGCCGGGGGCATCATGCTCATTCATAGGGAAAGCCACATAGACCGAAAAGTCAGTAAACTAGAGATTTGCCTCAAATACGGCGACGGCGGACCGAAACGTCCTTAAACTAATGATGCACCACTACGTCCTAAAACTAGCTGACGACCGAAACGTCTTTAAACTACTACCGCAGCATCCTCAGGCTGACGAGATAAAAAAAGAATAAAAAAAAAGAGACGGTATGTCCATAAGCAAAATGGACACGGATGAAAACCTGAAAGGGTTCCGTGGGTAAAAACAGCAGGACTACCGGCAAGTTTTGTGAAAACCCGAAAGGGCGCAACCTCGTTATATATATAAAAAAGAATAAAAAGAAAAAAAAAAGAGACGGTATGTCCATAAGCAAAATGGGCACGGATGAAAACCCGAAAGGGCTCCGTGAGTAAAAACAGCAGGGCTACCGGCGAGTGTTTGTGAAAACCCGAAAGGGCGCAAGCTCGTTAAAAGACACTTACAAGGTCCTCTCGACCTTGTAAGGAGAAACCACCCGCGTGAGATCCTTACGACTCACAGGAAAGCGACACACTTAGGGATCCTCATGATTCCTAAGGAGAAATTACACTTGCGAGATCCTCACGACTCGTAAGGAGAACTCTCTTATGGGACCCTCACGGCTCATAAGATTGAAAGTCTTAAGTTACAGAGACCTGAACCTGTTCTTAAGCAACCCCCACCATCTTCGATAGTGCCCTACAAGCGGTTCAGTATTGACCCTTGTATACAATCCACGGGTGCGAATAAACATTTCCCTGACCAAGTCCCACCCGTGGCTAGGGATATGTCCATATGGTGAACAACCCTGGTAAGTCCTCTCGACTTACAAGGAGAAAACCCTCTTGTAGGATCCTTACGACTTACAGAGGAACATGCACTTAGGAATCCCCACGATTCCTAAGGAAAAAACACACCTACGGGATCCTCACGACTTGTAGGGAGAAATACCTTTATGAGACCCTTACGGCTCATGAAGTCAAAAGCCTTAGTCGACAGGACCCTAACCCTGTTTACTAAGCCACCTTTGTTCGACACCGACAAAGGCAAATGATGATTCGCTCCTGGAAATGTCCCAGTTGTAGCGATACTGATGCCTAAACCGGTATCAAATCCCAAGCCCTTTCATGGCAAATGATGATTCGCTCCTGAGAATATTCCAGTTGTAGCGATGCTGATACTGAGATTGGCGTCAGATTCCAAGTTCCACACTCGCGATAATAAAAAAAATCAGCAAGCCATACGTGCATATGAAATAGCCGAAATGATGGGGCAACTTGCAATAAAAAGCAGCAAGTAAAAATGTATGCATACAAAATCAGCCGAAATGATTGGGCAACTCGCAATAAAAAGCAGCGAGTAAAAATAAAATAAAGAGCCGAAATGATTGGGCACCGCAAAAAATAGCCGAAATGATTGGGCAATCATGATTTTCGCGATATGAAAAGCTGAAATGATAGAGTATCGCGGAAAGAATAAAAAAAATGATGAAAGAATGAAACTTTTTGCCCTACAGGTGAGATCACATCGATCCCTGTATACAATCCAAGGGCACAAACAAAGAGGGAACCATACCTTCCCAACAGGCTCCACCAGAAAGCGAAGCCAAATCTCGACGGTTCATAGACAACCTAGAGACAAGCTCGACATTTGTCGCAATACTGCAGACACGATGTCAAAAAACGGAGCAAAAGAAAATTCCTAGCTTCAGGGTCTTGACGGCAACTCATATAAAGCCTGAAAGACAACCGGAGATCATCTCACACCAGTGCGGAATGGTCAACACCTTGACGTTCGTCTCGACACAGCAGACGCAACATCATCAAACAATGGAGCCACGACATAGTCCCTAGTTCCAAATCTTGATGGCGATATCTACAACCTAAAAATAAACAAAGGCATTCCTTCGCAGTCCAGCAAGATGCAGATACAACGCTAACAAAAGACCTCACGGTCGAAACAAAGCGAAGCGACGGCAAAATTCCAACTTCACCTCAACATTCATCTCGATACAGCAGACGAGATGTCAACAACGGCGTTCCTTCGCAGTCCAGCAAGATGTAGATGCAGCGTCAACAAAAGACCCCATGGTCGGTAAAGCAGAGTGACGGAAAAATCCCAGCTCCACCTCGACGTTCGTCTTATTACAGCAGACGCAATGTCAACAACAATGTCCTTCCTCCAACAGGATTTGGATATGACAACGAAGCGAAGGCCAAATACCTAGCTTCAGAGTCTTAACGGTAAATCATATAAAGCCTGAAAGACAACCGGAGATCATCTCGCACCAGTGCGGAGTGGTCACCACCTCGATGTTCGTCTCCGTTCAGCAGACGCGATGTCACCCCAGTGTTCTTCCTCCAACAGGATTCAGACGCGACATCATCAAACAGCGGAGCCACAGCAAAGTCCCTAGTTCCAAACCTCGACGGTCACCAACAACCTAGAGACAACCACGACATTCGTCTCGATATAGAGGACGTAATGTCAGCAAACGAAGCAAAGGCCAAATTCCTAGCTTCAGGTTCTTGACGGCAAGTCATATAAAGCCTGAAAAACTATCGGAGATCATCCCACACCAACGCGGAGTGGTTATGACTCATCGGGGCTCTCCAAAATGAGCCTAACCTCAAGTAAAAAGTGACATGGAATATCCCTACGCTTGCTCTTTCGACGGTAATACTACCTGGAAGATTACTTGAAGACGTCTTGTCCAGCCCCTGAAGGGATCAGAGACACGACAATCGTAAGGCTACTCGAACAGCAAGATTGCATATCGAGGAATATATCAGCCAACGCGACGGTACGACGGCCAAAACCCTAAGTACCACAGACCCTAATGGACCTCTGTCGTAAAGAGCAGAGGTTAACTGTGACGTTAGGATATTCTTGCGAGAAATACTCGATTCGTCTCGACTCGTGAGGAAATTAGTGTCCTTGCGAGAAATGCTCGATTCGTCTCGACTCGTGAGGAAAAGCTTTAGGCAGCGGGGATTAAGAAACCTGTTTCCTAAGCATTGGGGCCCTGCAAGTCGTCCCAAAACGGACTCTTGCACACTATTCACGGGTCACACTCTCCAAAATCGAATCTCGACAAGGAGAGAAACAACCGCTTACGGGTCCTCTCGACTCATAAGAGGGAAAAATTCTCTTATAGGATCCTTACGACTTATAAGAGAAAACGCACTTAGGAATCCTCACGATTCCTAAGGAGAAAATACACCTACGAGATCTTCTTGATCCGTAGGGAGAAAAGCCTTTGTGGGACCCTCACAGCTCATGAAGTTGAAAAGCCTTAGGTAGCAGACCTGAACCTGCTTCCTAACCCATCACTACTCCCCAAGGTGTTCAAGACAGTATGCTCTACATCAATTACAGGCTACACTTGCTTAAGGAACATTCCAACAGTAACAAAGCAGAAAATAAAAGGAAGGAGGCAAAGGATTTGTCATTCATACTCGAAAAATTCTTACATCAATAAAAACAATAAACAAAAACAACATTATTGAAAGGTTTACAATGGTATGACCTCGGACCCAGGATATGGATTGAGGAACTCGAAAGTAACCTTATCTAAGACTTTCCAAGCCCGGCGAACCATCCTAGTGTGCTTTCTTTCGCGAGCACAAGCGTCAGGGTCCCCACTGATGTCCTCTTCCCTCCAATAAGCAGCGCGTATGGCGGACTGTTGGAAGGCCTGGTGCAGGAGATCGACAAGATTGTCTCGCCGTCTTTTCGAGATTAAGTTCATCAGGTACACCGAGTGCACCTTATCCTCGGTGGCATCCAACGCCCTAAGCGGCACACCGGAACAGAATAGGGGAAGCGCTTCCCAGATGGCTCCCACGATAAGCTTCAGGAGGGAGGAACGTCGGGGAAGCAGTTGACCGTTATATGCGTCGAAGCGGCTCATGATTTCGGCACACTCCGCGTTTGTGAATTCTTGATTCTGAGAACGGCCAAGTCGGCGGATGTCCCCGTAAGAGATAATCTCGTTGAGATCGTACATGTGGGCGTCCATTGTTTCTGTAAAAAAGAATCAACAAAATTATCAGAAAGACTGATTAAGCAAAACGATATAATGCATCGAGGAATAAAATGTCATCTTTAAACTCCAAGATCCATGAAAAACTCCTAAGAGTTCTTTTGTATGATTTGGAAGGAGCAAAGCTCCATTGATGAATTAAGACAATACAAGGAAAATCTTTTAAAGAGCACAGCCTTATGATGGAACCCTAATAGGGTTCTCTTTAGTTCTCTCTAGATCCTTTTAGAGCAAAGCTCTGCTAAGTGAAACCCTAAATGGGTTTTCTTTAGATCAGGGATCTATTGAGAGCAAGGCTCTGTCGATGAAAATTAATTTAATTTAATTTGATTTAAATTAAAATTTTTACCTAAAAGTTTTAAGAGTTTAACTCTTGGAGTTCTTGAAAGTAAAGAGCAGGGCTCTGAGATTTTGGAAGTAAAAATTTTGAAGATGATAATCATCTGTTGAGGGACCAAATGTCCTATTTATAGGCATTGCGAACCCTTTCAACTTCCAAAAGTTGCCACAACAGTTGGAATTCTGCCACCGCTGCGCTCACGTTTAAGGCCACGTAAGCGCAACGGTGGGGGGGCATTTGTTTACCCAAATCAGAGCAAAGCTCTGTTTAAATTCCAAGGCGGGAAACGAAGCAACGCTTCTGTTTCCCCCAATCAGAGCAAAGCTCTGTTTTGAAATTGAAATGAAAATTAAAGTTAAAATAAATGAAGCAACGCTTTAGATCTCCTGCGCTGTGCGCAGAGCGCCACGTGTCAAAATCAAACACGCCAGCGCAGGGAGCGCAGCGCCCAAGGCAGCGCACCCAATCAGAGAAGGGCTCTATTTAAAATGAAAATAAAGGAAGTAACGCTTCAGCTGGGTTGCGCTCTGCGCTGCGCGACACGTGGCAGCGCAGTTGCGCTGTGCTCTGCGCTGCGCAACACGTGGCAGCGAAGTTGCGCTAGCGCAGGTGCGCTTGCGCCAACTGTGCCAGCACTAAAACAGAATTAAAATTCTATAAAGATCTTTCTGATCTTGTTAAAACAAGAAGATTATCTTCTGTAAAATAGAAGCCCTTGGATCAAAGATCCAACGGTGGGGAAAAATCCCTAAATCACTCAAAGAAAGATCTCTTTAACTGATTTAACAAATTAAATGGCACTATAAAAAGCCCCTAGACTCCAAGTCTAAAGGACATTGAGATTAACACAGAAATAACTCAGAGAAATCTTCTGAAAAACTTTGAAAGAACTCAGAGAAAGAAAAAGGTAAAAACCTTTGAATAAAAGAAGAATTTTCTTCTAAAAAGATCAATGATCTAAAAACAAGATCAAGATCTTGAATAAAAAATATATAATAATAAAAAGAAGTAATTTACTTCTTCTTTAGATCTTTCTGATCTACATAAAGGCATTGCCTTTTGATGAACCATTGGTTCTGGAATCTTAAAAGATTCTATCCTTAATCCAAAAATTGGATTAAGATATTAAACAGTGCCCTGCACTGTTGCGCTCTCGGGTTGGCGCAAGCCACCAGAGAGCGCCACGTGTCGGCCCCAGAACGAATTACGCTATGCGCTACTAAAACAGAGCACCGCTCTCTTAAATTGGCGCAACTCATCATAGCGCGCCACGTGTCAGCAGCGCAACAGCGCAGCGCACTATCGCAGCGCACTGCGCTAGCAGATTTGTGCTCACCACAGCGTGACACGTGTCACCTCCACATGGACTTGCGCCTTGCACTCCTCAATTAGCGTAAAGCGCCTGACAAGCCACGTGGCGCTCTGTCAGACTAATTAATGTAGCGCATTATTAAAGGGCAGGGCCTAATTAAGAGGCCCAATGGACCAAAACAAATGCTCTGCAATGCAGACCAAAACAGATGCTGTGCATCATTTAAAAAGGCCAGAGCCCAAATAAAGGTCTAATAGGCCAAACAAAATGCCATGCAAGGGCATAGCTCAATCAAAGGCCTAACAGGCCAGACAAATAAAAAATTGTTGAATATTCTCAACTGGACTTAACCCAATCATGGCCATAAGTCCTCAAATTAAAATTGACTGAGCACGACTGCTCTCTTAAATCAATTTACACCCGGTTCAAGGGTACGTCTCCGAACTCCTCTAATATTTGTCGTTGTAATCCTTCAACATCGTCAGAGAGGTGACGGGTCCCGACAATCACACATCAATATGGACTTAAGCGTCCTTAAACCAACCTATGGACTTAAGCGTCCTTAAACCAACTCATGGACTTAAGCGTCCTTAAACTCACGGACTTAAGCGTCCTTAAACCAATGGACCACTATGTCCCTAAACTAGAACAATAGAGCCCAAATGCTCTTTTGTCGGATCTAAACGATCCTGTTAAGCTGATCTTGGTCTCAAATTAGACTAACGTATCCTTAACAAACGTTTGAGTCGATCTTAGCCTCAAATATGGCTAACGTATCTTTCAAATAGACTTTAGTCCCAAATTGGACTATAAATCTCCCAACCAACTTTGGTTCAAGGGTACATCTCTGAACTCCTCTGATATCTGTCATTGTAATCCTTCAACGTCGTCAGAGAGGTGACGGGTTCCGACGGCCATACATTCTATAGACCAGTATGTCCCTAAACTAGAACAATAGAGCCTCCAAATGCTCTTTTGTCAGATCTAAACGATCCTGTTAAGCTGATCTTAGTCTCAAATTAGACTAACGTATCCTTAACAAATGTTTAAGTGATCTTAGCCTCAAATATGGCTAGCGTATCCTTAAACCAAAACCCCAAACCCAAATCTAAGAAAATACGGATTTGGACTAATCCACGTCCTACGGGCGACGACATAAATTAGTCTCCGTATACAATCCACGGGCAACCACAAACAAAATAAACACCCATGACACGAAGTGAAATTCTGGAGAAGGAGAAAGTTGTTACCGTGATGCGGTAGCGTAATTAACTGCAGGGGCATGCGCCTGCATGAAAGAGCGTCCTCACAATCAAAAACCCCTCAAGCGAGGGGGAATCTGACAAGTCTGCTACATCGGCCGCATCCGTCTAAACCTCCGATACACGGTGCCATAAATCAACTTGGCATCTTCGGAGAGGTGGACGAGTAAAACCAAATAGCATCTGTCCCGAATTTAAGGCAAGATGTTCCGTCTCGTGCCGTCTTTCAGAGGGGAACACCGCATTGCAAGATCTTTTTCGCAGTCTTTCTAGAGCCGAAATAACCACCACATGCTTGATCGTAGCAGAAAGATAGAACACTCTGAAATTCAGTGTTGAGCACACACTGGCAAATGATCTGATCAGGGAAATACTTGAACAGGTAGGGTTCTTCCCAGTAAAAGTGTTTTACTTGGGAAAGAAAATGATGTTTGTCCTGACTTGACCATTCGTTTGGTTCAAGTCCAGTAGTAAGGTAATTTACAATATCCATGAACCAAGGTTCGCATGATATTGTCAAGAGTTGTTCATCGGGAAACGAATCATTGATTGGCATGACAGGCGATAAAGCAGAAGGGAGTCGAGAAAGATGGTCAGCGACAACGTTTTCACATCCACTTTTGTCCTTGATGACAAGATCGAATTCCTGGAGCAAGAGAATCCAATGTATTAACCGAGACTTGGCATCCTTTTTAGAGAAAAGATGCCTCAGAGCTGAATGGTCCATTTAACAGACGACTGGCGAGCCGATAAGGTATAGCCTGAATTTTTCTAAAGAAAATACAACAGCTAAGAATTCCTTCTCAGTCGTTGTATAGTTCAATTGGGCATCATTCAGGGTAAGGCTCGCGTAATAAATTACGTGTGGCTTCATATCGATATGTTTTCCTAAAACAACACCGATGGCAAAGTCAGAAGCATCACACATAATTTCGAATGGGTGGTTCCAATCAAGGGATGACAAGACAGGAGCAGTAGTGAGTGACTGCTTCAGCGAGTTGAAGGTGGCAAAATATTCCGAGTTGAAATGGAATGTCGAGTCCTTGTCCAGTAAAAGAGTTAAGGGTCTAGCAACCTTGCTAAAGTCCTTGATGAATCGTCTACAAAAACCGACATGGCCAAGGAAGGAATGGATGTCTTTGACGTAGTTGGGAGTAGACAGATTTGAAATGACGTCGATTTTAGCCTTATCGACTTCAATGCCACTTTGTGAAATAATATGTCCTAAGACAATACCTTCACGAACCATAAAATGGCATTTCTTCCAGTTTAAAGTCAAGTTCTTTTCCTTACATCGGGTAAGGATAGCGTTAAGGTGTTGTAAACACTTGTCAAAGGAATCTCCAAAGATGGAGAAATCATTCATGGATATCTCCAGAAACTTCTCAACCATGTCGGAGAATATTCCTATCATACACCGCTGAAATGTAGCGGGAGCATTGCACAACCCAAAGGGCATGCAGTGATATGCGAACGTGCCGAAATGACAAGTGAAAGTTGTTCTTGATCTTTTTCGGCGATGGGAATCTGGTTGTAACCTGAATAACCATCCAGAAAACATTAAAACTCATGTCCAACAAATCTTTCGAGCATTGGGTTAATGAATGGAAGCGGGAAGTGATCCTTCCACGTTGCAGCATTGAGTTTTTGATAATCAATGCATACACGCCATCCGGTTTTGGTGCGAGTGGGGATTAACTCGTTCGCCTCATTGGTGATGACCATAATGCTCGACTTCTTAGGGACAACGTGTATCGAACTGACCCATTGACTGTCGGATATCGGGTAAATGATATCACTATCCAGAAATTTGACGATTTCCTTCTTCACAGCCTCCTTCATGACTGGATTTAATCATCTCTGTGGATCCCTAGCTGGCTTGGCATCATTAATCATGTGAATATGATGTTCAACGATCAAGGGACTAATCCCCTTGATGTATGTCATAGTTAAGCCAAAAGCTTGCCGGTTTGACTGCATGACCGAAAGTAGGGCTTTCTCTTGCTCTAAAGCCAAAGAAGCTGAAATGATCACCGGGAGAGTCTCGTTTTCATCTAAGTAAGCATACTTAAAGTGAGATGGCAGAAGCTTGAGTTCGAGCGTCGGTGAAGAAATAACATAAGGTAAGATCAGAGAATGTGTCTCAAACTCAAAGAATTCCAAGAGAGGCTCAAAGTGAGTGTAGAAAACAAAGTCAAATGGTTCAATTAACTCATCCTTAAATTCAAAGGATTCCAACTCGGGTGGAGACATGTCAAGAGTATCCGAAAAAGTGAAACAGTCGTAATCTTTCACTGTCCCGGAAGTAATTGGATGGAAAAGATACGCACTAGTGGCATCGAGATAATCTGGATCGACAAGAAATTTCTCAAACTTATAAGATTTTGGATCGATTTCTTGGATGGAACAGATATCCAGAATACGAGCATTCGGGTCGGAGGGATGATTTCCCAACCTAAAAATGTTGAGCTCAATTATCATTTTTCTGAATGATAGGTTCATAGAACCATTGCGACAATTGATTACAGCATTTGAGGTGGCCAGAAATAGACGACCAAGGATCACCAGAATTTGATTTTGGGGATTAGCCATAGGCTATGTGGCTAAGACTATGAAGTCCATAAGGAATATGAAGTCCCCGACTTTAATTAACACATCCTTTAACTCACCCTTAGGATGGATGATGGATCGATCAACCATTTATTGCGTACAATGTGTGGGTTTCAGTTCCCGACACCGAGTTGCTCATAAACTAAATATAGGAGCAAGTTAACACTGGCACCGAGGTCTAGAAGAGCGCGATTAATATTCTTACTCTGATGGTAATTGAGATTGTAGGAAAACCAGGGTCCTTCCTTTTTTCAGCAAATCAAGGGTAAGAATATCGCTCACATTACTAGCCAAGAAAACCTTCTTTGCTACCTGAGATTTCCTCTTTTTAGTGCGCAAGTCCTTAAGAATTTTCGCGTACGAAGGAACTTGTTGGATCACATGTAAAAGAGGGATGTTGATGTTAACTTGTTTGAACAGCTCCACAACCTTCTCCATCTGTGGACTGGGCCTACTGGGTCTCAACTAGTTTAAAAAAGAGCTTTGTTTAAATTGGTTAAATCCAATATCCGTGTGGAAGGTTGTGGAGACGGAACGGAACCCAAAACTGGAGTTTGAGTTGAGTGACATGTATGTCCGTTCAAAGCAGCAGATTTGTGAGAAGAACCCAGTGAATTATGTAGAATGGGTTCAGACGAAGAAAAAGAAAGTGGGATGGAAGAAGAAGCGGCCGGGGTGTCATCATCAGCAATTGGGGCGTCACCGTGGTTGTTCAGCAGCCTCCTTGATCTCAACGTAGTAATAGCACTCACATTATGGTTCTGTTGTTCAAGAACAACATGCGCATTTTGTGGGTGACCAGGATTAGGTAATGGTTGAGACGGAAGTTTTTTTCTCTCTCTCTCTCTCGCTCGCTCAATGCTGCATTCAGTTGTGCAATTTGGGTCTCGATGGTTTTGATGCTCTATCCATGAGAAGCTGTGTGTTGCATAAGTGATTGAATAGAAAATTGGATATTTGCGGTGGATTGATTTTGATTGCTTCATAAAAGCATCAAGACTTCGTTCTAGCGAGGAAATCTTATCATTACCGGGTAGAACAAAGTTGTTGTTTTGAGGCAACGAATTGTTTTAAGGTGCAAAGTTGTTTGTCGGATTCTGAAAAGGTTGGGATTGGAAATTGTTGCTGTTGTGGTTGTTGTTGTGGAGGGGCCCTCTGAAAGTTATTTGGGGTCTTGGAACTGGTTTTGGTTTTGATTCTGGTTCCAGGAAAAATTAGGGTGGTTCCTCCAACCGGGATTATGTGTGGAAGAGTATGGATCGTTTTTTGGTCTTTGCTGAAATGCAGTGATAACCTGATCCTTTCCTTGAGATGGTGGATTATAAGGACACTCTTCCATCAAGTGTGACGGATCCGGACAACAAGAACAAATGGTGCGGAGTGGAGCAACAAGGCTAGGGGTAGGGGATGAAAATTTGCTCTCAATCGTGTCAAGTTTCCGCGTGGTTGAGACCAATTCGTCTTTCATCGCAATTGAGATGTACAGATCATAAACTCCTGCCCTAGGTTGACCGAAAGAAGATGTAGAAGATGAAGCAGTCGGTCGGGTGTTTTCTCATTGCATAGTTTGCTCAGCAAGATCTTTTAAGAATGGCCAGGCTTCCTAGTCAGATTTAGATAGGAAGTGGCCTTGACAAATGGTTTCCAGTAACTGTCTAGTTTCCGGAAGCAGTCCCTCATATAAAATGTGGCAAAGTTTCCTTTTCAAAACCATGATGAGGACACTGCATAAGGAGATCCTTGTACCGTTCAAAACATTTCCAAAATGGTTCATTAGGAAGCTGAGTGAATTAATTGATTTCAGTTCTGATACGCACAGTTTTATGATTTGGGTAAAACTTCTTTAAAAAGGATTTCACAAACTCATCCCAACAGGATATGGAATGAGATGCGGTGGAATAAAACCATTTTTTCTCTAAATTGCAAAGGGTGAAAGGGATCATCATTAAGCGGATCACATCATCAGAAAGCTGAGTCGTTTTCAACATCTGGCAAACTTGCTGAAATTTGTTGATGAAGACGTATGGGTCATCGGAATTAAGCCTATGGAATTTTGGCAGAATATTGAGAAAATAGGGCTTAATATCAAAATTATCCCTATTGGTTGGTGGTACAGAAAGGCAGGTGGGAAGGACTGTATCGATAGGATAATATCGGTCTTATAACATGATGCATGGTAGTGATCCTACGGAAGGTGGTTGATTAATCGCACCAAGTGGAGGTGGAATCATTCCTCGAGGAGGTAGATTATTCATACCGAGAGGTGGTAAAACTAAGTTGGGAAATGCGGGATTGGTTTGGTCGAGAAAAGGTGGAGGCCCCGACATTTCACGAGAAGATGTACGGGATAAAAAAAGGTGAAGATGTGTGAACAGAATCCCGGTCAACCTCGGTGTTGATCGGTAAAGGTAAAGTGCGCGTAGGGGAAGATGAATCGACTTCGGAGTTGATTGCGTAGTCAATAGGGATTAGCGAAACGCAGATTAATCGGGCACAAGGGTCCTAAGTCCAAGCGGACATACACTAAACACGTTTAGTATTTGTCAAAGCGTGTTGGTATAATGTGAGGGTAAGAAAACAATTACGAGAAATGTAGGTGGAATGAAAATTTGATGACAAATGACAAGTTTTATGAAAGTTTTTGGGTTTTTTTATATATTTTATTTTTACAGAGTTTTGACAAAATATACGGAATTAAGGATACAACTTCAAACAATTACAGTCATAATATGCATAATCATACCTAGAGCTATGGTCCTTAAATTCCACCAGACTGCTCCTAACTGTTCCAAAGCGATAAGTTGTGAGATAACTCTCGAATCGCAGCTTCACTGCCAATTGTGGTAAGGAGGGTTCCATTCACGAATCACCGTGAGACAGGCCTTTTAAAATTACCTCGTCACTTTTCTAGCTTGGGCACCATAAAATCAAGTTTAGATAAAAGACTGAATGCCTACAACCTTCCTCTGTCCTATTGAGCACGACAAGTCCTTAATTGGCTAAGTCTAGATATTTTTTAATTAAGCTCAATGGTAATGCGTATACTTTTTGTGATTTTTGGGGTCTCAGGAAGGGTAATGAAATCTCCACCCAATTTGAATTGGTATTATAGTGTAACGTTTCATAAATCGTTTTGCGAATTTTTCCGTTTTAGGGCAAAATTGTCGGTATTTTTCGTTTTAACCCGATTTCGATCAAACGTCCGCAGAAACTTGCCGGCACCTATTTTAGCTAAAATAAAGCTTGTGCGTGAACTTTGGGGGTATTTGGAAGGTTTTGGTTCAGATAGAATTTTTCCCAAATAAAATATTATTTTAGCCGGTAAAATATGCACGTAAATCGGGAAATTTCTTCTAAATGAAAATTCTTGGAAATCATCACTACAATTATTTTAGAACCTTTTTTTTAAATATCTAGATATTTTTGAGTGCAAAAAGGTTTTGTTTTCAAGAAAAGAAAAGAAAATGAAAGAAAGGTGGCATTTTGCATTTAATGTGCATTAATTGAATTTTTCTAGATCTTTCTTCAATTTTATTCACAAAAACCCCTCCACCTCTTGCTTTGGCCGGCCCTCCCTCATTCCTTGCTGCCCTCATTTTTCCCAACTCCATTTTCATCTCATTTTTCTTGAAAAATTCATGAAAAATCCAAATTAATTCATATAAATTCAAATATAATCCAAAAGCTTCATCTTTCTTCAAAAATCTTGCTTGGATCTTCATTCTAGTGAGGATTTTGGAGGCTAAAGTTTGGTTTTATTCTTGTTTCAAGTGGTGTTCTTGAAGGTCTAAAACCTTAACTCTAATATCTTTTTTGTTAAGTTTAAATCTTTATGCTAGCTTAATTAGATGTTATTTTAAACTTTAATTTTCATGTTTCAAAATTCTAGAAATGGTTTTAGAAATTCAAGTTAAGTTTAAAACTTGATTTAAGTGTTTAATGTTTTATTGAAGTGTTAATTTGTGATTAGGAAAAACTTAGCCTAGTAGAAATGTTAATTATTGTTAATGAATACTTTGTTTAATTATGCAATTTTGCTTACTAGGTTTTTGCTAAAATTTATTTAGCAAGTGTTAAAAATTTAGAAATGTTTTAGATATCTTAGTTAAGCTATTATAAGGTGTTTTTAATCACTAGATATGCGTTAGCTTGAAACTAGTGCGAAATATTGCGATAAGTTGCTTACTAGGTTTCGGGGTTTTTCCGACGTGGGTTCGATTGGTCGTTGCGAGATTATATCTATTTTATTCCTCGTAATTGTTTGTGTTGTGTTGCGCGATCGGGACGATCGGGGTCTAGACTTGGTGTTTTGTAGTTTAGCGACCCCAGTTAGGGTTTTTGGCCGATGTCGTGCGTGATAGATGCGCTAAGCGCGCAGTGTAATTTTCCGGGCGTTTTCAGCGCGTTTCGTTGTCTTTTTTTCATTGTAGGATGTTTTGCTTATGTGTTGTGTTTGTGAAATATTAGGTTCACAGGCGTGGACTACGGACACTCTATAAAGGGAAAACAGATGGTAGGATTCACCTAACTTGGAGCGTTTGTGAGTAGATTTAACATCTACAGGGGAATCGCCCGCATGGCGTTATGCGTCTGTGCTAGAGATATTATTTCTGTCGCATATTTTATATCATATTTAGAATTGCGCATTTACCTTATTACTTAGATATTGTTGTGCTTGTACTAGTATCCTCAAGACACTGCACATATTATTGACGATTCATGTTGCACGAGCACTGATTGTATACTACACACACCGTCAATAATTGCCATGTCACGCACAAGCCACTTATAGATATGATATTGCTTGGTTAGGGACATTGAGACTTTGATTCATATTTCTTTACGCATTGACTTATAACATACCTGTATACCTACTTGCTTACACATATGCTCTGACATACTTACATGCTAGTTACGTGTATACCTATAGAGTATTGTACTATTAGTGATAGGTACATGCACACTTTATGACATAGCTACAGGTATACCTTGCACACCTATTTCACTTATACCCAGGGGGTATACTACATCATTACTTATAGGTAGATACATATATCTTGCTATACTTTTATGTTTTCACATACATCTGGTTATAGCTACATGTTTACCTTTACCTGATGTTATTTTAGAATTGGAGAAAATTAAGAACCGCATGATATTTATATTAACTTGTTGCAGTTAATTAGCGGCTTTTCCTTTATATGCTTACATTTCCGTTTATGTTGCATATATTATATTCATGGATTTTTGCATTGTGATATGAATTTTTCATGATGTTTTCTGGATTTGGGGACCGTGGGAGTTCATCAAATTATGCATTATTTGAAAATCCCGGTTTCCCTTGATTTGATATTTCAGCAGCCATCATGAGATTTATCGGTTCTGATATATATATACCCCACGCGAGGAAAGGTGGGGTCCGTGTGCAGGTACATGGTGGGGCCCGGAGGTACCCCGTGGCAAGAATGAGGTCGTGGTGCTAGACGATGAGTTATAGGGGAACCATACCATCCGGTGACATTACCAATGACCCCCGTTGGCAACTACTATTGGATACAGGATATTTATGAGATTGCTGATTTGTACATTCAGGATATATGAGATTTATTCGATATTGTACATTCAGGATTTGTGAGACATATGATATGAGAGCCAATTTGGGGGCTGATTTGAGAAATTGGGATTTGGATTTGTCTTGATGGATTGTGATCCTACCACGATGTCAGGATTCCGTGGAAATGACATATTTCATTCCATACTCCACATTTATTGTTTATGCACTGCTTCATGTATTAGTAGTAGCTGTTAGAGTACCTTTCATGACTGTTGCATTTACATACCTTTATTTATATGCATTTCTTCATGTATTAGTTATACCTGCTAGTGTACCTTTTATGATTATTGCATTCATATGACTTTTTGTTGCTATTAATTGCACATGTTAGATTCACGCTGTACGTGCATACTTGCGATTACCTGCATATGTTATTTACTATTCACGAGTTGGCAACTCACCCCCGTTGTGCCACAGTTTGTTTTGCAGGGTGTTCCCCAAAGTAGTCGAGGCAGGCTATTCTTCTATCATCTTTTGCTACGGATACCGCATCAGCTCACAGTGTGCAGTTTGCTTAGGTGGGTTTTGTGGTTATTCGTTTGTTGTATTGTATATTCGTTGTATCCTTGTACTCTCCATCTACTATATTTTCTTGTTGATTTAGAGACTTGGTGAAGACGATATTGTATATTATTTGTGACTTGTTGTCTTTTATACAGTTTCCTTTGTATCGTCTTTTATTTCTTCGCTACGGCGTCGTATATTTGTTGTGGTGGTTGTTTTCCGCCTTTGGGCGTGTATTTGCTCCCGTTTTGGGATGCTTTACTTTATATTTATGTTGTACTCATTTTTGGGGCTAGCTTTTACAAAGGAGGTGCTGCCAAAATTTTAAAGGAAATAAAGTTGGACTTTTAAAGAATTTGGGTTGTGATTTCAAAGACTTTTAAACAATGTTTCTTATCTTTTTTTGTCTTTTAATGGTTTAGATTTCTGGGTTTTGGCTTTCTTTTACTGTGTTACGCCTGTAGACGTTGCGTAGTATTAGGGTCGTCACGTGTCAAATTCGGGTCGTGACATATAGCCTCTTAAAGTCCATATTATTTATGCAAATCAATAACAAACAAAATCCAAAACGCTTGCAAAAAAATTTTATTTGACGGTGACGAAAAGAATCTTGCACAAAAATAATTTATTGGAAAAGGGGAGAGAGTTTGCGCAAAGAATACTGCAGAAAAAGTAATTCAGTAGAACTAAGAGGGGGTTTCTGGAAGAAAGAAATACTCAAAAAAATTGGGCTCTGAAGCGATGTTCAGACCACGGAACCCCGGTCAAACCCGTTAAATGGCCGCGGAAGCGCGGTGTAGTTGGAGGTTTCGACCTTCGAATTTCTTCTATGTGTTAGTTATATGTATGCCCTAGAGGCCATTACTGTACATTGGATGTATATTGTAGTGGATGCTGGGACATATATAGGTAGGACTTTCTTGCTCGACATGATAGTACGCTATCTGGTTGCTCTTTATCTTAACATGTATACTTTCTGTTTCTCTGTTACATGTTGATAAAGCCCTT
Organism: Agapanthus africanus; assembly: GCA_030015575.1. Taxonomy (NCBI): domain Eukaryota; kingdom Viridiplantae; phylum Streptophyta; class Magnoliopsida; order Asparagales; family Amaryllidaceae; genus Agapanthus; species Agapanthus africanus. Next base: position 363,186,369 of record JASDDO010000029.1, read on the forward strand.
AGGATGTGTACTCGACTTCCAGGACTATGATGCAGATCATACTAGTGGGGTCTGGGTAGTCAATGAGTACATCCTTCAACGTTCCTAGTCGTGGGAATATCGAGACAGGGCATCGATATTCCAGAGTAGACTAGCGTATATCTTCTCGACCCATGTGATGGGCGATGGATGATCCCATATCCATTGGTGTTTGACATCGGAGATGGTATGCGGGTGCTCAGTGGAGACTGGGTACACTGAACGGACTCGCCGAGAACTCCCAGATGGTATTATACCTCACGTCAGATGGCAGTTCTCTGGTGACACTGGTACAGCTTAGTCTGTTGACCCGAGATCGTCATAGATTCTTGTGTGTCTCCCACTGTGCTTTGATTTCCACCCTACCACGGCTCTACTGAGTCGTGCAAACAGGTGGTTTTTGGGTACAGTCCCGATTCACATGGAGGCAATGAGCGATAGGAGGGGATTCGTCTCTCCCGGTATTAGGGGTTGATGTTGCGCTATGCTCGACTGGCCATGACAGGAAATCCCTGGCCAGGGTTGCAGTGATATACTGGTAAGAGTTATCAGTAGTTTCACGATTGTTATGGACCTCACGTCGGCATGACTTATCAAGCTATTGGGGTCTGACGTTTACCACCCCTAGGCGAGATATGCGACATATCAGACGAACAGACCGGACTGTACGGTAAGTGTTACTGGTTGGATTCACAGGAGTGTGAGCGGGCTTGCTCGTCGATCTTCTGATCGCTCAATACCCAGGTGGCCGTTACGTTTAGCAGACCGCTTGCGGCTTGTGGGTGTTTGATATGATCATCACCTGCTGCCGGCGTATTGACGAGTCTTTAGAGTCCTACACAGAGGTTTCCTGGCTCAAGCGAAACGAAATAGGAGTGCATATGAGATATGTGCGGGACCGAGAATAATGCGTGTATGTGATACCGTATTATATTCTCGCGATGAATGTATCGATTGGTTGTATACGATATAACCTAGTTATCGAATTGAGGATTGATTCGATAAGCCGATACATTGAATATTAGTCTGTTATATGCGATATGACCGGATCGTTAAATCAAGTATTGATTTAATGATTTAATGCATAATTATATATTTGATATAATGATTTGCATTAACTAATATTGGTTCACTTTAAAAGGATTTTCTCACTTGAAATGCACATTGTATATGTGATATATTTTTGTGCACAAGATTGTGTCATGTTTGATGATACATGCTCACTTGGGTTTGTGTAAAGATTACACCATGGTTGTGTAATGGTTAGGGTTTTCATTTTCTTATCTATTTATTTATTTATTTATTTATTTTAGAAAAGAAGAAAAAAAAATGGTGGCTTGTTTTGTTTGCTTGTTGAAGCTTTTTGAAGCTTTGAACAAGTCCACCATTCTTGTCTCTTCTCTAACCCTAACCATTCATCTAACCTTAGTTAAATCTCTACACTAAACCATGGTTGAATACATGATAAGTATCATATTATTTTCTTTTTAATTAATAACTTATCATATATTATCTTCTTCTTCTTCTTCTTCAAGAAGAAAAAGCTTGATAGCTTCAATGGCAACTTGAGTAAATGAGTGAGAAATCCAATTGTAAAGTGAACCCGCTTCCTATTTCTTCATCCTCTACCTCTTGCCAAGTAGTATAGGGTATTTTCTTCACAAGTTTCATGACTTGGTGAAGTGGGAGCTTGATCTTGTGATGCCTCGACGTAGATCATCTTCGGCATCGAAGCCGACGACCAAGCCCGCCCACTTCTCCGATGAAGCCGATGCTAGAGTCCGGGATCCGATTTGGACAGCGGAGGGACATCATTGCGGAGCTTAGGAAGTGGTGGACTGGATCTACAAAGATTGTAGCCCCTTTCCTTTTAAGTTAAAGTCGTTAACTTGCATCGCATAGCCTATAAATCTAGTTAACGATCCGTATTAGGGTTTGTAGGCACATGTAAAATTTGAATTAGCCATGTTTGATGCCTTGTGAGACTTCATTAGTGTGCCTAGGAACCCTACAGTGGTATCAGAGCCTAGCTTGAGTTTTAGGCGATGTGTAGACGAAGCTAGAAGTCCGATCGAACCCGATATTCCCCGATTTCAACCCTCTCTGTACAATTTTTCAAACAGTTGATTTTTGTGAATTAAAAATTCTCAAAAAATTAAGCAGGAAAAACTAAGAATTTCTGTGAAGTACGGTCCCCTAATTCAACAATTTGACCGCGGAACCGCGGCGAAACCATGTGTTTTGCGGCGGTACCGCTGCCAAAATTTGGACTTAGTCCCTGAAATTTCATATATTTATTCTTTAGTCCTTTCTTGGCAATTTTTTATGGGAAGTTTTTAATTCCACTCAAATGTTGAGTATTCTAGGGTTTTATTGGGGACTCGTTAATTTGATCGGATAATTTAACTTCATTTAAGTTTTTCCGGATATTTTAGAAACTGTTAAAAAGTTCGACCGGATATAAATACCCACTTTTTCCCCTGCCGGGAAATTTCAAAGTGTTGGATCTTTCCGTAGTTTAACGATGTTCTAAGTAGTGCAAGTAATGCGATGGTCCCTCTAGAAGACAACAAACCTTAACTCGATTATGTGACCGTCTTGAACTGCCCTTTGAACCTTAAGGTTTGGGGCAGTACGGCGTGCCACATGTGAGGCGTTGGCTTGACCCTTCTACGGCTGGACCGTTGGTACTGAGGCACGAAGTGAATGTTTTTAAACTTATTTCATGTGTTGAGCTGTTTCGGGAAAACTTGGGTGTTCGATTGTTCGATCGGAAAGTTTAACATTTTCTATTTACCCGGAATGTGATACAGCATTTGGAATTCACAAGTAGTTATGAGATAAATGAATGAATGTTATAAACATAGCAGTTTAGTCTCACTTGATCGGTTGCCACGGAATTTTGATGCGATCAAAAGTCCGTCGCAATCACGTAGTGTACGAGGATACTCGCCGGTAAACTTAATAGATAGCCATGCCCCATAGCCCCGACCAAGTGACTGTAGGAGAACCCCGTCGCCGAAAGCATCCGTTCGGGTGCTCGCGGCAGTGGTGTTCCGCCTTAGTGCATTTCGTCGACGGTATCGGGGGTGCGGCCGTCTACTAAAGTTTGTGACGAGCATTCGATCAGTTTTTTGGGAATCTTGTTGAATTGCCCGACATGATATTGAAAAGTGTTTTCGATAATGAGACTAAAATGCGGGGTTTATAATTGTTAGGCATGTGATGTCTAAGGAATTCATTGGTTTAGGCATGCGATGTCTAAGGAGGTTGCGGATTCCAACTGTTGTAGTTTTACACTTTCTTTTCTGTGACCGTAAGTGTAATATGTGATATCGCCGGTTTCGTTGCTATATGTCAACGACAATTGGGATGTGCATATTTACTTACGTTGATGGCATGTGATGTTATGTGTTGCTGGATATGTTATATTGGATCGTCGTGTTTGAATAGCCGGGGTTTTTTATGTGAGATGAGTGTTTTTCATTTTCATTCATGTAAAAACTTGTATGTAATATTCTTTTATTGGGGCACTTCCAGGTTGCGGAAGATGTCACCGTTGATGTATATTATTTACTTTTCCGCATTAGGATAGACCCAAGGAGAGGAGCACAAGTAACCGGGTTCTAGGGTCCAGTGGGAGACCATCTCGAGGAGTCGAGTCTGGGTCTCCTAACCCTAGAATTGGTAGGGTTGCTTGCCGCTCTCGTAGGGGTCTAGGGTATGGGTTTGGCTATTCATCGCGACCGTGGAATCCGTGTTTTATACTGGCTCGTATTGAAAACACGGACGTCCTAGTATATCCAATATTTCATATGATACTTTCTGCTGCGTTATCTGTGATGTGATCATGTGATGTGTTCAGATAGATATTATATATGGTATATATGATATATTATATAGTCGTTGCTTATGTTTTACACCCGCGCTAGCCCTGTCTCGTTCTGGCGTTAGTTACCTAACCTAACGGTGCAGACGGGACATCGAGGCGAATGCGGATGGCATAAGCGTACGTTATATTTATCTGTGATGTTTAGGTGGACTTAAATGATGGGATATTCATTAATGAGATTAATGAAAGAAAATAAACCTAATTGATGTTGTGGAATCGAATTTCAAAATAAAACAGGTAGCTACAGTTCTTGCTTTGTATCGCGGTGTTCATTATAGAACATCCTGCACCTTATTCGATAAGGAAAGGACCGAGATCCCTTCACCGGGAGTGACTCCTTTAGCAATAACTGGCAGATGCTACAACCCTCGGTTTGTCATTTGATTGCTTCTATAGTTTCTGCTTTGCACAGTGATATATATGATATATCTCGCACCTCATTCGACGAGGAAAGGGCCGACGATCCCTTCACCGGGAGTGACCCCTTTAGCAAAACTAGAAAAGCCTCAAAAACATTCCATTTAAAAACCATTTGATTCCGCAACGAGATCAAGTTCAAAGCGTTAAAGGTTTTCATAAAAACCATTCGCAACCCTCCGTCATTTTAGGAAGTAGAGTACTTAGTATTCGTGCTGTGTTTGTTGACCATAGTCAAGGCACAGTGTACGGTAGCTAAGTGATGTCTTCCTACATCGCATATGATGCGATTAGTTAGGACAGTCGCGTGACTTTGTTGACCTTAGTTAAGGGTCATATGGGTGGGTCTAATTAATCACGAAATGACGGGTAGAACTTGACTAGTGCTTATGATTTGTTGACCATAGTTAAGGTCATAATTGCTAGGGGTAAAAACCTTTATCGGGAGTTTCAAGTGTTGAAATTTGCAATGGGATTGCATACCTTCTATGTGATAGTTGGATTCCGATACCCACTGCGAGTAATTGTTACTCCTGGGAGAGTTTTGCACTTTGCAATTAGCCGATCAAGTAGGTGTCTAGAAAGGTGTCAACGGGGTTACGCCTCTGGGAAAACGAGGTTTACTGTAATTAGGTCCGTGCGAAAGCACGGGGAACCTCCCTCAAAGTACCGACACTGGCCTGGCTGAAAGATTGACGAACTTGTAGAGTGTAATTAATCCTGGCTAGTCTTTCCTTTTAAGGTTTGAAGGAAGATTTGATAAAAATAGTGGGAGCCATCCTGATTAGATAAAATATATAACCAATCTGATCTTGCAAGAGCGCACGCTGAGTGTTTTCTTCTCTCTCTCTCCAGGTAGCGACCATATCACGCCTTAATCAAGATAATAATATGGATGTATTGACCGAACCCGCTTGTTATACTGAGCTGGGGAACGTTGGTCCCGCTCCAACTTATAATTGTTATAAGACAGAGCAGGAAATAGGGGAATACCAGGATTCCCATGCCGCCCAAACGAAGAAAGTGCATATGATGCATCTCCTTCGGGTGTGTTCGTTATAAAGAACTGTTTCTCAGTATCCTCTGCATCCTGGGTATTTGATACCGGATCAGGATCCCAGATATGTAATCTGTTACATAGGGCTATAAAAAGGTAGAAAAACTGAGAACGGGTGATAAGTTTCATGAGACAGAAAAACGGGGCAAGTGTTGCAGCCAAGTCTGTTGGTCACTGTCACCCTGTGTTACCAATACATTGATTCTGAACAAATGCTATTAGATACCAAACCTGATATACAAAATCATATCACTCTCTTTATTTAGTAAAGAAATGTTAAAATTTTGTATTGATGGATAATGTTTTGAACATTTCCTATATCAAAAGTTGATCGGTTCAGGCACGTTATCTAAAAGCATTGACATTCTAAATCAAACTACAGTTTCTAGTATACAGAACACACACAAGAGGAAGAGTTCAGAAATGAACAAATCCTTCTTGAGGCATTGTAGACTAGGTCATATCAATGCGACCCGACTGGCTGAAGTTACATTTTAGATGCATATTTAAATCAGTTTGGATTTACATCTTGTGAAACTTGCCAGTCATGTCACAAAGATAAGATGACCATAGCTCTGTTTATTTGAAACAGAGAAAGAGTTAGTAAACTCTTGGGATTGATACATGATGATGTATGTAAGGTTTCCTGTCTACACATGCCAGGACTGGTTCTTTATACTTCATTATATTCTCTGATAATCTCTCAAGATTCAGTCATATGTTCCTGTTGAAACATAAGTCCGAAGCTTTTGAGGTATTCACAGAATATAAGTTGGAAGTAGAGAACCAAAATAAGGGTATAAGTATTATGTCCTATGATGAGATCAAGGAGGAGAATACTTGTGCATGGCATTCCTGGACTATTCTAAAGGAAAATGAGATTCTCTCTCAGTATTACTCCTCTGAATACACCACAGCACAACGGTGTATCAGGGCGGAGCAATCGCACCGTATTAGATATGGTGTGCTCTATGATGAGTACTACTGAATTTCCTATTTCCTTTTAGGGGTTGTGGACTTGAGAAGCTGCATACCTATTGAATTAGGTTCGAATCAAATCTGTGCCTGCCACTCCATATGAGATATGGTGTGGGAAGAGCCTATCTCTTAAGTAAGTTAAGATTTAGGATTGTTCAGCCTGTGTCTAAAGCAAAATCCGGACAAGATCGAGGCAAGGTCAGTTCTGTAGAACTGGAAAGGTTCCAGCTATACAAAACTGCAGCTGATGATTTGACAGAACCAAAGGATTCAATAGTTCCCGACGAACCTCAGCCTCTCCGCCGATCTGGTAGGGTTCCTCATCCGCCTGAGAGATACCTCGGTTTCTCGATGACAGTGGGAGCAAGGATTGCATCATGAAATGATGACCCAACCAGTTTCGAGCAGGCCATCGAGAGTAGGGACTCTGTAAGAATGGCTGGATGCTTAGCGATCTGAGATGGAATCCATGTACACCAGCAAAGTATGGACTTTAGCTGCTATATCTGAAGGGTTAAATCCCCATCAGGAGCAAGTATATCTTGAGAAGATTACTTGGTGTAGATGGAAAAGTTGAGACTTTCAAAGCTAGACTTGTTAAAGTTTTTCGTCATTGACCAGGCATGGATAATGATGAAACCTCTTCCAGGGACTATGCTTAAGTCCATCCAGATCTTACTTACCATTGCTACATACCATGAATACGATATCTGGTGGTTGGGTGCCATGACTACTTTTCTAAATAGTGATTTAGAAGAGAACGTCTATAAGAACACAGCCAGAGGGCTTCGTAAACAATGGGAGCAGCGGAAACGTGTGCAAGTTGCTTTATAGAATAAAGCAGGCATCGCGGAGTTGGAACATCTGTTTTGATGTGGTAGTCAAAGTATTTGACTTCATCAAAATAGTAGATGAACCTTGTATATACAAAACGGTAGTAGAGAGTAAGGTGGTCATCCTCGTATTGTACGTGGACAGCATACTCTTGATAAGAAAAGAGTTTCATATACTACGATCGGTCGATCTCCTCTTATCACATGGATTATCCAATAGGATAAAGATGATACTTCCTAAATCCTGAGATTTGGATCTATGAGATAGATCTAAAGGGATGTTAGGGTTCTCACTAGGAATAGTGAGATTGTATCAATCGATCCTGTGGAGAATCACTGGAAGAGTTCCACACTGATAAGCACGACTGAATGTCAGTCACAGGCATTGTCTTTACCCTCGGTAAAGGGACGGTATGTTGGAAGATTTCCAAGCTAGATACCGTGACAAACTAGACGATAAAGGCTGGTAACATCGCTATTAAAGATACTACCAAAGAGGCAGTTTGGGTGTATATTGGTTCATAGGATGAACTAGGTTCCTACCATTGTGTGACAATGGAAGTGTGGCTTTAGCCCTAGAACCCTGGTCCCATCAGTGACCCAGACATATTCTGAGGCAGCATCACCTGATCAAGGAGATAGTTGATCTCCAGGTTGATCGAGGTTAGGAGAGCAGACTCAGAGGACAACACGGCGGATCCACTCACGAAGGCCTTTTCCCAAAGAGAGACTTTTAGGGGATGGTTGAGTATTAGATACTGCAACTACTGCTACAGATGGCCCTAGTGCAAGTGGGAGATTGTTAGTTATATGTATGCCCTAGAGGCCATTACTGTACATTGGATGTATATTGTAGTGGATGCTGGGACATATATAGGTAGGACTTTCTTGCTCGACATGATAGTACGCTATCTGGTTGCTCTTTATCTTAACATGTATACTTTCTGTTTCTCTGTTACATGTTGATGAAGCCCTTAGGATGTGTACTCGACTTCCAGGACTATGATGCAGATCATACTAGTGGGGTCTGGGTAGTCAATGAGTACATCCTTCAACGTTCCTAGTCGTGGGAATATCGAGACAGGGCATCGATATTCCAGAGTAGACTAGCGTATATCTTCTCGACCTATGTGATGGGCGATGGATGATCCTATATCCATTGGTGTTTGACATCGGAGATGGTATGCGGGTGCTCAGTGGAGACTGGGTACACTGAACGGACTCGCCGAGAACTCCCAGATGGTATTATACCTCACGTCAGATGGCAGTTCTCTGGTGACACTGGTACAGCTTAGTCTGTTGACCCGAGATCGTCATAGAGTCTTGTGTGTCTCCCACTGTGCTTTGATTTCCACCCTACCACGGCTCTACTGAGTCGTGCAAACAGGTGGTTTTTGGGTACAGTCCCGATTCACATGGAGGCAATGAGCGATAGGAGGGGATTCGTCTCTCCCGGTATTGGGGGTTGATGTTGCGCTATGCTCGACTGGCCATGACAGGAAATCCCTGGCCAGGGTTGCAGTGATATACTGGTAAGAGTTATCAGTAGTTTCACGATTGTTATGGACCTCACGTCGGCATGACTTATCAAGCTATTGGGGTCTGACGTTTACCACCCCTAGGCGAGATATGCGACATATCAGACAAACAGACCGGACTGTACGGTAAGTGTTACTGGTTGGATTCACAGGAGTGTGAGCGGGCTTGCTCGTCGATCTTCTGATCGCTCAATACCCGGGTGGCCGTTACGTTTAGCAGACCACTTGCGGCTTGTGGGTGTTTGATATGATCATCACCTGCTGCCGGCGTATTGACGAGTCTTTAGAGTCCTACACAGAGGTTTCCTGGCTCAAGCGAAACGAAATAGGAGTGCATATGAGATATGTGCGGGACCGAGAATAATGCATGTATGTGATACCGTATTATATTCTCGCGATGAATGTATCGATTGGTTGTATACGATATAACCTAGTTATCGAATCGAGGATTGATTCGATAAGCCGATACATTGAATATTAGTCGGTTATATGCGATATGACCGGATCGTTAAATCAAGTATTGATTTAATGATTTAATGCATAATTATATATTTGATATAATGATTTGCATTAACTAATATTGGTTCACTTTAAAAGGATTTTCTCACTTGAAATGCACATTGTATATGTGATATATTTTTGTGCACAAGATTGTGTCATGTTTGATGATACATGCTCACTTGGGTTTGTGTAAAGATTAAACCATGGTTGTGTAATGGTTAGGGTTTTCATTTTCTTATCTATTTATTTATTTATTTATTTATTTTAGAAAAGAAGAAAAGAAAATGGTGGCTTGTTTTGTTTGCTTGTTGAAGCTTGTTGAAGCTTTGAACAAGTCCACCATTCTTGTCTCTTCTCTAACCCTAACCATTCATCTAACCTTAGTTAAATCTCTACACTAAACCATGGTTGAATACATGATAAGTATCATATTGTTTTGTTTTTAATTAATAACTTATCATATATTATCTTCTTCTTCTTCTTCTTCTTCAAGAAGAAAAAGCTTGATAGCTTCAATGGCAACTTGAGTAAATGAGTGAGAAATCCAATTGTAAAGTGAACCCACTTCCTATTTCTTCATCCTCTACCTCTTGCCAAGTAGTATAGGGTGTTTTCTTCACAAGTTTCATGACTTGGTGAAGTGGGAGCTTGATCTTGTGATGCCTCGACGTAGATCATCTTCGGCATCGAAGCCGACGACCAAGCCCGCCCATTTCTCCGATGAAGCCGATGCTAGAGTCCGGGATCCGATTTGGACAGCGGAGGAACATCATTGCGGAGCTTAGGAAGTGGTGGACCGGATCTACAAAGGTTGTAGCCCCTTTCCTTTTAAGTTAAAGTCGTTAACTTGCATCGCATAGCCTATAAATCTAGTTAACGATCCGTATTAGGGTTTGTAGGCACATGTAAAATTTGAATTAGCCATGTTTGATGCCTTGTGAGACTTCATTAGTGTGCTTAGGAACCTTACACTATGCACTACAATTGATCTCCTCTTCTGGTTTTTAGCCTATGGATCTTGATTTGGTCACTGAATTTGCTCCAGATTTTTGGTACGGTTAGCCGCAGTTTCGCCTTGATCTGCCGTGGTGTAGCCACGAGATGTGGGTCTATCTTCCCATAACTTTGGCACTGAACTTGCTCTTCTCCCTATGCTGCACACTCGCACAAAAAGAATCAAAGAATAATAAGATGATTTTTTTTATGGTTTTGTTGTTTTTTTATTCACAAATTAACCCGAAACTGCAAAAAGAAATAAACTACCGCCTCCCCAGCAACGGTGCCATTTGATTGAAAGGTTTTTAGTGATATGCGTTCTTATGTGTTACAACTTATTGCAATCAAGACGGGTTCGCTTTGTAGCTAACCGGTTGAGTACGGGTCGATCCACGGAGAGATAAGAGTCTTTTTCTTTATGTTTTAACAAGTTAAATCAAGTTTGTCCAAATTGTTTGTGATATATGCCCTAGAGGCCATTATTGTATAGTACTGGATTGTATATTACATTTTGGAAGCTTGGGATATACACAGATATAATAACAGTCTTGCTCAACATGATATATGCTATCTGGTTTGATTCTATCTTAACATGTGTATATGTTTCTTTTAACGTATTTCTAATACATGTTTATAGAGCCTTTAGGACTTTTGCTTTACTACCATCGTTGTGATGGCAGTCACACTAGTGGGAGCTGGGTAGTCTATAAGCACATCCTTAAATATGTCCCTAGTCGCAGGATTATCAAGACTAGGCATCGATACTGTTGGATATATGTATGCCCTAGAGGCCATTATGTGATAGTGGATGTATCTATACATGTATATATATATTCAGTTTGCATTCTTGGTCGACATGATAGTATGCTATCTGGTTCTTCTTTATCTGACATGTTTATTGATCATGCTTTTATTCATTCATACATGCTGATAAAGCCCTGAGGATATCGGCTTGACTACTCTGATTATGATGGAGATCATACTAGTGGGACATCTGTAGTCTATAAGCATATCCTGGAACGCCCCTAGTCGTAGGTATATCGAGATGGGGCATCGATATACCAGAGTAGACTAGCGTATATGATACTAGACCCATACGATGGGCGATGGATGTTCCCACATTCATCGATGTTTGACATCAAGATCATATACGGGTGCTCAGTGGTGACTGGGTACACTGGACGGACTCATCGAGAACTCCTATATGGAATTATATCTATCGTCGGATAGCAGTTCTCAGGTGACACTGGTACATGTTAGTCTGTAGACCCGAGATCGTCATGGAGTCTTGTGTGTTCTCCCACTGCACTTTGATTGCCACCCTACCACGGCTCTACTGAGTCGTGCAAACAGGTGGCCGTTGGGTACAGTCCCGAGACACACGAAGAAGATGAGCGATAGGAGGGGTTTCGTCTCTCCCGGTATTGGGAGTTGATGCTGTGCAGTGCCCGACTGGTTATAACAGCAAGTCCCTGGCCAGGGCTGCTGAGATTTGCTGATAAGTGTTATCAGTAGTTTCTCGATCTGTTATAGACCATTCACCGACACGACTTATTGAGTTATTGGGGTCGACGTGACCATCCCTAGGCTCGATATGCAGCATATTTGACGAAGAGACCGGACTGTACGGTAGTGTTGCCGGATGGCTCGACGGGAGTTGTAGCAGGTTCGCTTGTTGTCTTCTGATCGCTCAATACCCGGGTGGCCGTTACGTTTAGCTGACCGCTTGCGGCTTGAGGGTACTTGATATGATCATTACCCTCTGCCGGCGTATTGACGAGTCTTAGAGTCCCACAGAGGAGTTACCCAGTCCAGGCGAAACGTTGTGGTGCGCATATGCGATATGCGCATGCACCCGATTGAAATCTGCGTATATGATACCGAACATTGATCGGGTGAACTGCTTTTGGTGGGGTCATATCAGATATGACCGGATTGATAAATCAAGTGTTGATTTATCATTTAACCATTAGTTTTCTCACTTAAAACCTTTCTAGGGTTTGATGGATGTATGCATGCATGCATGTGTTTCTTTCTTCTTTTCTAGTTTCATACACATGTAAATGTGCATACATGTACACATACATACATCAAACCATCATGGTTGATTATATATGGAAATGGTGGCAATATAAGCTTCACACCATAGATTAAACAATGGATAATTATTTAATTTTGGTTTAAAGTAAAATGAAAAGGAAAGGATAATTATGCTAGTTTCTACATGCTTCTTCTAACCTAACCATGCTCACCTACCACTAAACCATGGTTATCCTTTCCTTTATCATTCTAAACCCAAGTTAAATTAATCATCTATCATTTAATCATGGTTAGAGTCAAGAAGGAATAAATATATATAGTGATATTTATTTCTTTCACAAGCTTAACCTTATGGTTATCTTTTTATCTCTTGATAATATTAGCCACCATCTTCATCTTCCTTAATCTTTTCTTCTCTAGTCTTTTCTAGTGAGTGAAATACAACAAAAGAAAGGTTTTTGAAGTGAGAAACCCAACCACAACATCATTCTACACAAGCTTAGCCGCTTTGTTTAGAGTGTTCTTTTCGGTTTGTCGAAATTGCAAGCTTGGACGGAGTGCTCCGTGGTGGATCGTCGTGGACACAAGGGAACATCGAGAGGACCTCGACTCAACACCCAAGACACCAAGGAGTCTAGCTAAGGGGAGCTACAAAGGTTGTATCCTTCAAACCCTAATCTTTTCTAGCTAAAAGTTTAATAACCCTAATTTTCTAGGATCGATCCACTTGCTTGTTAGTTTAGCACCTTAAAAATTATAACTTTGGGTCATTTGATGCTTCAAAACACTTCATAGGGTGCTATACTAACCTTACATTGGTATCAGAGCCGACCTAGAACATTAGGTGACGTTTTGACGAAATGAAAACCCCGATCGGACAAAAATACCGTATTTTTTGATGCTCTCTGGAAATTTTCTAAATTTTGACATTTTCCAGAATTAAAAATATGTAAAAAATACAGCAGGAAAATATAAGAGTTACGGTAGAAATTTTTTTCGGTGAACAGTAGTTATAGCCGCGGAAACGCGGCCTAAGCTTGCTTAGGCCGCTGTTCCGCGGCCATACATATGAATTAGTGGATACTGTTTCTACAGTAATTTTATTTTCTGCATGTATATTTTTTTGGGTATTTTTAAACTGAATAAAGTTTTGAAAAATTCTGGAGATGTTTTTGGATTCATCGATTCGATCGGGACTTTCATTTCGTAGCTTTTCCGGGTAAACTAGAAAGTATTGAAGTGTTTGAACGAATATCATTTACTCAATATTCACGGGGTTTAAATAGTTTGGAAATACGTGCAAGTCTTTTTGCGGTGGTCCCTCTAGAAGACAACAAACCTTAACTCGATTATGTGACCGTCTCGAACTGCCCTTTGAACCCTAGGGTTTGGGGCAGTACGGCGTGCCACATGTGAGGCGTTGGCTTGACCCTTCTACGGCTGGACCGCCGCTACTGTGTCACACTCCAAATTTTTTGAACCCTGCTCAAGTGTTGAGCTTTAGTGAATCTTGGGTGCTTGATTGTTCGTTCGAAAACTTTAATACTGTCTGTTTGTCTGGAATGTGATACAATATGTGGAATTCATATAGTGTGGGCATGAAATACGAAATATGTGATATTTCGCATTTATGATGTCTAAAGAGAATCTGGATTCCAAATATTGTAGTTTTACACTTTCTTTTCTGTGGCCGTAAGTGTAGTATGTTAGATATTGCCGTTTTCGTTGCTATACATCAACGACAATCGGGGTACGCATACTTACTTACGTTGATGATATGTGATATTATGTGTTGCTGAGATATGATGTGCAGGATTGTCGCGATCGAATAGCCCGGGGGGGGGGTTGTGAGATGAGAGTTTTATATTTTCATTCATGTAAATTCTAATGTAATGTAATATTCTTTTATTTGGGGCACTTCCAGGTTGCGGTTGTGTCACCAGTGTTGTATATTATTTACTTTTCCGCATTAGGATAGACCCAAGGAGGAGAGCACAGGTGACCGGGTTCTGGGGTTCAGTGGGAGGCCATCTCGAGGAGTCGAGACCGGGTCTCCTAAACTCCAGGATTGGTAGGGTCACTTGCCGCTCTCGTAGGGGTCCAGGGTGTGGGCTTGGCTATTCATCGCGACTGTGGAATCCGTATTTTCTATTCTGGCTAAATACTAAATACGGACGTCCTAGTATATCCCACGTTATATCTATATTTCTGCTGCCTGTGTTCTGTGATATCTGAGACGAATGACATATTATATATATGATATATAGTAGACGTTGCTTATGTTTTACACCCGCGCTAGTCCCGTCCCGGTATGCCGTTAGTTAAGTAACCTAACGGTGCATAACGGAACATTGCGGCGAATGCGGATGGCATAAGCGTACGTGTTATTTTCGTTTCTTTTCTGTGATTGGCTTTAGGACTTAAATGATGGGATTACATTAATGTGATTAATGTAAAGAAAATAAACCTAAAAAGATGTTGTAGAATCGGATTTGAAAACTACTCGGCTATTTATGAAAAAGCTACATTTCAAAACTGCGGAGCTTGAGCCACTCCTTTTGAAAAACTGTTTGATTCTACAACGATATCAAGTTCAAAGCGTTAAAGATTTTCTTAAAAATCATTCGCAACCCTCCGTCATTTTAGGAAGTAGAGTACTTAGTATTCGTGCTACGTTTGTTGACTTTAGTTAAGGCGTAGTGAACGGTAGCTAAGTGATGCCTTCCTATACTGCATATGATGCAGATTAATTAGGACATTCATGCGACTTTGTTGACCATAGTTAAGGGTCATATGGGTGGGTCTAATTAATCAAGAAATGACGGGTAGAACTTGACTGGTACTTATGATTTGTTGACCATAGTTAAGGTCATAAGTGCTAGGGGTAAAAATTATATCGGGAATTTCAAGTGTTGAAATTTGCAATGAGATTGCATACCTTCCATGTGATGGTTGGATCCCGATCCCACTGTGGGCAATAGTTGCTCCTAGGAGAGTTTTACAGTTTACAATCAGCTAACTCATTAGGTGTCTAGAAAGGTGTTAACGGGGCTCCGCCTCTGGGAAAACGAGGTTTACTCTAATTAGGTCCGTGCGAAAGCACGGGGAACCTCCCTCAAAGTACCGACACTGGCCTGGCTGAACGGTTAGCGAAGTTGTAGACTGTAATTAATCCTGGCTAGTTTTTCTTTTTAAGGTTTGAAAGAAAAACTCGATAAAAAGCAGTGGGAAACATCGATTAGACAAGATAATAAACCAATCTAATCTGTGCAAGAGCTTTCGCTGAGTGTATTCTTTTCTCTCTCTTAATGGCAGATACCAATGACTGGACTTAAGCTTCTACTAGATAAAAAAAAAGCAGCACGAGGACATGGACATTCACGGGATACTGCTCCATACAAAGGAGTTGTATGGGGAGCAGTCCCGCGTATTATGATACGAAGCATCAAGAAAACTGTTTCACATGCGCATGGCCCCTGGCACACCAGTAGCGGACCATGTTTTGAAGATGATAGCTCTTATAGAAGAGCTTGAGGTCCTTGGATGGACAATGGGCAATGAGCAATATATAGATATTATTCTGCAGTCCCTCCCCTCCACCTTTGCTCAGTTCATAGTGAACTTCAACATGCATGGCATGGAGAAGGACCTCCCTGAACTCCTTAATATGTTAAGGAGTGCAGAAAGCACTATGAAGTCAGCAAAGACTCCCGTTATGACCATTGGACAGTCTTCTTCTTCTCGCCCAAAAGCTAAGGCCAAGGGAAAGAAAAAGAAGAAACCCACTAATCCTAAGGGCGGAGTCAAAAAGGTGAAGGGAAAGGGAAAGTCCACGGCTGGAGACCCAGGGAAAGGCGAGTGTTTTCATTGCCACAAGACAGGACATTGGAAGCGCAATTGCACAGAGTACTTAAGTCTCAAGAAGAAGCATGGTGATGCTTCTGCTTCAGGTGCGTTTGTGACTGAAAACTGTTTTTCTATAAACTCTGCTTCCTGGGTATTGGATACCGGTTCAGGTTCTCACATTTGCAATTCTATGCAGGGGCTGAGAAATAGCAAGGTTTTGAAGACAGGTGACCATACTCTCCGCGTTGGAAATGGTTCCAATGTACATACAGTCGCAGTGGGAGAGTATCACTTGGGGTTGCCGTCTGGATGTATTTTGATTTTGAATCCATGTTATTTTGTACCTGATATGCTATGTAATATAATATCCGTTTCTTTGTTGGACAATGAAGGGTAATTTTGTATTGCAAAACAATGTTATGAACATTCACCTGAATCAAATGTTGGTTGGGTATGGTACACTTAATAACGGAATATATGTCCTAAATCAACACACAGTTTTCAGTATACAACACACTAATAAAAGAAAACTTTCAGAATTAAATGAAGCTTTTCTTTGGCACTGTAGACTTGGTCATATTAACGAAACAAGACTAAACAAGTTACACAAAGATGGATATTTAAATCCTTTTGAATATAAATCTTATGCGACTTACCAGTCTTGTATCAAGGGTAAAATGACCAAAACTCCGTTTACCGGACACGGAGAAAGAGCTACTCAGCTCCTTGGCCTCATACATAGTGATGTATGTGGGCCAATGTCTACACAGGCTAGAGGCGGTTTTTCATACTTCATTACATTCACCGACGATTTCTCAAGATTCGGTCATGTATTTTTATTAAAACACAAGTCCGACGCTTTCGAGAAATTCATTGAATATAAACAAGAAGTAGAAAAACAAACCGGCTTGAGTATTAAGATGCTTCAATCAGATCGAGGTGGAGAGTATCTCAGTACAGAATTTGCAAACTTCCTAAAAGAGAATGGGATTCTCTCTCAGCTCACTCCTCCTTACACACCACAGCACAACGGTGTGTCAGAACGACGGAATAGGACCCTATTAGATATGGTCCGGTCCATGATGAGTGATGCTGAGTTACCAGTCTCGTTTTGGGGGCATGCGTTGGAGACTGCAGCGTTTCTGCTAAACAGGGTTCCGACCAAAGCCGTGTTTACCATGCCATATGAGATATGGAATGGGAAGAGACCATCTCTTAAGAGAATTAAGATTTGGGGTTGCCCGGCCTATGTTAAAAAGCAGAATCCGGACAAACTCGAGACACGGTCAGTCATGTGTAACTTTGTGGGATATCCAAAGAATTCTTATGGATATCTGTTCTACCACAAAGAGGAACAAAAGGTGTTTGTTTCTCAGTATGCCACATTCTTGGAAAAAGAGTTTTTCACAGATAAAGATGATGGCAAGGTAGTAGATCTGGAAGAGGTTCTGGAGACACAAACTACAAATGACGATTTGGTTGAACCGGCTGTTGCAACAGAAACTGAAGAAGCTCGGCCACTCCGTAGGTCTGGTAGGACTTCTCGCCCACCGGAGAGGTACTACGGTTTCCTCATTGATGGTGACAGAGAAGACTGTATCATGGAAGATGATGATCCTACCAGTTTTCAGCAAGCTATCACGAGTGGTGACTCTGTGAAGTGGCTGGATGCCATGAGATCCGAAATGGAGTCTATGTACACCAACAAAGTATGGACTTTGGACGTTGTACCCCCTGGGGTAAAACCTGTAGGGTGCAAATGGATCTTTAAAAGAAAGATTGGTGTGGATGGGCAGGTAGAGACCTATAAGGCAAGACTTGTGGCGAAAGGTTTTCGTCAAAGACCAGGTTTGGACTATGACGAAACTTTTTCGCCCGTAGCCATGCTTAAATCTATTCGGATCCTACTTGCTATTGCTACTCACTACGACTATGAAATCTGGCAGATGGACGTTAAAACAGCATTCCTAAATGGAGATTTAGAAGAATGTGTTTATATGGATCAGCCGGAGGGCTTCATTGACAGTGGAAGCAGCGAGAAAGCATGTAGATTGCTTAAATCCATATATGGGTTAAAGCAGGCATCTCGGAGTTGGAACATCTGTTTCGATGATGTTATCAAAGAGTTTGATTTCATCAAAAATCCAGATGAACCTTGTGTTTATAGGAAGGCTGTAGGAAGAGCTGTCACATTCCTCGTATTGTACGTGGATGACATTCTTCTGATAGGAAATGATATTCCTATGCTACAGTCGGTCAAATCATTCTTATCACTAAGGTTCTCCATGAAGGACCTGGGTGATGCCACATACATCCTGGGCATAAGGATCTATAGGGATAGATCCAAAAAGTTATTGGGATTGTCCCAAACCAGGTACATTAACACCATCCTAAAGAGGTTTAGTATGGAAGACTCCAAGCGGGGTGCCTTACCCGCTTTCCATGGAGTCACTCTCTCCAAGGATTCTTGTCCAAAGACCGATGAAGAGAGAGCTCGCATGAGCATTATACCTTATGCTTCGGCAGTAGGATCTATAATGTATGCGATGTTATGTACACGCCCAGATGTAGCTTATGCACTTAGTGTTGTAAGCAGGTATCAATCCAACCCAGGGGAGAACCACTGGACAGCTGTGAAGAACATTCTTAAGTACTTACGAAGGACTAAAGAATTGTTCTTGGTGTATGGTAATAAAGATCTCCAAATGGAGGCCTTTACCGATTCGAGCTTCCAGAGCGACAAGGATGACAGCAAATCTATCTCAGGGTTTGTATTTACCCTCAATGGAGGGGCGGTAAGTTGGAAGAGTTCCAAACAAGATACCGTTGCAGACTCTACGATGGAAGCTGAGTACATTGCTGCAAATGATGCCGCCAAGGAAGCCGTCTGGATGAAGAAGTTCGTCTCGGAGCTAGGAGTAGTTCCAACCATTATTGATCCAATACCTTTGTATTGTGACAATAATGGGGCAATGGCGTTAGCCAAGGAGCCCAGATCCCATCAGCGGTCCAGACACATCCTGAGGCGCTTTCATTTGATCCGGGAGATTGTAGATCGCCGCGAGATCGAGATTAAGAGAGTAGACACAAAGAACAACGCCGCGGATCCATTCACCAAGGCCCTCCCTCAGCCGCAACATGAGCGACTTTTTGAGATGTTGGGTATGAGATACGCCAATAACTGGCCTTAGTGCAAATGGGAGATTGTTGGATATATGTATGCCCTAGAGGCCATTATGTGATAGTGGATGTATCTATACATGTATATATATATTCAGTTTGCATTCTTGCTCGACATGATAGTATGCTATCTGGTTCTTCTTTATCTGACATGTTTATTGATCATGCTTTTATTAATTCATACATGCTGATAAAGCCCTGAGGATATCGGCTTGACTACTCTGATTATGATGGAGATCATAATAGTGGGACATCTGTGGTCTATAAGCATATCCTGGAACGTCCCTACTCGTAGGTATATCGAGATGGGGCATCGATATACCAGAGTAGACTAGCGTATATGATACTAGACCCATACGATGGGCGATGGATGTTCCCACATTCATCGATGTTTGACATCAAGATCATATACGGGTGCTCAGTGGTGACTGGATACACTGGACGGACTCACCGAGAACTCCTATATGGAATTATATCTATTGTCGGATAGCAGTTCTCAGGTGACACTGGTACAGGTTAGTCTGGAGACCCGAGATCGTCATGGAGTCTTGTGTGTTCTCCCACTGCACTTTGATTGCCACCCTACCACGGCTCTACTGAGTCGTGCAAACAGGTGGCCGTTGGGTACAGTCCCGAGACACACGAAGACGATGAGCGATAGGAGGGGTTTCGTCTCTCCCGGTATTGGGAGTTAATGCTGTGCAGTGCCCGACTGGTTATAACAGCAAGTCCCTGGCCAGGGCTGCTGAGATTTGCTGATAAGTGTTATCAGTAGTTTCTCGATCTGTTATAGACCATTCACCGACATGACTTATTGAGTTATTGGGGTCGACGTGACCATCCCTAGGCTCGATATGCAGCATATCTGACGAAAAGACCGGACTGTACGGTAGTGTTGCCGGATGGCTCGACGGGAGTTGTAGCAGGTTCGCTTGTTGTCTTCTGATCGCTCAATACCCGGGTGGCCGTTACGTTTAGCTGACCGCTTACGGCTTGAGGGTACTTGATATGATCATTACCCTCTGCCGGCGTATTGACGAGTCTTAGAGTCCCACAGAGGAGTTACCCAGTCCAGGCGAAACGTTGTGGTGCGCATATGCGATATGCGCATGCACCCGATTGAAATCTGCGTATATGATACCGAACATTGATCGGGTGAACTGCTTTTGGTGGGGTCATATCAGATATGACCGGATTGATAAATCAAGTGTTGATTTATCATTTAACCATTAGTTTTCTCACTTAAAACCTTTCTAGGGTTTGATGGATGTATGCATGCATGCATGTGTTTCTTTCTTCTTTTCTAGTTTCATACACATGTAAATGTGCATACATGTACACATAC
Source organism: Agapanthus africanus (assembly GCA_030015575.1). Classification (NCBI taxonomy): domain Eukaryota; kingdom Viridiplantae; phylum Streptophyta; class Magnoliopsida; order Asparagales; family Amaryllidaceae; genus Agapanthus; species Agapanthus africanus. The sequence goes on from JASDDO010000029.1 coordinate 363,207,010, forward strand.
ATACATCAAACCATCATGGTTGATTACATATGGAAATGGTGGCAATATAAGCTTCACACCATAGATTAAACAATGGATAATTATTTAATTTTGGTTTAAAGTAAAATGAAAAGGAAAGGATAATTATGCTAGTTTCTACATGCTTCTTCTAACCTAACCATGCTCACCTACCACTAAACCATGGTTATCCTTTCCTTTATCATTCTAAACCCAAGTTAAATTAATCATCTATCATTTAATCATGGTTAGAGTCAAGAAGGAATAAATATATATAGTGATATTTATTTCTTTCACAAGCTTAACCTTATGGTTATCTTTTTATCTCTTGATAATATTAGCCACCATCTTCATCTTCCTTAATCTTTTCTTCTCTAGTCTTTTCTAGTGAGTGAAATACAACAAAAGAAAGGTTTTTGAAGTGAGAAACCCAACCACAACATCATTCTACACAAGCTTAGCCGCTTTGTTTAGAGTGTTCTTTTCGGTTTGTCGAAATTGCAAGCTTGGACGGAGTGCTCCGTGGTGGATCGTCGTGGACACAAGGGAACATCGAGAGGACCTCGACTCAACACCCAAGACACCAAGGAGTCTAGCTAAGGGGAGCTACAAAGGTTGTAGCCTTCAAACCCTAATCTTTTCTAGCTAAAAGTTTAATAACCCTAATTTTCTAGGATCGATCCACTTGCTTGTTAGTTTAGCACCTTAAAAATTATAACTTTGGGTCATTTGATGCTTCAAAACACTTCATAGGGTGCTATACTAACCTTACAGATACTCTAGAGTAGACTAGTGTATACGCTTCTTATCCCCATCAGGGGAGGTGGCCTGTCCCGCAGCTATTGGTATACGGTACCAAAGATAGTATAAATGTGCTCATTGGGTTAGGAGTTACATTGGATGGACTCGCTGGGAACCGCTGGTAGGTATTATACCTATTGTCAGTTAGCAGTACCCCGGTGACATGAATACAGATTAGTTCGTTGACTTGACATTACTATTCGTCTCGAGTGTGTTCCCACTATACTTAGATTACTACCTTACGACGGCTCAAATGATTCGTACAAACAGGTAGTAGTTGGGTGCAGTCCCGAAGCACTTGGAGACAGTAGAGGATAGAAGGGGTTCGTCTCTCCCGGTATTGGGAGTTGATATCGCGCTGTGTACGGTTGGCCAATACACAATGTCCCTGACCAGGGCAAATGAGATTTACTGGTAGGTACACCAGTAGTTTCTCAGGGTGTATTTGAGTTCCACACCGACATGACTTATTGCGCTATTAGGGGTCTGACGTTTACCACCCCCTAGGCCTGATATGCGATACTCTTAGACAAATAGACCGGACTGTACGGAGAATGTCACTTATAGGCTCGGTACGGTTTTCAGATAAGTTATCGTGTCGATCTTCCCTTCGACAGATACCTTGGTAGCCGTTACATACAGCTAGTGTCACTGACGTGCTTGTGGTTAAACCCACTGCCAGCGTATTGTCGAGTCTTTAGAGTACCACACAGAGGGTTTCCTGGTTCAGGCGAAACGGGGTAGTTTGCATATGGTTTTACGCAAGGGTGTTCGATTGAACACGTGCATTTATGCACATGCTTTAATCGGACGATTTAGTAGTACTAGCAGGTTTGAAAGACAGCCAGTTTTGATGCTAGTATTATATTGATCTCTTTTGGGTATTTGTATTTTAACACGAATACGGTATTTATACGAATACGTGTATTTGTATAAATACGAGTATTTATGCTTTGATACAAATACATGTATTTCTTTCTAAATATGAATACGCGTATTTTGTATTTTTGGTACAAATACGGTATTCGTATTTTGGTAGAAATACTGTATATGTATTTATTATAAATACGGGTTTTAGTATACTTGATTATACACATACTAGTATTTGTATGTGTATATATATCATGGTGAGGTGGCTACGCATTCTCTCTCTCTTCTCTCCACCATTTAAACATAGAAGTGTGTAGGCTTGTGACTCACCCTAGTGAGTCACCAAGCCCGCCCACTCTTTTGTTTTGGGTGAGATGAGATAAGAATGAGTGTAAGATATTTGTGTGAGCATGGTTGATATTTTTCTTCACTTGAGTTTTTTTTGAGTTGCTAGCCATCTTCATCTTCTTCCTCAATTTCTCTCTTGAGTTGTGAGGATTAAAAGAGAGCATTTGTTTTCACAAACTACACCACTCTAAGCATCTTGTCTTAGCAAGACTTGATCTTTAGTTGCTTCGGACAAAACTATCGCTTGAATCGGCATCCTCGGGTGGATCGTCTTTGACACAGAAGATCGGTTTCGAGAGCTCGTACAATCAACCCAAGGAGCTTAAGGAGTCAACTTTCAAGACCCGAAGAACAGTCTACAAAGGTTGTAATTTCAACCGAGTAGTTAAAACTCTAGTTAGGGTTTGTTTAGTGTAGTGTTTGGGCATGTATCCTGGGAATTTTAGTGTTATGTGCTCAAGTTTTAAAGTTTTTGATTCCGCATAGCCGTAGTTGACACGGCAAGGAGCACATATACACTTACACTAGTATCAGAGTCTACCCAAACACTTAACTAACTGAATAGACAAAGTTTAGAGTTTCAAAACTGAAACAACTCTGAAACGATAAAACCTATATCCAAGTTTTTGTCGATTTTAAAAAGGCTTCTAAAATTTATTTAAACAAGTGCAGAATGTTCCTCATAAAGTAACTAGAACACCAGAGAAAAACGAGCCACTCAGTCCAAAACAAAACTGCCGGAAATGGCATATTTCCAGCCCTCGTCGGTTTTGTAGGGGAGTTGGGTCTCATGTTTCTTGTGGCGTTTTGGACTCTTAGATTTAGGATTTATGGTATTGTTTGATTTTTGCCCAGATTTCATATTATGTTATCTTTGTACTTGGGCAATACGCAGTGTTTCTAATTCGAAATTTTAACATCATTTATTCGCTTTAAGTTCGAATATGTGTTTCGAAATGTCGACTAATTGCTATATGTCGATTAGTGGGGGTTGCACATATCTAGTATCTTGTGTTTGCGGTTTGTGGATATGAAGTATTAGATCGTCGTGATTGAATAGCTGGGGGATGAGAGAAGAGTGTTCTTTTCTTTCATTCATGTAATTTGTAATATGATGTAATATTCTTTTGCGGGGCACATCCGGGTTGAGGTTGTAACCACCGTTGTATTATTTTATTTATTTTTTCTTGCATTTAGGATAGACCCAAGGTGGGGTGCACAAACTACCGAGTTTTTGAAGTGCCAAGTGGCCTACTTATCTCATTGAAGGAGGTTGCTTCACTTTGGGGATTTGGCGGGTAGTTTGTCGCACCCGTAGGGGTCTAGGGTGAGGATTTGTCTATTCATCACGACCGTGGAATCCGCTTTTCGTTATAGGTTTAAACGAAACACGGAAATGCTAGTATATCCAATATATTCATCTGTGTTACTTATGCTGTGATCTGTGATCTGGAATGGCTATTATTGCGTGAGACGAATGACTATATATATATATATATTATATATATAATAAACGTTGCTTATGTTTTGCACCCGCGCTAGCCCTGCCTCCGCTCTGCCGTTAGTTAAGTAACCTAACGGTGCATGACGGGGCCCCATGGCGAATGCGGATGGTATAAGCGTACGTTCTATTTTCGTTTCTTTATGCAATGATAGGGTTACATGATGGGACAACATTAATAATGTTTAATACAAAGAAAAAAAACCAAAGTTAAATCGTTGGAACAATTTCAAAACCACTCGGTTTTATTTAAAAATAACTTTTAAATGCGGAGCCTAAACCACTCCTTTTAAAAGCTATAATGGTTTCTTCGACTATATCAAGTTCATTACGTTCACGGTTTTCGCCAAAACCAGCCGTAGCCCTTCGTCATTTCAGATGGGTATTCAGTAGTATGCAAGCCATGTATTTTGACCTTCACCAAGGCATAGTGATTGGTAACTGCTGGGTGTTTATCTGTAGCATAGATAGATGCGTTAATCTGGGATAGGCGTACAACTATTTTGGCCTTCGTCAAGGGTTTGTACGAACGGGTTCAGATTAACCTTGGCAATGACGGGTAGAACTTGACTTGCGTCTTAAGATATTTTGGCCTTCGTCAAGGTCATAAGCGCCTAGGGTAAAAATCCACATCGGGAGTTTTAAAGGAAAAGGAAACTTTCTAGTTTTGCATTACATCTGGAGTGTGATGATTTTGGTAGGATTCCTTCAAAGTTGTCACACAATGATAGTTGAATCCCGATCCCACTGTGAGTTTTATTACTCCTCGGGAGAGTTTTTCACTTTGCAATTGTTTACCCCAATCAGAGCAAAGCTCTGTTCAAATTCCGAGGTGGGAGATGAAGCAACGCTTCATCTTCCCCCAATCAGAAACAAAGCTTTGCTTTGAAAATTTAAACTTTAATAAATGAAGCAACGCTTCGGATCCTTTGCACTGCGCGCGACGCGCCATGTGTCTGGCGCAGATGCATTAGCGCAGCATCCAAGAAGGCGCGCCCAATTAGAGCAAAGCTCTGTTAAAGGAAGCGCCGTGCTGCGCTCTGCGCTGCGCGACGCGTGTCAGCGCAGATGCGCTGGCGTAGTTGCGCTGCGCTGTGCGCTGCGCGACACGTGTCAGCGCAGATGCGCTAGCGCAGATGCACCGTTTCATAAAAAAAAGGGGGCTAAGTGCCAAAGGCAATTTATCTTTGCAAAATTACATGCACTTAATAATAACAAATTAAAATCATACGATGCACAAGCACAACAGAGAACTAAAATAAAAGAACCCTTAACAGACAATGAAGTACTTGATTAAAAAGAAAAATACTTATTCATTATTATTGTTATTACATTTAAAAGAGATCACCGAATACGGGATCAGAGAGACAAGGGTTCACAAAAAGAAAAAGAAGATTATTCAGCTCCCTCTCCGTCTTCTCCATCACGTCGAACCGGCGATCCTCCCGAGGGGTAGCCATCTAACGGTCGACGCCGCACTCTTGGGAAAAAGTGGCGATGACAACCCGACGAGCCCGTATCTGGCTCAGCAAGTGGAAGGAGAAGTCCCTCAGGGCTTTGGTGATCAAGTGCGCTTCGAGAAAGCACTCAATCTTATCCTCGGCGGCATCCAGCATCGCCGAGGACATCTCTGCTGGAGGAGGGGGAATGTCGGCGAGCACCAAGGCAAGGATCATCCGAAGACAAATGGAATTCGGAGGGAGAGGAGACCCCACACGAGTCAAAAGCTCGTGCATTGCGGCATCGCATTGCTCGTCCGAGAGAGAAGGGTCCACCAGGCGCGCAGCAAAACGGGGAACGATGTCCCGAATCGGCACCTCCCATGGTTGTCGGCGGGCATGAGGGCGGTTGCAAGCCATGATCGAAGAAGTTCTCTGAAAATGAGAGAAGAAAAAGCTTAGCCTCGAGTTATATATAGACCCAAGCACAGAAGATTTTGTGCACAATGAAATCATTTCCAAGGCCCGGGAAATCAGAATTTTGGAAATACAAGTTTGACTTAAAAAAAAAAAAGGGAAGAGATGAAAAGATATCTCAGGTGAAGAGACGCTTCTGATTTGCCCAAAATCTAAGTTTTAATTTTTGAAGCAACGCTTCAAATCACGTGCGCTGCGCACAATGCGCCACGTGTCAAAAGCTGATACGGCAGCACAGCGCCCAAATCAATGCGTCCAATCAGAGCAAAGCTCTTTAAAAATAAAAGTAAAGGAAGCAACGCTTCAGTTGCGCAAGCACAGCGCTGCGCGACACGTGCCAGCGCAGTTGCGCTGCGCTGTGCGCTGCACTGTGCGCTGCGCGACACGTGTCAGCGCAGATGCGCTAGCGCAGTTGCGCTGCGCTGTGCGCTGCGCGACACGTGTCAGCACAGATGCGCTAGCGCAGTTGCGCTGCGCTGGGCGCTGCGCGACATGTGTCACGGCTGGGGCATTTGCGCCAAACAGAATTAAGATTTTAAAGAAATCTTTCTGTTCTTGCTAAAACAAGAAGATTTTCTTCTGTAAAACAGAAGCCCTTGGATCAAAGATCCAACGGTGGGGAAAATTCCCCAAATCACTCAGAAAAAGATCTCTTTAACAAATTTAACTAATTTATGGGCACTATAAAAAGGACCCCAGACCTCAATTCAAAAGGATGAACATTTTCTAAAAAAAAGAGAGAAAGAGAACTCTGAAGAACTCCTCAACAACAAAAAAAGGTAAAGACCTTTAGAAAAAGAGAAAGTTCTCTTATGAACAGATCATAGATCTTTAATAAAAAAAAAAACAACAAAATAAAAATAGTGATCTGCACTTCTTTTATGAACCATTGGTTCCTTGAAAACAAGAAAAAACTTGTTTTCTTTGATTTAAAATCGATCGAAAGATAAAACAGTGCTCTGCACTTGTAAGAACTGCGCTGTTGCGCTCCTGTATTGGCGCAAGCCACCAGGAAGCGCCACGTGTCAGTAGCGCAGCAGCGCAGCGCACTGTCACAGCGCACTATGATGAAACCTGGCTTGGACTATGATGAAACCTTTTCTCCAGTGGCTATGCTTAAATCCATTCAGATCCTACTTACCATTACTGCCTTCCATGATTATGAAATTTGGCAGATGGACGTAAAGACCGCTTTTCTGAATGGAAATTTAGAAGAGTGTGTTTATATGGATCAGCCAGAGGGTTTCATAGAGAGTGGGAGTAGCGGAAGAGTGTGCAAGTTGCTTAAATTCATTTATGGATTAAAGCAGGCATCGCTGAGTTGGAACATCTACTTTAATGAGACAGTCAAAGAATTTGACTTTATCAAAAATCCAGATGAACTATACATTTATAATAAGATTGTAGCGAAAACTGTGGTATTTCTCGTCTTGTACATGGATAACATTCTCCTGATAAGAAATGGCATTCCTATACTATAATCAGTCAAAGGATTCTTGTCACAGATGTTCTCTATGAAAGACCTGAGTGATACCTCATACATTCTGGGGATCCAGATCTATCATGATAGATCTAAGAGGATGTTGGGACTTTCACAGTCTAGGTACATTGACACCATACTGAAAAGATTTAGTATGGAAGATTCCAAGCGTGTTAATCTACCGGTTTGTCACGGGATCACCCTCAACAAAGAGATGTCTCCCAAGACCGATTTGGAAAGGGATCGTATGAGTATTATACCCTACGCTTCTGCGGTAGGATCTATAATGTATGCGATGTTGTGTACTAGACCAGATGTTGCTTACACACTGAGCATGGTAAGAAGGTATCTGTCAAACCCTGGGGAGAAGCACTGGATAGCAGTAAAGAACATTCTCAAATACCTGAGAAGGACTAAGGAGATGTTCTTGGTGTACGGCAGTAAAGACCTCCAGATCGAGGCATTCGCCGACTCCAGCTTCCAGAGTGACAAGGATGACTCCAAATCCATGTCGGGTTATGCCTTCACCCTCAATAGAGGGGCGGTCTATTGGAAGAGCTCCAAACAGGATACCGTTGCGTACTTGACGATGGAGGCAGAGTGTATCGCTACATGTGACACCGCAAAAGAAGCAATCTAGATGAAGAAGTTCATTACAGAACTTCAGGTAGTTCCGTCCATTGTTGACCCAATACCTTTGTATTATGAAAACAGTGGGGCTATAGCTTTAGCGAAGGAAACAAGGTCCCATCAGAAGTCCAGACATATCTTGAGGCGGTATCACCTGATCAGGGAGATCGTAGATCGCCGAGAGATCGAGGTGCGGAGAGTAGAGATAGAGAACAACACTGCAGATCCACTCACAAAGGCCATCCCTCAGACGCGGTTCGAGAGGCTATTCGAGATGTTAGGTCTGCGATATGCCAATACATGGCCTTAGTGCAAGTGGGAAATTGTTAGTGATATATGCCCTCGAGGCCATTATTGTATAGTACTGGATTGTATATTATATTTTGGAAGCTTGGGATATACACAGATATAATAACAGTTTTGCTCAACATGATAGTATGCAATTTGGTTTGATTTTATCTTAACATGTGTATATGTTTCTTTTAACTTATCGCTAATAAATGTTGATAGACCCCTTAGGATCTTTGCTTGACTACCAGCGTTATGATGGCAGTCATACTATGGGAGCTGAGTGGTCTATAAGCACATCCTTAAATATATCCCCAATCGTAGGATTATCGAGACTGGGCATCGATACTCCAAAGTAGACTAGTGTATACGCTTCTTATCCCCGTCAGGGGAGGTGGCATGTCCCGCAGCCATTGGTATACGGTACTAAAGATAGTATACATGTGCTCATTGGGTTATGAGTTACACTGGACAGACTCGCTGGGAACTGCTGGTTGGTATTATACCTATCGTCAGTTAGCAGTACCCCGGTGACATGAGTACCGGTTAGTCCGTTGACTTGAAATCACTATTCATCTCGAGTGTGTTCCCATTGTACTTAGATTACTACCCTACCACGGCTTAAATGAGTCGTGCAAACAGGTAGTAGTTGGGTGCAGTCCCAAAGCACTTGGAGGCAGTAGGGGATAGAAGGGATTCGTCTTTCCTGGTATTGGGAGTTGATATCGCGCTGTGTACGGTTGTTCAATACACTAAGTCCTTGGTCACGGCAAGTAAGATTTACTGGTAGGTACACTAGTGGTTTCTCAGGGTGTATTTGGGTTCCACACCGACATGACTTATTGCGCTATTAGGGGTCTGACATTTACCATCCCTAGGCCTGATATGCGATACTCTTAGACGAACAGACCGGACTGTACGGAGAATGTCACCTATAAGCTCAGTAGGGTTTTCGGACGAGTTATCTTGTCGATCTTTCCTTCGACAGATACCTTGGTAGCCGTTACGTACAGCTAGTGCCACTTATGTGCTTGTGGTTAAACCCACTTCCAGCGTATTGTCGAGTCCTTAGAGTCCCACACAGAGGGTTTCCCGGTTCGGGCGAAATGGTGTAGTTTGCGTATGGTTTTATGCAGGGGTGTTCGATTAAACACGTGCATTTATACACGTTCTTTAATCGGACGGTTTAGTAGTACTAGCAGGTTTGAAAGACAGCCAGTTTTGATGCTAATATTATATTGCTCTCTTTTGGGTATTTGTATTTTAACACGAATACAGTATTTATACGAATACGTGTATTTGTATAAATACGGGTATTTTTGCTTTGATACAAATACATGTATTTCTTTCTAAATATGAATACGCGTATTTTGTATTTTCGGTACAAATACGGTATTCGTATTTTGGTAGAAATATGGTATACGTATTTATTATAAATACGGGTTTTGGTATACTTGATTATACACATACTAATATTTGTATGTGTATGTATATCATGGTAAGGTGGCAACATACTCTCTCTCTCTCTTCTCTCCACCATTTAAACATAGAAATGTGTGGGCTTATGACTCACCCTAGTGAGTCACCAAGCCCACCCACTCTTTTGTTTTGGGTTAGATGATATAAGAAAGAGAGTGTAAGATATTTGTGTGAGCATGGTTGATATTTTTCTTCACTTGAGTTTTTCTTGAGTTGCTAGCCATCTTCATCTTCTTCCTCAATCTTCTCTCTTGGGTTGTGAGGATTAAAAGAGAGCATTTGTTTTCATAAACTACACCACTATAAATATCTTGTCTTAGCAAGACTTGATCTTTAGTTGGTTCGGACGGAGCTATCGCTCGAATCGGCATCCTCGGGTGGACTGTCTTTGATACGGATGATCGGCTTGGAGAGCTCGTACCATCAACCCAAGGAGCTTGAGAAGTCAACTTTCAAGACTAGAAGCACCATCTACAAAGGTTGTAATTTCAACCGAGTAGTTAAAACCATAGTTAGGGTTTGTTTAGTATAGTGTTTGGGCATGTATCCTGGGAATTTTAGTGGTATGTGATCATGTTTAAAAAATTTTGATTCCGCATAGCCGTAGTTGACACTGTAAGGAGCATATATACATTTACACAAGTTTGTTCGATGCTAACTATGTGTTTTAATATGTATGTTAATATAAGCCGTGTTGTCCTTCATGTCAACTCTTCTGTACTCGATCTCGCGGCGATAAACTATCTCCCGGATCAGGTGATCCCGCCTCAGAATATGTCTGGATCGCTAATGCGACCGGGGTTCCTTGGCCAAAGCCATAGCTCCATTGTTATCATAATACAAGAGTATTGGATGTTTAATGGATGGAACCATACCAAGTTCAATAATAAATTTCTTCATCCAGACTGCCTTTTTGGCAGCATCGTTAACAGCAATGTATTTAGCCTCCATCGTCGAGTCTGCAACGGTATCTTGTTTGGAACTCTTCCAACATACCGCCCCTCTGCTGAGGGTGAATACAAAACCCGAGACAGACTTACTGCCATTCTTATCACTTTTGAAGCTCGAATCGGTAAAGGACTCCACTTGGAGTTCTCCGTTACCATACACAAAAACTTCTCTTTAGTCCTTCGCAGGTACTTAAGAATATTTTCACAGCTATCCAGTGCTTCTCCCCTTGGTCTGATTAATACCTACTTACCACACTAAGTGTGTATGTTACATCCAGTCTGGTGCATAACACGCGTACATGATAGACCTAACTACAGAAACATAAGGTATTACGTTCATGCGAGCTCTTTCCAAATCAATCTTGGGAGACATCTCTTTGGAGAGAGTGATTCCTGGAAAACTGGGTAAATTACCACGCTTAGAATATTCCATACTAAACCTTTTTAGTATGGTGTCTATGTATCTGGATTGGGACAATCCTAACATCGTTTTAGATCTATCCCTATAGATCTTTATCCCCAGGATATAGGAGGCATCACCCAAATCTTTCATGGAGAACTTTTGTGATAGGAAGAGTTTGACCGAGTGCAGCTTAGGAACATCATTTTCTATCAAGAGTATGTCATCCACGTATAATACAAGGAAGACAGCCTTACTCTCTACTACTATATATATATATATATATATATATATATATATGGTTCATCTACGTTTTTGATGAAGTCAAACTCTTTGACTGCTACATCAAAACAGATGTTCCAGCTCCGTGACGCCTGCTTTAATCCGTAGATTGATTTAAGAAGCTTGCACACCTTTCTGCCGCTCCCACTGTCTACGAAGCCCTCTGTCTGTGTTATATACACGCTCTCTTCTAAATCACCATTTAGAAAAGCAGTCTTGACGTCCATCTGCCAGATTTCATAGTCATGGTATGCAGCAATGGAAAGTAGGATCCTGATGGACTTAAGTATAGCCATTGGAGAAAAGGTCTCATCATAGTCGACACCTGGTCGTTGATGAAAATCTTTTGCTACAAGTTTAGATTTGAAGGTCTCAACCTTTCCATCTACACCAATCTTCTTTTTGAAGATCCACTTGCTCCCAATGGGTTTTACCCCTTCAGGAGCAACCTCCACAGTCCATACTTTGTTGGTGTACATAGATTCCGTCTCAGATCGCATAGCATCCAACCATTTCACAGAGTCCTCACTTCTGATGGCCTGCTCGAAACTAGTTGGGTCATCATCTTCCATGATGCAATCCTCGCTCCTACCATCTATAAGAAAACTGTAGTATCTCTCAGGTGGATGAGGAACCGTACTAGATCTGTGGAGTGGCTGAGGTTCGTCGGAGACTATTGAATCCTCCAGTTCTACTAAATCTTTAGTTGTAGTTTGGGTTTCTGGAATTTCATCCATTAATTTCTTTTACAAGAAATTCCTTTTCTAAAAAGGTGGCGTGTTGAGCAACAAACACCTTTTGTTCTTCAATGTGGTAGAATAAATATCCATGTGAATACTTTGGATATCCCACAAAATTGCAAAGAACTGATCGTGTTTCGAGTTTGTCCGGATTCTGTTTTTTAACATAGGCCGGACAACCCCATATCTTAACTCGTTTAAGATATGGTCTCTTTCTACTGCATATCTCATATGGCGTTTTAGGCACAGATTTTGATGGAACTTGATTCAATAGGTATGCAGCTGTCTCAAGTGCATAACGCCAAAAAGAAATAGGTAACTCAGCATTACTCATCATAGAGCTTACCATATCTAATAGGGTGCGATTCCTTCGCTCCGATACACCGTTGTGCTGTGGTGTATATGGAGGAGTAAGCTGAGAGAGAATCCCATTCTCTTTTAGATAATCATGGAATTCCGTGCTCAAGTATTCCCCTCCTCGATCTGATCAAAGGATTTTGATACTTTTACCCGTTTGATTCTCTACTTCGTTCTTATATTCCTTGAATTTCTCAAAGGTTTCAGACTTTTGTTTCAACAAGAACACATGTCCGAATCTAGAGAGATCATTGGTAAATGTAATGAAGTACGAGGAACCATTTCTGGCATGTGTAGACATAGGACCATATACATCACTATATATTAGTCCCAAGAGTTCGATAGCTCTTGCTCCGTGTCTCGTAAACGGAGTTTTGGTCATCTTTCATTTGAGACAGGATTGACAAGTTTCATAAGATGTAAATTCGAACGGTTCAAAATATGCATCCTTATGCAACTTAGCTAGTATGGTCACATTGATATGACCAAGTCTATAATGCCACAAGAAGGCTTTGCTCATTCTGAACTTTTCCTCTTATGTATGTTCTGTATATTTAGAACTATATTTTGATTTAGAACGTATAAACCATTACACAACGTACCAAACCCAATCAACACTTGATTTAGGAAAATGTTCATAACATTTTTCTCTAATGAAAAATTATATCCATATTTATCTAATAAAGATACAGATATTATATTGCACATCATCGACGGTACGAAATAACAGTCGTTCAAAATCAATGTATTACCTTTTGGCAATACCAGGTGATATTCGCCGACAGTTTCGGCAACAACAATTGCTCCATTCCTTACTCTAAGAGACATATCACCCTTTACCAGTTCTCTATTTTTCTTTAACCCTTGTAACAGATTACAAATGTGGGATCCTGATTCGGTATCTAATACCCAGGACGTAGAGCAGATTGAGAAACAGTTCTCAATAACTAATACACCCGAAGAAGATGCATCAGAACGCTCCTTCTTCATTCAGGTTGAGTGGAAATCCTTGCTTTCCCCTATCCTATGCCTTGATTTATGACAATTGTTATGAGATAAAGCGGAACCAACGTTCCCCAGCCCAGTATAATAAGCGGGTTCAGTCAATATATAGATGTTATTATCTTGATTAAGGCGTGGCATGGTCGCTACCTAGAGAGAGAGAAGAAAACACTTTAGCTTATGCTCTTGCAAAATTAGATTGGTTATTATCTTATCCAATCAGGATGGCTCCCACTGTTTTTATCAAATCTTCCTTCAAGCCCTAAAAGGTAAGATTAGCCGGGGTTAATTACACCCTACAAGTTCGCTAATCGGTCAGTCAAGTTGGTGTTGGTACTCCGAGGGAGTCTCCACGTGCTTTCGCATGGAACTAATTAAATAATCTCGTTTCCGCAGGGGCATAACCCCGTTAACACCTTTCTAGACACTTACTGGATTAGCTAATTGTAAAGTGAAAAACTCTCCCAGGAGTAACGTTTACTCGCAGTGAGTATCGGGATCCAACTATCTTATAGAAGGTATGCAATCTCATTGCAAATTTCAACACTTGAAATTCCTGATAATGGTTTTTACCCCATGCGGCTTATGATCTTGACAAAGGTCAAGAAATCATAAACCGCAAGTCAAGTTCAACCCGCCATTTCATGACTGATTTAGACCCACCCGCATGACCCTTGAGAAGGTAAACAAAGCCATACGACTACCCTAACCAATCGCATCAACTTGCAACAGAAAAGCACTAATTGGCTACCAAACACTACGTCTCGGCAAAGGTCGATAAACGCAGCACGAAAACTAAACAATACCTACCTGAAATGACGGAGGGCTACGACTGGTTTTGAAAAAAACTTTTAACGTAATGAATTTGATATCGTTGTAGAACCAAGTGATTTGAAAAGGAGTGGATAAAATTCCACATTAAAAATCGAATAGTTTTCAAAACAAACCGAGTGGGTTGTAGCATATGCTAATTTTTGCTAAAGAGTTCATTCCCAGTGAAGGGATCTAGGCACTTTCCTCATCGATTGAGGTGCTGGATATTCATAATGGAATACCACTATGCAAAGCAAGAACTAGAACTACTTTTGTGAAAAATTTGATTCTACAACATCTTTTAGGTTTCTTTTCTTTTCATTAATCTTATTAATGAAGTCCCATCAATTATATTTCCTAAGCATCACAGAAGAAACGAAAATAAAACACATATATATGCCATCCGGATTCGCTACAGGGACCCGGGTCTTCATTGTAAGGTTACTTAACTTACGGTAGGGCGGGGTCAGGACCAGCGCGGATACAAAACATATATAATGTCTACTAATATATCATATATATAAGTAGCATTCGTCTCACGCAGTTATATAATCACATCACATCACAGAACAGCAGAAGCAGATATATGAAATATAGGATATACTAGGAGGTCTGTGTTTTAGATTAAGCCAGTAATGAAAAACATGGATTCCACTGTCGTGATGAATAGCCAAGCCCACACCTCTAGACCCCTGCGAAAGAGGCAAGCAACCCTGCCAATTCTAGAGTTAGGCGACCGGTCTTGACTCTTCGAGATGGCCTCCCACTGGACTCTAAAACCCGATTACTTGTGCTCTCGGCCTTGGGTCTATCCTAATACGGTAAAGTAAATAATATATATCGAATGGAGACAACAACCTCAACCCGGAAGTGTCCCAATAAAAGAATATTACATACAATTATTTACATAAATGAAAATTGAAAAACTCTCATCTTATATAAACCCTCGGCTATTCAATCACGACGATCCAATATAACATATCGATATAGCAATACAAGAACATCGCATGTCATCAATGTAAGTAATTATGCGTACCCCTAATGTCATTGTCGTATAGCAACGAGATCGGGGTGTAGGGTTATTTATCACAACAGCAAGGTTTCGGGTGGCATCGTCCATGCCAATTTTAAATTTTTGTCATGTTTAAACAACCCTAAACAAGATCTTTAACTAGAGAATCAAACTAGAACATCAAGCAAATATCTTTACTACTAAGTGATAGGGATTACAACCTTTGTAGTCCGTTCCTTCATTTCATAAGCTTCTAGTTGTGGTCCCTTCACTGCGATCATCAAACTCCCGAACTCTAGAGAGGCTCCATGAAGTGAATGATGCATCCTTCCTTGAAGTCTTCACAATCCAAGATGATCTACCTTGAGGAAACACAAACTCAAGCTAACTCTTCACTAATGTAGAATTAGTGAAACTAACACACTAATCTATATGGCTAGTATAGAAGAAAATGATGAAGTAGGAAGTGGGCTCTCTTTAGTTTTCTTTTTCTCACAATTTTTCTTCTCCTTCTCAAAACCTAGAGAGAGAGCTTGAAGGAGATGAAGGAGGAAGAAGATGAATGAATGAGATGAGATCAGAAATGCAACCTTGGGTTAATATGTGTCATGGCTAACTCATGTAGAGAATTGAACATGGCAATAAGTGATTAGGGTTAGGTTTATAAATATCTTAGCAATGACAAAATTGGTGGACTTAGTCAAAGCATCTTGAAGTTTCTACAAAGCTCATCCATCACTTAATCCATTCAATTTTGAATTACCAAAATAAATATAAATCCAACCATAATAACAAGTATGGTATCATTCTCATACACCCAAGTTTGCATGTGTAACCAAGCATGTCACAAAAAGAAAATAATACAATTAACATATATCACATATATATCAATGTATTATCAAGTGAGAAAAAGAAATTATTAAGTGAGCTAATATTAGTTAATGTAATTTAATATATCAAATATATAATTCTACATTAAATTATTAAATCAACACTTAATTTAATAATCTGGCTATAACCGACTAACATAATATGTATCATTTTATCGAATCAACACTTGATCCGATAACCCGGCTATATCACATATAACCGGTCGATATCACATATCACGAGAATATAATACGGTATCACATACCGTATTAATCTCGGTCCCGCACAGATCACATATGTGCTCTTACTTCGTTTCGCCTGAGCCAGGAAACCTCTGTATAAGACTCTAAAGACTCGTCGATACGCCGACAGTAGGTGATGATCCTATCAAACACCCACAAGCGCAAACGGTCAGCTAAACGTAACAGCCATCCGGATATTGAGAGATCAGAAGATCAACAAGCAATCCTGCACACACTCCTGTGAATCCAATCAGTAATACTACCGTACAGTCTGGTCTCTTTGTCTGATATGTCGCATATCCAGTCTAGGGGTGGTAAACGTCAGACCCCAGTAAGCGATAAGTCATGTCGACGTGAGTCTCATAACGGGTCGAGAAACTACTGATAAGACTTACCAGTAGATCTCTATATCATCCCTAGCCAGGGACTTCCAGTTATAGCCAATCGAACACAGCGCAATATCAACCCCCAATACCGGGAGAGACGAAACCTTTCCTATCGCTCATTGCCTCCATATGATTCGGGACTGTACCCAAAAGCTACCATTTTGTACGTTCTCATGAACGTGGTAAGGTGGAAATCAAAGCACAGTGGGAATCATACAAGACTCTATGATGATCCCGGGTCAACAGACTAACTTGTACCAGTGTCACCAGAGAATTGCTATCTGATGATAGGTATAATACCATCTAGGAGTTCTCGGCGAGTCTGTTCAGTGTACCCAGTCTCCACTGAGCACCCATACACCATCTTTGATGTCAAACACCAATGGATGTGGGATCATCCATCGCCCATCATATGAGTCAAGATGCGTATACGCTAGTCTACTCTGGAGTATCGATGCCCTGTCTCGATACACCCTCGACTAGGAACAATTATAGGATATACTCGTGGACTACCCTAGCCCCACTAGTATGATCTGCATCATAGTCCTAGTAGTCAAGTACATATCCTAAGGGCTTTATCAACATGTGAGAGCAAGACAGTAACCCAATACAAGTCAAAATGTTAAGACAAAGTGAAACCAGATAGCATACTATCATGTCGAGCAAGAAAGTCCTCTTTCTATAT
The DNA here is from genome assembly GCA_030015575.1 of Agapanthus africanus. NCBI lineage: Eukaryota > Viridiplantae > Streptophyta > Magnoliopsida > Asparagales > Amaryllidaceae > Agapanthus > Agapanthus africanus. The sequence goes on from JASDDO010000029.1 coordinate 363,224,059, forward strand.
ATCCAAGCATCCACTACAATATACATCATATGTACAATAATGGCCTCTAGGGCATATACATAACTAACAATCTCCCACTTGCACTAAGGCCAGCTGTTGTAGTATCTCATACCCAACATCCCGAAGAGTCTCTCAAATTGTATCTGGGGTATGGCCTTCGTGAGTGGATCCGCAGTGTTGTCCTTCGTGTCAACTCTCCTGACCTCGATCTCTCGGCGATCAACTATCTCCTGGATCAGATGATACCGTCTCAGAATATGCCTGGATCTCTGATGGGACCTGGGTTTCTTGGCCAAAGCCACAGCTCCATTGTTATCACAATACAAAGGTATTAGATGCTCAATGGACGGAACCACACCAAGTTTAGTTATGTACTTCTTCATCCAGACAGCCTCTTTGACAGCATCGTTTGCAGCGATGTATTCAGCCTCCATCGACGAGTCTGCCACAGTTTCCTGTTTGGAACTCTTCCAACACACCGCCCCTTCATTGAGGGTAAAGACAAATCCCGAGTGCGACTTAGAGTCGCCCTTATCACTTTGGAAGCTCGAATCGGTAAAAGACTCCACTTGGAGTTCTCTGTTACCATACACCAAGAACATCTCTTTAGTCATTCTCAAGTACTTGAGAATGTTCTTCACAGCTGTCCAGTGACTCTTTCCTGGATCTGCTTGATACCTACTCACTACACTTAGTGAGTTTGCTACATCGGGCCTGGTACATAGCATTGCGTACATGATAGAGCCTACTGCCGAAGCATAGGGTATCCTTTGCATGCGAGCTCTCTCCAAATCAGTCTTGGGAGACATCTCTTTGGAGAGAGTGAGTCCAGAGATCGTGGGTAAGTTCCCACGCTTGGATTCTTCCATACTAAACCTTTTTAGTATGGTGTAAATGTACCCGGATTGGGACAATCCCAGTATCCGTTTAGATCTATCTCTATAGATCTTAATCCCCAGAATGCAGGAGGCATCACCTAGATCTTTCATTGAGAATCTATGTGATATGAAGAGCTTGACCTAGTGCAGAATAGGAACATCATTTCCTATCAAAAGTATGTCATCCACGTACAATACGAGGAAGACAACCTTACTCTCTGCAACCTTCTTATAAATATAGGGTTCATCTACGTTCTTGATGAAGTCAAACTCTTTGACTACCACATCAAAGTAGATGTTCCAACTCCGCGATACCTGCTTTAACCCGTAGATAGATTTAAGTAGCTTGCACACTTTTCCGCCGCTCCCACTATCTACGAAGCCCTCTGGCTGAGTCATGTACACGGACTCCTCTAAATCACCATTTAGAAATTCGGTCTTAACATCCATTTGCCAGATTTCGTAGTCATGCTATGCAGCAATGGCAAGTAGGATCCGGATGGACTTAAGCATAGCTACTGGAGAAAATGTTTCATCATAATCCACACCTGGTCGTTGACAAAAATCTTTTGCAACAAGTCTAGTTTTGAAAGTCTCAACTTTTCCATCTACACCAAGTTTCTTCTTAAAGATCCATTTGCTTCCAATGTGTTTTACCCCTTTAGGAGCAACTTCCAAAGTCCATATTTTGTTGGTGTACATGGATTCCATCTCAGATCGCATTGCATCAAGCCATTTCATAGAGCCCCCACTCATGATGGCCTGCTCGAAACTAGTTGGGTCATCATCTTCCATGATGCAATCCTCACTGCCACCGTCAACGAGAAAACCGTAGTATCTCTCAGGTGGATGAGGAACCCTACTAGATTGGCGGAGAGGCCGAGGTTCGTTGGGGACTATCGAATCCACTGGTTCGACTAAATCTTCAGTTGTAGTTTGTGCTGCTGGAACTTCTTCCAGCTCTACCTCATTGCCACTAATTTTTTTTGCAAGAAATTCATTTTCTAAAAAGGTGGCATGTCGAGAAATAAACACCTTTTGTTCCTCGCTGTGATAGAAAAGATATCCATGTGAATGTTTAGGATATCCCATAAACTTACAAAGAACTGACCGTGGCTCGAGTTTGTCCGGATTTTGCCTTTTGACATAGGCCGGACAACCCCATATCTTAACACGTTTAAGACATGGTCTCTTCCCACTCCATATCTCATATGGTGTGGTAAGTACAGATTTAGATGGAACTTGATTTAATAGGTATGCATCTGTCTCAAGCGCATAACTCCAAAAGGAAATAGGTTACTCAGCAGAGCTCATCATAGAGCGCACCATATCTAATAAGGCGTGGTTCCTCGGTTCTGATACACCATTGTGCTATGGTGTATACGGTGGAGTAAGCTGAGAGAGAATCCCATTCTCTTTTAGATAGTCCAGGAACTCATTGCTCAAGTATTCTCCTCCTCGATCAGATCGAAGGATCTTAATACTTTTACCCGTTTGGTTCTCGACTTCGTGCTTATATTCTCTGAATTTCTCAAAAGCTTCAGACTTGTATTTCAACAGGAACACATGTCCATATCTTGAGAGATCGTCAGTGAATGTAATGAAGTATGAGGAACCATTTCTGGCATGTGTAGATATGGGACCGCATACATCATTAAGTATCAGTCCTAAGAGTCCCGTAACTCTTTCTTCGTGTCCACTAAACGGAGTTTTGGTCATCTTGCCTTTGAGACATGACTGGCAAGTGTCATAAGATGAAAATTCGAACGGATTCTGTAACTACTCCAATTTTTGTATACATAAAATTGATTTAAATTTGATATATACTTGGGGTATTTAATGTTGCTGTTACCACTTTAAGTATTATTTACCCACAATAATTACAAGAAGGAGCTTGTAGCTCATTGGTAACATCTTGCACTGCTGAACCTGTAAGTCCGCGACGGCGCTGCGGCCGTCGATCCGACGCCGGAAACGCGGAAACGAAAACTTTCAAAAACTATTGAACCGGTGCCACCGCGCACTTTTTAAACCCGGATCGGGCCATTAACCTAGCTACTAGCAAACAAGAAAAGAGTAGAGAAGCTATACCAAGCGATCCGTGTCCTTCGGTCTTCGTCTCCACTCCGATCTCCCGCGGAATCTCCGTCCGTCACGTCCTCGTCGGAAAGGGCACCACGTCGCCGGATAATTTTACGGGCTCCCACCACTTGACCGAGGCAACTCGGGCGCGAAGTTGGCTAGCCGACGCGTCCAAGGTTTGCTGTAGACTAGTGTAGTAGCCATGTCTCTTTGGGGTTATAGAAGTTGCCTTGGATGTGGAGGAAAAAGGTTAAGGAAAATTGATGCTTTCAATTTTCCTAGCAAGAGAGTGAGATGAAGAATAATGGTACCACTCAAAAATAAACCTCACTCATCCTCTCCCCTCAAGTGGCCGGCCCCTCAACTCCATGGTGGGAAAAAGAATGAATAATAATAAGAGGAAAAAGGGGATTAATATGTGTAGAAAAAGTCACACTCAAAATTCTTCTCATCAAATCAAACAACCATCACATGAAAGCAATGAAATGGACAAGAAAAGCATCTCATGATGAAGAGGCCACAAATATGCAAGAAACTCCTCCACAAAATGTTATTTGCAAAGCGCAAATAACACCCTCCAACGGAAAGTCCGGCCGTGAAGGAATAAAAGAAAACCGGCCGGAACGGAATGCAAACTGGCAACTTCAGAAAACTGATCCCGTAATAAATTACAGGAAAACCCTACTACTGCAAATACATGCCCGCATTTGTATTCCCACTGAACACAAATGCAAAGAGACAAAATCTACACTATCTAATACTATGATCCGGCTTAAGCCAAAGCCGACTAGTAAAAAACCGTCCGATCACGATCCGTGCATACCGCACGTATCTGATCGAACCCTGCCATATCTCCATACGGCCTCTACAGCGTTTCGCCCGAAACTTGAGTAACTGTGTGTGGTGGACTCTAAAGACTCGTCAATACTATGGCTGTGGATTTAACCACCAACACGTCAGAGGTATTAGCCATACGTGACGGGCCACCAGCTATTGACCAAAAGGGACGTCGATGAGCGAACTCATCCTGACACCCTACTGGGCCTGTCAGTGACAATATCCGTACAGTCTGGTCCGTTCGTCTATGAGTATCGCATGGCGGGCCTAGGGGGTTGGTAAAAGTCAGACCCCCAATAGCGGTACAAGTCGTGTCGGAGTGTAGCCCAGAACACCCTGAGATGCTACTGGAATACCTACCAGTAAATCTCCTGCCTTGGCCAAGGACTTTTCATGTACTGGCTCTCCTAGACACAGCGCGACCTCACCCCCAATACCGGGAGAGACGAACCCCTGCAGATCCGCTTACTGCCTCCATGTGGCTCGGGACTGTACCCAACTAAAACCTGTTTGCACGACTCCTTTGAGCCGTGGTAGGGTAGTAATCAAAGCACAGTGGGAACTCACACAAGACAAATGACGATCTCAGGTCGATGAACTAACATGTACACATGTCACCAGGGAACTGCTATCTGACGTCAGGTATAATACCAACTAGCAGGTTCCCGGCGAGTCCTGTCCGGTGTACTCATAATCCAATGAGCACCTGTATACATCTTAGGTGAACCAACTGACACCAGTGGCTTGTGAGACCGGCCACCGCCCCTCGTCAGGGTCTCGACTATATACACTAGTCTACTCCGGAGTATCGATGCCCTGTCTCGAAACTCCCACAACTAGGGACCTTTTAAGGATGTGCTTATAGACTCCAGCTCTCACGTATATGATCGCCCTCATACTGCTGGAAGTCAAGCAAGAATCCTAGGGGCTCTATCAACGTGTAATAGCGACTCGTAAGGTCACCTAAAGCAGTACACGATGATAAAGATAAACTAGATAGCATACTATCATCTTGAGTAAGACTGTCCTACCGGCATAGGTCCTCCCTCAATCATTGCAATCACGTGCCTGTGATCCAATAATTGACTCTGAGGGCACTATATCCAACAATCTCCCACTTTCACTCAAGGCTGATTATTGCGATGTCGCATACTCACAGCCCGTGTAATACCGAACACCCAACTCCTCTACTAGTTAGTCTCACAAAGCTCGTTTCGAAACTATTGCGTTCGAGGAATAGCCTCAGTGAGTGGATCCGCTATGGTGCTTCTTTCTATGTCTCTCTTACTCTCAAGTTCGCGGAGAAAGCCATCTCCCGAAATGAGCAATACCTGTCTTAGAATGTCTGGATGTCTGATGGGACCTAACTCAAAAATGAACTCCAAATCCAAACTTCTTAGACTGTATCGTCAACTGAACTCAATCAGTATTCTGCGCCATGCCTTCCCTCTGTATCCACCTGGACCACCTGTCCAAAATACTGCCCCTCGTCAGAGGGAAAACTATAACTCTGACAGCTACTCTGCCGTCCAGGTCACCTTGGAAGCCTGGAATGATAACTGTCTCCTAAAGGAGGCTGCAGTTATCAAATCCCTAGAATATCCACTTATGTTCTAAAACTGCTTCCGATTGTTTCTCCAAGATTGGATTAATATCAACTTATTGCATCTACTGCAAGAACAACATCTGGTGTGGTACTTGACATCTTATGATTGACTCAATTGCCTAAGCAAGTGATCTGCCAATCATGCGTATCCCTCTCCCCTTTAGTCTGTAAGACACCTTTAGAGAGGGTGACTACATTATCTGCAGGTACACCACCATGCCAGGAGTCGTCCATTCTAAATACTCTTAGAATGCTGTCTAAGTACCCAGATTGGGAAACAACCTAAATCTAGATCTAAAACCATAGATCTAGTAACCAGAATGTACGATATAAGATCCAAGTCCTATGTGGAGAAACCACTGTGTGACGACCAACGTATAACCGATCGTAGTATAGGAATATCACTTCCTACTCTGTGTATGTCATCAAATACCAGGACATCACACCCTACTACCTTCTTAACAGATCCATCCCCTATTCTGATGAAGTCAAACCTATGACTGTCACATCAGAAATAGATGGTCTATCTCCGCTATATCTTCTTTAGTCTATAAATAGACATAAGCCACATGTCCACCAATGCTTTCGCTGCTCCCACTGACTACGACAACCCTCTGGCAGAGTCATATAGACGTGCACTTCTAAAACTAGTTTAGAACGACGCTATACTCATCCTCTTGCCGGGTCTCACAGTCTGGAACAACAGCAATGGCAAGTCTGGGTAAACAAGAACCTCCCTGCCACCGTCCTTGAGCATACCGAAGTACCTCTCGGGTGCTTGAGGTTACCCACCATATCTGCGGAGTGGCTAATGGAATGTCAAACCAGATTGAATCTTTAGGTTCTTATCAAATCTTCAGTAATCGTTTGCGGTTCTGGAATCACTTCCAGTTCTACCATACTCCCACTACTGTTTTCTGAAAAAATCCTTTTATTAAAACTGTGGCAAGTTAAGAACAATATCACTATTGATCTTCCAGATGGTAGAAAGTCAACCCTCGTCATAGCCTGGGTCAACCCACAAACAGCCATTACAGAAACGTGCCTTGAGTTATCCGGAGTCTGGTTTTAAGCATAAGCCGGACAACTCCCCGTATCTTAACAATGTCAAGATATGAACTGTTCTATATCCAATATAGAAATAGAGGCACTGATTTAATTGAACCAGATTCAAATCATGCAGCTGTCTCCAGTGCATGTCAACTAAATGGAAGAGAGGCCGATCAGCGTTGCTCAACTTAGGAATTCTTCCAATTATGAGTAACCTGAAAGAGAAGCAAATTCTCTTAATCATTACTATCAACTGAATACCATACACAAGTATCTATATCTTCGATCTCCTTGAAGAATCCTGATACTTGCAACATCTGGTTCTCTACTTTATTCTTATACCTATAACTTCTCAAAACTTGGACCCTGCGTTTCTACGAAACACCTGTCTAAGAACTAGAGAAGTCATAAGTAAACAGAATATAGTACGAGGACCAACCCCTCTGTCCTAATGGACACTGGACAATATACAATACTCTGTATAAGTCCTCTGAGTCTAGTGACTCATTCCCTGTGTATCGTAGGTTGAAAACTGTACTATGGTTATGAAGAATTACATCGCTGTTCAATGCTCCTTACCTAACCATTCACTGATATAGGTAAATGTCATAGACATAATTTCAAAAGGTATATCTCACTCTATAAAAATAGACGTACAGATATATCAATTTGAAATTGGTGCATAACAACGGATATTCAAAACCAAATATTTGCCGTCCGGCAAACAACCCAGGTGACTTCCTCAAATATCACCAATTACAACGAATTCCGATATAATGAGGATGATCACCTAATTCCCAATAACTTACTCCCACTCGTCATCTGTAAAACCATACAGATGTGAGAATCAAACCTGGTAAATACATACCCTGGAGCAAGTGTCTAATTGGGAAATCAGTCTATTAACAGTACACAGTGAAACTGAAACATTGAAATGTTTCGTAGGGGTATCCGGGTATTCCTAGTAATGCCTCTTCCATTATCCAGATTCATAACATAACCGTATATCTCTTTGCCACCTCTCCAAATCTCTTTATATGTCTATAATCATTACCTTCTGTACAACCCTTTAGGCCAAATGGTTTTCTTCATTCCCTACCGTTCGGCACCAGCCTATGGTTTGGAAGAAGACTATCCAATAAGCATAATGGGTGTACTGTCCTAATCCTAGGAACACTCGCAATGCGAGAGAAGGTGAAGATAAAAGACAACCGAATAAACCTTATTCCTATTTCTCCTGAACCAGGATCCATCCCCGAACTGGAACAAGTTTCTTTCGAGTTCGTATATAACCATACGATGGATTATCCAATAAACTTGGGATCTTCGTAGTGATACGGAGTGTCCTGGAGAAATACAAAGGTGATTTAGGATTGGCGAAGAAATACTTGGTTTGGTCGTGAATAGCAGTCGCAATTTACTTTTCCCTCTTACTAATCTCTTTCTTTGTCTTAACTTAATACCTTCTGTACACCGTTTAGGCTAACTGGTTTTCTTCATTCCCTACCGTTCGGCACCAGCCTAAGGTTTGGAAGAAGACTATCCAATTTGCGTAATAGGTGTACTATCTCCTAAACCAAGGAGTACTCGCAACCTGAGAGAAGGTAAAAGGAAAAGACAACTGAACAGTCCTATTCGTTTTCTCCAGAACCGGAAACCATCATCGAATTCCTTCAAGTTCGTATATAATCATACGATGGTTTTGTCCAATGGAAGTGGACGTTCATAGTAATACGGGGTGTCCTGGAGAAAAGGGTAAAAGTAGGAGTGGTAATGAGGTTTGCAACTCTGACAATCCAAAAGCCAGTGTTTAAGAAGATTCGGTCAACTTGGTCACTGAGTCATAGTCTAGGGTCGGGTCAATGGTCGCTGCCAAAGAGAGAGAGAAAAGAAACACTCAGCGTGCACTCTAACCTAGATCAGAATGGTTATCACTTTATCTAATCTGGAAACCTCCCACTGTAACGTCAAATTCTTCCCCAAACCTGAAAGAAGAATTAGCCGGGATCACCCGAGGAGTAAACCAACTCATCAGTGGGAATCGGGATCCAACTCTCATCGCATGATAACGTGACGGAATCCGCTCACGTTATCACACTCCAGAAGGTATGCGCATATCTGGCAAGTTTCAGTTCTTTTGAAACTCCCGATGTGGATTTTTGCCCCATGCTCTTATGACCTTGACTTTGGCCAACATATCATAAGTCAAATGTCAAGTTCTACCCGTCATTGTCCAGGTTAATTTGAACCCACCCGTACATACCCTTGACTTTGGCCAAAATAGTAGTACGACTGTCCCAAACCAACGCATCTATCTATGCAGCATATGAATACCCAACAGCTACCAAACACTGTGCCTTGACTTTGGCCAACATACACAGCTTGAATACTATTGATTATTCATATAAAACGATGGAGGGCTACGAATGGTTTCTGGCGAAAACCTTTAACGTAATGAACTTGATATCGTTGAAGGAACCGGATAGCTTTTAAAAATATAGTGACGAAAACCTTTGCTAAAGAGGTCACTCCCGGTGAAGGGATCTCGGCTCTTTCCCCGTTGAATGAGGTGCAGGATATTCCAACTGAATACCATGATGCAAAGCAAAAGTAATCGGCTATAGTGAAGTTATTGCCCTGACGCAAACTTTTGTCCAAGGGGTCACTCCCGGTGAAGGGATCTCGGCCCTTGCCTCGTTGACTGAGGAGCAGGATATTCCAACTGAATACCACTGTGCAAAACAAAAGAGAACGCCCTTGCAATAACAGCTTTTTGAAAAAGTGTTCCAACAACATCAGAATAGGTTTGTTTAACTTGCATTGATCCGAATCAATGCAGTCCCATCAATTGATCACACCAGAAAGAACGAAAATAATGACGTACGTATATGCCATCCGCATTCGCCACTGGGTCCCGTCATCACCCATTAGGTTAGCTAACTAACGACAGAGCGGGGACTGGACTAGCGCAGATGCAAAACATATACAACATCTACTAGTATATATATAATATATAATTTTCGCTCAAGGCGTGATAAAATGCAACATCACAGAAATGTACAGTATCACAGAACAATACAGATATCTGGGATCCCCGGGTTTCATAGAGCCGCTACTGAAACCCGACGTTCCCCTGGTCGTGTGGATAGCCTGTGCAATGAAATCCTAGACCCCTACGGGCGCGGCAAGTTACCCGCCAAAACCTGAAGCGAGGCAGCCCCCTTCAGCAACGTGAATGGACCACCCAGCACTTCACGGAATCCGGTAACTTGGGTACCCCTCCTTGGGCCAACCTGTACCCCCTACGAGTGCGGCGAACAGCTCGCCAATTCTAGAGTAAAGCCCCCTCCGTCTCAACGCCATGAGATGCGGGCTCGTTGCCCTCTAGAATCCGGCTATCCGTGCACCCCTCCGCGGGGTAATCCTAGTACAGAAAGTAAAATATACATACAACGGGTACATCGACCACAACCTGGTCGTGCCCCAAAAGAATAATACAAACAGGCAGTGACGGCAGTCCACATGTCGGAAGCTCGCCCCGCAATATCAAATGTACATATAAAACAGAACTGTACTACCACTGCAACCAGGCTATCCCCTACGACCGATCCGCAACATCACAGCACAACATAGAACATCAACGTGAATGTCACGTTCGCAAATCCGTCTAAAAGGGCTATAGCAGATAGACTGGATTTACCGATCGAATGACATTCACGGTCGCAGATATAATGTAAATACTGTGAACTAGCATGTTTAAAATATCCGATTGAACAAATTTTATCAAGTGGGCCCCAAGCAGTATTGTAGCACTTACAGAAAATCTGGGCCCAAAAATAATATCCCAAAACCCCTATTTCTAAGTCTAAAGCCCTCTGGAAAAATTTGGCACTCTGAACAGTTAAAAGCGCGGCGGAACCGCGGCCCACGCATGGGTTTGGCCGCGGTTCCGCGGCGGTATGGAGAGACCTCACGACCAAATTTTCACAGATTGCTTAGATTTCCATGCGCAGTATTCTGAAACAACCTGAAAAATTTTTGGAGCTAAAAAAAATTCGACAGAAACTGAGCATGTGAAAATACGATTTTTGGGGATTTTTGTTCGATCGAGTTCTAAACATACTAGAGCAAGCTAGGCATGGTTAATGGTGTGGCTCTGATACCAATGTAAGTCCGCGGCGGCGCCGCGGCCGTCGATCCGACGCCGGAAACGCGGAAACGAAAACTTTCAAAAACTATTGAATCGACGCCACCGTGCACTTTTTAAACCCGGATCGAGCCATTAACCTAGCTACTAGCAAACAAGAAAAGAGTAGAGAAGCTATACCAAGCGATCCGTGTCCTTCGGTCTTTGTCTCCACTCCGATCTCCCGCGGAATCTCCGTCCGTCACGTCCTCGTCGGAAAGGGCACCACGTAGCCGGATACTTTTATGGGCTCCCACCTCTTGACCGAGGCAACTCGGGCGCGAAGTTGGCTAGCCGACGTGTCCAAGGTTTGCTGTAGACTAGTGTAGTAGCCATGTCTCTTTGGGGTTATAGAAGTTGCCTTGGATGTGGAGGAAAAAGGTTAAGGAAAATTGATGCTTTCAATTTTCCTAGCAAGAGAGTGAGATGAAGAATAATGGCACCACTCAAAAATAAATCTCACCCATCCTCTCCCCTCAAGTGGCCGGCCCCTCAACTCCATGGTGGGAAAAAGAATGAATAATAATAAGAGGAGAAAGGGGATTAATATGTGTAGAAAAAGTCACTCAAATCTCTTCTCATCAAATCAAACAACCATCACATGAAAGTAATGAAATGGACAAGAAAAGCATCTCATGATGAAGAGGCCACAAATATGCAAGAAACTCCTCCACAAAATGTTATTTGCAAAGCGCAAATAACACCCTCCAACGGAAAATCCGGCCGTGAAGGAATAAAAGAAAACCAGCCGGAACGGAATGCAAACTGGCAACTTCAGAAAACTGATCCCGTAATAAATTACAGGAAAACCCTGCTACTACAAATACATGCCCGCATTTGTATTCCTACTGAACACAAATGCAAAGAGACAAAATCTACACTATCTAATATTAGGATCTGGCTTAAGCCAAAGCCGGCTAGTAAAAAACCGTCCGATCACGATCCGTGCAATACCGCATGTATCTGATCGAACCCTGCCATATCTCCATACGGCCTCTACAGCGTTTCGCCCGAAACTTGAGTAACTGTGTGTGGTGGACTCTAAAGACTCGTCAATACTATGGCTGTGGATTTAACCACTAGCACGTCAGAGGTATTAGCCATACGTGACGGGCCACCAGCTATTGACCAAAAGGGACGTCGATGAGCGAACTCATCCTGACACCCTACTGGGCCTGTCAGTGACAATATCCGTACAGTCTGGTCCGTTCGTCTATGAGTATCGCATGGCGGGCATAGGGGTTGGTAAAAGTCAGACCCCCAATAGCGGTACAAGTCGTGTCGGAGTGTAGCCCAGAACACCCTGAGATGCTACTGGAATACCTACCAGTAAATCTCCTGCCTTGGCCAAGGACTTTTCATGTACTGGCTCTCCTAGACACAGCGCGACCTCACCCCCAATACCGGGAGAGACGAACCCCTGCAGATCCGCTCACTGCCTCCATGTGGCTCGGGACTGTACCCAACTAAAACCTGTTTGCACGACTCCTTTGAGCTGTGGTAGGGTAGTAATCAAAGCACAGTGGGAACTCACACGAGACAAATGACGATCTCAGGTCGATGAACTAACCTGTACACATGTCACCAGGGAACTGCTATCTGACGTCAGGTATAATACCAACTAGCAGGTTCCCGGCGAGTCCTGTCCGGTGTACTCATAACCCAATGAGCACCTGTATACATCGTAGGTGAACCAACTGACACCAGTGGCTTGTGAGACCGGCCACCGCCCTTCGTCGGGGTCTCGACTGTATACACTAGTCTACTCCGGAATATCGATGCCCTGTCTCGAAACTCCCACGACTAGGGACCTTTTAAGGATGTGCTTATAGACTCCAGCTCTCACGTATATGATCGCCCTCATACTGCTGGAAGTCAAGCAAGAATCCTAGGGGCTCTATCAACGTGTAATAGCGACTCGTAAGGTCATCTAAAGCAGTACACGATGATAAAGATAAACCAGATAGCATATTATCATCTTGAGTAAGACTGTCCTACCAGCATAGGTCCTCCCTTAATCATTGCAATCACGTGCCTGTGATCCAATAATTGACTCTGAAGGCACTATATCCAACAGAACCAAGCAACCGGAGTTCAAATCCCCTGCGCAACATTATTTTTATATTGTTTTTGTTTTAAATCCTTTGGAAGCACAACAGTCCACAGACCATAACTCCCAAACTTTGAATTTCACCCAGAAAACTAAATATACCAGAGTTTACCCCACGAGACCCCCACCTACTCGGCCGGGATCGGCCGAGTCGGCCAGCGGACCAACCGACTCGGTCTGGCGCCGCCGGCCGGACTCGGCTGGACGGCCGAGTCTCCAACATGAAAATTGGGGCTCTTCGTCTCCCCAACCCCCCTGCATACACCATTTATTTGGATCGGTTCCCGAGAGTTAAATACACCCCATTTACTACAATTTTTAATGATTTTCTATAATTTTTACAATTTTTTTTAATTAAAAACCTTTCACCTACCCTACCCTAGCCTACCCTATAAATATACCCCCTACCCTCTACCCTCTCATCCCAAAACCCTAAGCTCACTCTCTCAAAATTTTCCAAGAAGTGTGTACTTTGAAAACAAGTTCGTGGCGAAGCTCCGACGAAATTCCGGCGGGAATTCCGGCGACGTTATTAGAAACAACCGACGACGAAGCAATGCCTCGGCAACTGTTCATATCAGATTTTTGCATTTTCATACCGCCCAATTTTTATCACATTGCATATCGGTAGATACTCTTGAGCCGTGTTTGCTAGTCAATTGCAGGATACAGGTTCTCGGTTCTAAAACGGTGAAATTCATGGAAAACACGACAAAATCCGGGTTCCTGCCAACCACAGATAAAACACGGATCTCCGCTCTTTATCCGTCTGTTGCCACACACCAGTTTAAGAGACAAAATATCAAATCAATGTCGTTTTCATGCACAAGGCTCAATGGCAGCACAAGATCCAAGAAATCTACGCAGAGCTCGAGGAAATCATGACAAAAAGTCCACATCAAATCACCTTTCCCTCAACAGAAATTCTGGAAAAATCGTGAAGAAAATCGGAGAAAAGATATATACCAGAATAAAGGTCCCACAGAACCAGGTAAAGCCCCAAAAACTTAAGACCTAATTCATCTATATGGCCGCGGTTCCGTGGCCGTACTGGCGCCGCAGACGAAGAGTTTCCAGGGGTGTTTTGGTCTTTTTATTTGTGTTCTGGTGGTTGCCCTAGGTTTTCATTTTTCAGCCTATAAATAGCCCAGAACTTTGTGAAGGAAGGGGTGCATAATCTTGTATTTTTCTAGGTTTAGAATACTTGTTTCTTCTTCCTTTTCTCATCTCTTCTCCATTAAAACTTGTAGTGAGCTTTGTGAGTGAAGAATGATGAATAAAGAAGATCCTTTTGCAATTATATCTTGTCTTGTTCTTTTATAATTGCTTGTAATTTTAATTTGTTAACTTAGTTGTTGTTATTTCTTGTTGTTTCTTTCTTTTCTCTTTTCCTTTATCATTAAAACAACCATGATGCTTACGCTTGATCCTTGCCAAGGTGAGGTCGCAAATAGCTAGTTGTTATCTTCTAATCTCCTTCTTTCTATCTTCCTCTTTTGCTTTGTTTTCTTTTCATTATGATGTGTGAGTAGTTTCATACTTGTTAGGGTAGGATAAGGGAAGTTTGAGAGAAGGAAATCTCTCTCACTCTTTCCTTGCCCAACAACTTAATTCGATTCCCGTTAATTGAACCACAATCCGCTTCTTACGGCACCCTATCCTACATGATAGCGGTGATTCCGTAGTGAGACCGGTTGTGGTTGAATTAACCGGAGGTTATGGCTAAGAGCCAAGAATGGATGGACAAGCACCAAAAGGAAGAACTTATGCGTTGGAAAGCCTAGCTTATACTCGCAAGTTCCTTCCTAGTCGTGCTAATCCCCGTTGTTGCCGATTACCGTAACACCGATATTAAGAGGGGCAACGAAAGATGTGGGAGACTCCTAACTCAAACTAACCTAATCCTAACCCTAACAAGCTCTCTTTACATATCATTTTAACACTTAGATAATCACAAACAAATCTGGACTCTCGGACTTAACTCGTTAAAACACATAGAAAAAGACTCCCATCTCCCTGCGGACGACCCGTACTCAACCGGCTAGCTACAAGCGAAACCGTCTTGATTGCGGTAATTAACTAAAACTTGAACACGCAGAATCCCTAACAATCAAATGGCGCCGCTGCCGGGGAGACGGTAGTTTATTTCCTTGTGTAATTTCGGGTTAACTTGTGAATATAAATATAACCAAAACAAAAAAAATATACTTTGTAAAAAAATCTTTTTGTTATTTTTGATTAGTTTTTGTGCAAGTGTGCAGGATAATACAGAGTTCGAGTTCAGTGCCAAAGACGTGGGATATTCGAAATTCAAGTTCAGTGCCAAAGACGTGGGAAGATAGACACATATTTCGCGGCTACACCGCGACGGATCCAAACGGAACAAACGGTCTACTGTCAAGATCTGGAGCAGGTACAGCGAGCAAATAAAAATTCAGAAAATCCAGACAAGCAGAGGACAAATACAGGAGCTCACACCAGAAACCCAGAAGCCCAAGTCTCAGTTCCTGCCGCGGAACCGCGGCAAAAGAGGGCTTAGGCCGCGGAACCGCGGCCACTTGGTAGCCTCGTCGACTCAAAATCTTTGTAAGTCTTTCTTGTTTCCTCCCCACTCCTCTGGACTCCAATAAATTGTGTTTTCTGCAGCATTCTTTGCGCAAACTCTCTTCCCCCTTCCAATAAACTGTTCTTGTGCAGGATTCTTTGCGCCGCGCTAAAAAAATAAAAATTGTTTGCAGTTGATTTGTTACCGCGTTGCATTCATTAATACGGACTTAAGGGGCTTGAAACCAATTCAGATTGGGTGGGGATTTCATCACCCTTCCCAGGACCCCAGAAATCACAAAAAGCATATGTATTGACCATTGTTAAATTAAAAAATACTAGACTCAGCCCTAAGGACTTCGCGCTCAATAGGACAGAGGACTAATTACAGGCATCGGCCGTTTATCCTATCCTGACTTTGCGGTGTCTAGGCAAGTGTGACGAAGGAAAGTGGTTATTTAATTAAAGAACTTCGCGAAAGCGTTGGACAACCTCCCACTTACCTGGCACTTATCTGGCCGCAATTGGCGGAGAAGAGGCGGTTTTAGGTCCTGTTTCTAGTTCTTTGGAACAGTTAGGAGCAGGTCTAGTTGACCTAGGTAACCCTAGATCTAGGTGTGATTGTGCATATCTTGTTTGTGATTACTCAAAGCCGTAAGTCCGTACATATTTCTGTAAATCTCTTTCTAAAAATAAAAATAAAAAAAAAACAAAAAAATCAAAAACTTTTATAAAAACTTGCCCTTTGTCGCCAAAAATCCATTTTTCACCCACCACCCATCGCCTTTCTCCATTGACGTTTTCTTACCCTCACCTTCTCCGCTTTGACTATACTAAACTCGTTTAGTGTATGTCCGCTTGGACTCGGGACACTAGCGCCCGTCTAGTCCGCGTTACGTTAGTCGCTACCGACTACGCGATCGACTCAGACATCGAAACTCCATCCACTCCTCTTTCACCTTTACCTTTGCCGGCCAACTCCGACGTTGACCGGAATTCTGTTCATACATCTTCACCTTCACCATCACCAATCTCTTCTTCCGCGATGTCAGGATTTAATCCGAACATCTCTTTGACTACCCCTGGATTGGCTCCACCTCCTACGGAGACCAATAACCCACCACCACCACCTGTTGTAGCGCCGCAGCGAATCGCGCTCCAGGATCGTTTCTATCCCACCCGTTCTGCACTTCCCACCTGCCTTTCTCTTCCACCGGCCAATGGGGATAATTTTGAAATTAAGCCCCACTTCATCAACATGCTTCCACGATTTCATGGGCTTGAATCTAAAGATGCCTATATCTTCATCAATAAATTTCAAAACGTTTGTGCCATGATGAAAACTACCCAACTGTCGGACGATGCTATACGCCTACGGGTCATTCCGTTCACTTTATGCGATCTTGCTGAAAAATGGCTGTATAGCACCGCTTCCCATTCCATAACCAGTTGGGATGAGTTTGTAAAAGCGTTTCTAAAGAAATTTTATCCGAATCATAAAACCGCAAGGATTCGCAATGAAATCAACCAATTCTCTCAGCTTCCTTCTGAACCCTTCTGGAAGTGCTTTGACCGGTACAAAGACCTTCTTGTTCAGTATCCTCACCACGGTATAGAAAGATGGCAACTTTGCCAAACCTTATACGAGGGCCTGAACCCAGCAACGAAGCAGTTGTTGGAAACCATCTGTCAGGGCCACTTCCTATCGAAATCTGACGAGGAAGCGTGGCAATTCTTTGACGACCTTACGGAGCAAACGCTACAATGGGAGAGCACCAGACCGACTTCTTCTTCTTCTACCTCCACTTCTACCGGTCAGTCTAGGGTAGGAATTCACCAACTTGATGTCTCTATTGCGATGAAAGCTGAAATGGCTGCAACAACAAGAAAGCTTGAAGCGATAGAAAGCAAATTCTCTTCTCCTGCTCCTGCCCCTGTTCTTCCCCTTCGTACCATCTGCGCTTGTTGTTCCGATCCTTCTCACTTAACCGAAGAGTGTCCTTACAATCCACCATCGCAAGGACAGGATCAGGTTAATGCTGCATTTCAGCAAAGACCGAGGAATGATCCATACTCTTCCACCTACAATCCCGATTGGAGGAACCACCCCAATTTCGCCTGGAATCAGAATCAGAATCAATTCCAAGGCAACAATTTCCAAAGGGCCCCTCCGCCGCAACAACAAGCGCAACAACAAACTCAACAGCAGTTTCAGCAACCCTTCCAACCCCAACCTTTCCAAAATCAGACGAACAACTTTGTACCCAACAATTCTTTTCCACCAAACAACTTTGTTCCGTCAAACAACGATAAGGTTTCCTCGCTCGAACGAAGTCTGGAGGCGTTCGTTAAACAATCGACTCAATCCACTGCCAACATCCAGTCTTCCATTCAGTCCTTAGTGCAACACACTGCCGCTCACAGGCAAAGCATCAAGACCATCGAGGCCCAGATTGCACAGCTGAATGCGGCCTTAAGCGAGCGAGAGAAGGGGAAGCTCCCGTCCCAACCAATCCCAAATCCCGGTCACCCACAGAATGTACATGTTGCTCTTGAACAACAGAATCATAATGTGAGTGTCGTGACCACATTGAGATCGGGAAGGATGCTGCAAAACAACATCGGCACACGGATCAATGATGACACCCCGGCCGCTTCTTCTTCTTCTTCTTCTTCTTCTTCTTCTTCGTCTTCTGAGCCTATTCTCCGTTCTTCACAAGGCTCTCCTTCCTCTTCTTCTGCTTTGAATGGACCCACTTCTCACTCCACGAAAACACCTGTTCTGGGATCCGTTCCAACCCCCACAATCTCCTCCACAAGCATTAGACTCAACCACTTTTAAAAACGTTCCATTTCCAAACCGGTTGAGGTCTAATAAACAAAATCCTCAAATGGAGAAGATTCTGGAGTTATTTAAGCAGGTTAACATTAATATTCCTCTTTTAGATGCCGTCCAACAAGTCCCATCCTACACGAAAATCTTAAAGGACTTGTGCACGAAAAAGAGGAAGTCTCAGGTACCAAAGAAAGTTTTCTTGGCTAGTGCTGTGAGTGATGCTCTTACCCAATCTTTACCACAAAAACGGAAGGACCCTGGCTGTCCTACGATTTCTATTACCATTGGGGATAAGAACATCAACCGCGCACTATTAGATCTTGGTGCCAGTGTTAACCTGCTTCCGTACTCAGTATACGAGCAATTAGGCGTCGGAGAGCTGAAACCCACACACTGCACTCTCCAAATGGCCGACCGATCGATCACCCATCCTAGGGGTAAGCTAGAGGATGTGTTAATCAAAGTCGGGGACTTCATATTCCCCGTTGACTTCATTGTATTAGACACACAGCCTGTAGCTAAACCCCGGAATCAAATTTCGGTGATACTCGGTCGCCCATTCCTTGCAACCTCAAATGCTGTGATCAATTGTCGCAATGGTTCGATGAACCTCTCTTTTGGAAACATGACGATTGAACTCAACATTTTTAGGTTGGGGAATCAGCCCGCCGAACCTAATGCTCATATACTGGACGTCTGCTCGATCCAGGAGATCACCCCTGAAGAGTGTGAATTCGAGGAGTTTCTGTTCGAACACGATAATCTTGACGCCACTAGTGCGTTCCTCTTCGAACCTGCTGCTGTTTCTGCGCCCGGCAACGACTACGAGTGTTTCACGTTCTCGAACGATCTTAGCCGCGCACAACCCGAGTTTGAATCTTTCAAATTTCCGGATGAGTTACCAGAACCATCCAACTCGGTCGTCTACACTCGTTTTGAACCTTTGCTGGAATCCTTTGAGTTCGAGACTTCTGCACCAATCTTACCTTCAATCGTTTCACCTCCGACGCTCGAACTCAAGCCTTTGCCGTCTCACCTTAAGTACGCTTACTTAGGTGAGAACGAGACCCTCCCTGTCATCATCTCGGCTTCTCTAGCTCCAGAGCAAGAGAAAGCCCTTCTCGCGGTCTTGCACAGCAACAGGCAAGCTTTTGGCTGGTCCATGATGGACATCAAGGGGATTAGTCCCCTGATCGTTGAGCATCGCATTCATCTGATGGATGATGCCAAACCAGCCCGGGATCCACAAAGACGTCTCAATCCAGTCATGAAAGAGGCTGTGAAGAAGGAGATCGTAAAATGTCTAGATAGTGGTATCATTTACCCTATCTCTGATAGCCAGTGGGTGAGCCCCATTCATGTTGTCCCCAAAAAGTCGGGCATCACGGTCATAACCAACGAGGCGAATGAGTTAATCCCTACTCGCACCCAAACTGGGTGGCGAGTATGCATCGATTACAGAAAACTCAACGCCACAACGCGGAAGGACCACTTTCCGCTACCTTTCATTGACCAAATGCTTGAACGATTGGCCGGACATGAGTACTACTGCTTTCTTGATGGCTACTCCGGCTATAATCAAATTCCCATCGCCGAAAAAGACCAGGACAAGACCACTTTCACTTGTCCTTTCGGCACGTTTGCATATCGTCGCATGCCCTTTGGGTTATGCAATGCGCCCGCTACCTTCCAGCGGTGTATGATGGGAATCTTCTCAGACATGGTGGAAAAATTTCTGGAGATTTTCATGGATGATTTCTCCATCTTCGGCGATTCCTTCAACGAGTGTTTGCTGCATCTTGACGCTGTCCTTACCCGATGTAAGGACAAGAATCTCACTTTGAATTGGGAGAAGTGCCACTTCATGGTGCGCGAAGGTATTGTCTTAGGACATATCATCTCGCAAAATGGCATAGAGGTTGAAAAAGCAAAGATTGAGGTCATTTCCAATCTACCTCTTCCCAGATACGTCCGAGACATCCGAGCCTTCCTTGGCCATGCCGGTTTCTATAGACGGTTCATCAAGGACTTTAGCAAGATTGCTAGGCCCTTGACTCTTTTGCTGGCCAAGGATACGCCCTTCGACTTCAACTCGAGCTGTGTGACTACATTCGAGTCATTGAAAAGCTCACTCACTTCTGCTCCCGTTCTTTCTTCGCCTGACTGGACACACCCATTCGAGATTATGTGCGATGCATCCGACTCTGCCATTGGTGCTGTCCTTGGACAACACATCAACAAGATGCCGCACGTAATCTATTATGCGAGCCGAACCCTGAACGACGCCCAACTCAATTATACAACAACTGAGAAGGAATTCTTAGCTGTTGTATTTGCTTTAGAAAAGTTCGGGCCCTACCTCATCGGCTCTCCAGTCATTGTCTACACAGACCATTCTGCTCTGCGCCATCTTTTTGCGAAGAAAGATGCAAAATCTCGGTTAATACGTTGGATCCTCTTGCTTCAAGAGTTTGACCTTGTCATTAAGGACAAACGAGGATGTGAAAACGTGGTTGCCGACCATCTTCACGACTTCCTTCTTCGCCTTCGCTTCCAATTCCGATCAACGACGTTTTCCCGGATGAACAGCTTTTGACAGTATCTTGCGAACCCTGGTTCGCAGATATTGTGAACTATTTGGCCACGGGATTACTACCGACTGAATGGTCAAGTCAGGACAAACTTCGCTTCTTATCTCAAGTAAAACACTTTTACTGGGACGAACCCTATTTGTTCAAGTACTGTCCCGACCAGATTATTCGTCGGTGTGTCCCTGACGAGGAATTCAAGAGTGTGCTGTCATTTTGCCACGATCAAGCGTGTGGCGGGCATTTTGGCCCCAGAAAGACAGCTGAGAAGATCTTGCAATGTGGTTTCTACTGGCCACAACTTTTCAAAGACGCTCATGACTATTGCAAGACTTGCTCCCGGTGCCAACATATGGGCCGGATATCCCGGAGGAACGAGATGCCGCTCCAACCGATCTTGGTTGTGGAGATTTTCGATGTTTGGGGGATAGATTTCATGGGGCCGTTTCCCAGCTCTTTTGGGAACTTGTACATCCTTCTCGCTGTTGATTACATCTCTAAATGGGTCGAGGCTGTGCCCAGCCGGACTAACGACAACAAGGTTGTCGTTAGGTTCCCTAAAGAAAACATTTTCTCCCGGTTTGGGCACCCCCGAGCGATCATTAGCGACAATGGAAGTCATTTCTGCAATAAGAATTTCGAGGCCTTGATGCGGAAATATTCCATTAATCATGAGCTTTCTACGCCCTACCACCCCCAAACCTGCGGGCATGCCGAAGTTTCAAATCGGCAAATCAAGCAGATACTGGAGAAGACGGTTTCTAAGAACCGTAAGGATTGGTCGCTGAAACTCACTGATGCCCTTTGGGCATTTCGAACCGCTTATAAGACCGACCTTGGCATGTCTCCCTATCGGCTTGTGTACGGAAAAGCCTGCCACCTACCTGTCGAAATAGAGCATCGCGCATTTTGGGCGATAAAGGAGCTGAATCTGTCTCTCGAAGATGCGGGCAGCCATCGGAAGCAGCAGTTGAACGAACTGAGCGAGCTTAGGGATGAGGCTTACGATAACGCGGTTGTCGTTAAGAACCGAACGAAGGTGTTTCACGATAAACACCTTTTGCGCAAAACCTTCGTACCTGGTCAACAGGTACTGCTTTACGACACCCGACTTCACTTCCATCCAGGAAAGCTCAGATCTCGCTGGAAAGGGCCGTATTTTGTGCGGAATGTGTATCCGCAGGGCGCTGTGGATTTGGAAAATCCAAAGGACGGTTCATTTTTCAAAGTGAATGGACACCGACTCAAACCGTACCTTAGCGCCGAACCAACAGAGGAGCTCCTGTTCTTACAGGAGCCGGTTTACCCTGCCTGATCTTCCTCTGCCTACCTCCAAACTTCGGTTATCCAGCCAAGAACAGTGGACATTGTTCCAAATAAGTTTGGGGGTATGTATAAATCATTTTGTATATATTTGTGGATATTCTTTTTCTTTTTCTTTTCTTTAAAAACAAAAAAAAAAAATTGGGTATCGCTAACCGACAATTTTGACCCTTCAAATGATCTCTTCATGCAATGACAGTGAGGACACTGTCCAGTTTAAGTTTGGGGGTACGCTCGGTACGCATTTCTTACCTTCGCATTCATATGTATATTCTGCATCTGCATATTAAAATCCATAAAATCCATAAAAATCTGAAAATTTTCTAAAAATATAAAAACTTTTCTGTCAAGTTAGCTTGTGGAAGAACTCTGATTCAACATTTCGACGGTTTTGTTTGATAAAATAAGAATAAATAAATCTTATGTTTAGATTTTGAAAACCTGAAAAATAACTCTCCTTTAAAGTTAACTATAGCTGATATACGTCTTTACATCACACTACACGTGTCGTGAGTTTTCGGAAATTAGATGACAAGTCTTTTATGTTTAAAAACTTTTAACAAAGAAATGATTTTATGAGGATCAAATAGGTTTGTTCTGAAATAAGTAATGTCAAGAATAGTTTATGAAGTAAAAGCGAATATGAAGGAATGTTATTGATGCCGTAATTGGAACTAAGTCTGAAAAATAACCCATCTGGAACTTGATTGGAATGATTACGCACCAAACCCACTAAACACGCCTTTTATCCAAAAAAATAACTGAACTGCCGGTTATATCTCCGTTCGTATTAAATCATCTGATTTTCACGCCAAACTGTCTTTTGTTTTTGGACCTAGGTAACTTGAGTAATTAAGTCCGCTGGGGTGTTTCTACATCTAATGCCCTAAAACCAACTGGTTTGGG
This sequence comes from Agapanthus africanus, assembly GCA_030015575.1. Lineage (NCBI taxonomy): Eukaryota > Viridiplantae > Streptophyta > Magnoliopsida > Asparagales > Amaryllidaceae > Agapanthus > Agapanthus africanus. Next base: position 363,247,005 of record JASDDO010000029.1, read on the forward strand.
TGCATTGGCCCAAAGCTCGCTAAGAAGCCTAGAAAGTCCAGATTAAAACAAAGTCAAGCAAGTGTTCTCTCCGAGTTAAAATTCCTAACGGTTCTTTGTGTGAGAATAATCTTGATAAAAGACAGGCTTTTATAAAAAAAATTTAGCAGAGATATGAAGGTTTTACTCTATGATAAAGACTATTGCACGTTCACAGAGGTGTGTATGAAATGAAAACAAGAAAAAGGTAGAGTGAAGAATAAGACCTAGTTTTCCTGTTAAGGAAGATAGAAATTCTAAAGTTGAAACTTTACTGGAAAACGAAACTTGAAAAATGCTTAACTCTTTATAAAACTTATGTGATCCTTTCAAAATTTTTATCTGGGCTTTATTGTGTGACATGAGGACTTTATTCGACCCTTCTGGAACTTAACGACACTATTTGCACTGCACGTAAAGACATATAAAAGCTGTAGTTAAATAAGAAGCGAGGTGTGAAAAATAAGGGTTTGATAGTCTAGACTTGGGACCATAGAATTGTTATTTTCTGAAACAAAACTTTAGGGTTTGAATCTTAGTTATTTTACAAAACCAACTTGACCGGATTTTGTGTGTAGTATCCGCTGAAAACCCTCAGGAGACAACACTCCTCCTACTAGGGACACCTAGAGGTTTAACGGCTTGTTGCACATGCTCAGTGCAATCGCGTTCCCTGCGAAAGTGAGGTTAGGAAATTTTTTGTGAATAAATTGGCTTTGCTCGGGACGAGCAAATGATAAGTTTGGGGGTATTTGTTCATATCAGATTTTTGCATTTTCATACCGCCCAATTTTTATCACATTGCATATCGGTAGATACTCTTGAGCCGTGTTTGCTAGTCAATTGCAGGATACAGGTTCTCGGTTCTAAAACGGTGAAATTCATGGAAAACACGACAAAATCTGGGTTCCTGCCAACCACAGATAAAACACGGATCTCCGCTCTTTATCCGTCTGTTGCCACACACCAGTTTAAGAGACAAAATGTCAAATCAATGTCGTTTTCATGCACAAGGCTCAATGGCAGCACAAGATCCAAGAAATCTACGCAGAGCTTGAGGAAATCATGACAAAAAGTCCACATCAAATCACCTTTCTCTCAACAGAAATTCTGGAAAAATCGTGAAGAAAATCGGAGAAAAGATATATACCAGAATAAAGGTCCCACAGAACCAGGAAAAGCCCCAAAAACTTAAGACCTAATTCATCTATATGGCTGCGGTTCCGCGGCCGTACTGGCGCCGCAGACGAAGATTTTCCAGGGGTGTTTTGGTCTTTTTATTTGTGTTCTGGTGGTTGCCCTAGGTTTTCATTTTTCAGCCTATAAATAGCCCAGAACTTTGTGAAGGAAGGGGTGCATAATCTTGTATTTTTCTAGGTTTAGAATACTTGTTTCTTCTTCCTTTTCTCATCTCTTCTCCATTAAAACTTGTAGTGAGCTTTGTGAGTGAAGAATGATGAATAAAGAAGATCCTTTTGCTATTATATCTTGTCTTGTTCTTTTATAATTGCTTGTAATTTTAATTTGTTAACTTAGTTGTTGTTATTTCTTGTTATTTCTTTCTTTTCTCTTTTCCTTTATCATTAAAACAACCATGATGCTTACGCTTGATCCTTGCCAAGGTGAGGTTGCAAATAGCTAGTTGTTATCTTCTAATCTCCTTCTTTCTATCTTCCTCTTTTGCTTTGTTTTCTTTTCATTATGATGTGTGAGTAGTTTCATACTTGTTAGGGTAGGATAAGGGAAGTTTGAGAGAAGGAAATCTCTCTCACTCTTTCCTTGCCCAACAACTTAATTCGACTCCCGTTAATTGAACCACAATCCGCTCCTTACGGCATCCTATCCTACATGATAGCGGTGATTCCGTAGTGAGACCGGTTGTGGTTGAATTAACCGGAGGTTATGGCTAAGAGCCAAGAACGGATGGACAAGCACCAAAAGGAAGAACTTATGCGTTGGAAAGCCTAGCTTATACTCGCAAGTTCCTTCCTAGTCGTGCTAATCCCCGTTGTTGCCGATTACCGTACACCGATATTAAGAGGGGCAACGAAAGATGTGGGAGACTCCTAACTCAAACTAACCTAATCCTAACCCTAACAAGCTCTCTTTACATATCATTTTAACACTTAGATAATCACAAACAAATCTGGACTCTCGGACTTAACTCGTTAAAACACATAGAAAAAGACTCCCATCTCCCTGCGGACGACCCGTACTCAACAGGCTAGCTACAAGCGAAACCGTCTTGATTGCGGTAATTAACTAAAACTTGAACACGCAGAATCCCTAACAATCAGCAACCCCTTTAGTCCCCCCTCACTCCTTAGTATAGATCGAAACCCGTAAGTCCCATTCTATCCCCCTTTCTATTTCTCTAAAATACGAAATTACGAAACCCGACGGAATCGGAACAAATCCAGTTTCCGATTCGGTTTTCTATAAAAGTTCACTTCTCACTAATACATTCATGTTTAAATATCTTTATGTTGACTATTAAACTTTTAAAAATCAATTTGAACAAGTTTTCTCACATGAAATGATAACCTTTCCAATTTATCGTATTTTTCACTTTAATACCATCATGTTTCGATTTCACATTTAACGCCTTAACTTTGCTATACATTTAAAGTAGAGCACGAGGTAATGACCTACCTCCACACACACGCAAATACAACCCTAAGCGACATCATCAAAAACTTAGAATACGATAAAAACAATACTTTCATTTAAATACCGCATTCTTAATAAAATCAATTCTAAAAGTTTAGCTTTGATACACTTTTAAATAAATACCTCTTATTAGAAAAACATGATAAGTTGTTGACATCGATCGTTTATCTAAACCTGACTTTGTGGTGTCTAGGCTAGGCAAGTGAGCAAAGGTAACTTTAAAAGGCCCGTCTCACGATTCGTGAGCGGATCTCTCCTTCCTCACTTGTACTTACCTGTCCACAATTGGCGGCGAAGAGGCGATTTGAGGCTTCTAACGAATTGACATTTAGACCATTTAGAAATAGGCTAGTTGACTTAGGAAACCCTAGAATCTAAAATACGAAAAATTACACTTTGCAAATAAATACCTTTTACTTTATAAAACCGTTTTCGAAAGGATTAGTATTTTACAATCTTTGCAAGCGCCGCTACAACCCATTTTTGGGGAACCCGTTCGGAATTGTGCGGTTTATCGCCCACCCTTGGGCCAGTAGTGCGAGATTCAGACCTCCGCAAGGAGCATTCGGTCTCGAAAGGTTTAAAATACGGCATCTTAAGAAAATGAGATTTTTGGAATATAAAATATTTATTAAAATTAATTTTTGTATAAACATATGTATATTTATCATTTAAATACCTATTTTTTTATAATATAAATTTTCCACCTTTTCCTAAAAATCACAATAATAAATTTTACACTAAAATACCATGAACTTCAAATAATCAATATTAGAGATAAATACCCTTATTTATAAAACTAGGATATTTTCACTAGAAATGTCACAACATAAAATCCACCCTCATTACAACTCTAAAGACGAACAATAAATACTTGAGGTGTATTTTGAAAAGTATATAAAAGTATTTTTACATAAAACCCCCTCAAGTTTTATAAATTACCCTAAGGACCCTAGCAATTATAAGATTTCGATTCACATTTCTGATTGTCCGACTCGGGTTGAGTCTGATTAATCTGACTTGAATATGGTTCAAGTCAATCTATAATCTACAATATTCCAATTCAAAATGAACACATGAATCCATTAATACAATTATCAATTTATACAACTTGACTGAATCGAACCATGGATATATATTCCTTTTACATGATTCTCAGTATTCCATTTACATGACTCTACGGTTATAACCGTTTCCTGATATCATGGTTTCGGTCAGTCAATCAATCACTCATACAATCAATACAATTTTACAAGATAACAATACAAACAAGACATCGCGGGGTTTAAGGGGTAGATTGGTATGGAAGGTGTTAAAGGTGGCACGAGGTGGTCAGATTTAATACACCTAACATGAATGCAGTTGCTGTTGTACCGTGGCATAAACGGTTCCTTGTACATACGTGCCCCTAGTCTCTGGCATATAGAGACTTCCCTCGTATACACTGGGATCCTTCTGTACCAAGCTACAAACAACATCGTTAATACGACATTACTACAAGATAATACAACTTTAAAAGATACATTTTTATTTTGTCTATTTTACTTTCCTCTTACCTTTAGGACTTACCGAGCGACCTGTTCGCTGACGACATTCTGTTTCTTTCTTCTTTTAATGTCGTCAGGTGTTTTGGACCCGGCAGTGATCGAGCCATCGCAAGAAGACTTGGAGCAGTTTGCTGAAGACCTTGCACTTTAGTTTCATTGTACACTTTTCCTATCTGTACTTTTCATTTCCTGTTATGCCACTGTCTAGACATCTTTTATTTCAGTTGTATTTCCTTTCATGTATTGTACAAAGAATGTTAATAAATAAAAGTTGTTGTTCTTTTTATTTCTTGTCTCTTGTGTATTTATTTTATATTGCTTAGATACTCTTAGCGTATGTACTTCTGAGTATATACGTAGCGGACCTTGTCGCGTCCCCTTTGCCGTACACTGGGAAGCGGGACGTGACAGGTTTTGTTGGTGGCCCATGCAGGTCAGAGCTGTATGGAACTCTAAGCAATATAAAACACAAGAACCGGCAATTAAAACATTCTTTACAATTCATGTTCCCTGAATCTTACAATTTCATATTTCTTGAATCTTATTATTTTATGTACTTGAATCTGTCCTAACCCAAATTTTTCTTCAGGGTTATGGATTCTCCGAACAACACCAGCACCAACGTCAACAACACACCTCCAGCACTACCCTTCACACCTGCTGTTCCTGCGCCACCTACCAAGCAAACAGTGCTACTTGAGGCGATCCGCAGCCTTCTCGAGGGACAGCAACAACTCCTGAACCGTCCCGAGGCTGAGGCACTGGGAGTAAAGCAATTCAGGGCTTTACATCCGAAGCAGTTCTCCAGAAAAGGAAGCCCCCTTGAAGCTGAAGAATGGGCACAAAGTATAGAAGACGATCTGGCAGCAGCTCAAGTGCCAGACATAGCTTGGGTCCGTGTGGCGAAACTATAGCTCACGGACAATGCTCACAACTGGTGGAAGGCGGAAGAAAGCCGTCTTGTACAGCCTATTGAATGGAAGACTTTTCGTGAGAAGTTCGACGCGAAATACTTTCCTGTGACTGCCAGGTTTGCCATGGAGCAGCAGTTCATTCATCTACAACAAGGATCGATGTGGGACAAATCAGTAGATGAATACGACGCTAAATTCACCATGTTAAGCCGGTAAAATATGTCGCAATAGTTCAATTTTTAAATATCACATACTACACAGCTAACACAATCCTTAAACAGATTCGCGACACACTTGATACCGACGGACAAGATCAGAGCCCGTCGCTTTCAACAAGGACTGGACAGGGAGATTCAGGCTGCTTTAGCCATAGGAAAAATTTTGACTCATGAGGATGCTCTGGAAGCTGCCCGCAGTTATGAGGCAGTGATAAAAGCAAGGGGCAGACCTCAGTCTGCAGGAGTCAAGCGCCTTGCCAACCAGATGGCAGGTGGAGCCTCGTCCAGACCACCTTTTATGCCAAGACGTCCTGGAGCACCAATCAATAGGCCCAGCCCAGCCTTTTGTAACTACTGCAAGAGAAATGGGCATCTGGCGAGAGATTGCCGGCGAGCGAACAACCTTTGCTTGATCTGCGGCTCAGCTGCTCATGGTATTGGGGCTTGTCCCCAAAGGCAAAACCCAGTTGCTGCACCCAGACCAGCAAACAATTATCCACAGCGTCCAGCCATCCAAGCCCCTGCTCCAAGACTTACACTACCTGCACCACCCAGAGGACCACAAACTGCACCACCTCCTCGTCAGTTCCATCAAGCTCAAAGGAACGTTCCGAGGAATGCTCCTCAGGCCAGGAGGAATGTGCCAAAGCGCCAGGCTTTCACGATGTCTGTGGAAGAAGCTGAGGCCACTGGCCAAGTCATTACTGGTAAACTTTCCTTCTCAAACTTATCTTTTAGTCTTGGTTATCTACACACTTTCCCTAAAACATACCTCACATGCCTTAGGTACAATCCTAGTAGCCTCACTACCTGCACTTGCACTGTTTGATACTGGAGCATCCCACTGCTTTATGTCGCAACGGTTTGTCCGAACCCATGCGATTCCAGTCTCACCGCTTGTATCCAGATGGAATGTCAGTTCCGGAAATGGCGTTCTAAAAGCAACTATGGGATACAGCTTGTGTCCAGTCGTTGTCTGCAGCAGAGAGTTTTATGCTGACTTCAAAGTACTGGATATACCGAACTTCGACGTGGTTCTAGGAATGGATTGGCTTGGAACTTTTTATGCTACCATCGACTGTCGTCAAAGGAGGGTAGTATTCGAGATTCCAGACCATCCGGTCATCTATTTCAAGAGCGGAGACCGTACCCTGGAGCCAAGGACCTACAAAGCGAAGCCAAGGGAAGCAGTAGTTGCAGCAGCTCAAGCAGAAGAAGAATTAAGACCAGAGCTAGTTCGAGAGTTCGACGATGTATTTCCTGAAAATATATCAGGTTTGCCTCCCGATCGAGCTCTTGAATTCAGTATTGATTTAGTACCAGGAGCACAACCGGTGATCAAAGCACCTTATAGATTAAGTCCGGAAGGTTTGAAGGAAGTCCAAACACAGTTGGATGAATTATTGGCGAAAGGATGGATTCGTCCCAGCACTTCAAGTTGGGGAGCACCTGTACTACTGGTGAAGAAGAAGGAAGGGTCATACAGAATGTGCATCGATTATAGGGCCTTGAATGAAGTCACTATAATGAACAAGTATCCACTCCCGCGCATCGATGATATATTCGATCAGCTAAGTGGATCTTGTGTTTTCTCTAAATTGGATCTTCGTTCAGATTATCATCAAGTGAAGGTCAAGAAAGCTGATATTCACAAAACAGCTTTCAGAACTCGCTATGAACATTACGAATTTCTAGTGATGCCATTTGGAGTGACCAATGCACCAGCAATATTCATGAACCTAATGAATCAAGTTTTCCCGGAGTACTTAGACAGGTTTGTTGTCATCTTCATCGACGACATCCTGGTGTATTCTAAGAGTCGGAAAGAGCATGCAGAGTATCTACGAATTGTCCTGGAAACTCTTCGACAACATAAGCTTTATACCAAGTACAGCAAGTGCGAGTTTTGGCTAAATCAAGTTGGTTTTCTTGGACATATCGTATCAGGAGAAGGAATTTCTGTGGATCCAGCCAAAGTTTCAGCAGTTAGCGAATGGCCTACACCAAAGTCAGTTAAGGACATTCGGAGTTTCTAGGGTTTAGCTGGATATTACAGAAGGTTTATTGAAGGATTCTCAAAGATAGCAATACCCCTGACCAAGCTCACACGAAAAGATGAAGAATTTGTGTGGTCAGAACCATGCGAACAAGCTTTTGTAGAACTCAAGTCAAGATTGACATCTGCACCTATTCTTGTAATACCGGATCAATCTGGAGGATTCGAAATGCATTGTGATGCATCCGGTAAGGGATTATGATGTGTTCTACATCAGCACGGTAAGGTTGTAGCTTATGCTTCAAGACAACTGAAGATTCATGAGCGCAATTATCCGACGCATGATCTGGAGTTGGCAGCCGTCATCTTTGCTCTCAAGATTTGGCGCCATTATTTACTTGGTGAACGAGTGAACATCTACACAGATCATAAAAGTCTGAAGTATGTGTTTACTCAGAAGGAGTTGAATATACGGCAGAGAAGATGGTTAGAACTCATGGCGGACTTTGAAATTAGCTTGCAATATCACCCAGGGAAGGTGAACGTAGTACCTGATGCTCTTAGTCGCCAACCATTATCGATGAATCTCACTGCTCAGTGGAAGCTTCAGCAAGACTTGCATCAGATGGAGATTGAAGTAGTCATGCCAGGTAATGCTTCAAGTTTGATGAATCTACAAGTTCAATCAACCATTGTCAATCAGATCAAAGCAGCTCAAGCAAGTGATGCTAAGTTGCAAAAGATCAGAGAACAAGTAGAGAATGGACTCAGAACAGACTTCATCATCCATGAAGACGGATCTTTGAGATACGGTAGCAGATTGTGTGTACCAAAAGGTCCTGTTCGGGAAGAGTTAATGAAAGAAGCTCACAGCTCTCCCTACTCAGTACATCCTGGAGGTACCAAAATGTACAAAGATCTACGTCAGAATTATTGGTGGCATGGAATGAAGCGTGAAGTAGCCAGAAGCGTCGCAAAATGCTTGGTGTGTCAGCTAGTAAAGGCTGAACATTATAGGACAGCTGGACTACTTCAACCGTTACCAATCCCAGAATGGAAGTGGCAGCACATCACGATGGACTTTGTGACTGCTCTTCCTTGCAGCACAAAGGGTAACGATGCCATATGGGTCATTGTGGATCGACTCACAAAGTCGGCTCACTTCATCCCATTTCGGGTTGGCCAATCAACTGAGACACTGGCAAAGAAGTACATGGAGGTAATAATCTATTTAAGATTTAAACTCTTTATAATGTACTATCTCTGATACCCATGAACTCATACAGGAAATTGTGAGACTTCATGGAGTACCGGTCTGCATTGTCTCCGATCGTGACACCAGGTTCCGATCGCAATTTTGGCAGAGTCTGCAAGCTAGCTTAGGAACAAGTCTGAATTTCAGCACGGCTTATCATCCACAAACAGATGGTCAGTCGGAACGAACTATTCAGATCTTGGAGGATATGCTCACAGCGTATATGCTAGACTTCAAAAGATCGTGGGAAGATCACCTGCATCTTGTGGAGTTCGCGTACAATAACAGCTACCAATCAAGCATAGGAATGGCACCTTTTGCAGTATTGTATGGAAGGAAGTGTCGATCACCATTAAGTTGGGATAACATCGGAGATAGGGAACTTCTTGGACCAGAGATGATAGTAGCGACCGTTGATGTAGTTCGTACTATCAGGGAACGGATGCGCATAGCCCAAGATAGACAGAAGCACTGGGCTGATGCAAAGAGACGACACTTGGAGTTCCAGCCAGGAGCCCATGTATTCTTAAAGATATCTCCGAACCGCGGAGTGATCCGATTTGGAAGACGGGGTAAATTAAGTCCGAGATATATTGGACCGTTCGACATACTCGAACGAGTCGGTGAAGTGGCATACCGCTTAGCGCTTCCACCCTCATTGGAAGGAGTGCATAACGTGTTCCACATATCCCAACTCAGAATGTCACGTCCCGAAAGTACGGAATATGACCGGCACTTAAACTACGAAGGCCTCGAGGCGTACGTAATCTAAGTAAGCCGAAAACCCAGAAATCCAAACTAAGAAAAGTAGTAGAGTGAAGGAAAACCGACTTAAAACAAGTAGTTTTAAAAGCATAAGCCGAATTATGCGTTTTGTTTAAAAACATCAAGTAGTTTATGAAAATTTCGGCAGAGTCTCCTTTGTAAATACTGGCCCCCAAACGGGGTACAACGTGAATAGTATACGAAATCAATAAAAAGGCATCCCCAAGCGGGAGCTAGCTCTTCATCAATCGACGGTCACAACCACACAAGCAATATAATATACAACGCCAAGGGCAAGTATCAAAACTCAAAAGGAAACTCAAAACCACAAGAAAACCACAGAAATAAAACACGCGACTCTAAGGTCGAAAGAATAACATCACTGGTCTCTATCTCAAAAATAAATACATATTTGGTTGATGGAACTTCTAGATACAACAGAATAATGATATACAAGATATATAATGGGGGTACGATATAAGTAAACCCACCTACTAGCAAATCACCCGAAGGAAACTATGCCCGCAAAGCCGTAATGAAACCTGTACGGCAAACCTGCATGAACTGGGGCACAACGGGGGTGAGTTGCCAACTCGTGAATAGAAAAACATCTACGAAAAGAAATCGCATAAATCACGCAATCCTAGGTCAATGATCATAAAATATCCTCAAATAAATAACCAGCAACCCAACAATAGTTAGGGCAAATATCTAACCCACGTGTAAATCCATGTGCCATGTCAGTGCCTCAGGTAGCAATGTATGAATGCATGAAACAGAATGCATGTACTGAAGAAAACTGCTTTCATAAATCAGTGAGATTTCTGTATTTTAAAAGTGAGGTACCATAAATGAAATCAGCATAAAACAGTGCCCAGCATCGACACAAAACAAGTGTCCAAATATCTCGATATCTCTGTACCTCAATATCTCAAAATCTCAATCACAATATCTAGGGCGCCGTCAATCCAGAACGGCCCCTACCATCTATCTCAAGACCACGACGGTATCCTCCGGATATCCGACGCGTCGGGTAATATCACCGGTCGGTAGTGCTCCCCTGCCGGGCTCAATGTCAACAACACATTCCTCTTGCCCCGGGGTACCGCACCGGGCCCACCATGTACCCGAAACGGTTCCTCCACTCCTCGAATCGGGTCTCGAAATCCATCAGCAAACTCATGGTGGACGACTCATACATCATGGGAAAACCGCACTTTTTATTTTAAAAGAGAGAAAAGGTTTATTTATGTTTTTGCGGTTTCCTTCCAAATCCAGAAAATCTCATGGAAATCCGAATCCAAAACCTCAATAACACGTAAAATAGTGAATATATGCATGAGAATCCATGAATGCGGCATAACAATGAATAACAGTATGCATGAAGCAGCAGGTAATAACTACAATGTCTAAACTAACATATAAGGCAAGTACACTAATATTTTCTAAGGTGTACGTGACATGGCAATTACCGATGAAGATGTGTGTGAGCCGGCAAGTAAGCGTACGTGGTACATACGCAACATCGGTAATGGTGCTGGTGTCCTAACAGTATGATATCAATAATGGAGTATGAAACATAATATAAGCATGCGATGCGAAGCGAACCACAATAATGAGCGGGAGCTGAATACTAGACGCAACTATAACTAATCTGCATTAATCTAATATAAGTCCTACAAATGGTGTCTTTTGAAATAACACGAATCATGGGGTTTTAAAAATAGGGGCTACGGTGTTTTTATGAAAAGATACGTCTTTTGAAATATCCGTAGGATCCCTTGGGCTGCCTTTTAAAATACCCACGATTCGTTAGTTTTTGAAATAGGTAAGAATCGAATCTAACCTAACAACTAAACTAAACTAAAGGTCTAAGCTAACGAGCTGAACTACAGGTAAGGAAACCGTCTATCATCTGAGTCGACACATATACATACCTGTATATGTATAGTCGGTGATCCCGCCTCAATAATATCATATCCGATACCATATCTATAATCAGACATCCGAAGTCAAGAGTGCGGATCAAACATCAATATATAGCTCGTACGTAAATCCGTCGTACGGCATCCCCAAATCTGGGCACGGGTCAATATCATATTCCTCACACTATTCTTCTGGTATCCTCTTTATCTAAGATCATAGTCTAGGGTACTGACCTATGTCTAGTACAATACTAATACCACCTACGTATGCATGCACGCGTGTGAAATACTACGTCAAAGGACCCGCTACAATGTCATGTCGTATCTCAAATACGAACCCTGCCAAATCACCGATCTCACGGCCTCAAATCAAATCTCATCGACTCATCTCAAATCCCAAGTACTATCCTCAAATCCAGTATATGAACACATAGTCCCATATCCATGTGAACATATAAATATAATCCCATATACGCACATGTAAAAGAAAGGATGTACGCAAGTATGTGCGTGCGTGTGTGTATATGTGCAACCCCTACTCTAGGGTTTCGCAACTACACTAAACCAATCACAGAACACCAAAAGTCCATCTTTATCATCAATAATCTCAATTCAACAAATACTAAATATATGTGTGTATACGTATTCGTATACATCACCACGAACTGCGGGGGTGCTATACGCCTTCCACCCGACTTCTCCCCGTAGATATTAATCTACTCACCTGGTCCTCGCTTGCCGGTGCCGACGTCGCCACGCGCTTGCTTGTCATCTCGAAGTCCACATGGGGTACCTACATATCATAACTCACCGTATCGCATTAAAATCCGACTCATGACCCAAACGACACACGAATCCCACATAAGTCAAAACCTATGGTTTGCTTTCACAAATCAACCCAAAAACCCTCGACATCGGCGTACAAACGCCGATCGATCAGGAAAAACACCAAACGTACCAATCATGGTTTCAAAACTCACTAACTGTATAAGAAATAGGGATTAATTCATCAAATCCATAAAATTAAACCAATCGTTTTATTTTCCAAAAACCTAGTTATCACAAATTCCCATTTCGGTTCAAAACTTGATGTTTTAACCAATCTACAAATTTTAACGATTCAAATGGCCATAATGCTCATTAAATAACATAATTAGGTCATACAAATCACTTTCATAAATTAAACTCATCAATTCATATAAACTCCAAATTCCTAGTTTACAAAAATACCGATTTTAACTCTTTTTAAAGTAAAATTCACAATTTTACAATTAAGCTTGGTTTTGCATATACTAAAATATTAAACCACAATTTATAATGTTAATAATACCATGAAACCCTAATTAGAATTTTACCTCACCAAAATATATATATTTTTAAAACCTAGTTTGCAATTTATATAATTATCACAAATTAAAATTAGCAAAAATGCAACTAGCAACTAAATTAGGTTTCTCATTTCCTCAAGATGAAAATCTACACTTGATTATCTTAGTAGTGAAGGTTAAACCCTAATTAAATTCAAACCATGTTCTTGAATTTTCAAATTAGCAACAAGAACAAAACCAACACTTAATTATCCTAGATTAAAACAATTTAAACAATAAATTCTATATATGGTTAAGGTTTATACCTCCCAATTTTTAGAGATCTAGCTTGGAGATTAGCCTCCAAAACACCATCTTGCTCCAAGGATTCAAGCATGAATTGGCCAAGGAATAAAGGGTATGGAATAAGCTTTGAGATTGTGAGATAATTTGTGGATTTTTTGATTGGTTTTTGGTTGAATTTTGAGGTGGAGATCAAGTGGGGAAAGTGGAGGGTTTGGGGAAGCAAGCTCGGCCAGCAGCAGTATGGGGGGGGGGGAAAGTGAGAGGTGTGGGTGAGTTTGGGGAAGTCAAATGAAGAAAATAAGACCCATACATCAAGTATAATGACCCATACCCCAATGTTTAATATCATTTTCCTTTCTTTTCTTTTTATTGACCTTTGAAGTGGGACTTATTTGGGGCTGCTAGGGCTGCTGAATTCAGCCATACTTGGGGAGAGGGTGAGGGTGTGGTGTGGGTGTGTGGGTTAGAAAAAAAGATAAATGTATTACCCCAATTCCCATTAACACAAATTTCACTATTTAAGCCCTTTTTCTTCGTCATTTTCTAAACCGTTTTGGCAAACCATTTCATTTCAAAAACCACATGATAAAATTTTGTTTAATGTGTTATGATGCACAAAATTTGTTTCAACCCATTCCAATTTGTAATTTTCCCTAATTAAATGTATTAGTGACGACTTAAAATAATATTAAAATAATTAATTTCGGAAAAATTTTCAGAAAATTTGAAATTTCACCAGTGGCTCAATAAACACCAAATACTAGCAATTACATAGCTAGAATATGTATATTTAATTTTATAATAAAGATATTTGCATTTTGACTTTTTACAGAAAACCCCCTTATTTTACCGTTTTTCCGAAATTTCACCGAAACGATTTTCAAAACGTTACACAGAAAGTATGTGAGTGACCCCAGCCATGTTCTTGATCATTCCGAGCTCACTATACAGCCCGATTTGTCTTGTGAGCAACAGCCTGTGGAGATTCTGGACAGGAAAGTGAAGACACTTCGGAACAAGGAAGTTAACTTGATCCGGGTAATATGGAGGAAAGACACTACAGGAGAATCCACTTGGGAAAGGGAAGATGAAATGCGTGCAAGATATCCTCACCTCCTTGTAAATTAGTCCTCAAATAAAAGTTGTAAATTTCGAGAACGAATTTTTTTAAAGAGGGTAGATTGTAACAACTCCAATTTTTATATACATAAAATTGATTTAAATTTGATATATACTTGGGGTATTTAATGTTGTTGTTACCACTTTAAGTATTTATTTACCCACAATAATTACAAGAAGGAGCTTGTAGCTCATTGGTAACATCTTGCACTGCTGAACCAAGCCACCGGAGTTCAAATCCCCTGCCCAACATTATTTTTATATTGTTTTTGTTTTAAATCCTTTGGAAGCCCAACAGTCCACAGACCATAACTCCCAAACTTTGAATTTTACCCAGAAAATTAAATATACCAGAGTGTACCCCACGAGACCCCCCACCTACTCGGCAGGGATCGGCCGAGTCGGCCGGTGGACCGGCCGACTCGGTCCGGCGCCGCCGGCCGGACTCGACCAGACGGCCGAGTCCCCAACATGAAAGTTGGGGCTCTTCGTCTCCCCAACCCCCTGCATACACCATTTATTTGGATCGGTCCCCAAGAGTTAAATACACCCCATTTACTACAATTTTTAATGATTTTCTATAATTTTTACAATTTTTTTTTAATTAAAAACCTTTCACCTACCCTACCCTAGCCTACCCTATAAATACACCCCCTACCCTCTACCCTCTCATCCTAAAACCCTAAGCTCACTCTCTCAAAATTTTCCAAGAAATGTGTACTTTGAAAACAAGTTCGCGGCGAAGCTCCGACGAAATTCCGGCGGGAATTCCGGCGACGTTATTAGAAACAACCGGCGACGAAACAACTCCTCGGCAACCCCTTTAGTCCCCCCTCACTCCTTAGTATAGATCGAAACCCGTAAGTCCCATTCTATCCCCCTTTCTATTTCTCTAAAATACGAAATTACGAAACCCGACGGAATCGGAACAAATCCGGTTTTCTATAAAAGTTCACTTCTTACCAATACATTCATGTTTAAACATCTTTATGTTGACTATTAAACTTTTAAAAATCAATTTGAACAAGTTTTCTCACATGAAATGATAACCTTTCCAATTTATCGTATTTTTCACTTTAATACCATCATGTTTCGATTTCACATTTAACCCCTTAACTTTGCTATACATTTAAAGTAGAGCACGAGGTAATGACCTACCTCCACACACACGCAAATACAACCCTAAGTGACATCATCAAAAACTTAGAATACGATAAAAACAATACTTTATTTAAATACCACATTCTTAATAAAATCAATTCTAAAAGTTTAGCTTTGATACATTTTTAAATAAACACCTCTTATTAGAAAAACACAATAAGTTATGGATATCGATCGTTTATCTAAACCTGATTTTGTGGTGTCTAAGCTATGCAAGTGAGCAAAGGTAACTTTAAAAGGCCCGTCTCACGATTCGTGAGCGGATCCCTCCTTCCTCACTTGTACTTACTTGGCCATAATTGGCGGTGAAGAGGCGATTTGAGGCTTCTAACGAATTGTCATTTAGACCATTTAGACATAGGCTAGTTGACTTAGGAAACCCTAGAATCTAAAATACGGAAAATTACACTTTGCAAATAAAGACCTTATACTTTATAAAACCGTTTTCGAAAGAATTAGTATTTTACAATCTTTGCAAAACGCCGCTACAACCCATTTTTGGGGAACCTGTTCGGGATTGTGCGGTTTATCGCCCACCCTTGGGCCAGTAGTGTGAGATTCAGACCTCCGCAAGGAGCATTCGGTCTCGAAAGGTTTAAAATACGACATCTTAAGAAAATGAGATTTTTGGAATATAAAATATTTATTAAAATTATTTTTTGTATAATCATATGTATATTTATCATTTAAATACCTATTTTATTATAATATAAATTTTCCACATTTTCCTAAAAATCACAATAATAAATTTTACACAAAAATACCATGAACTTCAAATATTCAATATTAGAGATACACAACAACAACAACAACTGAGCCTTTTATCCCAAGCATATGGGGTAGGCTACATGAACCAACATGAGAATCACGCCGGGTCCCGCACATGAATTCTCTGTCTCCACTCACTTCTATCGAACAATATACTTTCATTGATTCCTTTGGCAACCATATCGTTTCGTATCACCTCCATCTATGTTTTCTTCGGTCTCCCTTTTGCCCTTTTGCCATTTCCCATATCGAGAGTATCTATTCGTCGAACCGGTGCTTCCATAGGTCTGCGTCGCACATGACCAAACCATCTTAGCCGGTTTTCCCGCATCTTCTCCTCCACGGGTGCTACGCCAACTTTTGCACGAATATCCTCATTTCGCACCTTATCTTTTCTAGTGTTACCGCACATCCAACGAAGCATGCGCATCTCCGCTACGTGCATCTTCTGTGTATGATGCTTCTTAGGAGCCCAGCATTCTGTACCATATAATAAGGCAGGCCGAATAGCACTCCGATAAAACTTCCCTTTCAATTTTAACGGAAAGTTACGATCACACAAAATCCCTGTTGCACTCCTCCATTTCAATATTAGAGATAAATACCCTTATTTATAAAACGAGGATATTTTCACTAGAAATGTCACAACATAAAATCCACCCTCATTACAACTCTAAAGACGAACAATAAATATTTGAGGTGTATTTTGAAAAGTATATAAAAGTATTTTTACATAAAACCCCCTCAAGTTTTATAAATTACCCTGAGGACCCTAGCAATTATAAGACTTCGATTCACATTTCTGATTGTCTGACTCGGGTTGAGTCTGATTAATCTGACTTGAATATGGTTCAAGTCAATCTATAATCTACAATATTTCAATTCAAAATGAACACATGAATCCATGAATACAATTATCAATTTATACAACTTGACTGAACCGAACCATGGATATATATTCCTTTTACATGATTCTCAGTATTCCATTTACATGACTCTACGGTCATAACCGTTTCCTGATATCATGGTTTCGGTCAGTTAGTCAATCACTCATACAATCAATACAATTTTACAAGATAATAATACAAACAAGACATCGCGGGGTTTAAGGGGTAGATTGGTACGGAAGGTGTTAAAGGTGGCACGAGGTGGTCAGATTTAATACACCTAACATGAATCCAGTTGCTATTGTACCGTGGCATAAACGGTTCCTTATACTATACGTGCCCCTAGTCTCTGGCATATAGAGACTCCCCTCGTATACACTGGCATCCTTTTGTATCAAGCTACAAACAACAGCGTTAATACGACATTACTACAAGATAATACAACTTTAAAAGATACATTCTTATTCTTTCTATTCTACTTTCCTCTTACCTTTGGGACTTACCAAGCGACCTGTTCGCTGACGACATTCTGTTTCTTTCTTCTTTGAATGTCGTCAGGTGTTTCGGACCCGGCAGAGATCGAGCTATCACAAGAAGACTTGGAGCAGTTTGCTGAAGACCTTGCACTTTAGTTTCATTGTACACTTTTCCTCTCTGTACTTTTCATTTCCTGTTATGCCACTGTCTAGGCATCTTTTATTTCAGTTATATTTCATTTCATGTATTGTACAAAGAATGTTAATAAATAAAAGTTGCTGTTCTTTTTATTTCTTGTCTCTTGTGTATTTATTTTATATTGCTTAAATACACTTAGCGTATGTACTTCTGAGTATATACGTAGCGGATCTCGTCGCGTCCCTTTTGCCGTACACCGGGAAGCGGGGCGTGACATATTCAAATATCCATCCTTATGTAACTTAGCTAGTCGTATTGATATGACCCAGTCTACAATAGCATAAGAAGGATTCGTTCATTTTTGAACTCTTCTTCTTGTGTGTGTTCTGTATATTAAGAACTGTGGTTTGGTCTAGAACGTATATGCCATTATTTAACGAGCCTGATCCAATCAACTTTTGATTCAGGAAGATATTCATAATATTATCCTGTACTACAAAATTATATTCTTCTTTACTCAACAAAGAAACTGATATAAGATTGCATATCAGGGTCGGAATGTAATAGCATTCATTCAGAATCAATGTATTACCGTTTGGCAATATATGATGATATTCGCCAACTACATTAGCTACAACATTTGCACCATTCCCTACTCTTATGGAATGATCACCCATTCCTAGTTCCCTACCTTTCCTTAGCCCATGTAATATATTACATATGTGGGATCCCGATCCGGTATCTAATACCCAAGACGTAGAGTGAACTGAGAAACAGTTCTCACTAACAAACACACCCGAAGAAGATGAATCAACATTTTTATTCTTCGTTTGGGCGGCGTGAGAATCCGGATATTCCCCTATTTCCTGTTCAGTCTTATAACAATTATAAGAAAGAATAGACCAACGTTCCCCTGCTCAGTATAACAAGCGGGTTCGGTCAATACATCCATATTATTATCTTTATTAAGGCCTGATTTGGTCGCTACCTGGAGAGAGAGAAGAAAACATTTTAGTGTATGCTCTTGCAAGATTAGATTGGTTATTATCTTATCTAATCAGGATGGCTCCCACTGCTTTTATCAAATCTTCCTTCAAACCCTAAAAAGTAAGACTAGCCCGGATTAATTACACTTTACAAGTTCGCCAATCTTTCAGCCAGGCCAGTGTTGGTACTTTGAGGGAGGTTCCCCGTGTTTTCGCATGGACCTAATTAAAATAAACCTCGTTTTCCCAGAGGCTTAACCCCTTTAACACCTTTCTATACACCTACTTGATCGGCTAATTGTAATGTGTAAAACTCTTTCAGGAGTAACTCTTACTCGCAGTGGGTATCGGGAACCCACTATCTCATAAAAGGTATGCAATCTCATTGCAAATTTCAACACTTGAAATTCCCGATAATGTTTTTTCCCCTGACCCCCTATGACCTTGACAAAGGCCAACAAACCATAGGACGCTAGTCAAGTTCAACCCGTCATTTCCCGATTGAATTAACCCACCCGTACGACCCTTGACAAAGGCCAACAAGGTCGTACAACTACCCTAATCCAATCGCATCACATGCTTAAACAGATAAGTACTAGTCAGCTACCGCACACTACGCCTTGATAAAGGCCAACAAACGTAGCACGAATATTAAATAGTCTTTATCTGAAATAACGTAGGGCTACGACAGGTTTTTATGAAAACCTTTTGCGTAATGAACATGATATCGTTGTAGAAACAAGTGATTTTGAAAAGGAGTGTTTTTTAGGCTGTTACTAGTTTCGCTAAAGAGGTCACTCCCGGTGAAGGGATATCGGCACTTTCCTTATCGACTAAGGTGTAAGATATTTCACAAATACCACTATGCAAAGTAAGAACTATAGAAGCAAACAAAAAACAAAAGCGAGTGAGTTGTAGCATCTGCTAGTTTCGCTAAAGAGGTCACTCCCGGTGAAGGGAACTCGGCTATTTACTTATCGAATAAGATACTGGATATTCTACAAGGAATACTGCAATGCAAAGCAAAAACTAGAGCTACCCTTTTTGAAAATTTGATTCTACAACATCTTTTAGGTTTCTTTTCTTTAATTAATCTCATTAATGAAGTCCTGTCATTTATGCTTCCTAAGAATCACAGAAGAAACAAAAATACAACGTATACTTATACCATCCGCATTCGCCACAGTGTCCCGTTATGCACCGTTAGGTTACTTAACTAACGGCATACCGGGGCAGGACTAGCGCGGGTGCAAAACATAAGCAACGTTTATTATATATCATATATATACAATAATAAATCATTTGTCTCACGCATATAAAATGATCACTGTAAGTGCACGGCGGTGCCCCGGCCGTCAATCCGACGCCGGAATACGGAAGCGGTGATAAACTTTAATTTTTGCGGACTTTGCAAACCGGCACCACCGCGCACTAAACACCCGGATCGTGCCATTAAACTAGTCTAAGCTAAGAAGAGGATGGGTTAGAGATATACCGACTGATCCGAGTCCTCCGGTCTTCATCTCCACTCCGATCTCCTCGCAGGATCTCCGTCCGTCTCCTCCTCGTCGGAAAGGGCACCACGAAGCCGGGTACTTTTACGGGCTCCCACCTCAATACCGAGGCAACTCGGGCGCGAAGCTGGCGAATCGACGCGTCCAAGATTTGCTGTAGGAATATAGTGTAGAGTGTATGTCTCACTTTGGGGTTTGTTGCCATTTGTGGATGATGGAGGAAACAAGACAAGAAAAAATGGTGCTTGCATTTTTCTTAACATGAAATGAGATCAAGAAAATGAAACACTCTCAAGGATGAAGATGAAACTCTCTTCTTCTCTTTTCTTTCTCTCTTTCTTTTTCTCAACCATCAAACAAACTCTCTCTTCAAGTGAAGTATAAAATGGTGGAGCAAAAACAATATGATAGCAAGAGGGAGGTGAGTGTAGGAAGCAAAAAGTGGTGACCACATCCTAAAACATAATCATCACTAAATCAACATCAAACCTCACATCATTTCTAATCTCATCAAATCACATAAAAGCATGAAAAGCAAAGTTGCTTATCATATCAACCCTTATGCAAAAAAGTCCTCCACAAAGTGTAATTTGCAAAACTGCAAATTACCCCCTCCATCGGAAAAGTCCGGCCGGGAAAGAACAAAGGAAAACCGGCCGGAACGGAAAGCAAACTGGCAACTCCAGAAAACTGGTCCCGTAATAAATTACAGGAAAACCCCATACTGTGCATACACACCCGCATCTGTATTCCGTCCGGATACAAATGCAATGAGACAAAATCTACACTGTACTAAACTAGGACCGGCTTAAACCAAAACCGGCTAGTAAAAACTGTCCGATCCTGATCCGTGCAATACCGCACGTATCTGATCGAACCTTGCCATATATCCATACGGCCACTAGTACAATGCTGTCCGATCCTGATCCGTGCAATACCGCACGTATCTGATCGGACCCTGCCATATCTCCATACGGCCTCTACAGCGTTTCGCCCGAAAGCTTGAGTAACTGAAAGTGTGGTGGACTATAAAGACTCGTCAATACTATGGCTGTGGATTTAACCACTAGCATGTCAGAAGTATAAGCCAATACGTAACGGGCCACCAGCTATTGACTAAAAGGGACGTCGATGAGTGAACTCATCCTGACACCCTACTGAGCCTGTCAGTGACAATATCCGTACAGTCCGGTCCGTTCGTCTACGAGCATCGCATGTCGGGCCTAGGGGGTTGGTAAAAGTCAGACCCCCAAAAGCGGTACAAGTCGTGTCGGAGTGTAGCCCAGAACACCCTGAGATACTACTGGAATACCTACCAGTAAATCTCCTGCCTTGGCCAAGGTCTTCGTGTAATGGCTCTCCTAGACACAGTGCGACCTCACCCCAATACCGGGAGAGACGAAACCCCCGAAGATCCGCTCACTGCCTCCATGTGGCTCGGGACTGTACCCAACTAAAACCTGTTTGCACGACTCCTTTGAGCCGTGGTAGGGCAGTAATCAAAGTACAGTGGGAACTCACACGAGGCAAATGACGATCCCCAGGTCGATGAACTAACCTGTACACATGTCACCTGGGAACTGCTATCTGACGTCAGGTATAAGACCAACTAGCATGTTCCCGGCGAGTCCTGTCCGGTGTACTCATAACCCAATGAGCACCTGTATACATCTTAGGTGAACCAACTGACACCAGTGGCTTGTGAGACCGGCCACCGCCCCTCGTCGGGGTCTCGACTGTATACACTAGTCTACTCTGGAGAATCGATGCCCTGTCTCGAAACTCCCACGACTAGGGACCTTTTAAGGATGTGCTTGTAGACTCCAGCTCTCACTTATATGATCGCCTTCATACTGCTGGCAGTCAAGCATGAATCCCAGGGCTCTATCAACGTGCAATAGCGACCTGTCAGGTCACCTAAAGCAGTACACGATGATAAAGGTAAACCAGATAGCATACTATCATCTCGAGTAAGACTGTTCCACCGGGATAGGTCCTCCCTCAATCATTGCAATCACGTGCCTGTGATCCAATAATTGACTCTGAGGGCACTATCTCCAACAATCTCCCACTTGCACTCAAGGCTAATTATTGCGATGTCGCATACTCACAGCCCGTGTGATACCGAACACCCAACTCCTCTACTAGTCAGTCTCATAAAGCTCGTTTGCGAGACTACTGCGTTCGAGGAATAGCCTCAGCGAGTGGATCCGCTCTGAAGTTTCTTTCTATGTCTCTCTAAATCTCAAGTTCGCGGAGAATGCCATCTCCCGAAATGAGCAATACCTGTCTTAGAATGTCTGGATGTCTGATGGGATCGAGCTCATAAATGAACTCCAAATCCAAACTTCTTAGACTGTATCGTCAACTGAACTTAATCAGTATCCTGCGCCATGCCACCCTCAGTATTGCCTTGGACCACCTGTCCAAAATACTGCCCCTCGTCAGAAGGAAAATTATAACTCTGACGATCACCCTGTCGTCCATGTCACCTTGGAAGCCTGGAATGATAACTGTCTCCCTAATGAGGCTGTCGTTATCATATCCCTAGAACATCCACTTATGTTCTAAAACTGCTTCCGACTGTTCCTCCAGGATTGGATCAATATCAACTTATTGCATCTAGTGCAAGAACAACATCTGGTGTGGTACTTGACATCTCATGATTGACTCAATTGCCTAAGCAAGTGATCTGCCAATCATGCACATCCCTCTCTACTTTAGTCTATAAGACACCTTTAGAGAGGGTGACTCCATCACCTGCAGGTACACCACCGTTCCAGGAGTCGTCTATTCTAAATACTCTTAGAATGCTGTCAAAGTACCCAGATTGGGAAACTACCCAAATCCAGATCTAAAACCATAGATCTAGTAACCAGTATGTCTGATATAATGTCCAAGTCCCATGTGGAGAAACCACTGTGTGACGACCAAAGACCGATCGTAGTATAGGAATATCACTTCCTACTACCTTCTCAACAGATCCATCCCCTATTCTGATGACGTCAAACCTATGACTGTCACATCAGAAGCAGATGATCTAACTCCGCTATATCTGCTTTAGTCTATAAATAGACATAAGCCTGACGTCCACCAATGCTTCCGCTGCTCCCACTGACTACGAAAACCCTCTGGCAGAGTCATATAGATGTGCACTTCTAAAGCTAGTTTAGAACGACGCTATACTCATCCTCCTGCCGGGTCTCGCAGCCTGGAACAACAACAGTGGCAAGTGTGGGTAAACAAGAACTTCCCTGTCACCGTCTTTGAGGCTACCGGAGTACCTCTCGGGTGCTTGAAGTTACCCACCTTATCTGCGGAGTGGCCAATGGAATGTCAAACCAGATTGAATCTTTAGGTTCCTTATCAAATCTTCAGTAATCGTTTGTGGTTCTGGAATCACTTCCAGTTCTACCATACTCCCACTACTGTTTTTGAAAAAATCCATTTTTATTAAAACTGTGGCGAGTCAAGAACAATATCACTATTGATCTTTCTTATGGTAGAAAATCAACCCTCGTCATAGCCTGGGTCAACCCACAAACAGCCATTACAGAAATGTGCCTTGAGTTATCCAGAGTCTGGTTTTAATCATAAGCCGGACAACACCCCGTACCTTAACAATGTTAAGATATGAACTGTACTATATCCAATATAGAACCAGAGGCACTGATTTAATTGAACCAGATTCAAATCATGCAGCTATCTCCAGTGCATGTCAACTAAATGGAAGGATGCCGATCAGCGTTACTCAACTTAGGAATGCTTCCAATTATGAGTAACCTGAAAGAGAAGCAATTTCTCTTTATTATTACTATCAACTGAATACCATACACAAGTATCTACATCTTCAATCACCTTGAAGAATCCCGATATTTGCTACACCTGGTTCTCTACTCTATTCAAATACCTATAACTCCTCAAAACTTAGACCCTGTGTTTCTACGAAACACATGTCTAAGAACTAGAGAAGTTAAAAGTAAACAGAATATAGTATAAGGACCAACCCCTCTGTCCTAATGGACACTGGACAACATACAACACTCTGTATAAGTCCGCTGAGTCTAACAACTCTTTCACTGTGTGTCGTAGGTTGAAAGCTGTACTTATGGTTAAGAAGCATTACACCGCTGTTTAATGCTCCTTACCTAACCATCCACTGATATAGGTAAATGTCATCGACATAATATCAAAAGGTATATCTCACTCTATGAAAATAGACGTACAGATATATCAATTTGAAATTGGTGCACAACAGCGGATATTCAAAACCAAATATTTGCCGACCGGCAAACAGCCCAGATGATCTCCTCAAATATCACCGATTACAACGAATCCCGATATAATGAGGATGATTACCCTATTCCCAATAACTTACTCCCACTCATCATCTGTAAAACCATACAGATGTGAGAATCAAACCTGGTAAATACATACCCTGGAGCAAGTGTCTAATCGGGAAATCAGTTTTCCTTTAACAGTACACAGTAGAACCGAAACATTGAAATGTTTCGATGGGGTATCTTGGTATTCCTAGTAATGCCTCTACCATTATCCAGATTCACAACTATAACCGTATAATTCTTTGCCACCTCTTCAAATCCCTTTATATGTCTTTAGTCATTACCTTCTGCACACCCCTTTAGGCCAAATGGTTTTCTTCCTTCCCTACCTTCGGCACCAGCCTATGGTTTGGAAGAAGACTATCCAATAAGCATAATGGGTGTACTGTCCTAGTCCTAGGAGCACTCGCAATGCGAGAGAAGGTGAAAACAAAAGACAACCGAATAAACCTTATTCCTATTTCTCCTGGACCAGAATCCATCCCCGAACTGGAACAAGTTCCTTTCGAGTTCGTATATAACCATACGATGGAGTATCCAATAAACTGTGGATCTTCATAGTGATACGGAGTGTCCTGGAGAAATACAAAGGTGATTTAGGATTGGCGAAGAAATATTTGGTTTGGTCGTGAATATCAGTCGCAATTTACTCTGCCCTCTTACTAATCCCTTGCTTTGTCTTAATCTTAATACCTTCTGCACACCGTTTAGGCTAATTGGTTTTCTTCATTCCCTACCGGTCGGCACCAGCCTAAGGTTTGGAAGAAGACTATCCAATTTGCATAATAGGTGTACTATCTCCTAAACCAAGGAGTACTCACAACTTGAGAAAAGGTAAAAGGGAAAAGACAACTGAATAATCCTATCCGTTTTCTCCAGAACCGGAAACCATCCTCGAATCCCTTCGAGTTCGTATCTAACCATACGATGGTTTTGTCCAATGGAAGTGGACGTTCGTAGTAATACGGGGTGTCCTGGAGAAAAGGGTAAAAGTAGGAGTGGCAATGAGGTCTGCAACTCTGACAATCCAAAAGCCAGTGTTAAGAAGGTTCGGTCAACTTGGTCTCTGAGTCAAAGTCTAGGGTCGGGTCAATGGTCGCTGCCAGAGAGAGAGAGAAAAGAAACACTCAGCGTGCACTCTAACCAAGATCAGAATGGTTACCAATTTATCTAATCTGGAAACCTCCCACTGTACCTCAAATTCTCCTCCAAACCTGAAAGAAGAATTAGTCGGGGTCACCCGAGGAGTAAACCAACTCATCAGTGGGAATCGGGATCCAACTATCATCGCATGATAACGTGACGGAATCCGCTCACGGTATCACACTCCAGAAGGTATGCGCATATCTGGCAAGTTTCAGTTCTTTTGAAACTCCCGATGTGATTTTTACCCCATGCTCTTATGACCTTGACTTTGGCCAACAAATCATAAGTCACATGTCAAGTTCTGCCCGTCATTCTCCAGGTTAATTTGAATCCACCCGTACCTACCCTTGACTTTGGCCAACAAGGCAGTACGACTGTTCCAAACCAACGCATCTATCTATGCTGCATATGAATAACCAACAGCTACCAAACACTGTGCCTTGACTTTGGCCAACAAACACAGCTTGAATACTATTGACTACCCATATGAAACGACGGAGGGCTACGAATGGTTTCTGGCGAAAACCTTTAACGTAATGAACTTGATATCGTTGAAGGAACGGATAGCTTTATAAAAATATAGTGATGAAAACCTTTACTAAAGAGGTCACTCCCGGTGAAGGGATCTCGGCTCTTTCCCCGTAGAATGGGGTGCAGGATATTCCAAATGAATACCGCGATGCAAAGCAAAAGTAATCGGCTATAGTGAAGTTACTGCCCTGACGCAAACTTTTGTCCAAGGGGTCACTCCCGGTGAAGGGATCTCGGCCCTTGCCTCGTCGACTGAGGAGCAGGATATTCCAAATGAATACCACGATGCAATACAAAAGTAAACGTCCTTGCAATAACAGCTTTTTGAAAAGTGTTCCAACAACATCAGAATAGGTTTGTTTAACTTGCATTGATCCGAATCAATGCAGTCCCATCAATTGATCACACCACAAAGAACGAAAATATACTGACGTACGTATATGCCATCCGCATTCGCCACTGGGTCCCGTCATCACTCGTTAGGTTAGCTTACTAACGACAGAGCGGGGACTGGACTAGCGCGGATGAAAAACATATACAACATCTACTAATATATATACCAATATATTATATTTCGCTCAAGGCGTGAAAAGAAATGCAACATCACAGAAATGTACAGCATCACAGAACAATACAGATATCTGGGATCCCCGGGTTTCACAGAGCCATTACTGAAACCCGACGTTCCCCTGGTCGTGTGGATAGCCTGTGCAATGAAAACCTAGACCCCTACGGGCGCGGCAAGTCACCCGCCAAAACCTGAAGCGAGGCAGCCCCCTTCAGCTCCGTGAATGGACCACCCAGCACTCCACGGAATCCGGCAACTTGGGCACCCCTCCTGGGTCAACCAGTACCCCCTACGAGTGCGGCGAATAGCCCGCCAATCCTAGAGTGAAGCCCTCTCCGTCCCAATGCCATGAGATGCGGGCTTGTTGCCCTCTAGAACCCGGCCATCCGTGCACCCCACCGCGGGGTAAACCTAGTACAGAATGTAAAATATACATACACCGGGTACATCGACCGCAACCAGGTCGTGCCCCAAAATAATAATACAATCAGGCAGTGACGGCAGTCCACATGTCGGACGCTCGCCCCGCAATATCAAAAGTACATAAACAACAACACTGTACTAGTATTGCATCCAGGCTATCCCCATGACCGATCCGCAGCATCACAGCATAAACAAAGAACATCAACGTGAAAGTCACGTTCGCAAATCCGTCTAACCGGGCTATAGCAGTTAGACCGGATTTACCGATCGAGTGACATTCACGGTCGCAGATATAATGTAAATACTGTGAAAAATGTGTTTAAAATTTTCCGATTGACCAAAAATTAACAAGTGGGCCCCCAATCAAAACTGTAGCACTCACAGAAAACCTGGGCCCAATTTTAATATTCCAAAACCCATATTTTAATCCCAGAAAGCCTCTGTAAAAAATTGGTGCAGTGATCTCTACAGTTCGCGGCGGAAGGGCGGCGGAATGGGGGTTTGTGCGGCGCTTCCGCGCTCCAACTGTGGAATCACTTCATCGAAATTTTACAGAGTTCATAGATTTTCCAGTACATCAATATTTTACAACCTGAAAAATTTTTCGAGACCAAAATATTTCAACAGAAACTGATGTGAACAAAAATGCAAGTTTTGGAATTTTGGTCGATCGGAAATGCAAAACACATCAAACGAAGCTAGACGAAGTTAATGGCGAGGCTCTGATACCACTGTAAGTGCACGGCGGCGCCCCGGCCGTCAATCCGACGCCGGAATGCGGAAGCGGTGATAAACTTTAATTTTTGCGGACTTTGCAAACCGGCACCACCGCGCACTAAACACCCGGATCGTGCCATTAAACTAGTCTAAGCTAACAAGAGGATGGGTTAGAGATATACCGACTGATCCGAGTCCTCCGGTCTTCATCTCCACTCCGATCTCCTCGCGGGATCTCCGTCCGTCTCCTCCTCGTCGGAAAGGGCACCACGAAGCCGGGTACTTTTACGGGCTCCCACCTCAATACCGAGGCAACTCGGGCGCGAAGCTGGCGAATCGACGCGTCCAAGATTTGCTGTAGGAATATAGTGTAGAGTGTATGTCTCACTTTGGGGTTTGTTGCCATTTGTGGATGATGGAGGAAACAAGACAAGAAAAAATGGTGCTTGCATTTTTCTTAACATGAAATGAGATCAAGAAAATGAAACACTCTCAAGGATGAAGATGAAACTCTCTTCTTCTCTTTTCTTTCTCTCTTTCTTTTTCTCAACCATCAAACAAACTCTCTCTTCAAGTGAAGTATAAAATGGTGGAGCAAAAACAATATGATAGCAAGAGGGAGGTGAGTGTAGGAAGCAAAAAGTGGTGACCACATCCTAAAACATAATCATCACTAAATCAACATCAAACCTCACATCATTTCTAATCTCATCAAATCACATAAAAGCATGAAAAGCAAAGATGCTTATCATATCAACCCTTATGCAAAAAAGTCCTCCACAAAGTGTAATTTGCAAAACTGCAAATTACCCCCCCATCGGAAAAGTCCGGCCGGGAAAGAACAAAGGAAAACCGGCCGGAACGGAAAGCAAACTGGCAACTCCAGAAAACTGGTCCCGTAATAAATTACAGGAAAACCCCATACTGTGCATACACACCCGCATCTGTATTCCGTCCGGATACAAATGCAATGAGACAAAATCTACACTGTACTAAACTAGGACCGGCTTAAACCAAAACCGGCTAGTAAAAACTGTCCGATCCTGATCCGTGCAATACCGCACGTATCTGATCGAACCTTGCCATATATCCATACGGCCACTAGTACAATGCTGTCCGATCCTGATCCGTGCAATACCGCACGTATCTGATCGGACCCTGCCATATCTCCATACGGCCTCTACAGCGTTTCGCCCGAAAGCTTGAGTAACTGAAAGTGTGGTGGACTTTAAAGACTCGTCAATACTATGGCTGTGGATTTAACCACTAGCACGTCAGAGGTATAAGCCAATACGTAACGGGCCACCAGCTATTGACTAAAAGGGACGTCGATGAGTGAACTCATCCTGACACCCTACTGAGCCTGTCAGTGACAATATCCGTACAGTCCGGTCCGTTCGTCTACGAGCATCGCATGTCGGGCCTAGGGGGTTGGTAAAAGTCAGACCCCCAAAAGCGGTACAAGTCGTGTCGGAGTGTAGCCCAGAACACCCTGAGATACTACTGGAATACCTACCAGTAAATCTCCTGCCTTGGCCAAGGTCTTCGTGTAATGGCTCTCCTAGACACAGTGCGACCTCACCCCAATACCGGGAGAGACGAAACCCCCGAAGATCCGCTCACTGCTTCCATGTGGCTCGGGACTGTACCCAACTAAAACCTGTTTGCACGACTCCTTTGAGCCGTGGTAGGGCAGTAATCAAAGTACAGTGGGAACTCACACGAGGCAAATGACGATCCCCAGGTCGATGAACTAACCTGTACACATGTCACCTGGGAACTGCTATCTGACGTCAGGTATAAGACCAACTAGCATGTTCCCGGCGAGTCCTGTCCGGTGTACTCATAACCCAATGAGCACCTGTATACATCTTAGGTGAACCAACTGACACCAGTGGCTTGTGAGACCGGCCACCGCCCCTCGTCGGGGTCTCGACTGTATACACTAGTCTACTCTGGAGAATCGATGCCCTGTCTCGAAACTCCCACGACTAGGGACCTTTTAAGGATGTGCTTGTAGACTCCAGCTCTCACTTATATGATCGCCCTCATACTGCTGGCAGTCAAGCATGAATCCCAGGGCTTTATCAACGTGCAATAGCGACCTGTCAGGTCACCTAAAGCAGTACACGATGATAAAGGTAAACCAGATAGCATACTATCATCTCGAGTAAGACTGTTCCACCGGGATAGGTCCTCCCTCAATCCTTGCAATCACGTGCCTGTGATCCAATAATTGACTCTGAGGGCACTATCTCCAACAATCACGTCACAGAATATCAGCAGCAAAAGATAACATATGAAATATTGGATATACTAGGAGGTCCGTGTTTTATTTTGAGCCTGTATAAAACACGGATTCCGCGGTCGCGATGAATAGCCAAACCCACATCCCTAGACCTCTACGAGAGCAGTAAGCAACCCTACCAATTCTAGGGTTAGAAGACCCGGTCTCGACTCCTCGAGATGGCCTCCCACTGGACCCTAGAACCCGGTTGCTTGTGCTCCCCTCCTTGGGTCTATCCTAATGCGAAAAAGTAAATAATATATACTGGTGATATCATCCTCAACCTGGAAGTGCCCCAATAAAAAAATATTACATACAATGAATTTTACATGAATGAAAATGAAAACCCTCATCTCATATAAAACCCCCGGCCATTCAAACCATGACGATCCAATATAACATATCACAGCAACACATAATATCACATGTCATCAACGTAAGTAAATATGCGTATCCCAATTGTCGTTGATGTATAACAACGAAACCGGCGATGCACCACATATTACACTTATGGTCGTAGAAAAGAAAGTGAAAAATTACAATATTTGGAATCCACAATCACCTTAGACATCATATACTCGAAATATCACATATTACGGATTTCATGCCTAACTATATGAATTCCACATATTGTATCATATTCCAGATAACTACATAATGTTAAACTTTCCGATCCAATAGGCAAACACCCAAAATTTTCCAAATAGCTCAACACTTGAGTGGAGTTCAAAAGGTCCAAGAACATACCACAGCTCCTATGAACCAGCCGTAGAAGGGTCAACCAATGCCTCACATGTGGCACCGCTGAACTACCACAAACCCTAGGTTTAGTGGCGGTTCTGACGGTCACATAATTGAGTTAAGATTTCATTTTTCTAGAGGGTTCACAGAATCGCTTGCATGATTTTCTGAAAGTTTTAAACTAAGGAAAAATCCAACACTTGGAAAAATTTTAGTAAGGGAAAAAGTGAGTTATTGATATCCGTTCGAACTTTTTAACACCGTCTAAATAATCCGAAAACAAACTAGAATTACGAATATGAAACAGTCCGAGTTGCCTATGCAGAAAATTAACATCATATGCAATTTTAGAAAAAACAAACAACACCTGAAACCCTAAAACCCAGAGACTGGAACACCACCAAAATTTGAAGCCTAAACTTGAAAATCCACCCGAGCTCGCCGGATTTAAGCCTATTGTGGCCTGCCAAAACTGCTCAAAAGCTCTCTAAATTTTGGTGATGTTCATGTTATATCACATATAATATTCTGCAGTTGTTTAAAAAAATTTTAGAGCATTTTTCAAATTCGACAGAAACTAGGTAATTTGGTTTCAAGTTTCGGATTCATTTCGGTTTCGTAATCTAATAAGACCCGTCTAATTCTCTAGCTTGGCTCTGATACCACTGTAGGGTTATTTATCACAACAGCAAGGTTTCGGGTGGTATCGTCCATACCAATTTTAAATTTTTGTCATGTTTAAACAACCCTAAACAAGATCTTTAACTAGAGAATCAAACTAGAACATCAAGCAAATATCTTTACTACTAAGTGATAGGGATTACAACTTTTGTAGTCCGTTCCTTCGCTTCATAAGCTAGTAGTTGTGGTCCCTTCGCTGCGATCATCAAACTCTCGAACTCTAGAGAGGCTCCATGTAGTGAATGATGCATCCTTACTAGAAGTCTTCACAATCCAAGATGATCTACCTTAAGGAAACAACAACTCAAGCTAACTCTTCACTAATGTAGAATTAGTGAAGCTAACACACTAATCTATATGGCTAGTATAGAAGAAGATGATGAAGTAGGAAGTGGGCCCTCTTTAGTTTTCTTTTTCTCACAATTTTTCTTCTCTTTCTCAAAACCTAGAGAGAGAGCTTGAAGGAGATGAAGGAGGAAGAAGATGAATGAATGAGATGAGGTTAGAAATGCAACCTTGGGTTAATATGTGTCATGGCTAACTTATGTAGAGAATTGACCATGGCAATAAGTGATTAGGGTTAGGTTAATAAATATCTTAGCAATGACAAAATTGGTGGACTTAGTCAAAGCATCTTGAAGTTTCTACAAAGCTCATCCATGACTTAATCCATTCAATTTTGAATTACCAAAATAAATATAAATCCAACCATAATAACAAGTATGGTATCATTCTCATACACCCAAGTTTGCATGTGTAACCAAGCATGTCACAAAAAGAAAATAATACAATTAACATATATCATATATATATCAATGTATTATCAAGTGAGAAAAAGAAATTCTTAAGTGAGCTAATATTAGTTAATGTAATTTAATATATCAAATATATAATTCTACATTAAATTATTAAATCAAAACATGATTTAATAATCCGGCTATAACCGACTAACATAATATGTATCATTTTATCGAATCAACACTTGATCCGATAACCCGGCTATATCACATATAACCGGCCGATATCACATATCGCGAGAATATAATATGGTATCACAAACCGTATTAATCTCGGTCCCGCACATATCACATATGTGCTCTTACTTCGTTTCGCCTGAGCCAGGAAACCTCTGTGTAGGACTCTAAAGACTCGTCGATACGCCGGCAGTAGGTGATGATCATATCAAACACCCACAAGCTGCAAACGGTCAGCTAAACGTAATAGCCATCCGGGTATTTAGCGATCAGAAGATCAACAAGCAAACCTGCACACACTCCTGTGAATCCAATCAGTAACATTACCGTACAGTCCGGTCTCTCTGTCTGATATGTCGCATATCCAGTCTAGGGGTGGTAAACGTCAGACCCCAGTAACCGATAAGTTGTGTCGATGTGAGTCTCATAACGGGTCGAGAAACTACTGATAACACTTACCAGTAGATCACCATATCATCCCTGGCCAGGGACTTCCAGTTATAGCCAATCGAACACAGCGCAACATCAACCCCCAATACCGGGAGAGACAAAACCCCTCCTATCGCTCATTGCCTCCATGTAATTCGGGACTGTACCCAAAAGCCACCGTTTTGCACGTTCTCATGAACGTGGTAAGGTGGAAATCAAAGCACAGTGGGAATCACATAAGACTCTATGACGATCCCGGGTCTACAGACTAACTTGTACCAGTGTCACCAGAGAACTGCTATCTGATGATAGGTATAATACCATCTAGGAGTTCTCGGTGAGTCCGTTCAGTGTACCCAGTCTCCACTGAGCACCCATACACCATCTTTGATGTCAAACACCAATGGATGTGGGATCATCCATCGCCCATCATATGAGTCAAGATACGTATACGTTTGTCTACTCTAGAGTATCGATGCCCTGTCTCGATACACCCTCGACTAGGAACAATTATAGGATGTACTCGTGGACTACCCTAGCCCTACTAGTATGATCTGCATCATAGTCCTAGTAGTCAAGTACATATCCTAAGGGCTTTATCAACATGTGAGAGCAAAACAGTAACCCAATACAAGTCAACATGTTAAGACAAAGTGAAACCAGATAGCAAACTATCATGTCAAGCAAGAAAGTCCTTTCTATATATATCCAAGCATCCACTACAATATATATCATATGTACAATAATGGCCTCTAGGGCATATACATAACTAACAATCTCCCACTTGCACTAAAGCCAACTGTTGTAGTATCTCATACCCAACATCCCGAAGAGTCTCTCAAATTGTATCTGGGGTATGGCCTTCGTGAGTGGATCCGCAGTGTTGTCTTTCGTGTCAGCTCTCCTGACCTCGATCTCTCGGCGATCAACTATCTCCTGGATCAGGTGATACCGTCTCAGAATATGCCTGGATCTCTGATGGGACCTGGGTTTCTTGGCCAAAACCACAGCTCCATTGTTATCACAATACAAAGGTATTGGATGCTCAATAGAAGGAACCACACCAAGTTTATGTAACGTTTTAGAAATCGTTTTGCGAATTTTTCCGTTTTAGGGCAAAATTGTCGGTATTTTCCGTTTTAACCCGATTTCGATCAAACGTCCGTATAACCTTGCCGGCACCTTTTTTTTAGCTAAAATAAAACTTGTGCGCGAACTTTAGGGGTATTTGGGAGGTTTTGGTTCAGATTGAATTTTTCCGAAATAAAATATTATTTTAAGCGGTATTTGGTACACGTAAATCGAGAAATTTCTTTTCTCAAGAATAAATTTATTTTTTGTCACTAGAATATTTTGGAAAGATCTTTTTAAATATCTAGATATTTTTTTGAGTGCAAAAGGTTTTATTTTAAAAAGAAAGGAAAATGTGTAAAGGTGGCAAAGTGCATTTATTAGCATTTATTACTCTTTTTCCTAGCAATTTCTTCACAAAAAATTCACAAAAATACCCCCTCACCCCCTTGGCCGGCCCTTCCCTTCCCCTTGCTGCCCTCCATCATTTCCACCCCTTTTCAACTCATTTTGCATAAAATAAATCATGAAAAATCCAAATAAATTCATAGAAAATTCAAATATAATCATTTTCCTTCATTTCCTTCACTAATCCTTCTTAGATCTTCAATAAAGCTTGGTTTTTTATGCTAAGATGTTGGATTAAGTTTCATTTTGTGTTCTTGGGGAGGTATAATTCTTACCTTAATCCTTTTATATTTGCTTTAATCTAATTCTAGCTAATTTAGTTAGCTAATTATGTGTTTAGTTTAGTTTTTAAATTATGATTAATTCATTTATATTTGGTTTAAGAAATTCATGTTAGGGTTAAATTTTGTTTAAGTGTTTAGTGTTCATTTGAAGTTTTAATTTGTGTTTTGGAGAAGATTAACCTAGTAGAAGATGTTAATTTTTGCTTTGAACACTTTGTTTAATTATGCGATTAGCTTACTAGGTTTTTGCTAAAACATAATTAGCGAGTGTTAAAAATTTAGAAATGGTTTAGATAGCTTAGTTAAGCTATTATAAGGTGTTTGTAATCGCTAGATATGCGTTAGCTTGAAACTAGTGCGAAATATTGCGATAGGTTGCTTACTAGATTTCGGGGTTTTTCCGACGTGAGTTCGATTGGTCGTTGCGAGATTATATCTATTGTATTCATCGTAATTTTTGTGTTGTGTTGCGCGATCGGGACAATCGGGGTCTAGACTTATTGTTTTGTAGTTTAGCGACCCCAATTAAGGGTTTTGGCCGATGTCGTGCGCGATAGATGCGCTAAGCGCGCAGTGTAATTTTCTAGGCGTTTTCATCGCGTTTCGTTGTCTTTTCGTCATTGTAGGATTTTTGCTTATGCGATGTGTTTTT
Source organism: Agapanthus africanus (assembly GCA_030015575.1). Classification (NCBI taxonomy): domain Eukaryota; kingdom Viridiplantae; phylum Streptophyta; class Magnoliopsida; order Asparagales; family Amaryllidaceae; genus Agapanthus; species Agapanthus africanus. The sequence goes on from JASDDO010000029.1 coordinate 363,282,231, forward strand.
GAAATTTTAGGTTCGCAAGCGGGGACTTCGGACGCTACGACAACGGAAAACAGGTGGTAGGCTTCACTTAGCCAGGAGCGTTGGTGAGTAAATTTAACATCTACAGGGAAATCGCCCGCATGGCGTTATGCGTCTGGACTAGAGATGTTATTTCTGTCGCATATTCTACGTCATTTTTAGAATTGCGCATTTACCCTATTACTTAGATATTGTTGTGCTTGGACTAGTATCCTTAGGACACTGCACATATTATTGACGATTCATGTTGCACGAGCACTGATTGTATGCTACACACACCGTCAATAATTTCCATGTCACGCACAACCCACATATAGAAATGCTATTGTTGGTTAGGAATATTGAGACAATGATTCATATTTCTTATCATATATGACATTTAGTATACCTGTATATCCACATGCTTACACATATGCCTTCACATACTTACATGTTAGATACCTGTATACCTATAGAGTATCGTACCATTAGTGAAAGGTACATACACACTTTATGTCATAGCTACAGGTATACCTTGCACATATTTTTCACTTATACCCAGGGGGTATACTATATCATTACTCATAGGTAGATACATATATCTTGCTATACCTTTATGTTTTCACATACATCTGGTTATAGCTACATGTTTACCTTTACTTGATATTATTTAGAATTGGAGAAAATAGAAACCGCATGATTTTTATATTAACTTGTTGCAGTTAATTATCGGCTTTTCCTTATATGCTTACTGTTCCCCTCCGAAAGGCGGCGCACAGGACTGCGATGTCCTGACGCTGAGATTCGGGGCAGATGCTATTTGGTTTTATCCGTCCACCTCTCCGAAGATGCCAAGTTGATTTATGGAATCGTGTATCGGAGGTTTAGACGGATGCGGCCGATATAGCAGACTTCGTCAGATTCTCCCTCACTTGAGGGGTTTTTGATTGTGGGGACGCTCTTCCCTGCAGGCGCAAGCCCCTGCAGTTAATTACGCTACTGCATCGCGGTAACAACTTTCTCCTTCTCCAGAATTTCACTTCGTGTCGTGTGTGTTTGTTTTGTTTGTGATTGCCCGTGGATTGTATACGGAGACTGAGTAATGCCGTCGCCCGTAGGACGTGGATTAGTCCAAATCCGTATTTACTTAGATTTGGGTTTGGTGTTTTTTAGTTTAAGGATGCGTTAGCCTCCTTGAGGCTAAGATCAACTTAAGCGTGATTCATTTAATATATGGTCGTCGAGACTCGTCACCTCTCTGACGTCGTTGAGAGATTACAACGACAAGTGTCAGAGGAGTTTGGAGATGTACCCTCGAACCGAAGTTGATTTAGATTTTTATGGTCCATTTGAGTATTTAAGGATATATTAGCCGTGTTTGGGGGTAAGACTAGCTTAAACGGTTGTTAAGGATACATTAACCCAGTTTGGGACTAAGATCGACTTAACGGGATCGTTTAGATCCGACAAAAGAGCATGCGGGCTCTGTTGTGCCAATTTAGGGACGTGGTGGTCCGATATTAGTTTAGGGACGTTTCGGTCCGATATTAGTTAGGGACGTTTCGGTCTGATATTAGTTTAGGGACGTTTCGGTCCATCGCCAGTTTAAGGACGTGGTGGTCCAATATTAGTTTAGGGACGTTTCGGTCCGATTTTAGTTTAGGGACGTTTCGGTCCGTCGCCAGTTTAAGGACGTGGTGGTCCAATATTAGTTTAGGGACGTTTCGGTCCGATGTTAGTTTAGGGACGTTTCGGTCCGATGTTAGTTTAGGGACGTTTCGGTCCGATATTGGGTGTATGGCCGTTGGGACCCGTCACCTCTTTGACGTCGTTGAGGAATTACAACGATGGATGTCAAAGGAGTTCGGAGATGTACCCTCGAACCGGATGTAGATTGATTTAGGAGAGCCATTTTGCTCAGCCAATTTAATTTAAGGACTTATGGCCACGATTGGACTAAGTCCAGTAAAAAAATGTCCAACATTGCTTTTGCATTTCCTTTTATTTTTATTTGGGCTTTGCCCAGAAAAGATGTAGGGCATCAATTTGTTTTGGGCTCTGTTCTTTATGAATGATGCAGAGCATCAATTTTATATGAGCTCAGCCCTTTTATTGCTTTGCAATTTATTTTGGCCTGCTAGGTCTTTTTGATTTGGGCCTGGCCCTTCAAGTAATGCATTGCATTTGTGCAAAACACCAAGAATCTTTTAGATTCAAGGAAAGGAGTGCAGAGCACTTTTTAATTTCTTGATCTAAATTTAGATCAAAGAGAAGAAGAAAAAATCTTTTCTTTCTTTCTATCTCAGAGAACCAGAGGTTCTCTAGCAAGTGCAAGGCACTATTTTTTTTATTATTTTTATTTATTTATTTTTATTTATTGAAGATCACTGATTTTGTCTTTTAGATCAATGATCTATTCCTAAGAGAATTTTCTCTTATTTCAAAGGTTTTTACCTTCTTCTTTGTGTTCTCAAGAATTTCTCTTCTCCTTTTTTTTTAATCCAATTGTCTATCCCTTTGAAATGGGGTCTGGGGTCCTTTTTATAGTGCTCAAAAATCAGTTAAATTTGTTAAAAAGATCTTTTCTGAGTGATTTGGGGAATTTTCCCCACCGTTGGATCTTTGATCCAAAGCCCCCTGTTTTACAGAACAAATCTTCTTGTTTAAACAAGAACAGAAAAAATATCCTTAAATCTTCGCTCTGTTGTTGCGCAACTCACCAGCGTGTGACACGTGTCGCGCAGTGAAGCGCTTGCGCAACTGCGCAGACACGTGTCGCGCAGCGGTGCGCTTGCGCTTGCGCAGTTGAACGTTGCTTATGTTTTTTAAAGAGCCTTGCTCTGATTGGACGTACTGCCTTGGGCGTTGTGCTGCCGTGTCAACTTCTGACACGTGGCGCGTTGCGCGCAGCGCACGGGAACTGAAGCGTTGCTTCAAAATTTGAATTTTCAAAATTCAAGCAGAGCCTTGCTCTGATTGGGGGAACAAATGCCCCCCCACCGTTGCGCTCACGTGGCGCGCACGTGAGTGCAGCGGTGGCAAGATCCTGACTGTTGGATCATAAGGGTCAGTTGAAAAGGCGCAGGCGCCTATAAATAGGACCCTTGGTCCTTGGTAATTCTTTACCAATTTCAAGAATTTGAATTTCAAAGCCTTGCTCTTGCTTAAGAACTTCCAGAGCCTTGCTCTTGTGAGAACTTCAAAGTTCTAGTTTTAGAATCACTCTAGGTAAAATTAATTAAATTAAATTAATTTAAATTAAATTTAATTAACAGAGCCTTGCTCTTATAGATCTTTGATCTAAAAGAAAACCCCTTTGGGGTTTCTTCAACAGAGCCTTGCTCTCAAAAAATTTACAGATTTACAGAGATCTGATCCATGGGTTCTAACCCATGAACAGAGCATTGCTCTTAGATCAAATGTAGATCTTTTTAGATCTGATAAACGGAGAAATTTTTTTTTTTATAAGTTTTCATGGATTTTTCAAGATTCCAAAACTCTAAAAATAAAATTGATGGATCTTTCCACCATTACCATAGAGCTATGCTCTTTTAAGGAATCTTGTTCCCCTGAGACCAGAGTTTGACAAATGTCACTCTGTGATAGAGCTTTGCTCTGAAAGAGAATATTTCTCCTTGTCTCTAGGGATTTCCCATCAGTGAGGATATTCTTTTGGGGACCTTTTCATTAATTGACAGTCTCATCTAATGATGGGGTTGTCTTATTAAATGATGTACCGTCATCCAGATTTTGTGGGTCCCTCTTTTTGTCCCCTACCCATTACATCACAGTGTTGAGTAAGATTTCAAAATGCCAAGTGTCAGAACACTAACGGTTATTTTTATCTTTCTACAGGAAACATGTCTGACGACTTATCTTTCCCCTTTGTTCGCTCGGAAGGAGGGTTCCCCCATTCGCCGGTGGACCGGGTGGTGTTCGCCTTGATTAAAGATCACGATCCAGAGTGCAAGAGACTTCACCTGTGGGGAAGGTGGTACAGCCAAATCATCCAAGGCCGTCGCAGCTTCAGCTCCGCTTCGCCTTCTGAGCCCATAGTTACGATCCCTTATGCGGACAAGCCCCCGGTGGAGTATGCCGTGGAGGTTAAAAATTGGAATGCCGACGACCTCCTTCAGCCTGCAATCGGTGCCATTCCGGTGCAGCCGCCGCCGGCTATAGATATCTTGGGGAGGCGAATCTGTCAGGGTGAAGCACGCCCTTGGGGACAGGCTTATAACATTGGATTGATCCCGCGGCCGCTTGCCGGATATTTGCAATGGGCCCGTTACATTTTGGCGATGAAGAGGGCTCTCCTGACGACGATTGGTTTATACTCAGCTGTCTACGTCTCACTTTTCGAGTATCCCTCTCCTCCGACGTGGTGGATAAAGGCCTTCATCGAACAATGGAATATCCCTACCCATACCTTCCTGACAGCGGATAGGGAAGTCTCCATCTCTCTGGAGGAGTTTGCTGAGCTTTCAGGTCTGCCAATGAGGGGAGAACACTACGAGGAGCTGCTTCCTCCTGACGAGTATGTCTTTGCCACCAAGCAGCTTGTATTTGACTTAACTCCGGAAAATGCCATTCAGCATCAGCACCCGGGCTTGGTGAAGGTGTTGGAGATTTATGAGGAACTCCATTTGGAATCGGGCGACCGGGGCGTCAGTTTCACGGATTTCATTGCTCGTTTTATCCGCCCGGAGTTCCTATCAGAGCAGGGCGAGAAGTTCGCTCAGCTTGCTGACCCCTTTGGTTTCGGCTTGGACCGCCGACCTTCATCGGAAAATGACCAGCGGGATTTTTATTTCCCCGGCACTGCCAGCGTCCCTTTCTCAGAGATCGCCGTTCCTGGCATGGACGAGGAGACTTTTTTCATAGGGTTCTTGGGTCTATGGCTATGCAGCTTCGCGCTTCCCATGCACCCACGCTTCATGCGGTCCTCTGTCTTTTACCCGGCGCATCGAATGGCGGCTGGTTTACAGTTATCAGTAGGGATCGCCGGGCTGGCTTACCTCTACAATGGGCTTAGCGTAGCGGCGGATGCTAATGAGCCTGGGGTACAGCCTGCTAACTTCCCGATGCACTACTTCACTTCTTGGATGGAGCTGCATGTGCGAGGGGTGTTTGGTGCCCATAAGACTCCTCCGTTTTTTGAGAAATACAGACTCCCAAGAATCATGCGGTTGGTCGGGGCTTCAATTGTGGTTGCACCTCCGCGGGAGTCTAGGGGACTGCTCCTGCGTTCACATCTAGTCGGAGCGAAGACCTCTTTTGTGGATAAGGTCATCACCATAGGCTCCGAGACTACTAAGTCAGTGGTGTCGCTGCGTGATGACTTTAAGGGCGGGGTTTCTGTACTGAAGGCTCGGGAAATCCTTCACCTTTACTCCATTCGGCCGGGCTACCTAGTATTTAGGCAGAATGAGACAGCTCTCTTTATGAGGTATAACCCACATCGATTTGCCCGACAATCGAGTTACAATCAAGGGATCCCGATGGAAGCCTTTCTGGAAACACCCGCGGCCAACCAAGGGGGAATAAGGAATGCTATGCATCATTTCACCCGGCTCAATACAGGCTCTTATTTTTTTTATCAGTGAGCCTAGCTGTGCCCCTAAAATAATCCATCCGTATGTAGCCTGGTATGCGCATGCTATGGGCCCAATCATTTTAATGGAGAAACGCCTGCTGGTTGACCGTAGGGGTGCGCCTCCTGGTGGTGATCGCAAGGCTCCCTTGCAGCCAAGGCTCCCGGTCGTCCCTCCGCTAAAAGAGGCTGGAGTCGCTCGACCCCGCGTGTTGAGCCCCCCGCGGGGATTGCCACTGCCTACTACGGTGGATGCACCGCCAGCGCCCCGTGCTCCCACGAAGACGGTTAATGTGGTATCACCAGGGTCCGGCGCAGGAGCAGAGATCGGGACCCGCCGCCCTAAAGTGGCTGCCAAGCGCAAATCCGCTCCGGGTGGGCCTAAAGCTGGTGGACAGCAGAAGAAGAAGAAGTCCGCTCTTTCCCTCGATGCGATCCTCAGCTTAAAGCCTGCGGCTCCTCCCGCCGAGGCCATATGTGAATACGGCAGCAATGAGGGTTTGTGGTAGATCCTGCGGACACCAATCTGGCTGCCGCCATTGCAGCTTCGGAGCGATCGGCTAGGCTCGAAGCGATGCTAAGCAAACTCGCTGAGTCCGGTAATCATCAGACGCTTCATTTGTCATTTTACCGCACCTTGTATTATTATCTTTAACTAACATTTGCTCCATTTTCAACAGGTGTCTCTACTGAAGAGGCTATTGCTGCCTCCCTGAAAACCTTCCAGGAGGAGGAGGAGAAGCATGCCCTAGCAGGCGCTGGTATGTTTCACCCCTTTCTCTTTTATAAGGAAAGTTTGTTGTCTTTTTATGATGGTCAACCTAACCTTCTTTCGTTTCTTAGCAGGGGTTATATCAGTTGATGCGGGGATCCTTCCCGAGCCTGTTACTGAAGTCCCGGCTTTGTCGAAGTTGCCGCAAGAGCCTCGGCTTGACAAAACGACGAGGGATGCCCTGAAAACCTTAGAGGCTTCCCTATTCACGGACGAGGACACCTCAATTAGGGAAGCTCTAGTGGCATCCGTCTCAACGGCTCGGGAGGAGCGGAAGCGGTTGAGACGCGAAGCAAAGGCGCGTAGAGCTGCTTTGGCCGCGGGAGCGGGTCCCAGTACCATTCCTCGCGCTGACACTCCTTCTGAAAAGGCCTCTGTCGCCCTGTCTACTGCTTATAGGCAAGTGGCGCGCGCGGCCCGAAGTGCAAACAATAAATCCCCTTCAGGTAGCATCTCTTTCAGAACCTTGTTGTAAGAATTATTATAAAGCCATTGGCTTATATGCATTCCATCTTGCAGGACCAAGTCCGACTGAGGGGGAGGCGGAGACCGTTGAACCCAGGGAAACGGCGGAAGCAGTGCCTGCCGAACCTGAGCCGACGGTGAGGCGCGTCATTGGGGCCACGGGACCTGAAACAGAGGTTGAGGAATCCGCCGCCGAGAGGGTCATTGATACCGCTCCTGACGTGGCGGTAGATGAGATGATTGTCTCAACCGAGGCGAAGGCGGTAGAGGGCGAAGCGCTCGAGGCTGGAGACCTCGCGGTGACGGTGGACGAGACAACCGTGACCGCAGAAACCGAGGGAGTATCGGGTGAGGCGGCCACGATTCCTGAGGAGGAGCGAACCGCTCTTTCTAAGGAATCTGGTAATACTCCGATCATAGCCCTCCCCGCGTATGGTTCCTTGCCGTCTTCCGGGCTCGCGAGCACAACAACGGTTCCCATCGAGTCGGGTGATGAGGCTACGGGTGGTGGTCTCATGTCGATGGATGAGGGGATTGCTTCAGTTTCTGCTGGTAGCTCGTCAGGTAAATTTTTTTTTTTTCACCAGCGTTCCCCCTTTTTTATATATCTTGCGATCTCTTCTAACAAGCTTATCTTTGCAGGTGCGGCCAGTGCCGATGCACCTTTGCTCGAGGTGGCACCGTCGACTACTGCTTTGGCGGTGGTCACCTCCCCGCCTTCCCTTGTACCATCACGGATGTTGGAAGGTATGGATTCATGACTCATGCATTAATCTTTCAAAAATGTAGCTTTGTACTAACGTTATACCATTGTGTCTTTGCAGGAGTGCTCTTCGATCATTTATATCAAGTGTTGCTCCCACACTTCTCTTTCCCATCCGAGCTCGGTTCTCCTTCTGGTGGCGCCGGTGAGTATACCTTCACTATAATATCTTTACTTACCCCCTTTTTTCTAGCAATGGGATAATTTCTGACTTTTCCTTTTCTTTATTGCAGTGCCACAAATCGAAGGAGGGGATGCAAGACCTGCCGCGCCACCGGCCTTTCCGGCTTTACCGTCCGTTGCAGCTGGTATAGTAAATTTCCTTTTTTGGTAACCCTTCAACATCTTCTGAACCATCGTTTAACCATGTTTTGTTTTGCAGCTATTGTTCCGGCTCCGGTCCCCTTTGAGGCTCGCGTCCTTTCACCGGCAGGCCCTTTCTTGAGACGTCCATCTTCCAAAGGTGCTGTAATGAGTTTGGGCATGCTGAGCGGGTACATTGAAGAGCTCAATATGGACGCTCTCCCTTCTGCCGTAGATTTTGCTGCAGAGGTTAACCCGATGTTGGCGGCGCTCGTAAATTTTCATAACGAAGGCGTCGTCGAATCTTGGGTTAACCACTGCAGGGGGATCGAGGCCTGTCTATATCGGCTGGAGTCGACGCGACCTTCTCCCGAAGTTTTAGCTCTGAGCACCCAATGCACAACTTGGCTCGAGCAAAGCACTTTGCACCTCCGCCACTTGGAACAAGAAGCAGCTTCAAGACTAAGGGAATGCCAAAAGACCTCGAACGAAACGGCCCATCTGCGCGCTGAGGTTGAGGCAAATGCTGCCCAAGTGAAGACTATCTTCGAGGGTCTCTTGGAGCGTATCTCCCATGGGCTAAACTTGAAGCGGAAGCTTGACGTAGCTGAGCGCAATACCCCAAGTCGGGAAGCTGCCTATCAGGTCGTCAGGGAGCAGCTTGCGTCGGTCTTGCAGCAGCGAGCCCAAGTGGAGGCAGAGCTGGCGGTGGTAGCCGATCGAGAGAAGACGTGGAAGGAAGTATGCGAGCAATTGTTAAATCTATGCAAGACGCTTCCTTCCCAGTAATTTCTCCTTGTATCATTTGTACTTGTAAAATATATGTATATATATATTTTTTATTCTTTAGTACAATGTATCCTGTACCCAGTCAATGTTCATGAATAAAAGATACACATTTTTGTAACGTCCTGTGTCATTTCTTCGCCTTTTTCATTCTTTTCAGCATGACATATTTAATACACCTTATTGACAGATAACTTCATTTCTCCCAGAGATAACGATGGCCTAGACTACAGGTTCAGATCTGCCGCCTAGGACTTTTCAACTCTATGAGCCATGAGGGTCTCATAGAGACTTTTCTTCCTACGGATCGAGAGGATCTCGTAGGCGGGCTTTCTCCTTAGGAATCGTAAGGATTCCTAAGTGTGGTTTTCTCTTATAAGTCGTAGGGATCTTATAAGAGAATTTTCCCTCTTACGAGTCGAGAGAATTCGTAAGCGGTTGTTTCCCTCCTCGTCGAAATTCGACTTCGGAGAGTGAGACCCGTGAATAGTATGCAAGAGACCATTTTGGATTGACTTGCAGGGCCCCATTGCTTAAGAAGCAAGCTTTTCAGTCCTTGCTGTCTGAGACTTCATCTTGCAGATTAAGAAGCAAGTTCAATTTGTTGAAGAAATCCCTTTTCTGAAAGATTTGGCGGGATTTCCCCCACCATCGGATCTTTGATCTAGGGGCTTCTGTTTTACAGAAGATAATAATCGAAAAGATTTCTTCAGAACCTTTTTGTTTAGCGCGAATGCTCCAGGATATGACGCGTGTCGCACAGCACACAGTGCAGCGCAACTGCGCTAGCACATCTACGCCGACACGTGTCATGCAGCGCACGACGCATACGCCGCTGAAGCGTTGCTTCTTTTGGTTTTGCTTGAAACAGAGCTTTGCTTTGGCTGGGTGTGCTGCTTTGGGGTGCTGCGCTGATGCGTTTGCGCTGGACAAGTGGCGTGTAGCGCGCAGCGCAACGCAACTGCGCTAGCGCTTCCGTGCTGAAGCGTCGCTTCTTCAAGACAGAGCTTTGCTCTAATCGGGGAAGGATGAAGCGTTGCTTCATCTCCTGTCTCGGAATTCGAACGGAAATTCGCTCCAATTAGGGTAAACTGCCGTGACGACCCTTGGGAGTCGAAGAGGCACTTGAGGCCTATAAATAGGACCTTTGGTCCCCTCCAGATACTTATCATCTTCCAGATTTCCATTTTTGAAGACTTCAGAGCTTTGTTCTTGCCTTTAAGAACTCCGGTGCCTTGCTCCCCTTTTTTTTTAAAGTTTTTTAGAAGAACTTCAGGTAAAATCGATTCTTAGATCAATCTTAAATAGCAGAGCTCTCGTCTAGTGGGTTTCATCTTTGAACATAGTTTTGCTCTCTAGGAATTTAGTCATCCATGTATATTATTGCTTTTCTATTGTTGATCTTCCTGTAATATTTTCTCCAGGCATAATGGCGGCGGTGCATCTATACAATCTGCACGAGTTCATTACCTACGATGATATCCGTGCTCAGGGTCGTCAACAAAACCAGGAGTTTACAGACGCCGAATGTGCAGAAGTTATGGGTCGTCTGAACGCAAGCGGTGGTTGGCTGTTGCCTCGGTGTTCGGCTCTTTTGAAAGTCGTGCTGGGAGCAATATGGAGGGCACTTCCGGGTCTTCACGAGGCCCTACCACTCAATGCGCTGGATGATGCCGAGGACAAGGTGCATTCAATGCACCTGACAGGGCTGATCTCAAAGAAGCGACGGAACGACCTCGTTGACATCCTGCATCAAGTGTTTCAGCAAACGACGATCGTTGCTGCTTATCAAAGGCCGGAAGGGCTTGCCGATGATATCGACACCGAGAAGCGTGAAAGACTGTGCATAAGAATAATTAGAAAGGCCAGAAGAACTCTGGATGTCCTTACTTTTGATTTCCTCAATCCGTGCCCCGGATCCGAGGTTATACCGTTGTAATATTTTGAACAATGTTTCTTATGCATTATTCTTATGCTTGTAAAAACTTTTAGCGGTATGAATGAAAACCCTCCCCTTTTCTATTTCAGCTTGTCTTATTTCTCGTCCTGAGTCTTCTGTCCATGCATAAATGAATGCGTCACGCATGCCAGATCAAATGTAGAACGGATATTCTTTCTGTCATCTTCTTTCTTTTAATGTCAGTAGGCTGTCTTAATAATCATGGTTGATGGATGTCTAAAACGAGTATTCCGACTTCCTCAGGAAATAGCGATGGCTTAGGCCGCAGGTTCAGGTTTACCGCCTAAGACTTTTCAATTCTATGAGCCGTGAGGGTCTCATAGAGGCTTTTCTCCCTACGGATCGAGAGGATCTCATAGGTGGATTTTCTCCTTAGGAATCGTGAGGATTCCTAAGCGTGGTTTTCTCTTATAAGTCGTAGGGATCTTATAAGAGAATTTTCCCTCTTACGAGTCGAGAGAATTCGTAAGCGGTTGTTTCCCTCCTCGTCGAAATTCGACTTCGGAGAGTGAGACCCGTGAATAGTATGCAAGAGACCATTTTGGATTGACTTGCAGGGCCCCATTGCTCAAGGAGAAAGCTTTTCAATCCTTGCTGTCTGAGACTTCTTCTTACAAATTGAGACGAATCGGGAATTTGCTCGCGGAGAGGGTGATGGCTCTGCGAGTTGACATGAATTGAGAGGCTCTCATCACGGAGTGTTTGTATCCGTGAGTCGAGGAGTTTGCTAGGGATCATTTGTTTCCCGAGCACCAAGGATTATTTGTTTCCTTGGGGTTTGAAACGAGTCGAGGATTCCCACGGAGGCGCTGGTGGCTCGGCGGGTCGACGCGAATCAGGAGTCTCTCGTCAAGGAGTGTTTGTATCCATGAGTCGAGGGATTTGCTAGGGATTATTTGTTTCCCGAGCGCCAAGGATTATTTGTTTCCTTGGGGTTTGAAATGAGTCGAGGATTCCCGCGGAGGCGCTGGTGGCTCTGCAGGTCGACGCGGATCAGGAGGCTCTCGTCAAGGAGTGTTTGTATCCGTGAGTCGAGGAGTTTTGCTAGGGATTATTTGTCTCCCAAGCGCTAAGGATTATTTGTTTCCCTGGGGTTTGAAACGAGTCGAGGGTTCCCACGGGAGCTCTGGTGGCTCTGCGGGTCGACGCGAATCAGGAAGCTCTTGTCAAGGAGTGTTTGTATCCGTGAGTCGATGAGTATGTTAGGGATTATTTGTTTCCCAAGCGCCAAGGATTATTTGTTTCCCTGGGGTTTGAAACGAGTCAAGGGTTCCCACGGGGGCTCTGGTGGCTCTGCGGGTCGACGCGGATCAGGAAGCTCTCGTCAAGGAGTGTTTGTATCCGTGAGTCGAGGAGTTTGTTGGGAGAGTATGGCTCCCTCTTTGTTTACGCCCTTGGATTGTATACAGGGATCGATGTGATCTTAACTGTAGGGCCAAAATTTTATCATCATTATTTTTTTTTGTTTTATTTCCGCGATGCTCTATCATTTCAGCTTTTATATCGCGAAGGTCGCGATCGCCCAATCATTTTGGCTATTTTTCGCGGTGCCCAATCATTTCGGCTGTTTATTTTATTTCCACTCGCTGCTTTTTATTGCGAGTTGCCCAATCATTTCGGCTATTTCTTCATGCATATATTTTTAATTGCTGCTTTTTTTTATTGCAAGTTGCCCCATCATTTCGGCTATCTCGTATGCATGTACGGTCTACTGGCTTTTCGCCGTGAACCTGAAACTGGACACCGATTTCGGCATCAGCACCGTTACAACTGGGATATTGCCAGGAGCGAATCATCATCTGCCTCTGTCGCTATCGAACGAAGGTGGCTTAGCGACCAGGGTTAGGGTCCTGTCGACTAAGGCTTTTGACTATATGAGCCGTAAGGGTCTCACAAAGCTATTTCTCCCTATAAGTCGTCAGGATCTTATAGGTGTATTTTCTCCTTAGGAATCGTGAGGGTTCCTAAGTGTTTTGTTCCTCTGTAAGTCGTAAGGATCCTACAGGAGGGTTTTCTCTTTGCAAATCGAGAAGATTTACAAGGGTTATGCGAACATATCCCCAGTCACGGATGGACCTTGGTTAGGGAAATGTTTATTCGCGCCCGTGGATTGTATACAAGGGTCAGTATTGAGCCACTTGTAGGGAAATATCGAAAGTTGTGGGGGTTGCTTAAGCACAGGTTTAGATCTCTGTGACTTAAGACTTTCAAACCTTACGAGCCGTGAGGGTCCCATAAGAGCGTTCTCCTTACGAGTCGTGAGGATCTCGCAAGTGTATTTTCTCCTTAGGAACCGTGGGGATCCCTAAGTGTGTTGCTCCCTTGTGAGTCGTAAGGATCTCACGCAGGTGGTTTCTCCTTACAAGGTCGAGAGGATCTTGTAAATGTTCTTTAACGAGGTTGCGCCCTTTCAGGTTTTCACAAACACTCGCCGGTAGTCCTGCTGTTTTTACTCACGGAACCCTTTCGGGTTTTCATCCGTGCCCATTTTGCTTATGGACATACCATTTTTTTATTCTTTTTATTTCCTTTTTCTCTTTTTTTTTTACGAGGTCGCGCCCTTTCGGGTTTTTCACGAACACTCGCCGGTAGCCCTGCTGTTTTTACTCACGGAGCCCTTTCGGGTTTTCATCCGTGCCCCTTTTTGCTTATGGACATACCGTTTTTATTTTATTTTATTTTTATATATTTTTTTTATCTCGTCAGTCTAAAGATGCTGCGGTAGTAGTTTAAAGACGTTTCGGTCTGCTATTAGTTTAAGGACATTTCGGTCCGCTGTTAGTTTAAGGACATTTCGGTCCGCTGTTAGTTTAGGGACATTTCGGTCCGCTATTGAGAAGCTGACTACTGCTTATAAAGTTTGAGCTTAGGAAGATAGCGAGCGGACATAGTCGTCGTCATCTATCGTTGACCTAGGCTGTGGCTCATTAAGCGTAGTATTTCTTTAGGAAGCGACCGTTCATCGGCCTGAAAGGCCTTTCACCGTGCATGTCCATGAGTAGATAGGCCCCACCCTGGTAAACTTTATCTATGATGTACGGGCCTTCATAGTTCGGCTCGAATTTTCCCCGCTTGGCGCGATTGGGGATCATAGGCCTTTTGACCATTAGCACGAGTTCGCCTTGGTGGAATGTCCTCGGTCGGGTCAATCTTTCGTATAAGCGCATCATCTTTGCTTTATAAGCTTCCAGATTTTGTTGCGCCATGAGCCTAGTTTCATCAAGGGCGTCAAGTTCCTCAAGCCGAAGGTGAGCATTTTCTTCATCCGTTAGCTCGTGGTGAACTGCCACTCGTAGAGAGGGTAACTCTATCTCAAGAGGGAGTACTGCTTCCGTACCGAACACCAACGCGTATGGCGTTGTGTTTGTGGCTGTCTTGAACGTGGTTCGATACGCCCAAAGAGCTTCTTGCAGTCTCTCATGCCAGTCTTTCTTATTTCGGGACACTGTTTTCTTTATAATTTTCGTCAAGGTCTTGTTGAAGGCCTCGGCGAGACCGTTAGCTCGTGGATTATAGACTGAGGAATATCTCCAGTCTATGTTATGCTGCTGTGCGAAGCGGCTGATTTTATGACTTCGGTAGGCTGGCCCGTTATCGGAGATGATCCGCCTCGGAGTTCCAAACCGATATATGACGTGCGTTTTGAAGAAATGGAGGATATTCTCCGTCTTCACTTCTCTCAATGGTACTGCTTCTGCCCACTTAGAGAAGTAGTCAGTCGTCGCTAGGATGAAACGATGTCCTTTAGACGATGCTGGTTCGATGGGGCCGACTATATCAGTCCCCCACATTTCGAATGGCCAGCTAGCTACCGTTGGATGCAACGGATTTGGGTGCTGGTGGATGAAGTCCCCATGAATCTGGCATGAGTGACATTGCTTCGCATATTCGATGCAGTCTTGAATCATCGTGGGCCAGTAATAGCCCATCCGTTTGATCTTCAACTTCATCTTTGGACCTGCTTGGTGAGAACCGCAGATTCCGTCATGAACTTCCTGAACGACTCTTTCCGATTCGTCCGGTCCTAAGCATCTCAGCCACAGAGAATCGAATGACCTCTTGTATAGAGTATCATTGACGAAGGCGAAGGACAGAGCTCGTTTTATGAGTTGATGTCTTGCGGACGCATCTTCGGGCATTTGGTGGGACTTGAAGTAATCTATAAAGACTTTCCTCCAATCCTCAACCTTCTCATGTTCTTTTATTTGCAAGGTCGCTTGTTCAGTCACTCCCTTCTCTTCGGGTGATTCCGAAGGTATTTCTGCGGGGGCGAGCACCTGACGACTTTGTACCATGATTCTAACGTCATCGAGGTTCTCGTCAGCCATTTCTTTAGCAAGTTTGGCCAACGCGTCCGCTTTGCTGTTATCCGCGCGTGGTATGCTCTCCAAAGTATAGGAGAGAATTTGGGTTAGCAGTTGTTGCACCTTTTCACCGTATTTTACCAATTCCGGTTTGCATGTTTGGTAATCGCGATTTACTTGACTAACGACCAGTTGCGAATCTCCGTATATGAGGAGGTTTTCAATTCCCATGTCAATGGCGATCTCGAGGCCTGCTATCAGAGCTTCGTATTCGGCTTCGTTGTTTGTCCTCGGTTCCGTCAGGGAGAACGCGTAGCACATTATCCCTCCTTGTGGAGTTATAAAGATGAGTCCTACCCCCGATTTGATTATAGGGGTACTTTGTTTGCGCTTCTTCACGGAAGATGCTCCATCAAAATAAAGCTCCCATCGAGTATTATCACCATCGATCGCATCAAACGCATGTTCGTCTGGAAGATCGCAGTTTAAAGGAGAGTCGGCTGGTATCGGGTGCTCAGCAAGGAAGTCGGCGATGGCCTGGCCTTTTACTGCTTTGAGTGGTCGATATGCTATCGAAAACTCCATTAAGAGCAGGGCCCATTTAGCGAGTCGTCCTGTCAATATGGCCTTTGACATTAGATATTTGAGAGGGTCCACCTTTGAAATGAGATAGACTTCATGCGCTAATGCGTAATGTCTAAGCTTTGTTATTGCGAAGATCAACGCCAGGCAGTGTTTTTCAATGGGGGAATAATTGCTTTCTGCCCCCAGCAGCACTCGACTTAAATAGTAAAGTGCTCTTTCTTTCCCCTGGTCATTCTCTTGTGCCCATAATGCGCCCAAAGAACCTTCCAGGGCGGCCGTGTAAAGAATGAGAGGCTTTCCCTTCACTGGAGCAGCCAACACTGGAGGGTTTTGCAGGTACTGTTTGACCTCGTCTAGTGCGCTTTGGCACTTTTGATCCCAGACGAACGGGGTTCCCTTCTTCATCAGGTGGCTGTAAGGGCGGCACTTTCCCGAGAGGTTGGCTATAAATCGCCGTATGTACGCGAGCTTCCCTTGGAGAGACCGCAGCTGTTTGAGAGTTCTCGGCGGAGGCATTCCTATGATTGCCTTGATCTTGGACGGATCTATCTCGATACCTCGGTGTCGAACGACGAATCCCAGGAATTTGCCCGAGGAAACCCCGAATGCACACTTCAGAGGGTTCATCTTCAAGTTGTATTGTCGAAGACGTTGAAATACGGTCTTCAGATGCTCGAGATATTCCTCATATGATTTGCTTTTAACAACGAGGTCGTCGATATAGCATTCAATAATTTCTTGTATAAGGTTATCGAAAATCTTCGTCATGGCCCTTTGGTAGGTTGCACCGGCATTCTTTAAACCGAAGGGCATCACCCTGTAACAGAATATTCCCAAAGGAGTCCGGAAAGCCGTATGTTTCTGGTCTTCAGGGTGCATTTTTATTTGATTGTATCCTGATGAGCCGTCCATGAATGAGAAAATCTCATGCGTGGACGTATTGTCTATCATTAGTTCGGTGACTGGTACTGGGAAATCATCCTTCGGGCAGGCTTTGTTGAGATCCCGAAAGTCCACGCATATGCGCACCGTACCATTTTTCTTCATCACTGGGACGATGTTAGCAATCCATTCAGGGTATTGAACCTCTTGGATAAAGCCGGAGTCTATCAGCTTTTTGACTTCCACGTTGATGCTCATTTCGAGCTCAAGCCGCATTCTTCTTGGCGCTTGTTTGACCGGCTTGACACTCGGGGATATTGCCAGTCTATGTACAGCAACTTCTGGATCAAGTCCCGGCATCTCGGAATAGTTCCATGCGAAGCAATCTTTATGCTGTACAAGGACGTCCTTTAACGCAGCCACCTTTTCCTCGGACAGCAGTTCGCTGACGAATGTCGGTCGCGGATCGTTTATCGTCCCCAACTCAATTTTCTTGAGGTTATCCGCAGTGGTATGTATGCCGTCCTCCAGTTCTTTCGGAGCTGGGGGAAATTCTGAGATCACCTCATCATTGCTGTTTTCGAAGCACCAGGGAAGGCTGTCCACATTCTCGGACTCCTCTTTTAATATCGTTATCATACGACAGGTGCGAATTTTCTGCCAATCCCAATGTGGAACTGGTTCTTCTTTCGTGGCCTTAGGCTCGTGCTTTTGTGGTGGTGCTACCCTCCAGTTGTTGGACAGAGCGAATTTACCAAGCTGATATTGATCTTCGACCCAATTCTTGAAGGTGAAGCAATCTTCAAGAGGATGACCTACTACTCGATGGTAAAAGCAATAATTTGGGTTGAATACCTCGCCTGCGTGCTCGGGGTGCTTGGACTCTGGCAGCGTAAGCATTTGATGTTTTAGAGCAAGATCAAATATCTTTCTTGTTTTGTTCCGAGGAAATAAGTATGCTCGACCCATTTTCTTCATGAGGGCTAAGTCAGTAACGCTCGACTCTCGGATACGTGGTTTCTTAGCTCTGCCTTGTGGTTGTTGAGCGTCTTTTCTGCCCTCTGACTTGTTTTTGCTTTCGCGTCGAACCTTTTTTGTAGCAGGTTGACAAGGAGCGGCCTTTTCATCCTTCACGGCCTGTCGGAGAAGGCGTTGCGTCTTGGCTTTCTCATAGATGGCCGTCTCGCGATTGTGGTCATCTCGGACTTTTTGACCAGCTTCCCTTATAAGCCTATCCATCTGTTCTTCAAATGATGGACCGGGCACTTTTTCATCAGGAACTTTTACTGGCTTAGGATTAGCGTCCTCCCATTGAGCGTCTGCATCTTCATCGAAGTCATACATGACATAACAGCTATATACTAGCTCTCGTTTCTTTAGCCGGACGTACCCAAGCCCTTTTGTTTCCATTCTCCCGTTAGGCAGTTTGCGTTGGGTCCCGGGAACATTCCAGACCTTGTCATAGAATTTGGCCTCTCTAACGGTCTGTCTGAAGGATATCCCCTGGCGTTTCAGCAGTTTCTTCAAACCTTCGGTATAATATCTGGGAATACGGATAGGCTGAAGCCTGTCGAGCGTGGGATCCACGCCATGCCAAACTTCTTTTTCCACCTTGTTTTCTTCAGAACGGTAGAATAAGATCACCTTCTCGTTTTCTCGCCTGGGAGGGATATAGAATGTCCGCAGCTCTTCTACACTGTAGATATTAAGTGCGTTCAGTTCTTTATGATGTTTAGGCGGCACCATGGCGACTTGCAGACTTTGCTCTTCGTCAGCGGAAGCTTGTATTGAAGGTCGAGCAGAGAATACGACATGGACCTCATCCTCCGAGTCACTACCAAAGACCAATGTAGGAGTGGACGGTCCTGGCTTGTTATATTGGGGCGGACCCGAATAAACGATCTCCTCTTCTTCCTCGGTATCACTGCCGAAGACAGGGATGGTGGCGTTAGTTTTATTTTCCGGCTTGTGACACTTCTCCGTGTCTTCGAAATCCGGCAAAAAGTATTTGGCATCTTCGTATTTGCGGACCTCATTCACAAAGAATGGGTTCAGTTCTCCCGTCACGGTATATTCGAAACCATCCTTAAAATACTTCATACACTGATGTTGTGTAGAAGGGATGATGTTGTACTCGTGTAACCATGGTCGGCCGAGCAAAGCGTTGTAGCATGTCTTGGCATCTATGACGTGAAACTTAATGTCCGTGACGAGTAATCCGAAACGTAGCGTCAGTATCACAGATCCAAGAGTCTTTGACGATTGGGAGTCGAACCCGGATATGGTGATCTTGTCCCGAGCAACGTGCTGGACGCTCATGCAGATTTCCTTCAACACCCGCACGTTAAGTAGGTTAACAGACGACCCGTTATCGATCAGAATTTTGCCTATCTTTATATCATGGCAGTATCCCGAAACATAGAGAGGGCGATTGTGTTCGCAAGTCCCAAGTAGAAGGTCCTCATCGCCAAAAGTAACATCAGCCGTGTGTACTTCCTCCAACTCATCCTTCATCTTTTCCTCGGCCAGGCCTGCTTGGAATTGTTCCGGGTCTTGGAGTGCCTTAATCAATGAATTTCTCGCCTCTTTTGATAACAAAAGGGCGTCGAGAATGCTGAGCTGCGAGGGAAGTTTCCTCAGATGTGCTAAAACGTTGTAATCCACTTTATTCCTCTTTGGCGGGTTCTTGGCGGTTAACTCTTCCGCAACTCGATCATCCAAGGCGATGTCTTCAGAGGCCTTCTCTTTCCCTTTGTCTTTCTTGTTTAAGGGTCCAAGATTCTTTTCAGGTAACGTCCGGTTGCGTAGCTGTATATTCTCGCAAGCCTTTGGTCCTTCTTCTTTTCCCGAAGTGGATTCTTTAAAGAGGGGGCCAAGCTCTAGCTCCTCATCAGAATCACTCCCAAATACAGGTACTTGTGATCCCCCGGCGTCAATCATGCAACAACCACCGCTAGTTTTATCAAGCACTTCGTTTATTCCGTTCTGCTCTCGGCGGGCTTTGCGCTTTTCCCGCTTAAACTGTTGCCGGTGAGTAACATATCCTTGCCACCACTTACCGAAAGCTTTGCATTCTTCGGTAGGATGCGACACTTTCCGATGGTACAAGCAATAGGAGGGGTGGTTTTCCATTTCACCCGTAATGTTTTTCTCGGAGGGTGGTAGCTTCATACCTATCGACACAGCCTTAGCGAATCTCTTCTTTATCTTGAACTTGATTTTATCTGTGGTGGGTGTATTTTGTTCTAGCGGGAGTACCGCAATTCTTTCGCCAAGGCGCTGGCGTTTGGCCTTTTCGAATATAACCGCTTCGTTATCCCGATCAGCTTTGCCCTTTAAAAACGCCTGATTTAGGAATGCATCAATCGCTTCATCCGACGGCTCCAGGATTTTTAGTGCAGGCTCTGCCCCCATCTTTTCAGCGCGAGGAGTCTCCTCATCGCTTGTGGACAAATGGGAAATCACATGGCAACTTGCTACATGTTCTTCAGATTCATTTGACGAACTACCTCCCTCATCTTCTGCTTGGAAGACGTGGTTGAGGAACTCTTGCAATGTAACGGGAGTCCGCGCCTTCTGGTTGTACTCTTCCAGCGCGTCAATTTGCTTTTGCAAGTCCGTGCGCCTATCGCTAGGCTTCACCGGTTTCTTGGCCTTCTTCTTTTTCTTCGAAGACTTTGACGACTGGCTACTAGTGCTTGAACCCCCATCATTGGTCTTTGGAGTTGGACGTGGCTTTAACATCCCCTCAACGACCTGCGGTTCCAATGGGCTTTTCCACTTGATCGCCGGACATGTCCGAAGATCATTTAGCATTCTCTTCGTTTTTGAAGATAATACAACCTCCCACGGAGTTTCTTCAATGACAGAGCATGTTGCCCCCGGCGTATTCGTCCCTTTAGAGGTGTGGGGCTGCGGGGGATTCACCTTCCATTTGTCAGATAACGCAAATTTTCCCTGTCTATACTGGTTTTCAAGCCAATTTTTGAAAACGTAGCAGTCCTCAATCGGATGGCCTAGCACTCGATGATAGGGGCAGTAATTAGGTTCGTTGACGTCACTTGGTTGCAACGGACGTTTTGGATCTGGCAGATTTATGAGTCTGTTGCGTAATGCCAGCTCGAATAACCTCTTCGTTTTATCGCGGGGAAAGGAATAAGGACGTCCCATCCTATCCTCAAGGGGTACGTAAGGGCGCGTATTGTTTGGACGAGCAACCGGCTTCAAGTCGTTCGGTTGTTGTTGAGCATTAGCGACAATGATCGCTTTTCCCTTTCCTTTGTCAGTTCGGGAATCTGGCTTTGGGAGAGGGGGTTTATGACCCATCTGGTCCATTTGCGCTAGTTTGTCAATCAAAGCCTGGAAGGAAGTCGGCTTGAAAAACATCATAAACTGTGAGATGGTTGCCTGTGGATCAAGGGTTCCAACAAACATTCCCACCGCAGGGGCTTCTTCTATGCGCTGCTCACACTTTGACCATAGATTACGCCACCGTATAGCGTACTGAACCCATGTCTCGCCGGGTTTTACCCTAGCGTTAATCAGTGCCGTCATCGGGGTACGTTCACTGGCACTTGCAAAGCGTTGGGTAAACAGCAGCTCCATCTCCGCGAAGGTTTTAATAGAATCATTAGGGAGTTCAGAGTACCACTCGAACGCCGTATCTGATAGACTTCCGACAAACTGGCGGAGCAAAAGCTTGTCATCGCCGCCGGTGTTACCGCAAAGCGCCCTGAACTGGGCGACATGCTGATGGGGATTGCCAGTCCCTTTGTAGACATGAAACTTGGGAATTGTGTAACCCGGCGGGTACTTGATTTGGTCATACCAGCCTGGATATGGCCGCCCCGTTTTTACGACGTGGCCGGCTGCTTCGGCCGCATGATGAACCTTTATTTGCTGGGCTATGTATTCGTCTAGATCAGTCTTAGAGATTGTATCCTCTTTAGCTGTTAATAGAGCGGGCTGCGGATTTAATGTATCTCCCTTATCATCTCCAAGGACGGTTAGGGGTTCTTCAGCGGGAGGATCTTGTTGTATCATCATCCCTATCATGTCCTGGAAGAGGAGGCCCATCCGCTGTATGTTGGCCGCTTGTTCAGCAGCCTCTTTGTCCCTCTTTTCCAGTACTCGGCGAAGGAACTCGGCGTCGGTCTCTTCCTCCTGGCGCTCATTTAAGGACGCCTCAGGGTTCTCTTTTGGCCCAGTGAGTGCAGCCATTGTGGTCATCATCTCCTGGAGCTTTTGTCGCTGCTCCTGAGCCTTGGTCACTGATCGGGTGAGCGGTCGGTGACCCGTAGAAGTGCGGCTTTCTTCCTTTCCAGAAGCCATATAAATCGTATGAACTGTTATGCCCCCTGACTTTGGAGGTTTAGGTTCACCGCCTTTAAACTTTTCCGCTGACGCGGGAGCTTTCTCTGGCCTCCTTCTTTTGTGGGCCATCGAGGTTGAAGGAGCCGTTAAAATGGGCATGCTAGCAATTGTTGCCCCCTGCTGTTTAACGGGGCGGGTTTTGTCCTTTTCCACCTTTGCCTTTTTCTGGCGATGAAAGTGATCTGGGTCAATCACAGAGTCTTGAACCCTCCGCCAAATCTTGTATATCTTTGATGATAGCCGTTGAGGGGGCTGTTCTTGTTTTGTTTCTGGAACTCTCTCCGCAGGTGGAGGAGATCTTTTCAAGGTAGCGGTTGGAGAGTTCTTATGCACTCTCCTCAGCAGTTCAAAGCTGTTCCCAGTTGGAACAGCAGCGTTGACTTCCACCATTGGAGCGGGTGGAGTTATCCCTGAGGGGGAGTTGCCCCCTGCTTTCCTCACTCGTCGCCAATGGCGACGTCGCGCACGACGAGCCATTGGGACTGGCTCGGAAATCGAGATGGTTTCTTGTTGCCCCCTGTTTGAGTGTGGGGTAACTGCCGATGTCAGCCTGTCGAAGACTGATGCCTTTTGACCAGCTGGGGGAGGAGTGGGAACCGTCAATCTTGTGAAGACCGACTCTCTGATAGGAGAGGCCGCTTTAACGACTTCCGAAGCAGCGGCCGTTGCCCTCTTTGGGACGGCCACTTTATAGTTCTGACCTAGCCTGGTGAAAACGGAGGCTGTCGGTTTAGTAGCGGGCGACCCGTTGACAGGGGCTGTCGGAACAGTGAGTCGGTTGAAGAACGACTTTTTACCCACTTCCGGTGCAGGTATTGGTGCAGAAAATCTTGCAGGTGGGATCATAGCCCCGAAGAACAAGCCGGTGGTGGCTTGGGTCACTTGGTCTACCGGCAGAGTAAGGAAGGAAGCCGCTTGGGGCCCATATGCTACACCTCCTGGTGAGGTGGAGCGTCCGTTGCAGCGGCATTTCGAGCAGTTGGTACAGCTAGAGGCCATTGAATCTTGAATTCTGTGCCAGGTAAAAGACCAAATCTTAGTAACTTGAAATCCGAAGACAACCATTTAATGAACCGCGATTGGTTCGCGAAGACGACACACGAAGTGTGGAGTGGAAAGAGGAAGAGGTCCCACCGGGCGTGCCAGAATCTGTTCCCCTCCGAAAGGCGGCGCACAGGACTGCGATGTCCTGACGCTGAGATTCGGGGCAGATGCTATTTGGTTTTATCCGTCCACCTCTCCGAAGATGCCAAGTTGATTTATGGCATCGTGTATCGGAGGTTTAGACGGATGCGGCCGATATAGCAGACTTCGTCAGATTCCCCCTCGCTTGAGGGGTTTTTGATTGTGGGGACGCTCTTCCCTGCAGGCGCAAGCCCCTGCAGTTAATTACGCTACTGCATCGCGGTAACAACTTTCTCCTTCTCCAGAATTTCACTTCGTGTCGTGTGTGTTTGTTTTGTTTGTGGTTGCCCGTGGATTGTATACGGAGACTGAGTAATGCCGTCGCCCGTAGGACGTGGATTAGTCCAAATCCGTATTTACTTAGATTTGGGTTTGGTGTTTTTTAGTTTAAGGATGCGTTAGCCTCCTTGAGGCTAAGATCAACTTAAGCGTGATTCATTTAATATATGGCCGTCGGGACTCGTCACCTCTCTGACGTCGTTGAGGGATTACAACGACAAGTGTCAGAGGAGTTTGGAGATGTACCCTCGAACCGAAGTTGATTTAGATTTTTATGGTCCATTTGAGTATTTAAGGATATATTAGCCGTGTTTGGGGGTAAGACCAGCTTAAACGGTTGTTAAGGATACATTAACCCAGTTTGGGACTAAGATCGACTTAACGGGATCGTTTAGATCCGACAAAAGAGCATGCGGGCTCTGTTGTGCCAATTTAGGGACGTGGTGGTCCGATATTAGTTTAGGGACGTTTCGGTCCATCGCCAGTTTAAGGACGTGGTGGTCCAATATTAGTTTAGGGACGTCTCGGTCCGATATTAGTTTAGGGACGTTTCGGTCCGATGTTAGTTTAGGGACGTTTCGGTCCGTCGCCAGTTTAAGGACGTGGTGGTCCAATATTAGTTTAGGGACGTTTCGGTCCGATGTTAGTTTAGGGACGTTTCGGTCCGATATTGGGTGTATGGCCGTTGGGACCCGTCACCTCTTTGACGTCGTTGAGGAATTACAACGATGGATGTCAAAGGAGTTCGGAGATGTACCCTCGAACCGGATGTAGATTTATTTAGGAGAGCCATTTTGCTCAGCCAATTTAATTTAAGGACTTATGGCCACGATTGGGCTAAGTCCAGTAAAAAATGTCCAACATTGCTTTTGCATTTCCTTTTATTTTTATTTGGGCTTTGCCCAGAAAAGATGCAGGGCATCAATTTGTTTTGGGCTCTGTTCTTTATGAATGATGCAGAGCATCAATTTTATTTGAGCTCAGCCCTTTTATTGCTTTACAATTTATTTTGGCCTGCTAGGTCTTTTTGATTTGGGCCTGGCCCTTCAAGTAATGCATTGCATTTGTGCAAAGCACCAAGAATCTTTTAGATTCAAGGAAAGGAGTGCAGCGCACTTTTTAATTTCTTGATCTAAATTTAGATCAAAGAGAAGAAGAAAAAATCTTTTCTTTCTTTCTATCTCAGAGAACCAGAGGTTCTCTAGCAAGTGCAAGGCACTATTTTTTTTATTTATTTATTTTTATTTATTGAAGATCACTGATTTTGTCTTTTAGATCAATGATCTATTCCTAAGAGAATTTTCTCTTATTTCAAAGGTTTTTACCTTCTTCTTTGTGTTCTCAAGAAGTTCTCTTCTCCTTTTTTTTAATCCAATTGTCTATCCCTTTGAAATGGGGTCTGGGGTCCTTTTTATAGTGCTCAAAAATCAGTTAAATTTGTTAAAAAGATCTTTTCTGAGTGATTTGGGGAATTTTCCCCACCGTTGGATCTTTGATCCAAAGCCCCCTGTTTTACAGAAGAAATCTTCTTGTTTAAACAAGAACAGAAAAAATATCCTTAAATCTTCGCTCTGTTGTTGCGCAACTCACCAGCGTGTGACACGTGTCGCGCAGTGAAGCGCTTGCGCAACAGCGCTTGCGCAACTGCGCAGACACGTGTCGCGCAGCCGTGCGCTTGCGCAACTGAACGTTGCTTATGTTTTTTAAAGAGCCTTGCTCTGATTGGACATACTGCCTTGGGCGTTGTGCTGCCGTGTCAACTTCTGACATGCGGCGCGTTGCGCGCGGCGCGTTGCGCGCGGCGCGTTGCGCGTCGCGCACGGGAACTGAAGCGTTGCTTCAAAATTTGAATTTTCAAAATTCAAGCAGAGCCTTGCTCTGATTGGGGGAACACTTACATTTCAGTTTTAGGTTGCATATATTATATTCATGGATTTTCGTATTGTGATATGGATTTTTCATGATGTTTTCTGGATTTGGGGACCGTGGGAGTTCATGAAATTATGCATTATTTGAAAAACCCGGTTTCCCTTGATATGATATTTCAGCATCCACCATGAGATTTATCGGTTCTGATTATATACTCCATACGAGGAGTGGCTGCCGTATGAGGGTACATGGTGGGGCCCGGTACGGTTCCCCTCGGCAAGATGATCGATGGACTTTGCCGATTGAGCCTGGAGGTGGGCAAGTACCTACCGGTGACAGTACTTATGACTCGGCGGTTATCATGTGGATACCGATGGGAGTCATGTACGTATAGATAGGTCGAGAGGCGAGGGTCAGAGCTAGACACTCGAGCTTTCGGGATAGCGTATGATACGTACCTATCAGGGTGCCAGTCGTGGTGACAGCACCTGATAGACCTGCATTTCTGTGTCGATGCTTGACACATTAGTTTCATGATATTTCTTTTTTACTCCTTTGTATATATAACAGGGGTTTAGGCCGCTGTTATATATGCCATTACACCAATATTAGTGGAATGGGACGCTAATATATGTGTATTGACATTAAATTATATACATTATCATATTTATTCATGCAAATATATTTAGGATGTTAGATTTTTACTTGATAATTTGATTTGGGATATAGGTGATTCATTTGATATTGGATACAGGATATTTATGAGATTGCTGATTTGTACATTCAGGATATATGAGATTTATTCGATATTGTACATTCAGGATTTGTGAGACTTATATGATATGAGAGCCAATTAGGTAGCTGATTTGAGAAATTGGGATTTGGATTTGTCTTGATGGATTGTGATCCTACCACGATGTCAGGATTCCGTGGAAGTGACATATTTCATTCCATACTTCACATTTATTGTTTATGCACTGCTTCATGTATTAGTAGTACCTGTTAGAGTACCTTTCATGACTGTTGCATTTACATACCTTTATTTATATGCATTGCTTCATGTATTAGTTGTACCTGCTAGTGTACCTTTCATGATTATTGCATTCATATGACTTTTTATTGCTATTAATTGCACATGTTAGATTCACGCTGTACGTGCATACTCGCGATTACCTGCATATGTTATTTACTATTCACGAGTTGACAACTCACCCCCGTTGTGCCACAGTGTTTGCAGGTGTTCCTCAGGATAGTCAGAGGCTGGCTGTTCATCTATCATCTTTTGCTACAGATACCGCATCGGCTCACAGTGTGCTGTTTTGTTCAGGTGGGTTTTGGTGGTTATCTGTATCTGTATTGTATATTCGTTGTATCTTGTACTCTCCATCTACTATTATGTTGTTGACTTAGAGACTTGGTGAGGACGATATTGTATAAATTGTGGATTTGTTGTCTTTTATACAGCTTTCTCTCTATCGTCTTTTATTTCTTCGCTACGGCGTCGTATATTGTTGTGGTGGTTGTTTTCCTCCTTTGGGCGTGTATTTGCTCCCGTTTGGGGATGCTTTACTTTATATTTATGTTGTACCCATTTTGGGGGCTAGCTTTTCCAAAGGAGGTGCTGCCAAAATTGTAAAGGAAATAAAGTTGGACTTTTAAAGAATTTGGGTTGTGATTTCAAAGACTTTTAAACAATATTTCTTATCTTTTCTTGTCTTTTACTGGTTTAGATTTCTGGGTTTTGGTTTTCTTTTACTGCGTTACGCCTGTAGACGTTGCGTAGTATTAGAGCCGTCACGTGCCAATTTCGGGTCGTGACAAAGTTGGTGTCAGAGTGGTAGGTTTTTACCTTACGGAGTGTAGGATGACCTTGATATGATGGAGTAGGTAGCTTAAGCAGAGTAACGTAGTGTGTGTATGTCTGCAGCATACTCACGATGCAGTACTCCGCCTAAAGTGACCTAAGTACAATTACTTGAAATTCCTTCCTTGATGATTCATATCCTTGTGATTCGATTTCCGTGTTCATATCGAATCCTATCCCTATTTATAGCCTTTGCCGCCGACGACTATGGGGACTCAGTGAGGTGCAACGAGGGCCGAGGTCAGAGTTAACTCGGGTAGGTCAAGGACTGACCAGGATAGCACGCTCGTTGCACAAGTGTAGACGGATCCGCCTTCGACAGATAGTATCGCTAGGCTTGTAGCAGAGATGCAGGACATGCGCCAGACAATGAGTTCTTTGGTGGAGACCATTCGAGCGCAGCGGCAGGAGGTTGTCACCCCTGTTACCCAGTTGTTCCTTGCGATCAGCACACAGCTTTCCGTCACTTACATTGCACCAGTAGATGCAGCCCTAGTTGACGAGACACGTATTGCAGAGACTTCGAGAGTTCCGGGACCGTGGAGGACTCGTACCGGGGTATCAGCTCAGAGACAGAGGCTTGGTCGTCGAGACAGCTTTCGTGACCGTTGCGGGAGTAGCAGAGGTTTGGGACGAGGGGATTCGTGTTAGCTAGATCATCCGTTTGTTGTGTTAATTTCTGTCAGCGATTCTTTTGTTGCGCGACACGTATTTCAGTCGTATGCCAGTCGGTTAGGAGATTCATCCGTCACTTGATCCTCCTAGAGATGTTGGATTTGACGTTCTCCTGGGCACGGACTAGTTAGTTACGTGCTAGGAGTCTGTGGACTACCGTGAGAAAACAGCTAGGTTTTGTTTTCCCGGCGAGTCAATTCTTATTGTGCAGGTGGATAGTTGTGCTGCCTCTCACAGCTTGAATTCAGCCTTTTTCGCTATTCGGCTTTTGAGGAGATGTCGTGGATTCTTGGCGTTCATTCATGATACCGTAGCCACAGAGGGTTGTTGGACTGGTTTTCTTTCGTGCAAGAGTTTTCTGATGATGTTCCAGAGGAGCTGGCGAAGCTTAGGGAGCTTAAGGATCAGCTGCAGAGTTGTTTGTTTGGGAGTTTTGTGCGTCTGAGCGTTTCGCTTTTGGAAGCTCCTATTTCTGTTCGTCAAGGAGAAAGACGACAGATTGCGGTTGTGGATTGATAGATCGTCGATTGAACCGACTTACGGTGCGGATATGTATCCTTTACCTCGCCTTGACGATTTCTTCGATCAGCTCCACATTGCGAGACATTTTCTAAGTTGTTTGGGATCAGGTCATCATTGTTGCGGGTTCGGAATGAGGACATTCCGAAGGCTGCCTTGTGCGTGCTATGGGCTTTATGTGTTTTGGTGTGTCATTGGACTCACCAATGCCCTAGCAGCATTAGTAGATGTGATGAACCGGATTTCTTCAGGCCGTTCCTCGACCAGTTATTGTTGTGTTATTCACGACATTCTGGTCTATTTTAATGTGTCTTGAGGGACAGGAGTAGAACTTGAGGATTTGTTATGCAGATGCTGGGAGAGTGCCAGCTGTTTGTTAGATTCTCAGAGTGTTTCTTCAGGCTTGTTTGTGTTGACTCATAGGTCTTGTAGTCACGGGAGACGGTTTTGTATGGTTCCGAGGGAGATCGTGGCCATA
Organism: Agapanthus africanus; assembly: GCA_030015575.1. Classification (NCBI taxonomy): domain Eukaryota; kingdom Viridiplantae; phylum Streptophyta; class Magnoliopsida; order Asparagales; family Amaryllidaceae; genus Agapanthus; species Agapanthus africanus. The sequence goes on from JASDDO010000029.1 coordinate 363,310,880, forward strand.
CAGCTTAGGCCCAGACTTGTGTGCAGGAAGGAGGTCCGCAGATTTTGGGCTTAGCAGGTTTCTACCGCCGTTTCGTGCAGGATCGTTAGTGTAGTGCTGCACCGTCGACTGAATTGACCGGAGTAGAGGTTTCTTTCTTTGGACTGAGGCATATGTGCGGAGTTTCGGCAATCAAAGATTCGGTTAACAATTGCATCAGTTCTTTCTTTGCTTTTTGGTTCGGGCGACTTTGTGGTTTAACTGTGATGTTTCGCGAGTGGGGCTCGATTCTGTACTGAGGTGACACTATAGAGTTATCATTTTTGCTTTCTTACATTTGGAGGAAGTACTAGCAGGATATCCCACTCCTGATCTGGAGATGGCCGCGGTGGTCATGCGTTGGAGATTTGGAGACACTACTTGTTCGGAGTGTCGTGTCAGATTTTCACGGACCACCAGATCTTAATATACATCTTCCTGCAGCGGGTTCTGATTGTTGAGATAGTCTTCTGCAGATTTACAGTTCTTGTGCGATCGCTGAGTACAGCTTAAGTTCGCCTCTACTGAGGGGACAGCTTGTTCATGTCCACGCCCGACCACTTTTCCTTAATCGCTTTCGCGAGGCACAGCCCGCCGATGCTCGTTCGTCAGAGATACTTGAGCATACTCGGCTGGGTAATGATTCGAAGTCCTTGATTTGTGACAATAGTGTGCTAAGTTAGGGACACGTTTGTGTACCTGATATTATCGGGTAGAGATGTGAAATCCTAGAGCTGGCACATCTGTCAATTCTCTGTATTCATTCAAGTTCCACCAACATTGATGTGACTTGTGAGATAGTTACGGGTGGGCAGGAATGTAAAGAGAAATTTTAGGTTTCGTTTCAAGGTGTTTGTCTTGTTGTGTGTTTTGGGTTGAGCATCTGAGACCAGCTGGAAGTTGCAACCTTTAACCGTTCCGAAGTGGGAATGGGGGCAGATTTCCACGAATTTCGTTATGGGTCTACCCAGGTTTAGTCAGGGTGTGAATCCATTCGGATGCTTGTTGTCCGGTTTTACTCGGTTTGCTCAGTTGTTCTTTGTTAAGTTGTGCATTGCACGGAGTTCCTTCATGGGTCGTATCCAATGAAGGCACCATGTTCGCTTGCCGTCTTGGGCAGGAGCTTCAGGAAGCCTTGGGTACTGGTTGAGCTTTAGCTCCGTCTTTCCATCCGCAGGATGATGGTTTTGTGAGAGCGGGCTATACCGACTCTAGAGGTTATACTCGTGCATACGTACTAATTGTTGTCGGCAGTTGGGATCGTCACTTGCCATTGTTAGGACTCTCCTTCGATAGCAGTTATCAGGAGACATTCCAATTGGCAACTTTTAAGTTTTGTTTGTTAGGTGGTGTCGATCTCCAGTCTGTTTTTCTGACTCTGCGTAGTAGGATTTTTGGACCCCAGCTAGTCTAGAGACTTCGGAAATGATTCAGCTGTTTCAGGTGAGGATGATGACAGTCCTGTGCGGACAGAGGTCTTATGCCGACCATGGTGATCGCAGGCTCGAGTTCGCAGTGGGAGATCATGTATTTCTATGGATTTTTCTGATGAATGACGTGTTGAGTTTTGGGAAGCTTACCCACAATTGTAGGTCCTTTCGAGATCCTTAAAGCGAGTTAGTTCCGTTGCCTTTAATTTGGCACTTCCGTCCAGATTATTGAGTATTCACCCCGTATTCCTTGTGTCGATACTTTGCAATTACCTTCATGACTTTTTTTCACATGATTCAGCATTAGACCATTTGTTTTGACGCGATCTTTTCGCTCACCGGCAGCCATTGGTGTTAATGGCCCGGTAGGTGGAGAAACTTCGGTCAAGGGTCTTGTTATCTGTGGAGAGTTTTCTTGGACGTAGCCGTATAGTGAGATGATCACTCGGGAGGCTGCGAGCGAGAATTGGGAGTTTTGTACTCTTCTTTTTGAAGGTACGCTTAGTGAAAATTTTAAATTCGGGGACGAATTTTTATGAGGGGGGAGATTGTAACGTTTTAGAAATCGTTTTGCGAATTTTTCCGTTTTAGGGAAAAATTTTCAGTATTTTCCGTTTTAACCCGATTTCGATCAAAAGTCCGTATAACCTTGCCGGCACCTTTTTTTAGCTAAAATAAAACTTGTGCGCGAACTTTAGGGGTATTTGGGAGGTTTTGGTTCAGATAAAATTTTTCCGAAATTAAATATTATTTTAAGCGATATTTGGTGCATGTAAATCGGGAAATTTCTTTTCTTAAAAATAAATTTATTTTTTGTCACTAGAATATTTTGGAAACTTCTTTTTAAATATCTAGATATTTTTTTGAGTGCAAAAGGTTTTATTTTAAAAAGAAAAGAAAATGTGTAAAGGTGGCAAAGTGCATTTATTAGCATTTATTACTCTTTTTCCTAGCAATTTCTTCACAAAAAATTCACGAAAATACCCCCTCACCCCCTTGGCCGGCCCTTCCCTTACCCTTGCTTCCCTCCATCATTTCCACCCCTTTTCAACTCATTTTGCATCAAATAAATCATGAAAAATCCAAATAAATTCATAGAAAATTCAAATATAATCATTTTCCTTCATTTCCTTCACTAATCCTTCTTGGATCTTCAATAAAGCTTAGTTTTTGATGCTAAGATGTTGGATTAAGTTTCATTTTGTGTTCTTGGAGAGGTATAATTCTTACCTTAATCCTTTTATATTTGCTTTAATCTTATTCTAGCTAATTTAGTTAGCTAATTATGTGTTTAGTTTAGTTTTTAAATTATAATTAATTCATTTATATTTGGTTTAAGAAATTCATGTTAGGGTTAAATTTTGTTTAAGTGTTTAGTGTTCATTTGAAGTGTTAATTTGTGTTTTGGAGAATATTAACCTAGTAGAAGATGTTAATTTTTGCTTTGAACACTTTGTTTAATTATGCAATTAGCTTACTAGGTTTTTGCTAAAACATAATTAGCGAGTGTTAAAAATTTAGAAATGGTTTAGATAGCTTAGTTAAGCTATTATAAGGTGTTTGTAATCGCTAGATATGCGTTAGCTTGAAACTAGTGCGAAATATTGCGATAGGTTGCTTACTAGATTTCGGGGTTTTTCCGACGTAGGTTCGATTGGTCGTTGCGAGGTTATATCTATTGTATTCCTCGTAATTTTTGTGTTGTGTTGCGCAATCGGGACGATCGGGGTCTAGACTTAGTGTTTTGTAGTTTAGCGACCCCAATTAGGGTTTTTGGCCGATGTCGTGCGCGATAGATGCGCTAAGCGCGCAGTGTAATTTTCCGGGCGTTTTCATTGCGTTTCGTTGTCTTTTCGTCATTGTAGGATTTTTGCTTATGTGATGTGTTTGTGAAATTTTAGGTTCGCAAACGGGGACTTCGGACGCTACGACAAGGAAAAACAGGTGGTAGGCTTCACTTATCCAGGAGCGTTGGTGAGTAGATTTAACATCTACAGGGGAATCGCCCGCATGGCGTTATGCGTCTGGGCTAGAGATGTTATTTCTGTCGCATATTCTTTGTCATTTTTAGAATTGCGCATTTACCCTATTACTTAGATATTGTTGTGCTTGGACTAGTATTCTTAGGACACTGCACATATTATTGACGATTCATGTTGCACGAGCACTGATTGTATGCTACACATACCGTGAATAATTGCCATGTCACGCACAACCCACATATAGAAATGCTATTGTTGGTTAGGAACATTGAGACAATGATTCATATTTCTTATCGCATATGACATTTAGTATACCTGTATATCCACATACTTACACATATGCCTTCACATACTTACATGTTAGATACCTGCATACCTATAGAGTATCGTACCATTAGTGATAGGTACATACACACTTTATGTCATAGCTACAGGTATACCTTGCACACATTTTTCACTTATATTCAGGGGGTATACTACATCATTACTCATAGGTAGATACATATATCTTGCTATACCTTTATGTTTTCACATACATCTGGTTATAGCTACATATTTACCTTTACTTGATATTATTTAGAATTGGAGAAAATAGAAACCGCATGATTTTTATATTAACTTGTTGCAGTTAATTAGCGGCTTTTCCTTATATGCTTACATTTCAGTTTTATGTTGCATATATTATATTCATGGATTTTCGCATTGTGATATGGATTTTTCATGATGTTTTCTTGATTTGGGGACCGTGGGAGTTCATGAAATTATGCATTATTTGAAAAACCCGGTTTCCCATGATATGATATTTCAGCATCCACCATGAGATTTATCGGTTCTGATTATATACTCCATACGAGGAGTGGTTGCCGTATGAGGGTACATGGTGGGGCCCGGTACGGTTTCCCTCGACAAGATGATCGATGGACTTTGCCGATTGAGCCTGGAGGTGGGCAAGTACCTACCGGTGACAGTACTTATGACTCGGCGGTTATCATGTGGATACCGATGGGAGTCATGTACGTATAAATATGTCGAGAGGCGAGGGTCAGAGATAGGCACTCGAGCTTTCGGGATAGCGTATGATACGTACCTATCAGGGTGCCAGTCGTGGTGACAGCACCTGATAGACCTGCATTTCTATGTCGATGCTTGAAACGTTGGTTTCATGATATTTCTTTTTTACTCCTTTGTATATATAACAGGGGTTTAGGCCGCTGTTATATATGCCCTTACACTAATATTAGTGGAATGGGACGCTAATATATGTGTATTGACATTAAATTATATACATCATCATATTTATTCATGCAAATATATTTAGGATGTTAGATTTTTACTTGATAATTTGATTTGGGATATAGGTGATTCATTTGATATTGGATACAGGATATTTATGAGATTGCTGATTTGTACATTCAGAATATATGAGATTTATTTGATATTGTACATTCAGGATTTGTAAGACTTATATGATATGAGAGCCAATTTGGGGGCTGATTTGAGGAATTGGGATTTGGATTTGTCTTGATGGATTGTGATCCTACCACGATGTCAGGATTCCATGGAAATGACATATTTCATTCCATACTTCACATTTATTGTTTATGCACTGCTTCATGTATTAGTAGTACTTGTTAGAGTACCTTTCATGACTGTTGCATTTACATACCTTTATTTATATGCATTGCTTCATGTATTAGTTGTACCTGCTAGTGTACCTTTCATGATTATTGCATTCATATGACTTTTTATTGCTATTAATTGCACATGTTAGATTCACGCTGTACGTGCATACTCGCGATTACCTGCATATGTTATTTACTATTCACGAGTTAGCAACTCACCCCCGTTGTGCCACAGTGTTTGCAGGTGTTCCTCAGGATAGTCAGAGGCTGGCTATTCATCTATCATCTTTTGCTACAGATACCGCATCGGCTCACAGTGTGCTGTTTTGTTCAGGTGGGTTTTGGTGGTTATCTGTATTTGTATTGTATATTCGTTGTATCTTGTACTCTTCATCTACTATTATGTTGTTGACTTGGAGACTTGGTGAGGACGATATTGTATAAATTGTGGATTTGTTGTCTTTTATACAGCTTTCTCTCTATCGTCTTTTATTTCTTCGCTACTGCGTCATATATTGTTGTGGTGGTTGTTTTCCATCTTCGGGCGTGTATTTGCTCCCGTTTGGGGATGCTTTACTTTATATTTATGTTGTACCCATTTTTGGGGCTAGTTTTTACAAAGGAGGTGCTGCCAAAATTTTAAAGGAAATAAAGTTGGACTTTTAAAGAATTTGGGTTGTGATTTCAAAGAATTTTAAACAATATTTCTTATCTTTTCTTGTCTTTTACTGGTTTAGATTTCTGGGTTTTGGCTTTCTTTTACTGCTTTACGCCTGTAGACGTTGCGTAGTATTAGGGCCGTCACGTGCCAATTTCGGGTCGTGACAGTTTAGTTATGTACTTCTTCATCTTGACAGCCTCTTTGGCAGCATCGTTTGCAGCGATGTATTCAGGCTCCATCGTCAAGCCTCCCACGGTTTCCTGTTTGGAACTCTTCCAACACACCGCCCCTTCATTGAGGGTAAAAACAAATCCCGAGTGTGACTTAGAGTCGCCCTTATCACTTTGGAAGCTCGAATCGGTAAAGGACTCCACTTGGGGTTCTCCGTTACCATACACCAAGAACATCTCTTTAGTCCTTCTCAAGTACTTGAGAATGTTCTTCGCAGCTGTCCAGTGACTCTTTCCTGGATCTACTTGATACCTACTCTCTATACTTAGTGAGTTTGCTACATTTGGCCAGGTACATAGCATCGCGTACATGATAGAGCCTACTGCCGAAGCATAAGATATCCCTTGCATGCGAGCTCTTTCCAAATCAGTCTTGGGAGACATCTCTTTGGAGAGAGTGAGTCCAGAGATCGTGGGTAAGTTCCCACGCTTGGATTCTTCCATACTAAATCTCTTTAGTATGGTGTCAAGGTACCTGGATTGGGACAATCCCAGTATCCGTTTAGATCTATCTCTATAGATCCTAATCCCCAGAATGCAGGAAGCATCACCTAGATCTTTCATTGAGAATCTATGTGATAAGAAGAGCTTGACCGAGTGCAGCATAGGAACATCATTTTCTATCATGAGTATGTCATCCACGTACAATACGAGGAAGACAACCTTACTCTCTGCAACCTTCTTATAAATACAAGGTTCATCTACGTTCTTGATGAAGTCAAACACTTTGACTACCACATCAAAGCAGATGTTCCAACTCCGCGATGCCTGCTTTAACCCGTAGATGGATTTAAGCAACTTGCACACCTTTCCGCTGCTCCCACTGTCTACGAAGTCCTCTGGCTGAGTCATGTACACGGACTCCTCTAAGTCACCATTTAGAAATTCGGTCTTAACATCCATTTGCCAGATTTCATAGTCATGGTATGCAGCAATGGCAAGTAGGATCCGGATGGAATTAAGCATAGCTACTGGAGAAAATGTTTCATCATAATCCACACCTGGTCGTTGACGAAAATCTTTTGCAACAAGTCTAGCTTTGAAAGTCTCAACTTTTCCATCAATACCAAGTTTCTTCTTAAAAATCCGTTTGCTTCCAATGGGTTTTACCCCTTTAGGAGCAACTTCCAAAATCCATACTTTTTTGGTGTACATGGATTCCATCTCAGATCGTATTGCATCAAGCCATTTCACAGAGCCCCCACTCGTGATGGCCTGCTCGAAGCTAGTTGGGTCATCATCTTCCATGATGCAATCCTCACTGCCACCGTCAACGAGAAAACCGTAGTATTTCTCAGGTGGATGAGGAACCCTACTAGATCGGCGGAGAGGATGAGGTTCGTTGGGGACTATCGAATCCTCTGGTTCGACTAAATCTTCAGTTGTAGTTTGTGCTGCTGGAACTTCTTCCAGCTCTACCTCATTGCCACTAATTTCTTTTGCAAGAAATTTATTTTCTAAAAAGGTGGCATGTCGAGAAATAAACACCTTTTGTTCCTCGCTGTGATAGAAAAGGTATCCATGTGAATGTTTAAGATATACCACAAACTTACAAAGAACTGACCGTGCCTCGAGTTTGTCCGGATTTTGCCTTTTGACATAGGCCGGACAACCCCATATCTTACTACGTTTAAGACATGGTCTCTTCCCACTCCATATCTCATATGGTGTGGTAGGTACAGATTTAGATGGAACTTGATTTAATAGGTATGCAGCTGTCTCAAGCGCATAACTCTAAAAGGAAATAGGTAACTCAGCAGTGCTCATCATAGAGCGCACCATATCTAATAAGGTGTGGTTCCTCCGTTCTGATACACCGTTGTGCTGTGGTGTATACGGAGGAGTAAGCTAAGAGAGAATCCCATTCTCTTTTAGATAGTCCAGGAACTCATTGCTCAAGTATTCTCCTCCTCGATCAGATCGAAGGATCTTAATACTTTTACCCGTTTGGTTCTCGACTTCGTGCTTATATTCTCTGAATTTCTCAAAAGCTTCAGACTTGTGTTTCAACAGGAACACATGTCCGTATCTTGAGAGATCATCAGTGAATGTAATGAAGTATGAGGAACCATTTCTGGCATGTGTAGATATGGGACCACATACATCACTATGTATTAGTCCCAAGAGTTCCGTAACTCTTTCTCCGTGTCCACTAAACGGAGTTTTGGTCATCTTGCCTTTGAGACATGACTGGCAAGTGTCATAAGATGAAAATTCGAATGGATTCAAATATCCATCCTTATGTAACTTAGCTAGTCGTATTGATATGACCCAGTCTACAATAGCATAAGAAGGATTCGTTCATTTCTGAACTTTTCCTCTTGTGTGTGTTCTGTACATTAAGAACTGTGGTTTGATCTAGAACGTATATACCATTATTTAATGAGCCTGATCCAATCAACTTTTGATTCAGGAAGATATTCATAACATTATCCTATACTACAAAATTATATTCTTCTCTACTCAACAAAGAAACTAATATAAGATTGCATATCAGGGTCGGAATGTAATAGCATTCATTCAGAATCAATGTATTACTGTTTGGCAATATAAGATGATATTCGCCAACTGCTTTGGCTGCAACATTTGTACTATTCGCTACTCTTATGGAATGATCACCCATTCCTAGTTCCCTACCTTTCCTTAGCCCATATAACATATTACATATGTGGGATCCCGATCCGGTATCTAATACCCAGGACGTTGAATGAACTGAGAAAAAGTCCTGTGAATCCAATCAGTAACACTACCGTACAGTCCGGTCTCTTTGTCTGATATGTCGCATATCCAGTCTAGGGGTGGTAAACGTCAGACCCCAGTAACCGATAAGTCTTGTCGATGTGAGGCTCATAATGGGTCGAGAAACTACTGATAACACTTACCAGTAGATCTCCATATCAGCCCTGGCCAGGGACTTCCAGTTATAGCCAATCGAACACAGTGCAATATCAACCCCCAATACCGGGAGAGACGAAACCCCTCCTATCGCTCATTGCCTCCATGTGATTCGGGACTGTACCCAAAAGCCACCGTTTTGCACGTTCTCAAGAATGTGGTAAGGTGGAAATCAAAGAACAAGTGGAATAACACAAGACTCTATGACGATCTCGGGTCTACAGACTAACCTGTACCAGTGTCACCAGAGAACTGCTATCTGATGATAGGTATAATACCATCTAGGAGTTCTCGGCAAGTCCGTTTAGTGTACACAGTCTCCACTGAGCTCCCATACACCATCTTTTATGTCAAACACCAATGGATGTGGGATCATCCACCGCCCATCATATGGGTCAAGATGCGTATACACTAGTCTACTCTGGAGTATCGATACCCTGTCTCGATACACCTTTGACTAGGAACAATTATAGGATGTACTCGTGGACTACCCTGGCCCCACTAGTATGATCTGTATCATAGTCCTAGTAGTCAAGTACATATCCTAAGGGCTTTATCAACATGTGAGAGCAAGATAGTAACCTAATACAAGTCAATATGTTAAGACAAAGTGAAATCAGATAGCGTACTATCATGTCGAGCAAGAAAGTCCTCTCTATATATATCCAAGCATCCACTATAATATACATCATATATACAATAATGGCCTCTAGGGAATATACATAACTAATACGGGGATACTGCCATATATTACACTTACGGTCGCAGAATAGAAATGAAAACTACAATAATTAGAATCCGCATTTATAGATATCATAAACCCGGATTATCACATATTCCGAATTTCATGCCTAATGCTATAAACCTTACATTTTAGCCTCGAATTGAAAACCCTTTTCAAAAATTAAATAGGGAAATTCAACAGGATTCCCAATTAAAAGATCAAAGGCTCATCGGGAACTTTAGTGGATGGCCGCACCCCAGAGGCCGTCAACGAAGTGGACTTAGGAAGAACACCGTGGCCGCAAGCACCCGAGTGGATGCTCTTGGCCATGGGGTTCTCCTATAGTCACTTGGTCGGGGCAAAGGGGTGTAGCTGTCTACTACTGTCTCCCGGTGAGTATTCCCGTACGATACGAGATTACGACGGAGTTTCGATCCAAATCCAAACTCCGTGGTAATCCATCATTTGAGACTAAAATGTAAGATTTACAAATCGACAACTAGTTTTCACAAAACTAATTAATGTGGATTCCAAAAATTGTATCACATAACCAAAGCAATTAAACAAAGTTAACATTTTGATCGATATTTCAATCAACAACAATTTACAGAGAGCTCAACAACTTGAGACTCAATAAAAATATCCAGAAAATCCAAAATGTAAATATGAAGCAACACAAGAAAAATGAACTCCTAATTTCACAACTGCGCGGCGGAACCGCGGCTAATACATGGTGTAGGCGGCGATTCCACGGCCAATTGGTGGAGTTATGTTCTCATATTTCTTGTGCCTCCATATAAAAGCCTGTTGAACTTTCTGAGCATTTTTAATCTGAAAAATCAAGAAGTTTCAAAAATTGGACAGAAACTAGAATTATCCGGGGTTAAAACGTCGATCGAACACTTTAACATCGTCTAAACATATCCTAAGACTCTAGTTTGGTTCTGATACCATGAAAGTATGTCTTAGCACATCTACAAGGGTTCTATGAGCATCAAGTATGCAATTTTAAAAATCTAGAGGGCTAAGTCTACTTAAACAAGATCATACTAGAGATTAGGGTTTCAAAACATAGTAAAATAAGTTCTAAACTAAGTGAAGAGAGGCTACACCTTTGTAGTGTGGTCCTTCACTTCAAAAGCTCCTAGTAGTAGTCCCTTGAACTCCTTCTAGGGATCCACTTGAAGAAAGGAATGAGCTTGCAAGTTGTCTTCGTCGTCGAAGATGATCCGCTTTGAGGCAACTCACACTCAAACTCACACTTCATTAATCAAAGTATTAGTGAAGATAACTGTTTCCCCCAATCAGAGCAAAGCCCTGTTCAAATTTTGAAATTTGAAATGAAGCAGCGCTTCATAAAAGTGCTAGCGCTGAATGCGCCAGTGCTAAGAGTTAGAGACTCTGATGCAGTGCTCACATGCAAAGCACGAGAGCGCTAGACCTAGCAGTGCCAGAACTAAAGAGTCAAAGACTCTGATGCAGCGTTCATGTGCAAAGCACGAGAGCGCTTGCGCTAGCAGCGCCAGCGCTAAGAGTCAATGACTCTGATGCAGTGCTCACGGGCAAAACACGAGAGCGCTAGCGCTAAGTGCGCTAGCACCCAGAGTCAAAGACTCTAATGCAACGCTCACACGCAAAGTACGAGAGCGCCGTTGGATCAAAGATCCAATGGTGATTAAAGATCACCAAGATACAGAATAAGTTCTGTATGGGAAAAGATTTCCCAATATTGTTAAATACAAGAAGATTGCCTTCTGTAAAACAGAAGCCCTAGGATCAAAGATCCAACGGTGGGAAATATCCCATTAGAGAAAAGATCTCTTCAACTGATTCAACAAATCAGCCTCTACTATATAAAGGACCCAAGACTTCAAGTCTTACAGAGAGGACCCCCCACACAAGCTTTGAGAAATTTCAAAGAAAAGAGTAAGTTCTGAGAAGAAGAACTTTTCTTCAAGGTAAAAATAGAGAGATAAAAAACATCTCATCATGGAAGAAGAACATAGTTCTTTTTCAGATCATAGATCTATAAGACATAGGTCTTTCATAAATAGAGATCAAAGCATCTCATCATAAAAAAGAGAAGAGAAGAATTTCATTCTCTTCAGATCTTAGATCTACAAAGACAAAGTCTTTCACAAAAGAAAATAGAAGAGATTGTAACATCTCATATAAAAATGAGAACTTTGTTCTTAGAACCATGAGACAAAGTCTCTTATAAGCGAGAACTTATTTCTCAGATCACAAAATTGATCAGAAGCGCTCTGCGCTCATTGTCTGGCGCTCAGCGCCAAGCGCGCCACGTGCTCCTCACGTGTACGCTACTTCAAAAGAAGCGCCTTAGCGCTCTAAATCTGACGCTCAGCGTCAAGCACGCCACGTGCTCCTCACGTGTGCGCTACTTAACAGAAGCGCTCTGCGCTCATTTACTGGCGCTCAGTGCTAAGTGCGCCACGTGCTCCTCACGTGTGCGCTACTTAACAGAAGCACTTTGCGCTCTTTGGCTGGCACTCGGCGCCAAGCGCGTCACGTGCTCCTTACGTGTGTGCTACTTAACAGAAGTGCTTTGCGCTCATTGACTGGCGCTCAGCGCCAAGCGCACCACGTGCTCCTCACGTGTGCGCTGAGGGAACGTAAAATGTTCTTTAAATAAAGCCCCACAGCTATAATAAGTGCTCAGCACTCAATAAAAGACAAAAACGGTTTTCAGAACCCAAACCAATGCTCACCATTGTTAAATGAAAAAGGACTGAGCCCAAATAAATGTCCAACATTTTATTCAAAACTGAATGGGCTGAGCCCACGTTGGCCACAAATCCCTAATTCAGATTAATTGAGCCCATGTGCTCACAATCTTTTAATTGATCTTGGTCCCAAACTTGGCCATAGATTTTCCAACCAGTATTGGTTTAAAGGTACATCTCTTCATACCTCTGATACATGTCGTTGTAATTCTTCAACGTCTTCAGAGAGATGGAGGGTCCCAATAACCAATAACTTTTGACGCACCCCTAAATTTGTTAAACCAGAACCCTATGGACTATGAGGTCCTTAAACTCTATAGACTATGACGTCTTTAAACTATGGACTATGATGTCCTTAAACTCCATGGACTATGATGACCTTAAACTTATGGACCGCAATGTCCCTAAATTAAAACAATAGAGCCCAAATGCTCTTTTGTTGGATCTAAATGATCATGTTAAGTAGATCTTAGTCTAAAATTAGACTAACGTATCTTTAACAATCGTTTAAGTTGATCTTAGTATCAAATGAGATTAACAATCCTTAAACCCAACCCAAACCCAAATCTAAGAAAATACGGATTTGGACTAATCCACGCCCTACAGACGACAACATAAATTAGTCTCCGTATACAATCCATGGGCAACCACAAATAAAACAAACACACATGACATGAAGTGACCTTCTAGAGCAGGAGAAAGTGGTTACCGCGATGCGGTTACATAATTAACTGCAGGGGCTTGCCCCTGCAGGGAAGAGCGTCCCCATAATAAAAAAACCCCTCACAATGAGGGGGAATCTGACGAAGTCTGCTACAACGGCTGTATCCGTCCAAACCTCCGATGCACGGTGCCATAAATCAACTTGGCATCTTCGGAGAGGTGGACGGATAAATCCAAATAGCATCTGCCTCCAAAATTCAGACCAGACGTCCCAGTCCCGTTTTCGGCGGAGAACAGATTTTGGCACGCCCGGTGGGACCTTTTCCTCTTTCCACTCCACACTTCGTGTGTCGTGTTTTTCCGCGATCAAATAATCGCGATATATATGTTTGTGATTGCCCTTAGGGGAGGGGATACTGAAGCCGGCGTTTCGTCTCTATGAAGAATGTCGTTTTCTCCCACCTTAGCAAATCAAGATTTGTCATATCTGGTGGAGTCAAGTACGGGCCACTTGCAGGCTCAAATCTCTGCAATCCGGCTCTTCAAGATATCAACGGGCTTCTCTTTGGGTCGATTCTCCCACCTCCCACCCTCGGTGCCTCAACGCCAATGGAGGAAGCCCAGAGGAAGTCTGTCTTCCACAGGCGGGCTCCCCAAGCAGCAGCTTTGCCAACAGAATCAGTCCTCAAACAACTGGCACATGACAAGGACCAAGGTCGACATAGGGGGAAGAATATTCAAGCTCTCAAAGGAAACATGGTGCAGGCTCAGCAAAATCCTGAAGCTAATCAAATTCCGGCCGTAAGAAACGGCCAACGTCGATATCAGCGTCATACAAAATGAGCTGGGGGCAGTCCTCCGTATGGTTCTGTTTCAACCCTAGTGGTGAATGTTGTTGTTCCAACTGGGAACAGCTTCAAACTATTGTGAAGGGTCAGACAAAATTCTCCTACCGCAATACTGAAGAAGTCTCCACTGCCCATGGAGATCCCACGAGAGCAGAAACAAGTTCGCTCCCTGAGACAACTTTGCTCATCTATATATAAGGTGTGGTAGCAGGTGAAGGGGACTCACCCCAAGACGGATCCAGATACAGCGGTTCCTCTCAAAACCAAAGCGGCTTTTCACAAAAAAAAAAGAGAGGCTTAATAAATCTCAAGTGCCCGAAGCAAACTCCAAAGGCCAAGACTCCAAACACCCCAAGCCTGGAGGCATGTTAGTTCACATAGTCTACATGGTAAATTCCAAAGATGAAGTTCGAGCTTCTACTAATCACCGACCTCAAATTCGTTCCCTGAAAAAAGTTCAACTGCAACGTGAAAAGCTGCAGGAGATGCTCGCTCAGGCGGCAGCAAACACTAATCCATCATCTAAGAAAAATCCCAAGTGCGAGCCCGTAGAAAGAATAGAGAAGGAGTCGGATAATGATTTCCTAAAGCGCGCTCTGAAAAAGAGAGATAAAGAAGCGGCAGAAATGTCCATTAAAATGAACCAGATGGCCCTTCTGATTCAGAATATGGCTAGAAAGATGGTTGAATCGAAACCACTGGCAGATGAACCGCCGGTAGTCAGTCTTAAAGATAAAGATGACATTTCAAATCCTCTGCAAACCTCATCAACAGTTGAAAAGGAAATGATTCCTAAAAGAAAAGATGGACACATATATCGCTCAGCGAATCAAAGCTCACTGCGCCAGTGAAGCCGCAAATAGGCCAATCATGACTGGTCGACCGTATCCGGCGTGCTACGATCAAATACAATACCCGCCAGAATACATACTTCCGACTCCACATATACAAGGAACCGGGAATCCTCACCAGCACATCGCACGATTTAAATCCATGTGCGGTAACACTGGAGAGAATGATATACTTCTCCTCTGACAGTTCGTCGGCTGTCTGGCGGGCATTGCCTTCGAATGGTATGCGGAACTCCCGAATGACTTCGTGAATACCTTCGACGAGATGGAGATGCTCTTCTGTCAAGAAATTCGCTAGTGTGAGTAAACGCACTAACGTAACAACGTTGGTCAACGAAAGGGTTAAACCGAATGAGACTTGGGTTCAATATGTTACCCACAACGCATCGATGAAGTTGCAGACATGGGAATGCTCATAGCCACCCTTGACCTAAATTCAAAGGCGTCCTCGTATATGGCCCTCTTCAAGCCGACGACTTTCCAAGAACTCATGGATAAAATGGCTCGATTGGATCAAATGGGTCAAGACTCTTTCTCATCCGATGATGACGAGTGAAAAGCGGAGACAAGATGGCGTTTGTCGCCTACACTCAAAAAAATAAGCGGCTCTGAAGCAACCTGTCGCCAAAATAGCGACGGCGTGGGTACTCGTTCCCCCCGGGATATACGCAGGGGCATATTTCTCACTGGCGGAAGAATCTCTATGTAGAATGGGTCTTTCTTCTCAAAGGACAAGAAGGATATTAAGAGGCCTACAAACAAGTCCTACAATCTAGTGGAATGCCCAATTAAAAAAACGGTATGTCCACAAGCAAAATGGGTACGGATGAAGACCCGAAAGGGCTCCGTGAGTAAAAACAGCAGGACTGCCGGCGAGCTTGTGAAAACCCGAAAGCGCGCAATCTCGTTAAAAAAGGGGGTACGTCCACAAGCAAAATGGGCACGGATGAAAACCCGAAAGGGCCCAATCCCGTTAAAAGACACTTGCGAGGTCCTCTCGATCTTGTAAGGAGCAAACTACCTGCGTGAGATCCTTACGACTCACAAAGGAGTGATACACTTAAGGATCCCTACGATTCCTAAGGAGAAATTACACTTATGAGATTCTCACGACTCGTAAGGAGAACCCTCTTATGAGACCCACACAGCTCATAGGATTCAAAAGCCTTAAGCTACAGGGATCTGAACCTGTTCTTAAGCCATCACATTCTCCAGATTGCCCTACAGGTGGTCCAATACTGGCCATTGTATACAATCCACGGGCACAAATAAACGTTTTTCCAACAGAGACCCACCACTGACGAGGGATATCTTCATATGGCGAACGACACTTGTAAGTCCTCTCGACTTATAAGGAGAAAGCATTCTTGTGAGATCCTTACGACTTATAAGAGACCGTACACTTAAGAATCCTCACGATTCTTAAGGAGAAAACACACCCACGAGATCCTCACGACTCGTAGGGAGAAATACCTTTATGAGACCCTTACGGCTTATGAAGTCAAAAGCCTTAGTTGACAGGATCTTAACCCGGTCTACTAAGCCACCTTTGTTCAAACCGACAAAGGCAAATGATGATTCGCTCCTGGCATTATCCCAGTTGTAGCGATGCTGATGCCTAAATCGGTATCAGATCCCAAGTTCCATACTCGCGGCAAAAGTCAGCGAGCCATAAATGCATATGAAATAGCCGAAATGATAGGGCAACTTGCGACAAAATCAGCAAGTAAAATATATGCATACAAAATAGCCGAAATGATTGGGCAACTCGCAATAAAAAGCAGCGAATAAAAAGAAAAAATTGCCGAAATGATTGGGCACCGCGAAAATAGCCGAAATGATTGGGCAATTGCTACTTTCGCGATATAAAAAGCTGAAATGATAGAGCATCGCGGAAAAAAAATGAAATGAAACTTTTTGCCCTACAGGTAAGTCCATACTGACCCCTGTATACAATCCATGGGCATAAACAAAAAGGGAACCATATTGTCCCACCAGGCTTTGTCAAAAGGAAGCCAGATCTCAGTGGCAACATCTACAAGCCTAGAAATCAACAACAACGTTCTTCCTCTCCCCAGCAGGAGGCGGACGCGACATCAACGAACGGAGCCATGGCAAAGTCCCTAGTTCCAAATCTCGACGGTTCACAGACAACCTAGAGATCACCAACGGCGCTTCTCCTCACTCCAGCAGGATGCAGATGCGACGTCAGCCAATGACCCCATCTCGGAAATACGTCAGCAAATGACCCCGTCGCTGAAATACGTCATCTGATGACCCCGTCTCGGATGTATGTCAGCCAACCCCAGGGAAATCAGTGTCCTTGGCAAATATCTCGATTCAGGAAAATCAGCGTCCTTGATGAGAACCTCTCGATTCACGTCGACCCGCAAGGAAATCAGTGTCATTGTAGGAATATCTCGATTCGTTTCAACCCTAAGGAAATCAGTGTCCTTGATAAATATCTTGATTCAGGGAAATCAGTGTCCTTGACGAGAACCTCTCGATTCGCGTCGACCCGCAAAGAAGTCAGTGTCTTTGCAGGAATATCTCGATTCGTTTCAACCCCAAGGAAATCAGTGTCCTTGACAAATATCTCAATTCAGGGAAATCAGTGTCCTTGACGAGAACCTCTCGATTCACGTCGACCCGCAAGGAAGTCGGTGTCTTTGCAGGAATACCTCGATTCGTTTCAACCCCAAGAAAATCAGTGTTCTTGACAAATATCTCGATTCAGGGAAATCAGCGTCCTTGACGAGAACCTCTCGATTCGCGTCGACCCGCAAGGAAATCAGTGTCTTTGCAGGAATATCTTGATTCGTTTCAACCCTAAGGAAATCAGTGTCCTTGACAAATATCTCGATTCAGGGAAATCAGCGTCCTTGACGAGAACTTCTCATTTCGCATCGACCCGCAAGGAAATCAGCGTCTTTGCAGGAATACCTCGATTCGTTTCAACCCTAAGGAAATCAGTGTCCTTGACAAATATCTCGATTCAGGGAAATCATCGTCTTTGATGAGAACTTCTCATTTCGCGTCGACCCGCAAGGAAATCAGTGTCTTTGCAGGAATACCTCGATTCATTTTAACCCCAAAGAAATCAGTGTCCTTGAAAAATATCTCAATTCAGGAAAATCAGCTTCCTTGACGAGAATTTCTCGATTCACGTCGACCCGCAAGGAAATCAGTGTCTTTGCAGGAATATCTCGATTCGTTTCAACCCCAAGAAAATTAGTGTCCTTGACAAATATCTCGATTCAGGGAAATCAGCGTCCTTGACGAGAACCTCTCGATTCACGTCGACCTGTAAGGAAATCAGTGTCTTTGCAGGAATATCTTGATTCGTTTCAATTTCAAGGAAATCAGCATCCTTGACAAGAACCTCTCGATTCGTTTCAACCCGTAAGGAAATCAGTGTCTTTGCAAGAATCCCCCGATTCTTCTCGACCACAAGGAAATTTGTGTCCCCGCGCATGAAAAGATAATTCTCTTATGAGATCCTTATAACTCTTAAGAGAAAACACATTTAGGAGTCCCCACGATTCCTAAGGAGAAATTACACCCACGAGATCCTCTCGACTCATAGAAAGAAAATTCTTTATGAGACCCTCACGGCTCGTAAAGTTGAAAAGTCTTAGCTGGTAGATCCTAACCCTGTCTCCTAAGCCATCATTGCCCTGCAGGAAGGTCAAGATAGACTATCTACGGTCCACACTTTCCGAATTCGAACATCGATAAGGAGAGAAACAATCACTTACGAGTCCTCTCGACTTATAAGGGAGAAAAATTCTCTTGTGAGATCCTTACGACTTTCAAGAAAAAACTCACTTAGGAATTCTCATAATTCCTAAGGAGAAAATACACCTACGAGATCCTCTCGACTCGTAGGGAGAAAAATCTTTATGATACCCTCACGGCTCATAAAGTTGAAAAGTCTTAGGCAGCAGACCTGAACCTGTTTCTTAAGCCATCGCTACCCTACAAGGAGGATAAGATGAAATGTTCTCTATCGTCTATAGGCTACGCTTTCTTGAGTAACATATCAACAACACAGCGAAGAAAAGAACGCGACAATGGGAGATAAGAAAAATGTGCCCTTTATTCATGAATTCGATTGAATACGAGATACATCATAAAAAAAGAATGAATACATGTTGTTGGGGTCGAAAATTGCACCCCGGTTGACCAAGGCAAAGTCAAGGTCAACCCCAAACCAAGTGGGCCCAAGCCCGGATCAAGTGGGCCCATGCCCAGGTCGAGTCCGAACATGAATCGGCTGGCCCTCCTCTATGCCAAAATAAAAATCATGTAATAAATAATTTTTTATGCAATTTTTTATGCATGAATTTATGCAAAATGGGCATAAAGCCAAATTTTTGTAAAGCCCATGGCTTATGTGTAAAAAGAAATGACACATGAGCCATGGGATGGGCAAAATGCCATTTTTGTAAAGCCCAAGGAGCTATATATAAAATGTATAGCCTATAAAGGCAAAGATAATGAAAATATCTCAAGAACATTTTCTCTCTCCAAAAAAAGAATTAAGATATGTGATCTTCTCCTTTCTCAAGATTCTAAAACCTTCTTCTTTCTTTTGAATTACATCAAGAGTTTTACTCTTCCTTTTCCAAAACTAAATAGTTTTTTACCACGAAACCCACAAAAGGGAACTCAGATCTTCCATCAGATCTTAGAAAGAAGAGATTTTAAAAATCTCATACTTCTTGTTCTTCAAGATCCAGCCAAAAGAGGAGGAAGAAGAAGACCCATCTCCTAAAAATCCCACTTTAGGAAGATCCATAGCTCAAGGGAGAAGCCTGTTTCAGCATCTCCAAAAACAACATCTTAGGAGTTTAACTCCCATCTAATTTCTCTTTTGGGAGTTTAAATCCCATTTCTGGGGCTAAAAGCCCCTTTTCCTCGCCGGCGCCCAACCGGCCGAGCGCCTAGCGCCCCAAGCGCTCACGCGCCCAGCGCCCACGTGCCGGGCATGTGGTGCGCTAGTGCTCGAGTGCCTAGCGCTCTAGCGCCCACGTGTCGGACACGTGGTGCGCTAGCGCTTAAGCGCACAGCGCCCAAGCGCACAGCGCCCAAGCGCACACGTGGTGCGCTAGTGCTAGGCGCACAGCGCTCAAGCGCCCAGCGCCTACGTGTCGAACACGTGGTGCGCTCGCGCTTAAGCGTACAGTGCTCAAGCGCCCAGCACTCGCGTGCTAGGCACGTGCGGCGCTGGCCCCACGCGTCCTTTGGGCGCTTTTCCCCTTTTTATATATATGTATACATGTACACACATACACACACACACACACACTCCACATCACCGTCCCTGTTAGAAAAAAATTTCTAACGGGGCGATGCCCTGCACCCCGCAAGGGGGCTGCTAGCCGCCTTGACCCCCAGCCCGCTATCCGGGTAGCAGGACCCCTGTAAAAACTCTGCGGGTCCCCCGATATATCCAAAACCCCTCCAAAACACAACACTGCACATTGAGTTTGCATGACCAGTTTAACCCGTTAATCGGAGGTTCTCTCGCCCCAAAGGCGAGGGGTAATTAACGGCAGCTTAGTCCGCGGCTGCCGAAGATTCGGATCCCTATAATCAATAAACCCCCGCCTACCCTAGGTAGGGGGAATCTATAGTACGCTTGACAAGAACGCGCGTATTCCCATCTCAATAGGGTGACAAAAAACACCCTACACATGTTATTCAAAGATTACAAATGTACAATCGATACAAAGACGACTATTGAGAAGGAGGCGATTTTAACAAATCAGCAAGTCGCTCGCGCACTCCTCTCAGCTCCTTTTCGCAATCAGCCACTGCGGCCAGCTCTGCTTCGACTTGGGCCCGTTGCTGCAGACAGGATGAAAGTTTCTCATCAATTTCTTGCTAAATAGCCTTCTGACTCTACGCGACCTGCTCAGTAAAGTCAAGCTTCTTCTTTAGCACCAGCCCGTCCGAAATACATCGTTGAAGGTTTTCAAAGATGGAGTTCAGCTGTGCAGCATTCGCTTTGACCTGGGTACGTAGTTGGACAGACTCAGCGGAAGTCGCCTCATGTTCCTTTCGCTTGAGGGTCGTCTCTTGTTCAAAATGGCGAAGGAAAATAGCACTTTGCTCAACCCATGCAGCCCGCTGGGAGTTCAGAGCCAGAACCTCTGGAGCAGGACACCTGAGCTCAAGCTCATGCAGGCAGGCCTCAATCTTCCTGCAGTGATTAATCCAAGACTCAACGACGTCTTCGTTATGGAAGTTCACGAGCGTCGCCAACATTGGATTAACCTCGGCAGCAAAATCTGCAGCGAATGCAAGGACCTCCGCGTCAAGCTCCTCGATGTATTACTCAACATACGCAGGCTGTTCACAGCGCCTTTGGAAGATGGACGTCTAGCAAAAGGCCCTGCCGGCATATGAATCTGAGACTCGAAGGGAGCTGGAGTCGGCACAATTGTTGCAAAACAAATCGTAGTCAGATGTCGGCTCAAGAGATAAAGAAAATGCACGAACAATGGAGTTTACTATACCGGCTGCGACAGGGTGCAGAGTTGGGAGTACTGGTGGAGCGACGATTCTCTCGTCCCCTCCTTCAATTTGCAATGCTGAAATCAATTTAAAATTAATAACGACAGGGTCGCCCGTCAAAAAAAAGGACGTCGGTTAAAAACTATACTCACCGACACCAGCAGGCAAAGCGACTTCCGACTGGAAGGAGAAATACGGGTTCATCACTTAATACAGATGATCAAAGAGAACTCCTGCAAGGTTACGATGATACATGGTCAGTACAAGAAAGGCGGTGGTCATAGTTCAATTAAATGGATCACAAATCTATATCTTCCAGTATCTTAGAGGACATAGGAGAAGGCGAGGGAGCAACCGTCATGGTGAGTGTTTCAGATGACATAATCTCAATGTTCGCTACACCTACAAATAAAATACCGTCAGAAAAAGCTGAAAAGGATTGCGAAATGGAAAATAAACAGCGACCCGAAACCCACCTGATGGGTCATCAGCCAAAATTGCAATGGAAGCATCACTCGGCGTTGTGGTTTCTTCGCTCCCCTTCAGGGTGATGGTTTCAGCGCCAGTGGCTTCATCCCCTGATTCTACAAGAGCCGTCGTGACACTCGCAATACCAGGCGATGATGGGGAACCGCATAGGGAAATAGCGGCGGTTTGGACGGTCCCGGACTCCCGAGAGAGAGTAGCCGCTTCAGGCTCGGTGGTTGCCGTCATCTCACCTGCCGTCTCATCGTCAGGACTTGGCCCTGCAAGATATGGTACATAAGAATTTGAAGATCAAATTCAAAGAAAAGACTCAGTGTTATGTTACCTTGGGGCGGCTTTTCGGCTTCTTCCCGAGCCACGCGCACCATTTGTCTATGGACGGTAGACAGGGCAGCTGGCGTGTCTTCGGAAGAAATAGTAATGGATGGAATGGCGCTTGAACCTGCACCCATGGCCAAGCTGATATCACGTTCCCTCGCCGCACGCTTTTTGCGCTTCTTGTCAGCCTTGGCAGTGAGAAAAGACCTCCTCAAGACCTCCGTCAAGGTGACATCATCGTCCGAGCCAGGAGCTACCTCTGGAGCCGTTACAGCGTCCGTCATCGGTTGCTTAAGCGAAGCCTCTTTCGGCAATACTGGGGAAGCTGGGAATTCAGCAGCCGGCCATGGAAGCGTCGTCATGCCACCCTGCAGGATTGGCACTGCACTCAGGATAACTTGGGTCGAGGTAGTCCCTGCAATAAGATGAAAAAGAAGGGTCAGACTACCTATGAAGAAAAAGGTAATGAAGGCACAATGAGCCGAAATATACCGAGGCCCAAGGAAGCGCGAAGCCTCTCTTCCTCTTCAAAAGTCTTGAGGGAAGCTGCGAGAGCCTCTTCGGCGGAGATACCCATTGAAGAAGAAAGCGTCAGTCAAAACATAATAATTAAAATAGCCGCGGAAAGATATGACTGAAGGATACCTGATTGTGCGATGGTGATTAGTGCTACTTCATCGCGAGCTAGTTGCTTTGAAACCGTGATGGCAGCCTCTAGATCGGTATCATCCGGCGCCATAAATAAACCCTCATTGGTCCCGTACTCACTTAGGCTCTCGCTGTAAGGAGCATGAGGTTCCTGGTCGAATACAACATCTGCAGAAAGTATTGACTTCTTTTTCTTCTGCGAGCGAGTGTCGGCAGCCAATAACACGAGCTTGCGCTTGGCGGGCAATTTGGGGCGACGAGTCCCTATCTCCGCACCCACGCCAGACTCGGGAGACGCCATAGCTACCACTTCTACAGGTGCGCGGGGTAGGGGCATATCAGGTATAACGCGCAGGACCACCGCTGCAGCAGCTTCTCTTAGGGGAGGACGAACGATGGTCCGTCGCTTCAAAGGAACGGCTGGGTTACCAGCAGGAGCGGTACCCTTGCGATCAAGCAATAATCGCTTTTCTTCCCTAGTGACGACGCCCATAGAATGTTGATACCATGCCACATATGCGTTCAAGATTCACGGAACGCAACTCGGCTCACTGATAAAGAAATTGGAACCGGTGTTCAACCGCATAAAATGGCGCAATGCGTTCCGAATACCTTCTTCTGCGCCAACTGGCTCAACTAGGAAGGCCTCGAGCGGGACGCCCTGATTATAGCTTGATTGCTGGGGGAAACGGTGCGGGTTGTACCTCATAAACAATACCGAATCATTCTGCCTAAACACGAGAAAGCCCGGCCTGATTGAATATAGAAGAAGAATTTCCCGAGCTTTCAAGGTAGAGGCCCCGTCTGTAAAAGTGTCCCACAGTAGCTGCACCGTTTTTGCGGATTCTTTGCTGATGGTTAAAACCTTATCGGCAAAGGTCATTCCATCTCCAGCCATACGCGGATGAAGGAGCAAACCACTAGCCTCCCGCTGTGACGGATTTAAAACGGACGCGTCAACTAGGCGCATAATCCGAGGGAAGTTATAACTATCGTAGAAACGAGGTCGTTTATGGACACTAAAAGCACCAAGTACATGCAGCTCGATCCATGACATAAAATAATGCAGCGAGAAAATGACGGGCTGTACCCCTGGCTGAGTGGTATCCGCTGCTAAGCTGAGACCATGGTACAGGTGTGCCAACCCAGCAATCCCGATAGCCACTTGCATTCCCGCAACCATGCGATGGGCTAGGTAAAAGACGGATGGCCTCATATAACGAGGGTGCATTGGAAGCACGAACCAGTTTAGCCATAAGCCAATGAACCCCAGCACGAACGTCTCTTCATCGATGTCCGGAGTAGCAAGCTCCGCAAAGGGAACGACATGAGCAACCGGAATAAAGAAACTTTTTAAATCCGCCTCCGCCGTCGGTTGGTTATCCAAACCAAAACCAAACGGATCGTCAAGCTTGGCGAACAGCGCAGCTTGCTTCGATAAGGCTTCCGGACGAAGAAAGCGAGCGATAAAGTCTGCATAGCTGATTCCATGCCCTCCGGACTCCAGAAATAGACTTTCGTATATATTCAACACCTTGATCAAGCTCGGGAATTGGTGTTGAATGGCGTTCTCCGGGATAAGACCCATTACCACTGATTTGGTGGCAAAGATGTACTCGTCCGGAGGAAGCAACTCCTCATAGCGTTTTCCCCTAACAGGTAATCCAGAGATCTCTGCAAACTCCTCTAAAGATACTGAGACTTCTTGATCCGACAAAAGGAAGGTGTGGGTCGGAATATTCCATTGCTCCAGAAAAGCCTTGACCCACCATGTAGGGGGTGTAGAATATTGGAAGAGGGAAGCATAAATCGCGGGATACAACCTGAGCTTCAGCATCTGTGACTTCTTGGCCGACAAAATGCAGCGGGCCAACTGCAAATACCCGGCTGGATGGTGAGGAGTTAGGCCTATCATGTACGGCTGTCCCCACGGGCGTGACTCGCCCTGACATATACGCCGCCCCAAGGTATCCAAAGCCATCGGCGGCTGTATGGGTATTGCAACCATAGAAGGCTGAAAGAGACCCTCTGAAGTCCAGTTGACCTCCTCCACGTCATAGTTCACCGGAAGTGCATCTGCATAAGGGATCGCCGAAATGGGCTCCAAAGGTGCTGCGCAAGAAAAGCTCCGCCGACCTCTGATGATTTGACTTACTATGTGCCCCATAAATGAAGATTCTTTTGCTCCGGGTCGTGATCTTTGATCAACGTGAAGACTTCCCTGTCCACAGGCGCTTAACGGAATCCGCTTTCCGAATGGACGAATGGGAAAGAAGTGTCGAAAGACATAGTACCTGCGCGAAAAAGAACAAAAAATTAGCCTTCAATGCTACAGTTTAAGTTCTGTCACTTAGTACTTTAAATTCGTACCGCATTGCAATGCAGTGGAAAGGGACCAAAGGGGACCCACACAATCTAGATGACGGTTCATCTTTAATAAAACAGTCTCATCATTTGATGAGAAAGTCATTAAATGAGAAAATCCTAAAAGGATTCTCATTTAATGAGCGCCCCTTGGACCAAGGAGTAAATCTCCCTTAAGAGCAGTGCTCTGCAACAGATATGACATCTATCATAATTAATCATGAAGGGAATAAAATCCCCCTAAAAAATTTCTGAAGAGCAATGCTCTGTGAAGAAGATGGAATAATCCATCAAAAACCCTAAAAAGCAATGCTTTACTGAGTTAAAAACTCTGAGATTTTTAAGATCTGCAAGATGAACTTTAAGAGTTATTCTTTAAATGGGTTAAGAGACCCTAAGAAGATCTCTTTAGATCTATAATTTCAAGAGAGCAACGCTCTGTTAAGAAAAAACCTAAAAATTTCTCTAGATCTATAATCTAAGTAGAGCAAAACTCTGTTAATGGGTTCAAATCTTACCAAAAATTCTGTCTCTAAGAAAGTTCTTAAAACAAAGAGCCATGCTCTGAAAGAGAATGAATTCTCAGAAAAACAAGAAAGAAGATGAACAGAGGTCATCTCAAGGGCCAAAGGCCCTATTTATAGAAATTAAGAGCCGTTTCAACTTCTAAGTTGATCTAATGGAGCAGATGCTGCCACCGCTGCACTCACGTGTAAGCCACGTGAGCGCAACGGTGGGGGGGCATTTGTTTCCCCCAATCAGAGTAAGGCTCTGTTCAAATTTTGAAATTTGAAATGAAGCAGCGCTTTATAAAAGCGCTAGCGGTTAAAGCGCCCGCGCTAAATGCGCCAGCGCTAAAAGTCAGAGACTCTGATGCAGCGCTCACGTGCAAAGCACGAGAGCGCTAGCGCTAGCAGCGCCAGCACTAAAGAGTCAAAGAATCTGATGCAGCGCTCACGTGCAAAGCACGAGAGCGCTCGCGCTAGCAGCGGCAACGCTTAGAGTCAATGACTCTGATGCAGCGCTCACGTGTAAAGCATGAGAGCGCTAGCGCTAAGTGCACTAGCACCTAGAGTCAAAGTCTCTGATACAGCGCTCACGTGCAAAGCACGAGAGCGCTAGCACTGGAACAAAATTTTCTCCACCCTTGGATCAAAGATCCAACAAAGATGACTAAAAATCATCAAACTATCTCTGAAAATTGGAGCACCATTGGATCAAAGATCCAATAGTGATTAAAAATCACCAAGATACAGAATAAGTTCTGTATGGGAAAAGATTTTCCAATCTTGTTAAAAACAAGAAGATTGCTTTCTGTAAAATAGATGCTTTAGGATCAAAGATCCAACGGTGGGAAACATCCCCAAATCAATTAGAGAAAAGATCTCTTCAGCTGATTCAACAAATCAGCCTCTACTATATAAAGGACCCAAGACTTCAAGTCTAATAGAGAGGAACCCCCCTATAAGCTTTGAGAAATTTCAAAGAAAAGAGCAAGCTCTGAGAAGAAGAACTTTTCTTCAAGGTAAAAACAGAGAAATAAAAAATATCTCATCAAGGAAGAAGAACATAGTTCATTTTCAGATCATAGATCTATAAGACAGAGGTCTTTCACAAAAAGCGATCATAGCATCTCATCATAAAAAAGGGGAAAGAAGAATTTCATTCTCTTCAGATCATAGATCTACAAAGACAAAGTCTTTCACAAAAGAAAATAGAAGAGATTGTAACATCTCCTATAAAAATAAGAACTTTGTTCTTAGAACCATGAGACAAAGTCTCTTGTAAGCAAGAACTTATTTCTCAGATCACAAAATTGATCAGAAGCGCTCTGCGCTCATTGTCTGGCGCTCAGCGCCAAGCACGCCACGTGCTCCTCACGTGTGCGCTACTTCATAAGAAGCGCTTTAGCGCTCCAAATCTGGTGCTCAGCGTCAAGCGCGCCACGTGCTCCTCACGTATGCGCTAACAGAAGCGCTCTGCGCTCATTGACTGGAGCTCAGCGCCAAGCGCGCCACGTGCTCCTCACGTGTGCGCTACTTAACAGAAGCACTTTGCACTCTTTGACTGGCGCTCAGCGCCAAGCGCGCCACGTGCTCCTCACATGTGCGCTACTTAACAGAAGCGCTCAGCGCTCATTGACTGGCGCTCAGCGCCAAGCGCACCACGTGCTCCTTACGTGTGCGCTGAGGGAACATAAACTGTTCTTTAAATAAAGCCCCATAGCTATAATTAGTGCTCAGCACTCAATAAAAGAAAAAAACGGTTGTCAGAACCCAAACCAATGCTCACCATTGTTAAATGAAAAAGGACTGAGCCCAAATAAATGTCCAACATTTTATTCAAAACTGAATGGGCTGAGCCCAAGTTGGTCACAAATCCCTAATTTAGATTAATTGAGCCCATGTGCTCACAATCTCTTAATTGATCTTGGTCCCAAACTTGGCCATAGATTTTCCAACCAGTATTGGTTCAAGGGTACATCTCTTCATATCTCTGATACATGTCATTGTAATTCTTTAACGTCTTCAGAGAGATGGAGGGTCCCAATAACCAATAACTTTTGGCGCACCCCCAAACTGGTTAAACCAGAACCCCATAGACTATGAGGTCCTTAAACTCTATAGACTATGTCGTCTTTAAACTATGGACTATGATGTCCTTAAACTCTATGGACTATGATGTCCTTAAACATATGGACCATAATGTTCCTAAACTAAAACAATAGAGCCCAAATGCTTTTTTGTTGGATCTAAATGATCCTGTTAAGTAGATCTTAGTCTAAAATTAGACTAACGTATCCTTAACAAATAGTTAAGTTGATCTTAGTCTCAAATGAGATTAACAATCCTTAAACCCAACCCAAACCCAAATCTAAGAAAATACGGATTTGGACTAATCCACGCCCTAAGGGCGACAACATAAATTAGTCTCCAAACCACAAATAAAACAAACACACACGACACGAAGTGACCTTCTGGAGCAGGAGAAAGTGGTTACCGCGATGCGGTAATGTAATTAACTGCAAGGGCTTTCCCCTGCAGGGAAGAGCGTCCCCACAATCAAAAACCCCTCACAATGAGGGGGAATCTGACGAAGTCTGCTACAACGGCCGCATCCGTCCAAACCTCTGACGCACGGTGCCATAAATCAACTTGGCATCTTCGGAGAGGTGGACGGATAAATCCAAATAGCATCTACCCCCAAAATTCAGGCCAGACGTCCCAACGTCCAGGTCCCGTTTTTGGCGGAGAACAATAACAATCTAAACTAAATTGCTAGAATGGTTTAGGTTGATGAAGTAGGGATTTTGTTCATTAAAAATCTTTATTTCTTTTTCTTTTTCTCAACTTAGAAATAAAACTAGAGAGAAGTAGAAGATGAACCTAGGATAAGATGATATGAAGAAAAATGATTAATATGTAAGAATAAAACAAAGAAAGGAAGCTAAGTCATGGCTTTTCAATGCTTCTCCAAGCAACTAAAGAATGACTCGTTCTTCTTTTCTTTAATTCATATATCTAAATCATTGTCTTCTCATCTTTTCTATAATGTGATTCTCACACATCCATGTTCTATGTATCATTAACCATGATACAATATTCATATATATCAAATATAGAATGAGATGAAAAGAATTAAGTGAGCTTAATATTAGTTTATATATATAATTATTAAATCAGCAATTGATTCAATAATCCGGTTATATCACATATAACCCGGCTAATATCAATTAATGTTATATTAGAATACGATATCATATACTCGTATTTAATCATGCTCCTGCACATATCTCCATACATGCCCTACTTCATTTCGCTTAAGCTAGGAAACCTTTATGTAGGACTCTAAAGACTCGCCAATACACCAACAGTAGATAATGATCACATCAAAGACCTACAAGCCGTCAGCGGTACTAGCTAGGCATAACTGCTATCCAGATATTGAACGAATAGAAGATCAACAAGAAAACTTATCCAAACTCCTGTAGAGCCTATAAGAAACACTTACCGCATAGGCCGGTCTCTTCGTCTGATATGTCGCATATCGAGTCTGGGGGTGGAATCGTCAGACCCCAATAACTCGATAAGTTATGCCGATGTGTGGCCTATAACCTTTCGAGAAACTACTGATAACACTTATCAGTAAATCTCATCAGCTCTGGCCAGGAACTTGCTGTTATAGCCAATCGCGCATAGCACAATATCAACTCCCAATACCGAGAGAGATGAAACCCCTCCTATCGCTCACTGCCTCCATGTGACTCGGGACTGTACCCAAAAATCACCTATTTGCATCACTTATTTGAGCCATGGTAAGGAGGAAATCATAGCATAATGGGAACCACACAAGACACTATGACGATCTCAAGTCTACAGATTAACCTGTACAAGTGTCACCAGAGAACTGCAATATGATGATAGGTATGGTACCATCTAGGAGTTCGCGGTGAATCCAGTTCAGTGTACTCATTCTCTAATGAGCACCTGTGTACTATCTTTGATGTCAAACACCAATTGCTGTAGGATCAACCATCGCCCCATATAGCGTCAAGAAACGTACACACTAGTCTATTCTGGAATATCGATGCCCTGTCTCGATACTTCCTTGACTAGGAATTGTTACGGATGTGCTTGTAGACTACTCAAGCCCCACTAGTATGATCTATATCATAGTCCTGGTAGTCAAGCCAACATCCTAAGGGCTTTATCAACAAATGTTAAGATAAAGAGCAACCAAATACCATATTATCATGTTGAGCAAGAAATTCCTATATATATATAATTCCTATATATATACATAAATTCCTATATATGTGTGTGTGTGTGTGTGTGTGTGTGTGTCCAAGCATCCACTATAATCTACAATAATGGCCTCTAGGGCATACATATTCCTAACAATCTCTCACTTTCACTAAGGCCAGTTGTTGTAGTATCGCATACCCAACATCCCAAAGAGTCTCTCGATCTGTGTCTGGGGAAGGGCCTTCGTGAGTGGTTCCGCCGTGTTGTCTTTCGTATCAACTCTCGTGACCTCGATCTCGCGGCGATCAACTTTCTCCCGGATCAGGTGATACCGCCTCAGAATATGTCTGGATCGCTGATGGGACCGGGGTTCATTGGCCAAAGCCACAGCTCCATTGTTATCACCCACTGAGGAATCGAAGCAAACCTGGAGAAAATCAAAGTCATCATTGACATTATGACGTTCAAGAGCAACATAGAAATCATGCGACTCATGATAGGATGACCGCTCTAAGTCGATTCATGTCCAGATCCCAGGAAAAGTGCCTACCTTTTTTTAGAGTCTTAAGGAAGATCCCAGGTTTCGAGTAGTCCGAGGAGTGTCAAGTCGCCTTCGAGTAGCTCAAGGCTCATCTTTCGATGCCACCACTTCTCACCAGACCAGCCGAAGGAGATGAGCCGGTACTGTATTTGGCCGTCTCCGGCCAGGCGGCTATCTCTATACTCATCAAAGAATCCGAGGGGATACAGAGACCGGTTAACTACATTAGCCACGTTTTCAAAGACGCGAAGACAAGGTACCCGACCATCGAAAAGATAGTCCTGGCGCTCGTCATCGCCTCCAGGAAACTTCGGCATTATTTCCAGGCTCATACAGTCATCGTTCTCACCGACCGATCCCTGGGGAACATCCTCGGTTCCCCCGAGTAGTTGGG
Organism: Agapanthus africanus; assembly: GCA_030015575.1. NCBI lineage: Eukaryota > Viridiplantae > Streptophyta > Magnoliopsida > Asparagales > Amaryllidaceae > Agapanthus > Agapanthus africanus. Next base: position 363,341,566 of record JASDDO010000029.1, read on the forward strand.
CCACTTGGAAAAGTGGAGATGGGAGTTGTCGTAATTTGAAATCCGGTACCGACCAAGGCAAGCTATTAAAGCCCAAGCCCTACCCGATTTTGTGGTCGAATGCACCATTCCCAATGGTCAAGAAGCACCGACATGAGATCCAAACCCACGACACTCAGTCGAAGAAAAGCTCGGTTCAATTCCGGACCGGGTACTCTATGTGGACGGTTCCTCCACAGAAGAAAGTGGTGGGGCTGAGCTGGTCATCCGCGGACCCAATGAAGCCGAGATGGAATATTCTGTGTGGTTCGACTTTAAGGCCTCGAACAACGCCGCAGAGTATGAAGCCTTATTAGCCAGGCTACGAATCGCTTCGGGGGTGGGTCAAAAGAAAATCAGAATGCACAGCGATTCCACGTTGGTCGTCGGCCAAGTAGCTGGACGATTCGAAGCACGGGGAAACCCCTAATGGTGAAATATCTCCCCGAGGTGAAAAGGTTACGAAAAAATTTCGACAAATTCCAAGTGGAGCAGGTCCCCCAGAGTATGAACGTCGAAGCCGACGCCTTGTACGAGCTTGCCTCCTCCTATTCGGCCAACCACAACAAGAACATTCTCTTCGATGTCCTGCCACAACCCAGCATTGAAGATGCAAAAACGATACACAGGTTCTACACCACTCGGAGGAGTATCCCGGATTGGAGAAAGCCCATAGTGGAATTCTTCAAGGATGGAACGCTCCCCGAGGACCGAACAGAAGCACGCAGGCTCCGTATGAAAGCTTGTCACTTTCTATGGAGCAAAGGTAACTTGTATAAAAATATCGTATGCTCAACCTCTACTCAGATGCATCAATTCTGACGAAAATGTGTATGTTCTCCAAGAGATACACGAAGGAGTCAGAGGTGCACATCAGGGGGCCTGCAATCTGATCCAAAAGACGCTGCTACAGGGTTATTATTGGCCGATGTTCATACCAGAATATTGCATTTAATATCACTCATTCTTCTGCTCGTTTGTTTATAGGCAGGTGCTTTTGATCCGTGTTTGCTACATATTTACAGGTTACAGGTTCCTAGTCCAAAATGATGCAAATCATACAAAATCTCCACAGTTACGCCAAAATACAGAACATCTGCCACAAACAGATAAAAGCCGGGTTCCGGTCATCCTGATCCGTCCAGTGCCGCTTACCAGTTCAAGTGACAAGACAAAAAACAGTGGTCATTCGTGTCTCGGACAAGCACAGAGCATGAGAGGGGCAGCACAAGATTCAATGGGTGTGCGGAGCTCGAAGGAGATAAAGATCAAATGAATTAAAAGTGAAGCCATTTTGGACTATTCCAAATCTGAAGAAATTTTGGAAGTAATTTGCAATTTGGGACATGTAGAACAACAGAAGAAAGCAACACAAGAAACCATGAAAAAAATGACAGACCAATCTCTCAATCCTACCGCGGAACAGCGACCAAAGTGGCATTAACGCGGCGGTTCCGCGGTCGAGTTAACTTGGCGCCAAAATATATTTTTGGGGTATTTTGTTCATTGTATTAGGGCTCAGAATATGGGTCTAGGGTTTTGATCTCTCTTCCTATAAATACTCCAGTTTTTTGCCCAAGTGGAGATGCTTCTTTTTTAGTTAGATTTTAGGATAGTTTAGTTTGTTCTTCTTCTTCTTTTTCTTCATTTTTCCTCCATTAAAGTGTAGTGGGAGCTCTTGAGTGGATGTTAATGAAGATGAGGATGTTTTTCTTATCTTGTATTTTTATTTCCATGTATTGTATTTTTAATTCTTAGTGTTACTTTATTAATTGTTGTTAAATAGTTGTTGGTTTTCTTTTCTTTTCTTGTTTTGTTTTCCTTCTCTTATTATTCGTATTTTCAAGCCATGATACTCGACGGAGTCCCTTGCTACGGTGAGGGCCCAAGTAGTTAGCTTGCATTTTTGTAAAACTGTATTTTTCCTTTCTTTCTTTTCTTCCTCCTTGTTTTCTTATTATTTTCATTTAAATGTGTGAATAATTTCCACACTTGTTAGGGCTAAGGAAGGTTAGTATGAGGGACGAAAAAACCCGTTATGCTTCTCTTTGCCAAACACCTTGAAACGAACCTAGACCAAACAAACACAACCCCCTCATTTAGGCGCGCTATACATGACATATAGCCGCGACCTAAGTCGAGAAGTCCTTTGGGCGCACTACAACGTGACATGTAGTTGTGACTTAATTGAATACATGGTTGTGGATGTTTGGCCTAGGGTTGGAAATAAGCGCACGTAGCGGAAGGAAAATGAGCACTAGTAATGGATTTAGCGTTGGAAAGCTTGCTTAAACTCGCAATCCCATTTCTATGTTCTCTTAATCCCCGCTACGTTCGATTATCCCAATATCGTTTTAAGAATGGCAAAAGACAAGTACAAGACTAATCCTAACTCTACTAGCCAACCTTAACCCTAACAAGCTTACTTAAATATAAATACGAACACTTAGGATAGAATTGAACATAACACATATACATTCTTAATTGACTCGTCTAAGACAAGAACGGACATACTACCATCTCCCTGTGGATCGACCCGTACTCGACCGGCTAACTGCAAAGTGATACCGTCTTGATTGCGGTAAGTAGAGAACAGAGTAGAATGCATATCATAAAATGTATCGTGTTCCGCTAACAATCATCCGATTATCCGCACCGATGCAGAAAAGCTTGTACGGAAGTGAAAGGCATGTCAACTTTTCGGCAGCATTCCTCGGTTACTAGCCACAGAGCTGACGCCGCTGAGCTTCCCTTGGCCATTCACACAATGGGGGATGGACATGGTTGGCCAGCTCCCCACGGGCACAAGGGAGGCATAAATATATCCTCGTTGCCGTAGACTACTTTACAAAATGGATCGAAGCCAAGCCAATTAGAAAACTGGATGCCACCTCCACAGTGAAGTTTCTGCAGAACAACATAATTGCACGGTTTGGAATTCCGTGGTGCATCATCACTGACTACGGAACCAATTTCGAGAACGACAAAGTCAGAGAATTCTGCAACGACTACCACATACTAATGAAGGTCTCTGCGGTCGCTCATCCCAAATGCAATAGGTAAGCCGAGGTAGCAAACTGAGGTGTCTGAGTCAAAATCAAAGTCAAAATTTGCACCATGGGGGGAGGCCGGCCGCTTCATGTTTGGGCTCGACCCGGGCATTGGCCCACTTGACCTGAGCTTAGGCCCACCTGGCTTGGGGTTGACTTTGATTTTGACTTGGTCAACCGGGGTGCAAATTTTGACCCCAACAAATTGCCCCCCATGAATACATGCACACCACACATATGGGTCGTGTGCATGAAATTGATGGATCTTTTTTCACGTGGAGGTCGACTCTGTTTTGATGACATGGATGTCGTTTCTGCCATTTTAGTGACGTGGACGGTCGATTCTATCCTTTTTGCGACTTGGACGGTCGATGCTACCATTTTAGCGACTTGGACGGTCGGTGCTGCCCTTTTTGCGACTTGGACGGTCGGTGCTGCCCTTTTAGCGACGTAGACGGACGGTGCTGCCCTTTTTGCGACGTAGACGGTCGATGCTGCCCTTTTTGCGACGTGGACGGTCGATGCTGCCCTTTTTCCGACTTGGACGGTCGGTTCTGTCCTTTTTGCGACTTGGACGGTCGGTGCTGCTATTTTAGCGACGTGGACGGTCGGTGCTGCCCTTTTTCCGACTTGGACGGTCGGTGCTGCCTTTTTACCGACGTGGATGGTCGGTGCTGCCCTTTTTGCGATGTGGACGATCGATGCTGCTCTTTTTGCAACTTGGACGGTCGGTTCTGCCCTTTTTGCGACTTGGACGGTCGATGCTGCCCTTTTAGAGACGTGGACGGTCGGTGCTGCCCTTTTTGCGACTTGGACGGTCGGTGCTTCCATTTTTGCGACGTGGATGGTCGGTGCTTCCCTTTAAGCGACTTGTACGGTCCGTGCTGCCCTTTTAGCGACGTAGACGGTCGGTGCTTCCCTTTTTGCGACGTGGATGGTCGATGCCGCCCTTTTTGCGACGTGGATGGTTGATGCTGCCCTTTTTGCGACTTGGACAGTCGGTGCTGCCCTTTTTGCGACGTGGACGGTCGGTTCTGGATTTGACTTGCTCCGATCCTTATGGTGCCAGCGATGAAGTTGACTTGTTTCCGAGGTGGAGTTTGATTCTGCCAGGGAGGCCATTGGTTGTTTTTCTGATTTGTGACTTGGGTTGACATCAGCACCGCTGCACTGGAATATGGTACCAGGAGCGAATCATCATCTGCCATGAGGATATTTCCCTCGGTCCCAGTTTAACGACTTAGGGGTCATTTGTTCCCAGTTTAACGACTTACAGGTCATCTATCCCCAGTTTAAAGACTTAGGGGTATATTAGATTGGAGTTTAGAATTTTGGGATTAGGGTAGGCATCAGCATTGCTAACACTGAAGCACATGTGCCAGGAGCAATTCATCATTTGCCTTTTCCTGTTGGGGAGCGATGGCTTAGGAGACAGGTTTAGGTCCCCTTCACCTAAAGCTTTTCAATTTTATGAGCCGTAAGGATCCCATAAAAGAATTTTCTCCCTACGAGTCGAAAGGATCTCGTAGGTGTACTTTCTCCTTAGGAGTCGTGGGGACTCCCAAGTGTGTTTTTTTCCTTTATGAGTCATAAGGATCCCACGAAGGTTTGTTCTCTTCATATATCGTGAGGACACATGAGTGGGTCTTTCCTAATGGAGCATAATTCCAAGGGCGGAGACCGGCCGCTGGACTGGTGATTGCGGTGGGGCATGGGTATGCTGAGAATTATTTGAGCCCATGGATTGTATACGGCAGTCAATTTGGGGACTAACCGTAGGGCCGGGAGAATTTTAAGAAATTAGATTTTGGTTAGCGTCTGTATCGCTACATTGGAATATGGTACCAGGAGCGACTCATCATTCGCCGTTTGGGGACTTAGAATTTGGATCTTGTTTGGCATCAGCATTGCTGCACTGGAACAATGCCAGGAGCAACTCATCATTTGCCTCGGGAGGACTTGGGATTTGGGTTTTTGGTCGGCATCAGCACCGCTAACACTGAAGCGAAATGTCAGGAGCGACTCATCATTTGCCGTTTCCCGTTGGGGAATGATGGCTTAGGAGACAAGTTTAGGTCCCTATCACCTAAGGCTTTTCAATTTTATGAGCCGTAAGGGTCTCATAAAAGCATTTTCTCCCTATGAGCCGAAAGGATCTCGCAGGTGTATGTTCTCCTTAGGAATCGTGGGGATTCCTAAGTGTGTTGCTCCTTTGTGAGTCGTAAGGATCTCACGCAGGGGTTTTCTCCTCACAAGGTTGAGAGGACTTTGCGAATGTATTTTCTCTCTTTTCACGAGTTTGCGCCCTTTCGGGTTTTCACAAACTCGCCGGCAGTCCTGCTGTTTTTACTCACGGAGCCCTTTCGGGTTTTCTTCCGTACCCGTTTTGCTTGTGGACATACCATTTTTTTTGCGCTGGTAGGATTTTAAAAGTAGTTTCACCGGCAGGACTTAGAAGAGATGGGAGTCGTTTATGCCCATGGATTTTATACGGTTTTGCAGGATGTATGATCCAGACCGTAGAGCCGGTGTGCTCAATTCTCCTGCGACTTGGAGCATTCACGCGTAGTATTTCTTGAGATATCGGCCATTGATGGGTGGTATGGGCCTTTCTCCCTCGGCACTTATTAGTTGGTAGGATCCTCCGCCGAACACTTTCTCGATAACGTATGGTCCTTCCCAGTTTGGCTCGAATTTTCCCTTAGCATGTCGATTTGGGATGATCGGTCTTTTGAGGACCAACACCAGTTCGCCTTTCTTGAAAGCGCGGAGACGAGTCATCTTGTTATTGGCCCGTGACATTTGGGCTCGGTACAGCTCCAACTTTTGCTGTACTGCAAGCCTCTTTTCTTCGAGGGCGTTGAGCTCTTCAAGCCGAAGGAGTACGTTTTCCTCCTCCGTCAACTCGTGCTGAACGACCATTCTCAAGCTTGGAACTTCGAATTCGAGGGGGAGGACCGCCTCCACTCCGAAGAGCAATGAGTATGGAGTGGACCGAGTTGGAGTACGGTGCGTGGTACGATATGCACACAACACCTCATGAAGTTTGAGATTCCAGTCTCTCTTGTTGGCTGAAGCATTTTTCCTCAGGAGCTTACATAGAGTCTTATTGAAGGCTTCGGCTAGCCCGTTGGCTCTTGGATTATATATGGAGGAATATCTCCAGTCTATCTTATGTTGAGTAGCGAACCTTGAGACTTTGAAGCTCTTGAAAGAAGGCCCGTTGTCAGATATGATTCTTCTTGGTGTACCGAAGCGGTATAGAATATTATTCTGGAAGAACGTCAAAATATCTTCTGTCTTGACTTCTTTTAGCGGGACAGCTTCAACCCATCTGAATAAGTAGTCTGTTGCGGCCAGTATGAACCGGTGGCCTCTAGATGACGGAGGATCAATTGGGCCAACTATGTCGGTTCCCCAGACTTCGAAGGGCCACGACGCCACCGTAGGATGCAATGGATTGGGATGCTTGTGAATGAAATCACCATGAATTTGGCAGATATAACATTTCTTTGCATGCTCTCCGCAATCACCAGTCCAGCAGCCAGTCTCCGCCCTTGGAATTATGCTCCATTAGGAAAGACCCACTCATGTGTCATCACGATATATGAGGAGAACAAACCTTCGTGGGATCCTTACGACTCACAAATGTTGAAAAGCCTTAGGAGAAAGTACACCTACGAGATCCTTTCGACTCGCAGGGAGAAAATGCTTTTATGGGACCTTTACGGCTCATAAAATTGAAAAGCCTTAGGTGATGGGGACCTAAACATGTCTCCTAAGCCATCGCTCCCCAACAGGAAAAGGCAAATGATGAATTGCTCCTGGCACATGTGCTTCAGTGTTAGCAACGCTGATGCCTACCCTAATCCCAAAATTCCAAACTCCAATCCAATAGACCCCTAAGTCTTTAAACTGGGAACAGATGACCTCTAAGTCGTTAAACTGGGAACAGATGACCCTTAAGTCGTTAAACTGGGAACGAGGGAAATTTCCTCATGGCAGATGATGATTCGCTCCTGGTACCATATTCCAGTGCAGCGGTGCTGATGTCAACCCAAGTCACATCAAATCAGAAAAACAACCAATGGCCTCTCTAGCAGAATCAAACTCCACCTCGGAAACAAGTCAACTTCATCCCTGACACCACAAGGATCGGAGCAAGTCAAATCCAGAACCGACCGTCCACGTCGCAAAAAGGGCAGCACCGACCGTCCAAGTCGCAAAAAGGGCAGCATCGACCGTCCACGTCGCAAAAAGGGAAGCACCGACCGTCTACGTCGCTAAAACGGTAGCACTGACCGTCCAAGTCGCTAAAAGGACGGCACCGACCGTCCACGTCGCAAAAAGGGCAGTATCGACCGTCCACGTCGCTAAAAGGGCAGCATTGACCGTCCACGTCGAAAAAAAGGCAGAACCGACCGTCCAAGTCGCAAAAAGGACAGCATCGACTGTCCACGTCCCAAAAAGGGCAGCACCGACCGTCCACGTCGCTAAAAGGGCAGCACCGACCGTCCAAGTCGCAAAAAGGGCAACACCGACCGTCCACGTCGCTAAAAGGGCAGCATCGACCGTCCAAGTCGCAAAAAGGGCAGAACCGACCGTCCAAGTCGCAAAAAGGGCAGCATCGATCGTCCACGTCGCAAAAAGGGTACCACCGACCGTCCACGTCGCTAAAAGGGCAGCATCGACCGTCCAAGTCGCAAAAAGGGCAGCACCGACCATCCAAGTCGTAAAAAGGGCAGCATCGGCCGTCCAAGTCGCTAAAACGGCAGCTTCGACCGTCCAAGTCGTAAAAAGGGCAGAATCGACCATCCACGTCGCTAAAATGGCAGAAACGACAACCATGTCATCAAAACGGAGTCAACCTCCACGTGAAAGAAGATCCATCAATTTCATGCACACGACCCACACGTGTGGTGTGCATGTATTGATGGGGGGCAATTTGTTGGGGTCAAAATTTTTACGTCGGTTGACCAAGTCAAAATCAAAGTCAACCCCAAGCCAGGTGGACCCAAGCCTAGATCAAGTGGGCCAATGCCCGGGTCGAGCCCGAACATGAAGCGGCCGACCTCCACCATGCCAAAATTAATTTTTTTTAATAAATAATTTTGTTGTATTTATTTTATTTTACGAATAAATGTAAGAAAAATGGGCATAAAGCCAAATTTTTGTAAAGCCCATGGTTTATGTACAATAAGAAATGGTACATGAGCCATGGGATAGGCAAAATGCCATTTTGAAAAGCCCAAGGGGCTATATGTAAAGTGTATAGCCTATAAAGGCAAAGATAATGAAATATCTCAACAATCTTTTCTCTCTCCAAAAAAAAATCAAGATCTGTGATCTTCTCCTTCCTCAATGTTCTAAAGAAACCTTCTTCTTTCTTTTGAAATAAATCAAGTGTTCTACTCTTTCTTTTATAAAACTAAATAGTTTTTCACCACAAAACCCACAAAGGGGAGCTTAGATCTCCCATCAGATCTCAAAAAGAAGAGATTTTTTTTAAAATCGCATATCTCTTGATCTTCAAGATCCTGCTAACAGAGGAGGAAGAAGGAGACCCATCTCCCACTTTAGGGAAGAACTAGGGCTCAAGGGGAGAAGCCCTTCATCAGCTTCAAAACATCCGACGATTTTAACTCCCCCCCCACAAAATAATAAGTGCTCCTTTCTGGGAGTACAACTCCCATTGCAAGGACCAAGTCCCTTTTGCCTCACGAACGCCCACGTACTGACACGTGGGCCGCTAGCGCTCAAAACGCTAGCGCCCTTGCGCTCAAAGCGCTAGCGCCCAAAGCGCCAGTGCCCGAGCGTCCACGTGCTAACACGTGGGGCGCTAGTGTAGAGTTCCTAGGAACACTAATGAGGTCTCACAAGGCATCAACCATGCCAATTTCAAAAATGTACAAGTGCCGAGAAACCCTAATACGGATCGTTGACTGGATTTTTAGGCGAAACATGCAACTAGTTAACAACTTAACTAAGTGAACGGAAATACAACCTTTGTAGATCCGGTCCTCCACCTCTATAGCTCCATGATGAAGTCTCCTTGCTGTCCAAATCGAATCTCGGACTCTAGCGTCGGCTTCATCGGAGAAATGGGCGGGCTAGGTCGTCGACTTCGATGCCGAAGATGATCTACGTCGAGGCATCACAAGATCAAGCTCCCACTTCACCAAGTCATGAAACTTGTGAAGAAAACACCCTATACTACTTGGCAAGTGGTAGATGATGAAGAAATAGGAAGTGGGTTCACTTTAGAATTGGATTTCTTACTCTTTTTCTTAAGATGCCATTGTTGGTAGCAAGCTTCTTCATCTTGAAGAAGAGGAAGAAGAAGAAGGAATATATTATGATAAGTATTTACCAAATAGAAAATAAATGAATACTTATCATAAACCAACCATGGTCAAGTGTAGAGAATGAATCATGGTTAAGTGGAATGGTTAGGGTTAAGCATGAGACAAAAATGGTGGACTTGTTCAAAGCTTCATGAAGCTTCAATATACAAACAAAGAAAGCCAGCATTTTTCTCTTTATGCTTATTATTTTCCAAAAAGAATAAACAAATAAATGAATGAATAAGAAAACAAAACCCTAACCATTCATATAACCATCGTTTAATCTTTACACAAACCCAAGTTAGCATGCATCATCAAACATGATACAAACTTGTGCACAAAAATATATCACATATACAATGTGCACAAACAAGTGAGAAAAACCATTTAAAGTGAACCAATACTAGTTAATGCAAAGTAATATATCAAATATATAATTATGCATTAAATCATTAAATCAACACTTGATTTAACGATCCGGTCATATCGCATGTGACCGACTAATATCCAATGTATCGGCTTATCGAATCAATCCTTGATTCGATAACTAGGTTATATCGCATACAACCATATCGATACATTCATCGCGAGAATAGAATACGGTATCACATACACGCATTATTCTCGGTCCCGCACATATCCCATATGCGCTCCTATTTCGTTTTGCTTGAGCCAGGAAACCTCTGTGTAGGACTCTAAAGACTCGTCAATACTCTGGCAGCAGGTGATGATCATATCAAACACCCACAAGCCGCAAGCGGTCTGCTAAACCTAACGACCACCCGGGTATTGAGCGATCAGAAGATCGACGAGCAAGCCCGCTCATGCTCCTGTGAATCCAACCAGTAACACTTACCGTACAGTCCGGTCTCGTCGTCTGATATGTCGCATATCTCGCCTAGGGGTGGTAAACGTCAGACCCCAACAGCTCGATAAGTCGTGTCGATATGAGGTCTATAACAGTTCGAGAAACTACCGGTAACACTTACCAGTAAATCTCAGCAACCCTGGCCAGGGATTTCCGATTATAGCCAATCAAACACAGCGCAACATCAACTCCCTATACCGGGAGAGACGAATCCCCTCCTATCGCTCATTGCCTCCATGTGACTCAGGACTGTACCCCAAAACCACCATTTTGCACGCCCTCTTGGACGTGGTAAGGTGGAAATCAAAGCACAGTGGGAACCACACAAGACTCTATGACGATCTCGGGTCAACAGACTACTCTGTACCAGTGTCACCAGAGAACTGCCATCTGACTTAAGGTATAATACCATCTGGGAGTTCTCGGCGAGTCCGTCCAGTGTACCCAGTCTCTACTGAGCACCCGTATAACATCTCTGATGTCAAACACCAATGGATATGGGATCATCCATCGCCCATCTGTATGGGTCGAGAAGGTATACGCTAGTCTACTCTGGTATATCGATGCCCCGTCTCGATATACCCACGACTAGGGACCTTGAAGGATGTACTTATGGACTACCATGTCCCCACTAGTATGATCCGCATCATAGTCCAGGTAGTCAAGTACACATCCTAAGGGCTTTACCAACATGTAACAGAGAGACAATCAGTGTACACGTTAAGGTAAAGATCAACCAGATAGCATACTATCATGTCGAGCAAGAAAGTCCTCCCTATATATGTCCATGCATCCACTACAGTATACATCCTATGTATAGTAATGGCCTCTAGGGCATACATATAACTAACAATCTCCCACTTGCACTAGGGCCATCTGATAGCAGTGGTTGTAGTATCTCATACTCAACCATCCCATAAAAGTCTCTCTCTGGGAAAAGGCCTTTGTGAGTGGATCCGCCGTGTTGTCCTCTGAGTCTACTCTCCTAACCTCGATCACCCTGGAGATCAACCATCTCCATGATCAGGTGATACTGCCTTAGAATATGTCTGGATCACTGATGGGACCGGCGTTCCTTGGCATAAGCCACAACTCCATTGTCTCACAATGGTTGAAACGTAGTTCATCTCATGAACCAATATACACCCAAACATCCTCTTTGGTAGCATCTTAAGTAGCGATGTATCGTGCCTTTATCGTCTAGTTAGCCACGGTATCTATCTTGGAACTCTTCCAACATACCGTCCCTTTACTGAGGGTAAAGACAATGCCTGTGACTGACTTTCAGTCGTCCTTATCACTCTGGAACCCTTCCAGTGATTCTCCCCAGGATCGATTGATACCATCTCACTACAACTAGTGAGAATCCTAACATCCAATTAGATCTATCTCATAGATCCAAAACCCAGGATTTAGGAGGTATCACTTTGATCCTTCATGGAGAATCCTTGTGATAAGCGGAGATTGACCGAGCGTAGCATAGGAAACTCCTTCCCTATCAAGAGCATGTCATCCACGTACACTACGAGGATCGTCACTATACTCCCTACTACCTTTTTGTTTATACAAGGTTCATCTACCATTTTGATGATGTCAAACTCTTTGACTAACACATCAAAACAGATGTTCCAACTCCGCGATACCTGCTTTATCCTATAAAGCATCTTGTACACGTTTCCGCTGCTCCCACTGTCTACGAAGCCCTCTGGCTGTGTACTTATAGACGTTCTCTTCTAAAACATCATTTAGAAAAGCAGTCATGGCACCCAACCGCCATATATCGTAGTCATGGTATGTAGCCGTGGCAAGTAGGATATGGATGGACTTAAGCATAGCCACTGGAAAAGGTTTCATCATTATCCACGCCTGGTCGATGACGAAAACCTTTAAAAAGTCTAGCTTTGAAAGTCTCAACCTTTCCATCTACACCAAGTAATCTTCTCAAGATATACTTGCTCCTGATGGGGATTTAACCCTTCAGATATAGCAACCAAAGTCCATACTTTGTTGGTGTATAAGGATTCCATCTTAGATCACTAAGCATCCAGCCATTCTTACAGAGTCTTACTCCTGATGGCCAGCTCGAAACTAGTTAGGTCATCATCTCATGATGCAATCCTCGCTCCTACTATCATAGAGAAACAGAAGTATCTCTCAGGTGGGTGAGAAACCCTACTAGATCGGCGGAGAGGCTATGGTTCGTTGGTAACTATTGAATCCTTTGGTTTTATCAAATCATCTGCTGTAGTTTGTATAGCTGGAACCTTTCCACGTCCTTTGATCTCCCACTGTACTTTGATCTCCACCTTACCACGTCCATGAGGGCGTGCAAAACGGTGGTTTTTGGGCACAGTCCCGAGTCACATGGAGGCAATGAGCGATAGGAGAGGTTTCGTCTCTCCCGGTATTAGGGGTTGATGTTGCGCTGTGCTCGATTGGCCGTAACAGGGAAGTCCCTGGCCAGGGCTGATCAGAGATTTGCTGGTAAGTGTTACCAGTAGTTTCTCGACCCGTTATGAGCCTCACATCGGCACGACTTATCGGTTATTGGGGTCTGACGTTTACCACCCCTAGACTTGATATGCGACATATCAGACGAACAGACCGGACTGTACGGTAAGTGTTACTGGTTGATTCACAGGAGTGTGAGCGGGCTAGCTCGTCGATCTTCTGATCGCTCAATACCCGGATGGCCGTTACGTTTAGCAGACCGCTTGTGGCTTGTGGGTTCTTGATATGATCATCATCTGCTTCCGGCGTATTGACGAGTCTTTAGAGTCCTATACAGAGGTTTCCTGGCTCAAGCGAAACGAAATAGGAGCGCATATGAGATATGTGCGGGAGCGAGAATAATGCGTGTATGTGATACCGTATTTCATTCTCGCGATGAATGTATCGATTGGTTATATGCGATATAACCTAGATATCGAATCAAGGATTGATTCGACAAGCCGATACATAGGATACTAGTCGGTTATATGCGATATGACCGGATCGTTAAATCAAGTGTTGATTTAATGATTTAATGTATAATTATATATTTGATATATTACTTTGCATTAACTAGTATTGGTTCATTTTAAAAGGATTTTCTCACTTGATGCACATTGTATATGTGATATATTTTTGTGCACTTGTTTGTATCATGTTTGATGATACTTGCTCACTTGGGTAAGTGTAAAGATTAAAACATGGTTATATGAATGGTTAGGGTTTTGTTTATTTACTTATTTATTTATTTATTTATTCATTTTGGAAAATAAAAGAGAATGGTGGCTTATTTTGTTTGTATGTTGAAGCTTCTTGAAGCTTTGAACAAGTCCACCATTCTTATCTCATCCTTAACCCTAACCATTCCAACTAACCCTAGTTTACTCTCTACACTTGACTATGGTTAGGATATGATAAGTATTCATATTAGTTTCTTTTTTAAATAAGAGACTTATCATATTCTTCTTCTTCTCCTTCTTCTTCTTCAAGAAAAACCTTGCCTTCATCAATGGCAACTTGAGCAAATGAGTGAGAAATCCAATTCTAAAGTGAACCCACCTCCTATTTCTTCATCCTCTACCTCTTACCAAGTAGTATAGGGTGTTTTCTTCACAAGTTTCACAACTTGGTGAAGTTGGAGCTTGAACTTGTGATGCCTCGACGTAGATCTTCTTCTGCACGAAGCCGACGACCTAGTCCGCCCATTTCTCCGATGAAGCCGACGATTGAGTCCATGATTCGAGATGGACAGCGAGAGGAAGCCTACGTGGAGCTAAGGAAGTGGAGAACCGGATCTACAAAGGTTGTAGCCTCTCTCCTTTAGTTAAGATGTTAACTAGTTTCGTATTTCGCCTAAACTTCTAGTCAACGATCCGTATTAGGGTTTCTCGGCACCCGTAAAATTTGAAATTGGCATGGTTGATGCCTTGTGAGACTTCATTAGCGTGCCTAGGAACCCTACAGTGGTATCAGAGCCTAGCTAGAGCCTTAGGCGAAGTCTAGACGACGTTTTAAATCCGGACGAACATCGAAACCCTAATCATTCTTGCTCTCTGGACTTTTTTCAAAAACCGGGTGTTTTCCTAATTAAAAATGCTTAAAAAATTCAGCAGGGAATTCTAAGAATTACGGTGCAAAAATTATTTCCTGATACCTGTAAACCGCGGCGGAACCGCGGCAGAAGCCTGGCTTCTGCGGCGGTTCCGCGGTCACTTGATGGCATTAGACTCCAAACTTTGCACAGTAATTCTTTTTTCCAGGTACTGAGTTTTCTGGGAATTTTTAATTTGCACTCAAGAGTTGAGTTTTCTGGGGTGTATTGGAGCTTCGATGATTCGATCGGAAATTTCAAACGTCGTCTATGTGTTTTCCGGATATTTTAGAATATGTTAAAAAGTTCGACCGGATGTAAATACCCAATCTTTCCCCTGCCGGGAAATTTCCAATTGTTGGACTTTTCCGTAGTTTAATGACGTTCTAAGTAGTGCAAGTAACGCGATGGTCCCTCTAGAAGACAACAAACCTTAACTCGATTATGTGACCGTCTTGAACTGCCCTTTGAACCTTCGGGTTTGGGGCAGTACGGCGTGCCACATGTAAGGCGTTGACTTGACCCTTCTACGGCTGGACCGTTGGTACTGAGGCATGAAGTGAATGTCTTTGAACTTATTTCATGTGTTGATCGGTTTAGGGAAAACTTGGGTGTTCGAATGTTCGATCGGAAAGTTTAATATTCTCTATTTATCCGGAATGAGATACAATAATTGGAATTCACAAACAGTTATGAGATAACTGAATGAATGTTATAAATCTATCAGTTTAGTCTCACTTGATATTGAAAAGAGTTTTCGATAATGAGACTAAAATGCGGGGTTTATAATTGTTAGGCATGTGATGTCTAAGTATTTCATTTGATTAGGCATGTGACGTCTAAAGAGGTTGCGGATTCCAATTGTTGTAGTTTTACACTTTCTTTTCTGTGACCGTAAGTGTAGTATGCGATATCGCCGGTTTCGTTGCTATACGTCAACGACAATTGGGGTATGCATACTTACTTACGTTGATGACATGTGATGTTATGTGTTGCTGGATATGTTATATTGGATCGTCGTGTTTGAATAGCCGGGGGTTTTTATGTGAGATGAGTGTTTTTCATTTTCATTCATGTAAAAACTTGTATGTAATATTCTTTTATTGGGGCACTTCCAGGTTGCGGAAGTTGTCACCCTTTGTATATTATTTACTTTTCTGCACTAGGATAGACCCAAGGAGGGGAGCACAAGTAACCGGGTTCTAGGGTCCAGTGGGAGACCATCTCGAGGAGTCGAGTCCGGGTCTCCTAACCCTAGAATTGGTAGGGTTGCTTGCCGCTCTCGTAGGGGTCTAAGGGTGTGGGATTGGCTATTCATCACGACCGTGGAATCCGTGTTTTATTCTGGCTCGTATCGAAAACACGGACGTCCTAGTATATCCAATGTTTCATATGTTTCTTCTGCTGCGATATCTGTGATGTGATCATATGATGTTCTGTGATAGATACAGTATATAGTATATATGATATATTATATAGACGTTACTTATGTTTTACACCCGCGCTAGCCCTGCCCTGCTCTGTCGTTAGTTACCTAACCTAACGGTGCACGAGGGGACATCGAGGCGAATGCGGATGGCATAAGTGTACGTCGTATTTATCTGTGATGTTTAGGTGACTTAAATGATGGGACTTCATTAATGTGATTAATGAATGAAAAGAAACCTAAGATGTTGCAGAATCAAATTTTAAATAAAACAGGTAGCTACAGTTCTTGCTTTGCACAGCGGTATATATGATATATCCTGCACCTTATTCGATAAGGAAAGGACCGAGATCCCTTCACCGGGAGTGACTCCTTTAGCAATAACTGGCAGATGCTACACACTCGGTTTGTTTTTGATTGCTTCTATAGTTTCTGCTTTGCACAGTGATATATATGATATATCCCGCACCTCATTCGACGAGGAAAGGGCCGACGATCCCTTCACCGGGAGTGACCTCTTTAGCAAAACTAGAAAAGCCTCAAAATCACTCCATTTCAAAACTTCATTTGATTCTACAACGATATCAAGTTCATTACGCAATAGGTTTTCAGAAAAACCTGTCGTAGCCCTCCGTCATTTCAGATAAAGACTATTTAGTATTCGTGCTGCGTTTGTTGACCTCTGTCAAGGCGTAGTGTGCGGTTAGCTAACTAGTAATTATCTGTAAAGCATGTGATGTGATTGGATTAGGGTAGTCGTATGACCTTGTTGACCTCTGTCAAGGGTCGTGCGAGTGGGTTTGATTCAATCAAGAAATGACGGGTTGAACTTGACTAGTGCACTATGGTTTGTTGACCTCTGTCAAGGTCATAGCACACTAGGGGCAAAATATTATCGGGAATTTCAAGTGTTGAAATTTGCAATGAGATTGCATACCTTCTATGAGATAGTTGGATCCCGATACCCGCTGCGAGTAAGAGTTACTCCTGGGAGAGTTTTACACATTACAATCAGCCGATCAAGTAGGTGTCTAGAAAGGTGTCAACAGGGTTACGCCTCTGGGAAAACGAAGTTTACAGTAATTAGGTTCGTGCGAAAGCACGGGGGACCTCCTTCAAAGTACCGACACTGGCCTGGTTGAAAGATTGTTGAACTTATAGTGTGTAATTAATCCCGGCTAGTCTTTCCTTTTGGGGTTTGAAGGAAGATTTTATAAAAACCAGTGGGAGCCATCCTGATTAGATAAGATAATAACCAATCTGATCTTGAACGAGCATACGCTAAAGTGTTTTCTTCTCTCTCTCTCCAGGTAGCGACCATGTCATGCCCTAATAAAGATAATAATATGGATGTATTGACTGAACCCGCTTATTATATTGAGCAGGGGAACGTTGGACCCGTTCTTTCTTATAAGAGTTATAAGACTGAAAAGGAAACAGGAGAATATCTGGATACTCACGCCGTCCAAAAGAACATGCATGTTGATGCATCTTCTTCAGGTGTGTTAGTTATTGAGAACTGTTTCTCAGTTCACCCTACGTCCTGGGTATTGGATACCGGATCAGGATCCCATATATGTAAATTGTTACATGGGCTACGTAAAGGTAGAGAACTGGGAAAAGGTGATCATTCCGTTCAAGTAGGGAACGGTGCAAGTATTGCAGCCAAAGCTGTTGGCGAATATCACCTTGTATTGCCAAGTCGTAATACACTGATTCTAAATGAGTGCTATTATATACCGAACATGATGTGCAACATTATATCAGTTTCTTTATTAAGTAAAGAAGGATATAATTTTGTAGTAAAGGATAATGTTATGAACATATTCCAAAATCAAAAGCTGATTGCATCAGGCTCGTTACATAATGGCATATTCATTCTAAATCAGAATACAGTCCTCAATATACAAAACACACACAAGAGGAAAAGTTCAGAAATGAACGAATCCTACTTGTGGCACTGTAGACTTGGTCATATCAATGCGACACGACTGGCTAAGTTACATAAGGATGGTTATTTGAATTCATTTGAATTATCATCTTATGATACTTGCCATTCATGTCTCAAAGGAAAAATGACCAAAGCTCCGTTTAGTGGACACGGAGAAAGAGTTAATGAACTCTTAGGACTGATACATAGTGATGTATGCGGTCCCATGTCTACGCATGCCAGGAACGGTTCTTCCTACTTCATTACATTCACTGACGATCTCTCTAGATTCGGACATGTGTTCCTGATGAAACACAAGTCTGAAGTTTTTGAGAAATTCAGAGAATATAAGCATGAAGTAGAAAAACAAACAGGCAAAAGTATTAAGATCCTTCGATCTGATCGAGGAGGAGAATACTTAAGCAATGAGTTCCTAGATTATCTAAAAGAGAATGGGATTCTCTCTCAGCTTACTCCTCCTTATACACCACAGCACAACGGTGTATCGGAGCGGAGGAATCGCACCCTATTAGATATGGTGCGCTCTATGATGAGTACAGCTGAGTTACCTATTTCCTTCTGGGGGTATGCGCTTGAGACAGCAGCATACCTATTGAATCAAGTTCCAACCAAATCTGTACCTACCACACCATATGAGATATGGAGTGGGAAGAGACCATGTCTTAAACGAGTTAAGATATGGGGTTGTCTGGCCTATGTCAAAAGGCAAAATCCAGACAAACTCGAGGCACGGTCAGTTATATGTAAGTTTGTGGGATATCCTAAACATTCAAATGGATATTTTTTCTACCACAGTGAACAACAAAAAGTGTTTATTGCTCAACATGCCACCTTTTTAAAAAAGGAATTTCTTGCAAAAGAGATTAGTGGCTCTGAGGTAGAACTGGAAGAAGTTCCAGAAACACAAACTATAACTGAAGATTTAGTGGAACCAGAAGATTCGGTAGTACCCGACGAACCCCAGCCTCTCCGCCGATCTAGTAGGGTTTCTCGTCCACCTGAGAGATACTATGGTTTTCTCATTGATGGTGGAAGCGAGGATTGCATCATGGAAGATGATGACCCGACTAGTTTCGAGCAGGCCATCACGAGTGGTGACTCTGTGAAATGGCTGGATGCAATGCGGTCCGAGATGGAATCCATGTACACCAACAAAGTATGGACTTTGGAAGTTGCTCTTGAAAGGGTAAACCCCATTGGGAGCAAGTGGATCTTCAAGAAAAAACTTGGTGTAGATGGGAAAGTGGAGACTTTCAAAGCTAGACTTGTTGCAAAAGGTTTTCGTCAAAGACCAGGTGTGGACTATGACGAAACCTTTTCTCCAGTGGCTATGCTTAAATCCATCCGGATCATGCTTGCCATCGCTGCATATCATGACTACGAAATCTGGCAAATGGATGTTAAGACCGCCTTTCTAAATGGTGATTTAGAAGAGTGCGTGTACATGACTCAGCCAGAGGGCTTCGTAGACAGTGGGAGCAGCGGGAAGGTATGCAAGCTGCTTAAATCCATTTATGGATTAAAGCAAGCATCGCGGAGTTGGAACATCTGCTTTGACGTCGTTATCAAAGAGTTTGATTTCGTCAAAAACCCAGATGAACCTTGTATTTACAAGAAGGTGGCAGAGAGTAAGATTGTCTTCCTCGTATTGTACGTGGACGACATACTCTTGATAGGAAATGATATTCCTATGCTGCAATCAGTCAAGCTCTTCTTATCACAAAGATTCTCAATGAAAGATCTAGGTGATGCCTCATGCATATTGGGATTAGGATCTATAGAGATAGATCCAAACGGATACTGGGATTGTCCCAATCCAGGTACATTGACACCATACTAAAAAGGTTTAGTATGGAAGAATCCAAGCGTGGGAACCAACCCACGATCTCTGGACTCACTTTCTCCAAAGAGATGTCTCCCAAGACTGATTTGGAGAGAGCTCGCATGCAAGGGATACCCTATGCTTCGACAGTAGGCTCTATCATGTATGCGATGCTATGTACCAGACCCGATGTTGCATACTCACTAAGTGTAGTGAGTCGGTATCAAGCAGATCCTGGAGAGAGTCACTGGACAGCTGTGAAGAACATTCTCAAGTACTTGCGAAGGACTAGATATATGTTCTTGGTGTATGGTAACGGAGAACTCCAAGTGGAGTCCTTTACCGATTCGAGCTTCCAGAGTGATAAGGACGACTCTAAGTCGCAGTCGGGATTTGTCTTTACCCTTTACGGAGGGGCGGTTAGCTGGAAGAGTTCCAAGCAGGAAACCGTGGCAGACTCGACGATGGAGGCTGAATACATCGCTGCCAACGATGCTGCCAAAGAGGCTGTCTAGATCAAGAAGTTCATTACTGAACTTGGAGTGGTTCCATCCATTGAGCATCCAATACCTTTGTATTGTGATAACAATGGAGCGGTGGCTTTGGCCAAGGAACCCAGGTCCCATTAGCGATCCAGGCATATTCTGAGGCGGTATCACCTGATCCAGGAGATAGTTGATCGCCGGGAGATCGAGGTCAGGAGAGTTGACACGAAGAACAACACGGCGGATCCACTCACGAAGGCCATTCCCCAGATACTACAGCAGCTGGCCCTAGTGCAAGTGGGAGATTGTTAGTTGTAGGTATGCCCTAGAGGCCAGTATTGTACAGATGATGTATATTATATTGGATGCTTGGACATATATAGATATGACTTTCTTGCTCGATATGATAGTATGTTATCTGGTTGCTCTTTATCTTAACATGTACACATGTCTCTTTAAACTGTCTTATAGTTACATGTTGGTAAAGCCCTTAGGATGTGTACTTGACTACCTGGACTATGATGCAGATCATACTAGTGGGGACATGGTAGTCCATAGGTACATCCTTCAAGGTCCCTAGTCATGGGTGTATCGAGACGGGGCATCGATATACCAGAGTAGACTAGCGTATACGCTTCTCGACCCATGAGATGGGCGATGGGTGATCCCATATCCATTGGTGTTTGACATCAGAGATGATATACGGGTGCTCAGTGGAGACTGGGTACACTGGACGGACTCGCCAAGAACTCCCAGATGGTATTATACCTCACGTCAGATGGCAGTTCTCAGGTGACACTTGTGCAGGTTAGTCTGTAGACCCGAGATCGTCATAGAGTCTTGTGTGATTCCCACTGTGCTTTGATCTACACCTTACCACGTCCATGAGGGCGTGCAAAACGGTGGTTTTTGGGCACAGTCCCGAGTCATATGGAGGCAATGAGCGATAGGAGGGGTTTCGTCTCTCCCGGTATTGGGGGTTGATGTTGCGCTGTGCTCGATTGGCCGTAACAGGGAAGTCCCTGGCCAGGGCTGATCAGAGATTTGCTGGTAAGTGTTACCAGTAGTTTCTCGACCCGTTATGAGCCTCACATCGGCACGACTTATCGGTTATTGGGGTCTGACGTTTACCACCCCTAGACTTAATATGCGACATATCAGACGAACAGACCGGACTGTACGGTAAGTGTTACTGGTTGGATTCACAGGAGTGTGAGTGGGCTAGCTCGTCGATCTTCTGATCGCTCAATACCCGGATGGCCGTTACGTTTAGCAGACCGCTTGCGGCTTGTGGGTGCTTGATATGATCATCATCTGCTACCGACGTATTGACGAGTCTTTAGAGTCCTACACAGAGGTTTCCTGGCTCAAGCGAAACGAAATAGGAGCGCATATGAGATATGTGCAGGAGCGAGAATAATGCATGTATGTGATACCGTATTTCATTCTCGCGATGAATGTATCGATTGGTTATATGCGATATAACCTAGATACCGAATCAAGGATTGATTCGACAAGCCGATACATAGGATACTAGTCGGTTATATGCGATATGACCGGATCGTTAAATCAAGTGTTGATTTAATGATTTAATGTATAATTATATATTTGATATATTACTTTGCATTAACTAGTATTGGTTCATTTTAAAAGGATTTTCTCACTTGATGCACATTGGATATGTGATATATTTTTGTGCACTTGTTTGTATCATGTTTGATGATACTTGCTCACTTGGGTAAGTGTAAAGATTAAACCATGGTTATATGAATGGTTAGGGTTTTGTTTATTTACTTATTTATTTATTTATTTATTCATTTTGGAAAATAAAAGAGAATGGTGGCTTATTTTGTTTGTATGTTGAAGCTTCTTGAAGCTTTGAACAAGTCCACCATTCTTATCTCATCCTTAACCCTAACCATTCCAACTAACCCTAGTTTACTCTCTACACTTGACTATGGTTAGGATATGATAAGTATTCATATTAGTTTTTTTTTAAATAAGAGACTTATCATATTCTTCTTCTTCTCCTTCTCCTTCTTCTTCTTCAAGAAAAACCTTGCCTTCATCAATGGCAACTTGAGCAAATGAGTGAGAAATCCAATTCTAAAGTGAACCCACCTCCTATTTCTTCATCCTCTACCTCTTGCCAAGTAGTATAGGGTGTTTTCTTCACAAGTTTCAAAACTTGGTGAAGTTGGAGCTTGAACTTGTGATGCCTCGACGTAGATCTTCTTCGGCACGAAGCCAACGACCTAGTCCGCCCATTTCTCCGATGAAGCCGACGATTGAGTCCATGATTCGAGATGGACAGCGAGAGGACGCCTACGTAGAGCTAAGGAAGTGGAGAACCGGATCTACAAAGGTTGTAGCCTCTCTCCTTTAGTTAAGATGTTAACTAGTTTCGTATTTCGCCTAAACTTCTAGTCAACGATCCGTATTAGGGTTTCTCGGCACCCGTAAAATTTGAAATTGGCATGGTTGATGCCTTGTGAGACTTCATTAGCGTGCCTAGGAACCCTACATAACATTCGTTCAGAATCAATGTATTTGGAATACAGGGCGACAGTGACCAACAGACTTGGCTGCAACACTTGCCCCGTTTTCTGCCTCATGAAACTTATCACCCGTTCTCAGTTCTCTACCTAGCTGTAGCCCTATGTAACAGATTACATATCTGGGATCCTGATCTGGTATCACATACCCAGGACGTAGAGGATACAGAGAAACAGTTCTGTGTAACGAACACACCCGAAGGAGATGCATCATATGCACTTTCTTCGTTTGGGTGGCACGGGAAATCTGGTAATCCCCTATTTCCTGCTCTGTCTTATAACAATTATAAGTTGGAGCGGGACCAACGTTCCCCAGCTCAGTATAACAAGCGGGTTCGGTCAATAATCCGTATTATTATCTTGATTAAGGTGTGATATGGTCGCTAGCTGGAGAGAGAGAGAAGAAAACACTCAGCGTATGCTCTTGCAAGATCATATTGGTTATTATTTTATCTAATCAGGATTTCTCCCACTGTTTTTATCAAATCTTCCTTCAAACCCTAAAAGGAAAGACTAGCCGGGATTAATTACGCACTACAAGTTCGCCAATCTTTCAGCCAGGCCAGTATCGGTACTTTGAGGGAGGTGCCCCGTGCTTTCGCACGAACCTAATTACAGTAAACCTCGTTTTCCCAGAGGCGTAACCCCGTTGACACCTTTCTAGACATCTACTTGATCGGCTAATTGTAATGTGTAAAACTCTCCTAGGAGTAACAATTACTCGCAGTGGGTATCGGGATCCAACTATCTCATAGAAGGTATGCAATCTCATTGCAAATTTCAACACTTGAAATTCCCGATAATTTTGCCCCTAGCGTCCTATGACCTTGACGGAGGCCAAACTATCCATAGCCCGCTAGTCAAGTTCAACCCGTCATTTCCTGATTGAATTAAACCCACCCGCACGACCCTTGACGGAGGCCAAACAACGCCGTACGAATACCCTAATCCAATCGCATCATATGCTAGCAGATAAGCACTAGTTAGCTACCGTACAGTACGCCTTGACGGAGGCCAAACTACCGCAGCACGAATACTAACTAGTACTTATCTGAAATGACGGAGGGCTACGACAGGTTTTTCTGAAAACCTATTGCGTAATGAACTTGATATCGTTGTAGGATTGAATGAATTTTGAAATGGAGTGTTTTTGAGGATTTTCTAGTTTTGCTAAAGGAGTCACTCCCGGTGAAGGGATCGTCGGTCCTTTCCTCGTCGAATGAGGTGCGGGATATATCATATATATCACTGTGCAAAGCTGAAACTATAGAAGCAATCAAAAAGACAAACCGAGGGTTGTAGCATCTGCCAGTTATTGCTAAAGGAGTCACTCCCTGTGAAGGGATCTCGGTCCTTTCCTCATCGAATAAGGTGCAGGATATATCATATATACCACTGTGCAAAGCAAGAACTGTAGCTACCTATTTTATTTTGAAATTCGATTCTACAACATCTTAGGTTTCTTTTATTTCATTAATCTCATTAATGAAGTCCCATCATTTCAATACCTAAACATCACAGATAAATACGACGTACACTTATGCCATCCGCATTCGCCTCGATGTCCCCTCGTGCACCGTTAGGTTAGGTAACTAACGGCAGAGCGGGGCAGGGCTAGCGCGGGTGTAAAACATAAGTAACGCCTATATAATATATCATATATACTATATACAGTATCTATCACAGAACATCACATGATCACATCACAGATATCGCAGCAGAAGAATCATATGAAATATTGGATATACTAGGACGTCCGTGTTTTCAATACGAGCCAGTATAAAACACGGATTCCACGGTCGCGATGAATAGCCAAACCCACACCCCTAGACCCCTACGAGAGCGGCAAGCAACCCTACCAATTCTAGAGTTAGGAGACCCGGACTCGACTCCTCGAGTTGGTCTCCCACTGGACTCCAGAACCCGGTTACTTGTGCTCCCCTCCTTGGGTTTATCCTAGTGCGGAAAAGTAAATAATATACAAAGGGTGACATCTTCCACAACCTGGAAGTGCCCCAATAAAAGAATATTACATACAAGTTTTTACATGAATGAAAATGAAAAACACTCATCTCACATAAAAACCCCCGGCTATTCAAACACGACGATCCAATATAACATATCCAGCAACATATAACATCACATGTCATCAACGTAAGTAAATATGCGCATCCCAATTGTCGTTGATATATAGCAACGAAACCGGCGATATCACATATTACACTTACGGTCACAGAAAAGAAAGTGTAAAACTACAACAGTTGGAATCCGCAACCTACAAAGACATCGCATGCCTAATCAAATGAATTCCTTAAACATCGCATGCCTAACAATTACAAACCCCGCATTTTAGTCTCATTATCGAAAACACTTTTCAATATCAAGTCGGGCAATTCAACAAGATTCCCGACATCCTGATCGAATGCTCGTCGCAAACTTTAGTAGGCGGCCGCACCCCCGATACCGTCGACGAAGTGCACCAAGGCGGAACACCGCTGCCGCGAGCACCCGGACGGATGCTTTAGGCGACGGGGTTCTCCTATAGTCACTTGGTCGGGGCTAAGGGGTGTAGCTGTCTATTAAGTTTATCCGGCGAGTATCCGCGTACGCTACGTGATTGCGACGGACTTTTGATCACATCAAAATTCCGTGGCAACAGATCAAGTGAGACTAAAGTGCTATGTTTATAACATTCAAATCAGTTATCTC
The DNA here is from genome assembly GCA_030015575.1 of Agapanthus africanus. Taxonomy (NCBI): domain Eukaryota; kingdom Viridiplantae; phylum Streptophyta; class Magnoliopsida; order Asparagales; family Amaryllidaceae; genus Agapanthus; species Agapanthus africanus. Next base: position 363,366,875 of record JASDDO010000029.1, read on the forward strand.
ATAACTACTTGTGAATTCCAATTATTGTATCGCATTCCAGATAAATAGAAAATGTTAAACTTTCCGATCGAACAGTCAAACACCCAAGTTTTCCCGAAACAGATCAACATATGAAACAAGTTTAAAAACATCCAGTTCATGCCTCAGTACCATCGGTCCAGCCGTAGAAGGGTCAAGCCAACGCCTCACATGTGGCACGCCGTACTGCCTCAAACCCGAAGGTTCAAAGGGCAGTTCAAGACGGTCACATAATCGAGTTAAGGTTTGTTGTCTTCTAGAGGGTCCATCGCGTTACTTGCACTACTTAGAACGTTATTAAACCACGGAAAGATCCAACACTTGGAAATTTCCCGACAGGGGAAAAGGTGGGTATTTATATCCGGTCGAACTTTTTAACATATTAAAAAATTATCCGGAAAACACCTAGACAAAGTTTGATAATCCGATCGAATCTACGAACTCCCAATACAACCCAGAATATTCAACTCTTGAATAAATATTAAAAAATCCCAGAAAATACAGCACTAAAAGTTAGAAATTACAGTGCAAAATTCAAGAGTTGATGTGACAACTTGGCCGCGGAACCGCCGCACAAGCCATGCTTGTGCCGCGGTTCCGCCGCTCTTTAGACGAATCGCTTGGTCAATTTTGCACCGTAATTCTTAGAATATCCTGCTGAATTTTTTAAGAATTTTTAATTTACAAAATTCCACGAATTTCAAAAATGTACAGAGAGCAATTTTGGGTTAGGGTTTTGGTTCGATCGGACTTCAAACTCCGTCTACGCATCGCCTAAGGCTCTAGCTAGGCTCTGATACCACTGTAGGGTTTCTAGGCACACTAATGAGGTCTCACAAGGTATCAACCATGCCAATTTCAAAAATGTACAAGTGCCGAGAAACCCTAATACGGATCGTTGACTAGATTTTTAGGCGAAACATGCAACTAGTTAACAACTTAACTAAGTGAACGGAAATACAACCTTTGTAGATCCGGTCCTCCACCTCCATAGCTCCATGATGAAGTCTCCTTGCTTTCCAAATCGAATCTCGGACTCTAGCGTCGGCTTCATCGGAGAAATGGGCGGGCTAGGTCGTCGACTTCGATGCCGAAGATGATCTACGTCGAGGCATCACAAGATCAAGCTCCCACTTCACCAAGTCATGAAACTTGTGAAGAAAACACCCTATACTACTTGGCAAGTGGTAAAGGATGAAGAAATAGGAAGTGGGTTCACTTTAGAATTGGATTTCTCACTCTTTTTCTTAAGATGCCATTGTTGGTAGCAAGCTTCTTCATCTTGAAGAAGAAAAAGAAGAAGGAATATATTATGATAAGTATTTACCAAATAGAAAATAAATGAATACTTATCATAAATCAACCATGGTCAAGTGTAGAGAATGAATCATGGTTAAGTGGAATGGTTAGGGTTAAGCATGAGACAAAAATGGTGGACTTGTTCAAAGCTTCATGAAGCTTCAATATACAAACAAAGAAAGCCACCATTTTTCTCTTTATGCTTATTATTTTCCAAAAAGAATAAATAAATAAATAAATAAATAAGAAAACAAAACCCTAACCATTCATATAACCATGGTTTAATCTTTACACAAACCCAAGTTAGCATGCATCATCAAACATGATACAAACTTGTGCACAAAAATATATCACATATACAATGTGCACAAACAAGTGAGAAAAACCATTTAAAGTGAACCAATACTAGTTAATGCAAAGTAATATATCAAATATATAATTATGCATTAAATCATTAAATCAACACTTGATTTAACGATCCGGTCATATCGCATGTGACCGACTAATATCCAATGTATCGGCTTATCGAATCAATCCTTGATTCGATAACTAGGTTATATCGCATACAACCATATCGATACATTCATCGCGAGAATAGAATACGGTATCACATACACGCATTATTCTCGGTCCCGCACATATCTTATATGCGCTCCTATTTCGTTTTGCTTGAGCCAGGAAACCTCTGTGTAGGACTCTAAAGACTCGTCAATACGCCGGCAGCAGGTGATGATCATATCAAACACCCACAAGCCGCAAGCGGTCTGCTAAACGTAACGGCCACCCGGGTATTGAGCGATCAGAAGATCGACGAGCAAGCCCGCTCATGCTCCTGTGAATCCAACCAGTAACACTTACCGTACAGTCCCGTCTCGTCGTCTGATTTGTCACATATCTCGCCTAGGGGTGGTAAACGTCAGACCCCAACAGCTCGATAAGTCGTGTCGATATGAGGTCTATAACAGTTCGAGAAACTACTGGTAACACTTACCAGTAAATCTCAGCAACCCTGGCCAGGGATTTCCGGTTATAGCCAATCGAACACAGCGCAACATCAACTCCCTATACCGGGAGAGACGAATCCCCTCCTATCGCTCATTGCCTCCATGTGACTCAGGACTGTACCCCAAAACCACCATTTTGCACGCCCTCTTGGACGTGGTAAGGTGGAAATCAAAGCACAGTGGGAACCACACAAGACTCTATGACGATCTCGGGTCAACAGACTACTCTGTACCAGTGTCACCAGAGAACTGCCATCTGACTTAAGGTATAATACCATCTGGGAGTTCTCGGCGAGTCCGTCCAGTGTACCCAGTCTCTACTGAGCACCCGTATAACATCTCTGATGTCAAACACCAATGGATATGGGATCATCCATCGCCCATCTGTATGGGTCGGGAAGGTATACGCTAGTCTACTCTGGTATATCGATGCCCCGTCTCGATATACCCTTGACTAGGGATCTTGAAGGATGTACTTATGGACTACCATGTCTCCACTAGTATGATCCGCATCATAGTCCAGGCAGTCAAGTACACATCCTAAGGGCTTTACCAACATGTAACAGAGAGACAATCAGTGTACACATTAAGGTAAAGATCAACCAGATAGCATACTATCATGTCGAGCAAGAAAGTCCTCCCTATATATGTCCATGCATCCACTACAATATACATCCTATGTATAGTAATGGCCTCTAGGGCATACATATAACTAACAACTAGCGCTCAAAACGCTAGTGCCCTTACGCTCAAAGCGCTAGTGCTCGAGCGCCCACGTGCTGATACGTGGGGCGCTAGCGCTCTTGCGCTCAAAGCGCTAGCGCCTGAGCGCTCACGTGCAGATACGTGGGGCGCTAGCGCTCTTGCGCTCAGAGCGTTAGCGCCCGAGCGCCCACGTGCAGACACGTGGGGCGCTAGTGCTCAAAGCGCTAGCGCTCTTGCGCTCAAAGCGCTAGCGCCCAAAGCGCTGGCGCTTTTTCCCACGCATCCTTTGGATTCCCTTTCCCTTTTTTTATTATTTTATATATATGTATACACACACACACACATACTCTACAACACTATCCCTCTTTAAAAAAATTTAGGCCGGGGCGCTACCCCACACCCCGCAAAGGGGCTGCTAGCCCCCTTAATCCCCAGCCCGCTATCCGGGTAGCGGGACCCCCATAAAAACTCTGCGGGGCCCCCGATATATCCAAACCCCCTTTTAAAACACAACACACCACACTGCACATTGAGTTCGCATGACCAGCTTAACCCGTCAATCGTAGGTTCTCTCGCTCCAAATGTGAGGGGTAATTAACGGCAGCTTAGTTCTCGGCTGCCGGAGATTCGGATCCCCACAATCAATAAACCCCACCCTAACCTAGGCAGGGGGAATCTGTAATGCGCTTGACAAGCGCGTGTGTATTCCCATCTCAATGGGGTGACGAAAAACACCCCACAGTGTCATCTGGGGGCTCAGAGCCTGCCTGGAAAGAAGACACGGCATATGGGTCGAAGAACTGCCACGGGTACTGTGGGCATTGCGAACGTCGAAAAAGACACCCACGGGAGAAACCCCATTCATTCTCTGTTATGGCACCGAGGAAATGGTCCTTGCAGAAATCGGTTTACCTAGTTATCGAGTCGAACGCTTCCACAGCGAAGCCAATGTCTTAGCCCTTTGAAGCAACCTGGATATCCTGTTGGAGAAAATAGACCAGGCGCAAATAAGGATGGCCGCATATAAGCAGCAGACCGCCTAGTATTACAATGCTCGGGTCAAACACCAAGCGTTCAAATTAGGAAACTTAGTCCTCCGACGCAATGAATTCGAGGACCAAGGGAAGCTGCATAAGTTCTCCCCAAAGTGGGATGGTCCCTTCCTCATGACCGAGGTATTTCCCAGAGGAGCATGTCGCCTCCAAGATTCCTTGGGACTTGACCTTCCACGGCTATATAATGCCGAAAAGCATAAATTGTATGGCTAAAAATTGTACTCCCTTTAATAATAAAGATTCTTACTTCTCTACAATTCAGACTGTTTCTCCTGATTCTAAACCAGGATGCCGCGCAAGGCCGGCGGGCAGCCTCCTGCCTATCGTGCCCATTCAAAACGGGTAGTTTTCTGCCCGACCAAACTGAGGGTCCGAAGCCTTTACTAGAGCCTACAGCCTGTCTCCAGCCCGACTCGGAGGAAAGGGAGGTATCCAGTGTTGCGCCACGGCAGCGCCCCGGCCGTCTATCCGAGGCCAAAATGCGGAATCAAAATTTTCTTAACTTTTAAACTGGCGCTACCGCGGACAATATACCCGGATCGTAACCATTAACCGATACTAGCTAACAAGAGAAAGGGTGAGAGATATACCGAGTGATCCGAGTCCTCCGGTCTTCTCGTCATCGTCCCGATCTCCCGCGGAAACTCCGGTCGTCGTCTCCTTGCCGGAAGGGCACCACATCGTCTGTATCTTTTACGGGCTCCCACCTCAATACCGAGGCAACTCGGGCGCGAAGTTGGCTGGCCGACGCGTCCAAGATTTGCTGTAGAAAGTGTAGTGTAGAGGCTATGTCTCGTTTGGGGTTTTGTTGCCATTTGAAGATGATGGAGGAATCAAGATAAGAAAAATGGTGCTTGCATTTTTCTAGCATGAAATGATATGAGATCAAGAATAATGCCACCATACCAAAATGAAAAAACCCTCCAAAAATTGTGGCCGGCCTCCTTCTTGAAAGAATGGTGGAGGAAAGAATTTGTAGCATGAAGGGAGGTGATTGTAGGATAAAGCAAGAGGTGACCTTAAACAAAACATTATCATCACAAACTTACATCCAAACCATACCCTCTCAAATCACAATTAATGCAAGTGATGGTGCAAAAGAAAAGATGCCATCATAATCAAAGCATTTGCAAGAAACCCCTCCACAAAGTGTTATTTGCAAACTTGCAAATAACCCCCTCCATCGGAAAAGTCCGGCTGGGAAAGAACAAAGGAAAACCGGCCGGAATGGAATGCAAAATGGCAACTCCAGAAAACTGGTCCCGTAATAAATTACAGGAAAACCCCAACACTGTGCATACACACCCGCATCTGTATTTCGACCGGATACAAATGCAATGAGACAAAATCTACACTGTACTAAACTAGGACCGGCTTAAAACAAAGCCGGCTAGTAATATCCGTTCGATCCTGATCTGTGCAATACCGCACGTATCTGATCGAACCCTGCCATATATCCATACGGCCACTAGTACAAACCGTCTAATCCTGATCCGTGCAATACCGCACGTATCTGATCGGACCCTGCCATATCTCCATACGGCCTCTACAGCGTTTCGCCCGAAAGCTTGAGTAACTGAAAGTGTGGTGGACTCTAAAGACTCGTCAATACTATGGTTGTGGATTTAACCACCAGCACGTCAGAGGTATAAGCCAATACGTGACGGGCCACCAGCTATTGACCAAAAGGGACGTCGATGAGTGAACTCATCCTGACACCCTACTGAGCCTGTCAGTGACAATATCCGTACAGTCCGGTCCGTTCGTCTATGAGCATCGCATGGCGGGCCTAGGGGGTTGGTAAAAGTCAGACCCCCAAAGGCGGTACAAGTCGTGTCGGAGTGAAGCCCAGAACACCCTGAGATACTACTGGAATACCTACCAGTAAATCCCCTGCCTCGGCCGAGGGCTTTGTGTAATGGCTCTCCTAGACACAGCGCGACCTCACCCCCAATACCGGGAGAGACGAACCCCTGCAGATCCGCTCACTGCCTCCATGTGGCTCGGGACTGTACCCAACTAAAACCTGTTTGCACGACTCCTTTGAGCCGTGGTAGGGTAGTAATCAAAGCACAGTGGGAACTCACACGAGACAAATGACGATCTCAGGTCGATGAACTAACCTGTACACATGTCACCTGGGAACTGCTATCTGACGTCTGGTATAATCCCAACTAGCAGGTTCCCGGCGAGTCCTGTCCAGTGTACTCATAACCCAATGAGCACCTGTATACATCTTAGGTGAACCAACTGACACCAGTGGCTTGTGAGACCGGCCACCGCCCCTCGTCGGGGTCTCGACTGTATACACTAGTCTACTAATGGAGTATCGATGCCCTGTCTCGAAACTCCTACGACTAGGGACCTTTTAAGGATGTGCTTATAGACCCCAGCTCCCACGTATATGATCGCCATCATACTGCTGGTCGTCAAGCAAGAATCCTAGGGGCTCTATTAACGTGTAATAGCGACCTGTCAGGTCACCTAAAGCAGTACACGATGATGAAGATAAACCAGATAGCATACTATCATCTCGAGTAAGACTGTCTTACCGGGATAGGTCCTCCCTCAATCATTGCAATCACGTGCCTGTGATCCAATAATTGACTCTGAGGGCACTATCTCCAACATCCAGGCCAGCCTTTTACTCAGGTGAATTAAACATGGGGGCGCCTGTAGGTAGCCGACCTAAGTCTCGCTTCGCCCAACTTATCTTGACTCCGGGGTAAAGGATTGAAGGAGAGGCACCGATCTATCTACACTTGGAAAAATAGAAACTGATTTTTTTCAATATTCTGACATTCTGAGCAAAAAAAGATTCATAAGAAAAAGAAAAAATTATTAATAAGAGGTAGTCTTGGCTCCTCAGCCTTACAAAAGTGCCCGGGGGCTCGCAAAAGAAATACTTCTTAACGATTATAGCAAAGGAGAAAGAGGGTCTTGAAAGTATTGATCGTGGAACTCAAAGCAGAGATCCGATAGCTGGGTCTAGGCAGCGTCCCATCGATTCCTCTTCTTATGTCTGTGGACCTGAGCAGCTATGGTTCCGTCGGAGACTCCCACCGTCGCGCATGAAACTATGATCAATCTCTGTTGGAAAGATCGGTGTAGGATATCTATCGAGCGATCTCGTCTGCTCTTCGAGATCAGGCCTAATTCATGGGCCGCGCGCATCTTGTTGATGGCTTCCTCCAGTGTTTGTTAGGACAACGCCCTGAAAAGGTGGGGAGAAGACCTCCAGATCGTGTAGACGAGCACCTACAAGAGAGACGATCTGTGTAGGAGTAACTGCCTATAATGGGATTCCAGCCGAACTATCACGGCCTCGTATGTTATATCGGAACTGTCATAGTCGTAGTAGTAGAGGTCGTCGTGGGATACAATATCTCAGATGTTGTACGTGTTGCGGCTATCAGAAAATGATTGACTACATAGGTCGGAGAAAGAAAAAAGGCAGGAGACGAAGACAACTAAAAGCAAATTGACGGAAGTGCTTAAGAGGAGGCCAAGGTTCCTCTATTTATAGCCTCAATGAAAATTCCCCTACGGCTGAGATTCTCTCCTACCAAGACGCGAATTAAGGAGTATCGCATCCATCGGATGAGACGCTGCCACGCGGCTTCCGGCCATTAGCCTCCTCCCTTTCATGTGGATCCAGAAAGATTAACAAAAACTCTGTCAGGAGATACGCATGGATCTCAAGATACCTGTCATGCGCCACGTGGCACCGGGAATCGGGGAGGCGTAAATGTCAACGTCATAGCAATTTTACCTTCCATTGCTTGGAAGCCCACTCAAAAGGCCGCCGGGTAGCTTTCTGCCCGACCAACTCTCAGCGAGCAGATTCCTGCTTGGCATGACTATAGATCTGAAGCCCTCTCACAAGGCCGCCGGGTAGCTTCCTGCCCGGCCAATTCGCGGCGAGTAGATTCTTGTTTGGCCTAAACTGTGGATCTGAAGCCCTCTTATGAGGCCGCTGGGTAGCTTCCTTCCTGGCCAACTAGCAGCGAGTATATTCCTGCTCAGCCCGAATTGCAAGTCAGAAGCCCTCTTACGAGGCCACCTGGTAGCTTCCTACTCGGCAAATTCGTAGAGAGTAGATTCCTGCTCAGCCTAAATAGTGGATCTGAATCCCTTTCACGAGACCGTTGGGTAGCTTCCTACCTGGCTAACTCGCAGCGAGTAGATTCTTGCTCGGCCCGAACTATAAGTCAGAAGGCCTCTCATAAGGCTACCGAGTAGCTTCCTGCCTGGCCAATTCGCAGCGAGTAAATTACCGCTCAGCCTAAACTGTGGATCTGAAGCCCTCTTATAAGACCGATGGGTAGCTTCCTACCCAGCCAACTCGCAACGAGTAGATTCTTGCTCGGCCCAAACTGCGAGTCAGAAGCCCTCTCACGAGACCGCCGGGTAGCTTCCTACCCGGCCAATTCGGAGTGAGTAGATTCTGGCTCGGCCCAAACTGTGGATCCGAAGCCCTCTCATGAGACCGCTGGGTAGCTTCCGGCCCGAACAATTCGCGGCTAGTAGATTCCTGCTCATCCTGAACTGCGTGTCAGAAGCCCTCTCATGAGGCCACTGGGTAGCTTCCTGCCCAACCAATTCGTGGCAAGCAGATTCCTACTTGGCCTTTTGCTAACTCCACTTGCACAACTTGAGACTTGAGAATTTTTGAGAGTTTTTGTAATGAAATTCTGAGTGAAGAGGGGTGAAATGGAGTGTGGTATTTATAGGAAAAATTAAGATTTAGAGGATTAAATAATACATTAAAAATTAGATTAAAGGTGATTTAATGTTCTCTAGAAAATTTGCAGAGAAAATAAACAACATGAGAGAAGTGGGGTAGGTGAAAAGGTGCTCGGGCAAAGAAATGGGGAGCATCCCATAAGGGTGCCGGCGGTGCCGGTCTCCTACACTGATCTCGCCGGTCATTTTCCGGTGGGGGTGTTGGATCTTTGGCCACGTGTCCTTCTCAATTCATATACCCTAGTGCACATGTTTAGTTATTCCGATGAAGTTCCGAGGAGATTCCGGTGACGAAATGACGCCTCGACACATTCCCTAGATTCCCCCTTCTCCCCTCTATCCTTGTAGCCTATAAATCCCCTCTCCCCCTCTCTTTTCTATTCTAAAAACTTTCATTTTTAAAACTCGACGAAAGCGGAGTTAATCCGACTTCCGTTTCGTTTTTCTTTAAAAATTCTAACTTTTCTTTAACAATAAAATACCATACTCTCATATAATATTTAACAAACATTAAAAAACACATTAAAACAAGTTTCATCTCAAAAGAATATTTTATGCAACTTTTATCGTATTTTTGCGGTAAAATACCATATATTTTACTCTCAACATAATTCACATATTTCCTTGTATTATCTTAGAAAACTACGAGGTAAGGACCTACCTCATCACAACACATATATTGGACATAGCACAATTTTCTTTTTAACAATATTTGTGGGAATATTACGAGTTACAGTAAAATACCCTAAGCTATTACAAAACCGTTTTCTTTAAAAAGAGTATTATCTAATTCTTTACAATTATACCTCTACAACCCATTTTGGAGAACCCCGATCGGGATGGTGCGGGTTATCGCACGTCCTCGGGCCTAGTAGAGCGAGATTCAGACATCCGCAAGGAGCATTCGATCTCGATAGAATTTTTAATGCTATTTTTAAGAAAATGAGATTTCTAGAAAATAAATAAAATTTATTTTTATTAAATATATAAATATATATGAGTATTATCAAAAGATATATTTTAAATATATTATACAAATATTCTAAGTTTTCTAAATTAAAGGAATCACCATTACAGGAAAATACCATTTCAATTCAATGCAAAATTCCAATATTTCATTAAAATACCATATACAATGAAAACTAGGTTCTACTCACTAGAAATTTCACTTTTATAAAATATACATTTATGAAAACCCTAAAGACAATAATTAAATACTTGAGGTGTATTTTGAAAATATATCAAAACTATTTTTACATAAAACCCCTCAAGTTATATTAAATTACAATAAGGACCCTAGTAAATATAGGTTTAAGCGGGACCAATTCTCTTGAGTCTCAGGGAGCTGGAGAATGTGGGTGTTTTCCTATCTAAGGTAGAAAATCTAACAAACGGTGTTATCAATACGGTAATTGTCTTGGAAAAATATACAAATCCTGCCGTCCATATGCAGCAGTTACCGATAACATCAAAACTAATTTGGGACTTCAATTTCTGCTCAAAGTGTCTGACTCAGACCGAGTCTCAATCTAATCAATCTGACTTATGATTCAAGTATAAACTACAATACAACATGAATCCATGAATCCGTCTATTCAATCTATATCAATTTATATTGACTGAACCGAACCATGGATATACTCCATTTACATGACTATCCATTTATATCCATTCTGTTACTGATATCATGGTTTCGCTAAGTCGTCCATCTATATAACAAAACAATACAATCAATAAAAAAGACATCGCGGGGTTTTAAAGAGGTAGATTGGTACGGAATGTGTTAGAAGTGGCACGAGACTGTAACCTTAATACACCTAACCTGAATATCTATTGCCGTTGTACCATGGCTGAACAGTTTCTTATGCTCCGTATACCTTAGCCTCCGGAATAGTGGGACTCCTCTTGTATACACTGGCATATTCTGTACTAAGCTACAAACAACTGCGTTAACAATATAATCAAACATTACTAGTTATATTCTCTTTCTGTCTATTCTATCTCTACTCATTTTTGGGACTTACCGAGCGATTGTTCGCTGACGACATTCTTTTTCTTATTTCTTTGGAATGTTGTCATGTGTTTCGGACGCACTAGAGACCGAGCCCAGTACTGAGTACTTGGAGCAGTTTGCTATCGATCCAGAACTGTAGGCACTTGTACATACTTTTCATTTCAGTTATGCCATTGTTTAGGCATTGCTTCCTATTCATATATTTACATTCCAGTTGTACCTGTAAAAGAATGTTTAATAAATAAAGTTACTGTTCATTTATATTCCTGTCACTTGTGTACATTTACTTTATATTGCTTAGATATGCTTAGCGTATTTACTTTTGAGTAGATACGTAGCGGGCTTCATCGCGTCCCTTTGCCGTACACCGGGAATCGGGGCGTGACATTAAATCAGCAGGCAGACCCCTACCCGGCATGCATACTCGAAGTAAGCAGACTCCTGTATAGTCTAAGTAGGGAAAGCTCACCCACGATTGATAGCCGGCCCAACTCTAATTCCACTTGAATCCGAAGAGGGGATATCCGCGAGCTTTGCAAAGTTCAATCCGAGTTCCTAGATTTTCCAAGAGGACACCGGTCTATCCACACTTAGAAGAATAAACTTAGTGTTCACTTGACTCACGTTACCTCGTCTTCGGGGTTGGTCTATCTATACTTGGAAGAATAAACCTAGTGTTCGCTCGACTCACTCTACCTCATTTCCAGGATGAGGAGGGGCACCAGTCTATCCACACTTGGAAAAAATAAAAATAAAAACGAAAATTTTCCAATCAGATACATTACAGACGAGCAAAAAATATTTCATTGATGTCAAAATTATATACAAGGTATTATGAGCTCCTCAGCTTTACAAAATTATTGCAAAATTGCCCAAGCACTTACAATGGAAAACAAAGAAAAAGAGAGAGCCGAAAGAGTGGCGTCTTCAAGTCGTCTTCTTGGTCAAGGTCTCACCGCCGCCTACATGCAGGACTCCTCCGCCTTGGGCCTCTTCCTCCAGGAGGGGGTACCATCGAACCCGGGCACCATCTCCTTAACGGTGTCGAGGGCATTAAGCCACCCAACGGCCGCAGAGTCAGCGAGATCGATGTAGAACTGGTCGGACATCTTGTAGTCCTCCACAGCCTTCTCTGCCGTCTCTTCGGCCCTTTTCGTCGCCTCGTTGGCTGCCCTGGTATTCTCCTTGAATGAGTCTCTTTACTTCCTCATGGTGTCAAAAGGCTCGTTGACTTCGTCGAACTAGGCCTGGAGGTCCCGGTTAGACTCTGTCAGAGCCCGGTGGGACTCCTTTAGCCTGGTGGCCTTCACCCCCTCCAAGAGAAACCGTGTCTCGAGGGAGGCGGTGTTGTCCTCGGCCTCCTTCAGCTTGGCAAGGATTTCCTCCTCGTGTGAAGATGTCTCCCCGGCCTTTTTATCGCCGGGGAAACTTCCTCGATTTCCATGGCAGCCAGGAGGGCGCAGTGTTAAAGGACCTGCAAAAAAAAGCGAACAACATCCGTCAGGGACTGAACAGTGGAAAATTGCTTGGAAAATTTACGGAAAATCACTAACCTGGACGGCCTCCTCGACTATCACAGCGACTTGGGCTTTCGTAGTGCCCCGAGGTATTTTGGCCCTCATCGCTTTCTCCATATCTACTAGCAGGCTGTCGGCCATGGATAGCCTCGTCGTCACCTCGAGGCAGAGTGCCCCCTCCTGTATATGTATCCCGGCCAGATACGGTCGGGAAATCACCTTCTTGAGCCTTTTGGAGGGAGACTCAGTAGAGGACGGCGCTTCCGGCCTCACCCCGGAAACCGATTCCCAGGCTTGTTTTTGCCCGCCACTCCTGCGCTCCTCGGGGACAGGCGGAGAGACGGCGGTCTTTATTAAGGGCCCCTGGCAGAGCATCCTACTCGGTGCGAACTCGAACGAGTTGCTGCCACTGCCCTTCCTGCCCCGTACCTTGGCGGCGAAGGCGGCCATTATCTTCAACCGGTCTATAGGCTCTACGGGAGAAACAAAAAGGGTTAGCAACAAAAGCAGTGAAATATACCAAGTCTAAATTGACTGGCTAAGAAATAACTTACCTACGAAGCACGCGGCACTGAGTCCCGCCCAGCTCCTGGCCTGCTCGAAAAGCAAGGCATCGGCGTGCTGGATCGGCTCCCACCGGGACACGATCCCCGCCTTCGGGGCATTCTGTAAGTCGATGTGCTACACCCCACGACTTGCGGGGAGACGGAAATATGAAAAACGATCTTGTTCTTTGCGTAAACATCGACTAACCGAAGAATCTTTGCTAAACTATAACTAACAAGAAACATAGAAGTTGTTAACTACTATGTGAAGTGATTATACCTAATGAACCGTGTCCTTCGTCTTTTCGTTCTCCACATCCTCTCCGGCCTTCTCTATGTAGTAGATGATCCACCCGAGAGCTATACTTCAAGCTTCACCTCTAATTTGAGGTAACTAGGTTTCTTAAAGTGCTAATCTAAGTAACCTAGGTGATATAGAGTTGGATTATGGATTGATTAGTCTTTCTAATCCTTGATCTCAACACATGAGAGGGGAGGATTAAGAGAGAGAGCTTGAGGAGAGAGAAGGTGAGCATGAGAATGAGAATGAGATAATGATCTCTCATGATATATATGAAGCATTATTATTTATCAAATAAATAAATAAATGATTTAACAACCATGCTTCATAAATACATATGAGTGATTCATCTACATGAGTCATTAACCATTTATGATGCATTAATGATAAGGATGAATCACACAAATGAGTCACTAATCTCATTTAATGCCAGTGCCACCTAAACCCCCAAGTCACCATCTTTCTAGAAGCTTCTCGTGAAATTACGAGAACGCCCCTCCTATCCGTGAAAACACAGAAAAACTTTAGACTGTATAAATCCAATAACCCGATACTAGAAACTGGCTTAAACCAAAGCCGGCTAGTAAAAACTGTCCGAATGTCGTACGTGCGTAAACACACGTATGCGTCCGAACCCTTGTCGTAAAACCATACGACCTCTATATCGTTTCGCCTGGAGCAGGGAAACTCTCTGTGTGAGACTCTAATGACTCGACTACTACGCTGGCAGTGGATTTAACCACAGACCGCAAGCAGAACTAGCTGTACGTAACGGTCCCCAGGTAGATGTCGATAAGAAGGACGATGAGAAAACCCATCCAAACTCCTACTGAGCCTGATGTGACAATCTCCGTACAGTCCGGTCTGTTCGTCTAAGACTATCGCATATCGGGCCTAGGGGGCGGCAAGCGTCAGTCCCCTAATAGCGGTATAAGTCATGTCGGAGCGTAGCCCATTACACCCTAAGAAACAACTGGAACCTACCAGTAAATCTCGCTTGCCCTGGCCAGGGACTTTGCGTAATGGCTCTCTGACACAGCGCGATATCAACTCCCAATACCGGGAGAGACAAATCCTGTCTAACCGCCACTGCCTCCAAGTGCTCGGGACTGCACCCAACTGCTACCTGTTTGCACGACTCCTTTAAGCCGTGGTAGGGTAGCAATCTAAGAACAGTGGGACACACTCGAGGCGAAGTAGCAGTGTCAAGTCTGCGGACTATGCTGTACTCATGTCACCTGGGAACTGTTAACTGACGACTGGTATAAAACCAACCAACAGTTCCCTGCGAGTCCTGTCCGGTGTACCCGTAACCCAACGAGCACCTGTATACTATCTCCAGTACCACATACTGACGGCTGTGGGACGGACCATCTCCCCAACTAGGATGAGAAGAGTACACACTAGTCTACTCCGGAGTATCGATGCCCTGTCTCGATAATCCTACGACTAGGGACCTGAAAAAGGATGTGCTTGTAGACTACCCAGCCCCCACTAGTGTGACTGCCATCACAACGCTGGTAGTCAAGCAAGATCCTGAGAGCTCTATCAATACGTATACTCACATATTAAGATAGAAAAACCAAGTAGCATACTACCATGTTTAGCAAGACTGTTATATACATGTGAATATCCCAAGCTTCCATTAAGTAATATACAAACTAGTATGATACAATAATGGCTCCTAGGGCATATACACTAACACATTCAACAGTTGGTCTTCGGGCAATCTACCCTATGCCACTCAATGAGCACCGTCCACTCATCTCCTTTCAGAGGACCGACGAAGTTGAACTTCTCCTTCCACTCATGGATATAAGATGGGACGACCACTACCCCCGAGCATCTTAAAAGAAAAGTATACCCAACTCGGTTCATCCTTACGGGTACCCGGATGGTTCTTATAGCAAAGGAAGGACAAGAGAAGCCCTAGATTAAAGGGGATCCGATCGATTTTAAGCCGGACCGGGAATCCGAGGAGAATCCTCCACGAATTCGGTGCTAGCTGGCCCGGGGCGAGTTGAAAACAGTGAAGGACTACACAAATCTCAGGCGAAAAGGGCAGACGCATCCCTTTCGAAACACTTCCAAATAAAGGGCAATCTCATTGCCCTGTACCTGGTCTACCCGTTCACCCTCCCTGGCCAGACGGAGCGTGTAGCCTAAGGGAATGCGGAAACAAGTCCGTAAGTCGGAAAGCTCGTCCAACTTATTCAGTGCCGAGGTAATGTCATGAGTGTTCTCGGTATGCACCTTGAGTGCCTTCTTGGCCCCTCGATGATGGGGAACAAGGGAATCACCACACATTGTGGGCAAACCCAACACAGAGGAAGAAGAAAATTCTCGGCTATTAGAAGCCGAGGAAGACCCATTAGACTCGGCTTCAGAGGTCGAAGCCTCATTACCTGACTCTACCCTAACTACATCAACTAGAGTATCAGAGGAAGACATCTGACCTGATTCAAAGGAAGAGGGAGTTGAAAAAGGGTTTGAACTGAAGATTCGACCTAAGAGCGGGAGCGCAGAGCAATCCACAGACGGCAAAAGGCAAGCGAAGCAAAGGTGTTTCCTGGGGATAAACCGCCCCTATTTATACACTCGGCAAAGGCAATCCAATGGCCCAGATCCACTCCTGCCAAAATGAAGTGTCGCATCCAACAATCTAGATAGTGCCATGCGGTAGCCAACCATTGGACGCTTCCCCTTTACGCGGCTACAATCGGCAGAAGCGACGTCTCACAATCCACCATATGATTGTGGTCACGTGGCATGAAATCGACTGTCGGCCTATCGCCACGATGGCCCGAATAAGCGAAGCGACGTCTCCATGATGGCGTCGCCCTCTCAATGATCTGCTGAGGTCATCGAGGATACATGTGGAAATTAAGACGCACAATGAAGGCCACGTGGACCCAGAAGTCAGGGAGACACAAACCCCGAACGCCATGCCATTTCCGAACGTTCCACCGTGTAGATTCCTCGGCAAAAGACTGGAGGGAGAAGACCAAGCGATCCACCTACAACCCGACCCATAAAATAGGCCGGGACGAGTGTAGGGGGCTAATGATGATACTTATAAGTGGGGACTCCCCATATCACGGCACGTAGCAGATGACGTGTCGTCCATATAAGCCCACTAGATTCCTGAGGGTTATGGAGCTCGAATAGGTATAATGCAATGGGGACATTCCTCGGCGCCTCGCCTTCAAGGAAGCACCTGACCTTTTGGAGGTCTCCCCTGAGTGCATTCTCACTTCGCCTAACCACCGGCCAATAGCTCGTCTCCGAGCAATCATAGAGTTGAGATTTCTCAGCTCTCTTGCTCGTCTCCGAGCTATCCTATAGCTGAGGTTCCTCATCGTCCCTGTTTGGCCGGGAGCATGGAGCATGGGCGTCCACATAACGGCTCCGTATATCTCACCACAATAAGATCTTCTCCGCTCCATGTCCCACATCATACGCCAGCGTATCTCGCCATTAATGAGCGTATCTCGCCATCAATACGGACGTTACGCTGGACGAAACAGGCGGCGAGAATCTCGCATCGGCTCGCCCTCAAGCGACCCCTCTATAAACCTCTCCTCAAGACGATTTAGGTAATTCGAATTCAATCCAATATGCCGCTACTCTGCCAAATTATTCCCCGGTACTTACTTGATCGTCGGAGGGTCTTACGGTGGTTTCCCACCCTGGGACTTCCTTTGAAGATAGTTCGGCGTCAACAACAACCGATAACTCATTGAGATCCACACTCAATCTTCACCATAAATCTCAACTGTTCAGCTCTGCTGACCACAAGATCGACGGAGGATAACATCTGAGAGAGATTCTGACCTCCATCACAACGACAAAAACTTCTATAGAGAAATCTTCCACATGTTAATATCTATATATCCATGGATTAAAAATTTCAGCTTTTAATATCTGCGGTCTTTTTCTTTTTGTTACCGGGAAAAGCAACAACATGTTCTGTTTCAATATCGATGCTATGAGGTGGGGTCTAGTTCTCAAAATGCTGTAAGTTTCAAATTGGCCCATCATCTTGCAAAAGAGTTTAATTTCAAAATGAAATCATGTTGCAAATCATTGTCTTTTAGATTTTGCTGCCTCTTTCCTCTTCTTTTTTCCTTTCATCACCAAAATTTTTCCTTGTCGCCTCCTGGCTCTCCTTTTCCTTTTTCTTGATGCTAGGAAAATTATGTGTAATATGCAGAAAAGGAAGAATTCAGATACTCAGGGTAACTCAATGATTGATTGAAGCTTCTTGAATCGAAAGCAATGACCCACCTTTTGATTTTCAAGAATGTAAGGGTCTTGAAGATGACTGATTTCGCAGAACCTACATTACCAACAGCTATCGAGTATTACAAATTAAATTCCACATCTATCCATCAGAAGTACACGAGAGTCAATGCCCGGATTGGAAAATCTTAAACTTACAAATTCATATCGAATTGATGAGACTTCTTCGATGGTGAGTCTCCCCTAGACTGGTTCATGCAATGCAAATGTAAGAATCATGATGTGATTCTTCAGGACAGCAAGAGCAAACATGTTCTGCACTACTAGCTTCACTACAACAAAGCAATGCACTTTCTGATAAAATCTTGGTACCCTGAGGACTGCGTTGATCCTTGCGGTTGGACCGCTTTCCATTACACGGCTGCTTACGGAAGGTAGAGTTTGTTAGATTTGTTTTTCTGTTGATGTTATTCATAACTGATCAACTTTTGTTATTTCTCATGTTTCCACTTGTTGGGGTTAAAATTTACATCCTGATGGAGATTGGAATCTCCATGTCCTCCGTCGATCTTGTGTTCAGCTGGGTTGAACGGTTGAGATTTGTGGTGGTTGGGTGTGGATCTCAATGAGTTGCTGATTGTCGTTGACGCCGAGCTACTTGCGAAGAAATTCCCGGGATGGGAAACCACCATAAAACCCTCCGACGATCAAGTAAGTACCGGGGAATATTCAGGCAGAGTACGGCGTTTTGGATTGAGTTTGAGTTACCTGAATCGTCTGGAAGAGGGGTTTATATAGGGGACTCCTGAGGGCGAGCCGATACGAGATTCTCGCCGCCCGTTTCGTCCCTACGTAACATCCGCATTGATGGCGAGATACGCTCATTAATGGAGAGATACACTGGCGTAGGATGTGAGACGTGGAACGGCGGAGATCTCGTCGAGGCGAGATATACGGAGCGGGATGCGGGACGTGGAATGGCGAAGATCTTATTTTGGCGAGACACACTAAACCGTTAAGTGGACGCCCATGCTCCATGCTCCCGACCAAACAGGGGCACTAAGAAACCTTAGCTACAGGATAGCTCGGAGACGAGCAAGGGAGCTAAGGAACCTCATCTATAGGATAGCTCGGAGAAAAGCTAGGAAGTTGAGGAAGCTCAACTCTATGATTGCTCGGAGACAAGCTATTGATCGATGGTTAGGCGAAGAGGGAACGTATTCAAGGGAGACCTCCAAAAGGTTGGGTGCTACCTCGAAGGCGAGGCACCGATGAATTTCCCCATTGCATCATACCTATTCCAGCTCTATAGTCCCCAGAAATCTAGTGGGCTTATATGGACGACACGTCATCTGCTACGTGTCATGATCTGGGGAATCCACACTTATGAGTATCATCATTAGTCCCCCCCACTCGTCCCGGCTTATTTTATGAGTCGGGTCATGGGTGGATCGCTTGGTCTTCTCCTTCCAGCCTTTTGCCGAGGAATCTACGTGGTGGAACATTCGGGAATGGCACAGCGTTCAAGTTTGTGACTTCCTGACTTCCGGGTCCACGTGGCCTTCACCGTGCGCTTTAATTTCCATGCAAATCTTCTATGACATCAACAGATCGCTAAGAGGGTGGCGCCATCATGGAGACGTCACTTCACTTGTTCGGGCCATTGTGGCAACAGGCCGACCATCGATTTCATGCTATGTGGCCGCAATCGGATGGCGGATTGTGAGACGTTGGTTCAGCTGATCGGATCTGCATGAGGGGAAAACATTCAATGGTTAGCTACCACGTGGCGCCATCTGGATCATTCGACACGATGCTTCATTTTGGCGGGAGGGATCTAGGCCGCTGGATGGCCTTTGCTAAGTGTATAAATAGGAGTGGCCTATCCCCAAGAAATAACTTTGTTTCACTTGCTTTCTATCTTCTGTGGATTGCTCGGCACTCCTGCTCTTAGGTCGGATCTATAGTTCAAACCGTTCTTCCGTTCACCTTCCTTTGAATCAGGTCAGATATCTTCCTCAGATCCTCAAGTAGATGTAATTAGGGTAGAGTCAGGCGATGAGGTTTCGACCTCTAAAGCCGAGTCTAGTGGGTCATCCTCGTCTTTCTCGGCTCCGGATAGCCGAGGAAGTTCTTCTTTCTCTGTGTCGGGTTCTCCCCCAAGCGGTGGCGATTCCCTTGCTCCTTATCGTCGAGGGGCCAAGAAGGCCCTTAAGGTGCGTATCGAGAACACTCGTAACACAGCCTTGGCGTTGAACAAGTTGCACGAGCTTTCCGACTTACAGACTTGTTTCTACATTCCCTCTGACTACACGCTCCGTCTGGCCAGGGAAGGTGAGCGGGTAGACCAAGTACAAGGTAATAAGATTGCCATGTGTTTGGAAGCGTTCTGAGCAGAGACGCGTCTGCCATTTTCGCCCGAGATTTATACAGTCCTTCACTATTTTCAACTCACCCCAGGCCAGGTAGCACAGAATTCGTAGAGGATTCACCTCGAATTCTTAGTCTGGCTAAAAATCGATCGGATCCCATTTAGTCTAGGGTTTCTCTTGTCCTTTCTTTGCTATAAGAACCATCTGAGTACTCGTAAGGACGAGGCAAGTTGGGTATACTTTTCTTTTAAGAAGCTCAAGGGTAGGACAGCGGGGTCGGGGATAGTGGTCATCCTTTCTTCTATCCACGAGTGGAAGGAGAAATTCATCTTCGTCGGTCCTCCGAAAAGAGAGGAGTGACCTGTGCCCACCGAGTGGCATAAGGTAGATTTCCCAAAGACCAAGCTGTCGAATGCCCCGAAGGCGGTGATCATGTCCCGGTGGATAAGGTTTCGAATGATCAGCCTTCTTCTTCTCTTCTCGGTCCCATTTCTTTTGGTCTGTCCGGTATCCACGGGAAAGGTTTGTTGGCTATAGTCCCCTCAAGGCAATTATTATAGTCGCGGACTTCTGATTATGATGATTGAGTGAGGACCTATACCGATAAAACAGTTTTACTCAAGATGATAGTATGCTATCCGGTTTGTCTTTATCATCATGTACGTGTTGATAGAGCCCATAGGATTCTTGCTTGATTGCCAGCATTATGATGGCGATCATATATGTTGGAGCTGGGGTCTATAAGCACATCCTTAAATGTCCCTAGTCGTAGGAGTATCGAGACCGGGCATCGATACTCCAGTGTAGACTAGTGTATACTGATCGAGATCCTGACGAGGGGCGGTGGCCAGGTCTCACAAGCCATTGGTATTAGTTTGTTCACCTAAGATAGTATACAGGTGCTCATTGGGTTATGAGTACACTGGACGGACTTGCCGGGGACCTGCTAGTTGGTATTATACCTATTGTCAGATAGCAGTTCCCAGGTAACATGTGTACAGGTTAGTCTGTCGACCTAAGATCGTCATTTGTCTCGTGTGAGTTCCCACTGTGCTTTGATTACTACCCTACCACGGCTCAAAGGAGTCGTGAAAACAGGTTTTAGTTGGGTACAGTCCCGAGCCACATGGAGACAGTGATCGGATCTTCGGGGATTCATCTCTCCCGGTATTGGAGGTTGATATCGCGTTGTGTACGGATGGCCATCACCATAAATCCATGGCCACGGTGGACGAGAATTATCGATCCAGGATCGATAGTTTCTCAGGTGGTGATGGGGTTTCATACCGACACTAAATGTCGCGTTGTTAGGGGTCTGACTTTATCCACCCCCTTAGACTCGATATGCGGTACTCTTAGACGAACAGACCGGACTGTGCGGATATTGTCACTGTCAGGCTCAGTAGGGGTTCTGGATGAGTTTGCTCGTCGGCCTCCCTTTCGCTCAATACCTGGGTAGCCATTACGTACAGCTAGTGCCGCTGACGTGCTTGTGGTTAAATCCACTGCCAGCGTGTTGACGAGCCTTTAGAATCCCACACAGAGGTTTTTCACGGCTCGGGCGATATGGCGTACATGAGATATGTTGATACATACAGGTGTCCGATTAAATATGTGCATATACTGCATAGATTTT
This sequence comes from Agapanthus africanus, assembly GCA_030015575.1. Lineage (NCBI taxonomy): Eukaryota > Viridiplantae > Streptophyta > Magnoliopsida > Asparagales > Amaryllidaceae > Agapanthus > Agapanthus africanus. The sequence continues at coordinate 363,388,329 of JASDDO010000029.1, forward strand.
AATCGGACGGTTGATAATACTAGCGGCTTAGGATTAAGCCGGATTATTAAATCGGGTTTTGATTTAATAATTTATATATGTATTTGTATATACGTATTCTAGTATTATTGTTCGCTACTCATTTTCTCTCTTAGCTGTTCGTATTTTTGTACGAATACGCGTATATGTATTTCGGTACATGTACCGGGAAGTATTCCGTATTTTATACGGAATGGCTTCTAGATGTTTTTCCACCTCATTATTGATTTTCCATTTATAGAAAATCATTTGTTTTATAATGAGGTGGAGGGTGTGAGGTGGCATGAGGCATGGACCATGGTATGGTCTCATTTGTTTAATGAAATTGAAAAGGAAAATGTTTTTTTTATGTGTGGAGAGAGAGAGTAGGGGGCGGCCAATTCTTAGGGGAATGGGGATCATTTCATTTGGATCATGATTACATTACACACTAGCCCACTCTCTCACTCTCTCAAGTTCAAAAAACACTTAACCATTTTTTGTTCATGCAAAAAACTTCATCACCTCCATTCGTCTTCTAAGGATGCTTGGGTAGAGAGAAAATTGTAGTGACATTTTCATGCAACCCCACTCTTCATCGCTATCGAATTTGGAGCGTAGGTTACCTCGTTTGTCGAGATTGGAGCTTGCGCCGTTTCCCTCGGGTGGATCATCGGAGATAAAGGAAGACCGGCAACCAAACTTCGTCAAAGAACCGCTAGGAGCTTAGAATCAAGACCGAAGGACTCGGATCAACTCGGTATAACGATTCTAACTCTTAGTTTATATTGCTAGCTTAAGGTTTAAGGTCGATATGGGATTCGGGTAATGGTAGCGCCAGTTTAGAAATTTTTGTTCCGTATTTTGGCCGCGTTTTGATGGCCGGGGCGCTGCCGCAACCCTTTAAGGGATCAGAGCCACCCTTTTAACCCTATTAGCAAGTTTACACAAGCTTAAAATCTCGATCGACAAATTTTTCTGAATCGTTTTTCCAAATTGATGTGTTTGCTGTCGATTTTTAAAAGTGGTCAAAAAATATTTTCAGGCATCTTAAAAATACATGCAGGCAAAACTAAAGCTACAGAAAAAATTTAGTGACCTAACTCTAAAATTCCACCGCGGAACCGCCGCGAAATGTCACATTTGGCGGCGCTTCCGCGGCCCTTTTTGGTCTATAGTAACCAAAAAAATTTCTGGAGCTCTACTTGGTGGAAAAATGATTTTTGTGATATATGGTTTTGTCCCAGATTCATTTGAGTACTGGTTATGCACTTGGGGCCAATTTGGGAAAGTTTAATCGATCGAAATTTTAAGTGTGTGTGATTTTCAGTACATACATTTATAATCTGCGATCGTGAATGTCATTTGATCGGTAAACCCGTCTAACTGCTATATGTTCGTTTAGACGGGTTTGCGAACGTGACATTCACGTTGATGTTCTGTGTTGTGCTGTGATGTTGGTTGGATCGTCGTGGTGGATAGCAATGGTGCAATGTTAGTACAGTTTTAATTTCATTTGTATATTTGATATTGCGGGGCGAGCGTCTGATATGTGGACTGCCGTCACTGCCAGTTTGTATATTATTCTTTTGGGGCACGACCGGGTTGAGGTCGATATCACCCTTGTATATTATTTTCTTTTCTGTACTAGGATTACCCCGCGGTGGAGTACACGAATAGCCGGATTCTAGAGGGCAACGGGTCCGCATCTCATGGCGTTGGGATGGATGGGACCTTACTCTAGAATTGGCAGGCTATTCGCCGCACTCGTAGAGGGTATAGGTGACCCAGGAGGGGTGCTCAAGTTACCGGATTCCGTGAAGTGCCGGGTGGTCCATTCACGTTGCTGAAGGGGGCTGCCTCACTTCTGGTTTTGGCGGGTAACTTGCCGCGCTCGTAGGGGTCTAGGTTTCATTGCACATGCTATCCACACGAAAGGGAACGTCGAGTCTCACTTGCGGCTCAAGTGAAACCCGGGGCTCCAGATTATCCACCATTCTGTGTTGCTTCTGTAATGTTTCTGTGATGTTGCTTTATATCATGCCTGAGATGATTGTTATATATTTATATATATACTAGTAGATGTTGTATATGTTTTGCATCCGCGCTAGCCCTGTCCCCACTCTGTCGTTAGTTAAGTAACCTAACGGGTGATGACAGGACCCAATGGAAAATGCGGATGGCATATACGTACATTTTATTTTCGTTCTTTTCTGGTGTGATTAATTGATGGACTGCATTGATTCTTATCAATGCAAGGATAAAACAAACCTATATATGATGTTGTTGGAACCAAGTTTTTAAAAACTGACATTACAGACGTTCTCTTTTGCTTTGCACAGTGGTATTCGGTTATGAATATCCTGCATCTCATTCGACGAAGCAAGGGCCGAGATCCCTTCATCGGGAGTGACCCCTTGAGTAAAATTTTGCGTCAACATAATAACTTCTCTATAGTCGATTATTTTTGCTTTGCATCGTGGTATTCATTTTGGAATATCATGCACCTCATTCTACGAGGAAAGAGCCGAGATCCCTTCACCGGGAGTGACCTCTTTAGCAAAAGTTTTCGCCACTATATTTTTATAAAACCACTTGGATTCCTTCAACGAGATCAAGTTCATTACGTTAAAGGTTTTTCGCCAAAAACCAGCCGTAGCCCTCCATCATTTCTTATAAGTACTATTTGGTATTCGTGCTATATTTGTTGGCAAGCGTGAAGGCATACTGTACGATAGCTGAATAATACTTATTTGCAGTATGGATATGCGATTGATCGGGACAGTAGTACAGCTTTGTTGGCAAGCGTCAAGGGCTTGTGCGGGTGGGTTCGATTTAATCCAGGACAATGACGGGTTGAACTTGACTAGTGGCCTATAACTTGTTGGCAAGCGTCAAAGTTATAGGTCGTTAGAGGTAAAAATCATATCGGGAGTTTCAAACATACATGAAACTTGCCAGGCATGCGCATACCTTCTGGAGTGTGGTGACTTGAGTGGCTTCCATCAAGTTATCATGCGATGATAGTTGGATCCCGATTCCCACTGATGAGTAGGATTACTCCTCGGGTGATTCCGACTAATTCTCCTTTTAGGTTTGGAGGAGAATTCGAGGAAACAGTGGGAGCCATCCAGATTAGATAAAATGATTAACTATTCTGATCTAGGTTAGAGTGCATGCTGAGTGTTTCTTTTCTCTCTCTCTGGCTGCGATTATGACCCGAACTTTGACTAAAACTCATGAAACCAAGTTAACTGAACCTTCTTAAAACACTTTGGCTTTTGGAATGTCACGGTGTCGCATACATCATTGCCACTTATATATCACCTTTGCTTTTCTCCAGAACACCTCGTAGCACTACGAATATCCACTTCCATTGGATAAATCCATCGTATAGTTACATACAAACTCGAAGGAACTTTTTTGAGGATGGATTCTGATTCTGGAGAGATTGAATAGGATTATTCGGTTGACTTTTCTCTTTATCTTCTCTCAGGTTGTGAGGGCTCCTAGGATTAGAAGAGGGTACACCTATTGAGCTTATTGGATAGTCTTCTTCCAGACCATAGGCAGGTACCGAACGGTAGGGAAGGAAGAAAACCAACAAGCTTAACTGTGGTGTACAGAAGGTAATAAGTAAAGACATATAAAGGGATTAGAAGAATGGCAAAGGAAATTGCGATCACCATCATTCATGACAAAGACCGTATATATGTAGGGTTCCTAGGCACACTAATGAGGTCTCACAAGGCGTCAACCATGCCAATTTCAAATTTTACAAGTGCCGAGAAACCCTAATACGGATCGTTAACTAGAATTTTAGGCGAAAAAGAAAACTAGTTAACAACTTAACTACAAGAAAGTGGCTACAACCTTTGTAGATCCGGTTCTCCACCTCCATGGCTCCGTGATGAAGTCCCCTCGCTGTCCATATCGGATCCCGGACTCTAGCGTCGGCTTCATCGGAGAAATGGGCGGGCTAGGTCGTCGACTTCGATGCCGAAGATGATCTACGTCGAGGTAACACAAGATCAAGCTCCCACTTCACCAAGTCATAAAACTTGTGAAGAAAACACCCTATACTACTTGGCAAGAGGTAGAGGATGAAGAAATAGAAGGTGGGTTCACTTTAGAATTGGATTTCTCACTCTTTTTCTTAAGATGCCATTGTTGGTAGCAAGCTTCTTCATCTTGAAGAAGAAGAAGAAGAAGGAATATATTATGATATGTCTTTTCCAAATAGAAAATAAATGAATACTTATCATAAACCAACCATGGTCAAGTGTAGAGAATGAATCATGGTTAAGTGGAATGGTTAGGGTTAAGCATGAGACAAAAATGGTGGACTTGTTCAAAGCTTCATGAAGCTTCAATATACAAACAAAGAAAGCCACCATTTTTCTCTTTATGCTTATTATTTTCCAAAAAAGAATAAATAAATAAATAAATGAATAAGAAAACAAAACCCTAACCATTCATATAACCATGGTTTAATCTTTACACAAACCCAAGTTAGCATGCATCATCAAACATGATACAAACTTGTGCACAAAAATATATCACATATACAATGTGCACAAACAAGTGAGAAAAACCATTTAAAGTGAACCAATACTAGTTAATGCAAAGTAATATATCAAATATATAATTATGCATTAAATCATTAAATCAACACTTGATTTAACGATCCGGTCATATCGCATGTGACCGACTAATATCCAATGTATCGGCTTATCGAATCAATCCTTGATTCGATAACTAGGTTATATCGCATACAACCATATCGATACATTCATCGCGAGAATAGAATACGGTATCACATACACGCATTATTCTCGGTCTCGCACATATCTCATATGCGCTCCTATTTCGTTTTGCTTGAGCCAGGAAACCTCTGTGTAGGACTCTAAAGACTCGTCAATACGCCGGCAGCAGGTGATGATCATATCAAACACCCACAAGCCGCAAGCGGTCTGCTAAACGTAACGGCCACCCGGGTATTGAGCGATCAGAAGATCGACGAGCAAGCCCGCTCATACTCCAGTGAATCCAACCAGTAACACTTACCGTACAGTCCGGTCTCGTCGTCTGATATGTCGCATATCTCGCCTAGGGGTGGTAAACGTCAAACCCCAACAGCTCGATAAATCGTGTCGATATGAGATCTATAACAGTTCGAGAAACTACTGGTAACACTTACCAGTAAATCTCAGCAACCCTGGCCAGGGATTTCCGGTTATAGCCAATCGAACACAGCGCAACATCAACTCCCTATACCGGGAGAGACGAATCCCCTCCTATCGCTCATTGCCTTCATGTGATTCGGTACTGTACCTAAAAACCACCGTTTTGCACGCCCTCTTGGACGTGGTAAGGTAGAAATCAAAGCACAGTGGGAACCACACAAGACTTTATGACGATCTCGGGTCAACAGACTACTCTGTACCAGTGTTACCAGAGAACTGCCATCTGACGTAAGGTATAATACCATCTGGGAGTTCTCGGCGAGTCCGTCCAGTGTACCCAGTCTCCACTGAGCACCCGTATATCATCTCTGATGTCAAACACCAATGGATATGGGATCATCCATCGTCCATCTGTATGGGTCGAGAAGGTATATGCTAGTCTACTCTGGTATATCGATGCCCCGTCTCGATACACCCACGACTAGGGACCTTGAAGGATGTACTTATGGACTACCATGTCCCCACTAGTATGATCCACATCATAGTCCAGGTAGTCAAGTACATATCCTAAGGGCTTTACCAACATGTAACAGAGAGACAATTAGTATACACGTCAAGGTAAAGAGTAACCAGATAGCATACTATCATGTCGAGCAAGAAAGTCCTCCCTATATATGTCCAAGCATCCACTACAATATACATCCTATGTATAGTAATGGCCTCTAGGGCATACATATAACTAACAATCTCCCACTTGCACTAGGGCCATCTGATAGCAGTGGTTGTAGTATCTCATGCTCAACCATCCCATAATAGTCTCTCTCTGGGAAAAGGCCTTTGTGAGTGGATCCGCCGCGTTGTCCTCTGAGTCTACTCTTCTAACCTCGATCATCCTGGAGATCAACCATCTCCATGATCAGGTGATACTGCCTTAGAATATGTCTGGATCACTGATGGGACGGACGTTCCTTAGCATAAGCCACAACTCCATTGTCACGCAATGGGAGGAACTAAGTTCATCTCATGAACAAATATACATCCAGACTGCCTCTTTGGTAGCATCTTAAGTAGCGATGTATCGAGCCTTTATCGTCTAGTATGCCACGGTATCGAGCTTGGAACTCTTCCAACATACCGTCCCTTTACTGAGGGTAAAGACAATGCCTGTGACTGACTTTCAGTCGTCCTTATCACCCTGGAACCCTTCCAGTGATTCTCCCCAGGATCGGCTGATACCATCTCACTACAACTAGTGAGAATCCTAACATCCAATTAGATCTATCTCATAGATCCAAAACCCAGGATTTAGGAGGTATCATTTTGGTCCTATATGGAGAATCATTGTGATAAGCGGAGATTGACCGAGCGTAGCATAGGAAACTTCTTTCTTATCAAGAGTACGTCATCCACGTACTCTACGAGGATCGCCACCATACTCCCTACTACCTTTTTGTTTATACAAGGTTCATCTACCATTTTGATGATGTCAAACTCTTTGACTAACACATCAAAACAGATGTTCCATCTCCGCGATGCCTGCTTTAACCTATAAAGCATCTTGTGCACGTTTCCGCTGCTCCCACTGTTTACGAAGCCTTCTGACTGTGTACTTATAGACTCTCTCTTCTAAAACATCATTTAGAAAAGCAGTCATGGCATCCAACCGCCAGATATCGTAGTCATGGTATGTAGCCGTGGTAAGTAGGATCTGGATGGACTTAAGCATAGCCACTTGAAAAGGTTTCATCATTATCCACGCCTGGTCGATGATGAAAAACTTTAACAAGTCTAGCTTTGAAAGTCTCAACTTTTCCATCTACACCAAGTAATCTTCTCAAGATTTACTTGCTCCTGATGGGGATTTAACCCTTCAGATATAGCAACCAAAGTCCATACTTTGTTGGTGTACATGGATTCCATCTCAGATCGCTGAGCATCCAGTCATTCTTACAGAGTCCCACTCCTGATGGCCAGCTCGAAACTAGTTGGGTCATCATCTAATGATGCAATCCTCGCTCCCACTGTCATAGAGTAACCGAAGTATCTCTCAGGTGGGTGAGGAACCCTACTAGATCGGCGGAGAGGCTGAGGTTCGTTGGTAACTATTGAATCCTTTGGTTTTATCAAATCATCTGCTGTAGTTTGTATATCTGAAACATTTCCAGTTCTACTCAACAGATCTTGTCTCGAGCTTGTCCGGATTTTGGTTTTAGACATAGGCCGGACAACCCCAAATCTTAACTAGCTTAAGACATGGGCTCTACCCTTTCCATATCACATATGAAGTGGTAGGCAACTGATTTGAATTTGAACCCTATTCAATAGGTATGCAGCTTCTCAAGTGCATAACTCCCAAAAGGAAATGGGTAACTCAGTAGTACTCATCATAGAGCACACCTTATCACATAGGGTGTTATTGCTCCGCCCTGATATACCATCGTGCTATGGTGTATACGGAGGAGTAATGCTGAGAGAGAATCTCATTCTCCTTTAGAAAAGTCCAAGAATTTCGTGCTCAAGTATTCTCCTCCTTGATCTCATCAAAGGACATAATACTTATACCCGTATTGGTTCTCTACTTCTAACTTATATTCTGTGAATATCTCAAAAGGTTCTGACTTGTGTTTCAATAGGAACATAGGTCTGAATCTCGAAAGATCATCAGAGAATGTAATGAAGTATAAAGAACCGGTCTTGGCAAGTGTAGACAGGGGACCTACATACATCAACATGTATCATCCCAAGAGTTCACTAACTCTTTCTCTGTTTCCAGTAAACGGAGCTATGGTCATCTTATCCCTGTGACATGACTGGCAAGTTTCATAAGATGTAAATTCAAACTGGTTTAAATATGCATCTAAAATGTAACTTAAGCTAGTCTGGTCGCATTGATATGACCTAGTCTACAATACCTTAAGAAGGATTCATTCATTTCTGAACTCTTCCTCTTGTGTGTGTTCCATATACTAAGAACTGTAGTTTGATTTAGAACATCAATGCTTTTAGATAACGTGCCTGAATCGATCAACTTTTGATATAGAAAATGTTCAAAACATAATCCAACAATACAAAATTTTATCATTTCTTTACTTATAAAGAGACTGATATGATTTTGTATATCAGGTTCGGTATCTAATAACATTCGTTCAGAATCAATGTATTTGTAATACAGGGTGACAGTGACCAACAGACTTGGCTGCAACACTTGCCCCGTTTTCTGCCTCATGAAACTAATCACCCGTTCTCAGTTTTTCTACCTTTTTGCAGCCCTATGTAACAGATTACATATCTGGGATCCTGATCCGGTATCATATACCCAGGATGCGGAGGATACAGAGAAACAGTTCTTTGTAATGAACACACCCGAAGATGATGCATCAGCATGCACTCTCTTCGTTTGGGCGGCACGGGAATTCTGGTAATCCCCAATTCCCTGCTCTGTCTTATAACAATTATAAGTTGGAGCGGGACCAACGTTCCCTAGCTCAGTATAACAAGCGGGTTCGGTCAATATTCCGTATTATTATCTTGATTAAGGCATGATATGGTCGCTATCTGGAGAGAGAGAGAAGAAAACACTCAGCGTGCGCTCTTGCAAGATCAGATTAGTTATTATCTTATCTAATCAGGATGGCTCCCACTGTTTTTATCAAATCTTCCTTCAAACCCTAAAAGGAAAGACTAGCCGGGATTAATTACACACTACAAGTTCGCCAATCTTTCAGCCAGGCCAGTGTCGGTACTTTGAGGGAGGTCCCCCGTGCTTTCGCACGAACCTAATTAATGTAAACCTCGTTTTCCCAGAGGCGTAACCCCGTTAACACCTTTCTAGACACCTACTTGATCGGCTAATTGTAATGTGTAAAACTTTCCCAGGAGTAACTCTTACTCGCAGCGGGTATCGGGATCCAACTATCTCATAGAAGGTATGCAATCTCATTGCAAATTTCAACACTTGAAATTCCCGATAATATTTTGCCCCAAACGATCTATGACCTTGACAAGGTCAACAAACCATAGACCGTAAGTCAAGTTCAACCCGTCATTTCTTGATTGAATCAAACCCACCCGCACGACCCTTGACAAGGTCAACAAGGTCGTATGACTACCCTAACCCAATCTGCATCATATGCATAAGCAGATAAATACTGGTTAGCTACCGCACACTGCGCCTTGACAAGGTCAACAAACGCAGCACGAATACTAAACAGGACTTATCTGAAATGACGGAGGGCTACGACAGGTTTTTCTGAAAACCTATTGCGTAATGAACTTGATATCGTTGTAGAATCAAATGATTTTAAAATGGAGTGTTTTTTAGGCTTTTCTAGTTTTGCTAAAGGAGTCACTCCCGGTGAAGGGATCGTCGGTCCTTTCCTCGTCGAATAAGGTGCGGGATATATCACATATACCTCTGTGCAAAGCAAGAACTCTTAAAAGCAATCAAAAGACAAACCGAGTGTGTAGCATCTACCAGTTATTGCTAAAGGAGTCACTCCCGGTGAAGGGATCTCGGTCCTTTCCTCATCGAATAAGGTGCAGGATATATCACATATACCTCTGTGCAAAGCAAGAACTGTAGCTACCTTTTTTATTTTGAAATTCGATTCTACAACATCTTTAGGTTTCTTTTACTTTCATTAATCACATTAATGAAGTCCCATCATTTAAGTACCTAAACATCACAGATAAATACGACGTACACTTATGCCATCCGCATTCGCCTCGATGTCCCCTCGTGCACCGTTAGGTTAGGTAACTAATGGCAGAGCGGGGCAGGGCTAGCGTGGGTGTAAAACATAAGTAACACCTATATAATATATCATATATACTATATACTGTATCTATCACAGAACATATCACATGATCACATCACAGATATCGCAGCAGAAGATTCATATGAAATATTAGATATACTAGGACGTCCGTGTTTTCAATACGAGCCAGTATAAAACACGGATTCCACGGTCGCTATGAATAGCCAAACCCATACCCCTAGACCCCTACGGGAGCGGCAAGCATCCCTACCAATTCTAGAGTTAGGAGACCCGGACTCGACTCCTCGAGTTGGTCTCCCACTGGACTCCAGAACCCGGTTACTTGTGCCCTCCTCCTTGGGTCTATTCTAGTGCGGAAAAGTAAATAATATACAAAGGGTGACATCTTCCGCAACCTGGAAGTGTCCCAATAAAAGAATATTACATACAAGTTTTTACATGAATGAAAAAGAAAAACACTCATCTCACATAAAAACCCCCGGCTATTCAAACACGACGATCCAATATAACATATCCAGCAACACATAACATCACATGTCATCAACGTAAGTAAATATGAGCATCCCAATTATCGTTGACATATAGCAACGAAACTGGCGATATCACATATTACACTTACGGTCACAGAAAAGAAAGTGTAAAACTACAACAGTTGGAATCTGCAACCTGCATAGACATCGCATGCTTAATCAAATGAATTCCTTAGACATCGCATGCCTAACAATTATAAACCCCGCATTTTAGTCTCATTATCGAAAACACTTTTCAATATCAAGTCGGGTAATTCAACAAGATTCCCGACATCCTGATCGAATGCTCGTCGCAAACTTTAGTAGGCGGCCGCACCCCTGACGCCGTCGACGAAGTGCACCAAGGCGGAACACCGCTGCCGCGAGCACTCGAACGGATGCTTTCGGCGACGGGGTTCTCCTACAGTCACTTGGTCGGGGCTATGGAGTGAGGTTGTCTATTAAGTTTACCCGGCGAGTATCCGCGTACGCTACGTGATTGCGACGGACTTTTGATCACATCAAAATTCCGTGGCAACCGATCAAGTGAGACTAAAGTGCTATGTTTATAACATTCATTCAGTTATTTCATAACTTCTTGTGAATTCCAATTATTGTATCACATTCCAGATAAAATAGAAAATGTTAGACTTTCCGATCGAACATTCAAACACTCAAGTTTTCCCGATACAGCTCAACACATGAAACAAGTTTAAAAACATTCACTTCATGCCTTAGTACCAACGGTCCAGCCGTAGAAGGGTCAAGCCAACGCCTCACATGTGGCACGCCGTACTGCCCCAAACCCTAAGGTTCAAAGGGCAGTTCAAGACGGTCACATAATCGAGTTAAGGTTTGTTGTCTTCAATAGGGACCATCGCGTTACTTGCACTACTTAGAACGTCGTTAAACTACGGAAAAATCCAACACTTGGAAATTTCCCGACAGGGGAAAAGGTGGGTATTTATATCCGGTCGAACCTTTTTAACATATTCTAAATATTCGGAAGACACAGACGAAGTTAAACTCCCCGATCGAAACACCGAGTCCCCAATACAACCCAGAAAACTCAACTCTTGAGTAAAAATTAAAAATTCCCAGAAAATACAGCACCCAAATATAGGAATTACCGTGCAAAAACCAACTGAAGAAAAGTCAAAATGGCCGCGGAACCGCCGCATTAGCCATGCTAATGCCGCGGTTCCGCCGCGCTTTAAGGGAATCATGGGTACGGGCTTCACAGTAATTCTTACAATTCCCTGCTGAATTTTCTGCATATTTTTAATGTGGAAACATCCCTGAAATTAAAAAATGTACAGAGAGCATTTTTTTGGGTTAGGGTTTTGGTTCGATCGGACTTCTAACTCCGTCTATGCATCGCCTAAGGCTCTAGCTAGGCTCTGATACCACTGTAGGGTTCCTAGGCACACTAATGAGGTCTCACAAGGCATCAACCATGCCAATTTCAAATTTTACAAGTGCCGAGAAACCCTAATACGGATCGTTAACTAGAATTTTAGGCGAAAAATGAAACTAGTTAACAACTTAACTACAAGAAGGTGGCTACAACCTTTGTAGATCCGGTTCTCCATCTCCATGGCTCCGTGATGAAGTCCCCTCGCTGTCCATATCGGATCCCGGACTCTAGCGTCGGCTTCATCGGAGAAATGGGCGGGCTAGGTCGTCGACTTCGATGCCGAAGATGATCTACGTCGAGGCAACACAAGATCAAGCTCCCACTTCACCAAGTCATGAAACTTGTGAAGAAAACACCCTATACTACTTGGCAAGAGGTAGAGGATGAAGAAATAGGAGGTGGGTTCACTTTAGAATTGGATTTCTCACTCTTTTTCTTAAGATGCCATTGTTGGTAGCAAGCTTCTTCATCTTGAAGAAGAAGAAGAAGAAGGAATATATTATGATAAGTCTTTTCCAAATAGAAAATAAATGAATACTTATCATAAACCAACCATGGTCAAGTGTAGAGAATGAATCATGGTTAAGTGGAATGGTTAGGGTTAAGCATGAGACAAAAATGGTGGACTTGTTCAAAGCTTCATGAAGCTTCAATATACAAACAAAGAAAGCCACCATTTTTCTCTTTATGCTTATTATTTTATAAAAAAGAATAAATAAATAAATAAATGAATAAGAAAACAAAACCCTAACCATTCATATAACCATGGTTTAATCTTTACACAAACCCAAGTTAGCATGCATCATCAAACATGATACAAACTTGTGCACAAAAATATATCACATATACAATGTGCACAAACAAGTGAGAAAAACCATTTAAAGTGAACCAATACTAGTTAATGCAAAGTAATATATCAAATATATAATTATGCATTAAATCATTAAATCAACACTTGATTTAACGATCCGGTCATATCGCATGTGACCGACTAATATCCAATGTATCGGCTTATCGAATCAATCCTTGATTTGATAACTAGGTTATATCGCATACAACCATATCGATACATTCATCGCGAGAATAGAATACGGTATCACATACACGCATTATTCTCGGTCCCGCACATATCTCATATGCGCTCCTATTTCGTTTCGCTTGAGCCAGGAAACCTCTGTATAGGACTCTAAAGACTCGTCAATACGCCGGCAGCAGGTGATGATCATATCAAACACCCACAAGCCGCAAGCGGTCTGCTAAACGTAACGGCCACCCGAGTATTGAGCGATCAGAAGATCGATCGAGAGGATTTACAAGGGTTATGCGAACATATCCCCAGTTACGGATGGACCTTGGTTAGGGAAATGTTTATTCGCGCCCGTGGATTGTATACAAGGGTCAGTATTGAGCCACTTGTAGGGAAATATCGAAAGTTGTGGGGGTTGCTTAAGCACAGGTTTAGATCTCTGTAACTTAAGACTTTCAAATCTTACGAGCCGTGAGGGTTCCATAAGAGCGTTCTCCTTACGAGTCGTGAGGATCTCGCAAGTGTATTTTCTCCTTAGGAATCATGGGGATCCCTAAGTGTGTTGCACCTTTGTGAGTCGTAAGGATCTCACGCAGGTGGTTTCTCCCTACAAGGTCGAGAGGACCCTATAAGTGTCCTTTAATGAGGTTGCGCCCTTTCAGGTTTTCACAAACACTCGCCGGTAGTCCTGCTGTTTTTACTCACGGAGCCCTTTCGGGTTTTCATCCGTGCCCATTTTGCTTATGGACATACCATTTTTTTTATTCTTTTTATTTCCTTTTTCTCTTTTTTTTTACGAGGTCGCGCCCTTTCGGGTTTTCACGAACACTCGCCGGTAGCCCTGCTGTTTTTACTCACGGAGCCCTTTCGGGTTTTCATCCGTGCCCCTTTTTGCTTATGGACATACCGTTTTTATTTTATTTTATTTTTATATATTTTTTTATATCTCGTCAGTCTAAAGATGCCGTGGTAGTAGTTTAAAGACGTTTCGGTCTGCTATTAGTTTAAGGACATTTCGGTCCGCTGTTAGTTTAAGGACATTTCGGTCCGCTATTGAGAAGCTGGCTACTGCTTATAAAGTTTGAGCTTAGGAAGATAGCGAGCGGACATAGTCGTCGTCATCTATCGTTGACCTAGGCTGTGGCTCATTAAGCGTAGTATTTTTTTAGGAAGCGACCGTTTATTGGTCTGAAAGGCCTTTCACCGTGCATGTCCATGAGTAGATAGGCCCCACCCTGGTAAACTTTATCTATGATGTACGGTCCTTCATAGTTCGGCTCGAATTTTCCCCGCTTGGCGCGATTGGGGATCATAGGCCTTTTGACCACTAGCACGAGTTCGCCTTGGTGGAATGTCCTCGGTCGGGTCAATCTTTCGTATGAACGCATCATCTTTGCTTTATAAGCTTCCAGATTTTGTTGCGCTATGAGCCTAGTTTCATCAAGGGCGTCAAGCTCCTCAAGCCGAAGGTGAGCATTTTCTTCGTCCGTTAGCTCGTGGTGAACTGCCACTCGTAGAGAGGGTAACTCTATCTCGAGAGGGAGTACTGCTTCCGTACCGAACACCAACGCATATGGCGTTGTGTTTGTGGCTGTCTTGAACGTGGTTCGATACGCCCAAAGAGCTTCTTGCAGTCTCTCATGCCAGTCTTTCTTATTTCGGGACACTGTTTTCTTTATAATTTTCGTCAAGGTCTTGTTGAAGGCCTCGGCGAGACCGTTAGCTCGTGGATTATAGACTGGGGAATATCTCCAGTCTATGTTATGCTGCTGTGCGAAGTGGCTGATTTTATGACTTCGGTAGGCTGGCCCGTTATCGGAGATGATCCGCCTCGGAGTTCCAAACCGATATATGACGTGCGTTTTGAAGAAATGGAGGATATTCTCCGTCTTAACTTCTCTCAATGGTACTGCTTCTGCCCACTTAGAGAAGTAGTCAGTCGTCGCTAGGATGAAACGATGTCCTTTAGACGATGCTGGTTCGATGGGGCCGACTATATCAGTCCCCCACATTTCGAATGGCCAGCTAGCTACCGTTGGATGCAACGGATTTGGGTGCTGGTGGATGAAGTCCCCATGAATCTGGCATGAGTGACATTGCTTCGCATATTCGATGCAGTCTTGAATCATCGTGGGCCAGTAATAGCCCATCCGTTTGATCTTCAACTTCATCTTTGGACCTGTTTGGTGAGAACCGCAGATTCCGTCATGAACCTCCTGAACGACTCTTTCCGATTCGTCCGGTCCTAAGCATCTCAGCCACAGAGAATCGAATGACCTCTTGTATAGAGTACCATTGACGAAGGCGAAAGACAGAGCTCGTTTTATGAGTTGATGTCTCGCAGACGCATCTTCGGGCATTTGGTGGGACTTGAAGTAGTCTATAAAGACTTCCCTCCAATCCTCAACCTTCTCATGATCTTTTATTTGCAAGGTCGCTTGTTCAGTCACTTCCTTTTCTTCGGGCGATCCCGGAGGTATTTCTGCGGGGGCGAGCACCCGACGACTTTGTACCATGACTCTAACGTCATCGAGGTTCTCGTCAGCCATTTCTTTAGCAAGTTTGGCCAACGCGTCCGCTTTGCTATTATCCGCGCGTGGTATGCTCTCCAAAGTATAGGAGGGAATTTGGGTTAGCAGTTGTTGCACCTTTTCACCGTATTTTACCAATTCCGGTTTGCATGTTTGGTAATCGCCGTTTACTTGACTAACAACCAGTTGCGAATCTCCGTATATGAGGAGGTTTTCAATTCCCATGTCAATGGCGATCTCAAGGCCTGCTATCAGAGCTTCGTATTCGGCTTCGTTGTTTGTCCTCGGTTCCGTCAGGGAGAACGCGTATCGCATTATCCCTCCTTGTGGAGTTATAAAGATGAGTCCTACCCCTGATTTGATTATAGGGGTACTTTGTTTGCGCTTCTTCACGGAAGATGCTCCGTCAAAATAAAGCTCCCATCGGGTATTATCACCATCGATTGCATCAAACGCATGTTCGTCTGGAAGATCGCAGTTTAAAGGAGAGTCGGCCGGTATCGGGAAGTCGGCGATGGCCTGGCCTTTTACTGCTTTGAGTGGTCGATATGCTATCGAGAACTCCATTAAGAGCAGGGCCCATTTAGCGAGTCGTCCTGTCAATATGGCCTTTGACATTAGATATTTGAGAGGGTCCACCTTTGAAATGAGATAGACTTCATGCGCTAATGCGTAATGTCTAAGCTTTGTTATTGCGAAGATCAACGCCAGGCAGTGTTTTTCAATAGGGGAGTAATTGCTTTCTGCCCCCAGCAGCACTCGACTTAAGTAGTAAAGTGCTCTTTCTTTCCCCTGGTCATTCTCTTGTGCCCATAATGCGCCCAAAGAACCTTCAAGGGCGGCCGTGTAAAGAATGAGAGGCTTTCCCTTCACTGGAGCAGCCAACACTGGAGGGTTTTGCAGGTATTGTTTGATCTCGTCTAGTGCGCTTTGGCACTTTTGATCCCAGACGAACGGGGTTCCCTTCTTCATCAGGTGGCTGTAAGGACGGCACTTTCCTGAGAGGTTGGCTATAAATCTCCGTATGTACGCGAGCTTCCCTTGGAGAGACCGCAGCTGTTTGAGAGTTCTCGGCGGAGGCATTCCCATGATTGCCTTGATCTTGGACGGATCTATCTCGATACCTCGGTGTCGAACGATAAATCCCAGGAATTTGCCCGAGGAAACCCCGAATGCACACTTCAGAGGGTTCATCTTCAAGTTGTATTGTCGAAGACGTTGAAATACGGTCTTCAGATGCTCAAGATGTTCCTCATATGATTTGCTTTTAACAACGAGGTCGTCGATATAGCATTCAACGATTTCGTGTATAAGGTTATCGAAAATCTTCGTCATGGCCCTTTGGTAGGTTGCACCGGCGTTCTTTAAACCGAAGGGCATCACCTTGTAACAGAATATTCCCAAAGGAGTCCGGAAAGCCGTATGTTTCTGGTCTTCAGGGTGCATTTTTATTTGATTATATCTTGATGAGCCGTCCATGAATGAGAAAATCTCATGTGTGGACGTATTGTCTATCATCAGTTCGGTGACTGGTACTGGGAAATCATCCTTCGGGCAGGCTTTGTTGAGATCCCGAAAGTCCACGCATATGCGCACCGTACCATTTTTCTTCATCACTGGGACGATATTAGCAATCCATTCAGGGTATTGAACCTCTTGGATAAAGCCGGAGTCTATCAGCTTTTTGACTTCCGCGTTGATGCTCATCTCGAGCTCAGGCCGCATTCTTCTCGGCGCTTGTTTGACCGGCTTGACACTCGGGGATATTGCCAGTCTATGTACAGCAACTTCTGGCTCAAGTCCCGGCATCTCGGAATAGTTCCATGCGAAGCAATCTTTATGCTGTACAAGGACGTCCTTTAACGCAGCCACCTTTTCTTCAGACAGCAGCTCGCTGACGAATGTCGGTCGCGGATCGTTTATCGTCCCCAACTCAATTTTCTTGAGGTTATCTGCAGTGGTATGTATGCCGTCCTCCAGTTCTTTCGGAGCTGGGGGAAATTCTGAGATCACCTCATCATTGCTGTTTTCGAGGCACCAGGGAAGGCTGTCCATGTTCTCGGATTCTTCTTGTAGTATTGTTATCATGTGACAGATATGAATTCGCTTCCAATCCCAATGTGGAACTGGTTTTTCTTTCGTGGCCTTAGGCTCGTGCTTTTGTGGTGGTGCTACCCTCCAGTTGTTGGACAGAGCGAATTTACCAAGCTGATATTGATCTTCGACCCAATTCTTGAAGGTGAAGCAATTTTCAAGAGGATGGCCTACTACTCGATGGTAAGAGCAATAGTCCGGGTGTGAGGCTTCGCCTGCTTGTTCAGGGTGTTTAGACTCCGGCAGCGCGAGCATCTGATGTTTTAGAGCAAGCTCAAATATCCTCCTTGTCTTATCCCGAGGAAAAGAGTATGCTCGACTCATTTTCTTCATGAGAGATAGATCAATAACGCTCGACTCCCGTTTGCGTGGCTTCTTAGCCCTGCTTTGCAGTTGTTGAGCGCCTTTTTGGCCTTTCGACTTATTTCTGCTTTTGAGCTGAGCCTTCTTTATAACGGGTTGACAAGGAGCGGCATTTTCACCCTTTACGGCCTGTTGGAGAAGGCGTTGCGTCTTGGCTTTCTCGTAGATGGCCGTCTCACGGTTGTGATCATCTCGGACTTTTTGACCAGCTTTCTTTATAAGTTTGTCCATTTGTTCCTCGAACGACGGACCGGGCTCTCTTGCATCTGGAACCTTCACTGGCTTAGGATTAGCGTCCTCCCATTGAGCATCCGCTTCTTCATCAAGGTCATATATGACGTAGCAGCCGGGTAGTAACTCTCGTTTCTTTGACCGGATGTATCCAAGCCCTCTCGTTTCCATTCTCCCATTAGGAAGTTTGCGTTGAGTCCCGGGAACATTCCAGACCCTGTCATAGAATTTGGCCTCTCTAACGGTCTGTTTGAAGGATATCCCCTGGCGTTTCAGCAGCTTCTTCAAACCCTCTGTATAATATCTGGGAAGACGGATAGGCTGAAGCCTGTCGAGCGCAGGATCCGCGCCATGCCAGATTTCTTTTTTCACCTTGGTTTCTTCAGAGCGGTAAAATAGAATTGCTTTTTTGCTTTCTCGTTTGGGAGGGATATAGAATGTCCGCAGCTCTTCTACACTGTAGATATTAAGTGCATCCAATTCTTTATGATGCTCAGGCGGCACCATGGCGACTTGTAAACTTTGCTCTTCGTCAGCGGACATTTGTATTAAAGGTCGAGCAGAGAATACGGCATGGAGTTCATCTTCCGAGTCGCTGCCAAAGATCAATGTAGGAGTCGATGGTCCCGGCTTGTTGTGTTGGGGCGGATCCGAATAAACCATCTCCTCTTCTTCTTCAGTATCACTGCCGAAGACAGGGATGGTAGCGTTAGTTTTATTCTTCGGCTTATGACACTTCTCTGTGTCTTCGAAACTCGGTAAGAACTATTTGGCATCTTCATATTTGCGGACCTCGTTCACAGAGAACGGGTTCAGTTCTCCCATCACGGTATACTCGAAACCATCCTTAAAATACTTCATACACTGATGTTGTGTAGAAGGGATGATGTTGTACTCGTGTAACCATGGTCGACCGAGCAAAGCGTTGTAACATGTCTGGCGTCTATGACGTGGAACTTAATGTCCGTGACGAGTAGCCCGAAGCGTAGCGTCGGTATCACAGATCCAAGAGTCTTTGACGATTGGGAGTCGAACCCGGAGATGGTGATCTTGTCCCGAGCAAGGTGCTGGACGCTCATGCAGATTTCCTTCAACACCCGTATGTTGAGTAGGTTAACAGATGACCCGTTATCGATCAGAATTTTGCCTATCTTTATATCATGGCAGTATCCCGAGACATAGAGAGGGCGATTGTGTTCGCACGTCCCAAGTAGAAGGTCCTCATTGCCAAAAGTAACATCGGCCGTGTGCACTTCCTCCAATTCATCTTTCATCTTTTCCTCGGCCGGGCATGCTTGGAATTGTTCTGGGTCTTGGAGCGCCTTAATCAACGAATCTCTCGCCTCTTTTGATAGCAAAAGGGCGTCAAGAATGCTGAGCTGTGAGGGCAGCTTCCTCAGATGTGCTAAGACGTTGTAGTCCACCTTATTCTTCTTTGGTGGGGCTTTGGCAGCTAGCTCTTCCACCACTTGGTCATCTAAGACGATATCTTCAGAGGCCTTTTCTTTCCCTTTATCTTTCCTGTTCGAGGGTCCGAGGTTCTTTTCGGGTAGCGTGCGATTACGTAGCCGGATATTTTCGCAAACCTTCGGTTCTTCTTCTTTTCTCGAATCGGACTCTTTAAAGAGGGGGGCAAGTTCTAGCTCTTCATCAGAATCACTCCCAAATGTAGGCACTTGCGGTTTACCGGTGTTAATCATGCAACAATCGCCAGCAGTTCTTTTAAGCCCTTCGGTTGTATTTCTTTGCTCCCGACGAGTTTTACGCTTTTCCCGCTTAAAGCGTTGTTGATGAGCAACGTATCCTTGCCACCATCTATCGAAAGCTTTGCACTCTTGAGTGGGGTGCGAAATCCTCTGATGATATAAGCAATACGAGGGGTGCGTTTCCACTTCACCGGCGATGTTTCCTTCAGAGGATGGTAGCTTCATGCCAATTGACATGGCTTTAGCGAACTTTTTCCTCATCCTAAGTTGGCTTTTGTCAGCAGTGGAGGTGTTTTGCTCCAGCGGGATCGTCTCAGCTCCTTCATCAAGTCGCTGGCGCTTGGCCCTTTCAAATATAGCCGCCTCGTGCTCCCGATCAGCTTTACTTTTCAACCGAGCTTCATTAAGGAGTGCGTCAATTACTTCATCTGATGGTCCCAGAACTTTTGGTTCAGGATCTGCCCCCAGCTTTTCGGTGCAAGGAGTCTCCTCATCGTTCGTGATCGAATGGGAAATCATATGACATCTCGCCACATATTCCTCGGATTCATCCGATGAACTTTCTCCCTCATCTTCTTCTTGAAAGACGTGATTGAGGAACTCTTGGAGCGTAATGGGAGTCCGTGCCTTTTGGTTGTATTCATCCAACGCGTCAATTTGCCTTTGTAAGTCCGTGCGCTTGTCGTCAGGCCTCACGGGCTTCTTAGATTTCTTCTTCTTCTTTTTCGAAGATTTTGACGGTTGGCTGCAAGTGTTTGAGCCACCACCATCGGTCTTTGGAGTTGAACGTGGCTTCAACATCCCTTCAATGACCTGCGGTTCCAACGGGTTCTTCCACTTGATCGCTGGACATGTCTGAAGATCGTTTAGCATCCTCTTTGTCTTGGCTGATAATACAACCTCCCAAGGAGCTTCTTCAATGACGGAGCATGTTGCCCCCGGCGTATTCGTCCCCTTAGAGGTGTGGGGCTGCGGGGGATTCACCTTCCATTTGTCAGATAACGCGAACTTGCCCTGTCGATACTGATTTTCAAGCCAATTCTTGAAAACGTAGCAATCTTCGATCGGATGGCCTAGTACTCGATGATAAGGGCAGTAATTAGGCTCGTTGACGTCACTTGGTTGCAACGGTCGTTTTGGATCCGGCAGATTTATGAGTCTGTTGCGCAATGCCAGCTCGAATAACCTCCTCGTTTTATCGCGGGGGAAGGAATAAGGACGTCCCATCCTATCCTCAAGGGGTACGTACGGGCGCGTATTGTTTGGACGAGCAACCGGCTTCGAGTCGTTCGGTTGTTGTTGAGCATTAGCGACAACGATCGCTTTTCCCTTTCCTTTGTCATTTTGGGAATCCGGCTTTCGGAGAGGGGGTTTATGGCCCATCTGGTCCATCTGCGCTAGTTTGTCAATCAAAGCCTGGAAAGTAGTCGGCTTGAAGAACATCATAAACTGTGAGATGGTTGCTTGTGGATCAAGGGTTCCAACAAACATTCCCACCGCAGGGGCTTCTTCTATGCGCTGCTCACACTTCGACCATAGATTACGCCACCGTATAGCGTACTGAACCCATGTCTCGCCGGGTTTTACCCTAGCGTTAATCAGTGCCGTCATCGGGGTACGTTCACTGGCACTTGCAAAGCGTTGAGTAAACAGCAGCTCCATTTCCGCGAAGGTTTTAATAGAATCATTAGGGAGTTCAGAGTACCACTCGAACGCCGTATCTGATAGACTTCCAACGAACTGGCGGAGCAAAAGCTTGTCATCGCCGCCGGTGTTACCGCAAAGCGCCCTGAACTGGGCAACATGCTGATGGGGATTGCCGGTCCCCTTGCAGACATGGAACTTGGGAATTGTGTAACCCGGCGGGTACTTGATTTGGTCATACCAGCCTGGATATGGCCGTCCCGTTTTTACGACGTGGCCGGCTGCTTCGGCCGCATGATGAACCTTTATCTGTTGGGCTATGTATTCGTCCAGATCAGTCTTAGAGATTGTATCCTCTTTAGCTGTTAATAGAGCGGGCTGCGGATTTAATGTATCTCCCTTATCATCTCCAAGGACGGTTAGGGGTTCTTCGGCGGGAGGATCTTGCTGTATCATCATCCCTATCATGTCCTGGAAGAGGAGGCCCATACGCTGTATGTTGGCCGCTTGTTCAGCAGCCTCTTTGTCCTTCTTTTCCAATATTCGGTGAAGAAACTCGGCGTCGGTCTCTTCGTCTCGGCGCTCATCTAAGGACGCTTCAGGGTTTTCTTTTGGCTCTGTAAGCACGACCATAGCATTCATCATCTCGTGGAGCTTTTGTTGCTGCTCCTGAGCCTTGGTCACTGATCGGGTGAGCGGTCGGTGACCCGTAGAAGTGCGGCTTTCCTCCTTTCCAGAAGCCATATAAACCGTATGAACTGTTATGCCCCCTGACTTGGGGCGTTTAGGTTCACCGCTTTTAGACTTTGCCATTGTCACGGGAGCTTTCTCTGGCCTCCTTCTTTTGTGGACCGTTGAAGTGGGCATCCTAGCAATTGTTGCCCCCTTTTGTTTAATGGGGCGGTTTTTGTCTTTTTCCACCTTTGCCTTTTTCTGGCGATGAAAGTGGTCTGGGTCAATCACAGAGTCTTGAACCCTCCGCCAAACCTTATATATCTTTGACGATAGCCGTTGAGGGGGCTGTTCATGCTTTGTCTCCGGAGCTTTCTCCATAGGTGGAGACCTTTTCGATGCAGCAACTGGAGAGTTCTTTTTCACTTTCCTCAGCAATTCCAAGCTGTTCCCAGTTGGAACAGCAGCGTTGACCTCCACCATCGGAGCAGGTGGAGTTAACCCTGAGGGGGAATTGCCCCCTGCTTTCCTCACTCGTCGCCAATGGCGACGTCGCGCACGGCGAGCTGTTGGGACTGGCTCGGAAATCGAGATGGTTTCTTGTTGCCCCCTGTTTGAGCATGGGGTGACTGCCGATGTCAGCCTATCGAAGACTGATGCCTTTTGACCAGCTGGGGGAGGAGTGGAAACCGTCAATCTTGCGAAGACCGATTTTCTAATGGGAGAAGCCGCTTTAACGACTTCCGGAGCAGCGGCCGTTGCCCTCTTTGGGACGGCCATTCTATGATTCTGATCCAGTTTGGCGAAAACGAAGGCTGTTGGTTTGGTATTGAGCGACCCGTTGACAGGGGCCGTCGTAGCAGTGAGCCGGTCGAAGACCGACTTCTTGTTCATTTCCGGTGCAGGTATTGGCATAGGGAAGCTTGTAGGTGGGATCATGGTCCCAAAGAACAGACCAGTGGTGGCTCGGGTCACCTGGTCTATCGGCAGAGTAAGGAAGGAAGCCGCTTGGGGCCCATACGTCACACCTCCTGGTGAAGTGGAGCGTCTGTTGCAGTGGCATTTCGAGCAGTTGGTGCAGTTAGAGGCCATTGAATCTTGAATTCTACGCCAGGTAAAAGACCAAATCTTAGTAACTTGAAATCCGAAGACAACCATTTAACAAACCGCGATTGGTTCGCGAAGACGACACACGAAGTGTAGAGTGGAAAGAGGAAGCGATGTCCCACCGGGCGTGCCAGAATCTGTTCCCCTCCGAAGGACGGCGCACAAGACCGCGATGTCCTGAGGCTGAGATTCGGGGCAGATGCTCTTTGGTTTTATCCGTTCACCTCTCCGAAGATGCCAAGTTGATTTATGGCATCGTGTATCGGAGGTTTAGACGGATGCGGCCGATGTAGCAGACTTCATCAGATTCCCCCTCGCTTGAGGGGTTTTTGATTGTGGGGACGCTCTTCCCTGCAGGCGCAAGCCCCTGCAGTTAATTACGCTACCGCATCGCGGTAACAACTTTCTCCTTCTCCAGAGTTTCACTCCGTGTCGTGTGTGTTTGTTTTGTTTGTGGTTGCCCATGGATTGTATACGGAGACTGAGTAATGTCGTCGCCCGTAGGACGTGGATTAGTCCAGATCCGTATTTAATTTAGATTTGGGTTTGGTGTTTTTTAGTTTAAGGATGCGTTAGTCGCGTTGCGGCTAAGATCAACTTAAACGTTCGCCAAGGATACGTTAGTCCTATTTTGGACTAAGATCGACTTGAACGGGATCGTTTAGATCCGAACGAAGAGCAATTGGCTCCATTGTTCCAGTTTAGAGACGTGGTGGTCCATGTTCCAGTTTAGGGACGTGGTGATCCGTCATTAGTTTAGGGACGTTCCGGTCCGATATTAGTTTAGGGACGTTTCGGTCCGATATTAGTTTAGGGACGTTTCAGTCCGTTATTAGCTTAGGGACGTTTTGGTCCGATATTAGTTTAAGGACGTTTCGGTCCAACGAGTTTAAGGACCCCGCAGTCCATATTCATGTGTGGTCGTTGGGACCCGTCGCTTCTCTGACGTCGTTGAAGGATTACAACGATAGATGTCAGAGGAGTTCTGAGATGTACCCTTGAACCTGAGATAAATTGATTTAGGAGAGCAATTTTGCTCAGTCAATTTAATTTGAGGACTTACGGCCAAAATTGGGTTAAGTCCAGTTGAGGATATTCAACATTTTTCTTGATCTTTGGCCTATTAGGCCTGTGCTAGGGCTTTGCCCAAATTTAATAATGCACTGCATTCTATTCTAGCCTGCTAGGCTTTTGATTTGGGCTCTGTCCCTTTATTTATGATGCAGAGCATCTGTTTTGGTCCATTGGACCTTTCAATTGGGCTCTGCCCTTTCAAACAATGCACAGCATTTTATTTATTAGGCCTGTTAAGCCTTTTAATTGGGCTTGGCCCCTGTTGTAAGCAAGGCAGTGCATTTGTCTGGCACTTTGCGCCGAGTAATGAGCGCAAGCTCATATGGTGATGACACGTGTCACGCTCTGGTGAGCGCAAGCGCACTAGCGCAGTGCGCTGCGCTAGCGCACTGCGCTGTTGCGCTGCTGACACGTGGCGCGCTCTCAGCGAGTTGCGCCAATTCCAGAGAGCAAAGCTCTATCTCAAGAGCGCTTAGCGCAAGTGGTTCTATAGCTGACACGTGGCGCTCTCTTAAGAGCGCAACGGCGCAGTTTGGAAGTGCAAAGCACTAAGAATCTTTTAGATTCAAGAACGGAAGTGCAAAACACTAAGAATCTTTTAGATTCAAGAACGGAAGTGCAAAGCACTATTTAATTTCTTGATCTAAATTAGGTCAAAGAAAAATAAATTTTTCTTTTGTTTGAAGAACCAGAGGTTCATAAAAGTGCAAAGCACTATTTTTTATTTTTATTGTTTTAAAGAACTAGAGGTTCACAAGAAGTGCAAAGCACTGTTTATTATGTAAAGATCATTGATCTTATTTTTAGATCAATGATCTATTAGAAGGACTTTCTTCTACTTCATAAAGGTTCTTTACCTTTTTCTTGAAATTTTCTCAGAGTTCTCTCTGTTTAAAGCTCTTGATTTTTTTATTATTTTTTTTCAAGAAATGTTCCTGCCTTTGAATTGAGGCCTAGGGTCCTTTTTATAGTGCCCATAAGTTAGTTAAATTTGTTAAAGAGATCCTTCTCTGAGTGATTTGGGGAATTTTCCCCACCGTTGGATCTTTGATCCAAGGGCTTCTGCTTTGCAGAAGAAAATCTTTTTGTTTTAACAAGAACTGAAAAGATTTCTTGGAAATTTATTTCTGTTTGGCACAGATGCCCCAGCGCGTGACACGTGTCGCGCAGCGCACAGCGCAGCGCAACTGCGCTAGCGCATCTGCGCTGACACGTGTCGCGCAGCGCACAGCGCAGCGCAACTGAAGCATTGCTTCAGAAAAATAGAGCTTTGCTCTGATTGGACGCGCCTTCTTGGGCGCTGCGCTGACGTATCTGCGCCAGACACGTGGCGCGTTGTGCCCAGCGCACAGAATCTGAAGCGTTGCTTCATTTATTAAAGTTTAAATTTTCAAAGCAGAGCTTTGCTCTGATTGGGGGAAGATGAAGCGTTGCTTCATCTCCCACCTCAGAATTTGAATAGAGCTTTGCTCTGATTGGGGTAAACAAGCGTATATAATCAATATAAAATGACACAACAATAAGCATGAAACAAAAATTTCCAACAACAATTTTATTTGCCTTCAAATTTCACAAGTTTCAACTGATTACAAAAGTTCTGAATCAGAAACATAAACATGAAAGCCTAAACATGTGGCTTACTGAAAAGAAAAGCTAAAAAGGAAACTAAGGAACGGCTTCAGCAATGATCTGATCGTAATCCTCCACAGTGGGTTCCACTTCTTCCATCTTTAGATTATCTGACGAACATTCCTAAGAAACAAAGGTGAGTGGAATGCTCGTCGGTGAACTTGCGCTCGGTAAGTCCCCCAAACGAAATGTGATGTATATAAAAGAAATGCAAGGTGACGCGTGATATAGTATGAATTGAAATGGAATATGAACAAGTATAACAGGGAAATTTTAGTGGCAACTATATGAGCATGAAAATGTAACCAGAGCATGGCAAACAAGTATAGCCTGGCCGTATAGTGTAGGTATAGTGAACATGAAGTATACTGTCCATGTGTCCTAAAGAGGTCACTACAAGGGTAAGCTAACTAACGTGAATTCAAGTGTGAATATCAACCAATCTCAAGAGTGTTCTCAAACTCAAGAGTATGGCCCCAGGAGCAAGAAACCACGGGCTCGAATCAAATATTAGTAACGAGACTTCAACCTAATTTTGAAGTATTCCAAACCCAAAAGTAGGGCCCGAGGGGCTTGGAAACACGGGTCCTCATGATAGATTGCATGTGATAGTAGATATAGATTCATGAACTAGGAGAACTCCCGAAATTTCGTCGGATTCACACTTAAACTACCCCAACACCCCGCATATCTAATTTGCAGTTAAAGTTATAAGTCTTGCCCGAATCAATGAATACATAAAAAGTGTACCATTTCAAGATTCAAGTCGAGTTCATGTATTCAAGTATTCATGTCAAGTTCAAGTATTCATGTCAAGTGTTCTGGTCAAGTCATTACGTATTCATGATTCGGATCAAATCTAGCCATGCATGTAATAAGTTTGATCGAGTAAATCATGTAGATATAATTGAGTTCATATCAAGATTAAGTAGTCATGTCAAGTGCGTGTATACAAGTCAAGGTGTGTTCATGTGTTAGGTCATATTTGATTCAGTATTAAAGTAATATGATTTCTGTGAATAAATGACTTTTATATCGGGAGATAAGCAAGTGATAACACTGATTGTCTCCGGCTCCCCGAAGCTCAAGAGAGAATAGATCACTTAAACCCATCCAGAGAACTGCTATCTAACATTGGTATAATACCAACTAGGAGTTCTTGGTAAGTCCGTCCATTGTAACTCATCCAATGAGCACCTGCATACAATCATCGGTGTTAAACACCAATAGCTATGGGATCATCCATCGCCCCATACAGGGTCATAAAATGTATACACTAGTCTAAACTGGAGTACCGATGCCCAGTTTCGAGACTCTTACGACTAGGGACATTTAAGGATGTGCTTATGGACTACCCATGCCCTACTGATATGATCCTATCATAATCCTGGTAATCAAGAAAAGATCCTATGGGCTTTATCATTATATATTAGCGACACGTGATATCGAATAAAACGTATAAACATAAATGATAAAGACAAACTAGATAACATACTATCATCTCGAGTAAGATTGTATTGTCTGTACATGTCCTCCTTCAATTACAATAATTGCCTTGAGAGCACCTATATCCAACAATCTCCCACTTGCACGTAAGGCCAATTATTGCAGTATCATATATCCAACTTCTCTACTAACAGTTTTACAAACCGTGTTCGAGAAACAAGCTCAGTGAGTGGATCCGCTACAATGAATCTATCTTTGTCTCTATGTTTCTCAACTTCACATAGATCAACTATCTTCCGAACTAAGCGATACCTTCCTTAGAATTTGGTTGGATAGACGATGGGATCAAGTTCACAAATGAACAATTTTATCCAGTAACTTCTCAGGCTGTATCCCTTTGCTTAATCATAATCATCATCCACCATCATGAATACACCAGTATCCAGCTTGAAACTCTTTCCAATATACTGCTCCCACTAAAGAGAGTAAACTAATAACTCGTGATAGATACTCTGTCTTTCATGTGACCAAAGAAACCGGAATCGGTAACTACCTCCTGATGGAGGCAACTATTACCATACACCAAGAACATTCTCATATGTTCTTCACCGGTTCCTTTTATTTTTCCATGATTGGACTAATATCTGCTTATTACAACAGGTGCAAAAGAATCATCTGGTCTGATATAAGTCATCCATTCTAAAACCTCTTTAGAATAATGTCATCTTACCTGAATTTAGAGAATCTCAAAATATACTAGATCTATCTTTATAGACCTAGTCACCAAAATGATTGATATATTATCCAAATTCTATATGGAGAAAAAACTGTGACAACCATAGTTTAGGCCAAACTGGAGCATATGTCTTTACTCCTTAACGGGAGTGTGTCATCCATATACCATATGAGGAACATGACATTACTCCTTACATCCTTCTTACAAATACCAGATTCATCTATCATTTTGATGAAGTCAAACAATTTGACCGTAATATCAAAAACAGATGATCATTTCTTCGATTTGCCTGCTCTAGTCTATAAATGGACTTAAACTACATGCTCACTGTCCGCTGCTCCCACTAACCATGATAATCCTATGGCAGAGTCATATACGCGTACACTTCTAAATTCTTATTTAGAAAAATGATATATTCATCCACCGGCCATATATCATAGTTATGAAGAACCACAATGGCAAATTATATCCGTATGGACTTTAGCATGGATACTGAAGTAAAATTTTCATCACAATCCACATCGGAAATTTGATGAAAACCTTTTACTACAAGTCTAGCCTTGTTAGGTGATTACCTTTCCATCTGCACTAATCTTGTCACGCCCCGCTTCCAAGTATACGGGCAGAGAACGCGACGAGGCCGCTACGTATTTACTCTGAAGTAAACACACTAAACGTATCTGAGCAATATAATTAAAAAGCACAAGAGACAATGACAATTGATATAATTGAACAACAACTTTATTTATTAACATTCTTTTTTTACAATACATCTGAAAAGTAAATACATGGAATGAAAAGCAATACCTAAACAGTGGCATAACAGAAATGGAAAATACAGAATGTAAATGTGTACAAGTAACTAGAGCTCCGGGTCGAAGGCTAGCTGATCCAAGTCCTCGAAGGTGGGCTCGATCTCCTGAAGGTCTGAATCACCTGACGACATTCTAAAGAAAAGCAAGTGAATGCCGTCAGCGAACAAATCGCTCGGTAAGTCCCGTAAATAGACAAAAATGGAAAAGACAGAATAGACTATATATTGTTATAATATTGGATTTAATGTTAACGCTGTTATTGTTCCCTTTTGAAAAATAAATAATAAATAAAAAAGCAATGGGAAAATTCCCCAAAGGGGGCATCACGTGCCCACACGTGATGCACCTTGGATTCAAAATTACAAGCTTTACACTCAACAAATTGGACTGAAGTTGGGCCTCACGTGCCACACGTGAGCACTTATATACAAAGTATATAGGCGCCTTCATAAAACAAATAGCAGG
This sequence comes from Agapanthus africanus, assembly GCA_030015575.1. NCBI lineage: Eukaryota > Viridiplantae > Streptophyta > Magnoliopsida > Asparagales > Amaryllidaceae > Agapanthus > Agapanthus africanus. The sequence goes on from JASDDO010000029.1 coordinate 363,417,756, forward strand.
CTAGAAGGCCATCACGTGCCAACACGTGATGCGATTCTTTGGACTGCTGCATATAGGCAGACCGGCCTAGTGCTACTGGGTCACGTGCTGCACGTGAGGGCCTCTAATGCCTTCTGAGCCGATAGATTTAAATTCTAAATAAAGGAATCAAAACCCTATTTTGGAAATATTTCTAAATCATCTTTCTAAACAAGAATGATTGTGCTCTGTAAATCAGAGCACTGTTGGATCAAAAATCCAATGGTAATTAAAAATCACCAAAATACAGAATTAAATTCTGATTGAGAAAATACTCCTCAAATCTTCTAAACAAGAAAGATTGTGCTCTGTAAATCAGAGCACCATGGGATCAAAGATCCAATGGTGATTAAAAATCACCAAGATACAGAATAAGCTCTGTATGGGAAAATATTTTCCCAATCTTATTAAAAACAAGAAAATGTCTTCTGTAAAACAAGAGTCCTTGGATCAAAGATCCAACGGTGGATAAAACCCCCGAATTAATCAAAAATCTCTCAATAAGAGATTTCCTTAACAAAAATCAACAAACTTGCCTCTGCTATATTAAGGAATGGAGACTAGAGAAAAAAGGGAGAGAAGAGAAACACAGAGGAATTCCCCCATAAACTTCAAGTTCAAAAATACAGAAGATGGGGAGAAAAACCCCTTGGTAAGCAGAACAAAAAGAGAATTTAATTCTCAAACCAAAAGTTTAACTCTTCTCAAAGAACTTAGTTCTTCCTCTGGTTGAGATCTGCAGAAGCAGATCTCCCCATAAGTTGAGAATTTAATTCTCATCGGGGAGATTCTGTTATGTAGATTCAAACTTAGGAGAAAGAACTAAGTTCAAGAATTTTATTCTTTCCAAAAGATATAGGAATTTAATTCCTCTGATAAAACTAAGGTTTAACCCTATAGAAGAATTTAATTCTTATAAAAATAAGGGACCTGAAGTTCACAAAACTCAGATCAAGAGCTCCATGCATATTAGTGTTTAATGCTACACAATAAAAGCTCACGTGTTCCCACGTGAGCTCTTTTGAGGAAAAAAAAGGAAAGACTGAGATCTAGCCACGTGACCCCGCGTGACCCCTGAGAAGTGCTCAGCACTTATAAAAGAGAAAAGCGAATAAACCTTATTTTTGGGGCGCCTCACGTGACCCAATAGTACTCAACGCTTAGAAAAGAACAAGGGAATAAACCCAAAGAAACAGCGCCAACTTCAAGCGCCTCACGTGACCCCACATGAGCGCCTCAAATTTTTAGTGTTTAACACTACTTCAAACGCCTCACGTGACCCCACGTGAGCGCCTTAAATTTTTAGTGTTTAACACTACTTCAAACGTCTCACGTGACCCCACGTGAGCACCTCAAATTTTTTAGTGTTCAACACTACTTCAAGCGCCTCACATGACCCCACGTGAGCGCCTCGAATTTTTAGTGTTTAACACTACTTCAAGCGCATCACGTGACCACACGTGAGCGCTGAGCATATACTAGTGTTTAACACTATGAGAGGCCAACATTAACCCAAATTAACCAAGTCTCCTGAAGCCAAAACCCTTTTTTGTCATCAATCAGCCGAGCCCTTATTATACTCAGGTTTTCTCAAAATTGATCTAAGTTTCGAAAATAGCTAATGAACTCCTGGCATCTAAGATGATGTTCGTCACACCATGATCTCTCCCTTCAATCTGGTGTTCGGTTCAAGGGTACTTCTCTCCATAACTCTGATATATGTCGTTGTAATTCCTCAACGTCTTCAGAGAGATGGAAGGTCCCAATAACCAATAACTTTTGGTGCATCCCCAAACTTTTAAACCAAAACCCTACAGACTATGATGTCTTTAAACACAGACTATGATGTCTTTAAACCCTACAGACTATGATGTCTCTAAACCCTACAGACTATAATGTCTTTAAACACCACAGACTATGATGTCTTTAAACACCACAGACTATGATGTCTTTAAACACGGACTATGATGTCTTTAAACCCTACAGACTATGATGTCTATAAACCCTACAGACTATGATGTCTTTAAACACCACAGACTATGATGTCTTTAAACACATACTATGATGTCTTTGTTCCCCTCCGAACGGCGGCCAAGACATGGACGTCTTGCCCGAGATTCGGGGCAGATGCTAATTGGTGCTATCCGTCTACCTCTACGAAGATGCCAAGTTGATTTATGGCACCATGTATCGAAGGTTTAAACTGTAGGGTTCCTAGGCACTCCAAGGAGGTCTCATAAGGCATCAACCATGCCAATTTCAAAAATTACGGGTGCCTACAAACCCTAATACGGATCGTTGACTAGAGATTAGGCGAATCTAGCAACTAGTTAACAAATTAACTACAAGAACGGAAATACAACCTTTGTAGATCTGGTTCTCCACCTCCATAGCTCCATGATGAAGTCCTCTCCGCTGTCCAAATCGAACCATGACTCTGGCATCGGCTTCATCGGAGAAAAAGCGGGCTAGGTCATCGACGACGATGCCGAAGATGATCTACGTCGAGGCATCACTAGATCAAGCTCCACCTTCACAAAGCCATGAAAACTTGTGAAGGAAACACCCTATACTACTTGGCAAGAGGTAGAGGATGAAGAAATAGGAAGTGGGTTCACTTTAGAATTGGATTTCTCACTCTCTTTCTCAACTTGCCATTGATGTAGCAAGCTTTCTTCATGAAGATGAAGAAGAAGAAGAAGATGAATTATGATGAGATTAATTAGAATAGAAAAGAAATATCAATCCTTATCATAATTTTAACCATGGTTTTGTGTAGAGAACTAACTAGGGTTAAGTGAATGGTTAGGGTTAAGCATGAAGACAAAAATGGTGACTTAGTCAAAACTTCATGAAGCTTCAACATCCATCCAAAGAAAGCCACCATTTTTCTCTATGCTTATTATTTTCCATAAAGAATAAATAAATAAATAAATAAGAAAACCAAAACCCTAACCATTTAAATAACCATGGTTCAATCTTTACACAAACTCAAGTAAACATGTATCATCAACATGATACAATCATTTGCACAAAAGTATATCACATATACCACTTGCACAATTCAAGTGAGAAAATCCATTTAAAAAGTGAACCGATACTACTTAATGCAAAGTAATATATCAAATAAATAATTATGCATTAAATCATTAAATCAACACTTGATTTAACGATCCGGTCATATCGCATATAACCGACTAGTATCCAATGTATCGGCTTATCGAATCAATCCTTGATTCGATAACTAGGTTATATCGCATACAACCATTCGACACATTGATCGCGAGAATTAAATACGGTATCACATACTGGTATCATTCTCGGTCCCGCACATATCTCATATGCGCTCCTATTTCGTTTCGCTTGAGCCAGGAAACCTCTGTGTAGGACTCTAAAGACTCGTCAATACACCGGCAGCAGGTGATGATCATATCAAACACCCACAAGCCGCAAGCGGTCTGCTAAACGTAACGGCCACCCGGGTATTGAGCGATCAGAAGATCGACGAGCAAGCCCGCTCACACTCCTGTGAATCCAACCAGTAACACTTACCGTACAGTCCGGTCTGATCGTCTGATATGTCGCATATCTCGCCTAGGGGTGGTAAACGTCAGACCCCAATAGCTCGATAAGTCGTGTCGATATGAGGTCTATAACAATTCGAGAAACTACTGGTAACACTTACCAGTAAATCTCAGCAACCCTGGCCAGGGATTTCCGGTTATAGCCAATCGAACACAGCGCAACATCAACTCCCTATACCGGGAGAGACGAATCCCCTCCTATCGCTCATTGCCTCCATGTGACTCGGGACTGTACCCAAAAACCACCGTTTTGCACGCCCTCTTGGACGTGGTAAGATGGAAATCAAAGCATAGTGGGAACCACACAAGACTCTATGACGATCTCGGGTTAACAGACTACTCTGTACCAGTGTCACCAGAGAACTGCCATCTGACGTAAGGTATAATACCATCTGGGAGTTCTCGGCGAGTCCGTCCAGTGTACCCAGTCTCCACTGAGCACCCGTATATCGTCTCTGATGTCAAACACCAATGGATATGGGATCATCCATCGCCCATCTGTATGGGTCGAGAAGGTATACGCTAGTCTACTCTGGTATATCGATGCCCCGTTTCGATATACCCACGACTAGGGACTTTGAAGGATGTACTTATGGACTACCATGTCCTCACTAGTATGATCCGCATCACAGTCCAGGTAGTCAAGTACTCATCCTAAGGGCTTTACCAACATGTAACAGAGAGACAATCAGTATACACGTTAAGGTAAAGATCAACCAGATAGCATACTATCATGTCGAGCAAGAAAGTCCTCTCTATATACGTCCAAGCATCCACTACAATATACATCCAATGTACAGTAATGGCCTCTAGGGCATACATATAACTAACAATCTCCCACTTGCACTAGGGCCATCTGTAGCAGTGGTTGCAGTATCTCATACTCAACCATCCCATAATAGTCTCTCTCTGGGAATAGGCCTTCGTGAGTGGATCCGCCGTGTTATCCTCTGAGTCTGCTCTCCTTACCTCAATCACCCTGGAGATCAACCATCTCCATGATCAGGTGATACTGCCTTAGAATATGTCTGGATCACTGATGGGACCGTGGTTCCTGGCATGAGCCACAACTCCATTGTCACACAATGGGAGGAACAAAGTTCATCTCATGAACCAATATACATCCAGACTACCTCTATGGCAGCATCTTAAATAGCGATGTATCCAGCCTTAATCGTCTAGTATGCCACGGTATTTTGCTTGGAACTCTTCCAACATACCGTCCCTTTACTGAGGGTAAAGACAATGCCTGTGACTGACATTCAGTCGTTTTTATCACCCTGGAACCCTTCCAGGGATTCTCTCCAGGATTGATTGATACCATCTCACTACAACTAGTGAGAATCCTAACATCCAATTAGATCTATCTCATAGATCCAAAGCTTAGGATTTAGGAGGTATCATCTTGATCCTATGTGGAGAATCATTGTGATAAGCGGAGATTGATCGAGCGTAGCATAGGAAACTCCTTCCCTATCAAGAGTATGTCATCCACGTACTCTACGAGGATCGTCACCATACTCCCTACTACATTTTTGTTTATACAAGGTTCATCTACCATTTTGATGATGTCAAACTCTTTGACTAATCCATCAAAACAGATGTTCCAACTCCGCGATACCTGCTTTATCCTATAAAGCATCTTGTACACGTTTCCGCTGCTCCCACTGTCTACGAAGCCCTCTGGCTGTGTACTTATAGACGTTCTCTTGTAAAACATCATTTAGAAAAGCAATCATGGCACCCAACCGCCAGATATCGTAGTCATGGTAGCCGTGACAAGTAGGATTTGGATGGACTTAAGCATAGCTCCTTAGAAAAAAGGTTTCAACATAATCCATGCCTGGTCAATGATGCAAACCTTTAACAAGTCTAGCTTTGAAAGTCTCAACTTTTCCAAGTACACCAAGTAATCTTCTCAAGATTTACTTGCTCCTGATGGGGATTTAACCCTTCAGATATAGCAACCAAAGTCCATACTTTGTTGGTGTATAAGGATTCCATCTCAGATCGCTAAGCATCCAGCCATTCTAACAGAGTCTTACTCCTGATGGCCAGCTCGAAGCTAGTTGGGTCATCATCTCATGATACAATCCTCGCTCCCACTGTCATAGAGAAACCGAAGTATCTCTCAGACGGGTGAGGAACCTTACTAGATCGGCGGAGAGGCTGAGGTTCACTGGTAACTATTGAATCCTTTGGTTTTATCAAATCATCTGCTGTATTTTGTATAGCTGGAACATTTCCAGTTGTACATAACAGATCTTGCCTCGAGCTTGTCCGGATTTTGCTTTTAGACATAGGCCGGACAACCCCAAATCTTAACTAGCTTAAGACATGGGCTCTTCCCATACCATATCTCATATGGATTGGTAGGCTGTGATCTGATTCGAACCCTATTCAATAGGTATGCAGCTTCTCAAGTGCATAACTCCCAAAAAAGGAAACAGGTAACTCAGTATTACTCATCATAGAGCACACCATATCAGATAGGGTGCATCTGCTCCGTCCCGATACACCGACGTGCTGTGGTGTATACGGAGGAGTAATGCTGAGAGAGAATCCCATTCTCCTTTAGAATAATCCAGGAATTTCATGCTCAAGTATTCTCCTCCTTGATCTCATCAAAGGACATAATACTTATACCCGTATTTTGGTTCTCTACTTCTCGCTTATATTCTGTGAATATCTCAAAAGGTTCTGACTTGTGTTTCAACAGGAACATATGTCTGAATCAAAAGAGATCATCAGAGAATTTAATGAAGTATAAAGAACCAGTCTTGGTATGTGTAGACAGGGGACCTTACATACATCAACATGTATCATCCCAAGAGTTTACTAACTCTTTCTCTGCTTCCAGCAAACGGAGCTATGGTCATCTTATCTTTGTGACATGACTGGCAAGTTTCATAAGATGTAAATTCAAACTGATTTAAATATGCATCTTTATGTAACTCTAGCTATTCGGGTCACATTGATCTGACCTAGTCTACAATACCTCAAGAAGGAATCGTTCAATTCTGAACTCTTCCTCTTGTGTGTGATCCGTATACTAAGAACTGTAGTTTGATTTAGAACATCAATGCTTTTAGATAACGTGCCTGAACCGATCAACTTTTGATATAGGAAATGTTCAAAACATTATCCAGCAATACAAAATTTTATCATTTCTTTACTAACAAAGAGACTGATATGATTTTGTATATCAGGTTCGGTATCTAATAACATTCGTTCAGAATCAATGTATTTGGAATTCAGGGTAACAGTGACCAACAGACTTGGCTGCAACACTTGCCCCGTTTTCTGCCTCATGAAACTTATCACCATTTCTCAGTTCTCTACCTTTCTGTAGCCCTATGTAACATATTACATTTCTGGGATCCTGATCCGGTATCTCATACTCAGGACGTAAAGGATACTGAGAAACAGTTCTTTGAAACGAACACACCCGAAGATGATGCATCAGCATGCACTCTCTTCGTTTGGGCGGCACGGGAAATCTGGTATTCCCCAATTTCCTGCTCTGTCTTATAACAATTATAAGTTGGAGCGGGACCAACGTTCCCCAGCTCAGTATAACAAGCGGGTTCGGTCAATATTCCGTATTATTATCTTGATTAAGGCGTGACATGGTTGCTACCTGGAGAGAGAGAGAAGAAAACACTCAGCGTGCGCTCTTGCAAGATCAGATTGGTTATTATTTTATCTAATCAGGATGGCTCCCACTGCTTTTTATCAAATCTTCCTTCAAACCCTAAAAGGAAAGACTAGCCGGGATTAATTACACACTACAAGTTCGCCAATCTTTCAGCCAGGCCAGTGTCGGTACTTTGAGGGAGGTCCCCCGTGCTTTCGCACGAACCTAATTAATGTAAACCTCGTTTTCCCAGAGGCGTAACCCCGTTGACACCTTTCTAGACACCTACTTGATCGGCTAATTGTAATGTATAAAACTCTCCTAGAAGTAACTCTTACTCGCAGCGGGTATCGGGATCCAACTATCTCATAGAAGGTATGCAATCTCATTGCAAATTTCAACACTTGAAATTCCCGATAATATTTTGCCCCTAGCAGCTATATGACCTTAACATAGTTAACAAATCATAAGTGCTAGTCAAGTTCAACCCGTCATTTCCCGATTGAATTAAACCCACCCGCACGACCCTTAACATAGTCAACAAAGTCGCACGACTACCCTAATCCAATCGCATCATATGCTTTTGCAGATAAGCACTAATTAGCTACCGCACACTACGCCTTAACATAGTCAACAAACGCAGCACGAATACTAACTAGTACTTATCTGAAATGACGGAGGGCTACGACAGGTTTTTCTGAAAACCTATTGCGTAATGAACTTGATATCGTTGTAGAATCAAATGATTTTAAAATGGAGTGTTTTTTAGGCTTTTCTAGTTTTGCTAAAGGAGTCACTCCCGGTGAAGGGATCGTCGGTCCTTTCCTCATCGAATAATGTGCGGGATATATCATATATATCACTGTGCAAAGCAAAACTCTTAAAAGCAATCAAAAGACAAACCGAGTGTGTAGCATTTGCCAGTTATTGCTAAAGGAGTCACTCCCGGTGAAGGGATCTCGGTCCTTTCCTCATCGAATAAGGTGCAGGATATATCACATATACCGCTGTGCAAAGCAAGAACTGTAGCTACCTGTTTTATTTTGAAATTCGATTCTACAACATCTTAGGTTTCTTTTATTTCATTAATCACATTAATGAAGTCCCATCATTTAAGTACCTAAACATCACAGATAAATACGATGTACACTTATGCCATCCGCATTCGCCTCGATGTCCCCTCGTGCACCGTTAGGTTAGGTAACTAACGGCAGAGCGGGGCAGGGCTAGCGCGGGTGTAAAACATAAGTAACATCTATATAATATATCATATATACTATATACAGTATCCATCACAGAACATATCACATGATCACATCATAGATATCGCAGCAGAAGAAACATATGAAATATTGGATATACTAGGACGTCCGTGTTTTCAATACGAGCCAGTATAAAACATGGATTCCATGGTCGTGATGAATAGCCAAACCCACACCCCTAGACCCCTACGAGAGCGGCAAGCAACCCTACCAATTCTAGAGTTAGGAGACCCGGACTCGACTCCTCGAGTTGGTCTCCCACTGGACTCCAGAACCTGGTTACTTGTGCCCTCCTCCTTGGGTCTATCCTAGTGCGGAAAAGTAAATAATATACAAACGGTGACATCTTCCGCAATCTGGAAGTGCCCCAATAAAAGAATATTACATACAAGTTTTTACATGAATGAAAATGAAAAACACTCATCTCACATAAAAACCCCTGGCTATTCAAACACGACGATCCAATATAACATATCCAGCAACACATAACATCACATGTCATCAACGTAAGTAAATATGCGCATCCCAATTGTCGTTGACATATAGCAACGAAACCGGTGATATCACATATTGCAGTTACGGTCACAAAAAAGAAAGTGTAAAACTACAACAGTTGGAATCCGCAACCACCTCAGACATCGCATGCCTGACCAAATGAATTCCTTAGACATCGCATGCCTAACAATTATAAACCCCGCATTTTAGTCTCATTATCGAAAACACTTTTCAATATCAAGTCGGGTTATTCAACAAGATTCCCGACATCCTGATCGAATGCTCGTCGCAAACTTCAGTAGACGGCCGTACCCCCGATGCCGTCGACGAAGTGCACCAAGGCGGAACACCGCTACCGCGAGCACCCCTAACGGATGCTTTCGGCGACAGGGTTCTCCTACAGTCACTTGGTCGGGGCTATGGAGCGAGGCTGTCTATTAAGTTTACCCGGCGAGTATCCGCGTACGCTACGTGATTACGACGGACTTTTGATCACATCAAAATTCTGCGGCAACCGATCAAGTGAGACTAAAGTGCTATGTTTATAACATTCATTCAGTTATCTCATAACTTCTTGTGAATTCCAATTATTGTATCACATTCCGAATAAGATAGAAAATGTTAAACTTTCCGATCGAACAATCGAACACCCAAGTTTTCCCGAAACAGCTCAACTCATGAAATAAGTTCAAAGACATTCACTTCGTGCCTCAGTACCAACGGTCCAGCCGTAGAAGGGTCAAGCCAACGCCTCACATGTGGCACGCCGTACTGCCCCAAACCCGAAGGTTCAAAGGGCAGTTCAAGACGGTCACATAATCGAGTTAAGGTTTGTTGTCTTCTAGAGGGTCCATCGCGTTACTTGCACTACTTAGAACGTCGTTAAACTACGGAAAAATCCAACACTTGGAAATTTCCTGACAGGGGAAAAATTGGGTATTTATATCCGGTCGAACTTTTTAACATATTCTAAAATTTATCCGGAAAGCCACACAGACAAAATTTGATAATCCGATCGAACATTCGAATCCCCAAAACAACCCCAGAAAATTCAACTCTTGAATAATATTTAAAAATACCCAGAGAACTCAGCACTGAATAAAAGAAGTTACTGTGCAAAATTGGAAGCGTGACGTCACACTTTAGCCGCGAAACCGCCGCATAAGCTAGGCTTATGCCGCGGTTCCGCCGCGCATAAGAGGGATCATGAGATAAATTTTGCGCCGTAATTCTTAGAATTCCCTGCTGATTTTTCTGCATATTTTTAATTTGGAAAAATCCCAGTTTTTAGAAAAAGTCCAGAGAGCACCTTTTGTGTTAGGGTTTCGGTTCGTTCGGGTTTCAAACTTCGTCAACGCTTCGCCTAAGGCTCTAGCTAGGCTCTGATACCACTGTAGGGTTCCTAGGCACTCCAAGGAGGTCTCACAAGGCATCAACCATGCCAATTTCAAAAATTACGGGTGCCTACAAACCCTAATACGGATCGTTGACTAGAGATTAGGCGAATCTAGCAACTAGTTAACAAATTAACTACAAGAACGGAAATACAACCTTTGTAGATCCGGTTCTCCACCTCCATAGCTCCATGATGAAGTCCTCTCCGCTGTCCAAATCGAACCATGACTCTGGCATCGGCTTCATCGGAGAAAAAGCGGGCTAGGTCATCGACGACGATGCCGAAGATGATCTACGTCGAGGCATCACTAGATCAAGCTCCACCTTCACCAAGCCATGAAAACTTATGAAGGAAACACCCAATACTACTTGGCAAGAGGTAGAGGATGAAGAAATAGGAAGTGGGTTCACTTTAGAATTGGATTTCTCACTCTCTTTCTCAACTTGCCATTGATGTAGCAAGCTTTCTTCATGAAGATGAAGAAGAAGAAGAAGATGAATTATGATGAGATTAATTAGAATAGAAAAGAAATATCAATCCTTATCATAATTTTAACCATGGTTTTGTGTAGAGAACTAACTAGGGTTAAGTGAATGGTTAGGGTTAAGCATGAAGACAAAAATGGTGACTTAGTCAAAGCTTCATGAAGCTTCAACATCCATCCAAAGAAAGCCACCATTTTTCTCTATGCTTATTATTTTCCATAAAGAATAAATAAATAAATAAATAAATAAGAAAACCAAAACCCTAACCATTTAAATAACCATGGTTCAATCTTTACACAAACTCAAGTAAACATGTATCATCAAACATGATACAATCATTTGCACAAAAGTATATCACATATACCACTTGCACAATTCAAGTGAGAAAATCCATTTAAAAGGTGAACCGATACTACTTAATGCAAAGTAATATATCAAATATATAATTATGCATTAAATCATTAAATCAACACTTGATTTAACGATCCGGTCATATCGCATATAACCGACTAGTATCCAATGTATCAGCTTATCGAATCAATCCTTGATTCGATAACTAGGTTATATCGCATACAACCATTCGACACATTGATCGCGAGAATGAAATACGGTATCACATACTGGTATCATTCTCGGTCCCGCACATATCTCATATGCGCTCCTATTTCGTTTCGCTTGAGCCAGGAAACCTCTGTGTAGGACTCTAAAGACTCGTCAATACACCGGCAGCAGGTGGTGATCATATCAAACACCCACAAGCCGCAAGCGGTCTGCTAAACGTAATGGCCACCCGGGTATTGAGCGATCAGAAGATCGACGAGCAAGCCCGCTCACACTCCTGTGAATCCAACCAGTAACACTTACCGTACAGTCCGGTCTGATCGTCTGATATGTCGCATATCTCGCCTAGGGGTGGTAAACGTCAGACCCCAATAGCTCGATAAGTCGTGTCGATATGAGGTCTATAACACTTCGAGAAACTACTGGTAACACTTACCAGTAAATCTCAGCAACCCTGGCCAGGGATTTCCGGTTATAGCCAATCGAACACAGCGCAACATCAACTCCCTATACCGGGAGAGACGAATCCCCTCCTATCGCTCATTGCCTCCATGTGACTCGGGACTGTACCCAAAAACCACCGTTTTGCATGCCCTCTTGGACGTGGTAAGATGGAAATCAAAGCACAGTGGGAACCACACAAGACTCTATGACGATCTTGGGTCAACAGACTACTCTGTACCAGTGTCACCAGAGAACTGCCATCTGACGTAAGGTATAATACCATCTGAGAGTTCTCGGCGAGTCTGTCCAGTATACCCAGTCTCCACTGAGCACCCGTATATCGTCTCTGATGTCAAACACCAATGGATATGGGATCATCCATCGCCCATCTGTATGGGTCGAGAAGGTATACGCTAGTCTACTCTGGTATATCGATGCCCCGTCTCGATATACCCACGACTAGGGACTTTGAAGGATGTACTTATGGACTACCATGTCCTCACTAGTATGTTCCGCATCACAGTCCAGGTAGTCAAGTACTCATCCTAAGGGCTTTACCAACATGTAACAGAGAGACAATCAGTATACACGTTAAGGTAAAGATCAACCAGATAGCATACTATCATGTCGAGCAAGAAAGTCTTCTCTATATACGTCCAAGCATCCACTACAATATACATATAATGTACAGTAATGGCCTCTAGGGCATACATATAACTAACATAAACGGATGCGTCCGATGTAGCAGACTTCGTCAGATTCCCCCTCGCTTGAGGGGTTTTTTGATTGTGGGGACGCTCTTCCCTGCAGGCGCAAGCCCCTGCAGTTAATTACGCTACCGCATTGCGGTAACAACTTTCTCCTTCTCCAGATGATCACTTCGTGTCGTGGGTGTTTGTTTTGTGTTCGGTTGCCCGTGGATTGTATACGGAGACTGAGTTATGTCGTCGCCCGTAGACGTGGATTAGTCTAAATTCTTATTTTCTTAGATTTGGGTTTGGGGTTTTGGTTTGAGGATACGTTAGCCATATTTGAGGCTAAGATCAACTCAAACGTTTGTTAAGGATTCGTTAGTCCAATTTGAGACTAAGATCAACTTAACGGGATCGTTTAGATCCGACAAAAGAGCAATTGGCTCTATTGTTCCAGTTTAGAGACATAGGGGTCCATTACATGTATGGTCGTCGGGACCCATCACCTCTCTGACGACGTTGAAGGATTACAACGACAGATGTCAGAGGAGTTCAGAGATGTACCCTTGAGCCAAAGTTGATTGGGGGATCTAGAGTCCAATTTGGGACTAAAATTGTTTGAAGGTTTAAGAACACGTTAGCCATATTTGAGGCTAAGATCAACTTAAATGGGATCGTTTAGATCCGACAAAAGAGAATTTGGGATCTATTGTTCCAGTTTAGGGACATAGTGGTCCAAGTTCCAGTTTAGGGACGTGGTGGTCCAAGTTCCAGTTTAGGGACGTGGTGGTCCAAGTTCCAGTTTAGGGACGTGGTGGTCCATCATTCCCGTTTTGGGGACAAATGTTAGTTTAAGGACGCATTAGTCCATGAGTTTAAGGACCCCACAGTCCGTATTAATGTGTGGTTGTCGGGACCCGTCACTTCTCTGAAGACGTTGAAGGATTACAACGACAAATATCAGAGGAGTTCAGTGATGTACCCTTGAACCAATGAGTTGGTTGAAAGAGCAGATGTGCTCTGTTCAAGATGATTTGAGGACTTATGGCCAGTTTGGGCTAAGTCCAATTATGTTTGAAATATTGGCCCTTTGGGCCATTAGACATTTGTCTGGGTTCAGCCCCTCATCATTCAGCAGTGCTAAACAGAGGTTTGGGGGTTCTGACAACATTTTGTCTTTTATTAGGCACTGACCATTCATCATAGCTCTGGAGTTTACTTTGAATGTCATGTAAAATGATCAAGTTTGGAAAACAAGGGTATATTTGGAGTTCAATCAAAGGGGAATCCTGCCTTTGGAAAAACTTAGCCATTTTGGGCTAGGTTGGTTTTGAAATAGTGTTAACACTAGAAGGTATTTGACGATCACGTGTTCCCACGTGATGCGCTTTAAAAATAGTGTTAAACACTAAAAAGGGGTGGTCACGTGAGGTGCCTGATATTGGGCCGAAACTCCTTTCTTCGTTCTGCCATTAAGTGTTAAACACTTTCATTTTTATTTTAGAGTATCACGTGTTGGCACGTGATGGAGATCTGTGCGCCAATTGTTAAAGCATTTGCTGAGGGGTCACGTGATAACACGTGAGAGCGCCCAAAGCTTTCATTTCCTTTGCTTTTTCTTTCTGCGTTTTGGGAGTCACGTGGGAGCACGTAAGGCATTGCCTCAAAGCTTCTTCCTTTTTATTTTTGAGGATCTTTCTAGGGGTCATGTGGGGACACGTGACCCTGGTTTTATTCCTTCTTTTCTGATCACTGCGGATTGGGGTCACGTGTCATCACGTGACCAATATTCTTTATGTGCATGGAGATCTTTCAAGTCCCTTTATTTTAAGAATTAAATTCTCTGTAGGGTTAAAGCCTAATTTTGTTTTGGAGGAATTAAATCTCTATTGTGAAAGAATTAAATTCTTATTTAGGGCAAAACCCTGATTTCTTTTTAAAGGAATTAAATTCCCAGATATGGAAAAAAATTAAATTCTTGATTAGGGTTAAACCCCAGTTTCATTTTAGGAGGAATTAAATTCCTGTGAGTTTGGGAGAATTAAATTCTCAAAACTCAATTCCCCTTCTAAGTTTAGGATCTGCATGGAAGGATCTCGACCCGATGAGAATTAAATTCTCATCCTATGGGGAGATGTGCTCTGTACAGATCTTCAACCAGAAGAAGAACTAAGTTCTTTATTTGCAGAAGAGTTAAACTCTTAAATTTTGAGAATTAAATTCTCTTTTTGAAGTTGATCTTTTTCCCTTTTCTCACCTAGAGTTTTCTTTGTTGAGAATTAAATTCTCCTTTCTTTTCTTTCCTCTTGAGAATTAAATTCTCCTCTCTCTATTTTTCTCTCCCAAAAAAGTAGATCCCCCTCTCTTCTTTTCTTGGCTCCTATTTATAGGAGAAGGAAAAGAATCAATTTGTTTAGCAAATCTCTCATTGAAAGATTTGATTTGTTTTCATATTTAATATGAGCCTTTAGATCATTCAGTGAATTTTATTCACCGTTGGATTTTAAATCCAAAAGATATTCTGTTTGTTATTTCGGTGAGATTTGGGGAAATCTTTCCTGTTAGTGTATATGCCCTAGAGGCCATTACTGTATCATACTAGTATGTATATTACTTGATGGAAGCTTGGGATATTCACAGTTGTATAGAAAATCTTGCTCAATATAGTAGTATGCTACTTGGTTTGTCTCTGCTTTAATGTGTACATGTGAGTTTCTTTATTGTATCACCTATACGCATTAGTAGAGCCCTTAGGATCTTTGCTTGATTACCGGCGTTGTGATGGAGATCACACTCGTGGGGGCTGGGTAATCCACAAGCACATCCTTATACACATCCCTAGTCGTGGGATTATCGAGACAGGGCATCGATACTCCGGAGTAGACTAGCGTATGCGCTTCTCATCCCAGCACGGGAGACGGTCTGTCCCACAGCCGTCAGTATGTCGTACTTGAGATAGTATGGGGGTGCTCGTTAGGTTACGTGTACACTGGACAGGACTCGTCGGGAACTGATGGTTGGTATTATACCTATCGTCAGTTATCAGTTCCCAGGTGACATGAGTACAGCTTAGTCCGCTGACTTGACACTGTCACTTCGCCTCGAGTGTGTTCCCACTGTTCTTAGATTACTACCCTACCACGGCTCTACTGAGTCGTGCAAAAAGGTAGTAGTTGGGTGCAGTCCCGAAGCACTTGGAGGCAGTGACGGTTAGACAGGATTCGTCTCTCCCGGTATTGGGGGTTGACATCGCGCTGTGTCTAGGAGAGCCATTACACGAGTAGTCCCTGGCCAGGGTAAGCGAGATATACTGGTAGGTTTCCAGTGTTATCTCAGGGTGTTCTGGGCTTCACTCCGACACGACTTGTACCGCTATTAGGGGACTGACGTTTACCGCCCCCCTAGACCCGCCATACGATGTATCAGACGAACAGACCGGACTGTACGGAGATTGTCACATACAGGCTCAGCGGGAGTTCGGATGGGTTCACCTTATCGGCCTTCTTATTGACATCTACCTGGGGACCGTTACATACAGCTAGTGCCGCTTGCGGTCTGTGGTTAAACCCACTGCCAGCGTAGTGTCGAGTCTTTAGAGTCCCACACAGAGAGTTTCCCTGCACTGAGCGAAACGTGTAGAGGCCGTATGGTTTTACGGCAGGGCTGCGATCACTTACGTACACTTGTGTGCGTGCGGTGTTCGGGCAGGCAATACTAGTGGGCTTTGGTTTAAGCCGGATCCTAGTATTGCACGGATGGATTTGTTTTGTCTTCTGCGCATTCGTATTCTACAGAATGCATATGCAGGTGTGTATGCACAGTTTTCCGGTGCGATGAAGGAGGAGGTGCCTCATTAGGGTTCTGGCAGTTGGTTCGGCCAAAACCGTTATGTGGCAGGCTCATTAGGGTTTTGACAGTTCGTTTGGTCAAAACCATTATGAGCCGCGGACATCATTTGCTAAATCGTTTTAGTGATAATTTTATGATGGCTAATTGCATTGACCATTTGACCCCGTTGACCTCTCTTGATTTTGTTGACCGGTTGACCGTGTTGACCATTGACTTTCAAGAGGGATCTACACTCTTCTTTTCATTTTCATTTTCTTTTGGATTATGATAATGGTCATTTCAATGTAGCCATCAACTTTATCTTGATAGGATTTGTAATGATGTTTTTAGTGCATTATTGGAACCATGGTTAATTTCTTTAGTTCATAATTTTTCTTTCTCATTCTCTCTCTTGCCTTTTCAAGTGAGAAGAAAAAGAAATGAATCATGGTTGCTAGCTCCTCCTTCTTCCTCCTCTTGATTCATCTTTTGATCTCATGTGTTGAGAGATAAAGATCCCAGAAAGACAAAACCATCCCTTTATCACTTCTACACAACCTAGGGCTTCTAGATTAGCAATCTCTTTGCCCTAGTTACCTCGGCTCGAGGTGGAGCTCGGTGTACATCTCTCGGGTGGATCGTCTTCGACTCAAGCAGGCCGTGGAGGTGACCAAAGTCCGGATCAAGCCTCGGAGCAAGCAAGGAGAAGAACAACAAGAAGAGAAGGATTTCAAGTTGAGGTATAACCCCTACCGAGTAGATAAATCTCTAGTTAGGATGCTAGTGTATTGTTTAGTAAAGATCCGGCTTTTACGGTCCATGTTACCAAGTCCAGAAAAAATTTTGTTTTACCGTTTCCGCTACCCCGAAAGTACCGGGAGAGGTAACGTGGACCTAACATTTCCTTGTCTAGGATTTTTCCATAAATTGGTGATATTTAATCACCCTTGGATCTTTATCCAACGGTCCCCATAATCCTTTTCCATTTGGAAAGATTTAGAAGCTTTTAGAATTTAATTCTATTAACTGTAAGGCTTTCGAAACCTGTCACGTGCTGGCACGTGACCCTTGGTCACGTGTGAGCACGTGACCCCCAATTGAGTTCTTTAACGACCGCTTGTTTATGCTTCAGTTTAAACCATCACGTGTCAACACGTGACCATTGGTCACGTGTGAGCACGTGATACCTCATTGAGGTATCTTCTGATTTTTAATCAGGGAACAGATTTTAGAATTTAATTTTATTCATTATTTTAGAGGCCTTAAGAGCCCATCACGTGTCTGCACGTGACCCATGGTCACGTGTGAGCACGTGATGCCCCATTGGGGTCTTTTTTTTTAGTTTTTATTATATCTTTTAACTCCTCCAGCGGGTTCTTAAAGGTCCATCACGTGTGGACACGTGATGCCTTATAACTTTTGATCCCGGATGAATTATAAGGCCCATAATATATCAAATCGAAGGGTTTTTCGAGATGCTTCCTTTACCGTCAGAATTTAATAGTTTCTCCTTCGGGAGTTTATCAAAATACAAGCCGGAAGATACTGTTTCGCATTTCCTTAAGCGTATCGCTGCCATTTGATACCTTGGACTCGTTTGCGCAGAAATTTTTGGCGGGAACAAATGCCCCCCACTACTTTGCCCACGTAAGTATGTACGTGGGTGAAGTAGTGCAGAGTTATGCATAGTGTATGACCAATTTCGGGTTGGTGTATCACTTTTAGAATCTTGATCTGAGAAGATAACGAGCGGACACAAGCGTCGTCATTTATCATTGACTCAAATCTCAACTCTTAAGGGATATAGTTCCAAACCCTTAACTCCATGAACCGCACCCTTCCATTTCTTTATGTCTTACTCTGGCGTGAAGTAGTTTATATGCTCATGAGTAGTTTCTCCATTTTAGTGGCATGTAGCTTTGGCAAGTGTGGCTCATAGATGGTCCATCTTGACCTCTTTGCAGGGCAGTGATGGCTTAGGAGACAGGGGTAGGATCTGCCACCTAAGACTTTTCAACTTTACGAGCCGCGAGGGTCTCATAAAGACTTTTCTCCCTACGAGTCGTGAGGATCTCGTAGGTGTATTTTCTCCTTAGGAGTCGTGAGGATTCCTAAGTGTGTTTTCTCTTATAAGTCGTAAGGATCGTATAAGAGAGTTTTCCCTCTTACGAGTCGAGAGGACCCGTAAGCGGTTGTTTCCCTCCTTGTCGAGATTCGACTTTGGAGAGTGTGACCCGTGGATAGTATGCAAGAGACCGTTTTGGGCCGACTTGCAGGATCCCAGTGCTTAGGAAACATGTTTTTTAATCCCCACTGCCTAAGGCTTTATCTCACGAGTCGAGACGAATCGAGAAGTTCTCTCAAAGACATCAATTTCCTCACGAGTCGAAACGGATCGAGCAGATCTCGCAAGAATATTCTAACGTCACAGTTAATCTCTGCTCTTTACGACAGAAGTCCGTTAGGGTCTGTGGTACTTAGGGTTTTGGCCGTCGTACCGTCGCATTGGCCGATGTATCCCTCGATAGGCAATCGTGCTGTTCGAGTAGCCCTGCGACTGCCGTGTCTCTGATCCCTTCGGGGGCTGGACAAGACGTCTTCAAGCAATCCTCCTTGGCAGTTTGACAGTCGGAAGAGCAAGCATTAGGAATTTTCCATGCCGCTTTTTACTTGAGGTTAGGCTCATTTTGGAGATCCCCGATGAGTCATAACCACTCCGCGCTGGTGTAGGATGATCTCCGATAGTCTTTCAGGCTTTATATGACTTGCCGTTAAGACCCTGAAGCTAGGTATTTGGCCTTTGCTTCGTTTGCTGGCATCGCGTCTGCTGTATCGAGATGAATGTCGCGGTTGTCTCTAGGTTGCATGTGAACCGTCGAGGTTTGGAACTAGGGATTTTGCCATGGCTCCGTTTGTTTGAGTGTCGCGTCTAAACCCTGCTGGAGGAAGAACGCTGGGGTGACATTTCATCTGCTGTATCGAGATGATCGTCGAGGTGGTGACCACTCCGCACTAGTGCGAGATGCTTTCCGATTGTCTTTCAGGATTTATATGACTTGCCTTCAAGACCTTGAAGCTAGGAATTTGGCCTTTTGCTTCATTTGCTTTGGCGCGTCCGAATCCTGTTGGAGGAGGAACGCTGTCGTGACATCTCGTCTGTTGTATTGAGACGAACGTCGAGGCGGTGACCACTCCGCGCTGGTGCGAGATGATCTCCGATTGTCTTTCAGGCTTTATATGACTTGCCGTCAAGACCCTGAAGCTAGGAATTTGGCCTTTTGCTTCATTTGCTTTGTCGCGTCCAAATCCTGCTGGGGGGAGAACGCTGGGGTGACATTTCATCTGCTGTATCGAGATGATCATCGAGGTGGTGACCACTCTGCGCTGGTGCGAGATGATCTCCGATTGTCTTTCAGGCTTTATATGACTTGCCGTCAAGACCCTGAAGCTAGGAATTTGGCCTTTTGCTTCATTTTACTTTGTCGTGTCCGAATCCTGCTGGGGGGAGAACGCTGGGGTGACATTTCATCTGCTGTATCGAGATGATCGTCGAGGTGGTGACCACTCCGCGCTGGTGCTAGATGATCTCCGAATGTCTTTCAGGTTTTATATAACTTGCCGTCAAGACCCTGAAGCTAGGAATTTGGCCTTTTGCTTCATTTGTTTGCATTGTGTCTGCTGTAACGAGACGAATGTCGAGGTGGAGCTGGGGGTTTTCGTCACTCTGCTTTATTTCGACCATGTGGTCTTTTGTTGACATTGCTTCTGCATCCTGCTGGGCTGCGAAGGAACGCCATTGTTGACATTGCGTCTGCTATAACGAGACGAATGCCGAGGTGGAGTTGGGATTTTGCCGTCACTCCGCATTGTTTCGACCATGGGGTCTCTTGTTGATGTTACATCTACATCCTGCTGGACTGCGAAGGAACCCTGTTGTTGACATTGCGTCTGTTGTAACGAGACGAATGCCGAGGTGGAGTTGGGATTTTGCTATCACTCCGCATTGTTTTGACCATGGGGTCTTTCGTTCACGTTGCATCTGCATCCTGATGGACCGTGAAAGAACGCCGTTGTTGACATCTTGTCTTCTTTATCGAGACGAATGCTGAGATGGAGCTGCGATTTTGCCGTCACTCCGCTTTGTTTCGACCGTGAGGTCTTTTGTTGACGTTGCATCTGCATCCAGCTGGACCGCGAAAGAACGCCGCCGTTGACATCTTGTCTGCTGTATCGAGACGAATGCTGAGATGGAGCTGGGATTTTGCCATCACTCCGCTTTGTTTTGACCGTGAGGTCTTTTGTTGACGTTGCATCTGCATCCAACTGGACTGCGGAGGAACGCTGTCATTGACATCTCGTCTGCTGTATCGAGACGAATGCTGAGATGGTCTCTTGGTTGTCTGTGAACCGTCGAGATTTGGAACTAAGGACTATGCCATGGCTCCGTTTGATTGCGTAACATCTGTGTCCTGCTGGAATGAGGAGGCCTACCGTTGTTGGTCTCCAGGCTGCAGATGTAGCCATTGAGATTTGGAACTAGGGGGTTTGCCATGGTTCCGTTTCGTTGCGACTCTAAGGTCGATTGTTGACGTCACGTCTGCATCTGGTTGAAATGAGGAGAAACGCCGTTGGTGATCTCTAAGTTGTCGATATCGACGTCGAGACCCTGAAGCTAGGGATCTTCTTTTGCTTCGTTTGTTGACATTGTGTCTGCAATATTGCGATAAATGTCGAGATTGTCTCTAGATTGTCTATGAACCGTCGAGATTTGGCTTCGCTTTCTAATGGAGCATGTTGGGAAGGTATGGTACCCTCTTTGTTTGTGCCCCTGGATTGTATACAGGGATCGATGTGATCTCAGCTGTAGGGCAAAAAGAATCATTCTTTCATCATTTTTTTTATTCTTTCCGTGATGCTCTATCATTTCAGCTTTTTATATCGCGAAAATCGCGATTGCCCAATCATTTCGGCTATTTTTCGCGGTGCCCAAACATTTCGGCTATTTTTCTTTTTACTCGCTGCTTTTTATTGCGAGTTGCCCAATCATTTCGGCTGTTTTTGTATGCATACATTTTTACTTGCTGATTTTGTTACAAGTTGCCCCATCATTTCGGCTATTTCATATGCATTTTTTTTGGCTCGCTGATTTTTTCTCGCGAGTATGGGATTTGGGATCTGATACCAATCTTGGCATCAGCATCGCTGCGACTGGAATATTGCCAGGAGCGAATCATCATTTGCCGTAAAAGGACTTGGAATTTTATATCGGTTTAGGCATCAGCATCGCTACGACTGGGATATTTCCAGGAGCAAATCATCATTTGCCTCTGTCGATGTTGAACAAAGGTGGCTTAGTAAACAGGGTTAGGATCCTGTCGACTAAGGCTTTTGACTTCATGAGCCGTAAGGGTCTCACAAAGGTATTTTTCCCTACGAGTCGTGAGGATCTCGCAGGTGCGTTTTCTCCTTAGGAATCGTGAGGACTCCTGAGTGTATGTTCCCCTATAAGTCGTAAGGATCTTACAAAAGGGTTTTCTCCTTATAAGTCGAGAGGACTTACAAGGGTTGTTCACCGTATGGACATATCCCCAGTCACGGGTGGGACTTGATTAGGGAAATGTTTATTCGTGCCCGTGGATTGTATACAAGGGTCAGTACTGAACCACTTGTAGGGCCATATCGAAGGTTGTGGGGGTTGCTTAAGAACAGGTTCAGGTCTCTGTAACTTAGGACTTTCAAATCTTATGAGCCGTGAGGGTCCCATAAGAGAGTTCTCCTTACGAGTCGTGAGGATCTCGCAAGTGTAATTTCTCCTTAGGAATCGTGAGGATCCCTAAGTGTGTTGCTCCCTTGTGAGTCGTAAGGATCTCACGCGGGTGGTTTCTCCTTACAAGGTCGAGAGGACCCTATAACTGTCTTTTAACGAGGGTGCGCCCTTTCGGGTTTTCACAAACACTCGCCGGTAGCCCTGCTGTTTTTACTCACGGAGCCCTTTCGGGTTTTCATCCGTGCCCCCTTTGCTTATGGACATACCGTTCTTTTTAAATTTTTTTAACGAGGTTGCGCCCTTTCGGGTTTTCACGAACACTCGCCGGTAGCCCTGCAGTTTTTACTCACAGAGCCCTTTCGGGTTTTCATCCGTGCCCATTTTGCTTATGGACGTACCATTTTTTTTACCACGTCAGCCTGAAGATGCTGCAGGTTGGGAGTAGTTTAACGACGTTTCGGTCATTTGCAAGTTTTAGGACATTGCGGTCCGCCGTTAGTTTAAGGACGTTTCGGTCCATATCCAGTTTTAGGACGTAGTGGTCCGCCGTCGCCGTATTTGAGACGAATCTCTAGTTTACCGACTTTTCGGTCTACAGCCAGTTTTAGGACATAGTGGTCCATCGTTAGTTTAATGATGTTTCGGTCTACCGTCGCCGTATTTGAGGCGAAACTCTAGTTTACTGACTTTTCGGTCTACAGCCAGTTTTAGGACATAGTGGTCCATCGTTAGTTTAATGACGTTTCGTTCTATTATCCAGTTTTAGGACGTAATGGTCCGTTGGGCTTTCTCTATGAATGAGCATGATGCTCCCGGCATATCCATCTTTTTCGGAGCATGTGGTTGTGGCGGGCTCACCTTCCAGTTTTCGGACAGCGCGAACTTGCCCTGTTGGTATTGGTTTTCAACCCAGTTTTTGAAGATGTAGCAATTTTTGATCGGATGGCCCAATACTTGGTGGTAAGGGCAGTAATTAGGATTGTTGACCTCATTCAGTTGTAGCTGGCATTTCGGCTCCTGTAGAGTGATAAGTCCGCCGCGCACTGCTAGTTCGAACAGCCTCCTTGTTTCATCCCGGGGAAATGAGTAAGGACGTTTCAACTTTTCATAGAGGGGTTACCGCTTGTTACTTTCGCTAACAACCGGTCTATGGCCACTCGATTGTTGTTGAGCGTTGGCGATGAAGGCCGTTTTTTCCTTCCCTTTATCCTTTTTGTTCGATCCCTTGTTTGCGGGTCCGGGATTCTTTCCGGGTATTATGCGATTGCACGGCTGAATGTTCTCGCAACTCCTCAACCCTTTCGTTTTAGAGATGGACTCCTTGAAAAGAGGGCCGAGGGCTACTTTTTCGTCGGAATTGCTCCCGAATGTGAGAACTCACGGTCCCTCGGGATCAACCCTATGACAATTGCCGGCAATTCTTTTACGCTCATCTGTCGCATTTTTCTGCTGTCTACGAGCTTCACGCTTTGTCCTGTTGAAGTGTTGCCTGTGAGCGACATACCCTTGCCACCAACGCTTAAAGGAGTTGCAGTCCTCAGTAGGATGTGCAATCTTCTGATAATATAAGCAGAAATTAGGATGTACTTCCGCTTCATCAAGATGTATGCCACCAGGAGACTTTTCTCTAAAAGAGGGCGGCCTCATCCCCATTGATATGGCTTTGGCGAATCGTTTCCTTGTCTTAATCCTGCTTTCATTTACGGCGGATGTACTTTGATATGGTGGGAGTGTTTCGACTCTTTTGTCCAGTCGCCAACGTTTGGCCTTTTCAAATATGGCCATCTCGCGCTCCCGATCAGCTTTACTTTTTAGACGAATCTCATCTAGAAAAGCGTCGATCATTTCTTCTGACAGCCACACGAATTCCGGCTCAGGCTCTGCCCCCAGTTTCTCAGTGCAAGGAGTTTTTTCATCGTCCGTAAATGAGTGGGAGATCACGTGACAAGTTGCCCCTGGTGCGTCCGTCTTCTTTGGAGTGTGCGGCTGTGGTGGGTTTACTTTCCACTTTTCAGACAGCGTGAACTTGCCTTGTAAGTACTGATCTTCGATCCATCCTTTAAAGACGAAGCAATCCTCGATCGGGTGACTTACCGTTTGGTGGTAAGGGCAATAATTGGGATCGTTGACATCGCCCGGCTGCAACGGACGCTTTGGACTCGGCAAATTGATGAATCTGTTGCGCACTGCCAGCTCGAACGGTCTTCTCGTTTTGTCCTGAGGAAACGAGTAAGGACGTCCCAGTCTCTCCTCGAGAGATGGGCGTGGACGCATATTGTTTTGATGGACAACCGACTTTAAGTTGCTCGACTGTTGTTGAGTATTAGCGACGAAAGTTGCTTTCCCTTTACCCTTTTCATTCCGAGGGTCCGTCTTTGAAGGAGATGATCTATGATCCATCCGATCCATTTGGGCCAACTTGTCAATCAAGGCCTGGAAAGTAGTTGGCTTGAAGAACATCATGAATTGCGAGATGGTCGCTTGCGGATCAAGAGTGCCCACGAACATGCCTACCGCAGGTGCTTCTTCGATGCGTTGTTCGCACTTCGACCATAGATTCCGCCATCGTGTTGCGTATTGAACCCACGTCTCGCCTGGCCTTACCCTGGCATTAATCAGTGCTGTTATCGGGGTGCGTTCACTAGCGCTCGCGAATCTTTGTGTAAACAGAAGCTCCATCTCCGCAAATGTTTTAACAGAGTCGTTAGGTAGCTCCGAATACCATTCAAAGGTTGTTTCTGTTAAGCTGCCGACGAATTGGCGAAGCAACAGTTTGTCGTCTCCTCCCGTGTTGCCGCATAAGGCCCTGAATTGAGCGACATGCTGATGGGGATTCCCTGTCCCTTTATATACGTGAAACATAGGGATCGTATATCCCGGCGGGTAACTGATTTGGTCATACCAGCTCGTATAGGGCCGTCCAGTTCTAACAATTTGCTCAGCCGCTTCACTTGCTTGATGAGCTCGTATTTGCTGAGCTATATATTCCTCCAGGGCAGCTTTGGAAATTGTCTCCTCCTTGGCTGTTGACAGAGCCGGTGGAGGATTCGATGTCTCTCCTTTGTCATCTTCAAGGACAATCGGAGGATCTTCAGCAGGAGGATCTTGCTGGATCATCATCCCTACCATATCTTGGAAGAGAAGCGCCATTTGTTTTATGTTAGCCGCTTGCTCTGCGGCTTCTTTGTCCTTCTTTTCGAGGACTCTGCGTAGGTAGTCAGCGTCAGTTTCTTGTTCATGACGCTGCTCTGATGATGCCTCCGAGCTTTCTTTTGGCCCGGTAAGTGCTGCCATTGCAGTCATCATCTCCTGAAGCTTCTGTTGCTGCTCCTGGGCTTTCGTCACGGATCGGGTGAGCGGTCGGTGACCCGTCGAAGCACGACTTTCCTCCTTTCCAGAAGCCATATAAACAGTGTGCACCACCATTCCCCCAGACTTGGGGTGTTTGTGCTCAGCGCGTTTACGGCTCGCCATGTTCACAGGGGCTTTCTGCGGCCTCCCTTTCTTTTGAGTGGTTGAAGTTGAGGGGGCCGTTGTAGTGGGCACCCAAGTAGCCGTTGCTTTTTGCGGCTTGACGGAGTAATCCTTCTCCTGCCGAACCTTCATCTTTTTCTGTCGGCGGAGATAGTTTTCATCAATCACCGACTCTTGGACCCGTCGCCAGACCTTATAAATCTTGGAGGATAGCCGTTGAGAGGGCTGCTCCGGCTTTGCATCTGTAATACTCCCCGCAGGTGGAGGAGATCTTTTTAGCGTGGCAGTCGGAGAGTTCTTGCGTACCCCCCTTAGCGGTTCAAAGCTGTTCCCAGTTGGAACAGTAGTGTTGACTTCCACCACTGGAGCAGGTGGAGTTAGCCCTGAAGGGGAGTTGCCCCTGCCTTCCTTACTCATCGCCAATGGCGACGTTGAGCATGACGAGCCGTTGGGGCTGGCTCGGCGATGGAGACAGCTTCTTCTTGCCCCCTGTCTGGATGAGGCTTTGCTGGTGTTAGCCTATTGAAGACTGAGGTTGTCCTTTGAGAGGTGATATTTAATCTGTCAAAGACAGATCCTCGAGCGGGGGTAGGAGCAGGAATAGTCAGCCTTGAAAAGACTGACCCTTTGATAGGGGAAGCCGCCTTGACGACTTCTGAAGCAGCGGTTATTGCCTTCCTTGGGACAGCCACTTTGGGGTTCATAGGCTTTTTGGCGGGCCCCTCAGAGTTCTGATCCAGCCTGGCAAAGACAGAGGTGTTAGTTGTATGTATGCCCTAGAGGCCAGTATTGTACAGATGATGTATATTATATTGGATGCTTAGACATATATAGAGATGACTTTCTTGCTCGATATGATAGTATGCTATCTGGTTACACTTTATCTTAACATGTACACTAGTCTCTTTATACTGTCTTATAGTTACATGTTGGTAAAGCCCTTAGGATGTGTACTTGACTACCTGGACTATGATGCAGATCATACTAGTGGGGACATGGTAGTCCATAAGTACATCCTTCAAGGTCCCTAGTCGTGGGTGTATCGAGACGGGGCATCGATATACCAGTGTAGACTAGTGTTAGTTGTATGTATGCCCTAGAGGCCAGTATTGTACAGATTATGTATATTATATTGGATGCTTGGACATATATAGAGATGACTTTCTTGCTCGACATGATAGTATGCTATCTGGTTGCTCTTTATCTTAACATGTACACTAGTCTCTTTATACTGTCTTATAGTTACATGTTGGTAAAGCCCTTAGGATCTGTACTTGACTACCTGGACTATGATGCAGATCATACTAGTGGGGACATGGTAGTCCATAAGTACATCCTTCAAGGTCCCTAGTCGTAGGTGTATCGAGACGGGGCATCGATATACCAGAGTAGACTAGCGTATACGCTTCTCGACCCATGTGATGGGCGATGGATGATCCCATATCCATTGGTGTTTGACATCAGAGATGGTATACGGGTGCTCAGTGGAGACTGGGTACACTGGACGGACTCGCCGAGAACTCCCAGATGGTATTATACCTCACGTCAGATGGCAGTTCTCAGGTGACACTTGTACAGGTTAGTCTGTAGACCCGAGATCGTCATGGAGTGTTGTGTGATTCCCACTGTGCTTTGATCTCCACCTTACCACGTCCATGAGGGCGTGCAAAACGGTGGTCTTTGGGTACAGTCCCGAGTCACATGGAGGCAATGAGCGATAGGAGGGGTTTCGTCTCTCCCGGTATTGGGGGTTGATGTTGCGCAGTGCTCGATTGGCCGTAACAGGGAAGTCCCTGGCCAGGGCTGATCAGAGATTTGCTGGTAAGTGTTACCAGTAGTTTCTCGACCCGTTACGAGCCTCACATCAGCACGACTTATCGGGTTATTGGGGTCTGACGTTTACCACCCCTAGACTTGATATGCGACATATCAGACGAAGAGACCGGACTGTATGGTAAGTGTTACTGGTCGGATTCGCAGGAGTGTGAGCGGTCTAGCTCGTCGATCTTCTGATCGCTCAATACCCGGGTGGCCGTTACGTTTAGCAGACCGCTTGCGGCTTGTGGGTGCTTGATATGATCATCATCTGCTACCGGCGTATTGACGAGTCTTTAGAGTCCTACACAGAGGTTTCCTGGCTCAAGCGAAACGAAATAGGCGCGCATATGAGATATGTGCAGGACCGAGAATAATGCGTGTATGTGATACCGCATTTCATTCTCGCGATATATGTTTCGAATGGTTATATTCGATATGACCTAGTTATCGAATCATTGATTCGATAAATCGATGCATTGAATACTAGTCGGTTATGTGCGACATGACCGGATCATTGAATCAAGTGTTGATTTAATGATTTAATGTATAATTATATATATTTGATATATTACTTTACATTAACTAGTATTGGTTCACTTTAAACGGATTTTTCTCACTTGATGCACATTGTATATGTGATATGCTTTCGTGCACTTTTTTGTATCATGTTTGATGATACTTGATCATTATGTTAAGTGTATAGAATTAATCCATGGTTAATTTGATAATTAGGGTTTTGCATATTCATTTATTTATTTATTTGTTTATTTATTTATTTGAAATGGATTATGATGAGAATGGTGGCTCTTTTTGTTTTAAGTTGAAGCTTCATGAAGCTTTGACTTTGCTAACCATCCTTATCTTCATGCTTAACCCTAACCCTCTAAAGTGACTATGGTTTATTCTCTACACTTAACCCTAGTTTAGTTATGATAAGTATTTGATTTTCTATTTTCTTTTTATCATAACTTATCATAACTAGCTCATCTTCTTCTTCTCCTTCAAGCTTGCTACAACAATGGCAACTTGAGATCTAGTGAGATAAATCCAATTCTAAAGTGAACCCACCTCCTATTTCTTCACCCTCTACCTCTTGCCAAGTTGTTTTGGGTGTTTACTTCACAAGTTTCACAAGTTTGTGAAGTCGGAGCTTGAGTTTGTGCAACCTCGACGTAGATCGTCTTTGACACAAAGCCGACGACCTATTCCGCTTGTTTTCCCGATGAAGCCGATGATGGAGTCGAGGATTCATGAAGGAAAGCGAGGACATGACCACGTGGAGCTAAGGAGGCGGAAATCCGGATCTACAAAGGTTGTAGCATCTCAACTTTAGTTAAATAGTTAACTAGTTTTCCGTTTCGCCTAAACATCTAGTTTAAGATCCGTTGTCTAGGGTTTCTCGGCATCAAAATTTTTAAATTGGCATGTTCGATGCCTTGTGAGACCACTATAGGGTGCCTAGGAACCTTTCACTGGTATCAGAGCCTAGCTAGAGCCTTAGGCGAAGCATAGAAGGAATTTGAAGTCCGAACGACCCAAAACCGAAACCCAAAATATGCTCTCTGTACTTTTTTGAAAACAGTGGATTTTTCCAAATTAAAAATTGCTAAAAAATTCAGCAGGAAAAATTAAGAATTACGGTGCAAAAAGTTTCTGGTGAACAGTGTTTTTCGCGGCGGATCAGCGGCAGAAGCATGGCTTCTGCGGCTGATCAGCGGCCAATTGGTGACGTCAGCCCACTTTGTTTGCACAGTAACTCCTGATAAATTCTGCTGAGTTTTCTGGGAATTTTTAATATTGATTCAAGAGTTGAATTTTCTGCAATTGTTTTGGGGATTCGGTGTTTCGATCGGGGTATCAAATTTTGTCTATTTGGCTTTCCGGATAAATTTTAGAATATGTTAAAAAGTTCGACCGGATATAAATACCCAATTTTTCCCCTGTTGGGAAATTTCCAAGTGTTGGATTTTTCCGTAGTTTAACGACGTTCTAAGTAGTGCAAGTAACTCGATGGTCTCTCTAGAAGACAACAAACCTTAACTCGATTATGTGACCGTCTTGAACTGCCCTTTGAACCTTCGGGTTTGGGGCAGTACGGCGTGCCACATGTGAGGCGTTGGCTTGACCCTTCTACAGCTGGACCGTTGGTACTGAGGTACGAACTGAATGTTGTTAGACTTATTTCATGTGTTGATCTGTATTGGGAAAACTTGGGTGTTCGATTGTTCGATCGGAAAGTTTAACATTTTCTGTTTATCTGGAATGTGATACAATAATTGGAATTCACAAGTAGTTATGAGATAACTGAATGAATGTTATAAATCTAGCAATTTAGTCCCATATGATATTGAAAAGAGTTTTCGATAATGAGACTAAAATGCGGGATTTATATCTGATTAGGCATGTGATGTCTAAAGCAGTTGCGGATTCCAATTGTTGTAGTTTTACACTTTCTTTTCTGTGACCGTAAGTGTAGTATGTTCATATCGCCGGTTTCGTTTCTATACGTCAACGACAATTGGGGTATGCATACTTACTTACGTTGATGACATGTGATGTTATGTGTTGCTGGATATGTTATATTGGATCGTCGTGTTTGAATAGCCGGGGGTTTTTATGTGAGATGAGTGTTTTTCATTTTCATTCATGTATAAAAACTTGTATGTAATATTCTTTCATTTGGGGTGCTTCCAGGTAGCGGAAGTTGTCACCCTTTGTATATTATTTACTTTTCCGCATTAGGATAGACCCAAGGAGGGGAGCACAAGTAACCGGGTTCTGGGGTCCAGTGGGAGACCAACTCGAGGAGTCGAGTCCGGGTCTCCTAACCCTAGAATTGGCAGGGTTGCTTGCTGCTCTCGTAGGGGTCTAGGGGTGTGGGATTGGCTATTCATCACGACCGTGGAATCCGTGTTTTATACTGGCTCGTATTGAAAACACGGACGTCCTAGTATATCCAATATTTCATATGTTTATTCTGCTGCGATATCTGTGTTGTGACTCTGTGATGGATATAGTATATAGTATATATGATATATTATATAGACGTTACTTATGTTTTACACCCGCGCTAGCCCTGCCCTGCTCTGTCGTTAGTTACCTAACCTAACGATGCACGAGGGGACATCGAGGCGAATGCAGATGGCATAAGTGTACGTCATATCTATCTGTGATGTTTAGGTATTTAAATGATGGGACTTCATTAATGCGATTAATGAAAGATAAGAAACCTAAGATGTTGTAGAATCAGATTTTAAAACAAAACAGGTAGCTACAGTTCTTGCTTTGCATAGCGGTATATATGATATACCCCGCACCTTATTCGATGAGGAAAGGACCGAGATCCCTTCACCGGGAGTGACTCCTTTAGCAATAACTGGCAGATGCTACACACTCGGTTTGCTTTTGACTGCTTTTTGGGTTTTTTGCTTTGCACAGCGATATATATGATATATCCCGCACCTCATTCGACGAGGAAAGGACCGAGATCCCTTCGCCGGGAGTGACTCCTTTAGCAAAACTAAAAAAGCCTCAAAATCACTCTATTTCAAAACTTCATTTGATTCTACAACGATATCAAGTTCATTACGCTCATGGTTTTCAGAAAAACCTGGCGTAGCCCTCCGTCATTTCAGATGAGTAGTAGTTAGTATTCGTGCTACGTTTGTTGGCCTGCGTCAAGGCGTAGTGTGCGGTAGCTAACTAGTATTTATCTGCTTATGCATATGATGCAGATTGGATTAGGATAGTCGTGCGACTTTATTGGCCTGCGTCAAGGGTCGTACGGGTGGGTTTAATTCAATCAGGAAATGACGGGTTGAACTTGACTAGCGCACTATGGTTTGTTGGCCTGCGTCAAGGTCATAGCACGCTAGGGGCAAAAGCATTATCGGGAATTTCAAGTGTTGAAATTTGCAATGAGATTGCATACCTTCTATGAGATAGTTGGATCCCGATACCCACTGCGAGTAAGAGTTACTCCTGGGAGAGTTTTACACATTGCAATTAGCCGATCAAGTAGGTGTCTAGAAAGGTGTCAACGGGGTTACGCCTCTGGGAAAACGAGGTTTACATTAATTAGGTTCGTGCGAAAGCACGGGGGACCTCCCTCAAAGTACCGACACTGGCCTGGCTGAAAGATTGGCGAACTTGTAGTGTGTAATTAATCCCGGCTAGTCTTTCCTTTTAGGGTTTGGAGAAAGATTTGATAAAAAGCAGTGGGAGCCATCCTGATTAGATAAGATAATAACCAATCTGATCTTGCACGAGCATACGCTAAAGTGTTTTCTTCTCTCTCTCTCCAGGTAGCGACCAGTTCATGCCTTAATCAAGATAATAATATGGATGTATTGACCGAACCCGCATGTTATACTGTGCTGGGGAACGTTGGTTCCGTTCTTTCCTATAAGAGTTATAGGAATGAACAAGATATAGGGGAATACCAGGATTCCCATGCCACCCGAATGAAGAAAGTACATGTTGATGCATTTTCTTCGGGTGTGTTCGTTACTGAGAACTGTTTCTCCATTTGCTCTACGTCCTGGGTATTGGATACCGGGTCAGGATCCCATATATGTAATCAGTTACATGGGCTAAGGAAAGGTAGAGAACTTGGAGAGGGTGATAAAGACATTAGAGTTGGAAATAGTGCAATTGTTGCAGCTAAGACTGTCGGGGAATATCACCTTGTATTACCAACTGGTGATACATTGGTTCTGAATGAATGCTATTACATGCCGAACCTGATATGCAACATTATATTGGTTTCTTTATTGAGTAAAGAGGGATATAATTTTGTATTGCAGGACAATGTTATGAACATTTTCCGTGACCAAAAGTTGGTTGGATCAGGCGCGTTGTGCAATGGCATTTATGTTCTAAATCAATCAACAGTTCTGAGCATAACAAACACACACAAGAGGAAGAGTTCTGAACTCAACGAATCCTTCTTGTGGCATTGTAGACTGGGTCACATCAATGCGACACGACTAGCTAAGTTGCATAAGGATGGATATTTAAATCCGTTTGAATTTTCATCCTATGACACTTGCCAGTCATGTCTTAAAGGCAAGATGACCAAGACTCCGTTTACAGGACACGGAGAAAGAGTTACCGAACTCTTAGGATTAATACATAGTGATGTATGCGGTCCCATGTCTACACATGCCAGGGATGGTTCTTCATACTTCATTACATTCACTGACGATCTCTCTAGGTTCGGGTATGTGTTCCTGATGAAACACAAATCAGAAGCTTTTGAGAAATTTAGGGAATATAAACAAGAAGTTGAGAACCAAACCGGAAAAAGTATTAAAATCCTACGATCTGATCGAGGAGGAGAATACTTGAGCATTGAATTCCTGGACTTCCTAAAAGAGAATGGGATTCTCTCTCAGCTAACTCCTCCATATACACCACAGCACAACGGTTTATCGGAGCGGAGAAACCGCACCCTATTAGATATGGTGCGCTCTATGATGAGCACAGCTGAGTTACTTATTTCCTTTTGGGGATATGCACTGGAAACAGCTGCAGACCTATTGAATATGGTTCCCACCAAAACCGTGCCGACCACTCCATATGAGATATGGAAAGGAAAGAGACCATATCTTAATTATGTTAAGATATAGGGTTGTCCGGCCTATGTAAAAACGCAAAATCCGGACAAACTCGCGGCAAGGTCCATTCTGTGTAAGTTTATTGGATATCCCAAACATTCGCGAGGGTATATCTTCTACCACCCTGAGGAACAAAGAGTGTTTGTTTCTCGGCATGCCACCTTTTTAGAAAAGGAATTTCTTGAAAAAGAGATTAGTGGTAATGAGGTAGAACTGGAAGAGGTTCCAGCTGCAGAAGCTACAACAGAAGATCTGGTGGAACCAGAGGATTCCGTAGTTCCCGATAAACCCCAGCCACTCCGCCGATCTAGTAGGGTTCCTCGCCAACCTGAGAGATACTATGGTTTTCTCATGGACGGTGGAAGCGAGGATTGCATCATGGAGGATGATGACCCAACTAGCTTCGAGCAGGCCATCACGAGTAGGGACTCAGTGAAATGGCTGGATGCTATGCGGTCCGAGATGGATTCCATGTACACCAACAAAGTATGGACTTTGGAAATTGCTCCTGAAGGGGTAAAACCCATTGGGAGCAAGTGGATCTTTAAGAAGAAACTTGGTGTAGATGGGAAAGTGGAGACTTTCAAAGCTAGACTTGTAGCAAAGGGTTTTCGTCAAAGACCAGGTGTGGACTATGACGAAACCTTTTCTCCAGTGGCTATGCTTAAATCCATCCGAATCATGCTTGCCATTGCTGCCTTTCATGACTACGAAATCTGGCAAATGGATGTTAAGACCGCCTTTCTAAATGGTGATTTAGAAGAGTGCGTGTACATGACTCAGCCAGAGGGCTTCGTGGACAGTGGGAGCAGCGGGAAGGTGTGCAAGCTGCTTAAATCCATTTATGGATTAAAGCAAGCATCGCGGAGTTGGAACATCTGCTTTGACGTCGTTATCAAAGAGTTTGATTTCGTCAAAAATCCAGATGAACCTTGTATCTACAAGAAGATGGCAGAGAGTAAGGTTGTCTTCCTCGTATTGTACGTGGACGACATACTCTTGATAGGAAATGATATTCCTATGCTACAATCGGTCAAGCTCTTCTTATCATAAAGATTCTCAATGAAAGATCTTGGTGATGCCTCCTGCATATTGGGAATTAGGATCTATAGAGATAGATCCAAACGGATTTTGGGATTGTCCCAATCCAGGTACATTGACACCATACTAAAGAGGTTTAGTATGGAAGAGTCCAAGCGTGGGAACTTGCCCACGATCTCTGGAGTCACTCTCTCCAAAGAGATGTCTCCCAAGACTGATTTGGAGAGAGCTCGCATGCAAGGGATACCCTATGCTTCGGCAGTAGGCTCTATCATGTATGCGATGCTATGTACCAGACCCGATGTAGCATACTCACTAAGTGTAGTGAGTAGGTATCAAGCTGATCCTGGAGAGAGTCACTGGACAGCTGTGAAGAGCATTCTCAAGTACTTGCGAAGGACTAGAGATATGTTCTTGGTGTATGGTAACGGAGAACTCCAAGTGGAGTCCTTTACCGATTCGAGCTTCCAGAGTGATAAGGACGACTCTAAGTCGCAGTCAGGCTTTGTCTTTACCCTTTATGGAGGGGCGGTTAGCTGGAAGAGTTCCAAGCAGGAAACCGTGGCAGACTCGACGATGGAGGCTGAATACATCGCTGCCAACGATGCTGCCAAAGAGGCTGTCTGGATCAAGAAGTTCATTACTGAACTTGGTGTGGTTCCATCCATTGAGCATCCAGTACCTTTGTATTGCGATAACAATGGAGCGGTGGCTTTGGCCAAGGAACCCAGGTCCCATCAGCGGTCCAGACATATTCTGAGGCGGTATCACCTGATCCGGGAGATAGTTGATCGCCGGGAGATCGAGGTCAGGAGAGTTGACATGAAGAACAACACGGCGGATCCACTCACGAAGGCCATTCCCCAGATACAGTTTGAGAGACTCTTCGGGATGCTCGGTATGAGATACTACAGCAGCTGGCCCTAGTGCAAGTGGGATATTGTTAGTTGTATGTATGCCCTAGAGGCCAATATTGTACAGATTATGTATATTATATTGGATGCTTGGACATATATAGAGATGACTTTCTTGCTCGACATGATAGTATGCTATCTGGTTGCTCTTTATCTTAACATGTACACTAGTCTCTTTATACTGTCTTATAGTTACATGTTGGTAAAGCCCTTAGGATGTGTACTTGACTACCTGGACTATGATGCAGATCATACTAGTGGGGACATGGTAGTCCATAAGTACATCCTTCAAGGTCCCTAGTCGTGGGTGTATCGAGACGGGGCATCGATATACCAGAGTAGACTAGCGTATACGCTTCTCGACCCATGTGATGGGTGATGGATGATCCTATATCCATTGGTGTTTGACATCAGAGTTGGTATACGGGTGCTCAGTGGAGACTGGGTACACTGGACGGACTCGCCGAGAACTCCCAGATGGTATTATACCTCACGTCAGATGGCAGTTCTCAGGTGACACTTGTACAGGTTAGTCTGTAGACCCGAGATCGTCATGGAGTGTTGTGTGATTCCCACTGTGCTTTGATCTCCACCTTACCACGTCCATGAGGGCGTGCAAAACGGTGGTCTTTGGGTACAGTCCCGAGTCACATGGAGGCAATGAGCGATAGGAGGGGTTTCGTCTCTCCCGGTATTGGGGGTTGATGTTGTGCAGTGCTCGATTGGCCGTAACAGGGAAGTCCCTGGCCAGGGCTGATCAGAGATTTGCTGGTAAGTGTTACCAGTAGTTTCTCGACCCGTTACGAGCCTCACATCAGCACGACTTATCGGGTTATTAGGGTCTGACGTTTACCACCCCTAGACTTGATATGCGACATATCAGACGAAGAGACCGGACTGTATGGTAAGTGTTACTGGTCGGATTCGCAGGAGTGTGAGCGGGCTAGCTCGTCGATCTTCTGATCGCTCAATACCCGAGTGGCCGTTACGTTTAGCAGACCGCTTGCGGCTTGTGGGTGCTTGATATGATCATCATCTGCTACCGGCGTATTGACGAGTCTTTAGAGTCCTACACAGAGGTTTCCTGGCTCAAGCGAAACGAAATAGGAGCGCATATGAGATATGTGCAGGACCGAGAATAATGCGTGTATGTGATACCGCATTTCATTCTCGCGATATATGTTTCGAATGGTTATATTCGATATGACCTAGTTATCGAATCATTGATTCGATAAATCGATGCATTGAATACTAGTCGGTTATGTGCGACATGACCGGATCATTGAATCAAGTGTTGATTTAATGATTTAATGTATAATTATATATATTTGATATATTACTTTACATTAACTAGTATTGGTTCACTTTAAACGGATTTTTCTCACTTGATGCACATTGTATATGTGATATGCTTTCGTGCACTTTTTTGTATCATGTTTGATGATACTTGATCATTATGTTAAGTGTATAGAATTAATCCATGGTTAATTTGATAATTAGGCTTTTGCATATTCATTTATTCATTTATTTGTTTATTTATTTATTTGAAATGGATTATGATGAGAATGGTGGCTCTTTTTGTTTTAAGTTGAAGCTTCATGAAGCTTTGACTTTGCTAACCATCCTTATCTTCATGCTTAACCCTAACCCTCTAAAGTGACCATGGTTTATTCTCTACACTTAACCCTAGTTTAGTTATGATAAGTATTTGATTTTCTATTTTCTTTTTATCATAACTTATCATAACTAGCTCATCTTCTTCTTCTCCTTCAAGCTTGCTACAACAATGGCAACTTGAGATCTAGTGAGATAAATCCAATTCTAAAGTGAACCCACCTCCTATTTCTTCACCCTCTACCTCTTGCCAAGTTGTTTTGGGTGTTTACTTCACAAGTTTCACAAGTTTGTGAAGTCGGAGCTTGAGTTTGTGCAACCTCGACGTAGATCGTCTTTGACACAAAGCCGACGACCTATTCCGCTTGTTTTCCCGATGAAGCCGATGATCGAGTCGAGGATTCATGACGGACAGCGAGGACATGACCACGTGGAGCTAAGGAGGCGGAAATCCGGATCTACAAAGGTTGTAGCATCTCAACTTTAGTTAAATAGTTAACTAGTTTTCCGTTTCGCCTAAACATCTAGTTTAAGATCCGTTGTCTAGGGTTTCTCGGCATCAAAATTTTTAAATTGGCATGTTCGATGCCTTGTGAGACCACTATAGGGTGCCTAGGAACCTTTCAACTAGCGTATACGCTTCTCGACCCATGAGATGGGCGATGGATGATCCTATATCCATTGGTGTTTGACATCAGAGATGGTGTACGGGTGCTCAGTGGAGACTGGGTACACTGGACGGACTCGCCGAGAACTCCCAGATGGTATTATACCTCACGTCAGATGGCAGTTCTCAGGTGACACTTGTACAGGTTAGTCTGTAGACCCGAGATCGTCATAGAGTCTTGTGTGATTCCCACTGTGCTTTGATCTCCACCTTACCACGTCCATGAAGGCGTGCAAAACGGTGGTCTTTGGGTACAGTCCCGAGTCACATGGAGGAAATGAGCGATAGGAGGGGTTTCGTCTCTCCCGGTATTGGGGGTTGATGTTGCGCTGTGCTCGATTGGCCGTAACAGGGAAGTCCCTAGCCAGGGTTGATCAGAGATTTGCTGGTAAGTGTTACCAGTAGTTTCTCGACCCGTTATGAGCCTCACATCGGCACGACTTATCGGTTATTGGGGTCTGACGTTTACCACCCCTAGACTTGATATGCGACATATCAGACGAACAGACCGGACTGTACGGTAAGTGTTACTGGTTGGATTCACAGGAGTGTGAGTGGGCTAGCTCGTCGATCTTCTGATCGCTCAATACCCGGATGGCCGTTACGTTTAGCAGACCGCTTGTGGCTTGTGGGTGCTTGATATGAACATCATCTGCTACCGGCGTATTGACGAGTCTTTAGAGTCCTACACAGAGGTTTCCTGGCTCAAGCGAAAAGAAATAGGAGCGCATATGAGATATGTGCGGGACCGAGAATAATGCGTGTATGTGATACCGTATTACATTCTCGCGACGAATGTTTCGATTGGTTGTAAACTATATAACCTAGTTATCGAATCATTGATTCGATAAATCGATACATTGTATACTAGTCGGTTATGTGCGACATGATCGGATCATTGAATCAAGTGTTGATTTAATGATTTAATGTATAATTATATATTTGATATATTACTTTGCATTAACTAGTATTGGTTCATTTTAAAAGGGATTTTCTCACTTGATATGCACATTGTATATGTGATATATTTTGTGTGCACTTGATTGTATCATGTTTGATGATACATACTCACTTGGATTTGTGTAAAGACTTAAACCATGTTTAATGAATGGTTAGGGTTTTATATTTTCACTTTATTATTTATCTTTTCTTTTTGGAGAAATAGATAATAGAAAACAAAATGGTTTCTTTTATCATGAAGCTTGTTGAAGCTTCATGAAGCTTTGACCAAATGACCACTTTGTCTTCTTCTCCAAACCCTAACCACTCATTTAAACTATAGTTATCTCTCTACACTTGACCATGGTTAGAAGATGATAAGTATTGGTTTTATTATTCTTTTTACACAATACTTATCATATTCTATCTTCTTCTTCCTCTTCATCTTCAAGAAAAAGCTTGCCATCATCAAAGGCAACTTGAGCAAAAGTGTGAGAAATCCAATTCTAAAGTGAACCCACCTCCTATTTCTTCACCCTCTACCTCTTGCCAAGTAGTATAGGGTGTTTTCTTCACAAGTTTCACAACTTGGTGAAGTTGGAGCTTGATCTTGTGCAACCTCGACGTAGATCATCTTCGGCATCGTAGCCGACGACTTGTCTGCTTATTTCTCCGATGAAGCCGATGCGAGAGTCCCGGATCCGAGATGGACAGCGAGGGGACAACCATGAGGAGCTAAGGAAGTGGATAACCGGATCTACAAAGGTTGTAGTTTCCTACTTTTAGTTAAGATGTTAACTAGTTTACTGTTTCGCCTAAAATTCTAGTTAACGATCCGTATTAGAGTTTCTCGGCACTTGTAAAAATTAAAATTGGCATGGTTGATGCCTTGTGAGACCTCTTGAGAGTGCCTAGAAACCCTACAGTGGTATCAGAGCCTAGCTAGAGCCTTAGGCGAAGTGTAGACGACGTTTGAAACTCAATCGAACCGAAACCCTAAAAACCAAAATGCTCTCTGGACTTTTTTCAAAAACTGGGTTTTTTCCAGATTAAAAATGCTTAAAAAATTCAGCAGGGAATTCTAAGAATTACGGTGCAAAATTTATCCCATGATCTGTTCAAAGAGCGGTGGAACCGCGGCCGTATGATGACGTCATCCTTCCCTGTTTGCACAGTAACTCCTATTTTATTATGCTGAGTTTTCTGGAAATTTTTAATTTGACTCAAGAATTGAGTATTCTGGGGTTGTATTGGGAATCAAAGATTCGATCGGATTTTCAAATTTTGTCTGTGTGGTTTTCCGGATAATTTTAGAATATGTTAAAAAGTTCGACCGGATATAAATACCCAACTTTTCCCCTGCCGGAAAATATCCAAGTGTTGGATTTTTCCGTGGTTTAAAGACGTTCTAAGTAGTGCAAGTAACGCGATGGTCCCTCTAGAAGACAACAAACCTTAACTCGATTATGTGACCGTCTTGAACTGCCCTTTGAACCTTCGGGTTTTGGGCAGTACGGCGTGCTACATGTGAGGCGTTGGCTTGACCCTTCTACGGCTGGACCGTTGGTACTGAGGCATGAAGTGAATATCTTTGAACCTATTTCATGTGTTGAACAGTTTCGGGAAAACTTGGGTGTTCGAATGTTCGATCGGAAAGTTTAATATTTTCTATTTATCTGGAATGGGATACAATAATTGGAATTCACAAACAGTTATGAGATAACTGAATGAATGTTATAAATCTAGCGGTTTAGTCTCATTTGATATTGAAAAGAGTTTTCGATAATGGGACTAAAATGCGGGGTTTATAATTGTTAGGAATGTGATGTCTAAGTATTTCATTTGATTAGGCATGCGATGTCTAAAGAGATTGCGGATTCCAACTGTTGTAGTTTTACACTTTCTTTTCTGTGACCGTAAGTGTAATATGTGATATCGCCGGTTTCGTTGCTATATGTCAACGACAATTGGGATGCGCATATTTACTTACGTTGATGACATGTGATGTTATGTGTTGCTGGATATGTTATATTGGATTGTCGTGTTTGAATAGCCGGGGGTTTTTATGTGAGATGAGTGTTTTTCATTTTCATTCATGTAAAAACTTGTATGTAATATTTTTTTTAATTTGGGGCACTTCCAGGTTCTGGAAGTTGTCACCTTTTGTATATTATTTACATTTCCGCATTAGGATAGACCCAAGGAGGGGAGCACAAGTAACCGGGTTCTAGGGTCCAGTGGGAGACCATCTCGAGGAGTCGAGTCCGGGTCTCCTAACCCTAGAATTGGTAGGGTTGCTTGCCGCTCTCGTAAGAGTCTAGGGGTATGGGATTGGCTATTCATCACGACCGTGGAATCCGTGTTTTATACTGGCTCGTATTAAAAACACGGACGTCCTAGTATATCCAATGTTTCATATGTTTCTTCTGCTGCGATATCTGTGATGTGATCCTGATGTTCTGTGATGGATACTGTATATAGTATATATGATATATTATATAGACGTTACTTATGTTTTGCATCCGCACTAGCCCTGCCCTGCTCTGTCGTTAGTTACCTAACCTAACGGTGCACGAGGGGACATCCAGGCGAATGCAGATGGTATAAGTGTACGTCGTATTTATCTATGTTGTTTAGGTGACTTAAATGATGGGACTTCATTAATGTGATTAATGAAAGAAAAGAAACCTAAGATGTTGTAGAATCAAATTTTAAATAAAACAGGTAGCTACAGTTCTTGCTTTGCATAGCGGTATATATGATATACCCTGCACCTTATTCGATGAGGAAAGGACCGAGATCCCTTCACCGGGAGTGACTCCTTTAGCAATAACTGGCAGATGCTACACACTCGGTTTGACTTTTGATTGCTTCCATAGTTTCTGCTTTGCACAGTGATATATATGATATATCCCGCACCTCATTCGACGAGGAAAGGGCCGACGATCCCTTCACCGGGAGTGACCCCTTTAGCAAAACTAGAAAAGCCTCAAAATCACTCCATTTCAAAACTTCATTTGATCCTACAACGATATCAAGTTCATTACGCAATAGGTTTTCTGAAAACCTGCGTAGCCCTCCGTCATTTCAGATAAGTACTACTTAGTATTCGTGCTACGGTAGTTTGGCATTCGTCAAGGCGTAGTGTACGGTAGCTAACTAGTATTTATCTGCTTATGCATATGATGCAGATTGGATTAGGGTATTCGTACGGCGTTGTTTGGCATTCGTCAAGGGTCGTGCGGGTGGGTTTAATTCAATCAAGAAATGTACGGGTTGAACTTGACTAGTGGAATAAGGGTTGTTTGGCATTCGTCAAGGTCATAGAACACTAGGGGTAAAATATTATTGGGAATTTCAAGTGTTGAAATTTGCAATGAGATTGCATACCTTCTATGAGATAGTTGGATCCCGATACCCACTGCGAGTAAGAGTTACTCCTGGGAGAGTTTTGCACATTGCAATTAGCCAATCAAGTAGGTGTCTAGAAAGGTGTCAACGAGGTTACGCCTCTGGGAAAATGAGGTTTACATTAATTAGGTTCGTGCGAAAGCACGGGGGACCTCCCTCAAAGTACCGACACTGGCCTGGCTGAAAGATTGGCGAACTTGTAGTGTGTAATTAATCCCGGCTAGTCTTTCCTTTTAGGGTTTGAAGGAAGATTTGATAAAAACCAGTGGGAGCCATCCTGATTAGATAAGATAATAACCAATCTGATCTTGCAAGAGCATACGCTAAAGTGTTTTCTTCTCTCTCTCTCCAGGTAGCGACCATATCATGACCTAATAAAGATAATAATATGGATGTATTGACCGAACCCGCATGTTATACTTTGCAGGGGAACGTTGGACCCGTTCTTTCTTATAAGAGTTATAAGACTGAACAGGGAATAGGAGAATATCTAGATTCTCAAGCCGCCCAAAAGAACATACATGTTGATGCATCTTCTTCGGGTGTGTTAGTTATTGAGAACTGTTTTTCAGTTCACCCTACGTCCTGGGTATTAGATACCGGATCAGGATCCCACATATGTAAGCAGTTACATGGGCTACGGAAAGATAGAGAACTGGGTAAAGGTGATCATTCCGTTCAAGTAGGGAACGGTGCAAATGTTGCAGCCAAAGCAGTTGGCGAATATCACCTAGTATTACCAAGTGGTGATACAATGATTCTGAATGAGTGCTATTATATATCGAACATGATGTGCAACATTATATCAGTTTCTTTATTGAGTAAAGAAGGATATAATTTTGTAGTACAGGATAATGTTATGAACATATTCCTAAATCAAAAGTTGATTGCATCAGGCTCGTTACATAATGGCATATTCATTCTAAATCAAAATACAGTCCTCAATATACAAAACACACACAAGAGGAAAAGTTCAGAAATGAACGAATCCTACTTGTGGCATTGTAGACTTGGTCATATCAATGCGACACGACTGGCTAAGTTACATAAGGATGGTTATTTGAATCCGTTCGAATTATCATCTTATGATACTTGCCATTCATGTCTCAAAGGAAAAATGACCAAAGCTCCGTTTAGTGGACACGGAGAAAGATTTACTGAACTCTTAGGACTGGTACATAGTGATGTATGCGGTCCCATGTCTACCCATGCCAGGAACGGTTCTTCCTACTTCATTACATTCACTGACGATCTCTCTCGATACGGGCATGTGTTCCTATTGAAACACAAGTTTGAAGCTTTTGAGAAATTCAGAGAATATAAGCAAGAAGTAGAGAACCAAACGGGCAAAAGTATTAAGATCCTTCGATCTGATCGAGGAGGAGAATACTTGAGCAATGAGTTCCAAGATTATTTAAAAGAGAATGGGATTCTCTCTCAGCTTACTCCACCTTATACACCACAGCATAACGGTGTATCGGAACGAAGGAATCGCACCCTATTAGATATGGTGCGTTCAATGATGAGTACAGCTGAGTTACCTATTTCCTTCTGGGGGTATGTGCTTGAGACAGCCATACACCTATTGAATATGGCTCCTACCAAATCAGTGCCTACCACTCCATATGAGATATGGAAAGGGAAGAAACCATCTCTTAAGTATGTAAAGATATGGGGTTGTCCAGCCTATGTCAAAAGACAAAATCCGGACAAACTCGAGGCAAGATCAGTCTTATGTAAGTTTGTAGGATATCCCAAAAATTCACAAGGGTATATCTTCTACCACCCCAAGGAACAAAAGGTGTTTGTTTCTCGACATGCCACTTTCTTAGAAAAAGGTTTTCTTATGAAACAGATTAGTGGCATTGAGGTAGAACTGGAAGAGGTTCCAGCAACACAAACTATAACTGAAGAATTGGTAGGACCAGAGGATTCAGTAGTACCCGACGAACCC
Organism: Agapanthus africanus; assembly: GCA_030015575.1. Classification (NCBI taxonomy): domain Eukaryota; kingdom Viridiplantae; phylum Streptophyta; class Magnoliopsida; order Asparagales; family Amaryllidaceae; genus Agapanthus; species Agapanthus africanus. The sequence goes on from JASDDO010000029.1 coordinate 363,461,375, forward strand.
CAGCCTCTCCGCCGATCTAGCAGGGTTTCTCGTCCACCTGAGAGATACTACGGTTTTCTCATTGACGGTGGAAGCGAAGATTGCATCATGGAGGATGATGACCCAACTAGTTTCAAGCAGGCCATCACGAGTAGGGACTCAGTGAAATGGCTGGATGCTATGCGGTCCGAGATGGAATCCATGTACACCAACAAAGTATGGACTTTGGATGTTGCTCCTGAAGGGGTAAAACCCATCGGGAGCAAGTGGATCTTCAAGAAAAAACTTGGTGTAGATGGGAAAGTGGAGACTTTCAAAGCTAGACTTGTAGCAAAGGGTTTTCGTCAAAGACCAGGTGTGGACTATGACGAAACCTTTTCTCCAGTGGCTATGCTTAAATCCATCCGGATCATGCTTGCCATCGCTGCGTATCATGACTACGAAATCTGGCAAATGGATGTTAAAACCGCTTTTCTAAATGGTGATTTAGAAGAGTGCGTGTACATGACTCAGCCAGAGGGCTTCGTAGACAGTGGGAGCAGCGGGAAGGTATGCAAGCTGCTTAAATCCATTTATGGATTAAAGCAAGCATCGCGGAGTTGGAACATCTGCTTTGACGTTGTTATCAAAGAGTTTGATTTCGTCAAAAACCCAGATGAACCTTGTATCTACAAGAAGGTAGCAGAGAGTAAGGTGGTCTTCCTCGTATTGTACGTGGATGACATACTCTTGATAGGAAATGATATTCCTATGCTGCAATCGGTCAAGCTCTTCTTATCACAAAGATTCTCGATGAAAGATCTTGGTGATGCCTCCTGCATATTGGGAATCAGGATCTATAGAGATAGATCCAAACGGATATTGGGATTGTCCCAATCCAGGTACATTGACACCATACTAAAGAGGTTTAGTATGGAAGAATCCAAGCGTGGGAATTTGCCCACGATCTCTGGAGTCACTCTCTCCAAAGAGATGTCTCCCAAGACTGATTTGGAGAGAGCTCGCATGCAAGGGATACCCTATGCTTCGGCTGTAGGCTCTATCATGTACGCGATGCTATGTACCAGACCCGATGTAGCAAACTCACTAAGTGTAGTGAGCAGGTATCAAGCTGATCCTGGAGAGAGTCACTGGACAGCTGTGAAGAGCATTCTCAAGTACTTACGAAGGACTAAAGAGATGCTCTTAGTGTATGGTAACGGAGAACTCCAAGTACAGTCCTTTACCGATTCGAGCTTCCAGAGTGATAAGAACGACTCTAAGTCGCAGTCGGGATTTGTCTTTACCCTTTACAGAGGGGCGGTTAGCTGGAAGAGTTTCAAGCAGGAAACCATGGCAGACTCGACGATGGAGGCTGAATACATCGCTGCCAACGATGCTGCCAAAGAAGCTGTCTGGATCAAGAAGTTCATTACTGAACTTGGTGTGGTTCCATCCATTGAGCATCCAATACCTTTGTATTGCGATAACAATGGAGCGGTGGCTTTAGCCAAGGAACCCAGGTCCCATCAGTGATCCAGGCATATTCTGAGGCAGTATCACCTGATCCGGGAGATAGTTGATCGCCGGGAGATCGAGGTCAGGAGGGTTGACATGAAGAACAACACGGCGGATCCACTCACGAAGGCCATTCCCTAGATACAGTTTGAGAGACTCTTCGGGATGCTCGGTATGCGATACTACAGCAGCTGGCCCTAGTGTAAGTGGGAGATTGTTAGTTGTATGTATGCCCTAAAGGCCAGTATTGTACAGATGATGTATATTATATTGGATGCTTGGACATATATAGAGATTACTTTCTTGCTCGATATGATAGTATGCTATCTGGTTACACTTTATCTTAACATGTACACTAGTCTCTTTATACTGTCTTATAGTTACATGTTGGTAAGCCCTTAGGATGTGTACTTGACTACCTGGACTATGATGCAGATCATACTAGTGGGGATATGGTAGTCCATAAGTACATCCTTCAAGGTCCCTAGTCGTGGGTGTATCGAGACGGGGCATCGATATACCAGTGTAGACTAGCGAATACGCTTCTCGACCCATGAGATGGGCGATGGATGATCCCATATCCATTGGTGTTTGACATCAGAGATGGTGTACGGGTGCTCAGTGGCGACTGGATACACTGGACGGACTCGCCGAGAACTCCCAGATGGTATTATACCTCACGTCAGATGGCAGTTCTCAGGTGACACTTGTACAGGTTAGTCTGTAGACCCGAGATCGTCATAGAGTCTTGTGTGATTCCCACTGTGCTTTGATCTCCACCTTACCACGTCCATGAGGGCATGCAAAACGGTGGTCTTTGGGTACAGTCCCGAGTCACATGGAGGCAATGAGCGATAGGAGGGGTTTCGTCTTTCCCGGTATTGGGGGTTGATGTTGCGCTGTGCTCGATTGGCCGTAACAGGGAAGTCCTTGGCCAGGGCTGATCAAAGATTTGCTGGTAAGTGTTACCAGTAGTTTCTCGACCCGTTATGAGCCTCACATCGGCACGACTTATCGGTTATTGGGGTCTGACGTTTACCACCCCTAGACTTGATATGCGACATATCAGACGAACAAACCGGACTGTACGGTAAGTGTTACTGGTTGGATTCACAGGAGTGTGAGCGGGCTAGCTCGTCGATCTTCTGATCGCTCAATACCCGGATGGCCGTTACGTTTAGCAGACCGCTTGCGGCTTGTGGGTGCTTGATATGATCATCATCTGCTACCGGCGTATTGACGAGTCTTTAGAGTCCTACACAGAGGTTTCCTGGCTCAAGCGAAACGAAATAGGAGCGCATATGAGATATGTGCGGGACCGAGAATAATGCGTGTATATGATACCGTATTACATTCTCGCGACGAATGTTTCGATTGGTTGTATACGATATAACCTAGTTATCGAATCATTGATTCGATAAATCGATACATTGTATACTAGTCGGTTATGTGCGACATGACCGGATTATTGAATCAAGTGTTGATTTAATGATTTAATGTACAATTATATATTTGATATATTACTTTGCATTAACTAGTATTGGTTCATTTTAAAAGGGATTTTCTCACTTGATATGCGCATTGTATATGTGATATATTTTGTGTGCACTTGATTGTATCATGTTTGATGATACATACTCACTTGGATTTGTGTAAAGACTTAAACCATGTTTAATGAATGGTTAGGGTTTCATATTTTCACTTTATTATTTATCTTTTCTTTTTGGAGAAATAGATAATAGAAAACAAAATGGTTTCTTTTATCATGAAGCTTGTTGAAGCTTCATGAAGCTTTGACCAAATGACCACTTTGTCTTCTTCTCCAAACCCTAACCACTCATCTAAACTATAGTTATCTCTCTACACTTGACCATGGTTAGAAGATGATAAGTATTGGTTTTATTATTCTTTTTATACAATACTTATCATATTCTATCTTCTTCTTCCTCTTCATCTTCAAGAAAAAGCTTGCCATCATCAATGGCAACTTGAGCAAAAGTGTGAGAAATCCAATTCTAAAGTGAACCCACCTCCTATTTCTTCACCCTCTACCTCTTGCCAAGTAGTATAGGGTGTTTTCTTCACAAGTTTCACAACTTGGTGAAGTTGGAGCTTGATCTTGTGCAACCTCGACGTAGATCATCTTCGGCATCGTAGCCGACGACTTGTCCGCTTATTTCTCCGATGAAGCCGATGCAAGAGTCCCGGATCTGAGATGGACAGCGAGGGGACAACCACGAGGAGCTAAGGAAGTGGATAACCGGATCTACAAAGGTTGTAGTTTCCTACTTTTAGTTAAGATGTTAACTAGTTTACTGTTTCGCCTAAAATTCTAGTTAACGATCCGTATTAGAGTTTCTCGGCACTTGTAAAAATTAAAATTGGCATGGTTGATGACTTGTGAGACCTCTTGAGAGTGCCTTGAAACCCTACAAGAGGCTGTTGGTTTGGTAGTGGACGACCTGTTGAAAGGGGCCGTCGTGGCAGTGAGCCGATCGAAGACCGACTTCTTGTTTGCTTCTGGTGCAGGCATTGGCATGGTGAAGCTTGCGGGCGGGATCATGGTCCCGAAGAAAAGGCCGGTGGTGGCTTGGGTCACCCGTTCTACCGGTAGGGCAAGAATGGAGGTCGCTTGAGGCCCATATGCTACACCTCCAGGTGAGGTGGAGCGTCGGCTGCATTGGCACTTCGAGCAGTTCGAGCAGTTAGAGGCCATCAATGCTTGATTTCTGCGCCAGGCAAAAGACCAAGTCTCAGTAACTTGAAATCCAAAGGCAACCATTAACAAACCGCGATTCGTTCGCGAAGACGACACACGAAATGTGGAGTGGAAAGAGGAAAAGGTCCCACCGGGCGTGCCAGAATCTGTTCCCCTCCGAACGGCGGCCAAGACATGGATGTCTTGTCCGAGATTCGGGGCAGATGCTAATTGGTGCTATCCGTCTACCTCTCCGAAGATGCCAAGTTGATTTATGGCACCATGTATCGAAGGTTTAAACGGATGCGTCCGATGTAGCAGACTTTGTCAGATTCCCCCTCGCTTGAGGGTTTTTTTTATTGTGGGGACGCTCTTCCCTGCAGGCGCAAGCCCCTGCAGTTAATTACGCTACCGCATTGCGGTAACAACTTTCTCCTTCTCCAGATGATCACTTCGTGTCGTGGGTGTTTGTTTTGTGTTCGGTTGCCCGTGGATTGCATACGAAGACTGAGTTATGTCGTCGCCCGTAGGACGTGGATTAGTCCAAATCCGTATTTTCTTAGATTTCGGTTTGGGGTTTTGGTTTGAGGATACATTTGCCATATTTGAGGCTAAGATCAACTCAAACGTTTGTTAAGGATTCGTTAGTCCAATTTGAGACTAAGATCAACTTAACGGGATCGTTTAGATCCGACAAAAGAGCAATTGGCTCTATTGTTCCAGTTTAGGGACATAGGGGTCCATTACATGTATGGCCGTCGGGACCCATCACCTCTCTGACGACGTTGAAGGATTACAACGACAGATGTCAGAGGAGTTCAGAGATGTACCCTTGAGCCAAAGTTGATTGGGGGATCTAGAGTCCAATTTGGGACTAAAGTCTGTTTGAAGGTTTAAGGACACGTTAGCCATATTTGAGGCTAAGATCAACTTAAACGGGATCGTTTAGATCCGATAAAAGAGCATTTGGGCTCTATTGTTCCAGTTTAGGGACATGGCGGTCCATTGCCAGTTTAGGGACGTGGTGGTCCAAGTTCCAGTTTAGGGACGTGGTGGTCCAAGTTCCAGTTTAGGGACGTGGTGGTCCATCATTCCCGTTTTGGGGACAAATGTTAGTTTAAGGATGTATTAGTCTATGAGTTTAAGGACCCTACAGTCCGTATTAATGTGTGGTTGTCGGGACCCGTCACCTCTCTGAAGACGTTGAAGGATTACAACGACAAATATCAGAGGAGTTCAGAGATGTACCCTTGAACCAATGAGTTGGTTGAAAGAGCAGATGTGCTCAGTTCAAGATGATTTGAGGACTTATGGCCAGTTTGGGCTAAGTCCAATTATGTTTGAAATATTGGCCCTTTGGGCCATTAGACATTTGTCTGGGTTCAGCCCCTCATCATTCAGCAGTGCTAAACAGAGGTTTGGGGGTTCTGACAACATTTTGTCTTTTATTAGGCACTGACCATTCATCATAGCTTTGGAGTTTACTTTGAATGTCATGTAAAATGATCAAGTTTGGAAAACAAGGGTATATTTGGAGTTCAATCAAAGGGGAATCCTGCCTTCGGAAAAACTTAGCCATTTTGGGCTAGGTTGGTTTTGAAATAGTGTTAACACTAGAAGGTATTTGACGATCACGTGTTCCCGCGTGATGCGCTTTAAAAATAGTGTTAAACACTAAAAAGGGATGGTCACGTGGGGTCACGTGAGGTGCCTGATATTGGGCCGAAACTCCTTTCTTCGTCCTGCCATTAGGTGTTAAACACTTTCATTTTTATTTTAGAGTATCACGTGTTGGCACGTGATGGGGATCTGTGCGCCAATTGTTAAAGCATTTGCTGAGGGGTCACGTGATAACACGTGAGAGCGCCCACAGCTTTCATTTCCTTTGCTTTTTCTTTCTGCGTTTTGGGAGTCACGTGGGAGCACGTGAGGCATTGCCTCAAAGCTTCTTCCTTTTTATTTTTGGGGATCTTTCTAGGGGTCACGTGGGGACACGTGACCCTGGTTTTATTCCTTCTTTTCTGATCACTGCGGATTGGGGTCACGTGTCATCACGTGACCAATATTCTTTATGTGCATGGAGATCTTTCAAGTCCCTTTATTTTAAGAATTAAATTCTCTGTAGGGTTAAACCCTAATTTTGTTTTGGAGGAATTAAATCCCTATTGTGAAAGAATTAAATTCTTATTTAGGGTAAAACCCTAATTTCTTTTTAAAGGAATTAAATTCCCAGATATGCAAAAGAATTAAATTCTTGATTAGGGTTAAACCCCAGTTTCATTTTAGGAGGAATTAAATTCCTGTGAGTTTGGGAGAATTAAATTCTCAAAACTCAATTCCCCTTCTAAGTTTAGGATCTGCATGGCAGGATCTCGACCCGATGAGAATTAAATTCTCATCCTATGGGGAGATGTGCTCTGTACAGATCTTCAACCAGAAGAAGAACTAAGTTCTTTATTTGCAGAAGAGTTAAACTCTTAAATTTTGAGAATTAAATTCTCTTTTTGAAGTTGATCTTTTTCTCTTTTCTCACCTAGGGTTTTCTTTGTTGAGAATTAAATTCTCCTTCTTTTCTTCCCTCTTGAGAATTAAATTCTCCTCTCTCTGTTTTTCTCTCCCAAAAAAGTAGATCCCCCTCTCTTCTTTTCTTGGCTCCTATTTATAGGAGAAGAAAAAGAATCAATTTGTTTAGCAAATCTCTCATTGAAAGATTTGATTTGTTTTCATATTTAATATGAGCCTTTAGATCATTCAGTGAATTTTATTCACCGTTGGATTTTAAATCCAAAACATATTCTGTTTGTTATTTCGGTGAGATTTGGGGAAATCTTTCCTTGTCTAGGATTTTTCCATAAATTGTTGATATTTAATCACCCATGGATCTTTAATCCAACGGTCCCCATAATCCTTTTCCATTTGGAAAGATTTAGAAGCTTTTAGAATTTAATTCTATTAACTGTAAGGCTTTCGAAACCTGTCGCGTACTGGCACGTGACCCTTGGTCACGTGTGAGCACGTGACCCCCAATTGAGTTCTTTAACGGCCGCTTGTTTATGCTTCAGTTTAAACCATCACGTGTCAACACGTGACCATTGGTCACGTGTGAGCACGTGATACCTCATTGAGGTATCTTCTGATTTTTAATCAGGGAACAGATTTTAGAATTTAATTCTATTCATTATTTTAGAGGCCTTAAGAGCCCATCACGTGTCTGCACGTGACCCATGGTCACGTGTGAGCACGTGATTCCCCATTGGGGTCTTTTTTTTGAGTTTTTATTATATCTTTTAACTCCTCCAGCAGATTCTTAAAGGTCCATCACGTGTGGACACGTGATACCTTATAACTTTTGATCCCGGATGAATTATGAGACCCATAATATATCAAATCGAAGGGTTTTTCAAGATGCTTCCAATACCGTTAGAATTTAATAGTTTCTCCTTCGGGAGTTTATCAAAATACAAGCCGGAAGATACTGGTTCGCATTTCCTTAAGCGTATCGCTGCCATTTGATACCTTGGACTCATTTGCGCAGAAATTTTTGGCGGGAACAATCTTTAAACTCATGGACTATAATGTGCTTAAATCCAATGGACCGCAATGTCCCTAAACTAAACTCTATGGACTATGATGTCCTTAAATCCAATGGACCGTAACATCCCTAAACTAAAACGATAGAACCCAAATGCTCTTTTGTTGGATCAAAAATGATCCTGAACCCCCGTTGAGCAGATCTTAGTCTAAAATTAGACTAACGTATCCTTAACAAATATTTAAGTCGATCTTAATCTCAAACGAGATTAACGAGCCTTAAAACAAACCAAACCCAAATCTAAGAAAATACGGATTTGGACTAATCCCCGCCCTACAGGCGATAACATAAATTAGTCTTCGTTTACAATCCACGGGCAACCTAAAACAAAACAAATACACACGAAACGAAGTGAACATCTGGAGAAGGAGAAAGTAGTTATCGCTACACGGTAACTTAATTAACTGCAGAGGCTTACGCTTGCAGGGAAGAGCATCCCTACAATCAAAAACCCTTCACAATGAAGGGGAATCTGACGAAGTCTGCTACAACGGCCGCATCCGTCTAAACCTTCGATACACAGTGCTATAAATCAACTTGGCATCTTTGTAGAGGTGGACGGATAAAACCAAATAGCATCTGCCCCCCAAAATTCAGGCCACATGTCCTAACGTCTCGGTCGCGTCTTTCGACGGTAAACAGATTCTGGCATGCCCGGTGGGACCTTTTCCTCTTTCCACTCCACACTTCGTGTGTCGTGTTTCGCGAACAAATCAAGGTATGCTATGGTTGCCTGTGGATTCGAGGTGCTAAGATTTGGTGTCTTGCTCCTGTACATAGAAAAGAAGATCAATGGCTTTCAGCTGCACCAACTGCGACAACAACTCCCGTTCCGTTCCGTCCGGAGGAGTGACTTATGGGCCCCAAGCGGCCTCCATCTTCGTAATGCCAGTGGAACAGGTGACACAGGCCACCACTGGATTGTTCTTTAGGACCATGCTCCCGTCAATGAGCTTCAACGCTTCAATACCATCATAAGAGGCTCTAAAGAAGTCGGTCTTCGATCGGCTTACAACTACCACGACCCCTCTCAACAGGTCGTCCAATTCCAACATCTCAGTCTTCAACCGGCTGAGCCAAAGCTTCAGTGGGCCTGCAAAGAGGCTCGCGATACCAGAGAAGGCTATCCCAAAAAGGATAGTGCTCTCGATTCCTACTGCGGGTGAGGTCGTTACAAGTGCTTCCCCTACCCGAAAGTCAGTTTTCGACAGGTTGGACGTTTCTTCTCAGCGGACGTCAGTCTTCGATAGGCTGGCACCAACAACAGCCCTTCACCAGAACAGGGGGCATGATGAAGCCACCCCCTAACTGAGCCATTCCCATCTGCAAGACATGCTCGACGTCGCCACTGGCGCCGAGTGAGGAAAACTGGGGGCAGCTCTCCCTCTGGACTGACTCCACCATCTCTAATGGTGGAAATTGACTCTGCTGTTCCAACTAGGAACAGCTTTGAGCTACTCAGGAGGGTGCGCAAGAACTCTCCAACTGCCATGTTGAAAAAGTCTCCTCCACCTGTGGAGAACGTTAAAAAGGTGAAGCCGGAATAGCCGCCTCAGTGGCTGTCCTAAAAAATCCATAGGGTCTGGCGAAGAGTCCAAGACTCTGTGATCGACAAAGACTACTCCCGCCAATAGAAGAAAATAAAGGTTTGGCAAGAGGAGGACCATCCCGCCGCCATGCTACGGAAGGTGTCGTCTGCAACAGCCCCCTCAACTTCGACTGCCCATAAAAGGAGAAGGTCGGAGAAGATCCATGTGTCTACGAAAAATCTCAAAGGCGATGAATCCAAACGCCCTAAGTCTGGGGGCATGGTAGTGCACACCGTCTACATGGCTTCCGGAAAAGAGGAAAGCCATACTTCTACGGGTCATCGACCGCTCACACGGTCTGTGACGAAAACTCGGGAGCAGCAACAGAAACTCCAGGAGATGCTGACGAAGATGGCCGCACTCACTGGGCAAAAGGAAAGCCCGGAGGTATCGTCCGATCAACGCCAGGAGCAGGAAACCAACACCGAGTTCCTCCAAAGAATGGTCGAAAAGAAAGATAAAGAGGCCGTAGAACAAGCGGCTAACATAAAACAAATGGCGCTCCTGTTCCAAGATATAGTGGGCATGATGATTCAGCCGGACCCTCCAGCCAAAGATCCCCCAATAATCATTGAAGACGGCAGAGGGGAAACATCAAACCCTCTTCCGGCTTTATCAGCAGCCAGAGAGGAGACGATCTCAAAAGCTACACTTGATGACTACATAGCTCAACAAATACGAGCTCATCAGGCAAATGAAGCAACTGGCCAAGTCGTCAAAACTGGGCGACCTTATCCAAGCTGGTACGATCAAATTAAGTACCCACCAGGATACACGATCCCTAAATTTCATGTGTATAAGGGGACGGGCAATCCCTATCAGCACATCGCTTAGTTCAGGGCTCTATGCAGCAATACTGGAGGTGGTGACAAACTGCTACTTCGACAGTTCGTCAGCAGCCTAGCAGAGACAACTTTTGAATGGTACTCGGAGCTTCCGAATGATTCTATCAAAACATTTACAGAAATGGAGTTGCTATTCACCCAGCGTTTCGCAAGCGCTAGTGAGCGCACCCCGATCACGGCATTGATCAATGCCAGGGTGAAACCAGGAGAGACATGGGTCCAGTATCCAATTCGGTGGCGGAACCTATGGTCGAGATGCGAACAACGCATAGAAGAAGCTCCTGCCGTGGGCATGTTCATGGGGACCCTTGATTCGCAGGCAACTATATCCCAATTCATGATGTTCTTCAAGCCGACCACTTTCCAAGCCTTGATTGACAAGCTGGCCTAAATGGACCAGATGGGCCATAGACCGCCCTCCTCGAAAACGGCAAAGGAAAACGACCTTCGTCGCCAACGCTCAACAATAACTGAGTGATCTAAAACCAGCTGCTCGCCAAAACGATAAATAGTGATCACTCGAAGAAAAGCCAAGACGTCCTTACTCATTCCCTCGGGATAAATGAGAAGACTGTTCGAACTGGCGGTGCGTAACAAGCTCATTACTCTGTCAGATCCGAGATGCCCACTACAACCGGGTGACGTAAACAATCCCAATTACTGCCCCTACCACCGAATATTGGGCCACCCAATCGAAGAACGCTTCGTCTTCAAAAACTGGATTGAGGACCAGTACCAACAAGGCGAATTCGCGCTCTCTGAAAACTGGAGGGTAAACCCCCATAACCGCACACTCCTAAAATGGTGGACACGCCAGGGGCATCATGCTCATTATAGAGGAATCTCCATGGGAAGTTATTCTTTCGGCTAAGACCAAAAGAATGCTGAAGGATCTCCAAGCATGCCCGGCAATCAGGTGGAAAAGCCCGCTAGAGCCAGAAATCATTGAACGAATGCTGAAACCGCACCCAATATCGGGAGTTGGTAGCGATGGGCAAAATACCTAGGTCCAGCCGTCGAAATCTTCGAAAAAGAAAAAGAAGACCAAAAAGCCCGCGCAGTCCGATGACAAACGCACGGATTTGCAAAGGCATATTGAAGCACTGGAGGAATATAACCAGAAGGCGCGAACCCCGGTCACACTCCAAGAGTTTCTCAACCATATCCTTGAGAGCGGAGATAACGATAATGATGAGGGAGAAGACTCGCCAGAAGAACTCGAGGATTATATAGCAAGTTGTCACATGATCTCTCATTCATCTCTAAATGAAGAAGAAGCTCACTTGGCATTAGAAGATAACATAGAAGAGCTGGGGGCAAGATTGGTACCAAAATTCTTGGAACCGTCAGACGAGATGATTGACATGCTGCTGGACAAAGCCCGTCATAAGAGCAAAGTTGATCAAGAGCGTGAAATGGCCATATTCAAAAGGGCCATGCGTCGGCATCAAGTGAAAGAAGTCATGGTAGGGATGAGTCGCAAAGCACCCTAACTAGGTCGAAGCACGCCCGCGGCAGACAAAAACAGGCTTAAGACAAGGAAACGGTTCGCTAAAACCCTGTCAACAGGAATGAAGCTGCCATCTTTCAAAGGAAATACTCCTGGCGGTATACACCTTGACGAAGCTGATGCACATCCTAACTACTGCTTATACCATCAAAGGATTGCACACCCTACCAAAGAATGCATGGCCTTTAAAAAGTGGTGGTAGGGATACGTTGCTCACCGACAACATTTCAAGCGGATGAAGTGCAAAACTCGTTGGGAGCAGAGAAACACGACAGATGCGCATAAAAAAACTGCCGGCAACTGTCACATGGTTGATACCAGGGGATCGCAAGTTCTCACCTTCAGAAGCGATTCTGACGAAGAAGTAGCCATCGGCTCTCTCTTCGAAGAGCCGACCTCAGGAAAGGATGAAGAGGTAAAGAACTGTGAGAACATTCAGCGGCGTAATCGTACATTGCCTAAAAAGAATCTCAGACCCACAAACAAGGGGTCAAACAAAAAAGATAAGGGGAAGGAAAAGGTCCCTGAGGATATCGCCCTCGATGATCGATTCGTCGAAGAGCTGGCAGCCAAGGACCCGCCCAAGAAAAACAAAGTGGACTACAATGTCCTAGCATACCTGAGAAAGATACCCTCACAGCTAAGCGTTTTGAATGCCCTTCTGTTGTCTAAAGAGACGTGAGATTCTCTGATCAAGGCATTACAAGAGCCCGAGCAGTTTCAAGCTTTCCTTGCCGAAGAAAAGATGAAGGACGAGCTGGAAGAAGTGCACATAGCTGACATCACTTTCAGCGATGAAGACCTCCTCCTCGGAACGTGCGAGCACAACCGTCCCATGTATGTCACCGGGTATTGCCATGACATCAAGATAGGGAAGATCTTAGTTGACAACGGGTCCTCGGTCAACCTCCTAAATGTGAGGGTGCTAAAAGAAATTTGCATGAGCGTTCAGCACCTCGCTCGGGATAAAATCACAATCTTCGGATTTGACTCCTAGTCATCACGGACGCTCGGGTCTGTAATACTGACGTTACGCTTTGGTCTGCTCATCACTGACGTCAAATTTCATGTCATTGACGCCAAGACCTGCTACAACACTTTGCTCGGCAGACCTTGGTTACACGAATACAACATCATCCCTTCTACACAACATCAGAGTATGAAGTATTTCAAAGATGGTCTCGAGTATACCGTGACGGGGGAACTGAACCCATTTTCCGTAAACGAAGTCCGAAAGTACAAAGATGCAAAATATTTCCTACCAGACTTTGAAGACACGGAAAGGTGCCATAAACCGGAGAATAAGCAAAAAGCTATCACCACTATTCCGGTATTCGGGAGCGATACTGAGAAAGAAGAAGAGATAGTCTATTCGGGCCGCCCTAATGCAACAAGCCGGGACCATCTACCCCTATTCTGGTCTTTGGCAGTGACTCTGAACATGAAGTCAACGCAGTGTTCTCGGTCCGTCCATCAATGCAGGCCCTCACTAGAGATGATAAGAGTTTGCAAATCGCCATGGTTCCACGGCAGCACTACAGGGAACTTGATGCGCTTGAGACTTATAGTGTGCAAGAGCTGCAGACATTCTATGTCCTGCCGAGGCGAAGAGGTGAAAAGGTGATCCAATTCTATCAGTCCACGGAAACTAAAGTCGCAAGAGAAGTCTGGCGTGGTGCCGAACTTGCGCTTGACAGTCTCCAACTAATCCGTCTACCCAGATACTACGCAGAGAGATTGAAAAGGTTATTAAGATGCCAAGGCATACCTTTCAAACAGACTGCGTGACAGGCCCAATTCTACAACAGGATCTGGAACGTCTCTGGAACTCAGCGAAAATTGCTCAACAGAAAAATGGAAACGATTGGGCTTGGATGAATAAAAGGATGCTCTTTTAAAAGATGCTGACGCTAAACCAGAACGCGGTCCTGCCATAAAAATGCCGAGTCAGTCGTTTGAAGAACAGATGGACAAGCTAGTGAAGGAAGCGAGTCAAAGGGTTCGGAACGACCACAGCCGTGAAATGGCCATTTACGAGAAAGCCAAGACGTAACGCCTCCTTCAGCAGGCTACAGAGACAATGCCCTTCACCGTCAGCCCGCCATGCATTCCCAAAATAGGAAAAAGGCCCGACGCGGAGGCAAAAACAAGTTAAAGAACGGAAAAAACGTTCGATAGCGGCAAAACGGATCCAAAAGGCCACGCGATCGAGAAAAGGTCAACCGTAGTCCGTCTCTTATGAAAAAGATGGGTCGAGCGTATTCTTTCCCTCGAGACAGGACAAGGAGAATCTTTGACCTTGTCATGAAACATCAGATGATAACACTCCCGGATTCTAAGCACCCCGAACAAGCAAACGAGGTCTGTCACCCGGATTATTGCTCCTATCACCGAGTGATAGAACATCCTCTTGAAGACTGCTTTGTTGGATATATGTATGCCCTAGAGGCCATTATATGTATAGTGGATGCTTGGACATGTATATATGTATATTTGATATATGACTTTCTTGCTCGACATGATAGTATGCTATCTGGTTTTACTTTATCTGACATGTTTACTTGATACTGTTCATTTGATACATGTTGATAAAGCCCTGAGGATATATGCTTGACTTCATGGCTATGATGGAGATCATACTAGTGGGGCATGTATAGTCTATAAGCATATCCTTAAATGTTCCTAGTCATAGGTATATCGAGATAGGGCATCGATATTCCAGAGTAGACTAGTGTATACATTTCTTGACCCATATGATGGGCGATGGATGATCCCATATCCATTGGTGTTGTGACATCGAAGATTGTATACGGGTGCTCAGTGGAGACTGGGTACACTGAACGAACTCACCGAGAATTTCTATATGGTATTATATCTATCGTCGGATAGCCGTTCTCTGGTGACACTGGTACAGGTTAGTCTGTAGACCCGAGATTGTCATAGAGTCTTTTGTGTTCTCCAACTGTACTTTGATTTCCACCCTACCACGGCTCTACTGAGTCGTGCAAACAGGTGGCTTTTAGGTATAGTCCCGAGACACATGGAGACGGTGAGCGATAGGAGGGGTTTCGTCTCTCCCGGTATTGGGAGTTAATGTTGTGCAATGTGCGATTGGCTCTGACTTAAAGTCCCTGGCCAGGGCTGATGAGATTTACTGATAAGTGTTATCAGTAGTTTCTCGATCGGTCATAGACCATATCGACATGACTTATTGAGTTATTAGAGCTCGACGATTCCATCCCTAGACTTGATATGCAGTATATCAGACGAAGAGACCGGACTGTACAGTAAGTGTTGCCAATGGCTCGACGGGAGTTTTGACGGGTTCGCTTGTTTTTCTTCTGATCGCTCAATACCCGGGTGGCCGTTACGTTTAGCTGACCGCTTGTGACTTGTAGGTGTTTTGATATGATCATCATCTACTGCCGGCGTATTGATGAGTCTTAGAGTCCCACACAGGATTTTTCTAGCTCGGGCGAAATGATGTGGTGTGCATATGTGATATGCACAGGAGCTCGATTAAATACGAATATGTAATACCGTATTTTAATCGGACGTTCAATATTGGTCGGGTCGCATTTGATGTGACCGATTTATTAAATCAAGTGTTGATTTAATATTATCTTTTAGCTCACTTTTAATTAACCCTTTTCTTTTGGATGTATGCATGTATGTTCACACATACACATGATGATGTGCATGCACACATACACACATACATATATGTCATGGTTGATGATACAAAGGAGATGGCAATGCAAGACTTACATAGTTCAAAAATATCTAGATTTTTGTTAATGAATTAAAGGAAAAAGGAAATTAGCATAATGACTCATTTTCTACACATTTCTTCTTTGACCATTGACTTTAACCATGATTTAATTTCCTTTGTTCTTTAACCCATCTACAAAATATCTAGATATTTAGTTAACTATAGTTATATTTGAGAATGTCTCATATATATTCTTTTCTTTTTTCTTTTAGAAATAAGTTTTCATTATTATTCACAAAAGCTTTTCCCATCTTCACCTTCCTCCTTCTCCAAGCTCTCTTGAGTTTTGTTTTGAGTGAGGAACTTAAAAAGAAAGGATTTTTAAGTGAGTTTACCAACTACACAACCATTCTACACTACCCTAGACCTTTAGTGTAGAGTGTTTGCTTCATTTTGTGAAGCTAAGAGCTTGATCTAGGAATCTCCGGGTGGATCATCATAGACAACGAAGGACCTCGAACGGAGTCGTTCCAAACCTTGTGCAAAGTCGTAGGAGTCTTCAAGACCGAAGGAGTTGGCTACAAAGGTTGTATTTCCTTTTCCTTTAGTTTAGACTTCATATAATGATGTTATTACCCTAATCTCTAGTTACGATTCATAGTTCGTTTATAATAGCCCTCTTTAAAATGAAAGTTCATTACTTTATGATGCTGCAACCTTACTAGAGACGCTACTACACACCAACATGCTTCACCTTCAAAAACTGGGTCGAAGACCAATATCAACTCGGCAAATTCGCTCTATCCAACAGTTGGAGGGTAGCCCCACCGCAAAGTCATGTGCCAAAAGCAACGTATATGGCGAGAGTAGAACCAGATCAACATCGGTCTTGGAAACGATCTTTTACCTGTCATGTGATAATGCTGTCGGAAGAAGGAGTGCCTGAGAATATGGATGACCTCTCCTGGTGCTTCGAAAATGAGGATGAAGATGAGGTGATCTCAGAAGTTCCACCAACGCCTAAAGAATTGGAAGATGGAATACACACTACTGCAAACAACCTAAGAAGAATCGACTTAGGAACGGCAGACGACCCGCGGCCTACGTTCGTCAGTGAGCTGTTGTCCAAAGAACAAGTGGCTACGCTAAAAGATGTGCTCATGCAGTATAAAGACTGCTTCGCATGGAACTACTCCGAGATGCCGGGACTAGATCCAGAAATAGCTGTGCATAAATTGGCGATATCTCCGGACGTCAATCCAATCAAACAAGCACCAAGAAGAATGCGGATCGAACTTGAAATGAGTATCAACGCCGAAGTCAAGAAGCTGATCGACTTTGGCTTCATCCAAGAAGTTCAATACCCCGACTGGATTTCCAACATTGTCCCAGTAATGAAGAAAAATTGGACGGTGCGCATCTGCATGGACTTTCGGGACCTCAACAAAGCCTGTCCGAAGGATGATTTTCCCGTACCGGTTACCGAGCTGATGATAGATAACACGTCCACTCACGAAGTCTTCTCCTTCATGGATGGATCATCAGGGTACAATGAAATAAAGATGCACCCCGAAGACTAAAAGCATATCGCTTTCCGGACTCCTCTGGGCATATTTTGCTATAAAGTGATGCCCTTCGGTCTGAAGAATGCAGGCGCTACCTATCAGAGGGCCATAGCGAAGATTTTTGATGACCTCATACATGAAATCGTCGAATGCTATATCGACGACCTTGTGGTGAGAAGCAAATCGCACGAGGAGTATTGGGAGCATCTGAAGATAGTGTTTCAGTACCTTTAGAAGTACAACCTGAAGATGAACCCTCTCAAATGCGCGTTCGGAGTTTCCTCGGGCTAATTCCTAGGATTCATCGTACGACATCGAGGCATCGAAATAGACCCGTCAAAGATCAAAGCGATTATGGAAATGTCTTCGCCAAGAACTTTAAAACAATTGCGGTCTCTACAAGGGAAGCTCGCGTATATTCGGCGGTTCATAGCCAACCTCTCCAGAAAATGTCGTCCCTACAGTCACCTGATGAAGAAGGGAACCCCTTCGTTTGGGATCGTAAATGCCAAAGCGCACTGGATGAAATCAATCAGTACCTGCAGAATTCACCGGTACTGATCGCTCCAGTCAAAGGAAAACCCCTCATCCTGTACACAACAGCCCTTGAAGGTTCTTTAGGCGCGCTATGGGCACAGGAGAACGACCAAGGGAAAGAGAGGGCCCTCTATTATTTGAGTCGAGTTCTCCTGGGGTAAGAAAACAACTATTCCCCTATCGAAAAACACTGCCCGGCTTTGATCTTCGCGATAACGAAGCTTCGGTATTATGCTTTAGCACATGAGGTCCATCTCATATCAAAAGTGGATCCTCTCAAATATCTAATGTCAAGAGCCATACTAACGGGACGGCTCGCTAAATGGGCCCTATTCTTAATGGAATTCTTGATAACATACCGACCTCTCATGGCAGTGAAACGCCAGGCCATCGCTGACTTCCTCGCTGAGCATCCGATACCTGCTGATTCACCCCTAAATTGCGAATTGCCAAACGAGCACGTGTTTGAAACGATCAACGGGGAGAGAAGAAGGAGTGATACCTGATGGGAACTCTACTTCGATGGGGCGTCTTCGATGAAGAAGAGAAAGCACAGCTCCCCCATAATCAAATCTGGGGTAGGCCTCATCTTCGTGACTCCACAAGGAGGGATAATGCTGTTTGCCTTTTCCTTAACAGAGTCGAGGACAAACAATGAAGCAGAATACGAGGCTTTGGTAGCAAGTCTCGAGATCGCTGTCGACATGGGAATCGAAAACCTCCTCATATACGGAGACTCCCAACTGGTCGTTAACTAAGTAAACGACGACTATCAAACATGCAAACCAGAGCCAGTAAAGTACGGCGAGAGAGTGCAACAATTGCTGACTCAAATCCCTTCCTATGCCCTGGAAAGAATACCGCATATAGAAAATAGCAAAGTGGACGCATTAGCCAAACTCGTTAAAGAACTGGCTGACGAAAACCTCGATGACGTCAAAGCCGTCGGGTTGTTGCACCAGCGGAAATATCTCCAGAGTCGTCTGAAGAAATGGAAGCGACCAAACAAACAGCCCTACAAATAGAGGACCAGGAAAAGGCTAAGGATTGGAGAGAAGTCTTTATAGACTACTTCAAATTCTGTCGAACACCTGAAGATGCATCCTCAAGACATCAGCTCATGAGACGAGCTCTGTCTTTCGCCTTCATCAATGATACTCTATATAAGAGGTCGTTCAACTCTCTGTGGCTGAGATGCCTGGGACCGAAAGAAGCAAGGAAGGTCGTCCAAGAAACTCACGACGGACTTTATAGTTCTCATCAAGCCGGGCCGAAGATGAAGTTGAAGATCAAAAGAATGGGCTACTATTGGCCCACGACTGCCTAGAATACGCGAAGCAGTGGCACTCGTGCCAAATTCATGGAGACTTCATCCACCAGCATCCAAACCCAATACACCCAACATTATTTAGCTGGCCATTCGAAATATGGGGAACCGACATAATTGGGCTAATCGAACCAGTGTCATCCAAAAGACTCGGTTCATATTGGCGACGACTGATTACTTCTCTAAGTGGGCAGAAGCCATACCACTAAGAGAAGTGAAGACAGAGAACATCCTCCATTTATTCAAGACGCACGTCATCTATCGGCTCGGCACTCCACGACGGATTATCTCCGATAACGGGCCGGCCTACAGAGTCACAGAATCAACCGCTTCGCACAGCAGCATAACATAGACTAGAGATACTCTTTAGTCTATAATCCCTGAGCTAACGGTCTAACTGAGGCTTTCAACAAAACCTTGACAAACATCATACAAAAGATTGTGTCCAGAAATAAAAAGGACTGGCACGAGAGACCGCATGAAGTTCTCTGGGAGTATCGAACTACATTCAAAACGGCTACGAATACAACGCTGTATGCATTGGTATTCAGCACGTAAGTAGTACTCCCCTTGGAGATAGAGCTACCCTCTCTACGAGTGGCAGTTCATTACGAACTAACAAATGAAGAGAATGTTCATCTTCGCCTTGAGGGGCTCGACGCGCTCGATGAAACTCGTCTCCTGGTGCAGCAAAACTTGGAGGCTTATAAAGCAAAGATGACATGCTCATACGAATGATTAACTAGGCCGAGAACATTCCGCCAAGGTGAACTCGTGCTAGTTGTCAAAAGACCTATGATCCCTAATCGTGCCAAATGGGGGAAATTTGAGCCAAACTACGAGGGCCCGTACATCATAGAAAAAGTCTACCAAGGTGGGACTTACTTGCTCATGGATATGCATGGCAAAAGACCCTTCCGGCCAATAAACGGCCAATTCCTTAAGAAATACTACGCCTGGTGAGTCACAGCCCAGGTTAATGATAGATGACGACGCTCGTGTCCGCTTGCTGTCTTCCTAAGTCTAAATTCTATATCCGGCAAAACTTCACCTCGAAGCAACAACGGACCGAGGTGTCCTTAAACTAGCTGCGGACTGAAATGTCCCTAAACTAACAGTGGACCGCAATGTCCTGAAACTAACAGTGGACCGAAACGTCCCTAAACTAACAATGGACTGTAATGTTCTTAAACTAGTTGCGGGCCGAAACGTCCCTAAACTAACAACGGACCGAGATGTCCTTAAACTAGCTGCGGAATGAAACGTCCCTAAACTAAGAATGGACCGAAATGTCCTGAAACTAGCTACGGACCGAAACGTCTTTAAACTACTACTAACCGCAGCATCCTTAGGCTAACACGGTAGAAAAAAATAATAAAATAAAATAACGGTATGTCCATAAGCGAAATGGGCACGGATGAAAAGCCGAAAGGGCGCCGTAAGTAAAAACAGCAGGGCTACCGGCGAGTTTGTGAAAACCCGAAAGGGCGCAGACTCGTAAAAAAAAGTTCCTGTACACTTGTAGGGTCCTCTCAACCTTGTAAGGAGAAAATACCCATGTGAGATCCTTACGACTCACAAGGGAGCAAAACACTTAGGGATCCCCACGATTCCTAAGGAGAAATTATACTTACGAGATCCTCACGGCTCGTAAGGAGAATCCCTTTATGAGACCCTCACGGCGCATAGGGTTCAAAAGCCTTAAGCTACAGGGATCTGAACCTGTTCTTAAGCCATCACATTCCCCAGTTTGCCCTACAAACGGTTCAATATTGACCCTTGTATACAATCTACGGGCACAAATAAACGTCTCCCCCACTAAGTTCCACCAATGGCGCGAAATGCCCTTATATGGCGAACGACACTTGTAAGTCCACTCGACTTATAGAGAGAAAACACTCTTGTAAGATCCTTACGACTTATAAGAGAACACGCTCTTAAGAATCCTCACAATTCCTAAGGAGAAAATGCACCTACGAGATCCGCACGACACGTAGGGAGAAACACCTTTATGAGACCCTTACGGCTCATGAAGTCAAAAGCCTTAGTCGACAGGATCCTAACCCTATTTGCTAAGCCATCTTTGTTCGAATCGATAAAGGAAAATGATGATTCGCTCCTGGCAATATTCCAGTTGTAGCAATGCTGATGCCTGAATCGGTAACAAATTCCAATTCATTTCACGGCAAGTAATGATGCACTCCTGGCAATATTCCAGTCACAGCGATACTGATGCTAAGATCGGTATCAGATCTCAGGTCCATACTCGCAACAAAATCAGCGTGCCAAAAATGCATATGAAATAGCCGAAATGTTTGGGTAACTTGCAATAAAAAGCAGCGAGTAAAAAGAAAAAATAGCCGAAATAATTGGGCACCGCAAAAAATAGCCGAAATGATTGGGCAATCGCGACTTTCGCGATATAAAAAAGCCGAAATGATAGAGCATCGCGGAAAGGAAAAAAGAGAATGAAACTTTTGCCCTATAGGCGAGTCCATGTTGACCCCTGTATACAATCCATGGGCATAAACGAAAAGGGAACCACATGTCCCAACAAACTCTATCAAAGGGAAAGTCAGATCTCGATGACCACATCTATAGCCTGAAGACCAACAACGATGTTCTTCCTCATTCCGGCTGGATACGGACGCGTCATCACCAATCGGAGCCACGGCAAAGTCCCTAGTTCCGAGACTCTACTGTTCACAGACGACCTAAAGTCAACCAATGACCTCCCCGCCGGAACAACGCTCCATCTCGGAAACAAGTCAACCAATAACCTCCCTGCCGGATCAACGCTCCGTCTCGGAAACAAGTCAACCAATGACCTCCACGCCGGAACAACGCTTCGTCTCGGAAACAAGTCAACCAATGACCTCTCCGCCGGATCAACGCTCCGTCTCGGAAAAAATTCAACCAATGACCTCCCCACCGGAACAACGCTACGTCACGGAAACAAGTCAACCAATGACCTTCCCGCCGGATCAATACTCTGTCTCGGAAACAAGTCAACTCACGAACCCCTCGATTCAGGGAAATCAGTGTCCTTGGTGAGAACCTCTCGATTCGTTTCAGCCCATAAGGAAATCAATGTATTTGCGAGAATCTCTCGATTCGTCTAGACCTGCGGGGAAATTAGTGTCCCTACGCATAAAGAAAATTCTCTTGTGGGATCCTTACGATTCTTGAGAGAAAACGCACTTAGGAATTCTCATGACTCCTAAGGAGAAAATACACCTACGGGATCCCCTCGACTCATAGGGAGAAAAGTCTTCATGAGACCCTCATGGCTCATAAAGTTGAAAAGTCTTAGGTGTCAGAACTTAACCCTGTCTCCTAAGCCATTACTGCCTTGCAAAAAGATCAAGATAGACTATCTACAAGTCGCTTTTGCTAAAGGGGCACGCCAGTATAAAATGAAATATGTCTTTTATTCATGAATCCAAATGAATACAAGGTACATTTCATAAAAGAATTAAAATGAATACAAGGTACTCTCATTCAGGAGTAAATACAAAAAGGAGAATATAAAAAAATCTCCAAGCCGGCGGATGATGCAATAAGTTCGTCAGTTCATCGCTCTTCCGTTGGGCCTCAGCTTCAAGCTTTGTTATTGCCACAAGACGGGTCTCCGCCTGAGACGGTTGGGTTTGATACGAAGCGAACCGACTCTCAAGCTCTTTTTCAGCAGCTTTATGAGCTTCAACCATCTCACGGGTAAAGATAACGGCTTTATCAAGAGCTACCACCTCTGTGATAGCTCCTTGAAGCACCCTCTAAATTTCATATGCGTGAATGGTCTTAGTAGTGAGTTGAGCCTGGTGTTCCCCCAAAGCAATCGAGGCTAGCTCCCTCTCAGAAAATTTCCGGTTAAGCCTCTTCTCGCAAGACTGTAGATTAGCGGCGTACCGCTCAATCCACCCCTGCAGGCTCACCTTTGCAGTCAGAAGCTCGGAAGGAAGGCATAGGCATTCAAGACTATGTAATCAAGCCTCCACTCGGCGACAATACTCAACCCAGATATGCACCAATATTTCATCGTGATAGGTGGCGAGAAAAGGCAAAGAGATGTTGGCTTCGGCGGCAAATTCTTCAGCTGTGATTGAACTACCAGCACGAAGATCTTCAATGAGAGCCGACAAGGAGTGAATACTTTGTTTCGCCATCCTTTTAGACGCACGCTGGGTATAAGGGCCTGGCGGCATAATGATACGAGACTCTAATGGATTAAGCGCGGGCAAAGCTATCGAAATCCACAAACGATCAGTGAGACTTGAAAACATAGAGTAGATAAAACAATATCGAGGATAAAACCTTACTTACCCACAGTCATGCAAGGGGGGTTTGAAAGATTCTCGGGCCCATCAAGGATCTCAACTTCATCATCAGCTTCCAGAACTGCAGAGGACATATTGGCATCGTTGTAAAATAAATACGAATGATAGTCAAATGAAAGGGTCAGATAACACCTACCCTGCCCAGAAGAAAGAACTATGCTTTGCGGAGATATCGCCTGCGGGGCGGCCATCTCAGGCAGACGCTGGATGGACTTTCTGGGAGATAGATCTACGATGGAAGCCGCCAATTCCCGTAGTTCTGAAAGGAAAGAAAGGTTCAAATAATGGAAAGACTATTAAAACAAAGTATAGAAGACTACCTTCGATGCTCTTCCCGCCTTGAACCGGAGGGATAGCAGCTTCGGCAGCCTCCTTCACGCCCTCAAGAGAATCACCGGAGACATTTGCTGGTGTGGCAGCTTCCAATTAAGGGGCAACAGCCACCACTTCAGGCTCTAATGAAGGTACGGCAGTCTCAACTTCCCTTTCCAATCTCCAAGCCGTCACCAGAAAGATCCATTAGATCTACGGCTGGTAAGGTCACCTCTTCTGGAAGAACAGGCACCGAGGGAATAGAGGCTACCAGTGGAAGCTCCACAGCAGGAATAGCAGCTATAACAATCTCCTCCGCACCTACTGGTGCCTCATCGGAGACATTTATAGAACCCACAGTCAGGACGCGACTTGGGCTCAAATCCTTTGTCGTTACTGAAGTCCCTGCAAAGTTTTCGCAAAGATAAGAAGATATAAAAGCGATACAAACTACTTTCCAAATGAAAAATAAGGATAACGTGCATACCGATACGCCAGGACGCTTCTATTATAGCTTTTCAAGCCGTCGTTCCTTCCTGAGGAGATGTGCTCGCCGAGCTTCGAAAGAAGACTCATGGCTGCCGGTCTTCAATGCCAGCTCATCTTCAGAAGCTGCTGAGATAGGCTACTTGAGGGCTATCTCGTCTTTCCGTCGCAGAGGACCCATATGTATTCTCCGTAGCGATGGAGGATCTTCGTTGAAGATAACCGGGGGATAGGGCCTTTTAGGGTTGTGCACATTCTCAGTCTCATCTTGCGAACGCCTTAAAACTTCAGCCAATTGCGCGGCCTCCTCAGCAAATGAGCCGGGGTAAATGAGACCGTCATCTGGCTCTTGCATCAATATCGGTTCGCCTTGAACAATAGGCTCGGATTCCAGCAGAAGGTCAAGCAAGCCACCAACTGTTTTCTTCCTCCTTTTTGAGATGGAGCTAATGCTAGAAGAAGATCGCTTCCTTCCCCTCGGCGCCTTCGCACGAGGTTGCCCAACCTCGCCTTTAATATCCTCTTCTAGTGGTACTACCGGTGATGACACCGCCATTGATGATGCCGCAACTGATGAAACTACTGCTGGCGCCTTATCGGAAGCCTTTGCCTGGGCTCTAGTGTGCATTGGTGTACCAACTGTGAGAGGAGTCGATTCCACATCCGCCGCCTCAAGGATAAGTAAGGCACCGTTACTCCTCAATGGAAGGCGAACCACTGTCTGCGGTCATGGCGGAACGCCTATTGCTTAAGTCACGGCGGGAGCTCTATATCCAAAGAGTATCCGCTTCTCCTCGGCAATGATGGGACCAACTCGATGACGGTACTAACCCATAAAAGACCCCACACGCCTTGGAAGACGATCAGCCTCAGGGATCATAAAACAGGAACCAGTGTTCAACCGCATAAAATGATGGATAGCGTCTCGAATACCCGTCGGTGATGAAGTAGGCTCGACTAAGAACGCCTCAAAAGGAACACCTTGGTCATAACCCAACTGTTGGGCAAAGCAGTGCGGATTATACCGCATAAATAGAACCACGTTACTCTGACGAAATACCAAGAAACCTGGCCTAATCGAGTATAGATGCATAATCTCCTTAGGCTTTAAGGATGGTGCTCCCCCTTTCGATAAATCGAATAGTTGTTGAATGGGTCCCGAAGGAGCAGAGAGGACTTGGTCGTTGAATATCATCCTACCTCCGTTAGCATACGGGTTAAGCAATACATGAAGGGCCCCTAGCTGAGTTGGGTCAGGGGCAGAAGCATCCACCAACCTCATGAGCCATGGGAAGGTGTAAGCGTCATAGAAATCTGGCCTCCGATGTGCTGCGAATGCCCCCAATACATGCATCTCAATCCACGACGTAAAGTAGTGGAGGGAGAAGCTCACAACATCTACACCCGGGGTCGAAGTATTGGCCGCAGCTCTAAGTCCATGGTATAAGTGTGATAGCCCCACGATGCCCACGGCCAGTCGTGTCCCTTCAGCCACGCGATGAGCAGGATAGATGACCGAACCTCTCATGAAGCGACGATGCATCGAAATGGCAAACCAACTGAGCCAAAGGCTGATAAAGCCGACAAAGAAGGTCTCTTCGTCCATTCCGGGAGTGGCAATCGAATCAAAGGACACGACCGACGAGATCGGGATATAAAACTGCGGTAGATCTTCTTCTTTGGCCGGCAATTTGTCTAGCCTAAACCCAAAAGGGTCGTCGATGTTCGCAAACTTTGGAGCCGTCTTGGACAAAGCATCTTCACGGATAAAGCAAGCAATGAAGCTCTCAAAAGTGACGCCATGCCCTTCCGATGCCGCGAAGAGCTTCTCAAAGATAACCAAAACCTTGATTAAGCTAAGGTACTTATGGCGGACGGCGTTTTCGGTCGTCAAGCCGTCAAGCGAAGCCGGTATCGTCTTAAACACATACTCATCGGGAGGCAACAACTCTTCATAATACTCTCCCCTAATTGATAGTCCTGAAACCTCGCGAAACTCGTCCAATGAAATAGAGACCTCGCAATCACCTAGCAAGAAGGTGTTGGTGGGAAGATTCCACTGGTTCACAAAAGCCTTAACCCACTAGACATGAGGGGGCTGATAATGAAAAAGGGACGCATACACCGCCTGATAGAGCCCGACCTTTTGCAATCGCGCACGATGAGCGGACAGAACATATCGAGCCCAGGGAAGATAGCCCGTTGGATGGCGAGGGGTAAGCCCTATCTTATAAATTTGTCCCCAGTATTGGGCTTCACCCTGACAAATGCGACGCCCCAAGATGTCTATGGCCGGCAAAGGCTGGTTGGGTATCCCAGTCGTCGACGGCTCAAGCCGGCCTATATGAGTCCAATCAGCCGCCTCCACCGCAAAAGCAATCTGCGGACGCACCATCGGCGAAATTGGTAGGAGAGGCTCTGTTGGCACTTCGCAAGTAAAGCTGCGGCGGCCTCGGATGATATGTCCATACGAAGTTCCCCACAAGAGCAAACTGGTACAATCCCTGTCATGAGCCCTGAGCATCGCCATTGCTTCTTCGTCGGACGGCGATTTTGGAAAAACAGCGTCTGAGCGAGTGAAAGGAAAGTAAGGAAGAGAATCCATTGTTCCTGAAAAAGGGGAAGGAAAAGCCTTTAATAAATTATTTTATATATGTGTATATAATAATGGGAGGAAACGACAGAAAGTTTGTTCCTTGGGACCACTGATTGCAAAACTAATGGATCCCACAAAATCAATATGGCAGATCATCAATGATGAGACAGGACAGTTACTATGAGAATCTAAAAGATTCTCATTAAACGGGCACGAGAGTTTACACAACTCTTGACATCCCCATATAAAAAAACTGTTAAAACATCCAACAAATTTAAAAATTGTGCAACCCTATGAAATGTGTTCAAGAACACCAGGGAAGGAAATTCCCGAGGGATCATATTGATCTTCAGAGCAAAGCTCTTCAGTGAGGAATTAAATTCCTTTTATGCGGTGGAATTAAATTCCAGAAACCCCCGTAAAGAGGAAATCAAATTCCATAAAGGTCAGAAGAGGAATGCCCAAAGCATTGAGAGATATTACTCAAAGATTATGAATTTGGATCTCTAAGAGATGGGTTTCAGAGGAGAGCAAAGCTCTCATGATGGATTTAAAATCCAGGAGTTTTCTTTAAAGAAAAGGGTTTCTCTAATGTTCGGGATCTTTACTTAGAAAAGGTTCCTTTTTCTAACAGAGTTTAACTCTGAAATTGCAATGGCAGAGAACTAAGCTTTGAAGAGGAGAATTAAATTCTCAAAGAAAACAAAGAAGGAAGAAGATGAAAGAAACAGTGGCTACCTAAAAAACCAAACCTTTGCATTTATAAGACGTGACAAGGGTGGTTCACCTCCCCGTTCCCCTAGGCAATCCAACGGCTGTAAAGGCGACAACGTTGCACTCACGTGCAAGCCACATGAGAACAACGCTGTGAGGGCATTTGTTCCCTTTTGAAAAATAAATAATAAATAAAAAAGCAATGGGAAAATTCCCCAAAGGGAGCATCACGTGCCCACACGTGATGCACCTTGGAGTCAAAATTACAAGCTTTACACTCAACAAGTCAGACTAAAGTTAGGCCTTACGTGCCACACGTGAGCACCTATATACAAAGTATATAGGCGCCTTCATAAAAAAAATAGCAGGCTCGAATGCGCATCACGTGCCAACACGTGATGCTCTTCTTTGGACTGCTGCATATATACAGACCGGCCTAGTGCTACTGGGTCACGTGCTGCACGTGAGGGCCTCTAATGCCTTCTGAGCCAATCGAATTAAATTCTAAATAAAGGAATCAAAACCCTATTTTGGAAATATTTCTAAATCATCTTTCTAAACAATAAAAATTGTGCTTTGTAAATCAGAGCACCGTTGGTTCAAAGATCCAATGGTGAAATCACCAAAATACAGAATTAAATTCTGATTGAGGAAATACTCCTCAAATCTTTCTAAACAAGAAAGATTGTGCTCTGTAAATCAGAGCACCGTGGGATCAAATATCCAATGGTGATTAAAAATCACTAAGAGACAGAATAAGCTCTGTATGGGAAAATATTTTCCCAATCTTGTTAAAAACAAGAAAATGTCTTCTGTAAAACAGGAGTCCTTGGATCAAAGATCCAACGGTGGATAAAACCCCCGAATTAATCAAAAATCTCTCAATGAGAGATTTCCTTAACAAAAATCAACAAACTTACCTCTGCTATATAAAGGACTGGAGACTAGAGAAAAAGGGGAGAGAAAAGAAACACAGAGGAATCCCCCCATAAAGTTCAAGTTCAAAAATACAGAAGACAGAGAGGAAAACCCCTTGGTAAGAATAACAAAAAGAGAATTTAATTCTCAAACCAAGAGTTTAACTTTTCTCAAAGAACTTAGTTCTTCCTCTGGTTGAGATCTGCAGAAGCAGATCTCCCCACAAGTTGAGAATTTAATTCTCATCGGGGAGATTCTGTATGTAGATTCAAACCTAGGGGAAAGAACTAAGTTCAAAGAATTTAATTCTTACCAAAAGATATAGGAATTTAGTTCCTCTGATAAAACTAGGGTTTAACCCTATAGAAGAATTTAATTCTTATAAAAATAAAGGACCTGAAGTTCATAAAACTCAGATCTAGAGCTCCATGCATATTAGTGTTCAATGCTACACAACAAAAGCTCACGTGTTCCCACGTGAGCACCTTTGAGGAACAAAAAAGGAAAGACTGGGATCTAGCCACGTGACCCCTGAGAAGTGCTCAACACTTATAAAAGAGAAAAGGGAATAAACCCTATTTTTGGGGTGCCTCACATAACCCCACATGACCCAATAGTGCTCAGCGCTTAGAAAAGAACAAGGGAATAAACCCAAAGAAACAACGCCAACTTCAAGCTCCTCACGTGACCCCACGTGAGCGCCTTAAATTTTTAGTGTTTAACACTACTTCAAACGCCTTACGTGACCCCACGTGAGCGCCTCAAATTTTTAGTGTTTAATACTACTTCAAACGTCTCACGTGACCGCATATGAGCGCCTCAAATTTTTAGTGTTCAACCATATTTCAAGCGCCTCACGTGACCCCACGTGAAGGCCTCAAATTTTTTAGTGTTCAACACTACTTCAAACGCCTCATATGACCCCACGTGAGCACCTCGAATTTTTAGTGTTTAACACTACTTCAAGCGCCTCACGTGACCCCACGTGAGCGCTGAGCATATACTAGTGTTTAACACTATGAGAGGCCAACATTAGCCCAAATTAACTAAGCCTCCTGAAGCCAAAACTCTTTTTGGTCATCAATCAGTTGAGCCCTTATTATACTCAGGTTTTCTCAAAATTGATCCGAGTCTCGAAAATAGCTAATGAACTCCTGGCATCTATGATGATATTCGTCACACCATAATCTCTGCCTTCAATCTGGAGTTCGGTTCAAGGGTACATCTCTCCATATCTTTGATATATGTCGTTGTAATTCCTTATCGTCTTCAGAGAGATGGAGGGTCCCAATAACCAATAACTTTTGGCGCATCCCCAAACTATTAAACCAAAACCCTACAGACTATGATGTCTTTAAACACAGAGTATTATGTCTTTAGACCCTACAGACTATGATATCTCTAAACCCTACATACTATGATGTCTTTAAACACCACAGACTATGATGTTATTAAACACAGACCATGATGTCTTTAAACCCTACAGACTATGATGTCTCTAAACCCTATAGACTATGATGTCTTTAAACACCACAGACTATGATGTCTTTAAACACAGACTATGATGTCTCTAAACCCTACAAACTATGATGTCTCTAAACCCTACAGACTATGATATCTTTAAACACCACAGACTATGATGTCTTTAAACACCACAGACTATGATGTCTTTAAATACAGACTATGATGTGTTTAAACATGGACTATAAGGTCCTTAAACTCATGGACTATGATGTCCTTAAACCCAATGGAACGCAACGTCCCTAAACTAAACTCTATGGACAATGATGTCCTTAAACCCAATGGACCGTAACGTCCCTAAACTAAAATGATAGAGCCCAAATGCTCTTTTGTTGGATCAAAAATTATCCTGAACCCACGTTGAGTAGATCTTAGTCTAAAATTAGACTAACGTATCCTTAACAAACATTTAAGTCGATCTTAATCTCAAACGAGATTAACGAGCCTTAAAACAAACCAAACCCAAATCTAAGAAAATACGGATTTGGACTAATCTCCGCTCTACGAGCGACAACATAAATTAGCCTCCGTATACAATGTACGGACAACCTAAAACAAAACAAATACACACGACACGAAGTGAACATCTGGATAAGGATAAAGTGGTTATCGCTACGCGGTAACGTAATTAACTGTAGGGGCTTGCGCCTGCAGGGAAGAGCCTCCCCACAATCAAAAAACCCTCACAATGAGGGGGAATCTGACGAAGTCTGCTACAACGGCCGCATCCATCTAAACCTTCGATATACGGTACCATAAATCATCTTGGCATCTTCAGAGAGGTGGACGGATAAAACCAAATAGCATCTGCCCCCCAAAATTCAGGCCAGACGTCCTAACGTCCCAGTCGCGTCTTTCAGCGGTAAACAATTATTTGTAGCTTGGTGCAGAAGAATGCCAGTCTATACGAGAGGAGTCCCACTATTCCGGAGACTAAGGTATACGGAGCACAAGAAATCGTTCACCCATGGTACAACGGCAATTGAATTCAGGTTAGATGTATTATGGTTACAGTCACGTGCCACTTTTAACACCTTCTGTACCAGTCTACCCCTTATAAACCCCGCGATGTCTTGATTGTATTGTATTGTTTGAATTGTATATTGTATATAGATGGATGACTTACCAAGACTATGATATTAGAAAATGGATGCAACTGGAGAATCATGCAGATGGATGTATATCCATGGTTTGGATTTATAGATCCATGTTGTATTGAAGTTTGATACTTGAATCGTATTCAAGTCAGATTTATTATATCGAGACTCAGTCTGAGTAATACAATTAGAAAAGAAATTGAATACTGAATTATGTTTTGGTGCTATCGGTAACTGCTGCACATGGACGACAGGATTTGTGTCTTTTTCAAAAACAATTACCGTATTGATAACACCGTTTGTTAAGTTATCGACTTTAAATAGGCAAGCGCCCATATCTCCGGCTCCCTGAGGCTCAAGATACGGGTCCTGCTTAAACCTATGTTTACTAGGGTCCTTATTGTAATTTAGTATAACTTGAGGGCGTTTTATGTAAAAATAATTTTGTATAAATTTTAAGTATTTTATTATCATCTTTAGAGTTTTCATGGATGTATATTTTATCAAAGTGACATTTCTAGTGAATAAAACCTAATTTCATAATATGTGGTATTTATTTGTAATATTGGAATTGTATGGTATTTTCTTGTAAATGAGATGTTTTTCTTGAATTTTGGAAATATGGAATATTATAAATATTAAAAATAGATATTTTGATATTAATTACATATATATATTTATTTATTAAAAATATAAGTTTTATTTATAATAGAAATCACATTTTCTAAAGAAAATTGTATTTTAAATTTTTCGAGATCGTATGCTCCTTGCGGAGGTCTGCATCTCACTCTACTAGGCCCAAAGATGTGCGATAATACACACCATACCAAACGAGTTCCCCAAAATGAGTTGTAGAGACGCATTTGCAAAGATTTGTTAAAATACACTTCTTATAGAAAAAGGTTTTAATAGTTGAAGGTAGTTATATGTAAAGTCGCATTTTCCGAATCTATGTTCCCAAATTCTATCGTGCTATGTTAGATATGAGTGTTGTGAGGAGGTAGGTCATTACCTCGTGAACTATCTAAAGGTATAACAAGGAATTATGATGGTTTATGTCGAAACTAAACTATATGGTATTTTCTGAAAAAGTATAATAAAAGTTATAAAATTGATTAGTTTGATGTGCAACTTATTTTATTAAGTTTGATAATGTTTATTAGTCAACATATAAGAGTATGGTTTTATTTTGTTAAGGAAAAGTGCAGTTTTTAAAGAAAACCGAATTGGAAGTCGGACTAACTCCGCTTCCGTCGGGTTTTAGTTTTGAATGTTTTTATAATAGAGAAAAGAAGAAGAAGTAGGGACTTACGGGTTATTTGACTAGAAGAGAGAAGGAGGAAGAGGTGGGAGGTGCCAGTGCGTCGTTTTGTCCTCGGAATCTCCTCGGATTGCCGTCGGAAGTTCGCCGGAGTTTTGCCCTTTTGCTAACTCCACTTGCACACAAAAGACTTAGGAATTTTCTTGAAAGTTTGGGCAGGGATTTGGTAGTGAGGAGGGATGATTTGAGGGTGGTATTTATTGGAAAATTAGGGTTTTAGGGTAGTGAAAGGGTGTATTAAAAATTTGTATTAAAATGGATTAAATGGGGGTATTTTAATTCTCTGGTTAATTACAGAGAATTTAAACAGTGCAGAGGGAGTGGGGTAAGCCAAAGGGTGCAGGGGGTTAATGAAAAATTAGGATCGGATCGAGTTGGACCGGCGGCGCCGGCCGAGTCAACCGTTTTGCCGGCCCGAGTCGGGCGAGTCGGGGCTTATCTTGACGCCACGTGTCCCTGACGCTTGGTCTACTGCAGTGGACTCGTTTGTTTTATGTGTGACTCTTGATTTTACAGGTTGTGCACGTGTAGACCTTTGGGCTTCTAAAAGATTAAAAGAATTTAATCTTTAAAAAAAAAGTGTAGCTGATGGGATCTGAACTCTGGTGCTTTGGTTTAGCAGTGCAAGGTCTTACCAATGAGCTACAAGCTCTTTCTTGCTATTCAAAAGCAAATTAAATTTATGACTTATGCTCAGGCTCAAGTACACCTTTCTGTATTTTTTTGAAAAAATTGTACAGAAAGTTTAGAGTTGTTACAGATCTCGAAAGATCTATTTGCTCCTGATGAGTTTTACTCTTTCAG
This sequence comes from Agapanthus africanus, assembly GCA_030015575.1. Classification (NCBI taxonomy): domain Eukaryota; kingdom Viridiplantae; phylum Streptophyta; class Magnoliopsida; order Asparagales; family Amaryllidaceae; genus Agapanthus; species Agapanthus africanus. The sequence goes on from JASDDO010000029.1 coordinate 363,494,332, forward strand.
GAGCACCCAATAAAGTCCATACTTTGTTTTAGTGCATGGAGTCCAATTTGGATAACTTGGCATCTAGCCATCGGTCGGAAGTTACCACTTCCTATGTCCTGCTGATATAATAGGGTCATCATCACATGATGCAAGCCTCCCTGTCACAGTCTACGAGGGAACCAAAATATCTCTCAGTTGGCTGAGATCACCTATTAAATCTTTGGAGTAGCCAAGGTTTGTCAAGGCCAATTGAATCTCTAGGTTCTACTAAATTTTCAACAACCGTTTGTGGTGCTGGAATCACTTCCAGTTCTACCATATTTCCACTAATTTCTTTTGCAAGAAATTCCTTTTCTAAAAAGGTGGTTAATTAAGAACAAAACAACTTTTGATCTTCAAAATGGTAGAAGTTAAACCCTTACCAAATCTTGGGATAACCCACAAATTGCATATTATCGAAACGTGCCTTGTGTTTTTCTGGATTGTGTTTTCAAGCATAAACTGAATATCTCCATATCTTAACAACCTTAAGATATGTTCTCATTCTATATCACATATAAAACCACATGCACTTATTTAGATGGAACTATATTCAATTGGTATGCGAATGTTTCCAGTGCATATACTTTAATGAAAAAGGCCACTCAGTATTACCCATCATGGAGCACACCCTCGGAAGAGTAATCTGAGAGAGAATCAAATTCTCAATACAGAATACCGAGTACCAACCTCTTGTCCAAATGGATATTGGACAACATACATCAATATGTATAAGTCCCAAGAGTTCAATAACTCAAATTCCGTGTGTTGTAAGTTTAAAACTGTATTTTGGTTAAGAATGTCTATATCGTTATTCAATGCACCTTACCTAATCATCAAATGATAAAAGTAAATGTTTAGAACATATTTTCAAAAATAATATCCTGCTTTATCGAATAAAGAGACGAATATATCAGTTTTAAAATTTGGTGCATAACAACGGCTATTCAAAACCAAAAGTATGCCGATTGGCTAAAACTCGGTGATTTTCATTAATAGCAGCAATTGCTCCGAATTCCGAGTTTGAGAATCAAATCACTATTTCTCAACTGCTCCTTCTCAACATCTGTAACAATTTACAGATATGGGATTTTAATCTAGTATCCATATACCCAGGAGTCAGAGTTAATTGATAAGCAGTTCTCAATTACAATAACACAGGAAAACTGAAACATCAAAATGTTTCAAGGGGTGGTGTAACACGTTAGAATGCGATTAGAGTTAACTAAGTGATATTATGTGGGTTTTTACTAAATTTACCAATAATTGTTTTCACATATTTTATTATATTATTTTTGTACTTGCACAAACATGTGCATGTTAACCTATGGTTAAGTATGTGTTAACCATGTTTTGTTAGCATGACACACTTAACTTTTTGTTTTATGTCATGTTACATATTTGTTTTTAAGTTAAAGGTTTTTCTTTTTAAAATGAGAAAAGAAAGAGGAAAGAAAATGATGAGGCATGGAGTGTGGGGGGACAAAGCATAGAGAGCATTAAATGAAGTGAGAGAGAGAGAGAGCATGGCTCCCATAAGCCAAGTCTCACCGTCTCATTTATTCACACAATCCTCACTCCCTCTCATTTCCTTCTTCTTATTCTTCTTCTTTACAAAAGAAAACTCATCACTTGAAAACCTTTTCCCCACAAAACTTAAGGCTAAACCAACATCAAACACCACTAAACCCTTCACAAATCATGCTTAACCCTCCTGTGGTGACTTGGAGTTTGGAAAGCTAGGGTTTTTCCTAAGTTTTGATAAGGTAGTGATCTTTAACTCTTTGTTAGGCTCTAAGGAAGTTGTGTGTTAATTAGTTTCCGTTTAATACCTTAATGTTATAGTTTAGTGTTAAATATCGTATTTTTGTATAGTTTTGAACCACTGTTGAATCTGCTATTGTTACGTAGATCTACAAATAAATCTAACAATGCAGTAGTATAGTGAAAGAGCCCTGAAGATACCCTAGAAATCCGGACCCACCAATCCACCATTTGACCGGTGACATTTCCCTTTCTGGCCGGCGCCTCCGGTTTTTCAGAGGCCTGGAATGTTGAATTTTTATGGGTAGCTTTCTATGGGTCACTTAGGATATTTGGTACATTTTGTTTTTCGTATATTATCTGTAGAAAAAATCTGGGGCCGTTTAGCTAATTCTAGCGTTTCGATATCGTGCGATACGGAATTATTCGACTTCCGTTAAGTGTTTCGTGTAGCTTGTAGCCATAGATTTGGTTATGGTGTCAGTGTACACGTTAACCCGCTAAGCTAGCACTTGGTAGCTTGTAGGAGCCGATTCGTTAGTTTGGCGATGTGTCCGCATTTTATTGAAAAGTTACTAATTTCATGAGTATTGGTTTTGTATGATATTAGGATCACAGGCGGGGACTTCAGATGCAGCCAGGAAGGGGAAGGATGTGATCGGATACACTTAGCTCGAGATCGTCCGGTGAGTAGATTTAACATCTACGGGGGAATCGCCTGTATGGAATTAAACGCCAAAAGCTAGATTCAAATGATATAATATTGTATGAAATGCTTATATATGTGTTGTGTTTGCACATGTACCATTTTGCAAACCCTATTGCCTGTTGTACTTTCACATATCACTAATAGGACACTGCACCATTACTGACAGTTCATATTGCACGAGCACTGATTCATATGCTACACACACCGTTGGTAATTACCATGCCATGCACACTATAGAAATTGCCATGGATAAATATATGTTATATCGCTTTCATTATTGACTGTTAGACGTTGATTTTGTACTGGTACGTATCATGATTTGCATCGTGCATACATTGCTATAGTGATATATCTCATATGATGTTTTCATGAGATTTCTGTTTCGTGGATTTAGGAAATCGCAAAGTACCTTTTGAAAATTTGGAATATTTAAAAAGTGTGGTTTTCCCTTGATATGATATTTCGTGTCTACCAAGAGTTTTCTCGGTTCTGAGCAATGAGCATACCCGACTCGAGGTAGGGAGGAACCATTTGCGGGTACATGGTGGACCCGATGAGATACCCCGGGGAAAGAAGCTCGTAGAGTTAGGCGATGAGCCCGGCGGAGAGAGCACTACCTACCGATGATTGTATGGAAACTCGATGGATATCCGGAGGATACCGTTCGGAGTTATAAGATGACATGGATATGAGGGCTGATCAGAGTGACAGCGCATGAGATATTAGGATTTGGGGTGCCGTTAATGGACACCAGATTTCTATGATGTTGATTCATTGATGAGGATTATGTTTTATTCCCACACTCAGGATTTATGATGATATGCATTGTTTCATGTAGTTGTTGTACCCAGGTGGTATACTTGATCATGATTTTGTTGCATATTCATACTGTTATACTTATGCCATCAGATTGCATATTACGGAGTTATCGCTTTATCGTGCATGCATGTGATTACCTGTACGATGTTATTTACTTCTCACGAATTAGCAACTTACCCCCGTTGTACCACAGTGTTGTGCAGGGTTGACCCTTAGAGTAGTTGCGACAGGGCTCCTTATTGCATCATTTTCGGCGGATATCGCTACTGTTGGGTGTGAGACCTTTTGAGTAGGTGGGTTTTTGCGAGTATCTGTATGATTCCTTTGTATATCTTATTTTGTATCTAGTACTCTCCATCCACCACTTATATGTATTTAACTTAAAGTTGAGACTGAGAGGTTCGATATTTGTATATTTTATGACTCTGGTTGTCGCGCTCGGGTGAGCCGGCTTTTATTTCGTGTTGTGATGTTGTTTTACTTCCTTTTTGCCTATTTCTTCGCTACGACGTCGTGTGTGTGTGTATGTGTGTGTGTCTATATATATATATATATATATATATATATATATATATATATATCCAGTTTTGGTTGTGTTCCGCCTTTTGGCATGGGTTGCTCCCGTTTGGAGATGTTTTTTTTTCATATTCTATGTTTTTTTAGCCGATTGGGGCTAGTTTTTACAAAGGAGATGCTGCCAAAATTTTTAAGAAAATTAACTTAAGTTTTAAATGCTTTTAACAAATGTTTTAACTATTTTTACCATTCTATCCTTTATGGTTTAGATTTCTGGGTTTTCGACTTGAATTACGTTACTGTTCAGTCGAAAATATCGCACATTTGATATATCATTTTCCTTAATTTTCTTAAATATCTAAAAGTGTTTATTATAAATATGATACATATGAGGGTTTATCTGTAAATTATCTATTTTCATATGTTTTTATATTATAATCAACATTATGAAGGAAAATGTATGCATATAATATTTATATAATATTTTGATAATTTAAATATGAATATCATATCAAATATCCTTAACCAATATTCTCAAAATATAATATCATATAAATTGGTTAGGATAATATCTCAAAAATACCAAATATTACTTACATTATTCGTTGAGATATTGTGTAAGGTTTAGTTCAGGTCAGAAGATCGAGATGTTGAGATGTCGGGAATCAAAAATCTGCCGATAAAGTTAAATAAAATTGAAGAATCAATACTGGCAGAGACTCAGGAAATATTATCAAATTCCAGATATCTAGAAAATCTCCACGTGTCAACATACCTTAGCCCCAGAGTTTTGAACCCATGATTCCACCAAACGGCCGTGGATCCGCGGCCAAACCATGCAATATGCGGCGGATCCGCGGCCGATTCACCGAGTCAGGAGGTTGGATTTTTAGTTGTGATTTGCTACAACTAACCCTAATTCTAGGGATCTAAAGTTTCTAGTTTTGGGGTTATATAAAGGACCGGGGACTAAACCTAGAAATCTATCTAATCAATCTTATACACGAAGCAAATCACCATCAAAGAACAAATGATCTACGACAGGTCCGCGATTCAACATGATAAGGCGATGTGAGATTCAACGGAGCATCTACTTCCTACGAGGCAGAGATCGAGAGCAATTTCTTCTTCCTCTTGTAATCTAAACTTGAAGGTTTTGTAATTGTGAAGTTGATTAATAAAGGTAGATCATTAGATTAATTATTTAGCATTTAATTTCTGCATTATGATCTCTTTTTCTATCCGTTCTTCTTCTATCTTTATCATGCATGAGTAATTCTCCGCTTCATAGGGTTCGTAGGATTATGGTAGAACAATGGATGAGAAAATATTTTAACTTCTTTTAAATTTTATGAAGTTTATAAACTTTAGCAAAAGAATCGTTAACATCCAAATCGGGCACGCTACCAATTTATTACTAGTCTCGATAGCGATTTGAGATTAGAGTAACAATTGTTTTGTTAAGGGCTAGACATGAAAGGACAAAGGTCAATAGTGTGGAAACCCTAGTTTCTTCCAAGAACCCTAATTCTCATTCATCACTATCAATCTAGTTTTAAATCTATCAATAGATAAAAAGAGTAATCTTTATTAGTCATCCATGACTACTAAATCCTAACAAACCCTACAAACCCTCTTCTTATAAAATCTACATCCGTATTTAAACTAGATCTGTATTCTACATCCGTGTTTGATGTAGATCTAGAAACTATTCTTCACTATTCTTTATTCTTCTATTCTTCTTCTTTTTCAACACATTTAAAGTAAAATTGAAAAATTCCACATATCTCTGAGGACGACCCGTACTCATCTCGGCTAGCTACACGTGATACCGTTATTGATTGCGGTTACTATACTTCTCTAAAATAGAAATCAATCAAATGGCGCCATTGCCGGGGATACGTGCGTAATATTTTTTTCCCTTACTATTCATGTTGAATTTTTATTCGATTCATATAATAAAATAAAACAAAACCGCATCTTGTATATTTAACGATTAGTGTGCGATTTTTGCAAAGATATCTGGAGTCACTGTAGCGAGGAGATCAAGATTCAGAAACTTTCAGAGAGGACCAGAAGAGCAAGGGAGGCCACCGTAGCAAAAATTTTCAAGTGATCTCTCAAATCCGCGGCGGAACCGTGGCAAGAAGTGCATTTTTACGGCGGTTGGGCGGCGGAGTTGGGAAATTGTGCATCCAAATTTCTCTGGTAACTTCCACTATACTTTCTCTCTCCTCTGAAATCCAATAAAATAATTTTCTTCAGAATTCTTTGCAAAATATTGCCGCTCAAAAATATTTTTGCGTGTTTTGTAATTGGTTTGTGCATATTTTAAATACGAACTTTAAGGGGCAAGCCCAAAATTTAGATTAGGTGGGGTTTTCATCACCCTTCCTTAGACCCACAAATCACAAAACGAGCATCCGTATAACCCTATATTAATTAAAAAAATATCTAGACCAAGACTTTAAGGACCGTCACGCTCAAATAGGACAGAGCAAGGTCGTGGGTAATCTATCGCTTATCCGCATTTCTTTTGTGGTATCTAGGCAAGCGTGACTAAGAAAAGTGGTTACTTAATTAGGCCCGCTATTTTCAGTGATTCGTATAGCGGATACCGCCCACTTACCTGGAACTTACCTGGCCACAAGAGTTATAAAGAGGTGGGAGAGAATTGATCCTGCGGTTTGTCCTTTGGAAGTTTAGGAGCGGTCTAATGACTTGACCTAGGCGACCTTAGTTCTAAGGTTGTTTGCGTATTTGTTGTGTGATTTGTCTCACATCCGACACTTTTCAAAAACAAACCATTTTTGAATCACACACACGCTGCCACTTGCGCTAAACCCGCTTAGTGCATGCTCGGCTGGACACGGAATTCTAGTGCCCGTCTTGTCCGCGTTTCTGCTATCGACTCCGAAGTCGGTACTTCTTCATTTTCTTTTTCCCCTCCACCTACCACATCCACGATGGACGGCCATCCATCAGATTTTACCACCACCACCTTGCCACCAGCCGTAGGTGTGCAGAATCCACCGTGCATCTCTCTCACAGAAAGATGCTATCCCGTGCATGGACCCTTTCCTACCTGTCTATCTATTCCACCAGCCAATGGAGATAATTTTGAAATTAAACCCCACTTCATCAAACTGTTGCCCAAATTTCATGGGCTTGAATCCGAAGACGCATACGTTTTTATAAACAAATTCAAAAACGTATGTGCAATGATGGGCACGCCACAACTTTCTATTGATGCTATGAGATTACGTCTTTTACCTTTTAGTTTATGCGATCTAGCAGAAAAATGGCTTTGTAACACTGCTGCACATTCTATTGCCAAATGGGATGAATTCGTTGTAGCATTCCTTAAGAAATTTTATCCCAATCATAAGACCGTCCGCGTTCGACACGAGATTAACCAGTTTACCCAACTTCCCAATGAACCATTTTAGAAATGCTTTGAACGGTTTAAGGATCTTCTTCCACAATGCCCTCATCACGGAATCAATAGATGTGACCTTTGTCACATTATATATGAGGGTGTTGATCCTGCAATAAAACAGATGTTTGAAACCATGTGTCAATGTCATTTCCTGTCTAAAGATGATGGTGAAGCTTAGCAATTTCTGGAAAATCTTGTTGAACAAACTTTACAGTGGGAAAGCGTTAGACCTACATCGTCTAGGAAAGGTGTCCATCAGCTCGATATTTCCATCGCGGTGAAAGCCGAAATGGTCGCGATACAAAGGAAACTCGATGTTATAGAAAACAAAGTCTCTTCAGCTTCCCTAAACCAATTTACGCTCCCCAAAACTGTGTGTGGTTGTTGTTCCAACCCATCACATTTGACGGAAGAATGTCCTTTGAATAGACCTGTTCCCCGCCGAACACAGAGACGCGACCGCATAGGTTCGTCTTGCCTGAATTTCGAGGGCAGATGCTATTTGGTGCTATCCTTCCACCTCTCCGAAGATGCCAAGTTGATTTATGACACCGTGTATCGAAGGTTTAAATGGATGCGGACAATGTAGCAGACTTCGTCAGATTCCCTCTCATGTACGAGGGGTTTTTGATTGTGGGGACGCTCTTCCCTACAGGCGCATGCCCCTGCAGTTAATTACGCTATCGCATCACGGTAACCAATTTCTCCTTCTCCAGATGGTCACTTCGTGTCGTGTGTGTTTGTTTTGTTTTGGTTGCTCGTGGATTATATACGGAGACTAATTTATGTTGTTGCCCGTAGGGCGTGGATTAGTCCAAATCCGTATTTTCTTAGATTTGGGTTTGGGGTTGGGTTTAAGGATACGTTAGTCTCATTTGAGACTAAGATCAACTTAAACGCTTGTTAAGGATACGTTATTCTAATTTCAGACTAAGTTCAACTTAACGGGATCGTTTAGATCCAACAAAAGAGCATTTGGGCTCTATTGTTTAGTTTAGGGACATTGCGGTCGGTTACCATTTAAGGACATGGTGTTCCAATGTTAGATTAATGACATTACGGTCCATTTTAAAGACATCATAGTCTGTAAAGGTTAAGGACATCATAGTCCATGGGCTCGAGAACCCCACAGTCCGAGGTTAAGGACATCATAGTCCATGGGCTTAAGGACCCCCAGTCCTAGGTTAAGGACATCATAGTCCATGGGTTTAAGGACCCCACAATCCAGTTTAGAGACGTCATAGTCTATGAAATGTATGGTTGTCGGGACCCTTCACCTCTCTGAAGACGTTGAAGGATTACAACGACAAATATCAGAGGAGTGAAGAGATGTACCCTTGAACCAATTTTGATTGGGAAATCTGTAGTCCAATTTGAGACTAAGATCAATTAATTAGATTATGAGCACATGGGCTCAGTTAAATCTGAATTGAGGACTTATGGCCAACTTGGGCTATCTCCAATTAGGTTTGAAATGTTGGACCTTTGTTTGGACTGTTGAACATTTGTCTGGATTCAGCCCCCCATTATTTAGCAATGCCAAACATGAGTCTGGATTCTGATCGTATTTTTTCTTTTATTGAGTGCTGAGCACTTATATACCATATGAGATGATCAATCTTGAAATACAAGGGTGTATTTGAGGCTCAGTCAAAAGGGGAGTCTTGCCTCTGGAAGATTTAGCCAATTTAGGCTAAGACTGGTTTGAAAATAGTGTTAAACACAAGCATATATCTGGCGGTCACGTATTTCCACGTGATGCATTAAAATAGTGTTAAACACTAAAAATGCAGTGCTTAAAATACTGTTAAACACTAGAAAATGAAGCGCTCACGTGAGGACACGTGAGGCGTCCTAGGATTGAGCCAAGATTCCTTTATTTTATTATCAGAATATTCAAATAAGTGTTAAAACACTTTTAGTCTTCATGGCTATCACGTGTGGACACGTGATGGGCACCCATGCACTGGATAATAACAGGATTTGCTAGGGGTCACGTGGGGACTGTTCATATCAGAATTTTGCATTATTATATTCCCCATTCTTAATCATATTGCAAATAAATAGGTGCTTTTGATCCATGTCTGCTAAATAGTTGCAGGTTTCAGGTCCTCGTAAAAATACAGTGAAAATGGTGAAAAGACGCTACAAATGTGAGACTACGACCAAAAAATAGATGAATCTGCAAGATGCCACCTACCAGTTTGAGGAACAAACGAAGATCAACAAACAGTTCAATATACAAAGTACAATGGCAGCATAAGATTCAAGACTTCAACGCAAAGCTAACGGTAAAAGTCCACAAATTCTGCACTGTTGGAAATCTAGAAGAAATTAGAAAAGATTCTGAAGAACCAAGTGAAGAAAATAGATGGAAAAAGCAACTTGAAGCATCATAGAAGAACTGAGCCCAAGAGCCCATCAAATGGCCGCGGAATCGCGGCCAAACAAGGCTTCTGGCCGCGGATCCGCGGCCGTGCAGAGCACGTGTCGGTGCGTGTCGGTGGGAGTCGGTGCATTGACCCGGCTTTCTTAGGGTAGTATTGTAATTTCAGATGTGGATCAGATGTAAACCCTAGGGTTTCTCCTATCTATAAATAGGAAAGCCTGCAGCTCTTTTGGGGCATGCCTCTTTTTAATTCTAGATTTAATTTTAATTCCCTTGTAATCGTTAAGAGTGCATCAATAAAAGTAAGTTTTTTATTTTGAATTTTTCTTATTTGCAATTTAAATTCTGCAATTTTCGTATCTGTCTTTTATTATCTGCACGTTAATTAGGTAATTAAAAAGAAAATAAAAAAATGAACTCCATTGTTAATACCCTAATGAGTGAGTAGTTCCTCACTTGTTAGGGTTAGGATTGGGTAGGTTTGAGAGATGGAAATCTCTCACTCCTTTCTTGCCCTCATAAGTTTATAAATTAGGACTCTGTGTAAAACAAACACCCACCGCTCACTACGGCTCCCTATCTTACGAGATAGCTGTGATTTCCTAGTTAGACCGGTAGTGGTTGATTTACATAGAGGTTAGGGATAAGAGTTAAGAAAGGATGGATAAGGACCAAAGGGAAGAAACTACGTTTCTTCCTAGTCGTGCTAATCCCCTTTGTTAACTATTACCTTAACACCTAAGTTCTTAATTAGGGCTAAGGAAGCCGTGAGTAGAATTAACTTTCCAAACTTACCTAATCCTAATCCTAGAAAGGCTTTAATCCAAATCAAATTCAATCTTAGTTTTTATAAAAATCAAAACCTACCACAAATAGGAATTGACTCGTTAGAACAATAAGAAAAGACATGTTTTCCCTGTGGACCGACCCGTACTCAACCGGCTAGCTACCAAGCGACACCATTATTGATTGCAGTATATTCTATTCTTTGATTTTAAAAGCGCACACACGCAAAATCTCTCCAATCAAATGGCGCCGTTGCCAGGGATAACGGTAGTTATTTTCTTTTTGTAATTTCGGGTTAATTAAAAATTAAAAAAAATCATAAAAACTGAAGAAAAAAATAAAAAAAGTAAATTTTTTTTATCATCTTGTTATTTTTTGAAGGGTTTTTGTGTGAATTGTGCAGGAACGGAAAGACGAACAGATTCAAATTTGGAGTAAGCCCAGTGAACAAAACAGCAAACAGCAGATCTGAACATACAGAGGAGAACCACAACAAATAACAGAAAGATTTTGGAGGCCTGAACCAACTTACCCACCGCGGAACCGCGGCACTAACAAGCAATTGGCGGCGGAACCGCGGCGGTTTGCTGACATCAGCAATCTTATTTCTCTGTGAGTATTTCTTATCTCCTCTGTAAACCCCTGATCTCCACTGAAAATTTTTCCTGCAGGGTTCTTTACGCAAAACTTCTTCCCCCTTTCCAATAAATCAATCTTGTGCAGGATTCTTTGCGCCGCAAATAAAAGAAAAAAAATTTGGCAAGTGTTTTGGATTTTTATGTGTTTACTGCTTTGCATTTTTTAAAACAGACTTTTAAGGGGCTATAACACCAATCCAGATTGGATGGGGATTTCATTACCCTTCCTAGGACCCAAAAAATCACAAAAAGCATTTGCATCAACTCTCGAGTTAATAAAAAAAATATTTAGACTCGGCCAATAAGGATTGTCACGCTCATTAGGACAAAGGAAGGTTGTGGGCAATCGGTTGTTTATCTAAACCTGACTTTGTGGTGCCTAGGCTAGACAAGTAGGAAAGGTAATTTTAAAAGGCCTGTCTCACGGTGATTCGTGAGCGGATTCCTCCTTTCTTTACATGTGCTTACCTGGCCACAATTGGCGGTGAAGAGGCGATTCGAGAGATATCTCACAACTTGCCCTTTGGGCCAGTTAGGAGCAGTCTAATTGACTTAAGAGACCCTAGCTCTAGGCTTGATTGTGCATATTGTGATTGCTTGAAAGTGTGTCTAGTTCCTTATAAAAAATCTTTTGCAAAACTCCTTATATAAAATAAAATCCACAAAACAAAATTTTTACAAAAACTTGCCATTTTGTCGCTAAGAAATCCATTGCACCAAACTTTCACCCACATTCCCTCATTGACGTTTTCTTACCCCCACCTCCTACTTTTTTTTGACTACACTACACCTCGTTAGTGTATGTCCGGTTGGACTAGGGACACTAGCGCCCGTTTGGTCCGTGTCTCGTTAGTGCCTACTGACGACGCGTTCGACTCCGAAGTTGAAATTCCCTCCACTTCTTTACCTTCATCTTCAAATTCATCATCTTCTAAGGAGATGTCGGGATTCAATCCTAACAACCCCTTACCTACTTCAGGACTGATTCCACCTCAACTGGGTGCGAATAACCCACCACACCCTCCTGTTGAAGCGCCCCAACGAATCGCGCTCCAGGATCTTTTCTATCCAACCCGCACCGCACTTCCTACTTCTCTTTCACTTCCACCGGCTAATGGGGATAACTTCGAAATTAAACCCCACTTCATCAATATGTTGCCCAAATTTCACGGGCTGGAATCTGAAGATGCCTACATCTTCATTAACAAATTCCAGAATGTTTGCGCAATAATGAAGACCACCCAACTTTCCGATGATGGTATAAGGCTACGTGTCATTCCATTCACTTTATGTGACCTAGCTGAAAAGTGGCTATATAGTACAGCATCACACTCCATAAAAATTTGGGAAGAGTTTGTTAAGGCTTTTCTTAAAAAGTTTTACCCACACCACAATACCGCGAGAATCAGAAATGAAATTAATCAATTTTCCCAGCTTCTTTCCAAACCTTTTTGGAAGTGTTTCGAAAGATTTAAAGACAACAACAATTGACATATCAAGATCAACTTATAATCCTGGTTGGAGGAGCCACCCAAATTTTTCTTGGAATCAAAATCAACAACAATTCCAAGGCAATAACAATTTCCAGAGGCCTCCTCCACAACAACAAGCCCCTCAACAAACTCAATATCAGTAACCTTTCCAACCCCAACCTTACCAAAATCAAATGAACAATTTTGCACCAAACAAATCTTTTCCTCAAAATAATTTTGTTCAACCAAATAACGATAAGGTTTCCTCGCTAGAACGAAGTCTGGATGCGTTTTTAAAACAATCTACGCAATTCTCAGCCAGCATCCAATCTTCCATTCAGTCTTTGGTGCAACACAATGCTTCACATGATCAGAGCATCAAAACAATTGAAGCCCAAATTGCACAACTGAATGCTGTGTTAAGCGAGCGAGAAAAGGGAAAACTTCCATCTCAACCACTACCAAATCCTGATCACACACAAAATACATATGTTGCTCATGAACAACAAAATCATAATGTGAGTGCCGTGACTACATTGAGATCTGGAAAGGTATTGCACAACAACATTGGTAACAAAGATGACACCCCAGCCGCCGCTTCTTCTTCTTCTTCTTCTTCTTCTTTAGAGCATGTTCTTCATTCTTCACAAGGCTCTACTTCTTCTTCTAATTCGAACATACCCGCATCTCACTCCACGAAAACACCAATACTGGGATCCGTTCCAACTCCGCAATCTACTCCACAAACATTGGACTCAACAAATTTTCAAAATATTCCATTTCCAAACAGGTTGAGATCCAATAAACCTACTCCACAAATGGAGAAGATTGCGGAGTTATTCAAACAGGTTTGCATTAACATACCTCTCTTGGATGCAATCCAACAAGTCCCTTCTTACGCTAAAATCTTGAAAGACTTATGCACCAAAAAGAGGAAATCATAGGTACCTAAGAAAGTTTTCTTGGCTAGTGCAGTAAGTGATGCTCTTACCCAACTTTTACCCCAAAAACGCAAGGACCCTGGCTTTCCTACAATTTCAATAACTATTGGGGATAAGAATATCAATCGCGCACTTTTAGATCTTGGTGCCAGTGTTAATTTTCTTCCCTATTCAGTATATGAACAATTAGGCGTTGGAGAGCTGAAACCCACACATTGTACTCTCCAAATGGACGACCGATCCATTACCCATCCTAGGGGTGAGTTAGAGAATGTGTTAATTAAAGTAGGGGACTTCATTTTCCCCGTTGATTTCATTGTTATGGACACACAGCCTGTACCTAACCCCCGGAGTCAAATTCTGGTGATACTCGGTTGACCATTCCTTGCAACTTCTAATGCGGTGATCAATTATCGAAATGGTTCGATGAACCTATCTTTTGGAAACATGATAATTGAACTCAACATTTTTAAGTTAGGGAATCAGCCCTCTGAGCCTAATGCTAATATACTTGATGTTTGGTCGATCCAAGATCACTCAGGAGGACTGTGAGCTCGAGAAATTTCTGTTCGATCACAGCAGTTTTGACGCCACTAGTGCGTTCCTCCTTGAATCTGACACAGTTTTCACACCCGATAACGATTACGAGTGTTTCACCTTTTCGAACGATTTTGAAGAATCACCACCCGAGTTTGAGTCCTTTGAATTTTTGGATGAGTTAGCTGGACCATCCGACTCGGTTGCTTACACTCGCTTTGAACCTCTATTGGAATCCTTCGAGTTTGAGACAGTTTCACCAATTTTACCTTCAATTGTTTCGCCTCCAAAACTCGAACTCAAGCTATTGCCGTCTCACCTAAAATATGCTTACTTGGGTGAGAGAGACAACCCTTTTAACGGTCCTACAAAATAATCGGCAAGCTTTTGGCTAGACTATAGCGGACATTAAGAGGATTAGTCCCCTAATAGTTGAACATCATATTCATATGATGGATGATACAAAGCTAGTAAGGGATCCATAGAGACGCCTTAACCCTGTAATGAAAGAGGCTGTTAAAAAGGAGATTGTAAAATGTCTTGATAGTGGTATCATTTACCCTATCTCTGATAGCCAATGGGTTAGCCCCATTCACGTTTTCCCAAAGAAATCGGGCATAACGGTCATAACTAATGAGGTGAATGAGTTAATACCTACTCGCACCCAAACTGGGTGGCGAGTATGCATCGATTATAGAAAACTCAACACCGCGACACGAAAAGACCACTTTCCATTACTTTTCATTGACCAAATGCTAGAACGATTGGCTGGGCATGAATTTTACTGCTTTTTGGATGGCTACTCCAGCTATAATCAAGTTCCCATCGCCGAAAAGGACCAAGACAAGACCACATTTACTTGTCCTTTCGGTACATTCGCTTACCATCGCATGCCCTTTGGTTTATGCAATGCACCCGCTACTTTCCAGCGGTGTATGATGGGCATTTTTCAGATATGGTGGAAAAATTCTTGGAGATTTTTATAGATGACTTCTCCATTTTCGGCGACTCCTTTGACGAGTGTTTGCTACTTTTAGACGCAGTTCTTACCCGGTGCAGAGATAAGAACCTCATGTTAAATTGGGAGAAATGCCACTTTATGGTACGAGAAGGTATTGTCTTAGGACATATCATCTCGCAAAATGGCATTGAGGTAAATAAAGCTAAGATTGAAGTCATTTCCAATCTTCCTCCTCCCAAGTGCGTCAAAGACATCCGAGCCTTTCTTGGCCATACCGGTTTCTATAGACGGTTCATCAAGGATTTTAGCAAGATAGCTAGACCCTTGACTCTTTTGTTGGCCAAGGACACCACTTTTGATTTCGACTCAACCTGCATGAAGGCGTTCGAGTCGCTGAAAAACTCACTTATTTCCGCTCCCATTCTTTCATTTCCTGACTGGATGCATCAATTTGAAATTATGTGCGATGCATCTGATTTCGCCGTTGGTGCTGTCCTTGGACAGCACATTAATAAGATGCCGCATGTAATTTATTACGCTAGCCGAACCTTAAACGAGGCCCAATTGAATTACACAACAACTAAAAAAGAGTTCTTAGCTGTTGCGTTTGCACTAGAAAAATTCAGGCCTTATTTAATCGGCTCTCCAGTCATCGTTTATACTGACCACTCAACTCTTCGCCATCTTTTCGCGAAAAAGGACGCTGAATCTCGGCTTATACGTTGGATTCTCTTACTACAAGAGTTCGATCTTGCCATCAGAGATAAGAGAAGATGCAAAAACGTAGTCGCCGACCATCTTTCACGCCTCTCTTCTTCGCCTACACTTAAAATTCCTATAAAAGACGTTTTTCCAGATGAGCGGCTCTTAACTGTGTCATGCGAACCTTGGTTCACATATATCGTAAATTATTTGGCCACCGGACTGATACCAAACGAATGGTTTTATCAGGACAGACTCGGATTTCTATCTCAAGTAAAATATTTTTACTGGGATGAGCCGTATCTATTCAAATACTGTCCCGACCAAATTATTCGTCGGTGTGTCCCCGACAATGAGTTTAAGAGCATGCTGTCATTTTGCCACGATCAAGCGTGCGGCGGGCATTTTGGCCCCAAAAAGACAGCAGAAAAGATCTTGCAGTGTGGTTTCTACTGGCCACAACTTTTTAAAGACACATATGAGTACTGCAAGACATGTTCTCGGTGCCAACACTTGGGCCAGATATCTCGGAGAAATGAAATGCCGCTCCAACCAATTTTGGTTGTTGAAATTTTTTATGTTTGGGGGATAGACTTTATGGGACCATTTCCCAACTCTTTTGGGAACATGTACATTCTACTCGCTGTTGACTATGTTTCAAAATGGGTTGAGGCTGTGCCCAGCCGAACTAATGACAACAAGGTTGTCGTTAGATTTCTCAAAGAAAATATTTTTTTCTCGGTTTGGGCATCCTCGCACGATTATCAGTGATAATGGATCTCACTTTTATAATAGGACTTTCGAGTCCTTAATGCGAAAATACTCCATTACTCACAAGCTGTCAACGCCCTATCACCCCCAAACTTGTGGGCAAGCCGAGATTTCGAATCGGCAGATTAAACAGATATTGGAGAAAACGGTTTCCAAAAACCATAAAGATTGGTCATCAAAACTTATTGACGCCCTTTGGGCATTCCGTAGTGCCTATAAGACCGATCTTGGCATGTCTCCATATAGGCTTGTTTGTGGAAAGGCTTTCCACCTTCCAGTTGAAATTGAGCATAAGGCATTTTGGGCAATAAAAGAGTTGAACCTATCTTTGGGAGATGCGGGCAGCAATAGAAAGCTGCAGTTGAACGAATTAAACGAGCTGCGGGATGAAGCCTATGAGAACGAAGTAGTTGTTAAAAACCGAATGAAGGTGTTCCACGATAAACACCTTATGTGGAAGAATTTCAAACCTGGTCAACAGGTTTTACTTTACGACACTCGGTTACATTTCCATCCCGGCAAGATCAGATCTCGATGGAAATGGCCATTTTTTATACGCACCGTATATCCGGACGGTGCGGTCGATCTAGAAATCCCGGAGGATGGTTCACTGTTTAAAGTGAACGGACATCGACTTAAACCGTTCCTCACTGCGGACCCTTCGGAGGAGCTCTTATTTTTACAGGAGCCGATCTATATTGACTGATCTTCCTCCATTTACCCCTAAATTTCGATTATCAAGACAAAATACTGTTTCAAACAACTTTGGGGGTATGTATCATTTGTAATTATATAAAAACAAAATAAAAAAATGAAAATAAAAAAAATTGGGGTATTTTTGTAAATTTCCAGTTTTAATAAAAATATAAAAAATTTATTTACAAATAATTTCCTCTTTTCAGGAGGAGTTTTTTGCAAATAACCAACACATTCCCCCTATAAATAAAACCCGACCCCTCTCTGTTTTTATAACCCTAATTTTTCACCTCTCTGAAAACCCTAGCCACCGCTCAAGTTTCTGCAGTGCGGTCCACCTGCGCCACCGCGTTTCCGCCGCTGTAACCCACGTTCCGCCGTGCATCCGCCGCATCTTGGTATCTTCTCCCTCTGAATCTTTCAGAGGAGGTTTGCATCTCTTTGTCCTCTCTGTTAAAATTTTTAGAAGATCTGCACTCTCTGTAATGGCACCAACTATGCAGTTAGGACGTGATTTTTCACAAATCTTTTCACACACAATTTACGGAAGTTATTTTGCTGATGAAATCACACGGCGAGGGTAGAATTTTTTAATTTACAATCATCCCAATGCCTACGCTCTTCCAGATCTAGTCACTCGTTTTTACGAGTGCATGGAGGAAGGCTGCCTAACACAATACGGTTTTATTAAATTACTTTGGGGCGATAGGGAAATAATCATTGACAGGGACTTCATCCATGAAGTCACTTTAATTCCTAGATTACATGTTCACGACCAACCCCTTAAATTTGAAGACTACATGCCCTTAATGGGTAATGACTGTTCGAGGGAACTTAGGAATGGAATACACGCTAGAACCCTCTTCGCCAATGTTTTAACTGTGTGTCAGTGGGCATAAAACAACATTTTTGGCAGTTCGCATAATACCACATTTTTCACCCCGTCTCTTCATATCGTGCACACCTTAATGACTAGGAACCCTAGATTTGACATGTGCACGGTTTTGCTTTATTCAATTGGTGCAGGCAAAAGGGCCGCACATTACCCATGCCCTATGTTAGTGACACAACTGTGTCGCTATTTCCTCCCTGTGGAGGAATTTGAATTCTACATGCATGAAGGTATACCCATTAGGCCTCTCCTTGAGGGCGTATCCACGTCCTATACCCGCTTGACTGATGTATGGTCACAAACAGAACCGGCCGAACATATACCCGCCAGGACACCCAGCTCCAGCTCGACCGCGAGCGATGAAGAGCTAACCCCCGCTGCGCAAGCACGTTTACTTCGAAGAAACAATAGAGGGATAAAAAGATTGCTTGGAATGATGACGCAGCATGATCAGCGTCTAACACAAGTAGAGCAGGAGATCAGAACCCTGCTAGCTAGAAAGGAGCGTTCCTGTTCACGTTCAAGGGGACGGCGAGGGCCTGAGCAGTGAGGGCACTGCTTTTGGTAAATTTGGGGGAGGAGGTGGTTTGTAAATAGTTATCATTGCATGGCATATTTTAATTTTTGTACATATTTTTTCTTTTCTTTCTTTGCATGTTTAATTCTGCATTGCATCTTTATCAAAAAAAATTATAAAAATTAAAAAAATAATAAATAAATAAATAAATAAATAAATAAAATTTAAAATAAAATAAAAAAATTGAAATTTTTTTTAAAAAAATTATAAAAATTGAAAAATTCAATTTTGGCCATATTTTACTTAAGTTTGATAAGACGGTTAACTAGCTAGGAAAAACTAGATTCTAAACTTAGTAAATTAAAAACCCTAAAAATAACCTTTCTTAAAGTTTAACGGTAGAAAATATATGTCCTTATAGTTTATTTAGAAATAGGCAAATTTTGAGTCCAGTTCTTGGGCTAAGTCAAAATAAGAGAAGAGTATTGAAATTTTTATTGAAGTGTAAGTCAGAAAAATAATTCCGAACCTTGAGGCTAAATTCTTAAAATATATACCCTACAACTCGCACATACACGCACCTTGAAACTTGGGATAGTAGAGGATATCTTGAGTTGCTCTTGTCTAAAATCCTTAGTATGAAGGAAAATTTAATAAAAGTATAAGCATGAATAAAGAGATATAAAAAAAATGAACACTGGTTTTGTAATTACTTAAGGCTGCGTAAAATAAAAAATATATAGCGAGGGTGCTTTATCATCTAGTGCCTTAGACCAACTGGTTTGGGAATCACTGCTTAAGCCTTAGGTATTATAAGACGAGGAATTGCGCCTTAATGCGCAAACACATTTTGTAATCGGTCGTTAGTACCTCAAGAAGTATTAACGGTCGCATGA
Source organism: Agapanthus africanus (assembly GCA_030015575.1). Taxonomy (NCBI): domain Eukaryota; kingdom Viridiplantae; phylum Streptophyta; class Magnoliopsida; order Asparagales; family Amaryllidaceae; genus Agapanthus; species Agapanthus africanus. The sequence goes on from JASDDO010000029.1 coordinate 363,513,798, forward strand.
AGGATGTGTGAGCAATTTCATCTAAAATTCACCAACTAAAAGTACTTTGGACGATGGACAAGAGTATGATAGCTTGAATTGAATTTCTAAGTGTAAGGGTGATACATACACACACGTAGGGGTATATGATTGGGGTTTGGATAAGAGATAGGAATGAAAAATAGGACTTATACCTTCAATAGAGATGATAAAAATTCCTAAGTTGAGATGGAGCCTTAGAAGGAAATTCTAAAGATAGTAAAAGCTAAATAAATTTATAGAACATATACAATTTTAAGTTAAATGATAAGTGAGTGTGAAAAATACGGGTTGAAAATTTCTAAGTTGAAGATAATAGAATTTCTTTCTAGAACACTGAATTGAAGAATGAAAATCAATAGGCCAAATTGATCGGATTTTGTGAGTAGTATCCGCTGAAAACCCTCAGGAGACAACACTCCTCCTACTAGGGACACCTAGAGGTTTAACGGCTTGTTGCACGAGCTCAGTGCAATCGCGATTCCCTGCGAAAGTGAGATTAGGTTTTTTCGAGAATAAATTGGTTTTGCTCGGGACAAGCAAAAGATAAATTTGGGGGTATTTGTTCATATCAGAATTTTGCATTATTATATTCCCCATTCTTAATCATATTGCAAATAAATAGGTGCTTTTGATCCATTTCTGCTAAATAGTTGCAAGTTACAGGTCCTCGAAACAATACAGTGAAAATGGTGAAAAGACGCTACAAATGTAAGACTACGACCAACAAATAGATGAATCTGCAAGATGCCACCTACCAGTTTGAGGAACAAACGAAGATCAGCAAACAGTTCAATATACAAAGTACAAGGGCAGCATAAGATTCAAGATTTCAATGCGACGCTAACGGTAAAAGTCCACAAATTCTGCACTGTTGGAAATCTAGAAGAAAGTAGAAAAGATTCTGAGCAACCAAGTGACGAAAACAGATGGAAAAAGCAACTTGAAGCATCACAGAAGAACTGAGCCCAAGAGCCTATCAAATGGCCGCGGAACTGCGGCCAAACAAGGCTTCTGGTCGCGGATCCACGGCCGTGCAGAGCACGTGTCGGTGCGTGTCGGTGGGAGTCGGTGCATTGACCCGGCTTTCTTAGGTTAGTATTGTAATTTCAGATGTGGATCAGATGTAAACCCTAGGGTTTCTCCTATCTATAAATAGGAAAACCTACAGCTCTTTCGGGGCATGCCTCTTTTTAATTCTAGATTAAATTTTAATTCCCTTGTAATCGTCAAGAGTGCATCAATAAAAGTAAGTTTTTTATTTTGCATTTTTCTTGTTTGCAATTTAAATTCTGCAATTTTCGTATCTGTCTTTTATTATCTACACGTTAATTAGGTAATTAAAAAGAAAATAAAAAAATGAACTCCATTCTTAATACCCTAATGAGTGAGTAGTTCCTCACTTGTTAGGGTTAGGATTGGGTAGGTTTGAGAGATGGAAATCTCTCACTCCTTTCTTGCCCTCATAACTTTATAAATTAGGACTCTATGTAAAACAAACACCCACCGCTCACTACGGCACCCTATCCTACGAGATAGCGGTGATTCCCTAGTTAGACCGGTAGTGGTTGATTTACATAGAGATTAGGGATAAGAGTTAAGAATGGACGGATAAGGACCAAAGGGAAGAAACTACGTTTCTTCCTAATCGTGCTAATCCCCTTTGTTAACTATTACCTTAACACCTAAGTTCTTAATTAGGGCTAAGGAAGCGGTGAGTAGAATTAACTTTCCAAACTTACCTAATCCTAATCCTAGCAAGGTTTTAATCCAAATCAAATTCAATCTTAGTTTTTATAAAAATCAAAACCTACCACAAATAGGAATTGACTCGTTAGAATTCCCTGTGGACCGTCCCGTACTCAACCGGCTAGCTACCAAGCGACACCGTTATTGATTACGATATATTCTATTCTTTGATTTTAAAAGCGCACGCAAGCAAAATCTCTCCAATCAGGGACACGTAAGGGCGCTCATGCATTAGATTTTAATCTTTCAGTTCTTTCCATCTTCTCTTTTTTAAAGAGGTGTTTGTCAGGGGTCACGTGGGGACACGTGAGGGCGCCCAAAGTCTGTTCTGCCTTTATTTTTGAGAAGTTTGCTTAAGGGTCACGTGGGGACACGTGACCCAATCTCATTCATTCTTTTTCGATCGTTGAAGGGAGGGTCACGTGTTGCCACGTGATCAGGTTGGATATTGACTTCTTTACGTGCATGGAGAGTTTTAAGTCCTTTGTTTAAGAATTAAATTCTTTAGTAGGGTTAAACCCCAGTTTTATATAGAGGAATTAAATTCTTATATATTTGGAAGAATTAAATTCTTTTATAGGGTTAAACCCTAATTTTGTTAGAGAAATTAAATTCCTATATGCCTTGTGGGAGAATATAATTCTCTGAATTTAGGTCTTCTCTTAGGTTTTAGATCTGCATGGCAGAATCTCCCCGATGAGATTTAAATTCTCAACTTATGGGGAGATCTGCTTCTGCAGACCTTCAACCAAAGGATGAACTAAGTTTTTATTCAGAAGAGTTAAACTCTTAATTTGAGAATTAAATTCTCTTTTTCTTTTTGTGGGAGCTTATAGGATGATCTCTCACCTAGGATTTCTTTCTTTTCTCTGAAGAAATCTTCTTTCTCTCTGGAGAATTAAATTCTCTTCTTTTTTCTATTCTCTTTCTCTCTGTTGTTGTTGTTGTCCCCCCTTTTTTCTTCTTGGCTCATATTTATAGGAGAAAGAAAAGAATCAGTTTGTTTAGTCAATCTTTCATTGAAAGATTTTAATTGATATTGTAACCAACATGATCTTTTAGACCACTCAGTGAATTTTATTCACCATTGGATTTTTAATCCAAAAGAAATTTTGTCTGTTATTCCTGGCAAATTTCAGGGAAATATTTCCTTGTATAGAATCTTTCTATAAATTGGTGACTTTTAATCACCATTGGATTTTTAATCCAACGGTGCTCCAGTTTGCAGAGCACAATCTTTTTATTTAGAACGATCTAGGGAAATATTTTTCCAACTAGGGTTTTTGATTTCCCTTAATTAGAATTTAATTCTATTAGTTCAAAAGGTTTAAGAGCCTATCACGTGTTAGTACGTAACCCCACTGATTGACCATTTAATTAGAATTCAATTCTATTAGTTCAGAGATCTTCATGAACCCATCACGTGTCGACACGTGACCCCCTGATTAAGCATTTAACCAGAATTTAATTCTGTTGTTTTAAAGAACTCAGGAATTATCACGTGTCAGCACGTAATCCTTGGTCACGTGTGGGCACGTGATGCCCCATTAGGGTTTTTCCCTATTGTTTTATTATGCCTTTTAATTCCTTTCAGTGGATTTAAAGGCCCATCACGTGTTGGCACGTGACTCCATCTCAAGTTGTGTATCTCAGCGCCTTTAACTTTGCCCATAGAAGGTCATGTATCCCCACGTGATGCCCGATCACGTGTGGACACATGATGCTTCTCTTGTGTATTTCTTTACTTCTTTATTCAGTTCCCATGAAGGAACAAATGCCCCACAGCGTTGTTCTTACGTGTTTGCACGTGAGTGCAACGCTGTCATCTTTTGTGGCCGTTGGATCTGCCTAGGGAAGGGGGTAGATGAACCGTTTCCCATCACATCCTATAAATGCAGGGGTCTCTTCAGAAAGGCATCCACTTTTTCATCTTCTTCCTTGTTTATTTTCCTTTGAGAATTTAATTCTCTTCCTCAGAGCTCAGTTCTCTGTTCCAAAAATTTTCAGAGTTTAACCCTGTCAACAAAAGATTTCCTTTTTCAGGTAAGGATCTTGAACGGCCGAGGAACTTCTTGTAGAAATTTTCTTTGGATTTTAAATCCACACCAAGGGTTTTTTCCCTTTAATAAAAACCCATGCTTTCTGAACTTTAAGAACGCACAATCTTTAGGTAGTAAGCCCCCGATGTTGGTCATTTTCTCTGATCCAAGGGGGTTGATGATGGTACCCATTTTCTTTTGGAATTTAAATTCTATTCCAAAGAGCTTAGCTCTGAAAATTTTCTTGGAATTCAATTCTTCTGTTCAAAAGGAATTTAATTCCTCCAGAGAACTTAGTTCTAACAAAAAGACTTCTTGGGATTTTCCTATCCACAGCTGTTCTTGACAAAAAAATTTTAGAAGATATCCTGCTTGATTTGCGTGGAGTTTGTAATGGGTTTCTTAATCAGCACTTATTTTCTCCATTCAGATATTAAGGGTTGTTCAAATTCCCATGTCTGGATCAGTCTGTCCACTGAACTTTCACCGATTTTCATTTTCAGGCGCTATGGCCGCTCATCTGTATGACCTTAACGAAATTATTTCATATGGGGGCATTCGCGCATTGGACCGCTGCCAAAATCAGGAGTTCACCAACGCTCAGTGCACCGAAATCATGCGTCGCTTTAATGAATACAATGGTCGACTGCTTCATCGTCGTTCCGCTCTTTTGAAGCTCATTGTGAGGGCGATCTAGGAAGCACTTCCTTTATTCTATGCAGGCATGCCGCTTAAGGCATTGGATGATGCCGAAGATAAGGTACACTTAGTGTATCTGATGGGCCTAATCTCAAAGAAAAGGCGAGACAATCTTGTTGATATTCTGCATCAAACTTTCCAACAGGCGACCATAATCACTGCCTATCGAAGGACGGAGGACATTAGTGAAGATCCCGACACTTGCGAGCGTGAGAAAAAGCATACGAGGATTGTCAGAGAGGCCAGAAACATTTTAGATAGCTTTACTTCTGAATTTCTCAATCCATGTCCTGGATTTGATATCTTACCATTGTAAACATTTTCTTTTATTTTTGTATGAACTTTTCAAAGTATGAATGACAGAACTTTCCTTTCCCCCCTTTTTGTGTTTGCATTCCTTCTTTATGAAATTTTGTCATAATGTTGTTGACGCCCTCATGTTTGGCACACGAGGCACTATTGGGGATTTCAATCTCACATTGGCGCATACTCACGTGTTATGCACACGCGATGCGGTTTTAATTTCCAAAAAGGATTAAGGTCGGTGCTCGCGTGCTATGCACGTGGGGCTCTATTGATGGGGTCGTTTCGTTTCTCTACACTGATTCCAACGAATCATCTCTTTGATTTCCCATGCCCTCCCCTATTTCTGGGCCTTGGGAATAGTTTCATCATGCACAATATTTTCTGTGTATAGCATTGAATGCTCTCCTTTATAACCTGAAGCTGTGCCCTCCTTTCTCTTTTCAAAGAAAAACCCATTTAGGCCTTAAGGTGATCATCTTTGAGAAACCGATCAAGTGTTATCGCTTGCGACCGCCCCCATGCTCGTCGGCAACCATGGGAGGTGCCCCTCGAGGAGATGATTCCTCGTTTTGCTGCGCGGCTAGTGGATCCCCTTCTCACCGATGCCGAATGTGACGCTGTGATGTACGAACTCCTAATTCGTATGGGTTCTCCCTTTCCTATGGGTTCCATTTGGTTGCGGATGATCTTTTCATCCGTACTTGCCGATATTCCTTCTCATCCGACAGAGATGACCCTGGCGATGCTTGATCAGTCGAAAATAATGTATTTTTAACACGGCAATTTCCCTATCTTTTGCACTCATTTAGAAGTGTTCGGTATTCATATTTCACATATTAGCAAATCGGTCGTTAAATATCAGAGTTCATGTATTAGACTTTTAAACCGACACTTTAAGGGAAATTAACCGCATTGCATGGCATCGCATCATTTCTGTATTTGCGCAACACTTGTCATGAGTCTGTGCAGGAAATACGAAAGAAAAGCAAAAGAGCTGATCAAGAATACACCAACTAAATCATTTCAGATCTGGTAGCAATACAAAAGGATATATTAAGTTCAGCATATAAAATAAAGGCCCATACAACAGTCCAAGACCACTGCAGAAAACACAAGCCATGAAGACTCCAATGAGCCGCGGATCCGCGGCGGGAGCTTGCTTGCGCCGCTGATCCGCCGCACTTTGGACACGTCAGCATGGAATTTTCATTGCAGAATTTTTATGTCAGGGCCCACATTCATTTCTGATACGTCAAATTCCATAATTCTCCAGAAGCTACTGCCAGATCAGCAAAGAAGATTAAGCAAGGCTAATCCTAATTAAGCTCCTAACTAATCCTCTTCTAGAAGCTCCCTCCTAACTAATCACATCTAGAAGCTTCTCCCCTAACTAACTTTTGGAGGGAAATTTGAATTTCTTCAACAAACTTTAGGAGGGAAACTTAGAATTTGAAATCCTAGATCTAGGGTTAGGTTATCTATAAATAGGAGCCTAGATCTAAGGGTTGAGGTTAATCATCATTAGTTCATTAATCATTAGTTAGTTCCAAAAATTCCCTCTTTCATCATCTTCTTCCACAAGTCTAGTGACAAGGCTTGTGCGAAACCCTAACTCTAATTCCACTCCAAATCCAAGATCTTGAGTACCAATCAAGCGAGAAGCTTTCAACCTTTTTGGAGCCGAGCCGATCTTCAATCGGGCAAGTGATCCAAGCCGATCCGCGATCCACGGAGACGAGCGAAGCCAAGTCGACGATCAAGTTCTTCCTCTTGTAGTTCTTGAGCGAATGTAACTAAATTGTTGATATAAATAAAAGGTGAAATTCTTTAATCTTGCTTTCTTTTAATTCTTGCATCATGATTAGATCTTAATTTGTAATTGTTGCTCTTGTTGTGATGTGTGAGTGAAACTCCGCTCGTAAAGGAGTCGAGACGATTGTAGAATGATGATGTAACAAATCTTTAAACGATTTTTAAATCCAATGAGTTTTGTAAACCCTAGCAAGTTCAAGAATCGATGACCTAGTTTCGTAGTGATGCTTTCGTGATTGTGATCGCTCGAAATTAGGGATCTACGATCGTTTCTTGAATTTACTAGAGGCTAGAATATGAATGATATCAATGAAAGAACAAGAGATAAGATGAAACCCTAGTTTCACAAGAAGTCTCTAATTCTCATCGATCATCATCGATCTAGTATCAATTCATCGAAGGATAAGAATACGTAATTGTAAGATTACATCACATCTATAAATCCGATCGATTCCTACGAGCCTCATTTCGATTCTTGATATTTGGTTTGAAAAAATTATCAAACTATCAATTCTTGATTCTATCTTTTAATGCTTTCTTAGATCTAGTTTTTTCTCATTTCTTGAACTTCAATTCTTTAAATCATGAATTGTTTTCTTTTGTTTTCATTAAAGTTTCGACTCATCTAATTCAAAAGACGAACAATTACACTTTCCCTGTGGACGATCCGCACTCACTTACAATCTACATCCGACACCGTAGTTGATTGCGGTCAAATAATTTTTGGTTGTGATTTCTTTATACAATTTTTCAAATACTACACAACGGAAAATCGTTACAATCAAATGGCGCCGTTGCCGGGGACTATTTGATTTGATACACACATCCAAGAAAATATTACAATCAAATGGCACCGTTGCCGGGGATCGTGCGCTAATTGTTCGTATTTTGAAATTTGAGTTGAAAATTTTATTCCATCTAAATTTTGTGATCAAAATTCTTGCAAACACTAATACGTGTGTTGTGATTTGATTGCGAGGAAATCTGGAATCATTGGAGCTGTGGAAAAAAATTTCTGTATAATCCAGAGAGCTCCTGAGGTGAACAGAAACCAATCCTAAAAATTTGGTGCAGTGATTCTTTGATCGGACTGCGTTTCCGCGGCAAAGTACCCTCATCCGCGGCGGATCCGCCGCAGTTATAACTCCTCTCTGCATCAAGTTTGCTCTGTGAGTCCCTCACTTTCTTATCTCCTCCTCTGTCTGCTCCAATAACAATTTTATGCAGGTTTCTTTGCAAATAAATCGCAGCGCGCAAAAGCAAAATAAAAATTTGTGCGTGTTTTTGATTCTTGGTTGTTTGCATATTAATACGGAAATTAAGGGGCACGACCAAATCCAAATTAGGTGGGGATTTCATTACCCTTCCTAGGCCCCGAAAATCACAAACTTGCATCCGCATTGACCCACATTAATTAAAAGAAATCTAGAGATGACTCTAAGGACCGTCGCGCTCAATTAGGACAAGAGAAGGCCGTGGGTAATTCATTGCTTATCCGCGTTTTCTTATGGTGTCTAAGGCGAGTGTGTCTAAGGCTAGTGGTTTTTAATTAGGCCCACTACTTACGTAGTGGAGTACCTTCCCACTTACCTGGCACTTATCCGGCCACAGGGGGACAAAGAGGCAGTGGAGGATTTATCCTGCGACTTGTCTTTTGGCAGTTAGGAGCGGTCTAGAGCTTTGACCTAGGTGACCCCTAGATTTTAGGGTTTTGTGTGTTGCATTTGTTTTGTTGCATCATTTTTTCAAAAAATCCGTATCAATTTTCAAAAGCAAGCACCGCATACATCATTTCCCCTAATTATAAATTCACGCTGCCACTTGTACTAACCCTTTTTAGTGCAAGATAGGTTGGACAACAGGATTCTAGTGCCTGTTTTGTCCGCGTCCCCCGATCGACCCTAAAGTCGGTATTTCTACACTTACCTTTTCTTTTACCCACCACCACACCCACATCGATGGATCCATCTCCATCGAACTTCTTTTCCACTACTCTGCCGCCGTCCGTTGGTGCGCAGAATCCACCTCGCATCTCTCTCCAAGAGAGATGCTATCCTACACGAGGCCCACTTTCCACCTGTCTATCCATTCCACCAGCCAACGGGGAAAATTTTCAAATAAAACCCCAATACATCAACCTTCTACCAAAATTTCACGGACTCGAGTCTGAAGATGCATACGTGTTTATCACCAAATTTGAAAATGTATGCGCAATGATGGGTACCTCACAGTTGTCTGTGGATGCTTTACGTCTTCGTCTTCTCCCATTTACCTTGTGCGATTTAGCCGAGAAGTGGCTATATAACACTACCGCACATTCCATTTCAAATTGGGATGAATTCGTCAAAGCATTCCTGAAGAAATTTTACCCACATCAAAAGACAGCTCGAGTCCGTAGCGAAATCTATCAATTCACCCAGCTTCCAAATGAAACATTTTCAAAATGTCTTGAACGTTTCAAGGATCTGTTAGTCCAATGTCCACATCACGGCATCCCGAGATGGGAATTGTGCCGAATCATTTATGAGGGCATTACTCCTTACACAAGACAGACCCTTGAATCCATGTGTCAAGGCAACTTTATGACTAAAGATGATGGGGAAGCCTGGGAATTCCTAGAAAATTTCGCTGAAAAATCTTTACAGTGGGAGGGTATGAGTCAATCGTCTAGGGATGGCAATGATATTTCCATAGGAAATAGAGCTGAAATTTCAGCTTTACACAAGAAATTTGACGCTATGGAAAACAAATTTTTAGCCGCCACCCTAAATCAAATGTCACTCTCCAAAACTGTATGTGGCTGCTGTTCTGATCCGTCTCACTTGACGGAAGAATGTCCGTTTCAAGGTCATGAGCATACCAATGCCGCATTTCAAAAACCTAGAAATGATCCATCTTCCTCCACATATGATCAGGGTTGGAGAAATCACCCTAACTTTGCTTGGAACCAATCACAATTTCAAAACACGGTTCCAAATCCGAATCAATTCCAAAGGGCTCCTCCACCACAACAGCAACCACAATTGAGTCAGCATCCCTTTCAAGCACAAAATTTTCAAAATCCGGTCAACACACCCGCACCATCTAGTCCTTTGCAGTTGACCGGGACGGATGAATCCTATTCATTTGCACAATGCATGAATTTGGTCTTAACAAATCTCATGCAAGTATCAGCTGAAATAAAAACTTCTGTCGATTATATAAAGAAAAACTCTGCGTCCCAAAGCGAGAGTATTAAATCGATGGAAGAAGAAATTGCACATTTAAAAGCTGAAATGAGTGCAAGAGAGAAAGGGAAACTTCCAGCTCAACCTTTACCTAATCCTAGCTATTCACATCATGTGGATGAGATCACGTTGAGATCTGGAAGAGTGCTTGACCATCACCTTGGGGAAGAGTTTGATGATACTAATAAATCAATCAATAACACCCCGGCTGAGACCTTTCCTCACATACACACTTCTGACCCCAGTTTTTCTACCCCACCATCTTCTTCCAAGCCTATTCTTCGTTTCCCAAAAGGCTCGCCACTACAGCCCCCCTCTTTTACCCCTCCACGGACGATCCCCACTTCTATTCTGGGATCGGTTCCACACACACTTCCTTCTCCTATGATGGACCCAGCGCTTATTGCTAAAGCACCTTATCCTAATCGGTTAAGGGCTAACACACCGAGTCCACATATGGAGAAGATTATGAACATTTTTAAGCAAGTAAACACCAACATCCCTCTCCTAGATGCCATCCAACAAGTTCCTTCCGATGCGAAAACTCTTAAGAACTTGTGCACTAGAAAGAGGAAGACTCAAGCGCCTAAAAAGATATTCATAGAAAAAACAATAGACACGGCTTTCCCCCAACAATTACCGAGGAAACGTAAGGATCCAGGATATCCTACTATTTCCGTTTCTATTGGGGAAAAACACATCAACCGTGCTCTACTAGACCTTGGCGCTAGTGTTAACTTGCTTCCATATTCTGTTTATGAGCAGTTAGGGATCGGAGAGTTGAAGCCAACCAATTGCACTCTCCAGATGGCTGACCGATCAATCACCAAACCCAGGGGTGAACTGGAGGATGTGTTAATAAAAATCGGAGAATTTATATTCCCGGTAAATTTTATTGTAATTGATACACAGCCTGTAGCGAACCCACGGAATCAAATTCCGGTGATATTAGGTCGCCCCTTTTTGGCCACTTCCAATGCTATTATCAACTGTCATAACGGTTCTATGACCCTATCCTTCGGGAATAGGTCAATAGAGCTAAACATTTACAAGTTGAGAAGTGTACCCTCCGAACCTACTGTTCTGTTCTGTCGACTTAATGGATGTCGACAGCAGCGAATTTGATGATCCTCCTGTTATCGATCATGACTCTTTTCATACGTTATTGTTTGACCCAACTATGTATCATATACATACGGACTCTTCCACTGAGATGTCCGGGTCAACAATTAACACCGATTATGAACTGTTCTTAGAGTCTGAAGATCACCCCGCACTTTGTGATGACATTATTCATCGGGGTATTGATGGAACTTTTGAGGAAATCTTCGCTGATGAACTCGCATTTTTGAATAACACGGGTGTTGAGATGAATCATCTCCCAATCAATGAAATTGAACCTCCACCCCTTCTTCTGAACTGTAATAAGAATGCGAGTAATCCATCACATACACTGCATCGTCTCTCCAAAATGAGATGCACACACATTCTATTCCACCACTTAACCTTTCCCCACTTCTTCTTCCACCAACCAGAGCATTGCATTGATAAATTTTTTGAATGGTTGGTGTTGACATTTGGTCTTTGCAAAGCTTGGCATCGACCAATAATTTTTGACCCCCACTTGTGATTTTGAAAGATTAACATTGCTTAAGTTTGGGGGGGAATAATCGGGCTCCTAAAAAGAAAATTTTACAAAATTTTGAGCCAAAAATAAGTTTGGGGGAGGTTCTTCACTTAAATATTTTGCCCCCACTAATAAATTCCTCCCAAGCTTACAGGTTTTTCGAGATTTAGCAGAAGGCAACAGTGAGGACACTGTTGAAAACAAGTTTGGGGGAGGTTTGTGCTTATTTTCGCATCATTTGCATATCATTTGCATAAGCACAAAACATTTTCGAAAACCTATAAAAATTTAAAAATTTTCAAAAAGATAAAAATATTTTTGTACATAAATAAGATAATAAAAGTTTAGATAGTGAAAAAATTACATCCATGAGATTAGAAAAATTTAAGAAAACTAAGAAAATTAGAAGTTTTCTTATACGAACTAGTAATAAGTAGTTATGAGCCGTTGTCCCAAGGGTTAGTAAGATGAAAGACGTCACTAATCTGAGGATAAAAATAAGTCTGAAAAATAGTTTCTATTCTAGAAGCCAAACATTTTGAACGTTGATACCCTGCTATTCGCACTTACACACGTCTTGAAGCCTGGGATAGTAGAGGATACCTTGAAATGCTCTTGTCTTAAAGCCGAAGTATGAAGGAAATAAAAAAATGAAAAATATAAAGTGGTGAGAAAAATGAACACTGGTTTTGTTATCACCAAGGGCAATAAAAAATGTATAGCGAGGGTGCTTCTTCACCTAGTGCCCTAAGGCCAACTGGTCTGGGAGTCACTGCTATGCCTAAGGTGGTGCAAGACGAGGAAAATACACCAAATAAGCAAGCACATGAGTAATCGGTCGGTTAGTACCTCAAGAAGTATTAACGGTCGCATGAAAGTGTGTGAGCAATCTCATCTAAATATTCATTAATTAAAAAGTACTGAGGCTGATGGGCAAGAGTATGATAGCTTGAATTGAATTCTCCGGGTGTAGGGATGTCTTTACACACACGCAGGGTTATATGATCGATGTTTGGAAGAAAGATAGGAATGAAGAATAAGACGATGTTTTATTGAGGGAGGACGTGATTTCTAACATCTTTTCATGACCATTAAGATAGGGCTCATGACAACCGAAAAGCTAGCATAGTTGGAAACCCTAATTTTCAAGGCTTTTTCTTTTACAATTCTTTTCTTTAAATGTAATATTCATGATCTTCCTTTTATTATTGGATTTTGTGGGTGCAATCCGCTGAAAACCCTCAGGAGACAACACTCCTCCTACTAGGAACACCTAGAGGTTTAAAGGCTTGTTGCACGTGCTCAGTGCAATCGTGTTGCCTACGAAAGTGTGCAAGATAGTTTTTTCTCTTTCTTTATTTTCTCCTTCTCTTTTCAATAAAACATTCGCTCGAGACGATCGAAATTAAGTTTGGGGGTATTTGATCAGTCGAAAATAATGTATTTTTAACACGGCAATTTCCCTATCTTTTGCGCTCATTTAGAAGAATTCGGTATTCATATTTCACATATTAGCAAATCGGTCGTTAAATATCAGAGTTCATGTATTAGACTTTTAAACCGACACTTTAAGGGAAATTAACCGCATTGCATGGCATCGCATCATTTCTGTATTTGCGCAACACTTGTCTTGAGTCTGTGCAGGAAATACGGAAGAAAAGCAAAAGAGCTGATCAAGAATACACCAACTAAATCATTTCAGATCTGGTAGCAATACAAAAGGATATATTAAGTTCAGCATATAAAATAAAGGCCCATACAACAGTCCAAGACCACTGCAGAAAACACAAGCCATGAAGACTCCAATGAGCCGCGGATCCGCGGCGGGAGCTTGCTTAAGCCGCTGATCCGCCGCACTTTGGACACGTCAGCATGGAATTTTCATTGCAGAATTTTTATGTCAGGGCCCACATTCATTTCTGATACGTCAAATTCCATAATTCTCCAGAAGCTACTGCCAGATCAGCAAAGAAGATTAAGCAAGGCTAATCCTAATTAAGCTCCTAACTAATCCTCTTCTAGAAGCTCCCTCCTAACTAATCACATCTAGAAGCTTCTCCCCTAACTAACTTTTGGAGGGAAATTTGAATTTCTTCAACAAACTTTAGGAGGGAAACTTAGAATTTCAAATCCTAGATCTAGGGTTTGGTTATCTATAAATAGGAGCCTAGATCTAAGGGTTGAGGTTAATAATCATTAGTTCATTAATCATTAGTTAGTTCCAAAAATTCCCTCTTTCATCATCTTCTTCCACAAGTCTAGTGACAAGGCTTGTGCGAAACCCTAACCCTAATTCCACTCCAAATCCAAGATCTTGAGTACCAATCAAGCGAGAAGCTTTCAACCTTTTTGGAGCCGAGCCGATCTTCAATCGGGCAAGTGATCCAAGCCGATCCGCGATCCACGGAGACGAGCGAAGCCAAGTCGACGATCAAGTTCTTCCTCTTGTAGTTCTTGAGCGAATGTAACTAAATTGTTGATATAAATAAAAGGTGAAATTCTTTAATCTTGCTTTCTTTTAATTCTTGCATAATGATTAGATCTTAATTTGTAATTGTTGCTCTTGTTGTGATGTGTGAGTGAAACTCCGCTCGTAAAGGAGTCGAGACGATTGTAGAATGATGATGTAACAAATCTTTAAACGATTTTTAAGTCCTATGAGTTTTGTAAACCCTAGCAAGTTCAAGAATCGATGACCTAGTTTCGTAGTGATGCTTTCGTGATTGTGATCGCTCGAAATTAGGGATCTACGATCGTTTCTTGAATTTACTAGAGGCTAGAATATGAATGATATCAATGAAAGAACAAGAGATAAGATGAAACCCTAGTTTCACAAGAAGTCTCTAATTCTCATCGATCATCATCGATCTAGTATCAATTCATCGAAGGATAAGAATACGTAATTGTAAGATTACATCACATCTATAAATCCGATCGATTCCTACGAGCCTCATTTCGATTCTTGATATTTGGTTTGAAAAAATCATCAAACTATCAATTCTTGATTCTATCTTTTAATGCTTTCTTAGATCTAGTTTTTTCTCATTTCTTGAACTTCAATTCTTTAAATCATGAATTGTTTTCTTTTGTTTTCATTAAAGTTTCGACTCATCTAATTCAAAAGACGAACAATTACACTTTCCCTGTGGACGATCCGCACTCACTTACAATCTACATCCGACACCGTAGTTGATTGCGGTCAAATAATTTTTGGTTGTGATTTCTTTATACAATTTTTCAAATACTACACAACGGAAAATCGTTACAATCAAATGGCGCCGTTGCCGGGGACTATTTGATTTGATACACACATCCAAGAAAATATTACAATCAATGCTCGATTCGGCGGAGGACAAGATTGAGTGTTTCTATAAGGTATGCTTGCTTACCCGGGCTCTGAAGGATCGCTCAATTCATCTTCTAGGTCAGATAAGAGCCCGGCGGGCTGTCATGTCCGCTTTTGCTGATGGGCATGGCATTAATCAGTAGGGAGCAACCCCTCGCGAAAACTGTCGCTTCGACGTTTTGGAGAAGGCAGAGAGGGAGCTAGAGAATTTTGTTTTTTGTTTTGTTAACCCTTGTATTTCCGATCCCTTGTTTGGTGATCTCTTTCCTATAGAGTAATATCAATGTATTTTCTCTTATCATTAATCGTTGAATGTTCTCTGTTGGCTTTTTCTGCTTGATGTGTATTCGTATGTGCATCCCAACTGTGTACATGAGCTTCATACTTGACCCCTGGGAATTTTCTTTAAGTACGAACACGAAAACTTTCTTTGTTGCCAGAAAGAGAAAATAGCTTGTGCGTGTTTTGGATCGAGGATTGGCATCAAGTGGAGGTCTGTTTACATGATTTCAAGTGTACACGCCTTCCCTCAGAGGTCGTGGCTGCAAAGACGAGCTTGCGGGGGCTGATTGAACGGTGCGCCGCAAATCTTACGGCCAAGACCACTCGGGCGTACGAACATTGGCGGGTGCTTCAAGAACTATCAGGGAGGTGGTAGCCATTGATAAAGCCATAATTTTTACTCGCGAAATGGTCGAAGCTCATAAAGTTACCGCAAAGGAGCTTGAAAATCAGCTTGCCTCGTACCAGGCCCAACAGTCCTAAGTAGAGGCCCGTCTCTTAGCAATAATGAATCATGAAGCCGAGGCCCAGCGGAAAAAGGATGAACTGGAAAATCTATTAAATCGTCCGCCGGCTTGAAGAATTGTATATTTTTTCTTTTTTATTCTTCTTTTGTACATACTCCTGAATGAGAGTATTTTTTTTTATTCTTTCATAAATTGTACTTTGTATTCATTTTGATTCATGAATAAAAGACATATTTTGCTTCATGGCAGTGTGTCCCTTTTAGTAAACGCATTTTGTGGATAATCTATTTTTATTTTCTTGTAGGACAGCGATGGCTTAGGAGTTAGGGTTACGATCTGCCACCTAAGACTTATCAACTTTATGAGCCGTGAGGGTCTCATAAAGAATTTTCTCCCTACCGGTCGAGAGGATCCCGTAGGTGTATCTTCTCCTTAGGAATCGTGAGGATTCCTAAGTGTGTTTTCTCTTGACAGTCGTAAGGATCTCACAAGAGAATTTTCTTCCTTACAAGTCGAGAGGACCCGTAAGTGATTGATGAGTTGACTTGCTCCCGAATCAAAAAATTGCTTTGACGGGGAAGTCGAGGGTTGACTTTATCCACATTTCACGGAGTCAGGGCTTGATTTTATCCGCATATCACGGAGTCAGGAGTTGCTCTGGCCATTTCCCACGGAGTCAAGATTGACTTTAGCCGTGTTCTACGGGACCAGGATTTGCTCTGGACGCTTCCCACGGGGCCAGGATTGACATTAGCTGTGTTCCACAGGACCAGGATCCGCTCTGGACGCTTCCCACGGGGTCAGAATTGACATTAGCCGTGTTCCACGAGACCAGGATTTGCTCTGGGCGTTTCCCATGGGGTCAGGATTGACATTAGCCGTGTTCCACGGGACCAGGATTTGCTCTGGGTGTTTCCCACTGGGTCAGGATTGACATTAGCCGTGTTCCACAGGACCAGGATCCGCTCTGGATGCTTCCTAAGGGGTCAGGATTGACATTAGTCATGTTCCACGGGACCAGGATTTGCTCTGGGCGTTTCCCACGGGGACAGGATTGACATTAGTCGTGTTCCACGGGACCAAGATTTGCTCTGGACGCTTCCCATGGGGTCAGGATTGACATTAGCCGTGTTCCACAAGACCGGGATTTGCTCTGGATGCTTCCCATGGGGTCAGGATTGACATTAGCCGTGTTCCACAGGACCAGGATCCGCTCTGGACGCTTCCTATGGGGTTAGGATTGACATTAGCCGTGTTCTCTAAGACCAGGATTTGCTCTGGACGCTTCCCACGGGGTCAGGATTGACATTAGCCGTGTTCCACGAGACCAGGATTTCCTCTGGGCGTTTCCCACAGGTCAGGATTGACATTAGCTGTGTTCCACGGGACCAGGATTTGCTCTGGATGCTTCCCACGGGGTCAGGATTGACATTAGCCGTGTTCCACGAGACCAGGATTTGCTCTGGGCGTTTCCTACGGGGTCAGGATTGACATTAGCCGTGTTCCACGGGACCAGGAGGGGTTGACTCTCGGTTGTCTGCGTATCGCCGAGTTATGGAACTGGGGACTTTGCCACGGCTTCGATTTGCTTATGTTGCGTCTGTTGTAATGAGGCGAATGTTGATATGATCTTCAGGCTGGCTGTGAACCGTCGAGATTTGACTTCTTTTTCTGAGGGAGCCTGGTGGGAAGGTATGGTTCCCTCTTTGTTTGTGCCCCTGGATTGTATACAAGGATCGATGTGATCTGACCTGTAGGGCAAAATGTTTCATTTTATATATTTTTCTTTCCGCGATACACTATCATTTCAGCTTCAATATCACGAAAGTCTTGATTGCCTAATCATTTTGGGTAGCGGTGCCCAATCATTTCGGCTATTTGTTTTATTTACTCGCTGTTTTTTATTTCGAGTTGCCTAATCATTTTGGCTATTTTGCATGCATATATTTTACTTGCTGATTTTGTTGCAAATTGCCCCATCATTTCGGCTATTTCATATGCATTTGTGGCTCGCCGACTTTTCGCTGCGAGTTTGGGATTTGATACCGATTTAGGTATCAGCATCGCTACAACTGGGATATTGCCAGGAGCAAATCATCATTTGCCTTTGTCGATGTCGAACAAAGGTGGCTTAGTAAATAGGGTTAGGATCCTGTCGACTAAGGCTTTTGACTTCATGAGCCGTAAGGGTCTCATAAAAGTATTTCTCCCTACAAGTCGTGAGGATCTCGTAGGTGCGTTTTCTTTTTAAGAATCGTGAGGAGTCTTAAGTGTATGGTCTCTTATAAATCGTAAGGATCTTACAAGAGTATTTTCTCCTTATAAGTCGAGAGGACTTACAAGGGTTGTTCGCTATATGAGCATATCCCTAGTCGCGGGTGAGACTTTGTCAGGAAGATGTTTATTCGCGCCCGTGGATTGTATACAAGGGTCAATACTAAACAACTTGTAGGGCAACACTGGAGGTTGTGATGGCTTAAGAACAGGTTCATATCCCTGTAGCTTAAGGCTTTTGAATCCTATGATCCGTGAGGGTCTCAAAGGGAATTCTCCTTACGAGTCGTGAGAATCTCGTAAGTGTAATTTCTCCTTAGAAATCGTGGGGATCCCTAAGTGTATTGCTCCCTTTTGAGTCGTAAGGATCTCACGAAGATGGTTTCTCCTCACAAGGTCGAGAGGGCCTTGCAAGTGTCTTTTAACGAGATTGCGCCCTTTCGGGTTTTCACAAAACTCGCCGGTAGCCCTACTGTTTTTACTCATGGAGCCCTTTCGGGTTTTCATACGTGCCCATTTTGCTTATGGACATACCGTTTTTTTTGTGTCAGCCTTGGGATGCTGCGGTCTGTAGTAGTTTATTGACGTCTCGGTCAACAGCCAGTTTTAGGACATAGTGGTCCATCGTTAGTTTAAGGACGTTTCGGTCCGTCGTTAGTTTTAGAACATTTCGGTCTATAGCCAGTTTTAGGACATAGTGGTCCATTGTTAGTTTAAGGATGTTTCGGTCCACCGTTAGTTTAAGGACGTTTCGGTCCATCGTTAGTTTTAGGACATTTCGGTCCGTTGTCGGTTACTACTTATAGAGTTTGGGCTTAGGAAGATAGCGAGCGGACATAGGCATCGACATTATCGTTGACCTAAGCCGTGACACGTCAAGCGTAGTATTTCTTCAGGAAGCGACCATTTATTGGCCTGAAAGGTCTTTCACCATGCATGTCCATGAGTAGATAGGCTCTACCTTGGTAAACTTTGTCTATGATGTACGGGCCTTCATAGTTCGGCTCGAATTTTCCCCGTTTGGCATGATTAGGGATCATAGGTCTCTTGACCATTAGCACGAGTTCGCCTTGGCGGAATGTTCTCGGCCGAGTCAATCTCTCGTATGAGCGCGTCATCTTTGCTTTATAAGCCTCCAGGTTTTGTTACGCCATGAGCCGGGTTTCATCAAAGGCGTCGAGCTCCTCAAGCCAAAGGTGAGCATTCTCTTCGTCCGTTAGCTCGTACTGAACTGCCACTCATAGAGAGGGTAACTCTATCTCGAGGGGGAGTACCGCTGCTGTGCCGAATACCAATGCATTCGGCATTGTGTTCGTGGCTGTTTTGAATGTAGTTCGATACGCCCAGAGAGCTTCATGCAGTCTCTCGTGCCAGTCCTTCTTATTCTTAGACACCGTCTTTTTCACGATCTTTGTCAAGATCTTGTTGAAAGCCTCAGCTAGACCGTTAGCTCGGGAATTATAGACTGAAGAGTATCTCCAATCTATATTATGCTGTTATGCGAAGCGGCTGATTTGTGGCTTCTGTAGGCTGGCCCGTTATCGGAGATAATCCGTCGCGGAGTGCCAAACCGATAAATGACGTGTGTCTTAAAGAAATGGAGGATATTCTCCGTCTTCACTTCTCTTAGTGGTACTGCTTCTGCCCACTTGGAGAAGTAATCGGTTGTTGCCAGTATGAACCGATGCCCTCTGGACGATGCTGGTTCGATGGGGCCGATTATGTCAGTTCCCCACATTTCGAACGGCCAGCTAGCCACCGTTGGGTGTAGCGGATTTGGATGCTGATGGATAAAATCCCCATGAATTTGGCACGAGTGGCATTGCTTCGCGTATTCTAAGCAGTCTTGGATCATCGTGGGCCAATAGTAGCCCATCCTTTTGATCTTCAGCTTTATTTTTGGCCCGGCTTGATGAGAACCACAGAGTCCATCGTGAGTTTCTTGGATGACTCTCTTTGCTTCTTCAGGTCCCAGGCATCTTAGCCACAGAGAATCAAATGATCTCTTATACAGCGTATCATTGACGAAGGCAAAAGATAGAGCTCGTTTCATGAGCTGATGTCTTGAGGACGCATCTTCAGGTGTTCGACGGGATCTGAAGTAGTCTATAAAGACTTCTCTCCAATCCACGGCCTTTTCCTGGTCTTTTATTTGTAGGGTCGTTTGCTCGGTCGCTCCTTTTTCTTCGGATGATTCTGGAGATATTTCTTCCGGTGCAAGAACCCGACGGCTTTGCGCAACGATCCTCACGTCATCGAGGTTCTCGTCAACCAATTCTTTAGTGAGCTTGGCTAATGCATCCGCTTTGCTGTTTTCTACACGCGGTATTCTTTCCATCATGTAGGATGGAATTTGAGCCAGCAGTTGCTGCACCCTCTCGCCGTACTTCACCAGCTCTGGCTTGCACATTTGATAGTCACCGTTTACTTGACTAACGATCAACTGGGAGTCTCCGTGTATAAGAAGGTTCTCGATTCCCATGTTGACAGCGATCTCAAGACCTGTTATTAAAGCTTTATATTCGGCTTCATTGTTCGTCCTTGGCTCTGTCAAGAAAAAGGCAAAGCGCATTATCCCTCCCTATGGGGTTACGAAAATGAGGCCTACCCCTGATTTGATTATGAGGGTGCTTTGTTTTTGCTTCTTCATAGAAGATGCTCCATCGAAGTAGAGTTCCCACCGGGTATCATTCTCTCTTCTCTCCGCGTCGATCGTGTCAAACGCGTGCTCGTCGAGCAATTCGCAGTTCAAAGGAGAATCGGCAGGTACCAGATGTTCGGCGAGGAAGTCGGCGATGGCCTGGCCTTTCACTTCCTAGAGAGGACGATAAGTTATCGAGAATTCCATTAAGAGTAGGGTCTATTTAGCGAGCCGTCCCATTAATATGGCTTTTGACATCAAATATTTGAGAGGATCCACCTTTGATATGAGATGGACCTCATGTGCCAACGCATAGTGTCTGAGCTTCGTTATCGCGAAGATCAACGCCAGGCAATGTTTTTCAATGGGGGAGTAATTGTTTTCTGCCCCCAGGAGAACTCGACTCAAATAGTAGAGGGCTCTCTCCTTCCCTTGGTCGTTCTCTTGTGCCCATAGCGCGCCTAAGAAACCTTCAAGGGCAGTTGTATACAAAATGAGGGGCTTTCCCTTGACTGGAGCAGTCAGCACCGGCGGATTCTGCAGGTATTGCTTAATTTCGTCCAATGCGTGTTTCCCCCAATCAGAGCAAAGCTCTGTTTGAATTTCAAAATTCAAAATTCGAAGCAACGCTTCAGATTCAATGCGCTGAGCGCAACGCGCCACGTGTCAAAAGCTGATACGGCAGCGCAGCGCCCAAGGCAGTGCGTCCAATCATAGCAAGGCTCTTTTAAACTAAAATCAAAGGAAGCAACGCTTCAGTTGCGCAAGCACTGCGCTGCGCGACACGTGTCAGCGCAGTCACGCTGTGCTTTGCGCTGCGCGACACGTGTCAGCGCAGATGCGCTAAGCGCAGTCGCGCTGCGCTTTGCGCTGCGTGACACGTGTCAGTGCAGTCGCGCTGCGCTTTGCGCTGCGCGACACGTGTCAGCTCAGATGCGCTAGTGCAGTCGCGCTGCGCTTTGCGCTCCGCGACACGTGTCACGCGCTGCGGCATTTGCGCCAAACAGAATTAAGATTCTAAAAGAAATCTTTCTGTTCTTGTTAAAACAAGAAGATTTTCTTCTGTAAAATAGAAGGCCTTGGATCAAAGATCCAACGGTAGGGAAAATTCCCCAAATCACTCAGAGAAAGATCTCTTTAACAAATTTAACTAATTTATGGGCACTATAAAAAGGACCCTAGGCCTCAATTCAAAGAAATGAATTTTTTCTAAAAAAAAGAGAGAGAGAAAGAGAACTCTGAAGAACTCCTCAAGAACAAAAAAGGTAAAGACCTTTAGAAAAAGAGAAAGTTCTCTTATGAACAGATCATAGATCTTTAAAAAAAAATAAAAAATAAAAATAGTGCTTTGCACTTATGAACCATTGGTTCTCTAAGATCAAGAAAAATAAGAAACACTTGTTTTCTTTGATCTAAATTAGATCAAGAAACCAAGTAGTGCTTTGCACTTATGAACCATTGGTTCTGGAATCTAAAAGATTCTCAAGTTAATAGTGCCTTGCACTTGCAAAACTGCACTGTTGCGCTCTTGGGTCGGCGCAAGCCACTAGAGAGCGCCATGTGTCAGCATCTGAACCAATTGCGCTATGCTCTTTTGAAACAGAGCCTTGCTCTTTAAAACTGGCGCAATTCACCACAGCACGCCACGTGTCAGCAGCGCAAGCGCAGCGCACTAGAACAGCACTGTTGCGCTTGCGCTCGCCAGAGCATGACACGTGTCATCACCATATGAGCTTGCGCTCATTACTTGGCGCAAAGCGCTAGACAAATGCACTGCATTGCTTACAAAAGGGTCAAGCCCAATTAAAGAAGGCCTAACAGGCCTAATAAAATGCAATGCATTATTTTAAAAAGGGCAGAGCCCAAACCAAAACAGATGCTCTGCATCATAAATAAAGAGACAGAGCCCAAATCAAAAAGGCCTAGCAGGCCAGAATAAAATGCTGCGCATTATTAAATATGGGCAAAGCCCTAGCACAGGCCTAATAGGCCCAAGATCAAGAAAAATATTGAATATTCTCAACGGGACTTAGCCCAATCATGGCCGTAAGTCCCCAAACTAAATTGACTGAGCAAGAATGCTCTCCTAAATCAATTTACAACCGGTTCAAGGGTACATCTCCGAACTCCTCTGACACCCATCGTTGTAATCCTTCAACGACGTCAGAGAGGTGACGGGTCCCGACGACCACACATCAATACGGACTGCGGGGTCCTTAAACTCGTGGACCGAAACGTCCTTAAACTAATGTTGGACCGAAACGTCCTTAAACTAATATCGGACCATCACGTCCCTAAACTAGAATATGGACCATCACGTCCCTAAACTGAAATGTGGACCACCATGTCCCTAAACTGGAATATGGACCGCAATGTCCTTAAACTACCAATGGACCGCAATGTCCCTAAACTACCTATGGACCACTACGTCCCTAAACTGGAACAATAGAGCTCCCAAATGCTCTTTTTTCGGATCTAAACGATCCCGTTTAAGTTGATCTTAGCCTCAAATATGGCTAACGTATCCTTAAACATTCGAACAGACTTTAGTCCCAAATTGGACTATAAGACCCCCAATCAACTTTGGTTCAAGGGTACATCTCCGAACTCCTCTGACACATGTCGTTGTAATCCTTCAACGTCGTCAGAGAGGTGACGGGTCCCGATGGCCATATATTAAATGGACCACTACGTCCTTAAACTGGAAATGGATCTAGACGATCCCGTTAAGTTGATCTTAGTCTCAAATCAGACTAACGTATCCTTAACGAACGTTTAAGTTGATCTTAGTCTCAAATGCGGCTAACGTATCCTTAAACTAAAAACACCAAATCCAAATCTAAGTAAATACGGATTTGGACTAATCCACGTCCTACGGGCGACGGCATTACTCAGTCTCCGTATATAATCCACGGGCAACCATAAACAAAACAAACACCCACGACACGAAGTGAAATTCTGGAGAAGGAGAAAGTTGTTACCGTGATGCGGTAGCGTAATTAACTGCAGGAGCTTGCGCCTGCAGGGAAGAGCGTCCCCACAATCAAAAACCCCTCAAGCGAGGGGGAATCTGACGAAGTCTGCTACATCGGCCGCATCCGTCTAAACCTTCGATACACGGTGCCATAAATCAACTTGGCATCTTCGGAGAGGTAGACGGATAAAACCATATAGCATCTGCCCCGAATCTCAGGCAAGACGTCCTCACGTCGTCGCCGTCTTTCGGAGGGGAATAGTGCGCTTTGGAATTTGCGATCCCAGACAAACGGAGTTCCCTTCTTCATTAGGTGACTGTAAGGACGGCACTTACCGGAGAGATTGGCTATAAATCATTGGATATACGCGAGCTTTCCTTGGAGAGACCACAGTTGCTTGAGAGTCCTTGGCGGAGGCATTTCCATGATCTCCTTGATCTTCGACGGGTCTATCTCGATGCCTCGGTGTCGGACGATAAATCCTAGGAACTTACCCGAGGAAACTCCGAACGCGCATTTGAGAGGGTTCATCTTCAAGTTGAATTTCCGAAGGCGCTGAAACACGATCTTCAGATGCTCTAAATGTTCCTCGTATGATCTGCTTTTAACTACGAGGTCATCGATATACCATTCGACGATTTCATGTATGAGGCCATCGAAAATCTTCGTCATGGCCCTCTGATAGTTGGCACCGGCGTTCTTTAGACCGAAAGACATCACCTTGTAGCAGAATATGCCCAAAAGGGTCCGGAAAGTAGTATGCTTCTGGTCCTCGGGATGCATCTTTATCTGATTGTATCCTGATGAGCCATCCATGAAGGAGAAAATTTCATGAGTGGACGTATTATCTATCATCAGCTCAGTGACCGGTACTGAAAAGTCGTCCTTTGGGCAAGCTTTGTTGAGATCCCGAAAGTCCACATATATGCGCACCGTCCTATTTTTCTTCATTACTGGGATAATATTGGCGATCCAGTCAGGATATTGAACCTCTTGGATGAAGCCGGAGTCGATTAGCTTCTTGACTTCGGTGTTGATGCTCATCTCAAGCTCGAGCCACATTCTTCTCGGAGCTTGTTTGATCGGCTTGACGTCCGGAGATATCGCCAATTTGTGCACAGCAATCTCTGGATCTAGTCCCGGCATCTCGGAATAGTTCCATGCGAAGCAGTCTTTATACTGCAAGAGCACGTCTTTAAGCGTAGCCCCCTTTTCTTCAGACAACAATTCACTGACGAACGTCGGCCGTGGGTCGTTTACCGTTCCCAAGTCGATTTTTCTAAGGTCATCTGCAGTAGTATATATCCTATCTTCCAGCTCTTTTGGCGTCGGTGGAAATTCTGAGATCGACTCATCATCATTGTTTTCGAAGCACCAAGAGAGATCATCCATATTCTCGGGTTCTTCTTCTAACAGCGTTATTGCGTGACAGGTACGAGATCGTTTCCAAGACCGATTTTGATCTGGTTCTACTCTCATCGCATAAGTGGCTTTTGATTCATGCTTCTGTGGTGGGGTTATCCTCCAACTGCTGGATAGAGCGAACCTGCCTTGTTGATATTGGTCTTCGACCCAGTTCTTGAAGGTGAAGCAGTCTTCGAGAGGATGTCCTATTGCTCGGTGATAGGAGCAATAGTCTGGGTGAGAGACCTTGTCTGCTTGCTCGGGGTGCTTGGACTCCGGGAATGTCATCATCTGATGTTTTATGACAATATCGAATATCTTCTTTGTCTTGTCTTGGGGAAAAGAATATGCTCGGCCCATCTTCTTTATAAGAGACGAATTCCGGCTGCTCGATTCTTGATCGCGTGGCTTCTTAGATCCGCTATGCTGCTGTTGAACATTTTTTCGTTCCTTGGTTTATTTTTGCCTCTGCGCCGGGTCTTTTGTATGACAGGTTGGCAACGAAGAGCATTGTCATTCTCCACGGCTTGCTGAAGGAGGCGCTGCGTCTTGGCTTTCTCGTAAATAGCCATTTCGCGGCTATGGTCATCTCGTACCTTTTGACTCGCTACCCTTATTAGCTTGTCCATCTGTTCTTCAAACGACAGACTTGGCATTTTCATGGCAGGACCTCGTTTTGGTTCAGGGTTAGCGTCTTCTAACAGAGCATTTCCTTCTTCATCGAAGTCATGTATAATGTAGCAAGCATGGACTCGTTCCCGTTTCTTGGATTGAACATATCCAAGCCCTATCATTTCCATTCTCCCGTTGGGAAATTTCCGCTGAGTTCCGGGGACGTCCCAGATCCTGTTGTAGAACTGAGCTTGTCGAGTAGTCTGTTTGAAGGGAACGCCTTGGTGCCTCAACAGCCTTTTTAATCTTTCTGTGTAATATCTAGGCAGATGGATAGGCTGGAGTCTGTCAAGTGTGGAATCAGCACCATGCCAAATTTCTTACTTCGCTTTGGTTTCCGTGGATTGATAAAAGAGGATCGCCTTTTCATCTCTTTGCCTGGGAAGGACGTAGAATGTCTGCAGTTCTTCCACACTATAGGTACCAAGCTCATCAAGTTCTTTGTAATGCTCTTGCGGAACCATGGCAATTTGCAAACTCCGATCATCGCCAGCGACGGCCTGTATTGATGGTCGTACAGAAAATATGGCATTGACCTCATCTTCTGAGTTGCTGCCAAAGACCAGAATAGGGGTGGACGGTCCCGTCTTGTTGCATTAGGGTGGCCCTGAATAAACTATCTCTTTCTTCTCCTCGGTATCACTCGCGAAGACCGGAATGGTGGTGATAGTTTTGTTCTTCAGTTTATGGCATCTTTCCGTGTCTTCAAAATCTGGTAAGAAGTATTTTGCATCTTCGTACTTTCGGACTTCATTCACGGAGAATGGGTTTAGTTCCCCCGTCACAGTGTACTCGAGACCATCTTTGAAGTACTTCATACATTGATGTTGTGTAAAAGGGATGATGTTGTACTCGTGTAACTAAGGCCTGCCGAGCAAAGCGTTGTAGCAAGTCTTGGCATCAATGACATGAAACTTGATGTCCGTAATGAGAATCCCAAAGCGTAACGTCAATATCACAGACCCGAGCGTCCGTAATGACTGGGAGTCAAACCCAGAGATGGTGATTTTATCACGAGCGACGTGCTGAACGCTCATGCAGATTTCCTTCAACACTCTTACATTGAGGAGATTGATGGAGGACCCATTATCAACCAGGATCTTGCCTATCTTAATATCATGACAGCATCCAGAGACATAAAGGGGACGGTTATGCTCGCACGTTCCGAGGAGGAGATCTTCATCGTCGAAGGTGATACCGGCTGTGTGCACTTCTTCCAGCTCGTCCTTCATCTTTTCTTCGGCGAGAAAAGCCTGGAACTACTCAGGCTCTTGTAGTGCCTTGATCAATGAATCTCTCGCCTCTTTGGATAGCAGAACGGCGTCGAAAATGCTTAGCTGTGAGGGTATCTTCTTCAGGTGTGCCAAAACGTTGTAATCCACCTTGTTTTTCTTGGGCGGATCCTTGGCTGTCAGCTCTTCGACGGCTTGGTCATCGAGGGTGATATCCTCAGGGACCTTTTCTTTTTCCTTATCCTTTTTATTCGACACCTTGTTTACGGGTCCGAGATTCTTTTCAGGTAATGTGCGATTGGGCAGCTAAATGTTCTCGCAGCTCTTCGGTTCTTCCTCTTTTCCCGAGGTGGATTCTTTAAAGAGACGGCCAAGAGCTATTTCTTCGTCAGAGTCGGTCCCGAAGGTGAGAACTTGCTATCCCCTGCTATCAACCATGTGACAGTTGCCGGCAGCTTTTCCACGTTCGTCTGTCACATTCTTCCGCTGTTGACGAGCTTCACGCTTCATCCTCTTGAAGCACTGCCTGTGAGCAATATACCCTTGCCACCAATTTTTAAAGGCATTGCATTCTTCAGTAGGGTGCGCAATCTTTCGATGATATAAACAGTAATTAGGATGCACATCCTCTTCATTAAGGTGTATTTCATCAAAAGTGTTTCCTTCGGAGGGTGGCAGCTTCATTCCCATCGATATGGCTTTAGCGAACCTTTTCTTCGTTTTAAGCCTGCTCTTGTCTGTCGTGGGCATGCCTCGGTCTGGTTGGGGTGCTTCAACCCTTTCATCCAGTCGCCGGGGTTTGGCCTTTTCAAATATGTCCATTTCGCGCTCTCGATCAGCCTTGCTTTTCAGAAGAGTTTCATTCAGGAATGCATTAATCATCTCGTCTGATGGTCATAGGAGCTCCGATTTGAGATTTTCCCCCAGTCTTTCTGCATCCAGAGCTTCTTCACCGTTTATCGACGAGTGAGAGATCACATGGCAACTTGTCACATAATCCTCAGGTTCATCCGACGAGTCTTCTCCATTGTCATCATTTCCGTCCTCAAGGACGTGGCTGAGAAACTCTTGAAGTGTGACCGGGGTTCGCGCCTTCTGGTTATATTCTTCCAGGGCGTCGATATGCTTTTGCAGGTCCGTGCGATTGTCACCAGGCTTCATGGGCTTTTTGGTCTTCTTCTTCTTCTTCGAAAACTTTGACGGTTGGGCCATATCGTTTTGATTATCGTTACCAATTTTTGGCGTCGGCTGTGGCTTCAGCATTCCCTTGATGACTTCAGGTTCCAGCGGACTTTCCCATTTGATCGTCGGGCATGTTTGGAGATCCTTCTGCATTCTTTTTGTTTTGGCTGAAAGAGCGACCTCCCACGGAGCTTCTTCGACAAAAGAGCATGATGCCCCTGGTGTGTCCCCCCTTTTAAGAGTGTGCAGTTGAGGCGGGCTTACTTTCCAATTCTCGGACAATGCAAATTTGCCCTGTTGGTATTGGTCCTCAATCCACCCTTTGAAGATGAAGCAATCTTTGATTGGATGGCCTATCGCTTGGTGATAGGAGCAATAATTAGGACTATTAGCCTCACCGGGTTGCAATGGGCGTTTTGGATGCGGCAAATTGATGAACCTGTTGCGCACCGCTAGCTCGAACAATCACCTCATTTTGTCCCAGGGAAACGAATAAGGACGCTTCATTTTCTCATTAAAGAATCGCCGTATCTCGTCTAGGCGATCTGTTAGTTTTGGGCCACTGGGCTGCTGTTGAGCATTGGCGACGAAGGTCGCTTTCCCCTTCCTTTTTTAGTTTCGAGGCTCCGACTTCGAAGAGGAAGGCCTGTGGCCCATCTGGTCCATTTGGGCCAGCTTGTCAATCAAGGCCTAGAAAGTGGTCGGCTTGAAAAACATCATGAATTATGAAATGGTCGCTTGAGGGTCGGGGTCCCCACGAATATGCCTACCGCAGGCGCTTCTTCGATGCGCTGCTCGCACTTCAACCACAAATTCTGCCATCGTATCGCATACTGCACCCATGTCTCTCCTGGCTTTACCCTGGCATTGATCAATTGCTGTGATTGGGGTACGTTCACTAGCGCTCGCAAAACATTGGATGAATAGCAGCTCCATCTCTGCAAACGTCTTAACGGAGTCATTCGGGAGCTCGGAATACCACACAAATGCCGTCTCTGACAGGCTGCCAATGAATTGGCAAAGCAGTAGCTTATCGTCACCTCCGGTGTTGCCGCACAGGGCTCTGAATTGAGCGACGTGCTGATGCGGATTTCCCGTCCCCTTATATACGTGGAATTTGGGGATCGTGTATCCCGGCGGGTACTTTATTTGGTCATACCGACCCGGATAGGGTCGTCCAGTTTTAACAATTTGCCCAGCCGCTTCATTCACCTGATGAACTCGTATCTGCTGAGCGATGTAATCATCCACGGCGGCTTTTGAGATGGTCTCCTCCTTGGCTGCTGAACAAGCTGGAAGGGGATTTGACGTATCCGCTCGGTCATCTTCGAGGATAATCGGAGGATCTTCAGCTGGAGGGTCCAGCTGGATCATCATGCCCACCATATCCTGAAATAGAAGGGACATTTGTTTTATATTGGCCGCTTGTTCTGCGGCCTCTTTGTCCTTCTTCTCAAGCACTCTCCGAAGGAATTCGGCATCAGTTTCCTGCTCATGGCGCTGCTCCGAGGATGTCTCCGGGCTTGTTTTTGGTCCCGTGAGTGCGGCCATAGCTGTTAGTATCTCTTGGAGCTTTTGTTGCTGCTGCTCCTGAGCCTTATTCACTGATCGCATGAGCGGTCGATGACCTGTGGAGATACGGATGTCCTCTTTTCCGGATGCCATATAGACGGTATTCACCACCATGCCCCCAGACTTAGGGCGTTTGGGTTCAGTGGTCTTGCGATTCGTTGTAGACTCAGAAATTTTCTCCGGCCTTCTTCTTTTGTGGGCAGTCGAAGGTAAGGGAGCCGTTGTGGCGGGCATCCAAACAGATGACACCTGTTGTGGCTTGACAGTATGGTCGTCTTCTCGCCGAACATTCATCTTTTTCTGTCGGCAGGGGTAGTCTTGATCAATCATGGAGTCTTGGACCTGTCGCCAGACCTTGTAAATTTTAGAGGACAGCCGTTGATGGGGCTGCTCCAGCTTCGCCTTTAAGGCATTCTCTATAGGTGGAGGAGATCTTTTCAACACAGCAGTTGGCGAGTTCTTGCGCACTCTGTTAAGTAGTTCAAAGTTGTACCCAGTTGGAACAGCAGCATCAACTTCCACCATTGGAGCTGGCGGAGTCAGTCCAGAAGGGGAATTGCCCCCAGCTTTTCGTTACTCGGCGCCAGTGGCGACGTCGAGCATGTCGTGCGGCCGGGATCACCTCCGCTGTTGGATCAGCTTTTCCATGCCCCCTGTTCTGATAGGAGTCTACTGTTGGCGCCAGCCTGTCAAAGACAGATGCTCGCTGAGAGGGAATGGCCAATCTTGAAAAGACCGATTTTCGTGCAGGGGAAACGGCCTTGGTTACTTCACCCGGAGTGGGAGCTAAAACAGCCAGTCTTGTGAAGACCGACCCCTTAGCCGGAGAAGCCGCCTTGGTGACTTCAGGAGTAGGGATGGCTATCCGCTTCGGGATAACGCGTTCTGGTATTGCGGGCTTCTCCGTGGGCCCGTTGGAGCTTTGGCCCAGTCTGCTGAAAACTGAGGCGCTTGGTTTGGGCGACCCGTTAAGAGGAGCCGCGGCAGTGGTAAGCCGATCAAAGACCGACTTTTTCTGAGCTTCTTGCAATGGTACCAGGGCGTTGAAGCTCATCGGTGGGAGCATGGTCCCGAACAATAGCCTAGTGGTGGCCTGAGTTATCTGCTCTACTGGCATCTTGAACAAGGAGGCCGCTTGGGGCTCGTAGGTTACTCCTCCAGATGAGGCAGAACGGGAGTTGCAGTTGCAGTTGGAGCAGTTAGAGGCCATTGATATTCTTTTTTCTGCACGGAAGCAAAACCAAATCTTAGTACCTACCCAAGGGCAACCATATTAAACCGCGATTCGTTCACGAACACGACACACGAAGTGTGGAGTGGAAAGAGGAAGAGGTCCCACCTGGCGTGCCAGAATCTATTCCCCGCCGAACACAGAGACGCGACCGCGTAGGTTCATCTTGCCTGAATTTCGAGGGCAGATGCTATTTGGTGCTATCTGTCCACCTCTCCGAAGATGCCAAGTTGATTTATGACACCGTGTATCGAAGGTTTAAACGGATGCGGCTGATGTAGCAAACTTCATCAGATTCCCCCTCGTGTATGAGGGGTTTTTGATTGTGGGGACGCTCTTCCCTGCAGGAGCAAGCCCATGCAGTTAATTACGCTACCGCATCGCGGTAACCACTTTCTCCTTCTCCAAATGGTCACTTCGTGTCGTGTGTGTTTGTTTTGTTTTTGGTTGCCCGTGGATTGTATACGGAGACTAATTTATGTTGTCGCCCGTAGGGCGTGGATTAGTCCAAATCTGTGTTTTCTTAGATTTGGGTTTGGGGTTGGGTTTAAGGATACGTTAGTGTCATTTGAGACTAAGATCAACTTAAACGTTTGTTAAGGATACGTTATTCTAATTTCAGACTAAGATCAACTTAACGGAATCGTTTAGATCCAACAAAAGAGCATTCAGGCTCTATTGTTTAGTTTAGGGACATTGCGGTCGATTACCAGTTTAAGGACATGGTGGTCCAATGTTAGATTAAGTACATTACGGTCCAGTTTAAAGACATCATAGTTTGTAAAGGTTAAGGACATCATAGTCCATGGGCTTGAGGACCCCACAGTCCGAGGTTAAGGACATTATAGTCCATAGGCTTAAGGACCCCACAGTCCTAGGTTAAGGACATCATAGTCCATGGGTTTAAGGACCCCACAGTCCAGTTTAGAGACGTCATAGTCTATGAAATGTATGGTTGTCGGGACCCGTCACCTCTCTGAAGACGTTGAAGGATTACAACAACAAATATCAGAGGAGTGAGGAGATGTACCCTTGAACCAATTTTGATTGGGAAATCTGTAGTCCAATTTGAGACTAAGATCAATTAATTAGATTATGAGCACATGGGCTCAGTTAAATCTGAATTGAGAACTTATGGCCAACTTGGGCTAAGTCCAATTAGGTTTGAAATGTTAGACCTTTGTTTGGACTATTGAACATTTGTCTGGATTCAGCCCCTCCATTATTTAGCAATGCCAAACATGAGTCTGGGTTCTGACCGTATTTTTTCTTTTATTGAGTGCTGAGCACTTATATACCATATGAGATGATCAATCTTGAAAGACAAGGGTGTATTTGAGGCTCAGTCAAAATGGGAGTCTTGCCTCTGGAAGATTTAGCCAATTTAGGCTAAGACTGGTTTGAAAATAGTGTTAAACACAAGCACATAGCCGCCACTGTCACGTATTCCCACGTGATGCATTAAAATAGTGTTAAACACTAAAAATGCAGTGCTTAAAATAGTGTTAAATACTAGAAAATGAAGCGCTCACGTGAGGACATGTGAGGCGCCCTAGGATTGGGCCAAGATTCCTTTATTTTATTCTCAGAATATTCAAATAAGTGTTAAACAGTTTTAGTCTTCATGGCTATCACGTGTGGACACATGATGGGCACCCATGCACTGGATATTAACAAGATTTGCTAGGGGTCACGTAAGGGCACCCATGCATTGGATTTAATCTTTCAGTTCTTTCCATCTTCTCTTTTTTAAAGAGGTGTTTGTCACGGGTCACAAGGGGACACGTGAGGGCTCCCAAAATCTGTTATGCCTTTATTTTTGAGAAGTTTGCTCAAAGGTCACATGGGAGCACGTGACCCGATCTTATTCATTCTTTTCTGTTCGTTGAAGGGAGGGTCACGTGTTGCCACGTGATCAGGTTGGATACTAACTTCTTTACGTGCATGGAGAGTTTTAAGTCTCTTGTTTAAGAAATAAATTCTTTTGTAGGGTTAAACCCCAATTTTATTTAGAGGAATTAAATTCCTATATATTTGGAAGAATTAAATTCTTTTATAGGGTTAAATCCTAATTTTGTTAGAGGAATTAAATTCCTATATGTCTTGTGGGAGAATATAATTCTCTGAACTTAGGTTTTCTCTTAGGTTTTAGATCTGCATGGCAGAATCTCCCCGATGAGATTTAAATTCTCAACTTATGGGGAGATCTGCTTCTGCAGACCTTCAACCAAAGGAAGGACTAAGTTCTTATTCAGAAGAGTTAAACTCTTAATTTGAGAATTAAATTCTCCTTTTCTTTTTGTGAGAGCTTATAGGATGATCTCTCACCTAGGATTTCTTTCTTTTCTCTATATAAATCTTCTTTCTCTCTAGAGAATT
Source organism: Agapanthus africanus (assembly GCA_030015575.1). NCBI lineage: Eukaryota > Viridiplantae > Streptophyta > Magnoliopsida > Asparagales > Amaryllidaceae > Agapanthus > Agapanthus africanus. Next base: position 363,546,932 of record JASDDO010000029.1, read on the forward strand.
AAATTCTCTTCTTTTTCTATTCTCTCACTCTCTCTGTTGTTGTTGTTGTCCCCTCTTTTTTCTTCTTGGCTCCTATTTATAGGAGAAAGAAAAGAATCAGTTTGTTTAGTCAATCTTTCATTGAAAGATTTTAATTGATTTTGTAACCAACATGATCTTTTAGATCACTCAGTGAATTTTATTCACCGTTGGATTTTTAATCCAAAAGATATTTTGTCTGTTATTCCTGGCAAATTTCAGGGAAATCTTTCCCTGTATAGAATCTTTCTATAAATTGGTGATTTTTTAATCACCGTTGGATTTTTAATCCAACGGTGCTCCAGTTTACAGAGCACAATCTTTTTGTTTGGAAAGATCTAGGGAAATATTTTTCCAACTAGGGTTTTTGATCTCCCTTAATTAGAATTTAATTCTATTAGTTCAGAAAGTTTAAGAGCCTATCACGTGTTAGCACGTGACCCCACTGATTGACCATTTAATTAGAATTCAATTCTATTAGTTTAGAGATCTTCAGGAACCCATCATGTGTCGGCACGTGACCCCCTGATTAAGCATTTAACCAGAATTTAATTCTGTTGTTTTAAAGAACTCAGGAATTATCACGTTTCAGCACGTGACCCTTGGTCATGTGTGGGCACGTGATGCCCCATTAGGGTTTTTCCCTGTTGTTTTTTATGCCTTTTAATTCTTTTCAGTGGGTTTAAAGGCCCATCACGTATTGGCACGCGACTCCATCTCAAGTTGTGTATCTCAGCGCCTTTAACTTTGCCCATAGAAGGTCACATGTCCCCATATGATGCCCGATCATGTGTGGACACGTGATGCTTCTCTTGTGTATTTCTTTGCTGCTTTATTCAGTTCCCATGAGGGAACACCACCGTTTTAAGGTCAATAACAAATGAATGCTACTTTTCAGCAGCGACCTAGAAACGATCCTTATTCTTCCACATATAATCAAGGATGGAGGAATCATCCTAATTTTGCTTGGAACCAAAACCAAACCCAAAATCAAAACTAGTTCCAAAGAAATTATCAAAGACTTCCTCCAAAGCAACAGCAACCACCTCCACAAAGTCAGCACCCCTTTCAACCGCAACCTTTGCAAAACCCGGCCAACAACTTTGATCCTTATAATAATACTTTTGCCGGTACCGATAAACCCTCTGCACTCGACACGTTCATTAAACATTCCATGCAAATGACTGATATTTTAACATCTTCTATCCAAACATTACTGCAGAACACCGCTTCCCACGATGAAAGCATAGAATCAATAGAAGCACAACTTGCACAGTTAAATGCCGTGATGAGTGTGAGAGAAAAAGGGAAACTTTCATCTCAACCTATACCGAATCCTGACCACTCACAAAATTATAATGTGGGTGCCGTTACCACGTTGGGATCGGGAAGAGTGCTGGATAACCAAATGGGTGAGCATGTTGATGACGTTGGTGTTGATGAAATTAATGAAACCCCGGCTTCTACTTCTTCTTTTATTTTGTCTAGTCCACCTTCTTCCGAGCCTATTCTCCGTTTTCACCAAGACTCGAACCCTCCGCCCACTTCCTTGAGTCTACCTAAAACGATACCCACTCCAATTATGGGATCCATTCCATCCCCACAATTCTCTCCAATGTTGGACCCAACCCTTATTGATAAAGCACTTTATCTAAACAGGTTAAGAGGCAACAGACCAAGTCCACAAATGGAGAAGATTATGGAAATTTTTAAGCAAGTTAACATAAACATTCCTCTCCTAGATGCTATTCAAAAAGTTCCGTCTTATGCAAAAATTCTAAAGGACTTGTGCACCAGGAAGAAAAAAACTCAAGTGCCGAAAAAGGTATTCTTAACGAGTAACGTGAGCACTGCTTTTACCCAATAATTACCCAAGAAATTAAAGGACCCCGGAAGTCCTACAATATCTATTTCTATTGGGGATAAAACTATCAATTGTGCTCTACTCGATTTAGGCGCTAGTGTTAACTTACTTCCGTATTCTGTCTATGAGCAATTAGGGATCGGAGAGTTAAAACCGGCGCACTGCACTCTTCAGATGGCTAATCGATCTATCACCCAACCTAAGGGTGAGCTAGAGGATGTGTTAATCAAAGTCAGGGAATTTATATTCCCTGTAGACTTTATCGTTATAGATACACAGCCTGTAGCAAACCCACGAAACCCAATCCCGGTGATTCTAGGTCGACCTTTTCTTGTGACTTCCAACGTATTAATCAATTGTTGAAGCGGCTCTATGACCCTATCCTTCGGGAAGATGTCAATTGAGCTTAATATTTACAAGTTGGGAAGTGAACCCTCTGAACCCTATGCTCAAGTATTTTCTGTCGAAGCGATAGATTCCGACAGCAGCGAATTTGAACAGCTTCACGATACTGATCTCGACTCCGCTATTACGTTGTTGTTTGACCCTTCTATCGAGTTGTCCGGGTCAACATCTAACGCTGAATATGAACCTTTTATGGAGTCCGAGTATCATCCTGTTCTTTCTGATGAGATTATTATTCAGGATATCGATGAAAGTTTTGAAGAAATATTCGCTGAAGAACTCGCATTCTTAGAAAATATGGGAGTTGTGATGAATCAACCCCAACACAAAGAAGTTGAACCGCCACCTCTTCTTCTTATCAAGAACGAGAATGCGAGTAATCCACCATCATTGTTTTGTCTTTACAAACCGAGACGTAAATCCGTTCCATAACACCTCTTATATCCTCCCCACTTCTTCTTGTCTACATATAACAGGATCTTCTACCAACCAGTGCATTACATTGATAATTTTTTTGAATGGTTGGTGTTGACTTTTGGTCTTTGTAAGGCTTTATTTTGACCAATAGCTTTAACCCCCTCATAATTTTAAATGCTTAATACGATTTTACTCAAGTTTGGGAGAAATATATTTTGGCTCTTGAACGACAAATTTTTACAAAATTGTGAGCCAAAATTAAGTTTGGGGGAGAATTTCACTAGCATTATTTCTTGTCCACGTTACTAACTATTCCTCCCAAGTCTACAGTTTTGTTTTAGCTTAACAGATGACATCAGTGAGGAAACTGCTGCAAACAGCTTTGGGGGAGGTTTGTGCTTATTCATGCATCTTTGCATTATACTATATATAAGCACACAAAAAATTTGATAATGAAAGATTAGAAAGTGAAAAATTACATATGAAAGATAGAAATAGTTTGAGAAAAGCAAGAAAATTAGATGTTTTCTTAAACGAAACTAGTAATAAGTAATTATGAACCGTTGTCCTAAGGGTTAGTATGATGAAGGAAATTACTAATCTGAGGATAAAAATAAGTCTGAAAAATAGTCTCTATTCTTGAGGCCAAATATTTGAACGTTGATACCCTATTATACACACTTGCACACATCTTGAAACTTGGGATAGTAGAGGATACCTTGAAATGCTCTTGTCTAAAAGCTTTGGTTTGAAGAAAAATAAAATATAAAGAAAAAAATGGTGAAGAAAAAAATGAACACTGGTTTTGAAATTACCAAGGCAGCATAAAAAAATATAGCGAGCGTGCTTTATCACCCAGTGCCTTAGACCAACTGGTTTGGGAGCCACTGCTAAGCCTTAGGTGTTGCAAAACGAGAATATTACTCCTAAATGCATGAGCACATTTTGTAATCGGTCGGTTAGTACCACAAGAAGTATTGATGGTCGCATGAAGGATGTGTTAGCAATTCCATCTGATAATATTCGCCAACTATAAATTACTTTGGAAGATGGACAAGAGTATGATAGCTTGAATTGAATTCTCTATGTGTAGGGATGTCTTTTACACACACGTAGGGATATATGAACGATGTTTGGATAAAAGATAGGGAGGAAGACTAAAGACGGTGTTTTATTAAGGGATGATATGATTTCTAATATTTTTTCATGACCATTAAGATAGGGCTCATAACAACTGAAAAGCTAGTGTAGTTGGAAACTGTTCTTTTCAAGTTATTTCTTTTATAGTTCTTATCTTTATATGTAACTTTCACTATATTTCTTTTATTATAGGATTTTGTGGGTGTAATCCGCTGAAAACCCTCAGGAGACAACACTTCTCCTACTAGGGACACCTAGAGGTTTAACGGTTTGTTGCACGTGCTCAGTGCAATCGTGTTGCCGATGAAAGTGTGCTACTTAGGTTTTTCTTTCTTCTTTCTTCTCCCTATCTTGAATAAATAAGTTTGCTCGGGACGATCAAAGATAAGTTTGGGGGTATTTGTTCAGTCGAAAATATCGCATATTTGATATAGCATTTTCCTTACTTTTCTTAAATATCTAAAGGTGTTTATTACAAATATGATACATATGAGGGTTTATCTGTAAAATATCTATTTTCATATGTTTTTATATTATAATCAACATTATGAAAGAAAATGTATGCATATAATATTTATATAATATTTTGATAATTAAAATATGCATATCATATTAAATATCTTTAACCAATATTCTCAAAATATAATATCATACAAATTGGTTAGGATAATATCTCAAAAATACCAAATATTACGAACATTATTCATTGAGATATTGTGCAAGGTTTAGTTCAGGTCAGAAGATCGAGATGTTGAGATGTCGGGAATAAAAAATCTGCCGATGAAATTAAATAAAATCGAAGAATCAATACTAGCAGAGACTCGGGAAATATTATCAAATTCCATATATCTAGAAAATCTCCACGTGTCAACATGCCTTAGCCCCAGAGTTTTGAACCCATGATCCCACCAAACGGTCGTGGATCCATGGCCAAACCATGCAATATACAGCGGATCCGTGGCCGATTCACCGAGTCAGGAGTTGGGATTTTTAGTTGTGATTTGCTACAACTAACCCTAATTCTGGAGATCTAAAGTTTCTAGTTTTGGGGCTATATAAAGGACCGAGGGCTAAGCCTAGAAATCTATCTAATCAATCTTTTACACGAAGTAAATCACCGTCAAAGAACAAGTGATCCACGACAGGTCTGTGATTCGACGTGATAAGGCGACGTGAGATTCAATGGAGCATCTACTTCCTACGAGGCAAAAATCGAGAGCAACTTCTTCTTCCTCTTGTAATCTAAACTCGAAGGTTTTGTAATTGTGAAGTTGATTAATAAAGGTAGATCATTAGATTAATTATTTAGCATTTAATTTCTCCATTATGATCTCTTTCTCTATCCGTTCTTCTTCTATCTCCATCATGCGTGAGTAATTCTCCGCTTGATAGGGTTCGTAGGATCAGGGTAGAACAATAGATGAGAAAATATTTTAACTTCTTTTAAGTCTTATGAAGTTTATAAACTTTAGCAAAAGAATCGTTAACATCCAAATCGGGCGCGCTACCAATTTATTGCTAGTCTCGACCGCGATTTGAGATTAGATTAACAATTGTTTTGTTAAGGGCTAGACATGAATAGAGATCAATGAAAGAACAAGGGTCAATAGTGTGGAAACCCTAGTTTCTTCCAAGAACCCTAATCCTCATTCATCACTATCATTCTAGTTTTAAATCTATCAATAGATAAAAAGAGTAATTTTTATTAGTCATCCATAACTACTAAATCCTAAAAAACCCTACAAGCCCTCTTCTTATAAAATCTACATCCGTATTTAAACTAAATTTGTATTCTACATCTGTGTTTGACGCTGTCACGCCCCGCTTCCCAGTATACGGGCAGAGGACGCGACTGGCCGTTACGTATTTACTCTGAAGTAAATACGCTAAGCGTATCTAAGCAATATAAATAAAAATGCACAAGAAACAAAGAAAATAGGTATAATTGAACAACAACTTTATTTATTAACATTCTTTTACAGTACATGGAACAGTAAATACATCTGAATGAGAGCAATGCCTAAACAGTGGCATAACAGAAAAGTAAAGTACTGAATGAAATGTGTACAACGAATCTAAAGCTCTGGGTCGTAGGCTAGCTGATCCAAGTCCTCACTGGTGGGCTCGATCTCCTGAAGATCCGAATCACCTGACAACATTACAAAGAAGAAAGAGAGGGAATGTCGTCTGTGAACAATCGCTCGGTAAGTCCTAAAGATAAGGGAAAAAATAGAATAGACAGAGAGAAAGAGTAATTTTTTAAAGTTGTATTATATTATTAACGCTGTTGTTTGTAGCTTGGTACAGAAGAGGCCAGTGTATACGAGAGGAGTCTCTATATGCCAGAGACTAACGGCAAATGGAATACAAGGAACCGTTTATGCCACGGTACAACAGCAAATGAATTCAGGTTAGGTGTCTTAAATCTTGCAGTCTTGTGCCATTTCTAACACCTTCTGTACCAATGTACCCCTTAAAACCCCACGATATTTTGATTGTATTGTTTGTATTGTATTGTCTTGTAATTGAATTGTATAGATGGATGACTTACCGAAACCATGATATCAGTAAATGTATGTAACTAGAGAATTATGTAGATGGAGGGTATATCCATGGTTCGGTTCAGTCAATACAGATTGAATATATTGAATATATGGATTCATGGATTCATATTGAATTGTAGTTTGTACTTGAATCATATTCAAGTCAGATTATTATAATGAGACTCGGTCTGAGTCATAACAATTAGAAAAGAAATTGAAATCCTGAATTAGGTTTTGGTGTTATCGGTAACCGCTGCACATGGGCGGCAGGATTTGTGTCTTTTTCAAAGACGATTACTGAGTTGATAACACCGTTTGTTAAGTTGTCTACCTTAAATAGGCAAGCACCCATATCTCCGGCTCCTTGAGGCTCAAGAGACTGGTCCCGCTTAAATCTATATCTACTAGGGTCCTTATTGTAATTTATAAAACTTGAGGGGGGTTTTACATAAAAATAATTTTTTATAATTTTGAAAACACACCTCAACTATTTTATTATCGTCTTTAAAGTTTTCATAGATGTAGATTTTATATATGTGACATTTCTAGTGAATAAAACTTATTTTTCATAATATATGGTTTTTAATTGTAAAGTATTGAACATGTATAGAATTGCATGGTATTTTCCTGTAAAATGATTCTTTTTTATTGAGAAAAGTTGGAATATTTATAATATATCAAAAATAGATGGTTTGATAATACATATATAAATATTTATAAAATAATTAAATTTATTATTTATCTAAAAATCATATTTTCTTAAGATATTTGTATTTTAAATCTTTCGAGACCGAATGCTCCTTGCGGAGGTCTGCATCTCGCACTACTAAGCCCAAGAATGTGCGATAATCCGTACTATCCCGAACGGGTTCCCCAAATGGATTGTGGCGGCACTTTGTAAAGATTTATTTAAAAATACATAATCTTGTAGAAAACGGTTTTAATAGTTAAAGGTATTTAATTGTAAATTCGTATTCCCATGTTCTATGTTCCCGAAAGGTATCATGCTATGTTGCATATGAGTGTTGTGAAGAGATAAGTCATTACCTCGTGATCCATTTAAAGGTCTAGCAAGGAAATATGATGTTTAATGTCAAAACTAAACTACATGGTATTTTACTGAAAAAAATACGATAAAAATTAATATATGAAATATTTTTTTATGAAACTTGTTCATGAAGTTTTGTTAATGTTTAATAGTCAAGATGTGAGGATTTGGTATATTTGTATTTAAGAAAAGGAGGAATTTTTTAAGAAGAACCGAATCGGAAGTTGGATTAACTCCGCTTCCGTCGGGTTTTAGAAAGAGAACTTTTTAGAGATCAAGAGGGAAAAGAAAAATGGGACTTATGGGTTTGTAGCATAGAGAAGAGGAAAAGGGAGTGGTAGGAGGTGCCGATGCGTCATTTCATCGTCGGGAGCTCCTAGGGTCGTCGTCGGAAATTCGCCGGAGCTTCACCCTTCGCTAACTCCACTTGCACACAAAGGTCTAGAGATTTTTCTTGAGAGTTTCGACAGAATTTTGGAAGTGAGGAGGGGTGAGTTTAGGTGTGGTATTTATAGAAAAAACTAGGGTTGGGGTAGATGAAAGGGTGTGAAGAAAAATGTATTTAATTTTTGCATTAAAAAGAGTTTTAATTTGATTTTTAATTCTCTGTAATAATGCAGGGTTTTTAAAGTGTGCAGGGGTTTTCAGAAGGCCAAAAGACACAGGGTTCATGAAGGCAACTCGGCGATCCGACTCGGTCGAACCGGCGCCACCGGCCCGAGTCGGCCGAGTCGGGCCGGTTCTTCGCCTCCACGTGTCCATCGACATTTGGTTTACTCCCTGGACTATTTTTTTTACATGTGATTTTTGGTTTTTACGAGTTATGCACGTGTAGGCTCTTGGACTTCTATAAATTTAAAATAAAACAATATAAAAAATAATGTGGCTAATGGGATTTGAACTCTGTTGCTTTGGTTCGGCAGTGTAAGGTCTTACCAATGAGCTACAAGCTCCTTCTTGCTATTAAAAAGCAACAAATAGTTATAGTACTCACAGGAAATGCAAATACCCCAAGTATACATTAACTTTTAAACAAATTTTTGTACACTAAAGTTGGAGTTGTTACAGTCTACCCTCCTTACAACAATTTCGTCCTCAAAATTTACAAAATTTATTTTAAGGACTATTTACAAATAGGTGGGGGTATCTTGCACGCATCTCATCTTCCCTTCCCCATGTCGATTCTCCTGGAGTGTCTTTTCTCCACATCATTCGAACCAAGTTGACTTCCTTGTTCCGAAGTAACTTCACTTTCCTGTCCAGGATCTCCACAGGTTGTTTCTTACAAGATAAATCGGGCTGTATAGTGAGCTCGGAATGATCGAGAATGTGGCTGGGGTCACCCACATACCTTCTGAGTTAGGATATGTGGAACACATTATGCACTCCTTCCAATGAAGGTGGAAGTGCCAAGCGGTATGCCACTTCACCGACTCGTTCGAGTATGTCGAACGGTCCAATATATCTCGGACTTAACTTATCCCGTCTTCCAAATCGGATCACTCCACAGTTCAGAGATATCTTTAAGAATACGTGATCTCTCGGCTGGAACTCCAAGTGACATCGCTTTGCATCAGCCTAGTGCTTCTGTCAATCTTGGGCTATGCGCATTCTTTTCCTGATAGTACGAACCACATTAACAGTTGCTACTATCATCTCAGGTCCAAGAAGTTCCCTATCACCAATGTCGTCCCAACTTAATGGCGATCGACACTTCCTTCCATATAGCGCTGCAAAAGGTGCCATTCCAATACTTGCTTGGTAGTTGTTGTTGTATGAAAACTCCACAAGATGTAGGTGATCATCCCACGATCCTCCGAAGTCTAACATACACGCTCTGAGCATATCCTTCAAGATCTGAATAGTTCGCTCAGACTGACCATCTGTTTGTGGATGATAAGCCATGCTGAAGTTCAAACTTGTTCCCAAGCTTGCTTACAGACTCTGCCAAAATTGTGATCAGAACCTGGTGTCACGATCGGAGACAATGCAGACCGGTACTCCATGAAGTCTCATAATTTCCTGCATGAGTTCATGGGTATCAGAGATAGTACATATTTGAAGAGTTTAAATCTTAAGTAGATTCTTACCTCCATGTACTTCTTTACTAGTGTCTCAGTTGATTGGCCAACTCGAAATGGGATGAAATGAGCCGACTTTGTGAGTCGATCCATAATGACCCATACCGCATCGTTACCCTTTGTGCTGTGAGGAAGTGCAGTCACAAAATCCATTGTGATGTGTTGCCACTTTCATTCTGGGATAGGTAACGGTTGAAGTAATCCAGCAGTCTTGTGATGTTCAGCCTTCACTTGCTGACATAGCAAACATTTTGCGACGCTTCTGACTATTTCATGCTTCATTCCATGCCACGAGTAATTCTGACGTAGATATTTGTACATCTTTGTACCTCCAGGGTGTACTGAGTAAGGAGAGCTGTGAGCTTCTTTCATTAACTCTTTCCGAACAGAACCTTTTGGTACACATAATCTGCTGCCGTATCTCAAAGATCCGTCTTCATGGATGATGAAGTCTGTTCTGAGTCCATTATCCACTTTTTCTCTGATCTTTTGCAACTTAGCATCATTTGCTTGAGCTACTTTGATCTGATTGACAATGGTAGATTGAACTTGTAAGTTCATCAAACTTGAAGCGTTACCTGGCATGTCTACTTCAATCTCCATCTGATGCAAGTCTTATTGAAGCTTCCACTGAGCGGTGAGATGCATTGCTAATGGTTGGCGACTAAGAGCATCTGGAACCACATTCACATTCCCTGGGTGATATTACGGGTTGATGTCGAAGTCTGCTATAAGTTCTAACCATCGTCTCTACCACATATTAAGCTCCTTCTGAGTAAACACATATTTCAGACTCTTGTGATCTGTGTATATGTTCACTCGTTCACCAAGAAGATAATGGTGCTAAATCTTAAAAGCAAAGATAACGGCTGCCAACTCCAAATCATGCGTCGGATAATTGCACCCATGAGTCTTCAGCTGTCTTGAAGCATAAGCCACAACTTTACCGTGCTGATGTAGAAATGTCACGCCCCGCTTCCCGGTGTACGGCGAAGGGGATGCGACAAGGCCGCTATGTATTTACTCTGAAGTAAATACGCTAAGCGTAACTAAGCAATATAAAAGAAATGTACACAAGAGACAAAATGTATAATTGAACAGCTAATTTATTTATTCATATTCTTTTTACAATGCATGGAAAGTAAATACATCTGATGAAAGCAATGCCTAAATAGTGGCAAAAGAGAAAAGAAAAGTACTGAAATAAAAATGTGTACAATGAAGCTAGAGCTATGGGTCGTAGGAAAGCTGGTCCAAGTCCTCACTAGTGGGCTCGATCTCCGGAGTGTCCAGATCAGCTGACGACATTCAAACAAAAAAGAAAGAGAATGTCGTAAGCGAACAAATCGCTCGGTAAGTCCCAAAAATAAGGGAGAAGTAGAATAGACAGAGAGAAAGAGAGTGTAGCTTTTAAAGTTGTATTATTTTGTTATATTGTTGTATTTAGTGTTAAAACTGTTGTTATCGTAAGTTCAAGGATGAATGTTAACCAATCTCAAGAGTGTTCTCGAACCCAACAGGCTGTAATTCAGGGGTAGGGAACCACGGGCCCGAATCAAATGTTAGTAGCGGGACTTCGACCGTCATCGAAGTATTCCAAACTCAACATGCCACAATCCAGGAGCATGGAAACATGGGCCCTCATGATTGCTTGCTTGTGTTAATAGATATGGATTCATGATCTAGGGGGACTTTTGAGATTCTGTTGGATTCACGAATGAACTATCCCAATACCCCGTGTATTTATTGTATTGATAGTAATGATTGTACTGATGGTTTTGTATTGTATTGTATTGTATTGAAAATTGTATAGATGACTTGCCGAAACCATGATATCAGTAAATGGATGTAACTGGAGAATCATGTAAATGGATGTAACTGGAGAATCATGTAAATGGAAGTATATCCATGGTTCGGTTCGGTCAAGTTGTATAGATTGTATAGATTGAATAGATTGAATATATGGATTCATGAATTCATGTTGAATTGTAGTTTGGATACTTGAATCATATTCAAGTCAGATTATTAAGAAGGGACTCAGTCTGAGTCAGAACAATTAGAAAAGAAATTGAAATCCTGATTGTTTTGATGTTATCGGTAACCGCTGCACATGGGCGGCAAGATTTGTGTCTTTTTCAAAGACGATTACCGTGTTGATGACACCGTTATTAAGTTGTCTACCTTAAATAGGCAAGCACCCACTTCTCCGGCTCCTCGAGGCTCAAGAGATTGGTCCCGCTCAAACCTATATTTACTAGGGTCCTTAGAGTAATTTATAGAACTTGAGGGGATTTTATGTAAAAATACTTTTGTATAATTTTCAAATACACCCCAAGTATTTATTTATCGTCTTTAGAGTTGTAATAAATATAGGTTTTATATTTGTGACATTTCTAGTGAGAATAACCTATTTTTCATAATACATGGTATTTAATTGTAATATTGAACTTGTATAGATTTCATGGTATTTTAATGTAAAGTGATTCTTAAATTTTTAGAAAAATTTTGGAATATTTATATTATTACAAAATAGATATTTTAATGATACATATATATATATATTATATTTCTAGAAATCTCATTTTCTTAAGATTTTCGTATTTTAAATCTCTCAAGACCGTATGCTCCTTGCGAAGGTCTGCATCTCGCACTACTAAGCCCAGAGATGTGCGATAATCTGCACCATCCCAGTCGGGTTCCCCAAAGTGGGTTGTAGCGACACTTTGCAAAGATTTGTGTAAAATACTTGATCTTTTAGAAAATGGTTTTATTAATTCATGGTATTTATTTGAAATATTTCGTTTTCCCGTATTCTATATTTCCGAAAGGTATTGTGCTATATTGCATATAAGTATTGTGAGGAGGTAGGTCATTACCTCGTGATCTATTTAAAAGTATAGCAAGTTTGTGATGTTTAAATGTCGAAATGAAACTACATGGTATTTTAGTGAAAAAAATACGGTAAAAGTTACAAAATCAATTAGATTATCGTGAAACTTGATCAACATGTTTATTAATTTTTAATAGTCAACATGTAAGAGTTTTGTGTGAATGTATTTAAGAAAATGTTGGATTTTTAGAAAGAACCGATCGGAAATCGGTTTAACACCGATTCCGTTGAGTTTTGAAATTTCGTATTTTTAGAACAAGATTAGAGAAGAGAGGGGGGACTTACGGGTTTAGAGATCAGAAGAGAGGAAGAGGGAACTAAAGGAGGTGTCGGTGCGTCGTTCCGTTGCCGAGAGCTCCTAGGGTCGTCGTCGGAATATCACCGAAGCTTTCGCTTTTTTTTGCTAGCTTAAATTGCACACAAATTCTCTGTAGTTTTCTTGAGAGTTTTGATCAGAATTTTGGAGCGAGGGGGGTTTGTCTATGGGTTGTATTTATAAGGTAAGGCTAGGGTTAGGGTTAGATGAAGGGTTGTAAAGAAAAAATGTATTAAATTGTAATAAAATGTATTAAAATAGAGTAATTAGGGTTTTAAAGAGTCTCTGGTACTGGTCTAAGTAATTAAACTATGCAGGTGTACAGGGAAGACCAAAAGGCAACATTTTCGTGTTAGAGACTCGGCGGTCCGGCCGAGTCCGGCCGGCGGCGCCGGCCCGAGTCGGCCGAGTCGCCGGCCGACTTGGCCGATCCCGGCCGAGTCCGGTGCCCGGAGTGCCCCTTGCTTTCATTATCCCTCTGGGCCAGTTAGTTTACAGGGTGTAGTGGGGTTTTTATGAGATATGCACGTGTAAACCCTTGGTATTCTAAAAATTCAAAATAAAACAATATTAAAAAATAATGTTTGGTATGAGATTTGAACTCTGGTGGCTTGGTTCAGCAGTGCAAGGTAACCAATGAGCTACAAGCTCCTTCTTGCTATTAAAAAGCAAAACAAACTTATATCTTGTGCTCAGGCAAAAATACCCCTTTCTGTATTTTTGAAAAAAAATTCTACAGAAAGTTATACAGGAAATTTAGGGTTGTTACAAGAACACATCCTAATCCCTTACCGGATGCATCACAATGCACTTCGAAACCTCCAGATTGATCCGGTATAACGAGAATAGGCGCCGATGTCAACCTTGACTTGAGTTCTACGAAACCTTGTGCGCATGCTTCTGACCACACAAAATCTTCATCCTTACGTGTGAGCTTAGTCAGGGGTGTTGCTATCTTAGAAAAGCCTTCAATGAACCTTCTGTAATATCCAGCTAGACCCAAGAAACTTTGAATGTCCTTCACTGACTTTGGTGTCAGCCATTCGCTTACTGCTGAAACTTTCGCTGGATCCACAGAAATTCCTTCGCCTGATACGATATGTCTAAGAAAACCAACTTGATCTAGCCAAAACTTGCACTTGCTGTACTTGGCATGTAGTTGATGTTGTCGTAGAGTTTCCATGACAATTCATAAATGTTCGGCGTGTTCTTTCCGACTCTTAGAATACACCAGGATGTCGTCGATGAAGATGACAACAAACCTGTCTAAGTACTCCCGGAAAACTTGATTCATCAGGTTCATCAATATTGCTGGTGCGTTGGTCACTCCAAATGGCATCACAAGAAATTCGTAAAGTCCATAACGAGTTCTGAAAGCCGTTTTGTGAATATCAGCTTCCTTAACCTTCACCTGATGATAACCTGAACGAAGATCTAATTTAGAGAAAACACAAGATCCACTTAGCTGATCGAATAAATCGTCGATGCATGGGAGTGGATACTTGTTCTTTATCGTTACTTCATTCAAGGCTCTATAATCGATGCACATTCTGTATGAACCTTCCTTCTTCTTTACAAGCAGTACAGGAGATCCCCAACTTGAAGTGCTGGGACGAATCCATCATTTCGCTAATAATTCGTCCAACTGAGTTCGAACTTCCTTCAAATCTTCCGGACTTAATCGATAAGGTGCTTTGATCACCTGTTGTGCTCCTGGTACTAAATCAATGCTGAATTCAAGAGCTCAATCGGGAGGCAAACCTGACATATCGTTAGAAAACACATCGTCGAACTCTCGAACCACTTCTGGCTTTGATTCTTCCTCTGCTTGAGTTGCTGCAATTACTGCCTTCTTTGGTTTCTCCTTGTAAGTACTTGGCTCCAGGGTACGGTCTCCACTTTTGAAATAGAAGATCGGATGGTCTGGAATCTTGAATACTACCCTCCTTTGACGACAGTCGATGGTAGCATAGAAGGTTCCGAGCCAATCCATACCTAGAACCATATCGAAGTTCGGTATGTCCAGCACTTTGAAGTCAGCATAGAATTCTCTGCTGCAGACGACTACTGGACACAAGCTGTATCCAATTATTGCCTTTAGAATGCTGTTTCCTGAACTGACATTCCAACTGGATACAAGCGGTGTGACTGGAATTGCATGAGTTCGGACGAACCGTTGCGATATAAAGCAGTGAGATGCTCCAGTATCGAAGAGTGATAGTGCAGGGAGTGAGGCTACTAAGATTGTACCTAAGGTTTATGAGATATGTTTTAGGTATAGATAAAATATGTGGATATGTATTAAGACTGAAAGAAAAGCTTGAGAAGAAAGGGTTACCAGTGATAACTTGGCCAGTGACCTCAGCTTCTTCCACGGTCATCGTGAAAGCCTATCGCCGTGGTACATTCCTCTTGGCCGGAAGAGCATTCCTCGGAATATTCCGTTGAGCCTGATGGAACTGACGAGGAGGAGGTGCAGTCGGTGGTACTCTAGGTGGTGGAGCAGGTAGTACAAGTCTTGGAGCAGGTGCTTGGATGGCTGGGCGTTGCGGGTAAGTGATTGCTGGCCTGGATGCAGCATATGAGTTTTGTTTACGAGGACAAGACACAATATCGTGAGCAGCTGAGCCGCAGACTAAGCAAAAGCGGTTTGCACTCCGGCAGTCTTTCATTAGATGCACATCTCTCTTGCAGTAGTTACAAAAGGCTGGGCTGGGACGGTTTTTCGGTACTCCCGGTCTCCTTGGCACAAAAGATGGCCTTGACGAGGCTCTTCCTGCCATCTGGTTGAAAGGGCGCTTAACTCCTGCAGATTGAGGTCTGCCCCTCGTCATTACCACTGCCTCATAACGGTTGGCAACTTTCAGAGCCGGTTCATGAGTCGGAAAATCTCCTGTGGCCAGTGCAGCCTGGATTTCCGAATCCAAATCTTATTGAAATCGACGGGCTATGATCTCATCCGTCGGTATCAGGTGTGCCATAAATCTTTTAAAGTATTGTGTTAGCTGTGTAATATGTAATATATTAAAAAATCAAATTATTGAGACATATCTTACCGATTGAGTATGGTGAACTCAGCGTCATATTCATCTACTGACTTGGTCCACATTGAACCTTATTGCAGATGGATGAACTGATATTCCATGTCGAACCTGGCAGTCTTAGGGAAGTACTTTGCGTCGAACATGGCGCGGAAAGTCTTCCATTCGATGGGTTGATCAAGATGGCTTTCTTCTGCCTTCCATCAAACCTGTGCATTGTCCATGAGCTGCAGTTTCGCAATACGGACCCAAGCTATTTCTGGCACTTGTGCCGCTGCCATATCATCTTCGATGCTCTGAGCCCATTCCTCAGCTTCAAGAGGGCTCTCTTTTCCTGAGAATTGTTTAGGGTGCAAAACCCTGAATTGCTTCACCCCAGGTGCTTCTGCCTCGGGACGGTTCATTAAAAGAGCAGTCTGCTGCTGCTGTCCTTCTAGGAGGCTGCGGATCGCCTCAAGCAAAACCACTGGGCCCACTGGACAGAGTTGTTTAACAGAGTTCTGCACATTGAGCGGAGTAGGGACGGCAGATGTGATCGGTAGTGGTGGTGGAGTGTTTTTGAAGTTGGTGCTAGTGTTGTTCGGGGAATCGATAACCTTGAATGAAAAATTTAGGTTAGGACAGATTCAAAGTATCTGAAATTGTAAGATTCAAGGAATATGAATTGTAAAGAATGTTTTCAGTTGTTGTTCTTGTGTTAAATTGCTTAGGTTGTTCACGCAAAACAGAACGGCATGGTAGTGTTCCATATAGCTCTGACCTGCATTGGCCACCAACAAAACCTGTCACGCTTCTCTTCCCAGTATACGGGCAGAGGATGCGACTGGCCTCTACGTCTTTACTCTGAAGTAAATACGCTAAGAGTATCTAAGCAATATAAATAAAAATGAACAAGGGACAAAGACAATAGGTATAATTGAACAGCAACTTTAATTATTAACATTCTTTAACAGTACATGGAAAAGTAAATACATCTGAATGAAAGCAATGCCTAAATAGTGGCATAACAGAAAAGTAAAGTACTGAAATGAAATGTGTACAATGAATCTAAAGCTCTGGGTCGTAGGCTAGCTGATCCAAGTCCTCACTGGTGGGCTCGTGTAAGTCGATGTACAACACCCCACGACTTGCGGGGAGGCGGAATAATGAAAAACAATTTTGTTTAAAGCGTAAACATCGACTAACCGAGAATCTTTGCATAAACAATAACTAACATCAAACATAGGAGTTAACAACTACTATGAAAAGTGATTATACCTAAAGATCCGAGTCCTTCGTCTTGTCGTTCTCCACGTCCTCTCCGGCCTTCTCTAAGTAGTAGAAGATCCACCCGAGAGCTTTACTACAAGCTTCACCTCAAACTAGAGGTAACTAGGTTTCTTTAAGTGCTAATCAAAGTACCTAGATGATATAGAGTGAGGGTTATGGTTTAATTAGTCTAACTAATCCTTGTACTCAACACATGAGAGGGGAGGATTAGGGTTTGAAGAGAGAGAGCTTGAGGAGAGAGAAGATGAACGTCATAATGAAATGAGAAAATGAGCTATCATAATATATATCAAGCATTATTGTTTTTCAAGAAAATAAAATAAAATGATTTACAACTATGCTTGATAAATATCTAATGGTGATTCATCTCCATGAGTCATTAAGCATTTATGATGCATTAATGACATGGCTATATCATCCATATGACTCACTAATCTCATTCAATGTATATGCCACCTAAACCTTCTTAGTCACCATCTTCTAGAAGCTTCTCGCGCAATTACGAGAACGCCCCTCCTATCCGTGAAAACACGGAAAAACTTTAGACTGTATAAATCCAATAACCGGATACTAGTAACTGGCTTTAACCAAAGCCGACTAGTAAAAACTGTCCGAACGACGTACGTGTGTAAACACACGTATGCGTCCGAACCCTTTGTCGTAAAACCATACGACCTCTATATCGTTTCGCCTGGAGTAGGGAAACTCTCTGTGTGGGACTCTAGAAACTCGACTACTACGCTGGCAGTGGGTTTAACCACAGACCGCAAGCGGCACTAGCTGTACGTAACGGTCCCCAGGTAGATGTCGATAAGAAGGCCGATGAGGAAACCCATCCGAACTCCTACTGGGTCTGATGTGACAATCTCCGTACAGTCCGGTCTGTTCGTCTAAGACTATCGCATATCGGGCCTAGAGGGCGGCAAGCGTCAGTCCCCTAATAGCGGTATAAGTCGTGTCGGAGCGAAGCCCATTACACCCTGAGAAACTACTGGAACCTACCAGCAAATCTCGCTTGCCCTGGCCAGGGACTTTGCGTAATGGCTCTCTGACACAGCACGATATCAATCCCCAATACCGGGAGAGACGAATCCTGTCTAACCGCCACTGCCTCTAAGTGCTCGGGACTGCACCCAACTGCTACCTGTTTGCATGACTCCTTTGAGCCGTGGTAGGGTAGCAATCTAAGAACAGTGGGACACACTCGAGGTGAAGTAGCAGTGTCAAGTCTGCGGACTATGCTGTACTCATGTCACCTGGGAACTGTTAACTGACGACTGGTATAAAACCAACCAACAGTTCCCTGTGAGTCCTGTCCGGTGTACCCATAACCCAACGAGCACCTGCATACTATCTCCAGTACGACGTACTGACGGCTGTGGGACAGACCATCTCCCCATCTGGGATGAGAAGCGTACACACTAGTCTACTCCGAAGTATCGATGCCCTGTCTCGATAATCCAACGACTAGGGACCTGAATAAGGATGTGCTTGTAGACTACCCAGCCCCCACTAGTGTGACTGCCATCACAACGCTGGTAGTCAAGAAAGATCCTAAGAGCTCTATCAATACGTATACTCACATATTAAGATAGAAAAAACCAAGTAGCATACTACCATGTTTAGCAAGACTGTTATATACATGTGAACATCCCAAGCTTCCATTAAGTAATATACAAACTAGTATGATACAATAACGGCCCCTAGGGCATATACACTAACAATCTCCCACTTGCACTAGGGCCATATACTGGCATATCGAAGACCGATGATCTCGAGTAGGCTCTCGAACTGAATCTGAGGTAGGGCCTTTGTGAATGGATCGGCAATGTTCTCTTCAGTAGCTACTCTCCGAACCTCGATCTCCTGACGATCACTGATCTTCCTGATCAGGTGATACCGCCTTAAGAAGTGTCTGGACTTCTGATGAGACCTTGGTTCCTTCGCTAAAGCTATAGCTCCGTTGTTGTCGCAATACAGAGGTATTGGATCAACAATGGTAGGAACCACCTGAAGTTCTGTTAGGAACTTCTTCATCCAGACTGCTTCTTTTGCGGCATCGCAAGCAGCTATATACTCCGCTTCTATCGTCGAGTCAGCAACGGTGTCCTGCTTGGAGCTCTTCCAGCACGCCGCCCCTCTATTGAGGGTGAAGACATAACCTGACATGGACTTGGAATCGTCCTTATCACTCTAGAAGCCGGAATCAGCATAGGCCTCCAACCTGAGGTCTTTTCCTCCGTAAACCAAGAACATCTCCTTAGTCCTCCTCAGGTACTTAAGAATGTTCTTTACTGCTATCCAGTGCTTCTCCCTTGGGTCTGACTGATACCGGCTTACCACTCTCAGTGCGTAAGCTACATCTGGTCTGGTGCACAACATCGCATACATTATAGAGCCTACCGCAGAAGCGTAGGGTATAATAGACATGCGTTCCCTTTCCAAATCAGTCTTGGGAGACATCTCTTTGGATAGGGTGATTCCGTGACAAGCCGGTAGATTACCGCGCTTGGAATCTTCCATACTGAATCTTTTCAGTACAGTGTCGATATACCTGGACTGCGAAAGTCCCAACATCCTCTTGGATCTATCACAATAGATCCGGATCCCCAGAATGTAAGAGGCATCACCCAGGTCTTTCATGGAGAACCTGTGTGACAAGAATCTTTTGACAGATTGTAGCATAGGAATGTCATTTCCTATCAATAGAATGTCATCCACGTACAAGACGAGGAATATGACACTTTTGGCTACAACTTTACTATATATACATGGTTCATCTGGATTTTTGATAAAGTCATATTCTTTGACTGTCTCATCGAAACAGATGTTCCAACTCCGCGATGCCTGTTTTAGTCCATAAATGGACTTAAGTAACTTGCATACTTTCCCGCTGCTCCCACTCTGATTGAAACCCTCTGGCTGATCCATATAGACGCACTCTTCTAAATTACCATTCAGAAAAGCCGTCTTTACGTCCATCTGCCAGATTTCATAATCATGGAAGGCAGCAATAGCAAGAAGGACCCGAATGGATTTGAGCATAGCCACTGGAGAAAAGTTTCGTCATAGTCCAAACCAGGTCTTTGACGAAAACCCTTTGCAACAAGTCTGCCTTATAGGTTTCCACCTGTCCATCTACACCAATCTTTTTCTTGAAGATCCATTTGCATCCTATGGGTTTTACCCCATCTGGAGCAAAGTCCAAAGTCCATACTTTGTTGGTGTACATGGACTCCATTTCGGTCCGCATTGCATCTAGCCATCGTACCGAGTCGCCGCTCTGGATGGCCTGCTGGAAGCTAGTAGGTTCATCATCATCTATGATGCAATCCTCTCTATCCCCATCTATGAGAAAACCGTAATATCTCTCAGGTGGATGAGACGGCCTACTACTTCGGCGGAGGGGTGCGGGAATGTCCTGTTCTTCTTGAACTACTTGTTCTACCAAACTTTCAGTATTAGTTTGTGGTTCTGGAATTTCTTCCAGTTCTATTTTGCTCCCACTTGATTCCTTTTCTAAAAACTGATGTTCTAGAAAATGAGCATTACGAGAAACAAATACCTTTTGTTCCTCTGCGTAATAGAATAGATATTCCCTGGAGTTCTTTGGATATCCCACAAACTTACACTTTACCGATCGTGCCTCGAATTTGTCCACATGCTTCTTTTTAACAAAAGCTGGACATCCCCAAATCTTTATATACTAAAGATGAGGTTTCTTCCCACTCCACATCTGATATGGCGTGGTAGGCACAGTCTTGGTAGAAACCATGTTCAAAAGATATGCCGCTGACTCTAGCGCATAACC
Source organism: Agapanthus africanus (assembly GCA_030015575.1). NCBI lineage: Eukaryota > Viridiplantae > Streptophyta > Magnoliopsida > Asparagales > Amaryllidaceae > Agapanthus > Agapanthus africanus. The sequence continues at coordinate 363,567,775 of JASDDO010000029.1, forward strand.
CCAGAAAGATCGCAGTAACTCCAGCATTACTCATCATGGATCGTACCATATACAATAGGGTTCGATTCCGTCTCTCCGATACACCATTATGCTATGGAGTGTATGGAGGAGTAAGCTGAGAGAGAATTCCTTTCTCTTTTAGGTAACCTAAGAACTCGGCACTTAAGTATTCACCACCTCGATCAGATCTTAGTGTCTTAATACTTTTGCCGGTTTGGTTTTCTACTTCATTCTTATACTCCTGGAATTTTTCAAAAGCCTCGGATTTATGTTTCATCAGATAAATGACTCCGTACCTTGAATAATCATCCGTAAAAATAATGAAATAGGAAAAACCACCTCTTGCATGTGTAGACATTGGACCGCATACATCGCTGTGTACGAGTCCTAAGAGCTCGCTCGCTCTTACTCCATGTCCAGTGAATGGAGTCTTTGTTATCTTTCCTTTGAGACATGATTCACAAGTGGCATAAGTTTGATATTCGAACGAGTCCAAATATCCTTCTCTATGTAACTTAGTTAACCTTGTCTCATTGATGTGACCTAGTCTACAATGCCATAAGAAAGCCTTATTTAATTCTGGAGACTTTCTTTTTAGTGTGTTCTGGACATTGAAAATCTGGAGTTGGTTTAAGACATATATACCGTTATTTAGTGTACCGGACCCAATCAAACCATGATTAAGGAGGATGTTAACAACATCGCTTACAAACGTGAAATCATAACCTTTATTTGATAACAAAGAAATTGATATGATATTACACGTTAAACTAGGTACATAAAAATAGTTATGTAAAACCAAAATATGTCCACTCGTCAATCCCAGGTGATAATCCCCGACGGACACAGCTCCCACGCTAGCTCCGTTAGCAACCTTGAGGATCATATCACCTTCCTTCAGCACTCTACGGTTTCTCAGTGCCTGCAATGAATTGCATAAATGAGATACTGATCCGGTATCCAATACCCAGGAAGTAGAGTTGATTGACAGACAATTCTCAATTACAAACACACCTGAAGTCGAAGCCACAGCTTGCTTCGGTTCCTGGTTCTTGGCGTTCCACGCCTTGCAATCCTTCTTCCAGTGCCCTTTCCTGTGACAATGGAAGCACTCATCCTGGCCCACTACCGATACTGCAAACTTTTTCTTTCCCTTCCCTCCCACCTTACTTACACCTCCTCTAGGTCTGGTGGCGGCCTTCTTTTTCCTTCCTTTGGCCCTAGCCTTGGACCCGGAAGAAGAAGTACCGCTAACAAACATAGCGGGTGTTTCCCTTTCTTTCTGCAAGGTGCCCTCTGCACTCCTTAACATGTTCAGGAGTTCCGGAAGTTCAACTTCTTTTCTTTGAATGTTGAAGTTCAGGATAAACTGGGCGTAGGTGGAAGGAACGGATTGGAGAATAAGGTCTGTATAGAGCTCATATCCAAAGTCGTCCCAAGGTCTGCGAGCTCTTCTATATAGCCGATCATCTTTAGGACATGTTCTCCTACCGATGACCCGACAGCCAACCTCGCTCGAAACAAGTTCTTAGAGGTCTCGTATCTTGCTATACGAGATTGCTCTCCATAAAGTTCCTTTGTATGGAGAAATATGGCATCTAGTTCCATATCCTCGTGCCTCCTCTGATGTTCATTGTTCATCGAGGCAAGCACGATGCACTTGGCTTTCGCGCAATCGAAATCCCAGGTTTTGCGGATTTCCTTATCTTCATTATTGGATTTGGGACCAGGGACATCAGGTGCCGTAGCGGTGAGGACGTACCCCAATTTGTCATAGGTCAAAGCCATTTTGACATTCCGCAGCCAATCTTTATAGTTTGGCCCTGTCAGTATATTTTTCTCTAAAAGTAACTTAAGTCCAGTCATTTTCAGTGTCGCTGCAATTAGGAGAGAGATAAGAAAACTCTTTAGCATGATGCTCTTGCAAGTTTAGAGTGGTTTTTAGTTTATCTAAACTGGATGGCTCCCACTGTTTCTCAAATCCTTCCCCAAACCATAAAAGAAGAATTAGCCAGGACTATTCTCACCGTACAATACTTGCTTAACCGTTCAGCCAGGCTAGTCTCGATACTTCGAGGGAGGTTTTCCAACGCTTTCGTGAAGTTCCTTAATTAAATAACCTCTTTTCTCTGGGGGCGTAACCCCGCTGACACCTTTCTTGACACCTACTTGGTTTATAGCATTGATCGTTAAGTGACGAATATCCTGATGAGTAGCATATACTCATAGTAGGATCGGGATCCAAATATCATTGTATGATAATGTTGAAGGAATCCTACCAACATTCATCAAACTCCAAATGGTATGCAACTCTTTGCAAATTTCAGTTTCTTTAGAAATTCCCGATATATATTTTTTCCCCATGCTCTTATGACCTTGGCGTTAGGTCAAAATGTCATAAGTCATATGTCAAGTTCTACCCGTCATTATCTTGTCAATTTGAACCCACCCGTATATATCCTTGACGTTCGGCCAAAATGATAATACGACTGTCCCAAACTAACTCATCTATCTATGCAACAAATGAATACCCAGCAGCTACCAAACACTATGCCTTGGCGTTAGGTCAAAATACATAACTTGAATACTACTGAATACCCAAATGAAATGACGGAGGGCTACAAATGGTTTTGGCGAAACCGTGAACGTAGTGAACTTGATATAACCGAAGGAACCTGATAGGTTTTTAAAAGGAGTGGTTAAAGCTCCGCAATTAAAAATATCATCTGTTTAAAAATAACCGAGTGGTTTCTTTTAAATTGTTCTGACGATTAAACTTTTGGTTTATTATCTTTGCATTATAAATAATGTGTCCCATCATTAACCTATCATTGCAGAAAACAACGAAAATACAACGTCCTCTTATGCCATCTGAAAGGTTCCTAGGCACCCTAGTGGGTTCTCACAAGGCATCGAATATGCCAAATTAAAATTTTTAGTGCCGAGAAACCCTAGACTACGGATCTTTAACTAGATGTTTAGGTGAAAAGAAAAGCTAGTTAACACTTAACTACATGGATACGGAAATACAACCTTTGTAGATCCGGATGTCCACCTCCACGGCTCCGCAACGATGTCTCCTCGCTGTCCAAGTCGAACTCCGGGCTCAAGCATCGGCTTCGTCGAAGAAACGAGTGAGCTAGGTCGCCGGCTTCGTGTCAAAGACGATCTACGTCGAGGCATCGCAAGTTCAAGCTCCGACTTCACAAAGTGATGAAATTTGTGAAGAAAACACACTCTACAACTTGGCTAGAGGTAGAGGGTGAAGAAATAGGAGATGGGTTCACTTTAGATTTGGATTTTGCTCACTAGATCACAACTTGCCATTAAAGTAGCAAGCTTTCTCACTTTGAGAAGAAGAAGAAGATGATAGAATTCTTTTTCAAGTGTTAAGTAAAAATGAATAATAAAATCCATTCTTATCATCTTCTAACCATGGTCAAGTGTAGAGAATAGACCATGGTTAGTGGGAGTGGTTAGGGTTAAGCAAAATGACAAAATGGTTATCATTAGTCAAAGCTTCATGAAGCTTCAACAAGCTTCAAGACAAAATGAAACCATTTTGTATTACATAAATCCATTTAATAAATAATGAATGGATTAAATAAAAAGAGAATAAACCATAAACCCTAACCACTCTCATAACCATGGTTGCATTCTTTACACAAAACCAAAACTATATGCATCATCAAACATGATACATACAAGTGTACACAAAACATATCACATATACAATGTGCACATCAAGTGAGAAAAATCCGTTTAAAGTGAACCAATACTAGTTAATGCAAAGTAATATATCAAATATATAATTATACATTAAATCATTAAATCAACACTTGATTCAATGATCCGGTCATGTCGCACATAACCGACTAGTATTCAATGTATCGACTTATCGAATCGGTCTTCGATTCGATAACTAGGTTATATCATATACAACCAATCGAAACATTAATCGCGAGAATCAAATACGGTATCACATACACGCATTATTCTCGGTCCCGCACATATCTCATATGCACTCCTATTTCGTTTCGCTTGAACCAGGAAACCTCTGTGTAGGACTCTAAAGACTCGTCAATACGCCGGTAGCAGATGATGATCATATCAAGCACCCACAAGCCGCAAGCGGTCTGCTAAACGTAACGGCCACCCGGGTATTGAGCGATCAGAAGATCGACGAGCTAGCCCGCTCACACTCCTGCGAATCCGACCAGTAACACTTACCATACAGTCAAGTCTCTTCGTCTGATACGTCGCATATCAAGTCTAGGGGTGGTATACGTCAGACCCCAATAACCCGATAAGTCATGCCGATGTGAGGCTCATAACGGGTCGAGAAACTACTGGTAACACTTACCAGCAAATCTCTGATTAGCCCTGGCCAGGGACTTCCCTGTTACGGCCAATCGAGCACAGCGCAACATCAACCCCCAATACCGGGAGAGACGAAACCCCTCCTATCGCTCATTGCCTCCATGTGACTCGGGACTGTACCCAAAGACCACCGTTTTGCACGCCCTCATGGACGTGGTAAGGTGGAGATCAAAGCACAGTGGGAACCACACAAGACTCTATGACGATCTCGGGTCTACAGACTAACCTGTACAAGTGTCACCTGAGAACTGCCATCTGACGTGAGGTATAATACCATCTGGGAGTTCTTGGCGAGTCCGTCCAGTGTACCCAGTCTCCACTGAGCACCCGTATACCACCTCTGATGTCAAACACCAATGGATATGGGATCATCCATCGCCCATCACATGGGTCGAGAAGCGTATACGCTAGTCTACTCTGGTATATCGATGCCCCGTCTCGATACACCTACGACTAGGGACCTTGAAGGATGTACTTATGGACTACCATGTCCCCACTAGTATGATCTGGATCATAGTCCAGGTAGTCAAGTACAAATCCTAAGGGCTTTACCAACATGTAACTATAAGACAGTATAAAGAGACTAGTGTACATGTTAAGATAAATGGCAACCAGATAGCATACTATCATGTCGAGCAAGAAAGTCATCTCTATATATGTCCAAGCATCCAATATAATATACATAATCTGTACAATACTGGCCTCTAGGGCATACATACAACTAACAATCTCCCACTTGCACTAGGGCCAGCTGCTGTAGTATCTCATACCGAGCATCCCGAAGAGTCTCTCAAACTGTATCTGGGGAATGACCTTCGTGAGTGGATCCGCCGTGTTATTCTTCGTGTCAACTCTCCTGACCTCGATCTCCCGGCGATCAACTATCTCCCGGATCAGGTGATACCGCCTCAGAATATGCCTGGACCGCTGATGGGACCTGGGTTCCTTGGCCAAAGCCACCGCTCCATTGTTATCGCAATACAAAGGTATTGGACGCTCAATGGATGGAACCACACCAAGTTCAGTAATGAACTTCTTGATCCAAACAGCTTCTTTAGCAGCATCGTTGGCAGCGATGTATTCAGCCTCCATTGTCGAGTCTGCCACGGTTTCCTGCTTGGAACTCTTCCAGCTAACCGCCCCTCCGTAAAGGGTAAAGACAAAGCCCGACTGCGACTTAGAGTCGTCCTTATCACTCTGGAAGCTCGAATCGGTAAAGGACTCCACTTGGAGTTCTCCGTTACCATACACCAAGAACATATCTCTAGTCCTTCGTAAGTACTTGAGAATGCTCTTCACAGCTGTCCAGTGACTCTCTCCAGGATCAGCTTGATACCTGCTCACTACACTTAGTGAGTATGCTACATCGGGTCTGGTACATAGCATCGCATACATGATAGAACCTACTGCCGAAGCATAGGGTATCCCTTGCATGCGAGCTCTCTCCAAATCAGTCTTGGGAGACATCTCTTTGGAGAGAGTGACTCCAGAGATCGTGGGCATATTCCCACGCTTGGACTCTTCCATACTAAACCTCTTTAGTATGGTGTCAATGTACCTGGATTGGGACAATCCCAAAATCCGTTTGGATCTATCTCTATAGATCCTTATTCCCAATATGCAGGAGGCATCACCAAGATCTTTCATTGAGAATCTTTGTGATAAGAAGAGCTTGACCGATTGCAGCATAGTAATATCATTTCCTATCAAGAGTATGTCGTCCACGTACAATATGAGGAAGACAACTTTACTCTCTGCCACCTTCTTGTAGATACAAGGTTCATCTGGATTTTTGACGAAATCAAACTCTTTGATAACGACGTCAAAGCAGATGTTCCAACTCCGCGATGCTTGCTTTAATCCATAAATGGATTTAAGCAGCTTGCATACCTTCCCGCTGCTCCCACTGTCTACGAAGCCCTCTGGCTGAGTCATGTACACGCACTCTTCTAAATCACCATTTAGAAAGGCGGTCTTAACATCCATTTGCCAGATTTCGTAGTCATGAAAGGCAGCAATGGCAAGCATGATTCGGATGGATTTAAGCATAGCCACTGGAGAAAAGGTCTCGTCATAGTCCACACCTGGTCTTTGACGAAAACCCTTTGCTACAAGTCTAGCTTTGAAAGTCTCCACTTTCCCATCTACACCAAGTTTCTTCTTGAAGATCCACTTGCTCCCAATGGGTTTTACCCCTTCAGGAGCAATTTCCAAAGTCCATACTTTGTTGGTGTGCATGGAATCCATCTCGGACCGCATAGCATCCAGCCATTTCACTGAGTCCCCACTAGTGATGGCCTGCTCGAAGCTAGTTGGGTCATCATCCTCCATGATGCAATCCTCACTACCACCGTCAATGAGAAAACCATAGTATCTCTCAGGTGGACGAGAAACCCTACTAGATCGGCGGAGAGGCTGGGGTACGTCGGGCACCACTGAATCCTCTGGTTCTACTAAATTGTCAGTTGCAGTTTGTGGTGCTGGAACCTCTTCCAGTTCTACCTCTTTGCCATTAGTTTCTTTTGCAAGAAATTCCCTTTCCAAAAAGGTGGCATGTTGAGCAACAAACACTCTTTGTTCCTCAGCTTGGTAGAAAAAATATCCTTGAGAATTCTTAGGATATCCCACGAACTTGCAAAGGACTGACCGTGCCTCGAGTTTGTCCGGATTTTGCTTTTTGACATAGGCCGGACAACCCCATATCTTAATTCGCTTAAAATATGGTCTCTTCCCACTCCATATCTCATATGGTGTGGTAGGTACAGATTTAGACGGAACCAGATTCAATAGGTATATGGCTGTCTCAAGCGCATACCCCCAAAAGGAAATAGGTAACTCAGCATTACTCATCATTGAACGCACCATATCTAATAGGGTGCGATTCCTTCGTTCCGATACACCGTTGTGCTGTGGTGTATAAGGAGGAGTAAGCTGAGAGAGAATCCCATTCTCTTTTAGATAATCCAGAAATTCACTGCTCAAGTATTCACCTCCTCGATCAGATCGAAGAACCTTAATACTTTTGCCCGTTTGGTTCTCTACCTCGTGCTTATATTCTTTGAATTTCTCAAAAGCTTCAGACTTGTGTTTCAACAGGAACACATGCCCGTATCTAGAGAGATCGTCAGTGAATGTAATGAAGTAGGAAGAACCATTTCTGGCGTGTGTAGACATTGGACCGCATACATCACTATGCACCAGTCCCAAGAGTTCGGTAACTCTTTCTCCGTGTCCTTTAAACGGAGTTTTGGTCATTTTTCCTTTGAGACATGAATGGCAAGTGTCATAAGATGATAATTCGAATGAATTCAAATATCCGTTCTTATGCATCTTAGCTAGTCGTGTCTCATTGATATGGCCAAGTCTACAATGCCACAAGAAGGATTCGTTCATTTCTGAGCTTTTCCTTTTGTGCGTGTTTTGTATATTGAAAACTGTATTTTGATTGAGAATGAATATGCCATTATGTAGCGAGCCTGATGCAATCAACCTTTGATCTAGGAATATGTTCATAACATTATCCTTTACTACAAAATTATAACCTTCTTTACTTAGTAAAGAAACTGATATAATGTTGCACATCATGTTCGGTATATAATAGCATTCATTCAGGACTAGTGTATCACCATTTGGTAATACTAGGTGATATATGCCAACTGCTTTGGCTGCAACATTTGCCCCATTCCCTACATGAACGGAATGTTCACCTTTTCTCAGTTCTCTACCTTTTCGCAGCCCATGTAACATCTTACATATGTGGGATCCTGACCCGGTATCTAATACCCAGGACGTAGGGTGAACTGAGAAACAGTTCTCAATGACAAACACACCCGAAGATGATGCATCAACATGCAAGTTCTCCGTTTGGGCGGTGTGAGAATCCAGATATTCTCCTGTTTCCTGTTCAGTCTTATAACATTTATAAGATAGAACGGGTCCAACGTTCCCCTGCACAATATAACATGTGGGTTCGGTCAATACATCCATATTATTGTCTTTATTAGGGCATGAAATGGTCGCTACCTGGAGAGAGAGAGAAGAAAACACTTTAGCGTATGCTCGTGCAAGATCAGATTGGTTATTATCTTATCTAATCAGGATGGCTCCCACTGCTTTTTATCAAATCTTCCTTCAAACCCTAAAAGGAAAGACTAGCCGGGATTAATTACACACTACAAGTTCGCCAATCTTTCAGCCAGGCCAGTGTCGGTACTTTGAGGGAGGTCCCCCGTGCTTTCGCACGAACCTAATTACTGTAAACCTCATTTTCCCAGAGGCGTAACCTCGTTAACACCTTTCTAGACACCTACTTGATCGGCTAATTGTAATGTGTAAAACTCTCACAGGAGTAACTCTTACTCGCAGCGGGTATCGGGATCCAACTATCTCATAGAAGGTATGCAATCTCATTGCAAATTTCAACACTTGAAATTCCCGATAATATTTTGCCCCAGGCGATCTATGACCTTGACTGAGTCAACAAACCATAGACCGCAAGTAAAGTTCAACCCGTCATTTCCTGATTGAATTAAACCCACCCGCACGACCCTTGACTAAGTCAACAAGGCCGCACGACTACCCTAATCCAATCTGCATCATATGCATAAACAGATAAATAGTAATTAGCTACCGCACACTACGCCTTGACTGAGTCAACAAACGCAGCACGAATACTAACTATTACTTATCTGAAATGACGGAGGGCTACGTCAGGTTTTTAAGAAAACCCTTTGCGTAATGAACTTTATATCGTTGTAGAATCAAATAAAGTTTTGAAATGGAGTGATTTTGAGGCTTTTTTAGTTTTGCTAAAGGAGTCACTCCCGGTGAAGGGATCTCGGTCCTTTCCTCGTCGAATGAGGTGCGGGATATATCATATATATCGCTGTGCAAAGCAAAAACCCAAAAGCAGTCAAAAGCAAACCGAGTGTGTAGCATCTGCCAGTTATTGCTAAAGGAGTCACTCCCGGTGAAGGGATCTCGGTCCTTTCCTCGTCGAATGAGGTGCGGGGTATATCATATATGCCGCTATGCAAAGCAAGAACTGTAGCTACCTGTTTTATTTTAAAATTTGATTCCACAACATCTTAGGTTTCTTATCTTTCATTAATCACATTAATGAAGTCCCATCATTTAATACCTAAACATCACAGATAGATATGGCGTACACTTATGCCATCCGCATTCGCCTCGATGTCCCCTCGTGCACCGTTAGGTTAGGTAACTAACGACAGAGCAGGGCAGGGCTAGCGCGGGTGTAAAACATAAGTAACGTCTATATAATATATCATATATACTATATACTATATCCATCACAGAGTCACAATACAGATATCGCAGCAGAATAAACATATGAAATATTGGATATACTAGGACGTCCGTGTTTTCAATACGAGCCAGTATAAAACACGGATTCCACGGTCGTGATGAATAGCCAATCCCACACCCCTAGACCCCTACGAGAGCGGCAAGCAACCCTACCAATTCTAGGGTTAGGAGACCCGGACTCGACTCCTCGAGTTGGTCTCCCACTAGACCCCAGAACCCGGTTACTTGTGCTCCCCTCCTTGGGTCTATCCTAGTGCAGAAAAGTAAATAATATACAAAGGGTGACAACTCCCGCATCCTGGAAGTGCCCCGAATAAAAGAATATTACATACAAGTTTTTACATGAATGAAAATGAAAAACACTCATCTCACATAAAAACCCCCGGCTATTCAAATACGACGATCCAATATAACATATCCAGCAACACATAACATCACATGTCATCAACGTAAGCAAGTATGCATACCCCAATTGTCCTTGACGTATAGCAACGAAACCGGCGATATGAACATACTACACTTACGGTCACAGAAAAGAAAGTGTAAAACTACAACAATTGGAATCCGCAACTACTTTAGACATCACATGCCTAACAGTTACAAACCCCGCATTTTAGTCTCATTATCGAAAACTCTTTTCAATATCATATGGGACTAAATTGCTAGATTTATAACATTCATTTAGTTATCACATAACAGCTTGTGAATTCCAATTATTGTATCCAATTCCGGATAAATAGAATATATCAAACTTTCCGATCGAACATTCGAACACCCAAGTTTTCCCGACACCGATCAACACATGAAATAGGTTCAAAGACATTCACTTCATACCTCAGTACCAACGGTCCAGCCGTAGAAGGGTCAAGCCAACGCCTCACATGTGGCACGCCGTACTGCCCCAAACCCGAAGGTTCAAAGGGCAGTTCAAGACGGTCACATAATCGAGTTAAGGTTTGTGTCTTCTAGAGGGACCATCGCGTTACTTGCACTACTTAGAACGTCTTTTAACCACACAATAATCCAACACTTGGATATTCCGGCAGGGGAAAACCTGGGTATTTATATCCGGTCGAACTCTTTAACATATTCTACAATTATCTGGAAAAACACTCAGACAAAATTTGATACCCCGATCGAAACATCGAAACCCCAAAACAACTGCAGAAAATTAAACTCTGAAATAAATGTTAAAAATTCCCAGAAAACTCAGCAGAATTTATCAGGAACTACTGTGCAAAAATTGAGGGGTGACGTCATCAATGCGCGGCGGAAGCGCCGCAGAAACCAGGTTTCTGCCGCTCTTCCGCCGCGGAATTTACTGTTCATGGGAAAAGTTTTGCGTCGTAATTCTTATATTTTCCTGCTGAATTTTTTAGCAATTTTTAATTTGGAAAAATCCCAGAATTTGGAAAAAGTCCAGAGAGCTATTTCGGGTTCGGATTTTTGGTTCGATCGGGTTTCAAACGTCGTCGGGACTTCGCCTAAGGCTCTAGCTAGGCTCTGATACCAGTGAAAGGTTCCTAGGCACCCTAGTGGGTTCTCACAAGGCATCGAATATGCCAAATTAAAATTTTTAGTGCCGAGAAACCCTAGACTACGGATCTTTAACTAGATGTTTAGGTGAAAAGAAAAGCTAGTTAACACTTAACTACATGGATACGGAAATACAACCTTTGTAGATCCGGATGTCCACCTCCACGGCTCCGCAACGATATCTCCTCGCTGTCCAAGTCGAACTCCGGGCTCAAGCATCGGCTTCGTCGAAGAAACGAGTGAGCTAGGTCGCCGGCTTCGTGTCAAAGACGATCTACGTCGAGGCATCGCAAGTTCAAGCTCCGACTTCACAAAGTGATGAAATTTGTGAAGAAAACACACTCTACAACTTGGCTAGAGGTAGAGGGTGAAGAAATAGGAGATGGGTTCACTTTAGATTTGGATTTTGCTCACTAGATCACAACTTGCCATTAAAGTAGCAAGCTTTCTCACTTTGAGAAGAAGAAGAAGATGATAGAATTCTTTTTCAAGTGTTAAGTAAAAATGAATAATAAAATCCATTCTTATCATCTTCTAACCATGGTCAAGTGTAGAGAATAGACCATGGTTAGTGGGAGTGGTTAGGGTTAAGCAAAATGACAAAATGGTTATCATTAGTCAAAGCTTCATGAAGCTTCAACAAGCTTCAAGACAAAATGAAACCATTTTGTATTACATAAATCCATTTAATAAATAATGAATGGATTAAATAAAAAGAGAATAAACCATAAACCCTAACCACTCTCATAACCATGGTTGCATTCTTTACACAAAACCAAAACTATATGCATCATCAAACATGATACATACAAGTGTACACAAAACATATCACATATACAATGTGCACATCAAGTGAGAAAAATCCGTTTAAAGTGAACCAATACTAGTTAATGCAAAGTAATATATCAAATATATAATTATACATTAAATCATTAAATCAACACTTGATTCAATGATCCGGTCATGTCGCACATAACCGACTAGTATTCAATGTATCGACTTATCGAATCGGTCTTCGATTCGATAACTAGGTTATATCATATACAACCAATCGAAACATTAATCGCGAGAATCAAATACGGTATCACATACACGCATTATTCTCGGTCCCGCACATATCTCATATGCACTCCTATTTCGTTTCGCTTGAACCAGGAAACCTCTGTGTAGGACTCTAAAGACTCGTCAATACGCCGGTAGCAGATGATGATCATATCAAGCACCCACAAGCCGCAAGCGGTCTGCTAAACGTAACGGCCACCCGGGTATTGAGCGATCAGAAGATCGACGAGCTAGCCCGCTCACACTCCTGCGAATCCGACCAGTAACACTTACCATACAGTCAAGTCTCTTCGTCTGATACGTCGCATATCAAGTCTAGGGGTGGTATACGTCAGACCCCAATAACCCGATAAGTCATGCCGATGTGAGGCTCATAACGGGTCGAGAAACTACTGGTAACACTTACCAGCAAATCTCTGATCAGCCCTGGCCAGGGACTTCCCTGTTACGGCCAATCGAGCACAGCGCAACATCAACCCCCAATACCGGGAGAGACGAAACCCCTCCTATCGCTCATTGCCTCCATGTGACTCAGGACTGTACCCAAAGACCACCGTTTTGCACGCCCTCATGGACGTGGTAAGGTGGAGATCAAAGCACAGTGGGAACCACACAAGACTCTATGACGATCTCGGGTCTACAGACTAACCTGTACAAGTGTCACCTGAGAACTGCCATCTGACGTGAGGTATAATACCATCTGGGAGTTCTTGGCGAGTCCGTCCAGTGTACCCAGTCTCCACTGAGCACCCGTATACCACCTCTGATGTCAAACACCAATGGATATGGGATCATCCATCGCCCATCACATGGGTCGAGAAGCGTATACGCTAGTCTACTCTGGTATATCGATGCCCCGTCTCGATACACCTACGACTAGGGACCTTGAAGGATGTACTTATGGACTACCATGTCCCCACTAGTATGATCTGCATCATAGTCCAGGTAGTCAAGTACAAATCCTAAGGGCTTTACCAACATGTAACTATAAGACAGTATAAAGAGACTAGTGTACATGTTAAGATAAATGGCAACCAGATAGCATACTATCATGTCGAGCAAGAAAGTCATCTCTATATATGTCCAAGCATCCAATATAATATACATAATCTGTACAATACTGGCCTCTAGGGCATACATACAACTAACACCATCCGCATTCGCCACTGGGTCCCGTCATCACCCGTTAGGTTACTTAACTAACGACAGAGCGGGGGCTGGGCTAGCGCTGGTGTAAAATATAAGTGACGTCTAAATAGCTATCATATATAGATATTGTACATTCGTCAGACGCAATAATAGGCATTCCAGATCTCATATGAACTTTATTGGATTTGCAAGCAATCCGCGTTTGTTTAGAGCCTACAACAAAAGACGGATTACACAGTTATGATGAATAGCCATTACCCCACCCTAGACCCCTACGGGTACGGCAAACTACCCGCCAAATACCCGAAGTGAAGCGGTCTCCCTCAACAAAGTGAGTAGGCCACTAAACACTTCAAAGTACCCGGTAGTTTGTGCACCCCACCTTGGGTCTATCATAGGAGCAAAAACAGTAAAATGAAATAATACAACGGTGGCTACAACCGCAACCTGGATGTGCCCCGCAAAAATAATATTACAACATATTACAATTACAACGAATGAATTAAAATAATAACCCATCACAAACCCCGGCTAATCATCACAACAGTCCAATACAGTTCACATCCACAAACAGTAAAAACCATTACAGAAATGTGCAACCCCCTGCCAACCGACATACTAGCAATTAGGGGAGGTTTACGAACACATTATACAAACACAGATATAATCAAATTAGCAAACATCGTAAAATTTCGATCGAGCAAACACTTTTAGATTCTAGTCCAATACTTCTCTGTGCACCTTAGATCTTAGCAGAAAATAAAACATCCCAGAAACATCACTGTTAACACCAAAAGGTTACTGAAGAAATTTGGACCGACTCGGCCCTAACTCGGCCGCGGAGCCGCGGCGGATCGCATGGATCCGCCGCGGTTCCGCGGCAAGTTAGCCGAGTTACACGACCAAATTTCTGCAGTACCCATATTTATTCCTTCTTGTTATTCTGCAGGTCCCTGAAAAATTTTTAGGGCCTGTTTAAAATTCGACAGAAAGTGTGTTAAACGATGATTTTTCCGGTTCATTTTGCGTTCGAAATTCTTACGACTTTGCTAATGAGTTAATTATTGTTTAGCGAGGCTCTGATACCACTGTAAGTCGATGTACAACACCCCACGACTTGCGGGGAGGCGGAATAATGAAAAACAATCTTGTTTAAAGCGTAAACATCGACTAACCGAGAATCTTTGCATAAACAATAACTAACATCAAACATAGGAGTTAACAACTACTATGAAAAGTGATTATACCTAAAAATCTGAGTCCTTCGTCTTGTCGTTCTCCACGTCCTCTCCGGCCTTCTCTAAGTAGTAGAAGATCCACCCGAGAGCTTTACTACAAGCTTCACCTCAAACTAGAGGTAACTAGGTTTCTTTAAGTGCTAATCAAAGTACCTAGATGATATAGAGTGAGGGTTATGGTTTAATTAGTCTAATTAATCCTTATACTCAACACATGAGAGGGGAGGATTAGGGTTTGAAGAGAGAGAGCTTGAGGAGAGAGAAGATGAACGTCATAATGAAATGAGAAAATGAGTTATCATAATATATATCAAGCATTATTGTTTTTCAATAAAAGAAAATAAAATGATTTACAACCATGCTTGATAAATATCTAATGGTGATTCATCTCCATGAGTCATTAAACATTTATGATGCATTAATGACATGGATGAATCATCCATATGACTCACTAATCTCATTCAATGTATATGCCACCTAAACCTCCTTAGTCACCATCTTCTAGAAGCTTCTCACGCAATTACGAGAACGCCCCTCCTATCCGTGAAAACACGGAAAAACTTTAGACTGTATAAATCCAATAACCGGATACTAGTAACTGGCTTAAACCAAAGCCGACTAGTAAAAACTGTCTGAACGACGTACGTGTGTAAACACACGTATGCGTCCGAACCCTTTGTCGTAAAACCATACGACCTCTATATCGTTTCGCCTGGAGTAGGGAAACTCTCTGTGTGGGACTCTAGAGACTCGACTACTATGCTGGCAGTGGGTTTAACCACAGACCGCAAGCGGCACTAGCTGTACGTAACGGTCCCCAGGTAGATGTCGATAAGAAGGCCGATGAGGAAACCCATCCGAACTCCTACTGAGTCTGATGTGACAATCTCCGTACAGTCCGGTCTGTTCGTCTAAGACTATCGCATATCGGGCCTAGGGGCGGCAAGCGTCAGTCCCCTAATAGCGGTATAAGTCGTGTCGGAGCGAAGCCCATTACACCCTGAGAAACTACTGGAACCTACCAGCAAATCTCGCTTGCCCTGGCCAGGGACTTTGCGTAATGGCTCTCTGACACAGCGCGATATCAACCCCCAATACCGGGAGAGACGAATCCTGTCTAACCGCCACTGCCTCCAAGTGCTCGGGACTGCACCCAACTGCTACCTGTTTGCATGACTCTTTTGAGCCGTGGTAGGGTAGCAATCTAAGAACAGTGGGACACACTCGAGGCGAAGTAGCAGTGTCAAGTCTGCGGACTATGCTGTACTCATGTCACCTGGGAACTGTTAACTGACGACTGGTATAAAACCAACCAACAGTTCCCTGTGAGTCCTGTCCGGTGTATCCGTAACCAAACGAGCACCTGCATACTATCTCCAGTACGACGTACTAACGGCTGTGGGACAGACCATCTCCCCAACTGGGATGAGAAGCGTACACACTAGTCTACTCCGAAGTATCGATGCCCTGTCTCGATAATCCAACGACTAGGGACCTGAATAAGGATATGCTTATAGACTATCCAGCCCCCACTAGTGTGACTGCCATCACAACGCTGGTAGTCAAGCAAGATCCTAAGAGCTCTATCAATATGTATACTCACATATTAAGATAGAAAAAACCAAGTAGCATACTACCATGTTTAGCAAGACTGTTATATACATGTGAACATCCCAAGCTTCCATTAAGTAATATACAAACTAGTATGATACAATAATGGCCCCTAGGGCATATACACTAACAGCTCGATCTCCTGAAGATCTGAATCACCTGACAACATTCCAAAGAAAAAAGAGAAGGAATGTCGTCAGCGAACAATCGCTCGGTAAGTCCCAAAGATAAGGGAGAAAATAGAATAGACAGAGAGAGAGTAATTTTTTAAAATTGTATTATATTGTTAACGTTGTTGTTTGTAGCTTGGTACAGAAGAGGCCAGTGTATACGAGAGGAGTCTCTATATGCCACAGACTAACGGCAAATGGAATACAAGGAACCGTTTATGCCACGGTACAACAACAAATGAATTCAGGTTAGGTGTCTTAAATCTTGTAGTCTCGTGCCACTTCTAATACCTTCCGGACCAATCTACCCCTTAAAACCCCGCGATGTCTTGATTGTATTGTTTCTATTGTATTGTATTGTAATTGAATTGTATAGATGGATGACTTGCCGAAACCATGATATCAGTAAATGTATGTAACTGGAGAATCATGTAGATGGAGGGTATATCCATGGTACGGTTCGGTCAATATAGATTGAATATATTGAATATATGGATTCATGGATTCATATTGAATTGTAGTTTGTACTTGAATCATATTCAAGTCAGATTATTATAATGAGACTCGGTCTGAGTCAGAACAATTAGAAAAGAAATTGAAATCATGAATTAGGTTTTGATATTATCGGTAACCGCTGCACATGGGCGGCAGGATTTGTGTCTTTTTCAAAGACGATTACCGTGTTGATAACACCGTTTGTTAAGTTGTCTACCTTAAATAGGCAAGCACCCATATCTCCGGCTCTCTGAGGCTCAAGAGACTGGTCCCGTTTAAACCTATATTTACTAAGGTTCTTATTGTAATTTATAAAATTTGAGGGGGTTTTACGTAAAAATAATTTTGTATAATTTTCAAAATACACCTCAAATATTTTATTATCGTCTTTAAAGTTTTCATAGATGTAGATTTTATATATGTGACATTTCTAGTAAATAAAACCTATTTTTCATAATATACGGTATTTAATTGTAAAGTATTGAACTTGTATAGAATTGCATGGTATTTTCATGTAAAATGATTCTTTTTTATTGAGAAAAGTTGGAATATTTATAATATATCAAAATAGATGGTTTGATAATACTTATATAAATATTTATAAAATAATTAAATTTATTAGTTATCTAAAAATCACATTTTCTTAAAATATTTGTATTTTAAATCTTTCGAGACCGAATGCTCCTTGCGGAGGTCTGCATCTCGCATTACTAAGCCCGAGGATAGGTGATAATCCGCACCATCCCGAACGGGTTCCCCAAATGGGTTGTAACGGCGCTTTGCAAAGATTTGTTTAAGAATACATAATCTTGTAGAAAACGGTTTTAATAGTTAAAGGTATTTAATTGTAAATACGTATTTCCATATTCTATGTTCCCGAAAGATATCGTGTTATATTGTATATGAGTATTGTGAAGAGGTAGATCATTATCTCGTGATCTATTTAAAAGTATAGCAAGGAAATATGATGTATAATATCAAAACTAAACTACATGGTATTTTACTGAAAAAGTACGATAAAAATTACAATATGAAATATTTTGCTATGAAACTTGTTCATGATGTTTTGTTAATGTTTAATAGTCATGATGTGAGGGTTTGGTATGTTTGTATTTAAGAAAAGGTGAAATTGTTAAAGAAAAACCAAATTAGAAGTCGGATTAACTCCGCTTTCGTCGAGTTTTAGAAAGAGAACTTTTTAGAGATCAAGAGGGAAAAGAAGAATGGGACTTATGGGTTTGTAGCATAGAGAAGAGGAAAAGGGAGTTGTAGGAGGTGTCGGTACGTCGTTTCGTCACTGAGAGCTCCTAGGGTCATCGTCGGAAATTCGATGGAGCTTCGCCCTTCGCTAACTCCACTTGCACAGAAAGGTCTAGAGATTTTTCTTAAGAGTTTGGACAGAATTTGGGAAGTGAGGAGGGATGAGTTTAGGTATGGTATTTATAGGGAAAAATAGGGTTGGGGTAGATGAAAGGGTGTGAAGAAAAATGTATTTAATTTTTGCATTAAAAAAGTTTTAATTTGATTTTTAATTCTCTGTAATAATGCAGGGGTTTTAAAGTGTGCAGGGGTTTTGAGAAGGCCAAAAGACATAGGGTTCATAAAGGCAACTCGGTGATCCGACTCGGTCGGACCGGCGCTGCCGGCCCGAGTCGGGCCGGTTCTCCACCTCCACGTGTCCATCGACGTTTGGATTACCCCCTGGGCTATTTTGTTTTACATGTGACTTTTGGTTTTTACGAGATATGCACGTGTAGCCTCTTGGGTTTCTAAAAATTTAAAAGAAAACAATATAAAAAATAATGTGCCTAATGGGATTTGAACTCTGGTACTTTGGTTCAGCAGTGCAAGGTCTTACCAATGAGCTACAAGCTCCTTCTTACTATTAAAAAGAAAAACAAATACTTATAGTACTCACAGGAAATGCAAATACTCCAAGTATACATTAACTTTTAAACAAATTTTTGTATACTAAAGTTGGAGTTGTTACTGACGTAGATCTAGAAACTATTCTTCACAATTCTTTATTCTTATATTCTTCCTCTTTTTCAACACGTCTAAAGTAAGATTGAAAGATTCCACATATCCCTGAGGACGATCCGTACTCATCTCGGCTAGCTACACGCGACACCGTTATTGATTGTGGTTACTACACTTCTACAAAATAGAAATCAATAAGTTACGCCTTTAGACATTGCGTGATTTAAGTGCCGGTCGCGTTCCTAATTTGGGTCGTGAAAAGGTTGGTATCAAAATGCTAGGTTTTACCTTTCGGAGTGTAGAATGACCCTTGGTATGATAGAGTGGGTAGCTTAAGCAGAGTGACGTAGCGTGTGTATGTTCCGCGGCATACTTACGACATGGAACTCCGCCTAATTGACCTTAGGACATATTTGCTTGTGATTCTTTCCTTGATTCAATGTATTCTTATGATTTGATTTCTAAGTTCTGATCGAATCATATTTCCTTGTTCCAGCCACTATACTGCCAAAAACTACGAGGGCGTCAGAGATGAAGCCAGGGCAGGCTCGTTTGAGACTAGGACTGACCAGGGCGGTACGCCTATTCTTCAGGAGCAGGTTGATCCACCTTCTTCAGGTCGTATTGCTAGGCTAGAGGCCAGTGTTCAGGACCTACGTCAGATGATTGGATCATTGGTAGAGGTCAGTAGAGCAAAGAGATCAGAGGTTGTTCTACCTACTATGGGGACCGTTATGGTACCTACTGCTCAGACAGTCGTACCCACCTCTACAGAGACTATAGTGTTAGTTATATGTATGCCCTAGAGGCCATTACTGTACATTTGATGTATATTGTAGTGGATGCTTGGACATATATAGGGAGGACTTTCTTGCTCGACATAAAAGTATGCTATCGGATGCACATTGTCTTAACATATTGACTTGTATAAGTGATGCTGTCTTGCTCTCACATGTTGATGAAGCCCTTAGGATGTGTACTTGACTACCAGGACTATGATGGAGATCATACTAGTGGGGACAAGAGTAGTCCACAAGTACACCCTATAATTGTTCCTAGTCGAGAGTGTATCGAGACAGGGCATCGATACTCCAGAGTAGACTAGCGTATGCGTTTCTTGACCCATATGATAGGCGATGGATGATCCCATATCCATTGGTGTTTGACATCAGAGATAGTATACGGGTGCTCAGTGGAGACTGGGTACACTGAACGGACTCGCCGAGAACTCCTAGATGATATTATACCTATCGTCGGATAGCAGTTCTCTGGTGACACTGGTACAGGTTAGTCTATAGACCCTAGATCGCCATAGAGTTTTGTGTGATTCCCGTTGTGCTTTGATTTCCACCATACCATGGTCAAGAGATCGTGCAAAAAGGTAGTTTTTGGGTACAGTCCCGAGTCACATGGAGGTAATGAGCGATAGGAGGGGTTTCGTCTCTCCCGGTATTAGGAGTTGATGTTGCGCTATGCTCGATTGGCCATAACAGGAAATCACTGGCCATGGTTGCTGAGATTTACTGGTAAGTGTTACCGGTAGTTTCTCGAACCGTTATAGACCTTGCATCGGCATGGCTTATTAGGCTATTGGGGTCTGACGTTATACCACCCCCAGGCTGTGATATGTGACATATCAGACGAAGAGACCGGACTGTACGGTAGTGTTACTGATTGGATTCGTAGGAGTACGAGCAGGCTTTCTTGTTGATCTTCTGATCGCTTAATACTCGGGTGGTCGTTACGTTTAGCAGACCGCTTGCAGCTTGTGGGTGTTTGATATGATTATCACCTACTGCCGGCGTATTGACGAGTCTTTAGAGTCCTACACAGAGGTTTCCTGGTTCATGCGAAACGGGGTAGGAGCACATATGTGATATGTGTGGGACCGAGAATAATACACGTATGAGATACCGCATTCTATTCTCGTGACTTGTGACATTGGTCGGTTATATATGATATAGCCGGGTTATCGGATCAAGTGTTTATTCGGTAAGCTGTTACATTTGATATTAGTCGGTTGTATGTGATATAGCCGGATTATTAAATCAAGTATTGATTTGATAATTTAATGTATAATTATATATTTGATATATTAATTTACATTAACTAATATTTACTCACTAAGTATTTCTTTTCTCACATGTATGCATATAGTATATATGTGATATATATTAATGTACATTTTATTGTGTCATGCTTGATGATACATGAAACATGGGTGTATGAGACTTACACTATAGTTAGCATAATCCTAGGATTTTTATTTATCAAGGTAATTCAAAAATGGTGAATATTTGGCATGGCTACAAGCTTGTAGAAGCTTGTGGAAAACATTGACAAAGTCCACACTTTTTGTTTCACTTGTAAATATTTATTAATCCAACCATTATACTAACCATAGTCAAGTCTCTATATGAGTTAGTGTATGACACTAACTCACCCATGGTTCACATTCTCACCTCATGAGTTCATTCTCTCTTGATTTTTTTCTTCATCTTCTTCTTCATTGAAAAAGCTTGCTAGCTTTTCTTCAAGTGAGAAAATAATGTGAGAAAAATAAAACTAAAGTGAGCTTACTTCCTACTTCATCATCCTCTACTACATGCCATTTAGTTTAGGGTGTTTGCTTCACTAATCTACAATTAGTGAAGAGGAAGCATGAGCTTGAGTCTCCTCGATGTAGATCATCTTCGGCCTCGACGACATCAAGCAAGCTTGTTCCGTACATCTCGTGGAGCCTTTCTAGAGTCCGGGGAGTTCACTACTTAGAGCGAAGGGACTACTATACGGAGCATTTGAAGTGAAGGACCGGTCTATAAAGGTTGAATTCCTTCTTCTCTTTAGTTTGTAAAGTGTTTACAATCTAGAAAACCCTAAGTTTCTAGTTCGATCCTCGTTCGGGTTCTTTAGCTCTCTAGAAATTTTTGAAATGGAATGTTCGATGCCCTAGTAAACACCGTGAGGGTGCTAAGGAACCCTACATATAGCCGTATCTTTATCAGAGTTCATGAGGCTGAAGCCTTCAATTTTTACTGGCACTGATACAGTGGAGGATCCATAGTCGTTCCTCGACCGGATGGCCAGGATCTGTTGTTCTTTGAGATATTCTGATGCGGGATCGGTCGAGTTCGCTAGTTTCTGTCTGAAGGGTCTTGCCAAGACTTGGTGTGAGTCTATGGAGAGGGGCCGAGCCACAGGTCTTTCTCCTATGACCTGGGTTGAGTTCGCGGCGGTTTTTCTTGCTCGTTTTCTTCCGCAGAGCGTCAGGGATGCCCGAGCTCATAGCGTTGAGTTGTTGCGCCAGACCCCTGGTATGACAGTGGTAGAGTACGATATTCAGTTCACCCAACTATCCGTTTATGCTCTATATTTGGTGGATACTGAAGAGAAGCGCATCAAGAGGTTCGTGCGAGACCTGGATACCCAGTTGTTCCTCTCCATTGGCGCCCAGCATTTTGATATGTATGCAGCCGCGATGGACACAACTCTACTATTAGAGGAGCGTATTGTAGTGACTTCGGTCGTTCCGGGACCGAAGCGATTTCGTACAGATGTATCAACTCAGAGGCAGTTTGGCAAAGGCCGCGGCGGATTCTTTATAGGCCGTGTTGGTGGCCAAAGCGTGAAACAGGGCCAGATATATAGCTTTTACCCATAGAGCCAGCAGCCATCGGGATGTTTTCGGTGTGGGAGTCTGTACCACCGCATCAGAGATTGTATTGAGGTACCCCAGGACAGGGCAGCAGTTCCATATGTCACCTTACCACCTACACCACCTCAGAGGGCCTTGCCTCCTATACCCGTTATTGCTCCACACCAGGAAGATGCTCAGAGAGGCCGTGGTCGTGGCGGTCTTATTCAAAGAGGACGGGGTGGCAGAGACGAAGGACAGCCGGTTGCCGGTAGAGGATAGGCTCAAGTATTTGCGTTGACTCCTCAGGATGCACATGCGTCGAATACAGTCGTGACAGGTACCCTTTCAGTGTGTTCTTTCGATGCACGCGTTTTATTTGATCCGGGATCGACACACTCGTATGTGTCCACACACTTCATACTGAGGTTAGGCAGAGACTTATCCTTGTTAGATAAGCAACTTGTCGTGATTACTCCCGTTGGAGAGTCGTTTGTTGCGCAACATGTGTTTCGGTCGTGTGTCGTTCATATTGAAGATAGAGATTCGTCCGTCGATTTGATCTTTCACGATATGTTGGTGTAACGTTATGAAAATCGTTTCGGTGAAATTTTGGAAAATCGGTAAAATAAGAGGGTTTTCCGTAAAAAGTCAAAATATAAATATCTTTTAATATAAAATTAAATATACATATTCTAGCTACGTAATTGCTAGTATTTGGTGTTTATTGAGCCACCGGTAAAATTTCTAATTTTTTGAAAAATTTTCCGAAATTAATTATTTTAATATTATTTTAAGCCGTCACTAATACATTTAATTAGGGAAAATTACCAATTGGAATGGGTTAATACAAATTTTGTGCATCATGACACATTAAACTAACATGTAAAATATTATTTTTGAAATGAAAAGAATTTATTACGATGGTTTTAGAAAATAAAATAAAAGAAAATAAAAATACGGAATGTTGTAAATTTCAATAAGGAGACTTGAGGGGGTTTTTTGTTATGGAAAATTCTACACTCACAAATACCCATTTCCCTCCCCTCCCTTGTCCGAGAGCACTGCAGGAAATTCCCCACTTTCCCCTCTCTCATTTCATATCAATCCAACCCCATTTCCTTATCTAATTAAAATAAACTTTTATTAAAATATTGAGGTGTGATGTACTAGTGAGGTATGGGGGGTTTTGTTGACTTGGAAATATACACATACACCCACACACCTCTCTTCATCCTGCTGGCCGAGCCTCTTCCTGCAGGGAATCCCCATTTCTCCATCTCCTTTCAACACCAAAATCATCACAATTCCATCACAAAAATCCCCATTTAAATTCACAAAATCATAGCTTACTCTTCACTCACTTCTCCTTAGCCTTTTCTCACTTGGATCTAGGAGCATGGAAGCTATTTTTGGGGGCTAAGATTTGCATGCTAGATCTCTTTTGGTGAGGTATAATTTAAACCCTATAGTTAAATTGTTGTTTGAATACTTTAAAATCGAACATATTTAGTTAATAATTTGGTTAAATTGAATGTTTGGAAAAAAAAATCTAGTAAGAGTTGTGATTTCAATTAGGGGTTTTATTATATCATTAAGGATGCAATGTATAGTTTAACATCTTAATGTATGTAAAACCTAGTTTTCGATTGTTAAATTACAAATTTGTTATATGTAATTTGTCCAAATCATATATTTTTTTTGAAAAACTAGGTTTTTATAATATATATATATATATATATATATATATATATATATATATGTGGGGGGGGGGGATAAAATTCTAGTGAGGGTTTCTAGAATTAGATTATGGTTCTAATGAGTAGATTAATATGTTAATGCCACGCAAAACTAATTTAGTTGCTAATTTGTGTATTGTTACTTTGTAATTGTTAAAATTGGTTTATTTTGCAAACTAGAGTTTTGGTTTTAATGGAAAATTGATGAGAATAAATTATTGAATTGGTTTCTATAACTTAGTTATGATATTAAGTGAGCATTTTGGCCATTAGAATCGTTAAAATATTTAGTTTGGGTAAAACATCAAGTTTTGAACCGAAATGGGAATTTATGCTAACTAGGTTTTTGGAAAATAAAACGATTTGTTTAATTTTATGGTTTTGATGAAATAAACCCTATTTCTTATATAATTAGTGAGTTTTGAAATCACGATTGGTGTGTTTGGGTTTTTCTCGATGGTTTGACGTTTGTACATCGACATCGAGGGTTGGTTTGGCTATTCTTGCTTGCGTAGACGATAGGTTTTGACATAATACGCGTGCCGAATTGGTTTTCGTATACCGTTTCGATTTCGGATTTGGTTTTTATGCGTTACGATACGTGGTGACATGTAGGTACCCCAGGTGGACTTCGAGACGACAAGCAAGCGCGTGGCGACGTCGGCACCGGCGAGCGCAGATCAGGTGAGTAGATTTTATCTACGGGGGAAGTCGGGTGGATGGCGTATAGCACCCCCGCAGTCCATAGTATAGTTGATGATATATATATGTTATAGGTGTTTTATGATACGAGGATGATTATCAAGATATGATTCGTGTTCATGGTTTAGTGTAGGGTAATTAGAAGTAAAGTACCATAGCTTCTTAGTCGCGAACCATAGAATAGGTTCACACACACCCGCATTTGCATACATCTATTTTACATGTGCGTATATGGGGATATGTATATATATACACACACACACATGGGTATGGGACTAGGTATATATATATGCGTATACATATACACAGATTATGAGGATAGTACTTGCGATTGGAGATGAGTCGATGAGATTGGGCTTGAAGCCATGAGATCGGTGATGTGACATGGTCCGTATTTGTGATACGACATGATATTTTAGCGGTTTCTTTAGGCGTAGTGTTTTCATACACACGCATGCATTTTATAGATGGTATCAGTTTTGTACTAGACGTAGGTCAGTACCCCGGATCATGATTTTAATAAGAGGATACCAGATGAATAATATGATGAATGTGATATTTGACACGTACCCAGATTTAGGATGCCGTACGACGGATTTACGTACGAGCTATATATTGATGATAGATCCGCACTCTTGACTTGAGAATGTCATATTATAGATATTGTATCGTATGTGATACTATTGAGGCAGGATCACCGACTATTATATATATATATATATATATATATATATATATATATATATATATATATATATCGACTCAGATGTTAGGCGGTTTTCTTACCTTTCGTTTAGCCTGTTAGCTCAGCCCGATAGTTTAGTGTAGTTGATAGACTAGATTCGATTTCTACCTATTTCAAAAACTAACGAATCGTAGGTATTTTAAAAGACAGGCCAAGGGATTCTACGGATATTTCAAAGGACGTATCTTTTCTTAAAAACACCGTAGCCCTTATTTTCAAAACACCACGATTCATGTTATTTCAAATGGCACCACTATATGATTTATATTATATTAAATGTAGATTAGTTGTCATTGTGTTTATCATTTAGCTCCCGCACATTATTACTGTTCGCTTCGCATCGTATGCTTATATTGTGATTTCATATACCATTATTGATATCATGTTGTCATGACACCAGCACCATTACCGATGATGCGTATGTTCCACGTACACTTACTTGCCGGCTCACACATATCATCATTGGTAATTGCCTTGTCACGTACACTTTAGAGAATACTATTTCATTAACATAGCTTGTTAGCTGTTAGTTTCGACATGATATTAATGTACTTGACTTATATGCCAGTTTAGACATTGCAGTTATTACTTGCTACTTCATGCATATTATTATTCACTGTTATGCAGTATGATGGAGTTTTATGCCTATATTCACTGTGTAGGTGCTACTGATGATTGGATTTCGGATTTTCATGAGATTTCCTGGATTTGGGAGAAAACTGCAAGAATATATATAAACTTCTTTTTCTCTCTCTTTTAAAATGAAAAGTGCGATTTTCTCATGATGTATGAGTCGTCCACCATGATGTTTTCTCGGTTATGAGATGGATTTCGAGACCCGATTTGAGGAGTTGGATGAACTGTCTGCGGGTACATGGTGAACCCGGTAAGGTACCCCGGGGCAAGAAGATCGGGTAGTAGACGATGAGCCCGGCAGGGGAAGACTGCCTACCAGTGATTTTATCTGACGCGTCGGATATCCGGAGGATACCGTCATGGTCGTGTGATTGATGTTAGGGGCCGATCCGGACCGACGGCGCCCTAGATAGTAAGATTTGAGACACTGGGATTTTGAGATATTGAGGTATTGAGATTTGATGATACAGGACAGTCCGGGTAGCCGGAGCCTGAGATATTGGGATTTATGTTTTGTGTCGATGCTAGACATTGTTTATGTTGATTTCCTTGATGATACCTCGTTTTAAATATACAGAAATCTCACTAAGTTATGAAAGCAATTTCTTCATTTACTTGTATTCTGTTTTCATGCATTCGTACCTCATTCATATGATATGTTGCTACCTGAGGCTCCGACATGAGCACATGGGATTACACTTATGTATAGATGTTTACCTTTGCCACTTTTTCATGCTTCAGACTTTATCATTTGAGGATTATATATTGATCGTATGACCTAGGATTGCTTCATACATGCGTTTTCTACTCGTAGATGTTTTCTACTCACGAGTTGGCAACTCACCCCCGTTGTACCACAGTTCCTTGCAGGTTTTGCCGTACAGGTTCTTTGCGATTTTGCTGGCACACTATTCTTTCCGGGTGATTGCTTTGGCAGGTGGGTTCTTTGCATCAGGACCACCATTGTCTATTATTATGTCAGTTGTATCTAGAAACTCCATCAACTGGATTGTATATTTGAGAGAGATAGAAAACCAGACCTGTTATTCTTTCGACCTTAGAGTCGCGCGTTGTATTATTATGTTTATCATGTTGTTTTGAGTCTCTTTTAAGTTTTGATCCTCGCCCTTGGCGTTGTATATTATATTGCTTGCGTGGTTGTGACCGTCGATTGATGAAGAGCTAGCTCCCGCTTGGGGATGCCTTTTTATTGATTTCGTATACTATTCATGTTGTATCCCGTTTGGGGGCCAGTATTTACAAAGGAGACTCTGCCGAAATTTTCAGAAAATACTTGATGTTTTTAAAACGCATAATTCGGCTTATGCTATTAAAACTACTTGCTTTAAGTTGGCTTTTGCTTCACTCTACTGCTTCTTTGGTTTTGATTTCTGGGTTTTGTACTTAGATTACGTACGTCTCGAGACGTTTCGTAATTTAAGTGCCGGTCATGTTCCGTACCTTTCGGGTCGTGACAGTTGGACTTTGACGTTCTCCTCGGCAAGGACTGGTTAGCTACTTGCTATGCGTCTGTGGACTGCCGTGAGAAGACAGTTAGATTCTGTTTTCCAGGAGAGTCGGTTCTTGTTGTGCAGGGGGATTGCAGTGCCGCCCCTCACAGTTTGATTTCTGCCCTTTGTTCTAGTCGGCTTTTGAGGAAAGGATGTCGGGGATTCTTGGCCTATATTCATGACACTGGAACCACAGCAGATCCATTGGACCAGGTTCCTATTTTGAGAGAGCTTCCCAATTTATTTCTTGATGATTTACCTCGATTGCCGCCAAAGCGCGATATCGAGTTTTGCATCGATTCGATTCCCAGCACGGGGCCTATTTCTATACCGCCTTATCGGATGGCCCCGGTGGAGCTTAAAGAACTTAAGGATCAGTTGCAAGAGTTGCTTGACAGGGGACTTATTCGTCCAAGTGTTTCGCCTTGGGGAGCTCCTGTTCTGTTAGTCAAGAAGAAGGACAACAGTATGAGATAGTGTATTGATTATCGTCAATTGAATCGAGTTACAGTGCGGAATAGGTATCCTTTACCTTACATTAACGATTTATTCGATCAGCTCCAGGGGGCGGGACATTTTTCCAAGATTGATTTGAGGTCGGGTTATCATTAGTTACGGGTCCGGAATGATGACATTCCGAAGACTGCTTTTCATACGCGCTACAGGCATTATGAGTTCTTGGTGATGTCATTCGGGCTCACCAATGCCCCAGCAGCGTTCATGGATTTGATGAACCGGATTTTCAGGCCATTCCTCGACGAGTTCATTATCGTATTTATTGACGACATTCTGGTCTATTCCAGAAGTCGAGAGGAGCATGAGCAGCACTTGAGGATTACTTTGCAGACATTGAGAGAGCACCAGTTGTTTGCTAAATTCCCGAAGTGTGCATTTTGGCTAGATAGTGTTGACTTCTTGGGCCATGTAGTTTTGGGAGAAGGTATACGGTGGACCCGAAGAAGATCGAGACCGTACAACTTTGGCCCAGACCTGTATCAGTGACAGAAGTCCACGGCTTCTTAGGCTTAGCCGGTTATTATCGCCATTTCATACAGGATTTCTCGAGTATCGCTGCACCGCTGACAGGACTGACCTGGAAGGGAGTTCTTTTTCAGTAGACTGAAGCATGTGAGCAGAGTTTTCAGCAGTTGAAGACTCGGTTGACGACTGCACCAGTTCTATCTTTTCCTTCTAGATCGGGCGGCTATGTTGTTTATTATGATGCTTCTCGAGTGGGGCTCGGATGCGTATTGATGCAACACGATAGAGTTATCGCCTATGCTTCTTGGGAGTTGAAGAACCACGAGCAGAACTATCCCACTCATGATCTTGATATGGCCGCGGTGGTCTTTGCGCTCAAGATTTGGAGACACTACTTGTACGGAGAGTCATGTCAGATCTTCACGAACCACAAGAGCTTAAAGTACATCTTCCAGCAACGGGATCTGAATTTGAGGCAGCGCCGTTGGATGGAGCTTATGAAGGATTATAATTGTGAAATCCTTTATCACCCGGGAAAGGTGAATGTTGTAGCTGATGCTTTGAGTCGTAAGCCCGGAGGTAGCTTGTTCCATTTGATCGCGGTTCAGAGACGGTCTTCTACAGATTGGCAGATCTTGTGTGACATTAGAGTGCGGTTCGAGTTCACTTCCACTAGAGGACAGCTTGCTCATGTTCGCTCCTGTCCACTTCTACTTGATCATATCCGTGAGGCGCAGCCCGACGATGCTCATTTGTCTGAGATTTTAGAGCATGTTTGGCAGGGTAAAGATTTGGAGTTTGTGGTTGATGACCAGGGTGTGCTACGTTTTAGGACTCATCTATGTGTACCAGATTCTGAGAGGCTGAGACGAGAGATCCTAGAGCAGGCACATCAGTCAACTTACAGTGTTCATCCAGGTTCCACCTGCAGGGTGTTTTTCGTCACCCCATTGAGATAGGAATACGCGCGCGCTTGTCAGGCGTACTACAGATTCCCCCTGCCTAGGGTAGGCCGGGGCTTAAATATATCGGGAGCCACGCAGAGTTTTTACGGGGGTCCCGCTACCTGGATAGCGGGCTGGGGGTCAAGGGGGCTAGCAGCCCCCTTGCGGGGTGCGGGGCAGCGCCCCGTTAGAAATTTTTTTCTAACAGGGACAGTGTCGTGAAGTATGTGTGTATGTACATATGTATACATATGTATATATATACATGTATATATATATAAAGGGGGGAAATACATCCAAAGGATGCGTGGGGCCAGCGCCTTGAGCGCTGTGCGCTCAGGTGCTGTGCGCCTAGGCGCAAGCGCGCCACGTGTCAACACGTGGGCGCTTTGCGCTCGAGCGCTAGCGCTTGGGCGCAAGCGCGCCACGTGTCGGCACGTGGGCGCTTTGCGCTCGAGCGCTGTGCGCTTAGGCGCAAGCGCGCCACGTGTCGGCACGTAGGCGCTTTGCGCTCGAGCGCTGGGCGCCTGAGCGCAAGCGCGCCACGGGTCGGCACGTGGGCGCTTTGCGCTCGAGCGCTGGGCGCCTGAGCGCAAACGCGCCACGTGTCGGCACGTGGGCGCTTGCGCTTGAGCGCAGAGCGCTAGCGACCAAAAAAGGGCTTTTAGTCCCAGAAATAGGGTTTAGAGTGGAGTTAAACTCCTAAAAATGTTTTGGTTAATGAAGGGGATTCTTCTTCTTCCTCCTCTGTTGGCTGGATCTTGAAGATCAAGAGATGTGAGATCTAAAAATCTCTCCTTTTTGATATCTAATAACAGATCCAAGCTCTCCTTTGTGGGTTTTGTGGTGAAAAACTATTTAGTTTTATAAAATGAAGAGTAAAACTCTTGATTTAATTCAAAAGAAAGAAGAAGGTTTTGGAACCTTGAAGAAGGAGAAAGGATCTCAGATCTAAAATTTTTTGGAGTGAGAGAAAAATTGTTGAGATATTTCATTATCTTTGCCTTTATAGGCTACTTTACACATAGCCCCTTGGGCTTCACAAAATGGCATTTTGCCCATTCCATGGCTCATGTGCCATTTCTTTTTGCACATAAGCCATGGGCTTTACAAAAATTTGACTTTATGCCTATTTTTCTTACATTTATCCATAAAATAAAATAAAAGAAATACAACAAAATTGTTTATTACAAAAATTTTATCTTGGCGTGGGGGGAGGCCGGCCGCTTCATGTTCGGGCTCGACCCGGGCATGGCCCCACTGGATCTGGGCTTGGGCCTACTTGGCTTGGGGTTGACTTGGATTTTGACTTGGTCAACTGGGGTGTAAATTTTTACCCCAACAAATTGCCCCTCATCAATAAATGCACACCACATATGTGGGTCGTGTGCATGAAATTGATGGATCTTCTTTTACTTAGAGGCGACCTGATTTGGTTCCCGCTTTTTGGGAAGCTGGCACTGCCCTTTTTATGACATGGACGGTCATTGCTTGACATGTCTCCGAGACGGAATGTCCGTGATAGACGTTTCCCTGGCCCGGAGTGATCTGGTTCCCACTTTGTAGGAATCCTGCGCTGCCCTTTTTGCGACTTTGACGGTCGATACTGCCCTTTTTGCGACTTGGATGGTCGATGCTGCCATTTTAGCGACGTGGACAGTCAGTGCTGCCCTTTTTGCGAGTTGGACGGTCGGTGCTGCCATTTTAGCGACTTGGACGGTCGGTGCTGCCCTTTTTGCGACTTGGACGGTCGGTGCTGCCATTTTAGCGACTTAGACGGTCGGTTTTGCCCTTTTTGCGACGTGGACGGTCGCTGCTGCCATTTTAGCGACGTGGACGGTCGGTGCTGCCCTTTTTGCGACTTGGATGGTCGGTGCTGCAATTTTAGCGACTTGGACGGTCGGTGCTGCCCTTTTTGCGACTTGGACAGTCGGTGCTGCCATTTTAGCGACTTGGACGGTCGGTTTTGCCCTTTTTGTGACGTGGACGGTCGGTGCTTCCATTTTAGTGACGTGGACGGTTGATGCTGCCCTTTTTGCAACTTGGACGGTCGATGCTGCCATTTTAGCGACGTGGACGGTCGGTTCTGCCATTTTAGCGACGTGGACAGTCGGTTATGCCCTTTTTGCGACTTGGACGGTCGATGCTGCCCTTTTTGCGACGTGGACGGTCGGTTCTGCCATTTTAGCGATGTGGACGGTCGGTTCTGCCCTTTTTGTGACTTGGACGGTCGATGCTGCCCTTTTAGCGACGTGGACGGTCGGTCCTGCCATTTTAGCGACGTGGACGGTCGGTTCTGACCTTTTTGTGACTTGGACAGTCGATGCTGCCCTTTTAGCGACGTGGACGGTCGGTGCTGCCCATTTTGCGACTTGGACGGTCGATGCTGCCCTTTTAGCGACGTGGACGGTCGGTTCTGCCATTTTAGCGACGTGGACGGTCGGTTCTGCCATTTTTGCGACTTGGACGGTCGATGCTGCCTTTTTTGCGACGTGGATGGTCGGTTCTGCCATTTTAGCTACGTGGACGGTCGGTTCTGCCCTTTTTGTGACTTGGACGGTCGATGCTGCTCTTTTAGCGACGTGGACGGTCGGTTCTTCCATTTTAGCGACGTGGACGGTCAGTTCTGCCCTTTTTGCGACTTGGACGGTCGATGCTGCCCTTTTTGCGACGTGGACGGTCGGTGCTGCCCTTTTAGCGACGTGGACTGTCGATTCTGGCTTTGACTTGCCCCGCTTCTTGCGGCGTCAGGGATGAAGTTGACTTGTTTCCGAGGTGGAATTTGATTCTGCCAAGGAGGTCATTGGTTGTTTAACTTGATGTGATTTGGGTTGACATCAGCATCGCTACGCTGGAATATGGTACCAGGAGCGAATCATCATTTGTCATGACAGGATTTGGGGATTTTTGTTTTGGTTTAGCATCAGTATCGCTGCACTGGAATATGGTACCGGGAGCGAATCATCATCTGCCATGAGGAGATTTCCCTCGTTCCCAGTTTAACGACTTAGGGGTCATCTGTTCCCAGTTTAACGACTTAGGGGTCATCTGTTCCTAGTTTAAAGACTTAGGGGTCTATTAGATTGGAGTTTGGGATTTTGGGGTTAGAGTAGGCATCAGCGTTGCTAACACTGAAGCACACGTGCCAGGAGCAATTCATCATTTGCTTATTCCTATTGGGGGAGCGATGGCTTAGGAGACAGGTTTAGGTCTCTATCACCTAAGGCTTTTCAATTTTATGGGCCGTGAGGGTCCCATAAAAGCATTTTCTCCCTACGAGTCGTAAGGATCCCGCAGGTGTATTTTCTCCTTAGGAGTCGTGAGGACTCCTAAGTGTGTTTTTCCTTTATGAGTCGTAAGGATCCCACAAAAGTTTGTTCTCCACATGTATCGTGAGGACACATGAGTGGGTCTTCTCAATGGAGCATAATTCCAAAGGCGGAGACCAGCCGCGTAACTGGTGATTATGGTAGGGCATGGGTATGACGAGAATTATTTGAGCCCGTGGATTGTATACGGCAGTCAATTTGGGGACTGGCCGTAGGGCTAGAGAATTTTGAGAAATTGGATTTTGGTTGGCGTTTGCATCGCTACACTGGAATATAGTACCAGGAGCGACTCATCATTCGCCGTTTGGAGACTTGGAATTTGGATCTTGTTTGGCATCAGCATTGCTGCACTAGAATGATGCCAGGAGCAACTCATCATTTACCTTTGGAGGACTTGGGATTTGGGTTTTTGGTCGGCATCAGCACCGCTAACACTGAAGCGAAATGCCAGGAGCGACTCATCATTTGCCGTTGCCCGTTGGGGAACGATGGCTTAGGAGACAGGTTTGGGTCCCTATCACCTAAGGCTTTTCAATTTTATGGGCCGTGAGGGTCCCATAAAAGCATTTTCTCCCTACGAGTCGTAAGGATCCTGCAGGTGTATTTTCTTCTTAGGAGTCGTGAGGACTCCTAAGTGTGTTGCTCCATTGTGAGTCGTAAGGATCTCACGTAGGGGTTTTCTCCTCACAAGGTCGAGAGGACTTTGCGAGTGTATTTCATCTCTTTTCACGAGTTTATGCCCTTTCGGGTTTTCACAAACTCGCCGGTAGTCCTGCTGTTTTTACTCACGGAGCCCTTTCGGGTTTTCATCCGCGCCCGTTTTGCTTGTGGACATACCGTTTATTATTTTTTTTCTTTTTTTTTTTCTTTTCTTTCTCTTTTTTTTTCTATTTTTTTTTGCCGCTGGTGGGACTTTAAAAGTAGTCTCACCGGCAGGATTTGGGAGAGATGAGGGTTATTTACGCCCGTGGATTGTATACGGTTTTGCAGGATGTATCATCCAGACCGTAGGGCTGATGTGCTCAATTTGCCTGCGGCTTGGAGCATTCACGTGTAGTATTTCTTGAGATATCGGCCATTGATGGGTGGCATGGGCCTTTCTCCCTCGGCACTTATTAGTTGGTAGGATCCTCCGTCGAACGCTTTCTTGATGACGTATGGTCCTTCCTAGTTTGGCTCGAATTTTCTCTTGGCATGTCGGTTGGGGATGATCGGTCTTTTGAGGACCAACACCAATTCACCTTTCTTGAAAGCGCGGAGACGGGTTATCTTGTCATAGGCCCGTGACATTTGGGCTCGGTATAGCTCCAGATTTTGCTGCACCGCAAGCCTCTTTTCTTCGAGGGCATCGAGCTCTTCAAGTCGAAGGAGCACGTTTTCCTCCTCCGTCAACTCGTGCTGAACGGCCATTCTTAAGCTTGGAACTTCGACTTCGAGGGGGAGGACCGCCTCCACTCCGAAGAGCAATGA
The DNA here is from genome assembly GCA_030015575.1 of Agapanthus africanus. Taxonomy (NCBI): domain Eukaryota; kingdom Viridiplantae; phylum Streptophyta; class Magnoliopsida; order Asparagales; family Amaryllidaceae; genus Agapanthus; species Agapanthus africanus. The sequence goes on from JASDDO010000029.1 coordinate 363,602,415, forward strand.
GTATGGAGTGGACTGAGTTGGAGTACGGTGCGTGGTACGATATGCCCACAACGCCTCGTGAAGTTTGAGATTCCAGTCTCTCTTGTTGGCTGAAGTATTTTTCCTCAGGAGCTTGCATAGAGTCTTATTGAAGGCTTCGGCTAGCCCATTGACTCTTGGATTATAGATGGAGGAATATCTCCAGTCTATCTTGTGCTGAGTAGCGAACCTTGAGACATTGAAGCTCTTAAAAGAAGGCCCATTTTCAGAAATGATTCTTCTTGGTGTACCAAAGCGGTTTAGAATATTATACTGGAAGAATGTCAGAATATCTTTTGTCTTGACTTCTTTTAGCGGGACAACTTCAGCCCATCTGGAGAAGTAGTCTGTCGCGGCCAGTATGAACCGGTGGCCTTTGGATGACGGAGGATCAATTGGGCCAACAATGTCGGTGCCCCAGACATCGAAGGGCCACGACGCCACCGTAAGATGCAACGGATTGGGATGCTTATGAATGAAATCACCATGGATTTGGCAGATCTGACATTTCTTTGCATGCTCTCCGCAATCACGTATCATGGTGGGCCAGCAATACCCAAGCCGTTTGATTTGAAGTCGCATCTTAGGGCCAGATTGGTGAGCACCGCAAACGCCCGAGTGAACATCTTTCATGACCTTTTGGGCTTCGGCCAATGACAAATACTTGAGCCAGAGTTGGTCATATGACCTGCGGTATAACGTATCATTTACAAACACGTATCGGAGAGCTCTTTTCTTCAGCTGAATCATCGCAGATTTTTTTTCGGGCGGCTTGTCGTATCGGAGGTACTCTATGAAGGGTTCTCTCCAATCAGGCTCGTCTTGGATGATCGAAGCTTCTTCGGCAGGAATGCTCTTCTGTTCCGCGCTTTCCTCTTCTCGTAGAGAGACTGGGGGTAGAATTTGTCGGCTCCTGACTGTGATCAAAATTTCTTCCATGTCAGGATCAGCCAGCTCATTGGCTAAGCGAGCGAGTACGTCAGCCTTTCCATTCAACGCTCTAGGGACTTTCATTAGTTCAATGTGAGTGAATCGTTTCATGAGTTCCACCACCCGGCCTCTGTATCAAGCTAACTCGGGTTTGTATATTTTATAGTCGCCGCTTACTTGGGTGACAACAAGCTGGGAGTCACCATAAACCCATAGCTGAAGGATTTCCATTTCTATGGCGAGCTCCAAACCAACTATCAGAGCTTCATACTCAGCTTCATTATTTGTCCGAGGCTCGGTGAGAGTGAAAGAATGCCGTAGGGTTCCCATTGATGGCGTGATGAACACCAATCCTATCCCCGCTTTTACCTCCGGGACGCTTGATCTGCCGGAGCTCCTTATTGATGAGGCCCCATCGAAGTAGAGCTCCCAACATGGCTCATCTTCCTCGAGGTGCAGCACTTGTTCGTCGGGTAACTCACAATTTAGCGGCGACCCTTCTGGTATGGGATGAGCAGCGAGAAAGTCTGCAAGAGCTTGCCCTTTTACTGCTTTCTGAGGAGTATAAATTATGTCAAACTCAAGTAGCATGACAGCCCATCTTGCCATTCTGCCGGCTAGGCTTGCTTTGGTCATCAAGTGTTTGAGCGGGTCGACCTTGGAGATCAGCATAACCCGATGAGCCAGCAGATAGTGCCTCAGCTTCTTCACAGCAAATATCAGAGCCAGGCATTGCTTTTCGATTGGGGAATAGTTGTGTTCCGCCCTGATTAGAGTTCGACTGAGGTAGTAGAGGGCATTTTCCTTTCCCTCCTCGTTATTCTGGGCAAGGAGCGCACCGAGTGATTCATCTAGCGCGGCAGTGTAGAGAATCAACGGTTTATTTGGAATGGAAGCGGCCAGCACTGGAGGGTGCAACAAGTATTGTTTGATGCTTTCGAACGCTGCTTGACATTCGGCATCCCAGATAAAAGGAGCTCCTTTCTTCATGAGCTTTGAGAAGCGCCTACATCTCCCCGATAAATTTGAGATAAACCTCAGTATATAAGCAAGCTTGCCTTGAAAAGATCTTAGCTGCGTCAGACTCTTCGGAGGGGGCATCTCCATGATGGCCTTTATCTTTGATGGGTCAACTTCGATCCCTAGATGTCGGACTATGAAGCCCAGGAATTTTCCTGATGACACGCCAAAAGCGCATTTCAGAGGATTCATCTTCAGGTCAAATTCCCTCAGTCTGGTGAGAACGGTCCTAAGATCCTGGATATGATCGGCCTTGGTTTTAGTCTTAATGTAATGACCCCAAAATCTTTATACATTTGTATTATCCCTCTTCAAAAATATACCGTATTTATTTGTACTTGGTATTTTCCTCTTTCTATTAAATTTATTATTATTTTATTCCTCAATCTATTATGTATTTTTTTTCTAGGTACAATTTCTTTTTCTTATATTTAAGTTTTTAACTTCTCATTCTTATTTTTTTCTTTCATAAATATTTAACCCAAATCCATTATTCTTATTCTCTACAGCCCATCTAAAAAGCCCATTTTCTTTTTAAACAACATCATATATTTAATTCTAATTAAATATGTGCATGAACAAACTTATAGCTCATTGGTTAAGTCCTTGCATTGTTATTCCATAAGTCACATGTTCAAATCCCCATTCTTGCAATTATTTTTATCATTTTTTATTCTTCTCATAACCTACAAATGAGACCTTTCATTTCCAAAATGAATGGTGACCTTTCATTTCTCTTTTAATTCTCATGTTAAATGCATATATTATAATTCACCATTACACCATCTTTATTGTCCTCCTCTATCTTTTCCTTCCTCACATTTTCTATCTCTCACTTCTCCCTCTTCACCTAAAGTTCAAAAAGAAGAACATGAAGAAGTGTTCAAGAAAGTCTCGCTACTAACGCGAGCTATCGGCGGATAGACAAGCCCGGTGACAATACCGGCTTGTGCATGTAAGTCCCTTCTCTCTCCTTTTCCCCCACCTCTTATTTTCCTCTTGTCATGCATCGTGAACCCTCTATTCTTTTCATATCATAATCCATAAGATAAGATACACATAAACATATACATATACATATACATAAGTTTAGATATATATGATTCTTTATGGTTTAATAATATCTTATTATCTCTTGTTCAAATTAAAGTATTCTTAATTCTTTGTTCATGGCTAGGAATGTTTATTACAACTTGTGAGAACACAAATTTCATGCCACAATATATCTATAATGTCACATGAAATCAGTTTGTTTATTAAAATAAAAATAGAAGCCTGCATAAAATACTAGTTAATCTTTCTGCCGATTTTAGTATACACATCAATACCTTTAGTTTTAAAATAATTTTTTATAAATTAATTTTTAACTCTGAAAATTTCAGGAAATTTACATATGATAGAATATATTATTTTGTATACGCTGTAAAAATTTTAGATCGATCCGCATAACGGTTTGTGAATTACATCGTATTTATTCACTGATCGTAAAACAGAAAACTGCAGCTATCGGTCAATTTCTAGGACACATAACTTGGTATACCGGTATCCAAATTGAGCAAACTCAGATGTTTTTGATATCTAAATCGAATGATATAGATTTTATTAGTTTTATAGTTTTACTGAAAACCTACCTAAGATAAAGAAAACTGCATTACAATATTAAGTGACGGATCTGGACAGAATCTGTCCTGATTCGCACATTGTTTTTAAATTGGACATAACTCGAACACCCGATATCCGTTTGTGACAAAATTTAGATGTGTAGATGCACCATTGATAGAAATATAATTTTCTGTATATTATATTACTTAGGAATGCATGAAACAACCTGATATAGGCTTTACAATACAATATATAGTTGCTGTCCAGAAATCTGAATTTCTGTTTTAAATGCTGATATTAAAATGATCATAACTAGAGCTTCATAAATCCAAATCGTATGAATCTTGGTTTTTTCGATAAGTACATCGAAATACCTACAATTTTCTAATAATTTTCGTAACCTGAAACCTGATACAAATTAACTCAAACTGTGTTTTAAAAATATGTGACGGTGCCGAATAGATTCTGATCTGTTTTGCGCGACGATACGAAAACATATATATCTCTCAAACCAGTAGTCATATTTAGGTAAAACTGGAACTCACGCATGCAAAACATTTAGAGCCATATTTCTGTTTATATTTCGCATTCGTTCAACTTGATTAATTAGTCGTACATAATATTTCTTTACAGCATTGTTTATGGTAGTTACTCGAATAATATACTTGACTCATTTCATGCTATTCGAACATGTATACATATTTATCTTGATCATTAAATTATTGTATGCACTTAAAGACGATAATTAAATACTTGAGTTATATTTTGAAAACTATACAAAAATATTTTTACATAAAACCCCCTCAAGTTTATAAATTACCCTAAGGACCCTAACAATTATAAGACCACGATTCATAATTCTGATTGTCTGACTCGGGTTTGAGTCTGATTAATTTGACTTGAATCTGATTCAAGTCAACCTATAATCTACAAGATTCCAATTCAAAATGAACACATGAATCCATGAATACAATTATCAATTTATACAATTTGGCTGAACCGAACCATGGATATATTCCTTTTACATGATTCTCAGTATTCCATTTACATGACTCTACGGTTATAACCGTTTCCTGATATCATGGTTTCGGTCAGTCAATCAGTAAATCAGTCAATCGGTCAATCAGTCAATCAAGTCAATCAAAGTCAATCAAGCAATCATTACAAGTTTACAAGATAACAATACAAATATGACATCGCGGGGTTTAAAGGGGTAGATTGGTACGGAAGATGTTAAAAGTGGAATGAGGTGGTCAGATTAAGATACCTAACCTATATTCAGTTGCTGTTGTACCGTGGCATAAACGGTTCCTTGTACTATACGTGCCCTTAGTCTCTGGCATATAGAGACTCCCCTCGTATACACTGGCAGCTTTCTGTACCAAGCTACAAACAATATCGTTAAACAATATTCCATAATATACTACAATACAAAACTTTAGAAAATACCATACTCGGTCACTCTCATTCTTCATTCTTCTTTGGGACTTACCGAGCGACCTGTTCGCTGACGACATTCTATTTCTCTCTTCTTTGAATGTCGTCAGGTGCGTTGGACCAAGTTGAGACCGAGCCTACAAGTGAAGATTTGGAGGAATTCCAGGAAGACCCAGAGCTCTAGACTTTGTACTTGTTCTTCCCAGTACTTCCTTTTATTATGATTATGCCACTGTTTAGGCATTGCTTTTTCATTCCAGTTGTATTTTCATTTCATGCATTGTACAAAGAATGTTATTAATAAAAGTTGCTGTTATTTCAATTTCATTTGTCTCTTGTGATTATTTTATATTGCTTAGTTACGCTTAGCGTATGTACTTTTGAGTACATACGTAGCGGGCCTCGTCACGTCCATTTCGCCGTACACTGGGAAGCGGGGCGTGACAGGTTTTGTTGGTGGCCCATGCAGGTCAGAGCTGTATGAATCCCTGTCATGCAGTTCTGGTCTGCGTGAACAACCTAAGTAATATAACACAAGAAACAGCAACTAAAACATTCTTTACAATCATGTTCCTTGAATCTTACCATTTCATATTCCTTGAATCTTATCATCCGTTGAATCTATCCTAACCCTATTCTTTCACTCACAATCACCAAATTGTTTTGAAACTGTTACACTTTCCTTTTACAAATTTCGAGGACGAAATTATTTTTAAGGAGGGTAGAATGTAATGACCCCAAAATCTTTATACATTTGTATTATCCCTCTTCAAAAATATACCGTATTTATTTGTACTTGGTATTTTCCTCTTTCTATTAAATTTATTATTATTTTATTCCTCAATCTATTATGTATTTTTTTTCTAGGTACAATTTCTTTTTCTTATATTTAAGTTTTTAACTTCTCATTCTTATTTTTTTCTTTCATAAATATTTAACCCAAATCCATTATTCTTATTCTCTACAGCCCATCTAAAAAGCCCATTTTCTTTTTAAACAACATCATATATTTAATTCTAATTAAATATGTGCATGAACAAACTTATAGCTCATTGGTTAAGTCCTTGCATTGTTATTCCATAAGTCACATGTTCAAATCCCCATTCTTGCAATTATTTTTATCATTTTTTATTCTTCTCATAACCTACAAATGAGACCTTTCATTTCCAAAATGAATGGTGACCTTTCATTTCTCTTTTAATTCTCATGTTAAATGCATATATTATAATTCACCATTACACCATCTTTATTGTCCTCCTCTATCTTTTCCTTCCTCACATTTTCTATCTCTCACTTCTCCCTCTTCACCTAAAGTTCAAAAAGAAGAACATGAAGAAGTGTTCAAGAAGGTCTCGCTACTAACGCGAGGCTATCGGCGGATAGACAAGCCCGGTGACAATACCGGCTTGTGCATGTAAGTCCCTTCTCTCTCCTTTTCCCCCACCTCTTATTTTCCTCTTGTCATGCATCGTGAACCCTCTATTCTTTTCATATCATAATCCATAAGATAAGATACACATAAACATATACATATACATATACATAAGTTTAGATATATATGATTCTTTATGGTTTAATAATATTTTATTATCTCTCGTTCAAATTAAAGTATTCTTAATTCTTTGTTCATGGCTAGGAATGTTTATTACAACTTGTGAGAACACAAATTTCATGCCACAATATATCTATAATGTCACATGAAATCAGTTTGTTTATTAAAATAAAAATAGAAGCCTGCATAAAATACTAGTTAATCTTTCTGCCGATTTTAGTATACACATCAATACCTTTAGTTTTAAAATAATTTTTTATAAATTAATTTTTAACTCTGAAAATTTCAGGAAATTTACATATGATAGAATATATTATTTTGTATACGCTGTAAAAATTTTAGATCGATCCGCATAACGGTTTGTGAATTACATCGTATTTATTCACTGATCGTAAAACAGAAAACTGCAGCTATCGGTCAATTTCTAGGACACATAACTTGGTATACCGGTATCCAAATTGAGCAAACTCAGATGTTTTTGATATCTACATCGAATGATATAGATTTTATTAGTTTTATAGTTTTACTAAAAACCTACCTAAGATAAAGAAAACTGCATTACAATATTAAGTGACGGATCTGGACAGAATCTGTCCTGATTCGCACATTGTTTTTAAATTGGACATAACTCGAACACCCGATATCCGTTTGTGACAAAATTTAGATGTGTAGATGCACCATTGATAGAAATATAATTTTCTGTATATTATATTACTTAGGAATGCATGAAACAACCTGATATAGGCTTTACAATACAATATATAGTTGCTGTCCAGAAATCTGAATTTCTGTTTTAAATGCTGATATTAAAATGATCATAACTAGAGCTTCATAAATCCAAATCGTATGAATCTTGGTTTTTTCGATAAGTACATCGAAATACCTACAATTTTCTAATAATTTTCGTAACCTGAAACCTGATACAAATTAACTCAAACTGTGTTTTAAAAATATGTGACGGTGCCGAATAGATTCTGATCTGTTTTGCGCGACGATACGAAAACATATATATCTCTCAAACCGGTAGTCATATTTAGGTAAAACTGGAACTCACGCATGCAAAACATTTAGAGCCATATTTCTGTTTATATTTCGCATTCGTTCAACTTGATTAATTAGTCGTACATAATATTTCTTTACAGCATTGTTTATGGTAGTTACTCGAATAATATACTTGACTCATTTCATGCTATTCGAACATGTATACATATTTATCTTGATCATTAAATTATTGTATGCACTTAAAGACGATAATTAAATACTTGAGTTATATTTTGAAAACTATACAAAAATATTTTTACATAAAACCCCCTCAAGTTTATAAATTACCCTAAGGACCCTAACAATTATAAGACCACAATTCATAATTCTGATTGTCTGACTCGGGTTTGAGTCTGATTAATTTGACTTGAATCTGATTCAAGTCAACCTATAATCTACAAGATTCCAATTCAAAATGAACACATGAATCCATGAATACAATTATCAATTTATACAATTTGGCTGAACCGAACCATGGATATATTCCTTTTACATGATTCTCAGTATTCCATTTACATGACTCTACGGTTATAACCGTTTCCTGATATCATGGTTTCGGTCAGTCAATCAGTAAATCAGTCAATCGGTCAATCAGTCAATCAAGTCAATCAAAGTCAATCAAGCAATCATTACAAGTTTACAAGATAACAATACAAATATGATATCGCGGGGTTTAAAGGGGTAGATTGGTACGGAAGATGTTAAAAATGGAATGAGGTGGTCAGATTAAGACACCTAACCTATATTCAGTTGCTGTTGTACCGTGGCATAAACGGTTCCTTGTACTATACGTGCCCTTAGTCTCTGGCATATAGAGACTCCCCTCGTATACACTGGCAGCTTTCTGTACCAAGCTACAAACAATATCGTTAAACAATATTCCATAATATACTACAATACAAAACTTTAGAAAATACCATACTCGGTCACTCTCATTCTTCATTCTTCTTTGGGACTTACCGAGCGACCTGTTCGCTGACGACATTCTATTTCTCTCTTCTTTGAATGTCGTCAGGTGCGTTGGACCAAGTTGAGACCGAGCCTACAAGTGAAGATTTGGAGGAATTCCAGGAAGACCCAGAGCTCTAGACTTTGTACTTGTTCTTCCCAGTACTTCCTTTTATTATGATTATGCCACTGTTTAGGCATTGCTTTTTCATTCCAGTTGTATTTTCATTTCATGCATTGTACAAAGAATGTTATTAATAAAAGTTGCTGTTATTTCAATTTCATTTGTCTCTTGTGATTATTTTATATTGCTTAGTTACGCTTAGCGTATGTACTTTTGAGTACATACGTAGCGGGCCTCGTCACGTCCACTTCGCCGTACACTGGGAAGCGGGGCGTGACACTTAACGACTAGATCATCAACATAACATTCGACGACTTTATGAATTAGGTCATCGAAGATATTGGTCATTGCCCTTTGATATGTAGCACTTGCGTTCTTCAATCCAAACGACATCACCTTGTAGCAATATATTCCGATCGGGGTTCGAAATGCTGTGTGCTTCTCATCCTCAGGCGACATCTTGATCTGATTGTATCAGACGAGCCATCCATAAAGGTGAACAGCTCGTAATTTGAGGTGTCATCGACCATCATTTCCATGACCGGTAGCGGGAAGTCGTCTTTAGGACATGCCTTATTGAGGTCCCTAAAATCGACACAAACTCGGATCTGCCAATTTTTCTTCTTCACTGGGACTATGCATGCGATCCAGTCCACATATTTCTCTTTCTTGATGAAGCCGGCATCGATGAGCTTCTTAGTTTCCTCGATGAACTTTTCTTCTACTTCCCTTCTCATTCTTCGAGGAGCTTGTTTGACTGGCTTAGCATCAGGAGATATAGCCAACTTATGTACGGCCACTTCAGGGGAAAGACCAGGCATTTCTTTGTATGTCCACGCGAAGCAGTCGACGAACTCATGCAGCAGGGCAATTATCTACGCTTTCATTTCCTCTGACAAGAGCGAGCTGATGTAGGTCAGCCTTGGATTATCGGGCGTTCCTAAGTCAATCTCGGTTAGCTCGTCAAAGGTTGCTTGTCTGCCATCTTCGAGCTCTTGAGGAGCTTCTTCTGGCTCGGCTATCTCATCATCATCATTTGATCTTTCGCTGGCCTCACCAACATGGATCATGTAGCACGCTTTGGAATCAGGTTGAATGTAGCCTATGCCCCGTCTATCTGGAATTCGTCCATCGATGAGTGCTCGGACCTGGGGCAGATACCATAGCCCTTCGTAAAACTTTGCTTCGGACTCCGTTTGATATAACCGGCATCCGCACTTCTTAAAGTATTCCCGCATCTCGGGCGCATAGTATCTGGGATTGAGGATGGCTCTTATGCCTCTCTCATAGGGAAGGCACGCGACAGAAAGATCGTCCGGGTGCACAACGGGGTTTGACCTGTAAAACAGGATGCCCTTCTGTCCATTTTTCCTCCCGGGCACGTAGAAAGTTTTCAGCTGGTCCACGGTAGAGACTGACAATGTGTCGAGCTCTTTGCACATCCGTTCCGGCACCCTTGTGATGGCCAGGGACCCTTCTGCAACTTCGAAGGTCTCTCGTAGTTTCGCTTGCTGCATGGGGGTCCAATCTGCACAGCTGTTGCACGGCAGGTCCTCTTCTTCTGACTCTTCAGTGTCACTGCCAAGATGAGGGCGGACTTTGCTGCTAGATGGGCCTTCAGTAACAGATTTGTCCGTATCGCTGCTGAAACGAGGGGGGTTTTACGGAAGGACGGGCTTCCAGCGTCGGACTCATCAGTGTCGCTACCGAAATGTGGGCGTACTTGGGCGTTTTTACTTTTGAAGGTGACAACCGGCGCAGATTTGCTTTTGGGTCTTGGGGCCGGTCTATCCTCAGTCAGTTGTGGCTTAGCATTTTGGTGGTTCATAAAGTACCGAGAATCTTCATATTGGACTTCATGCACACCGAACGGTTGGATGTCTTTGTCAATGCGTCTTTCTTCGCCATTTTTAGTATACTTCATGCATTGATGGAGAGTTGACGGAATGATGCCGTAATCGTGGAGCCACGGCCGCCCCAAAAGAATCTTATAAGACGTGTCAGAGTCGATCACGTATATCTTAGCTTCAGTTTGCAGATCCCCGAATTTGATTGGCAGAGCTATGGACCCCAGAACTTGCTGGCAATTTTGGTTGAAGCCTTGAATGACAATCCTTTCCCTTGACAGGTGTCGGACGTCCATTGACAAACTATTCAGCGTCCGCAAGTTCATGATGTTCACTGAAGACCCCGGATCAATTAATATGTGATTAATCCGATCTCCGTCGCTGTACCCGGTCACGTAAAGCGGCCGATTATGCTCAGCCGTTCCCAGTAGCAAGTCTTCATCCTTAAATGTGACTGCGGCGGCATGCAAAGCGTACGGAGCTTCTTTCATATTAATTTCCGCAAAGTGAGCCTGATACCGCTTGGGGTTTTGGAGAGCGTGAATAAGAACATTTCTAAGCTCCTTAGATAGGACCAAGGCGTCGTAGATGCTCAGGAGAGACGGAAGCCTTCGAAGGTGAGCCAAGACATTATAGTCCACCGAGGAAGGACTTGAGTTTTCATCAGCCAGTTCTCTACCATCTTCATCATTAGCCACCTATTTTTCCTTCCCTTTTGGGGCGTTGCCCTGATTTGGCGGTAGAGCCCTGCTGCTTCTGAGCTAGATTTGATTGGCCTTTGTGGCGAGCTCCTCATCCTCTTCGGGAAAACAGAGATCCTCCCTAGAGTCGCTGCCTAGATGGATGGCGTAGAAGGTAACTATAGGGATCTCTTCATTGGAGTCTTCTTCTAACTCTTTCAGAATTTCAGCCGCTCGTACAGGGAGGAACTCCTTCAATTGAATCAGAGTTCTTTCCTTCCGTTCATATTCCTCGAGGGAATCGATATATTTTTGAATGGTCGATCTCCCTGCAGACTCCTTTTCACGCCGAGCTGCACTTTTCTTCTTCTTGAGCTTCTTGGATTTTGAGCCTGATGGAGCCGCATTGGCAGCTGGACTGGTAGGCTCCTTCTGCCTTTCCCATTCCGTCCTGGGCTCGTTCCGAAGTAGCTTTATCATTTTCTTCGTCTTATTAGATATGTGCGTACTCCACAGAGGCCGCGATGAGTCCGTTTCATTTCTCAGGGCAGCGGGTTCGGCTGTCTGCTCCCAGAAGGCTTCAACTTCTGTCTGTATAAAGTTGGTGGTTGCAACTTGATTGTTCACCAACACACTTTTGGACAGCTCGATCTCTCCAGCCTTGTACTGCTTCTCGACCCAGTCTTTGAAGATATAGCAATTCTCGATCGCATGGCTCACTACTCAGTGGTACGGGCAATACAGAGGATTGTCGGTCATTTTTGCTTCTGGGGGTCTTTTCGACTCCGGCAATTGTAGGCCGTTGTTCAAGGCATCTTTAAATATCTTGCGGACCTTGTCCCTTTTGAAAGAATAAACCTTGTTCTTTTTCTCCTCTAGGAAAGTCCCATCTCCTCCCAGCAATGGCTTTCGAGACCGGTTAGTTTTCGATTCGGTCGCCCTTCGCTTTTCTTCATTGTCGGACGCATTGAAGACATTGGTACCGCTGGAACTCCCGCTTCTACAGTTGTCGTCCCGCTTGCTTTTCCAAGTTTTCTCTCTCTGAGAATCCGGCGGGGACTCTTGCTTTGAGCGTTCCAGCATTTGGACTTTCTTGGTTAGCTCCTGAAATGTCTTGAGGCCCGCCGTACACAAGAATGGGACCATCCAATTGCTAAGGTTCCCAATGAGAAGGCTGACGGACTGGTCCTACTCCAGCGGCGGTTCGCACTTGGCTGTGAGATTACGCCATCGAGCGATAAAGTCGGTGTTTCTTTCATTTTTCCCCGGCTTGGTCTTCACAAGGTCGGCAATGGAGATTTTATCACTGACACTCATGAACCTTTGCCGAAACAGGGACTCCATTTGGGCAAAGGTAATGACGGACCCGTCCAGTATACTCGCATACCAGTCGAAGGCGACGCCGGTCAGGCTGTTGACAAACTGACGAAGAAGGAGCGCGTCATTGCCCCCTGTATTTCCGCACGATGCTTTGAAGTGGGCGACGTGCTGATTTGCATTCCCCGTTCCATCAAATCTTCCGAACTTAGGAATGACGTAGCCGCTCGGGAACTCAATCAGATCGTACTGCGCGGGGTATGGCCGCCCACTACTGCCGATTTCTTTCTGAACTTCAGCTTCGGCCACCAATGTTTTAACCTTGCTGGTGACCAGATCCATTATCTGATCCTGTGTTAGCGGGATAGTGCTATCTGGGGCCAAGGCGTCCCCAGAAGCGGAGTGTGGCCGGCTTTCATGCGGTTCGACCAGTCTTGGACCCAAAGGAACAGGCATTGACTGGCTCGGATTGTCATCACCCGGCTGATTAGTAGCGGCTTGTGCTTGATTGGGAGGCGCTCGAGCAATTTGAGCCGTGAGCTGCATCACCACGTTTGTTAAATCGTCAATCTTCGAATAGAGCTTGGCCATCTCTTTATCTTTGCTCCTGAGCTATTTTCGAAGCTCTTGAAGCAGCTCTTGCTCCGCAGTCCTGGGGCGGAAAGTCGGCTCTTCCTCGCTGTCCGAGCTTGACTCTGCATGGACCGAGGGGTCTTTCTGCCTATCATCCTCATCGAGAGGGTTTTCTTCATCCAGTGGGGGCGGCTGTTCTTAGGAAGCGGCAACCACATTCAAGCCAGATTGGACTTGGGATGTAGTGGCCCCATCCTTGCTTTTGCTGCGAAGGTTGTCGCTGGGATGCCCGCCCGCCATATAGACCGTATGGACGACATATCCAGCCGTCTTTTTATTATCGGCGGCTGATTTCACGGATCGCTGTCTTGGCCCTCCTGTTTCGGTAGCGGGCAGTCGATTGAAGGCGAATGGCCTGGCCGGATTCTTGAATGGTGCTGGCGCTTCTTTTCTGGATTTTCCCCGCTGCTTTCATGCGGCACAGAGCGCCCGATAGACTCTTAAAGAGACAGTGTCATACGTTTTCTGTTGGGGCCGGGACACGTCTCTTTGTAGCATTGTTCGGACCGCTGTCTTCTTGATTCTGGCGGTTATGGCATTTTTCTGAACCCACTTCAGAGGCTCGAAGGAATTGCTGATTCTCACGTCTGACTCAGCCGTCGTCGCGGGGCGACCCTGCACTTGGGACTACACAAAATTCCATTTGGCCGAAGTCCTGGCCCTCTTGTTGGCTCGATACCTGAGCCGCTTCTGCCTTAACTTTTCTGTTCTAAGCACCTGGCAGACTTCGGCTCTTTGGGAAGACGCCGTAGACCGGGCGATGGAGGATTTTGGAGATACGATCGATTGTGCACTTGTTGGAGTCATCGCCTGAGCTCGTCCGCAACATTTGATGTTGCCCTTCGTACCGAAAGTCTTGCCCCCAGCTGGAGCGCCAGAAAGCCGTTCAGACATCGTTTTAAGTTTCGTTTGTGGTGCCTTAGCGATCACAACATTCGGTCTCTTGCCCCTTAAGACCGGCTTGGCCGCCTGCTTTGCTGGGATTTCTGCCAGATGAGCACTTCCGGCAGGGTAGATGATGACGGAGCCAAACTGGCAGGGCGGTTCCTCCCACTGTCGACTGAGGCTTGTGGGGAGAACTACACGAGCATTGACCTTGACCACGTACGGGATCGGGGTCGCGTTGGAAGCCGAATTCATCTTGGGAGACATTGTCCTCAAAAGTTGATTGCTGCACGGAAAAAAAACATCATTTCAGTATAGGCAATCGATATGTATATTGATTGAGTTCGCATGAACGTTTAACCCGAAATATGGGAGGAGAGACATGTCCCATCGGGCGTGCCAGAATCTGTAGGGTGTTTTTTGTCACCCCATTGAGATGGGAATACGCGCGCGCTTGTCAGGCGTACTACAGATTCCCCCTGCCTAGGGTAGGCCGGGGTTTAAATATATCGGGAGCCACGTAGAGTTTTTATGGGGGCGCCTTGAGCCACGCAGGGACAGTGTCGTGAATTATGTGTGTATGTATATATGTATACATATGTATATATATACATGTATATATATAAAGGGGGGAAAAGACATCCAAAGGATGCATGGGGCCAGCGCCTTGAGCGTTGTGCGCTCAGGTGCTGTGCGCCTAGGCGCAAGCGTGCCACGTGTCAACACGTGGGCGCTTTGCGCTCGAGCGCTAGGCGCTTGGGCGCAAGCGCGCCACGTGTCAGCATGTGGGCGCTTTGCGCCCGAGCGCTGGGTCGGGAAAAACATCCAGTTCATGCCTCAGTACCAACGGTCCAGCCGTAGAAGGGTCAAGCCAACGCCTCACATGTGGCACGCCGTACTGCCTCAAACCCGAAGGTTCAAAGGGCAGTTCAAGACGGTCACATAATCGAGTTAAGGTTTGTTGTCTTCTAGAGGGTCCATCGCGTTACTTGTACTACTTAGAACGTTATTAAACCACAGAAAGATCCAACACTTGGAAATTTCCCGACAGGGGAAAAAGTGGGTATTTATATCCGGTCGAACTTTTTAACATATTCAAAAATTATCCGGAAAACACATAGACAAAATTAGACAATCCGATCGAATAATCGAATCCCCAAAACAGCCCCAAAAAACTCAACAATGGAGTGTAAGTTAAAAATTCCCAGAAAATACAGCACTTAAATATAGAAATTACTGTGCAAGCCACGTGGAACGATTCATCAATTTTGCCGCGGAACCGCCGCCCAAGCCAGGGTGGGGTCGCGGTTCCGCGGCTCTTTAGACGATTTAGGGGTCCCGTTTTGTACAGTAATTCTTGTAAAACCCTGCTGAATTTTTTGGCTATTTTTAATATGGAAAAATCCACTTTTTCAGAAAAAGTCCAGAGAGTGGTATTCTTTTAGGGTTTCGGATTCGAACGGATTTCTAACATCGTCTACGCATCGCTTAAGGCTCTAGCTAGGCTCTGATACTACTGTAGGGTTCCTAGGCACACTAATGAGGTCTCACAAGGCATCAATCATGCCAATTTCAAATTTTGCGGTGCCGAGAAACCCTAGACTAGATCGTTAACTAAAGATTAGGCGAAACATGCAAGTAGTAAACAGTTTTACTGCTAAGTGAACGGGGCTACAACCTTTGTAGATCCGGTCCTCCACCTCCATAGCTCCGTGATGAAGTCCCTCCGCTGTACCCATCGGATCCCGGACTCTCGCGGTGGTTTCATCGAAAGAATGATCGGGCTAGGTCGACGACTTCGATGCCGAAGATGATCTACGTCGAGGCAACACAAGATGAAGCTCCCACTTCACTAAGTCATGAAACTTGTGAAGAAAACACCCTATACTACTTGGCAAGAGGTAGAGGATGAAGAAATAGGAAGTGGGTTCACTTTAGAATTATATTTCTCACTCTTTTTCTCAAGTTGCCATTAATGGTAGCAAGCTTTTCTTCATTGTTGAAGAAGAAGAAGAAGAAGAAAAGAATTATGATAAGAAATAAAAAGAATTATCTTATCATATAGCAACCATAGTTAGGTGTAGATAATAAACTAAGGTTAGGTTTAATGGTTAGGTTAAGGCTAAGAGACAAAATGGTCAAAGTTTCAAAGCTTCATGAAGTTTCATGAAAGAAACAAAAACTAGCCACCATTTTATTCTTTCCTTAAAATGAATTAATAAAAATAAATAGATAAGTAAATCAAAACCCTAACCATTAAGATAACCATGGTTTAATCATACACACTCAAGTTTGCATGTATCATCAAACATGATACAATCTTGTGCACAAAAGTATATCACATATACAACTTGTGTACATCAAGTGAGAAAATCCATCTAAAGTGAACAATATTAGTCAATGTAAAGTAATATATCTAATATATAATTATACATTAAATCATTAAATCAATACTTGATTTAACGATCCGGTCATATCACATATAACCGACTAATATCAATAGTAACAACTTATCGAATCAACACTTGATCCGATAACCCGGCTATATCGCATATAACCGATCAATGTCACAAATCGCGAGAATCGAATACAGTATCACATACTGGTATTATTCTCGGTCCCGCACATATCTCATATGCGCTCCTATTTCGTTTCGCTTGAGCCAGGAAACCTCTGTGTAGGACTCTAAAGACTCGTCAATACGCCGGCAGCAGGTGATGATCATATCAAGCACCCACAAGCCGTAAGCGGTCTGCTAAACGTAACGGCCACCCGGGTATTGAGCGATCAGAAGA
Organism: Agapanthus africanus; assembly: GCA_030015575.1. NCBI lineage: Eukaryota > Viridiplantae > Streptophyta > Magnoliopsida > Asparagales > Amaryllidaceae > Agapanthus > Agapanthus africanus. The sequence goes on from JASDDO010000029.1 coordinate 363,619,244, forward strand.
TCGACGAGCAAGCCCTCTCACACTCCTGTGAATCTAACCAGTAACACTTACCGTACAGTCCGGTCTCGTCGTCTGATATGTCGCATATCTCGCCTAGGGGTGGTAAACGTCAGACCCCAATAGCTCGATAAGTCGTGTCGATATGAGATTTATAACAGTTCGAGAAACTACTGGTAACACTTACCGGTAAATCTCAGCAACCCTGGCCAGGGATTTCCGGTTATAGCCAATCGAACACAGCGCAACATCAACTCCCTATACCGGGAGAGACGAATCCCCTCCTATCGCTCATTGCCTCCATGTGATTCGGGACTGTACCCAAAAACCACCGTTTTGCACGCTCTCTTGGACGTGGTGAGGTGGAAATCAAAGCACAGTTGGAATCACACAATACTCTATGACGATCTCGGGTCTACAGACTAACCTGTACCAGTGTCACCAGAGAACTGCCATCTGACGTATGGTATAATACCATCTGGGAGTTCTCGGCGAGTCCGTTCAGTGTACCCAGTCTCCACAGAGCACCCGCATACCATCTCTGATGTCAAACACCAATGGATATGGGATCATCCATCGCCCATCACATGGGTCGAGAAGATATACGCTAGTCTACTCTGGAATATCGATGCCCCGTCTCGATATTCCCACGACTAGGAATATTGAAGGATGTACTCATGGACTACCCAGGCCCCACTAGTATGATCTGCATCATAGTTCTGGAAGTCGAGTACACATCCTAAGGGCTTTACCAACATGTAACAGAGAGACAATCAGTGTACACGTTAAGGTAAAGAGCAACCAGATAGCATACTATCATGTCGAGCAAGAAAGTCCTCCCTATATATGTCCCAGCATCCACTACAATATACATCCTATGTATAGTAATGGCCTCTAGGGCATACATATAACTAACAATCTCCCACTTGCACTAGGGCCATCTGTAGCAGTGGTTGCAGTATCTCATACTCAACCATCCCATAAAGTCTCTCTCTGGGAATAGGCCTTCGTGAGTGGATCCGTCGTGTTATCCTCTGAGTCTTCTCTCCTAACCTCGATCACCTTGGAGATCAGCCATCACCATGATCAGGTGATACTGCCTTAGAATTATATCTGGATCACTGATGGGACGGGCGTTCCTTGGCATAAGCCACAACTCCATTGTCACACAATGGCAGGAACGAAGTTCATCTCATGAACTAATATACATCCAGACTTCCTCTTTGGTAGTATCATAAGTAGCGATATATCCAGCTTTTATCCTCTAGTATGCCACGGTATCTAGCTTGGAACTCTTCCAACATACCGTCCCTTTACTGAGGGTAAAGACAATGCCTGTGACTGACATTCAGTCGTCTTTATCACCCTGGAACCTTTCAAGTGATTCTCCCCAGGATCGATTGATACCATTGTAGGGTGTTTTTCGTCACCCCATTGAGATGGGAATACGCGCACGCTTCTCAGGCGTACTACAGATTCCCCCTGCCTAGGGTAGGGCGGAGTTTAATGATTATGGGGATCCGAATCTCCGGCAGCCGCGGACTAAGCTGCCGTTAATTACCCCTCGCCTTTGGGGCGAGGGAACCTCCGATTAACGGGTTAAACTGGTCAAGCGAACTCAATGTGCAGTGTACGTGTGTTTTGTTTTGAAAGGGGGGTTTTGGATATATCGGGAGCCACGCAGAGTTTTTACGGGGGTCCCGCTACCCAGATAGCGGGCTGGGGGTCAAGGGGGCTAGCAGCCCCCTTGCGGGGTTCGGGGCAGCGCCCCGGGCCTAAAAAATTTTGGAGGGGGAGAATGTTGCGGAATATGTGTATGTGTACATATGTATACATATATATATATATACATGTATATATAAACAAAAAGGAGGGAAAAGACATCCAAAAGATGCGTGGGGCCAGCGCCTTTAGCGCTGTGCGCTTAGGTGCTGTGCGCTCAGGCGCAAGCGCGCCACGTGTCGGCACGTGGGCGCTTTGCGCATGAGCACTGGGCGCTAGGGCGCAAGCGCGCCATGTGTCGGCACGTGGGCGCTTTGCGCTCGGGCGCAAGGCGCAGGAGCGCAAGCGTGCGCGCCACGTGTCGGCACGTGGGCGCTTTGCGCTCGGGCGCAGTGCGCTTAAGCGCAAGCGCGCCACGTGTCGGCACGTGGGCGCTTTGCGCTCGGGCGCAGTGCGCAGGAGCGCAAGCGCGAGCGCCACGTGGGCGCTTTACGCTCGGGCGCAGTGCGCTTGTGCGCAAGCGCGCCACGTGTCGGCACGTGGGCGCTTTGCGCTCGCGCGCAGTGCGCTGGAGCGCAAACGCGCCACGTGTCGGCACATAGGTGCTTTGCGCTCGAGCGCTAGCGCGCCGGGGAGGAAAAGAGGGCTTTTAACACCAGAAACTCCCGGAAGAGAAATTAGAAAGGAGTTGGACTCCTGAGAAAGAAAATATATTTTGGTTGAGGAAATGGGTTCTTCTTCTTCCTCCTCTGTTGGCTGGCTCAAGAGATGTGAGATCTAAAAATCTCTTCTTTTTTAGATCTAATGATAGATCCAAGTTCCCATTTGTGGGTTTTGTGGTGAAAAACTAATTTGTTTTATAAAAAGAAGAGTAAAACTCTTGATTTAATTCAAGAGAAAGAAGAAGGTTTTGGAACCTTGAAGGAGGAGAAAGATCTCAGATCTGAAACCTTTTTTTGGAGAGAGAAAAAGTTGTGAGATATTTTCATTATCTTTGCCTTTATAGGCTATGCACTTTACACATAGCCCCTTGGGCTTCACAAAATGGCATTTTGCCTATCCCATGGCTCATGAGCCATTTCTTTTTGCACATAAGCCATGGGCTTTACAAAAATTTGGCTTTATGCCTATTTTTCTTACATTCATAAAAAAAGAAATACAACAAAATTATTTATTACAAAATTTTTATCTTGGCATGGGGGGAGGCCGGCCGCTTCATGTTCTGGCTCGACCCGGACATGGGCCCACTGGATCTGGGCTTGGGCCCACTTGGCTTGGGGTTGACTTTAATTTTGACTTGGTCAACCGGGGTGTAAATTTTTACCCCAACAAATTGCCCCCCATCAATAAATGCACACCACATATGTCGGTCGTGTGCATGAAATTGATGGATATTCTTTTACTTGGAGGCGACCTGATTTGGTTCCTGCTTTTTGGGGAGCTGGCACTGCCCCTTTTTACGACATGGACGGTCGTTGCTTGACATGTCTCCGAGACGGAGTGTCCGTGATAGACGTTTCCCTGGCCCGGAGAAATCTGGTTCCCGCTTTGTAGGAATCCTGCGCTGCCCTTTTTACGACATGGACGGTCAATGCTGCCCTTTTTGCGACTTGGACGGTCGATACTGCCCTTTTAGCGACTTGGACGGTCGATGCTGCCCTTTTTGCGACTTGGACGGTCAATGCTGCCCTTTTAGCGACGTGGACGGTCGATGCTGCCATTTTAGCGACGTGGACGGTCGATTCTGCCCTTTTTGCGACTTGGACGGTCGATGCTGCCATTTTAGCGACGTGGACGGTCAGTGCTGACATTTTAGCGACATGGACGGTCGGTTCTGCCCTTTTTGCGACTTGAACGGTCGATGCTGCCCTTTTAGCGACTTGGACGGTCGATACTGCCCTTTTTGCGACTTGGACGGTCGATGCTGCCCTTTTAGCGACTTGGACGGTCGGCGCTGCCCTTTTAGCGACTTGGACGGTCGGCGCTGCCCTTTTAGCGACGTGGACGGTTGGTTCTGCCCTTTTTGCGACTTGGACGGTCGATGCTGCCCTTTTAGCGACTTGGACGGTCGGTGCTGCCCTTTTAGCGACGTGGACGGTCGGTTCTGCCCTTTTTGCGACGTGGACGGTCGATGCTGCCCTTTTTGCGACTTGGACGGTCGATGCTGCCCTTTTAGCGACTTGGACGGTCGGTGCTTGATTTGACTTGCTCTGCTTCTTGCAGTGTCAGGGGTAGACTTGACTTGCTCCGCTTCTTGCGGTGTCGAGATTGGATTCTGACTTGCTCCGCTTTTTGCGGTGTCGGAGTGAAAGTTGACTTGTTGATTTTGATTTAGGTTGACATCAGTATCGCTATACTGGAATATGGTACCAGGAGCGAATCATCATCTGTCATTTAGAGGATTTTGGGATTTTGGTTTTTGTTTGGCATCTGCATTGCTGCAGTGGTATAATGCCAGGAGCAACTCATCATTTGCCCCGGGAGGATTTGGGATTTTTTTTTGAGGACTTTGAATGTGGTCTCACCGGTAGGACTTGGGAGAGGTTGGGATTGTTTTACGCCCGTGGATTGTATACGGTTTTACAGGATGTATGATCTAGACCGTAGGGTCGGAAAAATTTCGGGACTTTGTCGGCGTCTGCATCGCTGCACTGGAATATGGTACCAGGAGCGACTCATCATTCGCCGTTGGGGTATGGGATTTGGAATTTGGTTAGCGTCTGCATCGCTGCACTGGAATATGGTACCAGGAGCGACTCATCATTCGCCATTTGGGGATTGGGGAGCGATGGCTTAGGAGACAGGTTTAGATCCCTATCGCCTAAGGCATTTCAATTTTATGGGCCGTGAGGGTCCCATAAAAGCATTTTCTCTCTACGAGTCATAAGGATCCCGCAGGTGTATTTTCTCCTTAGGAGTCGTGAGGACTCCTAAGTGTGTTTTTCCTTTATGAGTCGTAAGGATCCCATAAAGGTTTGTTCTCCTCATATATCGTGAGGACACATGAGTGGGTCTTATCAATGGAGCATCATTCCCAAAGCGGAGACCGGCCGCGTAACTGGTGATTACGGTGGGGCATGGGTATGATGAGAATTATTTGAGCCCGTGGATTGTATACGATGGTCAACTTGGGGACCCACCGTAGGGCCGGGAGAATTTTGAGAAATCAGATTTTGGTTGGCGTCTGCATCGCTACACTGGAATGTTGTACCAGGAGCGACTCATCATTCGCCGTTTGGGGACTCGGAATTTGGATCTTGTTTGGCATCAGCATTGCTGCACTGGAATAATGCCAGGAGCAACTCATCATTTGCCTTGGGAGGACTTGGGATTTGGGTTTTTGGTCGGCATCAGCACCGCTAACACTGAAGTGAAATGCCAGGAGCGACTCATCATTTGCCGTTGCCCGGTGGGGAACGATGGCTTAGGAGACAGGTTTGGGTCCCTATAACCTAAGGCTTTTCAATTTTATGGGCCGTGAGGGTCCCATAAAAGCATTTTCTCCCTACGAGTCGTAAGGGTCCCGCAGGTGTATTTTCTTCTTAGGAATCGTGAGGATTCCTAAGTGTGTTGCTCCATTGTGAGTCGTAAGGATCTCATGCAGGGATTTTCTCTTCACAAGGTCGAGAGGACTTTGCGAGTGTATTTCATCTCTTTTCACGAGTTTGCGCCCTTTCGGGTTTTCACAGACTCGCCGGTAGTCCTGCTGTTTTTACTCACGGAGCCTTCCGGGTTTTCATCCGTGCCCATTTTGCTTGTGGACATACCGTTTATTTCTTCTTCTTCTTCTTTTTTCTTTTTCTTTCTTTTTCTTTTTTTTTGCCGCTGGTGGGACTTTAAAAGTAGTCTCACCGGCAGGATTTGGGAGAAATAGGGGTCATTTACGCCCGTGGATTGTATACGGTTTTGCAGGATGTCTGATCCAGACCGTAGGGCTGATGTGCTCAATTCGCCTGCGACTTGGAGCATTCATGTGTAGTATTTCTTGAGATATCGGCCATTGATGGGTGGCATGGGCCTTTCTCCCTCGGCACTTATTAGTTGGTAGGATCCTCCGTCGAACACTTTCTCGATGACGTATGGTCCTTCCCAGTTCGGCTCGAATTTTCCCTTGGCGTGTCGATTGGGGATGATCGGTCTTTTGAGGACCAACACCAATTCATATTTCTTGAAAGCACGGAGATGGGTTATCTTGTCATAGGCCCGTGATATTTGGGCTCGGTATAGCTCCAGATTTTGCTGCACCGCGAGCCTCTTTTCTTCGAGGGCATCGAGCTCTTCAAGTCGAAGGAGCACGTTTTCCTCCTCTGTCAACTCGTGCTGAACGGCCATTCTTAAGCTTGGAACTTCGACTTCGAGGGGGAGGACCGCCTCCACTCCGAAGAGCAATGAGTATGGAGTGGACTGAGTTGGAGTACGGTGCGTGGTACGATATGCCCACAACGCCTCATGAAGTTTGAGATTCCAGTCTCTCTTGTTGGCTGAAGCATTTTTCCTCAGGAGCTTGCATAGAGTCTTATTGAAGGCTTCGGCTAGCCCATTGGCTCTTGGATTATAGATTGAGGAATACCTCCAGTCTATCTTGTGTTGAGTAGCGAACCTTGAGACATCGAAGCTCTTGAAAGAAGACCCGTTGTCAGAAATGATTCTTCTTGGTGTACCGAAGCGGTATAGAATATTATGCTGGAAGAATGTCAGAATATCTTTTGTCTTGACTTCTTTTAGCGGGACAGCTTCAGCCCATCTGGAGAAGTAGTCTGTCGCGGCCAGTATGAACCGGTGGCCTTTGGATGACGGAGGATCAATTGGGCCAACAATGTCGGTGCCCCAGACTTCGAAGGGCCACGACGCCACCGTAGGATGCAACAGATTGGGATGCTTATGGATGAAATCACCATGGATTTGGCAGATCTGACATTTCTTTGCATGCTCTCCACAATCCCGTATCATGGTGGGCCAGTAATACCCAAGCCGTTTGATTTGAAGTCGCATCTTGGGGCCAGATTGGTGAGCACCGCAAACGCCCGAGTGAACATCTTTCATGACCTTTTGGGCTTCGGCCAATGACAGATACCTGAGCCAGAGTTGGTCATATGACCTGCGGTATAACGTGTTATTTACAAACACGTATCGGAGAGCTCTCTTCTTCAGCTGAATCCTCGCAGATTTTTCTTCGGGCAGCCTGTCGTATCGAAGGTACTCTATGAAGGGTTCTCTCCAATCGGGCTCGTCTTGGATGATCGAAGCTTCTTCAGCAGGACTGCTCTTCTGTTCCGCGCTTTCCTCTTCTCGTAGAGAGACTGGGGGTAGAATTTTTCGGCTCCTGACTGTGATCAGAATTTCGTCCATGTCAGGATCAGCCAGCTCCTTGGCTAAGCGAGCGAGTACGTCAGCCTTTCCATTCAACGCTCTAGGGACTCTCATTAGTTCAATGTGAGTGAACCGTTTCATGAGTTCCACCACTCGGCCTCTGTACCGAGCTAACTCGGGTTTGTATATTTTATAATCACCGCTTACTTGGTTGACGATGAGCTGGGAGTCACCGTAAACTCGTAGCCGGCGGATTTCCATTTCTATGGCGAGCACCAAACCAGCTATCAGAGCTTCATACTCAGCTTCATTGTTTGTCCGAGGCTCGGTGAGAGCGAAAGAACGCCGTAGGGTTCCCATTGATGGTGTGATGAACACCAATCCTATCCCTGCTTTTATCTCCGGGAAGCTTGATTTACCGGAGGTCCTTATCGATGAGGCCCCATCGAAGTAGAGCTCCCAACATGGCTCATCTCCCTCGAGGTGCAGCACTTGTTCGTCGGGTAACTCACAATTTAGCGGCGACCCTTCTGGTATAGGATGAGCGGCGAGGAAGTCTGCAAGAGCTTGCCCTTTCACTGCTTCTGAGGAGTATAAACTATGTCAAACTCAAGTAACAAGACAGCCCATCTCGCCATTCTGCCGGCTAGGCTTGCTCTGGTCATCAAGTGTTTGAGCGGGTCGACATTGGAGATCAGCATAACCCGATGAGCAAGCAGATAGTGCCTCAGCTTCTTCACAGCAAATATCAGAGCCAGGCATTGCTTTTCGATTGGGGAATAGTTTTGTTCCGCCCTGACTAGAGTTCGACTGAGGTAGTAGAGGGCATTTTCTTTTCCCTCCTCGTTATTCTGGGCCAGGAGCGCACCGAGTGACTCATCCAGCGCGGCAGTGTAGAGAATCAGCGGTTTATTTGGAATGGGAGCGGCCAGCACTGGAGGGTGCAACAAGTATTGTTTGATGCTTTCGAACACTGCTTGACATTCGACATCCCAGATAAAAGGAGCTCCTTTCTTCATGAGCTTTGAGAAGGGCCTACATCTCCCCGATAAATTTGAGATAAACCTCAGTATATAAGCAAGCTTGCCTTGAAAAGATCTTAGCTGCGTCAGACTCTTCGGAGGGGGTATTTCCATGATGGCCTTTATCTTTGATGGGTCAACCTCGATCCCTCGATGTCGGACTATGAAGCCCAGGAATTTTCCCGATGACACGCCAAAAGCGCATTTCAGAGGATTCATCTTTAGGTCATATTCCCTCAGTCTGGTGAGAACGGTCCTGAGATCTTGGATATGATTGGTCTTGGCTTTAGTCTTGACGACCAGATCATCAACATAGCATTCGACGACTTTATGGATCAGGTCATCAAAGATATTAGTCATTGCCCTTTGATATGTAGCTCCTGCGTTCTTCAGTCCGAATGGCATTACCTTGTAGCAATATATTCCGATCGGAGTTCGAAATGCTGTGTGTTTCTCATCCTCAGGCGACATCTTGATCTGATTATATTCAGACGAGCCATCCATAAAGGTGAATAACTCGTAATTTGAGGTGTCATCGACCATCATTTCCATGACCGGTAGCGGGAAGTCGTCCTTTAGACATGCCTTGTTGAGATCCCTGAAATCGACACAAACTCGGATCAGCCCATTTTTCTTCTTCACTAGGACTATGCATGCGATCCAGTCCGCATATTTCTCTTCCCTGATGAAGCCGGCATCGATGAGTTTCTTGGTTTCCTCGATGACCTTTTCTTCCAACTCCCTTCTCATTCTTCGAGGAGCTTGTTTGACTGGCTTAGCATCGGGAGATATAGCCAACTTATGTACGGCCACTTCAGGGGAAAGGCCAGGCATTTCTTTGTATGTCCACGCGAAGCAGTCGACGAACTCATGCAGCAGGGTAACTATCTGCGCTTTCATTTCCTCTGACAAGAGCGAGCTGATGTAGGTCGGCCTTGGATTATCGGGCGTTCCTAAGTCAATCTCGGTTAGCTCGTCAAAGGTTGCTTGTCCGCCATCTTCGAGCTCTTGAGGAGCTTCTTCTGGCTCAGCTATCTCGTCGTCATCATTTGATCTTTCGCTGGCCTCACCAACATGGATCATGTAGCACGCTTTGGAATCAGGTTGAATGTAGCCTATGCCCCGTCTATCTGGAATTCGTCCATCAATGAGTACTCAGACCTGGGGCGGATACCATAGCCCTTCGTAAAACTTTGCTTCGGACTCCGTTTGATATAACCGGCATCCGCACTTCTTAAAGTATTCCCGCATCTCGGGCGCATAGTATCTGGGATTGAGGACGGCTCTTATGCCTCTCTCATAGGGAAGGCACGTGACAGAAAGATCGTCCGGGTGCACAACGGGGTTTGACCTGTAAAACAGGATGCCCTTCTGTCCATTTTTCCTCCCGGGCACGTAGAAAGTTTTCAGCTGGTCCACGGTAGAGACTGACAATGCGTCGAGCTCTTTGCACATCCGTTCCGGCACCCTTGTGATGGCCAGGGACCCTTCTGCGACTTCGAAGGTCTCTCGTAGTTTCGCTTGCTGCATGGGGGGCCAATCTGCACAGCTGTTGCACGGTAGGTCCTCTTCTTCTAACTCTTCAGTGTCACTGCCAAGATGAGGGCGGACTTTGCCGCTAGATGGGCCTTCAGCATCATATTCGTCCGTATCGCTACCGAAACGAGGGCGAGTTTTACGGAAAGACGGACTTCCAGCGTCGGACTCATCAGTGTCACTACCGAAATGCGGGCGTACTTGGACGTTTTTGCTTTTGAAAGTGACAGCCGGCTCAGATTTGCCTTTGAGTCTTGGGGCCGCTTTATCTTCAGTCAGTCGTGGCTTAGCATTTTGGTGGTTCATAAAGTACCGAGAATCCTCATATCGGACTTCATGCACACCGAACGGCTGGATGTCTCCGTCAATGCGTCTTTCTTTCCCATTTTTAGTATACTTCATGCATTGATGAAGAGTTGACGGAATGATGCCGTAATCGTGGAGCCACGGCCGCCCCAAGAGAATCTTATAAGACGTGTCGGCGTCGATCACGTATATCTTAGCTTCGGTCTGCAGATCCCCGAATTTGATTGGCAGAGCTATGGACCCCAGAACTTGCTGGCAATTTTGGTTGAAGTCTTGAATGACAATCCTCTCCCTTGACAGGTGTCGGACGTCCATTGACAAACTCTTCAGCGTTCGCAAGTTCATGATGTTCACTGAAGACCCCGGATCAATCAATATGCGATTAATCCGATCTCCATCGCTGTACCCGGTCACGTAAAGCGGCCGATTATGCTCAGCCGTTCCCAGTAGCAAGTCTTCATCCTTAAATGTGACTGCGGCGGCATGCAAAGCGTGCTGGGCTTCTTTCATATTAATTTCCGCAAAGTGAGCCTGATACTGCTCGGGGTTTTGTAGAGCGTGAATGAGAACATCTCTAAGCTCCTTAGATAGGACCAAGGCGTCGTAGATGCTCAGGAGAGACGGAAGCTTCCGAAGATGTGCCAAGACATTATAGTCCACCGAGGAAGGACATATGTTTTCATCAGCCAATTCTCTGCCATCTTCTTCATTAGCGACTTGTTTTTCCTTCCCTTTTGGGGCGTTGCCCTGATTTTGCGGTAGAGCCCTGCCGCTTCTGAGCTGGATTTGATTGGCCTTTGTGGTGAGCTCCTCGTCCTCTTCGGGAAAACAGAGCTCATCCTCGGAGTCGCTGCCAAGATGGATGGCGTAGCAGGTCACTACTGGGATCTCCTCATTGGAGTCTTCTTCTAACTCCTCCAGAATTTCAGCCGCTTGTACAGGGAAGAACTCCTTTAATTGAATCAATGTTCTTTTCTTTTGTTCATATTCTTCGAGAGAATCGATATATTTTTGAATGGTCGATCTTCCTGCAGACACTTTTTCGCGCCGAGCTGCACTTTTCTTCTTCTTGAGCTTCTTGGATTTTGAGCCTGATGGAGCCGCATTGGCAGCTGGACTAGTAGGCTTCTTCTGCCCTTCCCATTCCGTCCAGGGTTCTTTCCGAAGTAGCTTTATCATCTTCTTCGTCTTATTAGATATGTGCGTACTCCACGGAGGCCGCGATGAGTCCGTTTCATTTCTCAGGGCAGCGGGTTCGGCTGTCTGCTCCCAGAAGGCTTCAGTTTCTGTCTGTATAAAGTTGGTGGTTGCAACTTGATTGTTCACCAACACACTTTTGGACAGCTCGATCTCTCCAGCCTTGTACTGCTTCTCGACCCAGTCTTTGAAGATATAGCAATCCTCGATCGCATGGCTCACTACTCGGTGGTACGGGCAATACAGAGGATTGTCGGTCATTTTTGCTTCTTGGGGTCTTTTCGACTCCGGCAATTGTAGGCCGTTGTTCAAGGCATCTTTAAATATCTTACGGACCTTGTCTCTTCTGAAAGAGTAAACCTTGTTCTTTTTCTCCTCTAGGGAAGGCCCATCTCCTCCCAACAATGGCTTTCGAGACCGGTTAGTTTTGGATTCGGCCGCCCTTCGCTTTTCTTCATTGTCGGAAGCATTGAAGACATTGGTACTGCTGGAACTCCTGCTTCTACGGCTGTCGTCCCGCTTGCTTTTCCAAGTTTTGTCTCTCTGAGAGTCCGGCGGGGACTCTTGCTTCGAGCGTTCCAGCATTTGGACTTTCTTGGTTAGCTCTTGAAACGTCTGGAGGCCTGCTGTACACAAGAATGGGACCATCCAATTGCTGAGGTTCCCAATGAGAAGGCTGACGGACTGGTCCTGCTCCAGCGGCGGTTCGCACTTGACCGTGAGATTACGCCATCGGGCAATAAAGTCGGTGTTGCTTTCATTCTTCCCCGGCTTGGTCCTCACAAGGTCAGCAATGGAGATTTTATCACTGACACTCATAAACCTTTGCCGAAACAGGGACTCCATTTGGGCAAAGGTAATGACGGACCCGTCCGGTATACTCGCATACCAGTCGAAGGCGACGCTGGTCAGGCTGTTGACAAACTGACGAAGAAGGAGCGCGTCATTGCCCCCTGTATTTCCGCACGATGCTTTGAAGTGGGCGGCGTGCTGATTTGCATTCCCCGTTCCATCAAATCTTCCGAACTTAGGAATAACGTAGCCGCTTGGGAATTCAATCAGATCGTACTGCGCGGGATATGGCCGCCCGCTACTGCCGATTTCTTTCTGTGCTTCAACTTCGGCCACCAATGTTTTAACTTTGCTGGTGACCAAATCCATTATCCGATCCTGTGTTAGCGGGATAGTGTTATCTGGGGCCAAGGCGTCCCCAGAAGCGGAATGTGGCCGGCTTTCATGCGGCTCGACCAGCCTTGGTCCCAAAGGAACAGGCATTGGCTGCCTCGGATTGTCATCACCCGGCTGATTAGTAGCGGCTTGTGCTTGATTGGGAGGCGCTCGAGCAATTTGAGCCGTAAGCTGCATCACCACGTTCGTTAAGTCGTCAATCTTCGAATAGATCTTGACCATCTCTTTATCTTTGCTCCTGAGCTGTTTTCGAAGCTCTTGAAGCAGCTCTTGCTCCGCAGTCCTGGGGCGGAAAGTCGGCTCTTCCTCGCTGTCCGAGCTTGACTCTGCGTGGACCGAGGGGTCTTTCTGCCTATCATCCTCATCGAGAGGGTTTTCTTCATCCAGCGGGGGCGGCTGTTCTTGGGCAGCGGCAACCACATTCAGGTTAGATTGGGCTTGGGATGTGGTGGCCCCATCCTTGCTTTTGCTGCGAAGGTTGTCGCTGGGGCGCCCGCCCGCCATATAGACTGTATGGATGATATATCCGGCCGTCTTTCTATCATTGGCAGCTGATTTCACGGATCGCTGTCTTGACCCCCTTGTTTCGGTAGCTGGTAGTCGATTGAAGGCAGCTGGCCTAACCAGGTTCTTGAATGGTGCTGGCGCTTCTTTTCTGGGTTTGCCCCACTGCTTTCGCGCGGCACAGAGTGCTTGATAGACTCTTGAAGAGACAGTGTCATACTTCTTCTGTTGGGGCCGGGACACGTCTCTTTATGGCACTGCTCGGACCGCTGTCTTCTTGATTCTGGCGGTCATGGCATTTTTCTGAACCCACTTCAGAGGCTCGAAGGAATTGCTAATTCTTACGTCTGACTCAGCCGTCGTCGCGGGGCAACCCTGCACTTGGAACTTCACATGATTCCATTTGGCCGAAGTCCTGGCCCTCTTGTTGGCTCGATACCTGAGCCGCTTCTGCCTTAACTTTTCTGTTCTAAGCACCTGGCAGACTTCGGCTCTTTGGGAAGACACCGCAAACCGGGCGATGGAGGGCCTTGGAAATACGCTCGATTGTGCATTTGTTGGAGTCATCGCCTGAGCTCGTCCGCAACATTTGATTTTGCCCTCTGTACCGAAGTTCTTGCACCCCGCTGGAGCACCAGAGAATCGTTCAGATACCGTCTTAAGTTTCGGTTGTGGTGTCTTAGCGATCACGACATTCGGCCTCTTACCCCTTGAGGCTGGCTTGGCCACCTGTTCCGCCGGGATCTCCGCCAGATTAGCGCTTCCGGCAGGGTAGATGATGACAGAGCCAAATTGGCGGGGCGGTTCCTCCCACTGTCGACTGAGGCTTGCGGATAGAACCACACGAGCGTTGATCTTGACTACGTACGGAATCGGGGTCGCTTTGGAAGTTGAATTCGTCTTGGGAGACATCGTCATTGAAAGTTGATTGCTGCACGAAAAGAAACATCATTTCAGTATAGACAATCAATATGTATATTGATTGAGTTCGCATGAATGCTTAACCCGAAATATGGGATGAGATTGGTCCGACCGGGCGTGCCAGAATCTGTAGGGTGTTTTTCGTCACCCCATTGAGATGAGAATACGCGCACGCTTCTCAGGCGTACTACAGATTCCCCCTGCCTAGGGTAGGGCGGAGTTTAATGATTGTGGGGATCCGAATCTCCGGCAACCGCGGACTAAGCTGCCGTTAATTACCCCTCGCCTTTGGGGCGAGGGAACCTCCGATTAACGGGTTAAACTGGTCATGCGAACTCAATGTGCAGTGTACGTGTGTTTTGTTTTGAAAGGGGGTTTTGGATATATCGGGAGCCACGCAGAGTTTTTACGGGGGTACCGCTACCCAGATAGCGGGCTGGGGGTCAAGGGGGCTAGCAGCCCCCTTGCGGGGTTCGGGGCAGCGCCTCGGCCCAAAAATTTTTGGAGGGGGAGAATGTTGCGGAATATGTGTGTGTACATATGTATACATATATATATATACATGTATATATAAATAAAAAGGGGGGGAAAAGACATCCAAAAGATGCGTGGGGCCAGCGCCTTGAGCGCTGTGCGCTTAGGTGCTGTGCGCTCAGGCGCAAGCGCGCCAAGTGTCGGCACGTGGGCGCTTTGCGTATGAGCACTGGGCGCTAGGGCGCAAGCGCGCCACGTGTCGGCACGTGGGCGCTTTGCGCTCGGGCGCAAGGCGCTGGAGTGCAAGCGTGCGCGCCACGTGTTGGCACGTGGGCGCTTTGCGCTCGGGCGCAGTGCGCTTGAGCGCAAGCGCGCCACGTGTCGGCACGTGGGCGCTTTGCGCTCGGGCACAGTGCGCAGGATCGCAAGCGCGCGCCCCACGTGTCGGCACGTGGGTGCTTTGCGCTCGGGCGCAGTGCGCTTGAGCGCAAGCGCGCCACGTGTCGGCACGTGGGCGCTTTGCGCTCGGGCGCAGTGCGCTGGAGAGCAAGCGCGCGCGCCACGTGTCGGCACATGGGCGCTTTGCGCTCATGCGTAGTGCGCTTGAGCGCAAGCACGCCACGTGTCGGCACGTGGGTGCTTTGCGCTCGGGCGCACTGCGCTGGAGCGCAAGCGCGCGCGCCATGTGTCGGCACGTGGGCGCTTTTCGCTCGCGCGCAGTGCGCTGGAGCGCAAACGCGCCACGTGTCGGCACATAGGTGCTTTGCGCTCGAGCGCTAGCGCGCCGGCGAGGAAAAGAGGGCTTTTAACCCCAGAAACTCCCGGAAGAGAAATTAGAAAGGAGTTGGACTCCTGAGAAAGAAAATATATTTTGGTTGAGGAAATGGGTTCTTCTTCTTCCTCCTCTGTTGGCTGGCTCAAGAGATGTGAAATCTAAAAATCTCTTCTTTTTTAGATCTAATGATAGATCCAAGTTCCTATTTGTGGGTTTTGTGGTGAAAAACTAATTTGTTTTATAAAAAGAAGAGTAAAACTCTTGATTTAATTCAAGAGAAAGAAGAAGGTTTTGGAACCTTGAAGGAGGAGAAAGATCTCAGATCTGAAACCTTTTTTTGGAGAGAGAAAAAGTTGTGAGATATTTTCATTATCTTTGCCTTTATAGGCTATACACTTTACACATAGCCCCTTGGGCTTCACAAAATGGCATTTTGCCTATCCCATGGCTCATGAGCCATTTCTTTTTGCACATAAGCCATGGGCTTTACAAAAATTTGGCTTTATGCCTATTTTTCTTACATTCATAAAAAAAGAAATACAACAAAATTATTTATTACAAAATTTTTATCTTGGCATGGGGGGAGGCCGGCCGCTTCATGTTCTGGCTCGACCCGGACATGGGCCCACTGGATCTGGGCTTGGGCCCACTTGGCTTGGGGTTGACTTTGATTTTGACTTGGTCAACCGGGGTGTAAATTTTTACCCCAACAACCATCTCACTACAACTAGTCAGTATCCTAACATCCAATTAGATCTATCTCATAGATCGAAAGCTTAGGATTTAGTAGGTATCACTTTGATCCTATATGGAGAATCCTTGTGATAAGCGGAGATTGACCGAGCGTAGCATAGGAAACTCCTTCCCTATCAAGAGTATGTCATCCACGTACTCTACGAGGATCGTCACCATACTCCCTACTACCTTTTTGTTTATACAAGGTTCATCTACCATTTTGATGATGTCAAACTCTTTGACTAACACATCAAAACAGACGTTCCAACTCCGCGATGCCTGCTTTATCACATAAAATATCTTGCTCGCGTTTCCGCTGCTCCCACTGTCTACGAAGTCCTCTGGCTGTGTACTTATAGACGCTTTCTTCCAAATCATCATTTAGAAAAGCAGCCAAGACACACAACCGCCAGATATCGTAGTTATGGTATGTAGCCGTAGCAAGTAGGATCTGGATGGACTTAAGTATAGCCACTGGAAAAAGGTTTCATCATTATCCACGCCTGGTCGATGACGAAAACCTTTAACAAGTCTAGCTTTGAAAGTCTTAACTTTTCCATCTACACCAAGTAATCTTCTCAAGATATACTTGCTCCTGATGGGGATTTAACCCTTCAGATATAGCAACCAAAGTCCATACTTTGTTGGTGTATAAGGATTCCATCTCAGATCGATAAACATCCAGCCATTCTTACAGAGTCTCACTCCTGATGGCCAGCTCGAAACTAGTTGGGTCATCATCTCATGATGCAATCCTCGCTCCCACTGTCATAGAGAAACCGAAGTAACTCTCAGGTGGGTGAGGAACCCTACTAGATCGGCGGAGAGGCTGAGGTTCGTTGGTTACTATTGAATCCTTTGGTTCTACCAAATCATCAGCTGCAGTTTGTATAGCTGGAACATTTCCAGTCCTACATAACAGACATTGCCTCGAGCTTGTCCGGATTTTGCTTTTAGACATAGGCCGGACAACCCCAAATCTTAACAAACTTAAGATATGGGCTCTTCCCTTTCCATATCTCATATGAAGTGGTAGACAACTGATTTGATTGAAACCCTATTCAATAGGTATGCAACTTCTCAAGTGCATAACACCCAATAGGAAAAAAGGTAACTCAGTAGTACTCATCATAGAGCACACCATATCATATAGGGTGTGATTGCTCCGCCCCGATATACCATCGTTCTATGGTGTATTCGGAGGAGTAATGCTGAGAGAGAATCTCATTCTCCTTTAGAATAGTCCAGGAATTCCATGCACAAGTATTCTCCTTCCTGATCACATCAAACGACATAATACTTATACCCGTATTGGTTCTCTACTTCTAACTTATATTCTATGAATATCTCAAAAGGTTCGGAGTTGTGTTTCAACAGGAACATATGACTGAATCTTGAGAGATCATCAGAGAATGTAACGAAGTACAAAGAACCGGTCTTGGCAAGTGTAGACAGGGGACCTACATACATCAACATGTATCATCCCAAGAGTTCACTAACTCTTTCTCTGTTTCCAGTAAACGGAGCTATGGTCATCTTATCTCTGTGACATGACTGGCAAGTTTCACAAGATGTAAATTCAAACTAATTTAAATATGCATCTAAATGTAACTTCAGCCAGTCGGGTCGCATTGATATGACCTAGTCTAAAATGCCTCAAGAAGGATTCGTTCATTTCTGAACTCTTCCTCTTATGTGTGTTCTATATACTAAGAACTGTAGTTTGATTTAGAACATCAATGCTTTTAGATTACGTGCCTGAACCGATCAACTTTTGATATAGGAAATGTTCAAAACATTATCCAACAATACAAAATTTTATCATTTCTTTACTTATAAAGAGACTGATATGATTTTGTATATCAGGTTCGGTATCTAATAATATTCATTCAGAATCAATGTATTTGTAATACAGGGTGACAGTGACCAACAGATTTGGCTGCAACACTTGCCCCGTTTTCTGCCTCATGAAACTTATCACCCGTTCTCAGTTCTCTACCTATCTGTAGCCCTATGTAACAGATTACATATCTGGGATCCTGATCCGGTATCAAATACCCAGGACGCAAAGGATATTGAGAAACAGTTCTTTGTAATGAACACACCCAAAGAAGATGCATCATATGCACTTTCTTCGTTTGGGCGGCATGGGAAATCTGGTATTCCCCAATTTCCTGCTCTGTCTTATAACAATTATAAGTTGGAGTGGGACCAACGTTCCCCAGCTCATTATAACAAGCGGGTTCGGTCAATACATCCGTATTATTGTCTTGATTAAGGCGTGATATGGTCGCTACCAGGAGAGAGAGAGAAGAAAACACTCAGCGTGCGCTCTTGCAAGATCAGATTGGTTATTTATTTTATCTAATCAGGATGGCTCCCACTGTTTTTATCAAATCTTCCTTCAAACCCTAAAAGGAAAGACTAGCCGGGATTAATTACACGCTACAAGTTCGCCAATCTTTCAGCCAGGTCAGTGTCGGTACTTTGAGGGAGGTTCCCCGTGCTTTCGCACGGACCTAATTACGGTAAACCTCGTTTTCCCAGAGGCGTAACCCCGTTAACACTTTTCTAGACACCTACTTGATCGGCTAATTGTAATGTGTAAAACTCTCCCAGGAGTAACTCTTACTCGCAGTGGGTATCGGGATCCAACTATCTCATAGAAGGTATGCAATCTCATTGCAAATTTCAACACTTGAAATTCCCGATAATTTTGCCCCTAGCGTCCTATGACCTTGACGCAGGCCAACAAACCATAGTGCGCTAGTCAAGTTCAACCCGTCATTTCCTGATTGAATTAAACCCACCCGCACGACCCTTGACGCAGGCCAACAAAGTCGCACGACTACCCTAATCCAATCTGCATCATATGCATAAGCAGATAAATACTAGTTAGCTACCGCACACTACGCCTTGACGCAGGCCAACAAACGTAGCACGAATACTAACTACTACTTATCTGAAATGACGGAGGGCTACGACAGGTTTTTCTGAAAACCTATTGCGTAATGAACTTGATATCGTTGTAGAATCAAATGATTTTAAAATGGAGTGTTTTTTAGGCTTTTCTAGTTTTGCTAAAGGGGTCATTCCCGGTGAAGGGATCGTCGGCCCTTTCCTCATCGAATAAGGTGCGGGATATATCATATATATCACTGTGCAAAGCAAAAACTCTTAAAAGCAATCAAAAGACAAACCGAGTGTGTAGCATCTGCCAGTTATTGCTAAAGGAGTCACTCCCGGTGAAGGGATCTCGGTCCTTTCCTTATCGAATAAGGTGCAGGATATATCATATATACCGCTGTGCAAAGCAAGAACTGTAGCTACCTGTTTTTTTTTTTAAATTCGATTCTACAATATCTTTAGGTTTCTTTTCTTTCATTAATCATATTAATGAAGTCCCATCATTTAAGTACCTAAACATTACAGATAAATACGACGTACACTTATGCCATCCGCATTCGCCTCGATGTCCTCTCGTGCACCTTTAGGTTAGGTAACTAACGGCAGAGCAGGGCAGGGCTAGCGCGGGTGTAAAACATAAGTAACATCAATATAATATATCATATATACTATATACAGTATTTATCACAGAACATCACATGATCATATCACAGATATCGCAGCAGAAAATATCATATGAAATATTGGATATACTAGGACGTCCGTGTTTTTAATACGAGCCAGTATAAAACATGGATTCCACGGTCGCGATGAATAGCCAAACCCACACCCCTAGACCCCTACGAGAGCGGCAAGTAACCCTACCAATTCTAGAGTTAGGAGACCCGGACTCAACTCCTCCAGTTGGTCTCCCACTGGACTCAAGAACCCGGTTACTTGTGCCCTCCTCCTTGGATCTATCCTAGTGCGGAAAAGTAAATAATATACAAACGGTGACATCTTCCGCAACCTGGAAGTGCCCCAATAAAAGAATATTACATACAAGTTTTTACATGAATGAAAAGGAAAAACACTCATCTCACATAAAAAAAACCCGGCTATTCAAACACGACGATCCAATATAACATATCCAGCAACACATAACATCACATGTCATCAACGTAAGTAAATATGCGCATCCCAATTGTCGTTGACATGTAGCAACGAAACCGGCGATATCACATATTACACTTACGGTCGCAGAAAAGAAAGTGTAAAACTATAACAGTTGGAATCCGCAATCTCTTTAGACATCGCATGCCTAAACAAATGAATTCCTTAGACATCGCATGCCTAACAATTATAAACCCCGCATTTTAGTCTCATTATCGAAAACTCTTTTCAATATCAAGTCGGGCAATTCAACAAGATTCCCGACATCCTGATCGAATGCTCGTCGCAAACTTTAGTAGGCGGCCGCACCCCCGACGCCGTCGACGAAGTGCGCCAAGGCGGAACACCGCTACCGCGAGCACCCGAACGGATGCTTTCGGCGACGGGGTTCTCCTACAGTCACTTGGTCGGGGCTATGGGGCGTGGCTGTCTATTAAGTTTACCGGCGAGTATCCGCGTACGCTACGTGATTGCGACGGACTTTTGATCGCATCAAAATTCCGTGGCAACCGATCAAGTGAGACTAAAGTGCTATGTTTATAACATTCAAATCAGTTATCTTATAACTGCTTGTGGATTCCAAGTATTGTATCCCATTTCAGATAAATAGAAAATGTTAAACTTTCCGATCGAACAATCAAACACCCATGTTTTCCCGAAACAGATCAACACATGAACCAAGTTTAAAAACATCCAGTTCATGCCTCAGTACCAACGGTCCAGCCGTAGAAGGGTCAAGCCAACGTCTCACATGTAGCACGCCGTACTGCCCCAAACCCGAAGGTTCAAAGGGCAGTTCAAGACGGTCACATAATCGAGTTAAGGTTTGTTGTCTTCTAGAGGGTCCATCGCGTTACTTGCACTACTTAGAACGTTATTAAACCACGGAAAGATCCAACACTTGGAAATTTCCCGATAGGGGAAAAAGTGGGTATTTATATCCGGTCGAACTTTTTAACATATTCAAAAATTATCCGGAAAACACATAGACAAAATTAGACAATCCGATCGAATAATCGAATCCCCAAAACAGCCCCAGAAAACTCAACAGTGGAGTATAAGTTAAAAATTCCCAGAAAATACAGCACTTAAATTTAGAAATTACTGTGCAAGCCACGTAGAACGATTCATCAATTTCGCCGCGGAACCGCCGCCCAAGACAGGGTGTGCGACTCTTTAGACGATTTAGGGGTCCCGTTTTGTACAGTAATTCTTGTAAAACCCTGCTGAATTTTTTGGCTATTTTTAATATGGAAAAATCCACTTTTTCAGAAAAAGTCCAGAGAGTGGTATTCTTTTAGGGTTTCGGATTCGAACGGATTTCTAACATCGTCTACGCATCGCTTAAGGCTCTAGCTAGGCTCCGATACCACTGTAGGATTCCTAGGCACACTAATGAGGTCTCACAAGGCATCAATCGTGCCAATTTCAAATTTTACGGTGCCGAGAAACCCTAGACTAGATCGTTAACTAGAGATTAGGCGAAACATGCAAGTAGTAAACAGTTTTACTGCTAAGTGAACGGGCTACAACCTTTGTAGATCCGGTCCTCCACCTCCATAGCTCCGTGATGAAGTCCCTCCACTGTACCCATCGGATCCCGGACTCTCGCGGTGGTTTCATCGAAAGAATGATCGGGCTAGGTCGTCAACTTCGATGCCGAAGATGATCTACGTCGAGGCAACACAAGATCAAGCTCCCACTTCACCAAGTCATGAAACTTGTGAAGAAAACACCCTATACTACTTGGCAAGAGGTAGAGGATGAAGAAATAGGAAGTGGGTTCACTTTAGAATTAGATTTCTCACTCTTTTTCTCAAGTTGCCATTAATGGTAGCAAGCTTTTCTTCATTGTTGAAGAAGAAGAAGAAGAAGAAAAGAATTATGATAAGAAATAAAAAGAATTATCTTATCATATAGCAACCATAGTTAGGTGTAGAGAATAAACTAAGGTTAGGTTTAATGGTTAGGTTAAGGCTAAGAGACAAAATGGCCAAAGCTTCAAAGCTTCATGAAGTTTCATGAAAGAAACAAAAACTAGCCACCATTTTATTCTTTCCTTAAAATGAATTAATAAAAATAAATAGATAAGTAAATCAAAACCCTAACCATTAAGATAACCATGGTTTAATCATACACACTCAAGTTTGCATGTATCATCAAACATGATACAATCTTATGCACAAAAGTATATCACATATACAACTTGTGTACATCAAGTGAGAAAATCCATCTAAAGTGAACAATATTAGTCAATGTAAAGTAATATATCTAATATATAATTATACATTAAATCATTAAATCAATACTTGATTTAACGATCCGGTCATATCACATATAACCGACTAATATCAATAGTAACAACTTATCGAATCAACACTTGATCCGATAACCCGGCTATATCGCATATAACCGATCAATGTCACAAATCGCGAGAATCGAATACAGTATCACATACCAGTATTATTCTCGGTCCCGCACATATCTCATATGCGCTCCTATTTCGTTTCGCTTAAGCCAGGAAACCTCTGTGTAGGACTCTAAAGACTCGTCAATACGCCGGCAGCAGGTGATGATCATATCAAGCACCCACAAGCCGCAAGCGGTCTGATAAACGTAACGGCCACCTGGGTATTGAGCGATCAGAAGATCGACGAGCAAGCCCGCTCACACTCCTGTGAATCCAACCAGTAACACTTACCGTACAGTCCGGTCTCGTCGTCTGATATGTCGCATATCTCGCCTAGGGGTGGTAAACGTCAGACCCCAATAGCTCGATAAGTCGTGTCGATATGAGGTCTATAACAGTTCGAGAAACTACTGATAACACTTACCAGTAAATCTCAGCAACCCTGGCCAGGGATTTCCGGTTATAGCCAATCGAACACAGCGCAACATCAACTCCCTATACCGGGAGAGACGAATCCCCTCCTATCGCTCATTGCCTCCATGAGATTCGGGACTGTACCCAAAAACCACCGTTTTGCACGCCCTCTTAGACGTGGTAAGGTGGAAATCAAAGCACAGTGGGAATCACACAAGACTCTATGACGATCTCGGGTCTACAGACTAACCTGTACCAGTGTCACCAGAGAACTGCCATCTGACGTATGGTATAATACCATCTGGGAGTTCTCGGCGAGTCCGTTCAGTGTACCCAGTCTTCACTGAGCACCCGCATACCATCTCTGATGTCAAACACCAATGGATATGGGATCATCCATCACCCATCACATGGGTCGAGAAGATATACGCTAGTCTACTCTGGAATATCGATGCCCCGTCTCGATATTCCCACGACTAGGAACATTGAAGGATGTACTCATGGACTACCCAGGCCCCACTAGTCTGATCTGCATCATAGTCCTGGAAGTCGAGTACACATCCTAAGGGCTTTACCAACATGTAACAGAGAGACAATCAGTGTACACGTTAAGGTAAAGAGCAACCAGATAGCATACTATCATGTCGAGCAAGAAAGTCCTCCCTATATATGTCCCAGCATCCACTACTATATACACCCTATGTATAGTAATGGCCTCTAGGGCATACATATAACTAACATGGCCTTCGTGAATGGATTTGCAGTGTTATCCTCCAAATCTACTCTCTTCACCTCGATCTCCCGGCGATCTACGATCTCCCTGATCAGGTGGTACCGCCTCAAAATGTGTCTGGACTTCTGATGGGACCTTGGTTCCTTCGCTAAAGCTATAGCACCGTTATTGTAACAATACAGCGGTATTTGATCAACAATGGTAGGAACCACCTGAAGCTCCGTGAGGAACTTCTTCATCCAGACAGCTTCCTTTGCGGCATCGCAAGCAGCTATGTACTCCGCTTCCATAGTTGAGTCGGCAACGGTTTCCTGCTTGGAGCTCTTCCAGCAAACCGCCCCTCCATTGAGGGTAAAGACATAACCCGACATGGACTTGGAGTCATCCTCGTCACTCTGGAAGCTGGAGTCAGCAAAGGGCTCGATCTGGAGGTCCTTTCCGCCATACACCAAGAACATCTCCTTAGTCCTTCTCAGGTACTTGAGAATGTTCTTTACTGCTATCCAGTGTTTCTCCCCTGGGTCCGACTGATACCGGCTTACAACGCTCAATGCGTATGGTACATCTGGTCTGGTACACAACATCGCATACATTATAGAGCTCAAAGCAGATGCGTAGGGTATAGATGGCATGCGAGCCATTTCCAAATCAGTCTTGGGAGACATCTTTTTGGAGAGGGCGATTCCGTGACAAGCCGGTAGATTACCGCGCTTTGAATCTTCCATACTGAATCGTTTCAGTATGGTGTCGATGTACCTGGACTGCGAAAGTCCCAACATCCTCTTAGATCTATCACGATAGATCTGGATCCCCAGAATGTAGTTGGCATCGCCCAGGTCCTTCATGGAGAACCTCTGTGACAAGAATCCTTTGACTGACTGTAGCATAGTAATGTCATTTCCTATTAAGAGAATGTCATCCACGTACAAGACGAGGAATACCACAGTTCTCCCTACAATCTTACTGTAAATACATGGTTCATCTGGATTTTTGATAAAGTCGAATTCTTTGACAGTATCATCAAAGCAGATGTTCCAACTCCGCGATGCCTGCTTTAGCCCATAAATGGACTTAAGCAACTTGCACACTTTACCGCTGCTCCTACTCTGAATGAAACCCTCCGGCTGATCCATATAGACGCACTCTTCCAAATTTCCAATTAGAAAAGCCGTCTTTACGTCCATCTACCAGATCTCATAATCGTGGAAGGCAGCAATGGCAAGAAGGATCCAAATGGATTTGAGCATAGCCACTGGAGAAAAGGTTTCGTCATAGTCCAAACCAGGTCTTTGACGAAAACCCTTCGCAACAAGTCTAGCTTTATAGGTTTCAACCCGCCCATCTACACCAATCTTCTTTCTAAAGATCCATTTGCAGCCTACGGGTTTTACCCCTTCTGGAGCAATGTCCAAAGTCCTAACTTTGTTGGTGTACATGGACTCCATCTCGGTCCGTATTGCATCCAGCCATTTTACTAAGTCACCGCTCTGAATGGCTTGCTGGAAGCTAGTAGGCTCATTATTTTCAATGATGCAATCCTCTCGATCCCCGTCTATGAGAAAACCGTAGTATCTCTCGGGCGGATGAGACTGCCTACTACTCCTGCGGAGTGGCGCTGAGATGTCCGGTTCTCCTGAAACTTCTGGTTCAACCAAACTTTCAGTTTTAGCTTGTGCTTTTAGAATTTCTTCCAGTTCTACTGCGCTCCCACTTGTTTCTTTTTCTAAA
Source organism: Agapanthus africanus (assembly GCA_030015575.1). Lineage (NCBI taxonomy): Eukaryota > Viridiplantae > Streptophyta > Magnoliopsida > Asparagales > Amaryllidaceae > Agapanthus > Agapanthus africanus. The sequence goes on from JASDDO010000029.1 coordinate 363,644,275, forward strand.
AACTGATATTCCAGAAAGTGGGCATGACGAGAAACAAAAAACCTTTTGTTCCTCTGCATAATAGAAAAGATACCCCCTGGAGTTCTTTGGGTATCCTACAAACTTACATAGTACTGAGCGTGCCTCGAGTTTGTCCGCATGCTGCTTCTTAACAAAAGCTGGACATCCGCATATCTTCAGATATTGAAGATGGGGTTTCTTCCTATACCATATCTAATATGGTGTGGTAGGCACAGTCTTGGAGGGAACCTTGTTCAAAAGATATGCAGCTGATTCTAGTGCATAACCCCAGAAAGATCGCGGTAACTCAGCCTTACTCATCATAGAACGATACATATCCAATAGGGTTCGATTCCGCCTTTCAGATACACCGTTGTGTTGTGGTGTGTATGGAGGAGTAAGGTGAGAGAGAATTCCATTCTCTTTTAAGTAGTCCAGAAACTCGGCACTTAAGTATTCACCATCTCGATTAGATCTCAGTGTCTTGATACTTTTGCCTGTTTGTTTTTCTACTTCATTCTTATATTCCTGGAATTTTTCAAAGGCCTCGGATTTATGCTTCATCAAGAAGACATGTCCATACCTGGAGAAATCATCCGTAAAAGTAATGAAGTAGGAATAACCACCTCTCGCATGTGTAGACATTGGACAACACATGTCACTGTGTATGAGTCCCAAGAGCTCGCTCTCTCTTACTCCATGTCCAATGAACGGAGTCTTTGTCATCTTTCCCATGAGGCAAGATTCACAAGTAGCATAAGACTGATACTCGAATGGATTCAAATATCCCTCTTTATGTAACTTCGTTAACCGTGTCTCATTGATGTGACCCAGTCTACAATGCCATAAGAAAGCCTGATTTGTTTCCGGAGACTTTCTTTTAAGTGTGTTCTGGACACTGAAAACCTGAGCTTGATTTAATACGTATATTCCGTTTTCTAATGTACCTGACCCAATCAGAACTTGATTTAGGTGGATGTGTACCATATCGCTTACAAAAGTAAAATCATATCCTTCCTTAGAAAGTAAGGATACAGATATGATATTACAGGCTAGACTAGGTACATATAAACAGTTACGTAGAATCAATATCTGCCCACTTGTCAATCCTAGGTGATATTCCCCTACGGATTCAGCGTTCACGCTCATTCCGTTCGCAACTCTGAGAGTCATATCACCTACCATGATAACTCTACAGTTTCTCAAAGCCTGTAATAAATTACAGATATGAGATCCTGATCCGGTATCTAGTACCCAGGAAGTAGAGTTAATTGACATACGGTTTTCTATTACAAACACACCCGAAGCTGAAGCCACAACATGCTTCGAATCCTGGCTACTGGCTTTGCTAGCCCTGCAATCCCTCTGCCAATGTCCTTTCCCGTAACAATAGGAACGTCCCTCCTTCACTACATCCAGTCCCGAAACTTTTGCCCTTCCCTTTCCTTCTTCTTCCCTGGTTTCCTTCAAGGTATAAGTATAGGGCAGAGACTGTAGAATCAAGTCAGTATTTGACCCGTTCTTCAACGTGGTCTTCAGGTCCGTGGGCTCATCAAAATAGCTAGTCTCTGTTAGGACATTGTCCCTTACAGATGACCCGACAGCCAACCTCGCTTGAAGCAATTCGTTCGAGGTCTCATAACTTGTGATACGAGATTGCTCTCCATATAAATCTTTTTTATGAAGAAAGACAGAAACTAAGTCCATCTTCTCGTGCTGCCTCTGGTATGTACCATCAACTGAGGCCAACACGAGACACTTGGCATTCGCACAGCCTTTTTCCGATGTCTTACGGATATCAGTATCTGTGACGATGGAAACCGGTCCTGAGACGGCAGGGGTTGGATTAGTGAAGAGGTGTCCCAGTTTGTCATGGGTAATGGACATCTGGACAGACCTTTGCCAGTCATAACAGTCAGATTCAGTTATTTTATTATCTAGATGTAACCTATGTCTGGTTACTGGGTCGCTGCAATTAAGAGAGAGAGAAGAAAACACTTAGCATGATACTCTTGCAAGTTTAGATTGGTTTTTAGTTTATCTAAACAGGATGGCTCCCACTGTTTCTCGAATCCTTCCTCAAACCATAAAAGAAGAATCAGTCAGGATTAATCTCACCGTACAATACTTGCTTAACCGTTCATCCAGGCTAGTGTCGGTACTTCGAGGGAGGTTTTACGACGCTTTCGTGAAGTTCCTTAATTAAATAACCTCTTTTCCCTGTGGGCGTAACCCCGCTAATACCTTTCTAGACACCTACTTGGTTTATAGCATTGATCGTTAAGTGAAAAGTATCCCGAGGAGTAGTGGATACTCACAGTAGGATTGGGATCCAAATATCATTGTGTGATAATGCTGAAGGAATCCTACCAACATTATCAAACTCCAAATGGTATGCAGCACTAGCAAGTTTCAATTTCCTTAGAAACTCCCGATATGGATTTTTGCCCCATGCTCTTATGACCTTGACGAAGGCCAACATATCATAAGTTACATGTCAAGTTTTACCCGTCATTATCCAAGTTAATTTGAACCCACCCGTACATACCCTTAACGAAGGCCAAAATAGTAGTACGACTGTCCAAAACCAACGCATCTATCTATGCTACAGATAAATATTCAGCAGCTGCCAATCACTATGCCTTGGCGAAGGTCAAAATACATAGCTTGAATACTACTGAATATTTAACTGAAATGACGGAGGGCTACGAATGGTTTTGGCGAAACCGTGAACGTAGTGAAGTTGATATAATCGAAGGAACCTGATAGCTTTTAAAAGGAGTGGTTTAAGCTCCGTGTTTTTAAAAGTTTTGCTGTTTTGAAAAACCGAGTGGTTTTGAAATTGTTCCAACAATTCAGCTTTGGTTTGTTTTCTTTGCATTAATATAATGCGTCCCATCAATTAATCCTACCATTACAGAAAACAAAGAAAATATAACGTACGCTTATACCATCCGCATTCGCCACGGGGCCCGTCATCACCCGTTAGGTTACTTAACTAACGACAGAGCAGGGGCTGGACTAGCGCAGATGCAAAACATAAGCAACGTCTACTACATATCATATATAGATATATACATTCGTCAGATGCAATGATAGCCATTCCAGATCACAGATGAACACATTGGATATATTAGGAATCCGTGCTTCGTTTGAGCCTGCAACGAAAGACGGATTACACGGTTGCGATGAATAGCCAAACCCCACCCTAGACCCCTACGGGTGCGACAAACTACCCGCCAAGTAGCCGAAGTGAAGCAACCTCCCTCAACAACGTGAGTAGGCCACTCGGCACTTCAAGTACCTGGTAGTTTGTGCACCCCACCTTGGGTCTATCGTAGGAGCAAAAACAGTAAAAGAAATAATATACAATAGCGGCTACAACCTCAACCCGGATGTGCGGCCATAAAATAATATTACATCAAATTTCAAATTTTACATTGAATGAAAAAAGAAAACTCTCATCTCATATCCCCGGCTATTCATCACGATAATCCAACAAGCTCATATACACAAACCAATAATACAGATCACAGATATGTACAACCCCCACTAATCGACGTATAGCGATTAGTAGACGTTCAATACATATATCACATCACAGAAGATCCGATTAGCTAAAGTACTTAAAATTTCGATCGATTACCAGATTTGAATCTACCCCAAGCACAACACAGTACTCAACAAAATCTGGGAAGAAACAAAATATCAGAGAAATCACAAAATACAAATCTGAACAGACTACAGGAAAAACGAGTTGAGTCGACGTCGACTCGGTCGTGGATCCACGGCGAAACGCTTGGTTTCGCCGCGCTTCCGTGGCGTTCTGACCGATTCATGAGCTCGTTTTTCTTGTGTGTCCTTCAAAAAGCCTGCACGTATTTTTAAGGTCCTTTGGAAAAATTTTGGACCAGATTTTAAAATCGAAAGAAAACGTGCATTTTTGACGTAATTTTGCGATTTTTCCGGCGATCGAATTTCTAACACTTTGCTAACAAGTTAGTAATGGTTTAGCGAGAATCTGATACCACTGTAAGTCTACGTTACCCACCCCGGTACTTACGGGGAGGCGGAATAGGTAAAAAACAAATTTTTTATCACAAGGTAACATAGACTAAAGCTTGAGGATCTTTGCCAAACCATTACTAACAAACAACTAGAGGTTCTATCTACTATGCTTAGGAGATTATACCTCATGAAAACAGTCCTTCGGTTCTTCTCTCCGCTATCCTCCTCGTTCATGCAAGCTCCGAGGATCGATCCGGATCTTGGTCACCTCCGCGGCCTCCTAAAGTCGAAGACGATCCACCCGAGAGTCTGTAGTCCGAGCTCCACCTCAAGCCGAGGTAACTAGGGCAACAAGTATGCTATTCTTGATGCCCTAGGTGATGTAGAATATGATGGTGGATTTGTTTTTCTATTTGAACCCCAACTTGCTCAATACATGAGACCTTTTGGGAATTCTAGTGAGGAAGAAGAAGAAGAGCAAAGCTTGAGAGCTCAAGTGAAGAGAGAGAATCCAAATGAGATAATGAGACATGGAAAAAATAAAAACAAATCTTTTATGATAATTATGATGGCTAAGTTGATTTGACCACTATCATGTCTTGATAAAACCAAAGCCAAAGAAGAGTTTAGAGCTCACAAGAAATATCCAAGTCAATAATGGTCAACTAGGTCAAATTGTCAAGTATGGTCAAATGGTCAAAACAATTAGCCATAACACAATTATCATTAGAAAGATTAGTAAATATTTTCCTCATCTCATAATGGTTTTGACCGAATCAACGGTCAGAACCCCAATGAGGCACCTCCTTCTTCGCTCCTCACAACCGTGCATACACACCCGCATCTGCATTCCGTAGAATGCGAATGCACAGAAGACAAAACCAATCCATCTATACAATATTAGGATCGGGCTTAAACCAAAGCCCACTAGTATCGTCTGCCCGAACATCATACGCGCACAAGTGCACGTAAGTGATCGTAGCCTTGCCGTAAAACCATACGGCCTCTACACCGTTTGCCCGATGCAGGGAAACTCTCTGTGTGGGACTCTAAAGACTCGACAGTACGCTGGCAGTGGGTTTAACCACAGACCGCAAGCAGCACTAGCTGTATATAACGGTCCCCAGGTAGATGTCGATAAGAAGGCCGATGAGGTAAACCCACCATAACTCCTACTGAGCCTGAATGTGACAATCTCCGTACAGTCCGGTCTGTTCGTCTATGAGTATCGCATGTCGGGCCTAGGGGGCGGTAAACGTCATACCCCTAATAGCGATACAAGTCGTGCCGGAGTGTAGCCCAGAACACCCTGAGAAACTACTGGAAACACTACCAGTAATTCTCGCTTGCCCTGGCCAGGGACTTTGTGTAATGGCTCTCCTAGACACAGCGCGATATCAACCCCCAATACCGGGAGAGACGAATCCTATCTAACCGCTACTGCCTTCAAGTGCTTCGGGAATGCACCCAACTACTACATGTTTGCACGACTCCTTTGAGCCGTGGTAGGGTAGCAATCAAAGTACAGTGGGAACACACTCGAGGCGAACTAGCAGCATCAAGTCGACGGACTAAGCTGTACTCCTGTCACCTAGGAACTGTTATCTGACGATGGGTATAGTACCAACCAACGATTCCCGATGAGTCCTGTCCAGTGTACTCGTAACCTAACAAGCACCCGCATACTATCTCTAGTACGACGTACTAATGGCTGTGGGATAGACCATCTCCCCTGCTGGGATGAGAAGCGTATATGCTAGTCTATTCCGGAGTATCGATGCCCTATCTCGATAATCCTATGACTAGGGACCTGTATAAGGATGTGCTTGTAGATTACACAGCCCCCACTAGTGTGACTGCCATCACAACGCTGGTAATCAAGCAAAGATCCTAAGGGCTCCATTAATATGTATAAGCGATATGCTAAAAAAAATACATGCACATATTAAAGTAGAAACAAACCAAGTAGCATACTGCCATTTTAAGCAAGACTGTCTATGCAACTGTGAATATCCCGAGCTTTCATTAAGTAATATAAAAACTAGTATGATTGGAACTCCCAAAATCAAAAGAAACCAATAGGGCTGACAAAAGGCCTTACCTTAGACTGGCTTACAAAGGCGATACAGTAATGGCCTCTAGGGCATATACACTAACAAGCTAGTCCAGGAGACTGCGGAAAAGATCCAGTTGATTCAGGACAGGATGAGAGAAGCCCGGTGCAGGTAGTGAACTTAATGCATGAACGTAGTGAACTTGATATAATCGAAGGAACGAGATAGCTTTTAAAAGGAGTGGTTCAAGCTCCGCGTTTAAAAGTTGGTTTTTTAAAAGAACCAAGTGGTTTTGAAAGTGTTCCAACGACTTTACTTGGTTTATTTTCTTGCATTAATTTTAATACGTCCCATCATTTAATCCTACCATTGCAGAAAACAACGAAAATATGACGTACGCTTATGCCATCCGCATTCGCCATGGGGTCCCGTCATCACCCGTTAGGTTACTTAACTAACGACAGAGCGGGGGCTGGACTAGCGCGGATGCAAAACATAAGCAACGCCTAAATAGATATCATATATAGATATATACATTCGTCAGATGCAATGATAGCCATTCCAGATCACAGATGAACACTTTGGATATACTAGGAATCTGCGATTCGTTCGAGCCTGCAACGAAAAACGTATTACACGGTCGCGATGCATAGACAAACCCCACCCTAGACTCCTACGGGTGCGGCAAACTACCCGCCAAGTACCCGAAGCGAAGCAACCTCCCTCAACAACGTGAGTAGGCCACTCGGCACTTCGAGATACCCGGTAGTTTGTGCACCCCACCTTGGGTCTATCCTAGGAGCAAAAATAGTAAAAGAAATTATACAACGGCGGCTACAACCTCATCCCGGATGTGCGGACATAAAATAATATTACATCAATTACAAATTTTATATGAATGAAAGAAAAAGAATACTCTCATCTCACATCCACCCGGCTATTCATCCGCGACAATCCAACGAGTTCATATACACAAACCATTAACATTACAAATCACAGATATGTATAACCCCCACTAATCGACGTATAGCGATTAGCAGACGTTCAATACATATATCACATCACAGATAATATCCATTAGCCAAAGTCTACTGAATTTCGATCAAAATACGGATTTGTAACCACCCCAAAAACAAATTTGTTCTCTGGAAAATCTGGGCAGAAAGAAACTATACTAAGAATCCCAAAACATCCAAATAAGAACACTGCACAAAACCCGCTCCACGGCCGAGTCAACTCGGTCGCGGATCCGCGGCAGGAAGCATGTTCTTGCCGTGGATCCGCGGCTCTTTGACCGAGTCACGGGATCGTTTTTGTTCTGTGTTTTTAAAAAACCCTGAGCCGATTTTTCATGTATGTTAAATCATTTTTAGAGCAGTATAAAAAATCGGCAAAAACATGGTTTTTCCGGACGTGTTTTGTGATTTTTTTCCGATCGAAATTCTAAACACTTCGCTAACTTGCTAGTTTATGTTTAGCTAGGCTCTGATACCACTGTAAGTCCATGTTGTTCACCCCGGTTCTTACGGGGAGGTGGAAACGGCGAAAAACAATTTTTGGCGCAAAGGCAACATGGACTAAAAGAAGGATCTTTGCTAAACTACAAACTAGCAAACTACATGAGGTGCTTTCTACTATGTCATAGAGATTATACCTCACGATACCGGTCCTTCGGGTCTTCATTCCGCTGTCCTGCTCGTCCATCCACACTCCGAGGATCGATCTGGATCTTGGTCACCTCTTCGGCCTTCTTGAGTCGAAGACGATCCACCCGAGAGTTGTGCTCCGAGCTTCACCTCAAGCTGAGGCAACTAGGGCAACAAGATCGCTGGTCTTGATGTCCTAGGATGTGTAGAATAGGTAGATGGAAGTGTTTGTCTATTTGGATCCTTTCTCTCTCAACACATGAGATCAAAGGAATTTTCAAGAGGAGGAAGATGAACTAGCAACCATGGAGCTCTTTTCTTTTCTTCTCACAAGAGAGAGAGTGAGAAATGAATTATCAACTAAAGAAAATGAACCATGGTTGCAATAATACACAAAACTCATCATTACTAATCCTTTCATGATAAAGTTGATGGCTACATTTGAATTGACCATTTTCATATCAAAAAGAAAAAGAAAACCAAAGAATACTCTAGACCTCTCATGAAGGTCCAAGTCAACTTTGGTCAAACGGTCAACAAAGTCAAGTGTGGTCAAATGGTCAAAGTAATTAGCCATAACATAATTATCACTAAAAAGATTAGTAAATGAAGTCCCCGGCTCATAATGGTTTTGACCGAACCAACTGCCAAAACCCTAATGAGTCCGCCTCAGAATGGTTTCGACCGAATCAACTGTCAAAACCTTAATGAGCCACCTCCTCCTTCTTCGCTCCTCAAAACTGTGCATACACACCCGCATCCACATTCCGTAGAATGCGAATGCACAGAAGACAAAACAAATCCATCCGTGCAATACTAGGATCCGGCTTAAACCAAAGCCCACTAGTATTGCCTGCCCGAACAGCATACGCACACAAGTGCACGTAAGTTATCATAGCCATGCCGTAAAACCATACGGCCTCTGCACATTTCGCTCAGTGCAGGGAAACTCTCTGTGTGGGACTCTAAAGACTCGACACTACGCTGGCAGTGGGTTTAACCACGGACCGCAAGCGGCACTAACTGTACGTGAGGGTCCCCTGGTAGATGACGATAAGAAGGCCGATGAGATAAACCCATCCGAACTCCTACTGAGCCTGTATGTGACAATCTCCGTACAGTTCGGTCTGTTCGTCTGAGAATATCGCATGGCGGGCCTAGGGGGTGGTAAACGTCAGTCCCCTAATAGCGGTACAAGTCGTGTCGGAGTGTAGCCCAGAACACCCTGAGATAATACTGGAAACCTACCAGTATATCTCGCTTACCCTGGCCAGGGACTACTTATGTAATGGCTCTCCTAGACACAGCGCGATATCAACCCCCAATACCGGGAGAGACGAATCCTGTCTAACCGTCACTGCCTCCAAGTGCTTCGGGACTACACCCAACTACTACCTGTTTGCACGACTCCTTTGAGCCGTGGTAGGATAGTAATCAAAGTACAGTGGGAACACACTCGAGGCGAAGTGACAGTGTCAAGTCAGCGGACTAAGCTGTACTCATGTCACCTGGAAACTGATAACTGACGATAGGTATAATACCAACCAACAGTTCCCGACGAGTCATGTCCAGTGTACTCGTAATCTAACGAGCACCTACATACTATCTCAAGTACGATGTACAGACGGCTGTGGGACAGACCGTCTCCCCTGCTGGGATGAGAAGCGTATACGCTAGTCTACTCCAGAGTATCGATGCCCCGTCTCGATAATCCTACGACTAGGGACCTGTATAAGGATGTGCTTGTAGATTACCCAGCTCCCACTAGTGTGACTGCCATCACAACGCTGGTAATCAAGCAAAGATCCTAAGGGCTCCACTAATGTGTATAGGCGATATACTAAAAGAAACACATGTACACACATTGAAGTAGAAACAAACCAAGTAGCATACTACCATTTTGAGCAAGATTGTCTATACAACTGTGAATATCCCAAGCTTCCATCAAGTAATATACAAACCAGTATGATACAGTAATGGCCTCTAAGGCATATACACTAACAATCTCCCACTTGCACTAAGGCCATGTACTGGCGTATCGAACACCTATCATCTCGATCAGCCGCTCGAACTGAGTCTGGGGTAGGGCCTTCGTAAGTGGATCTGTAGTGTTATTCTCCGAATCTACTCTCTTCACCTCGATCTCCCGGCGATCTACGATCTCCCTGATCAGGTGGTACCGCCTCAAAATGTGCCTGGACTTCTGATGGGACCTGGGCTCCTTCGCTAAAGCTATAGCGCCGTTGTTGTCGCAATACAGCGGTATTGGATCAACAATGGTAGGAACCACCTGAAGCTCCGTGAGGAACTTCTTCATCCAGACAGCTTCCTTTGCGGCATCGCAAGCAGCTATGTACTCCGCTTCCATAGTTGAGTCAGCAACGGTTTCCTGCTTGGAACTCTTCCAGCAAACCGCCCCTCCATTGAGGGTAAAGACATAACCCGACATGGACTTGGAGTCAACCTTGTCACTCTGGATGCTGGAGTCAGCAAAGGCCTCGATCTGGAGGTCTTTTCCGCCATACACCAAGAACGTCTCCTTAGTCCTTCTTAGGTACTTGAGAATGTTCTTTACTGCTATCCAGTGTTTCTCCCCTAGGTCCGACTGATACCGGCTTACAACGCTCAATGCGTATGCTACATATGGTCTGGCACATAACATTGCATACATTATAGAGCCTACCGCAGAAGCGTAGGGTATAATAGACATGCGATCCCTTTCCAAATCAGTCTTGGGAGACATCTCTTTGGAGAGGGTGATCCCGTGACAAGCCGGTAAATTACCGCGCTTGGAATCTTCCATACTGAATCTTTTCAGTATGGTGTCGATGTACCTGGACTGTGAAAGTCCCAACATCCTCTTAAATCTATCACGATAGATCTGGATCCCCAGAATGTAGTTGGCATCGCCCAAGTCCTTCATGGAGAACCTCTGTGACAAGAATCCTTTGACTAACTGTAGCATAGGAATATCATTTCCTATTAGGAGAATGTCATCCACGTACAAGACGAGGAATACTACAGTTCTCCCTACAATCTTACTGTAAATGCATGGTTCATCTGGGTTTTTGATAAAGTCGAATTTCTTGACAGTATTATCAAAGCAGATGTTCCAACTCCGCGATGCCTGCTTTAGTCCATAGATGGACTTGAGCAACTTGCACACTTGACCGCTGCTCCCACTCTGAATGAATCCCTCTGGCTGATCCATATAGACGCACTCTTCTAAATTTCCATTTAGAAAAGCCGTCTTTACGTCCATCTGCCAGATTTCATAGTCGTGGAAGGCAGCAATGGCAAGAAGGATACGAATGGATTTGAGCATAGCCACTGGAGAAAAGGTCTCGTCATAGTCCAAGCCAGGTCTTTGACGAAAACCCTTTGCAACAAGTCTAGCTTTATAGGTTTCAACCTGCCCATCTACACCAATCTTCTTTCTGAAGATCCATTTGCAGCCTACGGGTTTTACCCCTTCTAGAGCAAAGTCCAAAGTCCAAACTTTGTTGGTCTACATGGACTCCATCTCGGTCCGCATTGCATCCAGCCATTTTACCGAGTCACCACTGTGAATGGCTTGCTGGAAGCTAGTAGGCTCACCATAGTCAATGGTGCAATCCTCTCTATCCCCGTCTATGAGAAAACCATAGTATCTCTCGGACGGATGAGACTGCCTACTACTCCTGCGGAGTGGCGTTGGAATGTCCGGTTCTCTTGAAACTTCTGGTTCTTCCAAGCTTTCAGTATTAGCTTATGGTTCTGGAATTTCTTCCAGTTCTATTGCGCTCCCACTTATCTGATTTTCTAAAAATTCAGTTTCCAAGAAATGGGCATGCTGAGAAACAAAAACCTTTTTTTCCTCTGCGGAATAGAAAAGATACCCCCTGGAGTTCTTTGGGTATCCCACAAACTTACACAGTACTGAGCATGCCTCGAGCTTGTTCGCATGCTGCTTCTTTACAAAAGATGGATATCCCCATGTCTTAAGATACTTAAGACAGGGTTTCTTCCCACTCCACATCTGATATGGGGTGGTAGGCACAGTCTTGGTTGGAGCCTTGTTCAAGAGATATGCAGCTATTTTTAGTGCATAACCCCAGAAAGATCGCGACAACTCAGCCTTACTCATCATGGAACGAACTATATCCAATAGGGTTCGATTCCGCCTTTCCGATACACCGTTGTGTTGTGGTGTGTATGGAGGAGTAAGCTGAGAGAGAATTCCATTCTCTTTTAAATAGTCCAGAAACTCGGCACTCAAGTATTCACCACCTCGATCAGATCTCAGTGTCTTGATACTTTTGCATGTTTGTTTTTCAACTCCATTCTTGTATTCCTGAAATTTCTCAAAGGCCTCGGATTTGTGCTTCGTTAGGAAGACATGTCCATACCTAGAGAAATCATCTGTGAAAGTAATGAAGTATGAATAATCACTTCGCGCATGTGTAGACATTGGACCACATACGTTACTGTGTATGAGTCCCAAGAACTCGCTTGCTCTTTCTCCGTGTCCAGTGAACGGAGTCTTTGTCATCTTTCCCATGAGACAAGATTCACAAGTGGCATAAGACTGATACTTGAACGGATTCAAGTATCTCTCTTTATGTAACTTTGTTAACCGTGTCTCATTAATGTGACCCAGTCTACAATGCCATAAGAAAGCCTGATTTGTTTCCGGAGACTTTCTTTTAAGTGTGTTCTGGACACTGAAGATCTGAGCTTGATTCAATACATATATCCCGTTTTCTAATGTACCTGACCCAATCAGAACTTGATTTAGGTGGATGTTGACCACATCGCTTACAAAAGTAAAATCATACCCTTCCTTAGAAAGTAAGGATACAGATATGATATTACAAGTCGCACCTGGTACATAAAAACAGTTATGCAGAATCAATATCTGCCTAGTTGTCAGTCCAAGATGATATTCCCCTACGGATTCAGCGTACATGCTCATTCCGTTAGCAACCCCGAGAGTCATATCACCTATCTTGATAACCCTACGGTTTCTCAGAGCCTGTAACGAATTACAGATGTGAGATCCTGATCCGGTATCTAATACCCAGGAAGTAGGGTTAACTTACATACAGTTCTCTATTACAAACACACCCGAAGCCGAAGCCACAACATGCTTCGAATCCTGGCTACTGGCTTTGCTAGCCCCGCAATCCTTTTGCCAATGTTCATTCTCGTAATAATAGGAACGTCCCTCTTTTACTATATCCAGTCCTGAAACTTGTGCCCTTCCCTTTCCTTCTACTTCCCTGGTTTCCTTCAGGGTAGAAGGTAGAGACTGTAGAACCAAGTCAGCATCTGACCCGTTCTTCAACGTGGTCTTCAAGTCCGTGAGCTCAAAATAGCTGGTCTCTGTAAGGACGTTGCCCCCTACATATGACCCGATAGCCAACCTCGCTGGAAGTAATTCGTTCGAGGTCTCATATCTTGCGATACGAGATTGCTCTCCATATAAATCTTTGTTATGGAGGAAGATAGAAACTAAGTCCATCTTCTCGTGCTACCTCTGGTATCCACCATCAACTGAGGCTAACACGAGGCACTTGGCTTTCGCACAGTCTTTTTCCGATGTCTTACGGATATTAATATCCGTGACAGGGGAAACTGGTCCTGAGACGGCAGGAGTTGGATTAGTTAAGAGTTGTCCCAGCTTGTCATGGGTAATGGACATCTGGACAGACCTTTGCCAGCCATAACAGTCAGATTCAGTCATTTTATTATCTAGATATAACCTAGGTGTGGTCACTGGGTCGCTGCAATTAAGAGAGAGAGAAGAAAACACTCAGCATGATGCTCTTGCAAGTTTAGATTGGTTTTTAATTTATCTAAACAGGATGGCTCCCACTGTCTCTCGAATCCCTCCTCAAACCATAAGGAAGAATTAGTCAGGATCAATCTCACCGTACAATACTTGCTTAACCGTTCAACCAGGCCAGTGTCGGTACTTCGAGGGAGGTTTTCCAACGCTTTCGCGAAGTTCATTAATTAAGTAACCTCTTTTCCCTATGGGCGTAGCCCCGCTAACACCTTTCTAGACACCTACTTGGTTTATAGCATTGATCGTTAAGTGAGAAAGTTCCCGAGGAGTAGCATATACTCACAGTAGAATCGGGATCCAAATATCATCGTGCGATAAAACTGAAGGAATCCTACCAGAATCATCACACTCCAAATGGTATGCAGCACTAGCAAGTTTCAGTTTCTTTAGAAACTCCCGATGTGGATTTTTGCCCCATGCTCTTATGACCTTGATGAAGCTCAACAAATCATAAGTCACATGTCAAGTTCTACCCGTCATTGTCCAGGTTAATTTGAACCCACCCGTATATACCCTTGACGATGGTCAACAAGGTAATACAACTGTCCCAAACCAACGCATCTATCTATGCTACATATGAACACCCAACAGCTACCAATCACTATACCTTGACGAAGGTCAACAAACATAGCTTGAATACTATTGAATATTCATATGAAACGACGGAGGGCTACGAATGGTTTTGGCGAAACCGTGAACGTAGTGAACTTGATATAATCGAAGGAACGAGATAGCTTTTAAAATGAGTGGTTCAAGCTCCGCGTTTAAAAGTTGGTTTTTGAAAAGAACCGAGTGGTTTTGAAAGTGTTCCAACGACTTTACTTGGTTTATTTTTTTGCATTAATTTTAATGTGTCCCATCATTTAATCCTACCATTGCAGAAAACAACAAAAATATGACGTACACTTATGCAATCCGCATTCGCCACGGGGTCCCGTCATCACCCGTTAGGTTACTTAACTAACGACAGAGCGGGGGCTGGACTAGCGCGGATGCAAAACATAAGCAACGCCTAAATAGATATCATATATAGATATATACATTCGTCAGATGCAATGATAGCCATTCCAGATCACAGATGAACACTTTGGATATACTAGGAATCTGCGATTCGTTCGAGCCTGCAACGAAAAGCGGATTACACGGTCGCGATGAATAGCAAAACCCCACCCTAGACCCCTACGGGTGCGGCAAACTACCCGCCAAGTACCCGAAGCGAAGCAACCTCCCTCAACAACGTGAGTAGGCCACTCGGCACTTCGAGATACCCGGTAGTTTGTGCACCCCACCTTGGGTCTATCCTAGGAGCTAAAACAGTAAAAGAAATTATACAACGACGGCTACAACCTCATCCCGGATGTACGGCCATAAAATAATATTACATCAATTACAAATTTTACAAGAATGAAAGAAAAAGAATACACTCATCTCACATCCACCCGGCTATTCATCCGCGACAATCCAACGAGTTCATATACACAAACCATCAACATTACAGATCACAGATATGTATAACCCCCACTAATCGATGTATAGCGATTAGCAGACATTCAATACATATATCACATCACAAATAATATCCATTAGCCAAAGCCTACGGAATTTCGATCAAAATACGGATTTGTAACCACCCCAAAAACAAATTTGTTCTCCGGAAAATCTGGGCAGAAACAAACTATACTAAAAATCCCAAAACATCCAAATAAGAACACTGCACAAAACCCGGTCCACGGCCGAGTCAACTCGGCCGCGGATCCGCGGCAGGAAGCATGTTCGTGCCGCGGATCAGCGGCTCTTTGACCGAGTCGCTGGATCGTTTTTGTTCTGTGTTTTTACAAAATCCTGAGCCGATTTTTCATGT
This sequence comes from Agapanthus africanus, assembly GCA_030015575.1. NCBI lineage: Eukaryota > Viridiplantae > Streptophyta > Magnoliopsida > Asparagales > Amaryllidaceae > Agapanthus > Agapanthus africanus. Next base: position 363,659,674 of record JASDDO010000029.1, read on the forward strand.
ATGTTAAATCATTTTTAGAGCAGTATAAAAAATCGACAGAAACATGGTTTTTCCGGACGTGTTTTGTGATTTTTTTCCGATCGAAATTCTAAACACTTCTCTAACTTGGTAGTTTATGTTTAGCTAGGCTATGATACCACTGTAAATCCACGTTGCTCACCCCGGTTCTTACGGGGAGGCGGAAACGGCGGAAAACAATTTTTGGCGCAAAGGCAACATGGACTAAAAGAAGGATCTTTGCTAAACTACAAACTAGCAAACTACATGAGGTGCTATCTACTATATCATAGAGATTATACCTCACGATACCGGTCCTTCGGGTCTTCATTCCGCTGTCCTGCTCGTCCATCCACGCTCCGAGGATCGATCCGGATCTTGGTCACCTCCGCAGCCTTCTTGAGTCGAAGACGATCCACTCGAGAGTTGTGCTCCGAGCTCCACCTCGAGCCGAGGCAACTAGGGCAACAAGATCGCTAGTCTTGATGTCCTAGGATGTGTAGAAGAGGTAGATGGAAGTGTTTGTTTATTTGGATCCTTTTTCTCTCAACACATGAGATCAAAGGAATTTTCAAGAGGAGGAAGATGAACTAGCAACCATGGAGCTCTTTTCTTTTCTTCTCACAAGAGAGAGAATGAGAAATGAATTATCAACTAAAGAAAATGAACCATGGTTGCAATAATACACAAAACTCATCATTACTAATCCTTTCATGATAAAGTTGATGGCTACATTTGAATTGACCATTTTCATATCAAAAATAAAAAGAAAACCAAAGAATACTCTAGACCTCTCATGAAGGTCCAAGTCAACTTTGGTCAAACGGTCAACAAAGTCAAGTGTGGTCAAATGGTCAAAGTAATTAGCCATAACATAATTATCACTAAGATGATTAATAAATGATGTCCCCGGCTCATAATGGTTTTGACCGAACCAACTGCCAAAACCCTAATGAGTCCGCCTCATAATGGTTTCGACCGAATCAACTGTCAAAACCCTAATGAGCCACCTCCTCCTTCTTCGCTCCTCAAAACTGTACATACACACCCGCATCCATATTCCGTAGAATGCGAATGCACAGAAGACAAAACAAATCCATCCGTGCAATACTAGGATCCGGCTTAAACCAAAGCACACTAGTATTGCCTGCCCAAACAGCATACGCACACAGGTGCACGTAAGTTATCGTAGCCCTGCCGTAAAACCATACGGCCTCTACACATTTCGCTCGGTGCAGGGAAACTCTCTGTGTGGGACTCTAAAGACTCAATACTACGCTGGCAGTGGGTTTAACCACGGACCGCAAGCGGCACTAGCTGTACGTGACGGTCCCCAGGTAGATGTCGATAAGAAGGCCGATGAGATAAACCCATCCGAACTCCTACTGAGCCTGTATGTGACATTCTCCGTACAGTCCGGTCTGTTCGTCTGAGAATATCGCATGGCGCGCCTAGGGGGTGGTAAACGTCAGTCCCCTAATAGCGGTACAAGTCGTGTCGGAATGTAGCCCAGAACACCCTGAGATAATACTGGAAACCTACCAGTATAACTCGCTTGCCCTGGCCAGGGACTACTTGTGTAATGGCTCTCCTAGACACAGCGTGATATCAACCCCCAATACCGGGAGAGACGAATCCTGTCTAACCGTCACTGCCTTCAAGTGCTTCGGGACTGCACCCAACTACTACCTGTTTGCATGACTCTTTTGAGCCGTGGTAGGATAGTAATCAAAGTACAGTGGGAACGCACTCAAGGCGAAGTGACAGTTTCAAGTCAGCGGACTAAGCTGTACTCATGTCATCTGGGAACTTATAACTGACGATAGGTATAATACGAACCAACAGTTCCCGACGAGTCCTGTTCAGTGTATTCGTAACCAAACGAGCACTCGCATACTATCTCAAGTACGATGTACTGACGGCTGTGGGACAGACTGTCTCCCCTGCTGGGATGAGAAGCGTATATGCTAGTCTACTCCGGAGTATCGATGCCCCGTCTAGATAATCTTACGACTAGGGACCTGTATAAGGATGTGCTTGTAGATTACCCAGCCCCCACTAGTGTGACTGCCATCACAACGCTGGTAATCAAGCAAAGATCCTAAGGGCTCCACTAATGTGTATAGGCGATATGCTAAAAGAAACATATGTACACACATTGAAGTAGAAACAAACCAAGTAGCATACTACCATTTTGAGCAAGATTGTCTATACAACTGTGAATATCCCAAGCTTCCATCAAGTAATATACAAACCAGTATGATACAGTAATGGCCTCTAGGGCATATACACTAACAGTAAAATGGTCAAAACAATTAGCCATTACACAATTATCATTAAAAAGATTAGTAAATATTTTCCTCACCTCATAATGGTTTTGACCGAATCAACGGTCAGAACCCCAATGAGGCACCTCCTTCTTCGCTCCTCACAACCGTGCATACACCCCCGCATCTGCATTCCGTAGAATGCGAATGCACAGAAGACAAAACCAATCCATCTATACAATACTAGGATCCGGCTTAAACCAAAGCCCACTAGTATCGTCTGCCCGAACATCATACGCGCACAAGTGCACGTAAGTGATCGTAGCCTTGCCGTAAAACCATACGGCCTCTACACCTTTTGCCCAGTGCAGGGGAACTCTCTGTGTGGGACTCTAAAGACTCGACAGTACGCTGGCAGTGGATTTCACCATAGACCGCAAGCGGCACTAGCTGTACGTAACGGTCTCCAGATAGATGTCGATAAGAAGGCCGATGAGGTAAACCCACCCGAACTCCTACTGAGCCTGAATGTGACAATCTCCGTACAGTCCAGTCTGTTCGTCTATGAGTATCGCATGTCGGGCCTTGGGGGCGGTAAACGTCAGACCCCTAATAGCGGTACAAGTCGTGCCGGAGTGTAGCCCAGAACACCCTGAGAAACTACTGGAAACACTACCAGTAATTATCGCTTGCCCTGGCTAGGGACTTTGTGTAATGGCTCTCCTAGACACAGCGCGATATCAACCCCAATACCGGGAGAGACGAATCCTATCTAACCGCTACTGCCTCCAAGTGCTTCGGGACTGCACCCAACTACTACCTGTTTGCACGACTCCTTTGAGCCGTGGTAAGGTAGTAATCAAAGTACAGTGGGAACACACTCGAGGCGAAGTAGCAGTGTCAAGTCGACGGACTAAGCTGTACTTCTGTCACCTAGGAACTGTTATCTGACGATAGGTATAATACCAACCAACAGTTCCCGATGAGTCTTGTCCAGTGTACTCGTAACCTAACGAGCACCCGCACACTATCTCCAGTACGACGTACTAATGGCTGTGGGACAGACTATCTCCCCTGCTGGGATGAGAAGCGTATACGCTAGTCTACTCCAGAGTATCGATGCCCTGTCTCGATAATCCTATGACTAGAGACCTGTATAAGGATGTGCTTGTAGATTACACAGCCCCCACTAGTGTGACTGCCATCACAACGCTGGTAAACAAGCAAAGATCCTAAGGGCTCCATTAATATGTATAAGCGATATGCTAAAAGAAACACATGCATATATTAAAGTAGAAACAAACCAAGTAGCATACTACCATTTTGAGCAAGATTGTCTATGCAACTGTGAATATCCCAAGCTTCCATTAAGTAAAATACAAACTAGTATGATACAGTAATGGCCTCTAGGGCATATACACTAACAAACTAGTCCAGAAGACTACGGAGAAGATCCGGTTGATTCAGGACAGGATGAGAGAAGCCCAGTGCAGGCAAAAGTCTTAAGTTGACCGTCATCGCCGCAGACTTGAGTTCGCAGTGGGTGATCACGTATTCCTATGGATTTCTCCGATCAAAGGTGTGATGAGATTTGGGAAGAAAGGGAAGCTCGGTCCCAGATTTGTGGGTCCTTTTAAGATCCTTGAGCGAGTTGGTACCGTTTCCTATCATTTGGCACTTCCGCCCAGTTTTCCGGATGTTCACCCCATATTTCATGTTGTTGGCTATAGTGCTCTCAAGTCAATTATTGAATCGCAGGCACGCGATTATGATGATTGAGGGAGGACCTATACCGGTAGAACAGTTTAACTCAATATGATAGTATGTTATCTGGTTTGTCTTTATCATCATGTACAGCATTAGGTGTCATTACAGATCACTATTACATGTTGATAGAGCCCATAGGATTCTTGCTTGACTACCAGTATTATGATGGCGATCATATAAGTGGGAGCTGAGTGGTCTATAAGAACATCCTTAAATGTCCCTAGTCATTGGAGTATCGAGACCGGGCATCGATACTCCGAAGTAGACTAGTGTATACTTATAGAGACCCTGACAAGGGACGGTGGCCGGTCTCACAAGCCATTGGTGTCAGTTAGTCACCTTAGATAGTATACATGTGCTCATTGGGTTATGAGTACATTGGATGGACTCGCCGGGAACATGCTAGTTGGTATTATACCTATTGTCAGATAGCAGTTCCAAGGTGATATAAGTACAGGTTAGTCTGTCGACCTGAGATCGTCATTGTTCTCGTGTGAGTTCCCACTGTGCTTTGATTACTACCCTACCATGGCTCAAAGGAGTCATGCAAATAGGTTTTAGTTGGGTACAGTCCCAAGCCATATGGAGGCAGTGAGCGGATCGTCGGGGATTCGTCTCTCCCGGTATTGGGGGTTGATATCACGTTGTGCACGGGTGGCCATCACCAGAAATCCTCGGCCGAGGTGGATGAGAATTACTGATTTGGATCGGTAGTTTCTCAGTGAGTGATAGGCTTCATACCGACACGAAATGTCGCGTTATTAGGGGTCCGGCTTTATCCACCCCCTAGACTCGATATGCGATACTCTTAAACGAACAGACCAGACTGTATGGAGATTGTCACGGACAGGCTCAGTAGGGGTTTGGATAAGCTTGCTCGTCGGCGTTCCTTTCGCTCAATACCTGGGTAGCCGTTACGTACAGCTAGTGCCGCTGACGTGCTTGTGTTAAACCCACTGCCAGCGTATTGACGAGTCTTTAGAGTCCTACACAGAGGGTTTCCCTGGTTCTGGCGAAACGATGTAGTAGCCGTATTGGATACGTGCAAGGTTCCAATCGATTGATTGTACTTTGTACCCGGACTTTCGATTGGACAGTTGATAATACTAGCTGGCTCGGGTTTGAGCCAGATTATTAAATCAGGTATTGATTTAATAATTTACGTATATGTATTTCGATACGTATATTCTAGTATTATGTTCTTTGTGTTATTCTATCTCTTTGGGTATTCGTATTTCGGTATGAATACAGGTATGTATATACAGTAGAATGTAATCCATATTTTTACAGATAACAATCTAGAAGGTGGGCACCTCATTTTAGGGTTTGACCATTTATTATAAATGGATAAATGAGGTGGCAATGATTTAATGGGAGTATAGTGAGGACCATGCTTAGATAGTGTGGATAAATGAATTATTAATTCATTTGTGCATACTATTCAAGTATGGGCACATTTTAAAAATGTAAGATATTGTTTTACAAAACCAAGCATGCCCATTTTCTCTCTCTAAGGCTTAGCTCATTTTTTTGTGAGATGGTTCTTTCTCTTCACCATTAGAGCTTCACTCCTCTTTAGTTTTTCATGGTTTCCTCCACTTTCGTCTTCCACCTCCTCTCAACCCTCTCATGTGTTGAGAATCATAAGAGGAGGTGAGATGAGATAGATAAATACTTAGTTCACTCACTATATCCTAGGAATTCTAGACTAGCATCCTAGAATCCCTAGTTGTTTCATTTGCATTCATTATGTGGAGCTAGAGCCATGACTACATCACTCGGGTGGATCATCTTCGAAGGAGGAAGACCAGCGGCCAAGTTTGTTCGAGCATGCCTCAAGGAGCTAAGGAGGATGACGGAAGACTGAAGGACTTGGTTCTTTTGGTATAATCATTATATCCCTTTAGTTTAGCTTCTTTAGTTTGTTAGTATAGCTTTATGGTTTAGATCTTGGGCGGGTTTTGTTTGCGCCAAAAATTTTAAACGTCGGTTTTTGTTCCGCATCGGCCACGGTAGATGGCCAGGGCGCCGGCGAAACCCAGCACATGTATCGATGCTTCACAAGTACCTTCATGACCCTTCTCACATGATCCAGCACCAGACCATACAGCTGGAGCGCGATCTTTCGTTCACCGAGCAACCGGTAGTTATATTGGATCGACAGGTGAAGAAACTTCGGTCAAAGGTCTTGCCGTCAGTGAAGGTTCTGTGGCATGGCCTGAACAGTGAAGATTTCATATGGGAAGCCGGGAGTGAGATGCGGAAAAAATTCTCTCATCTCTTCGAAGGTAGGCATAATAAGATTTTTAAATTCGGGGACCGAATTTCTTTAAGGGGGAAGATTGTAACACGTTAGAATGCGATTAGAGTTAACTAAGCGATATTATGCGGGTTTTTACTAAATTTAACCAATAATTGTTTTCACATATTTTATTATAATTAATTAATATTTTATTATATTATTTTTGTACTTGCACAAACATGTGCATGTTAACCTAGGGTTAAGTATGTGTTAACCATGTTTTGTTAGCATGGCACACTTAACCTTTTGTTTTATGTCATGTTACATATTTGTTTTTAAGTTAAAGGTTTTTCTTTTTAAAATGAGAAAAGTAAGAGGAAAGAAAATGATGAGGCATGGAGTGTGGGGGGACAAAGCATGGAGAGCATTAAATGAAGTGAGAGAGAGAGAGAGAGCATGGCTCTCAAAAGCCAAGTCTCACCCTCTCACTTCTTCACATTATCCTCACTCCCTCTCATTTCCTTCTTCTTCTTCATTACAAAAGAAAACTCATCACTTGGAAACCTTTTCCCCACAAAACTTAAGGCTAAGCCAACATCAAACACCACTAAACCCTTCACAAATCATGCTTAACCCTTCTGTAGTGACTTGGAGCTTAGAAAGCTAGGGTTTTTCCGAAGTTTTGGTGAAGTAGTGATCTTTAACTCTTTCTTAGGCTCTGAGGAAGTTGTGTGTTAATTATTTTCAGTTTAATAACTTAATGTTATAGTTTAGTGTTAAATATCGTATTTTTGTATAGTTTTGAACCTCTGTTGAATCTGCTATTGTTACGTAGATCCACAAATAAATCTAACAATCCAGTAGTAAAGTGAGAGAGCCCTGAAGATACCCTAGTAACCCGGACCCACCAATCCACCATTTGACTAGCGACATTTCCCTTTCTGGCCGGCACCGCCGGTTTTTCAGAGGTCTGGTATGTTGAATTTTTATGGGTAGCTTTCTGTGGGTCACTTGGGATATTTGGTACACTTTGTTTTTCCTATATTGTCTGTAGAAAAAATCTGGGGCCATTTATCTAATTCTAGCATTTCGATGTCGTGCGATACGGAATTATCCGACTTCCGTTAAGTGTTTCGTGTAGCTTGCATCCATGGGTTTGGTTAGGGTGTCGTTGCACGCGTTAACCCGCTGAGCTAGCACTTGGTAGCTTGTGGGAGCCGATTCGTTAGTTTAGCAATGTGTCCGTATTTTATTGAAAAGTTACTAATTTCATGAGTACTGGTTTTGTGTGATATTAGGATCATAGGCGAGGACTTCGGACACAGCCAGGAAGGGGAAGGAAGTGATCGGATACACCTAGCTCGAGATCGTCCGGTGAATAGATTTAACATCTACGAGGGAATCGCCTGTATGGCGTTAAGTGCCGAAGGTTATATTCAAATGATATAATATTGTGTGAAATACTTTTATGTGTGTTGTGTTTGTGCATAAGTACCATTTTGCAAACCCTATTGCCTGTTGTACTTTCACATATCATTAATAGGACACTGCACCATTACTGACGGTTCATGTTGCATGAGCACTAAATCATATGCCACACACACCGTTGGTAATTGCCATGCCACACACACTATAGAAATTGCCATGGATAAATATATGTTATATCGCTTTCATTATTGACTGTTAGACGTTGATTTTGTACTAGTACGCATCATGATTTGCGTCGTGCATACATTGCTATAGTGATATATCTCATATGATGTTTTCATGAGATTTCTGTTTCGTGGTTAGGGAAACCGCAAAGTACCTTTTGAAAACTTGGAATATTAAAAAAGTGCAGTTTTCCCTTGATATGATATTTCGTGTCCACCATGAGTTTTCTCGGTTCTGAGCTATGAGCATACCCGACTCGAGGTAGGGAGGAACCATTTGCAGGTACATGGTGGACCCAGTGAGGTAACACGGGGCAAGAGGCTCGTAAAGTTAGGCGATGAGCCCGGCAGAGGGAGCACTACCTACCGGTGATTGTATGGATACTCGAAGGATATCCGAAGGATACCGTTCGGAGTTATGAGATGAGATGGATATGAGGGCCGATCAGAGTGACTGCGCCTGAGATATTGGGTTTTGGGGTGTCGTTGATGGACAACGTATTTCTATGATGATGATTCATTAATGAGGATTATGTTTTATTCCCACAATCAGGATTTATGATGATATGCATTGTTTCATGTAGTTATTGTACCTTGGTGGTTTACTTGATCATGATTTTGTTGCATATCCATACTGTTATAGTTATGCCATCAGATTGCATATTTCGGAGTTATCGCTTTATCGTGCATGCATGTGATTACCTGTACGATGTTATTTACTTCTCATGAGTTCGCAACTTACCCCCGTTGTGCCACAGTGTTTTGTAGGGTTAATCCTCAGAGTAGTCGCGGCAGGGCTCTTTATTGCATCATTTTCGGCGAATACCGCTACCGTTGGGTGTGAGACCTTTTGAGTAGGTGGGTTTTTGCGAGTATCCGTATGATTCCCTTGTATATCTTATTTTGTATCTAGTACTCTCCATCCACCACTTATATGTATTTAACTTAGAATCGAGACTGAGTGGTTCGATATTTGTATATTTTATGACTCTGGTTGTTGCACTCGTGTGAGCCAGCTTTTATTTCGTGTTGTGATGTTGTTTTACTTCCTTTTTGCCTATTTATTCGTTACGGCGTCGTGTGTGTGTGTGTGTATCCTGTTGTGGTTTTGTTCAACCTTTTCACGTGAGTTGCTCCCGTTAGGGGATGTTTTTTTTATATTCTATGTTTTGTACCCGATTAGGGCTAGTTTTTACAAAGGAGATGCTGCCGAAATTTTTAAGAAAATTAACTTAAGTTTTAAATGCTTTTAACAAATGTTTTAACTTTTCACCACTCTATCCTTTATGGTTAAGATTTCTGGGTTTTCGGCTTACTTGAATTATGTTACGCCCTTAGACGTTGCATGATTTAAGTGCCGGTCGCGTTCCTAATTTGGGTCGTGACAGGTGGCCCGGTAATCCCAGTAATTCCTCTTCCAATGCCTGGGCTCATAACTGTAGTTGCGATTTCCTTTCTCTCACTCCAACCCTTTTGATGTCTCTATGTCTTACCTTCTGTATACCGAACTTATGCAGCTGGTTTTCTTCTTACCCTTCTTTTCAGCACCAGCTTTGGAACTGGAAAAGACTATCTAACAAGCGTAACTAGTATATTCTACTTATTTAAGGAGTTTTCAAGCTTGAGATATGGTGGAGAGGAGAGACAAATGAATTATATCATAAAAATTCACTTTCTATGGAACCGGCTGCCATCCTCGACTGAAACACTTTCTTCGAGTTCGTATATAACAATACGAGATGGCCTTCCATGCAATATGGATCTCTGTATCATATATAGAGTGTTCTGGACCAAGGAAAAGGGGAAGTAGGAGTGGCAAGGATATATATGATTATGTCGTGAATAAGGGCAATCATGACATTCCAAAGTGAATGATATTAAAAAGGTTCGGTAACTTGGTTTACGAGTTTTAGTTTAAAGTCAGTCATAGGTCGCCGGTAGAGAGAGAAAAGAAACACTCAGCATGCACTCTATCAAGATTAGATTGGTTTATTGATATATCTAATCAGGATGCTTCCTACTGTTCTGCCAAATCCTATTTCAAACCCTCAAAGGAGAACTAGCCAGGATTATGTACACTCACAAGTTCGCTAAACGTTCAGCCAGGCCAGTGTTGGTACTCCGTGGGAGGTCCCCATGCTTTCGCATGGACCTAATTAAATAACCCCATTTTCGCAGAGTCATAACTATGGTAACACCTTTTTAGACACCTAATAGGTTAGCTAATTGTGAAGTGAAAATCGCCTAAGAGTAACTATTACTCACAGTGGGAATCGGGACCCAAACTATCAATGAGTGGTAATCTTGACGGAGTCAACAAGTCACCCCACACTATAGAATGTTGGATATAGTACCTTCAAGGCAATTATTGTGGTCGCAAGTAGGCGATTATGATAATTGAGGGAAGACCTATACAGGTATAACAGTCTTATTCAAGATAATAGTATGTTATCTGGTTTGTCTTCATCATTGATGAAGCCCGTAGGATTGTTGCTTGACAACTAGCATTATAATGACGATCATATATGTGGGAGCTGGATTGTCCATAAGCACATCCTTAAATGTCCCTGGTCGTAGGAGTATCGAGACTGGGCATCGATATTTCGAAGTAGACTGGTGTATATGTTTCTAAACCCCGACAAAGGGCGGTGGCCGGTCTCATAAGCCATTAGTGTTGTGTTACCTATGATAGTATATAGGTGCTCACTGGAGGTGAGTACACTGGACGGACTCACCGAGAACTTCTAGATGGTATTATATCTATCGTCAGATGGAAGTTCTCAGGTGGCATAAGTACAGGTTAGTCCTTTGACTTGAAGTCGTCATTTGTCTCATGTGAGTTTCCACTGTACTTTGATTACTACCTTACCATGGCTCAAAGTAGCCATGCAAACAGGTTTTAGTTGGGTACAGTCCCGAGCCACATGGAGGCAGTGGTCGATTGTCATGGATTCTTCTCTTTTGGTATTAGGAGTCGATGTCACGCTGTGTTCAGTTGGCTATCACCAGAAATCCATGGCCACGGTGGATGAGATTTACTGATAGTTGATCAGTAGTATCTCTGTTGGTGATGAGGTTGACTCAGACACGACTTATCGGATTAGTAGAGGTCTGACGTTATCCACCCCTTAGACCGATATGCGATACTCTTTGACGAAGAGACCGGACTGTACGGAGATTGTCACATTCAGGCTCGGTAGGGTAAGGACGTACTTGATTGTCGAACCCCTTTCAACAAATACCTAGGTAGCCGTTACGTACAGCTAGTGCCGCTGACATGCTTGTGGTTAAACTCACTGCCAGCGTATTGTTGAGTCTTTAGAGTCCCATACAAAGGGTTTTCCTAGTTTAGGCGATAGATGTAGGAGCCGTACGTTGGTACGTGTAGTGGTCCGATTAAATACGTGTACGGGATGCATGGACTTTAATCGGGCGGTTGATAATACTAACCGGCTTAGAATTGAACCGGATTATTAAATCAGGATTTGATTGAATAATTTATATATGTATTTTGATATATGTATTTTAGTATTATTGTTTACTATTCATTTTCTCTTTTTGGTGCTATCCGTATTTTTATACGGATACGCGTATATGTAGCGATACATATACCGGGTGAAGTATTCTGTATTTATACGGGAATACTTCTAGAAGAAGGACACTGCATATTTATTTTTCTATTTAGAAAAATAAAAGGAAATGAGGTGTAAAGTGAGGAGACGCGAAGCATGGTTGTGGACATGTAGGAAAGTATGGCTTGTGTTTTTATATTGTTAAAATGATTTGGATGCACTATTGCACCATGGTTGGATTATATAGTAGCCATTATTTTCTACATGTGAGATGATGATTTTTTCTTCTTCTTGAGTTGCTTCATGCTCCATGGTTGCAAGAGTTAGCAACCATCATCCTCACTTGTTCTACTTCTTCTTTCTCTTGCTCACTTGGGCTTGAGAAAAAGAGAGAGAAAGTTTAGTGATATATTCCTACATCACCGACCAAACACACCTAGCGAGTTTGGATCATCGATTAGAGTCTCCTCCGGTTTCCTTCATGTAAATCGTCTTCGGCGAGGGTGGTCAATTTTCAAGCACGATTCCGTCGGCTACGAGCTTAGAGGGGTTTTCCACAATTGGGTGGACACGCGAGAAAGGTTGTAGTTTCTCAACCCTTGCATTTTTAATTAGCTAGTTTAGGTTATTGGACTGTATCTTGGATTTTATGGGTGTTCGGTGCTCGCAAAAGTTTTTGTTTTTGCTTCCGCCTCGGCTGCGGTTTCCGCGGCGCGGGCACCGAAACCCAACATGGTATTAGAGCCACTCCATAAACCTTAACTAGCTAGTTTGCACTTATTTAGAGTTTCGATCGACAGATTTTTCCGAATCGCGTTTCTAAATCATCGCTTGCTGTTCGAATTTTAAAGTTGTGCAAAAAAATTGTTCTGATTGCTTTAAAATTATGTGCAACAATATTAGAGGACACAAAGAAATTGGAGCACATGAACCCAAAGTTTGGCTGCGGAACCGCTGCCTAACATGGCATTTGGCCGCGGTTTTGCGATCAACTTTGGGCCGTTGTGCCCCAAATTTCTTCTGGTGCTTTAGGATATGGAAATGTGATTTTTAGGATATTTGGTTTTGGCCCAGATTTGTTTGAGTACTGGTTTGTGCTTGGGGCTAATGCGGAAAGTTTTAATCGATTGAAATTTTGAATTCGTGGTTTTCAGTGCGTTTGTTAGTTTCTGTGGCCGTGAATATCATAACGCTGTACAATCCGACTGGTTGCTATATGTACAATCAGAAGGGTTTACGAACATTATATTTGCGTTGATGTTCTGTGTTGCACTGATGTTATGGATGGATTGTCATGATGGATATCTTTGTGTGCGATGTTAGATGTACAGTTCAGATTCATTTGTATATTCATTATTGCGGAGCAAGCGTCCGACATGTGGACTACCATTTCTGCCAGTTCGTAAATTCTTTTATTGGGGCACGACTGGGCTGAGGTCGATGTCACCATTGTATATATTTTCTTTTCTGTACTAGGATTATCCCGCGGAGGAGTGCTCAAATAGCCGGGTTCTAGAAGGCAACGGGCCCGCATCTCATGGCGTTGAGACTGGAAGGGCCTTACTCTAGAATTGGCAGGCAATTCGCCGCACTCGTAGGGGGTATAGGTTGACCTACGGAGAGGTGCTCAAGTTACCAGATTCCGTGAAGTGCTGGGTGGCCCATTCACTTTGTTGATTGGAGTTGCCTCACTTCGGAGATTGGCGGATAACTTACCGCACTCATAGGGGTATAGGATCTTTATTTCACTGGCTATCCACACGATCAGGGAACGTCACGTCTCATTTATGGCTCAAATGAAATGCGAGGCTCCTAGATTATCTGCTATTCCATATTGTTGTTCACATGCTTATGATGATTTTTATCAGCCTGCGATGTTGATATATATATTATATATATTTAGTAGATGTGTCTATATGTTTTGCATCCGCGCTAGTCCTGCCCCCGCTCTGTCATTAGTTAAGTAACCTAACGGTGCATGATGGGGCCCGTGGCGAATGCGGATGGCATATAAAAAACATGTTATTTTGGTTGTTTCTTTTTTGGCTTGGAAACTTATAATGATGGGAACGCATTATTTGAATAATGCAAGGAAAAATATACCTAAATGATGTTGTCGGAACCAATTTTAAAACAACTCGGTTTTCTTCAAAACTCACAGTCTTATTCTTTTGCTTTGCATAGAGGTATTCGATTAGGAATATCCCGCGTCTCATTCTATGAGGGAAGAGCCTTGATCCCTTCATTGGGAGTTCGATTTTAAGCAAAAGTTTATGTTACTAGTTTTAAAAAGCGGAGCTTAAGCCACTCCATTTCAAAGCCATTCGAGTTCCTTCAATGATATCAAGTTCATTACGTTAAAGGTTTTTCGCCAAAAACCGGTCGTAAACCTCTGTCATTTCATATTAGTATTATTTAGTATTCGTGCTGTGTTTGTTGACTTAGTCAAGGCAGAGTGAATGGTAGCTAAATGGTGCTTTTCTGTGCATTGTAATGCGATTGGTTAGGACAGTTGTGCGACCTTGTTAGCCTAATCAAGGGCACGTGCAGGTGGGTTTAATGCAATCAAGAAAATAGCAGGTTGAACTTGACTAGCGGTTTATGGTCTGTTGACCTAGTCAAGGTCATAAACCGTTAGGGGCAAAAACCATATCGGGGGTTTCAAACATGCGGGAAACTTGCCAGGCATGCGCATACCTTCTGGAGTATGGTGACTTGAGTGGATTTCGTCAGGTTATCACATGATGATAGTTGGGTCCCGATTCCCACTGATGAGTATGTATTACTCCTCGAGAGATTTTTCACTTTACAATTAGCTAACCTATTAGGTGTCTAGAAAGTGTTAACAAGATTACGCCTCTGCAAAATCGAGGTTATTAATTGGCTCCGTGCGAAAGCACGAAGGACTTCCCTCGGAATACCAACATTGTCCTGGCCGAACGGTTAGCGAACTTGTAAAAGTGTAAATGATCCTAACTAGTTCTCCTTTTAGGGTTTGAAGGAGAATTTAAGAAAACGGTGGGAGCCATTCTGATTAGATAAAGTGAAAACCAATCTAATCCTGATAGAGTGCATGCTGAGTGTTTCTTTTCTCTGTGTGTGTGTGTGTGTGTGTGTGTGTGTGGTACAGCAACCCATGACTTATCTTAAAAACTCATGAACCAATTTAACCGAACCTTCTTACACCTTTGGCTTCGGATTGTCATGATTCATGCCAAAGTCTCACATATCCCTGCCACTACTTCTTTAACCTTTGCATTTGTTCAGAACACGTCGTATTACTACGATGATCCATATCGCTTGGAACAGCCATCTTATAGTTATATACGAACTCGAAGAAGTTAGTTCAATCGAAGATGGCCACAGGTTCTGGAGAAATTGAATAGGATTATTCGGTTGTCTCTTCCTTTTACTTTCTCTCGGGTTGCAAGAGGTCCTTGTATTAAGAGAGTATACCTATTATGCTTTGGATAGTCTTCTCCCAAACCTCAGACTGGTGCCGAAAGGTAGGGAAGGAAGAAAACCAGTTAGTGCAGGGACGGTGTGCACAAGGTAAGAAGTAGAGACATATAAAGGGATTGAAGTGAGCACAAAAGAAATTGAAACTACTGTCATGAATCTGGATAATGGAAAAAGCATTACTAGGAATACCCGACCCACCTCTATAAAACATTTTCATGTTTCAGATTTTCTATGTATTTGTAAAAGAGAACTGTTTTCCCAATTAATTCTGACTCCGGGGTATGTATTTACCGGACTTGGATCTCACATCTGTAAGGTGTTACAGATGATGAGTTGTAGTAGAATATTGGGAAATGGGCGATTTGATCCTCAATATCGGAATTCATTGCAATTGGTGGTATTGGATTAAATCGCCTGACTTTTGCCTGATGGCAAATATTTGGTTTCGAATAACCATTATTATGCACCAAATTTTAAAATGAAATATATGTACCTTTATTTTATAAAGTGGGATATACATTTTGAAAATTGTGCTGTAAACATTTACCTTCATCAGTTGAGAATAAAGTAAGGTGCATTGAATAATGGTGTAAGGCGTTCTTAACCTAGATACAGTTTTCGATTGACAAAACGAAGAATTTGAGTTAGTATACTCTTGGGACTTATACAAGAAAATGTATGTTGTCCACTGTCCTTCAGAACAAGGGGTTGGTACTCATCGAATAAGGCTAGACTTGTTGTAAAGAGTATTCATCGAATACCCGTTGTGTATTGTGATATGACTTTTACTTCAGTGTCTACGCTGAAGTCTATATGGATATGATTTGGCGCTGATGCATTTCATGGCTATGATATCTGGCAAGTGGGTGACTATAACATCTTTCCAAATGAGAATTTGGAAGTGCACGTGTATATGACTCTGCCATAGGGTTATCGTAGTCAGTGGGAGCAGCGGAAGTTGTGCAAGTTGCTTATGTCTATTCGTAGACTAAAGTAAGAATAGCGGAAATGGATCATCTGCTTTTGATGCGACAGTCAAGGTGATTGACTTCATCAAAACAATAGATGAACCTAGTAAGAAGGATGTAGAGAGTACTGTCCTGAGATTTAGATGACATACTCCAAATAAGAAGTGATGTTTCTATACTACAATCTATCAAACTTTGGTTGTCATATAATGTTTTCTCTACGTTGGATGAGGATAATATATCAGGAACTCTGGTGACTAGATCTAGATTTGGGAAGTTTTCCAAATCAGGTACTTAGACAGCATTCTAAAAGTATTTTAGAATGGACAACTCCTGACATGGTAGTATACCCGCAGGTGATGGAATCACCCTCTCTAAAAAGGATGTCTCCTAGACTGATGAGGAGAGGGACTGACATGAATGACATATCATTTGCTTAGGCAATTGAGTCAATCATGAAATATCTTGTATAAACCAGATAGAAAATATATCAGGGATTCTGGTTTTATATCTAGATTTGGGAAGTTTCCCAATCGGGTACTTAGACAGCATTCTAAAAGTATTTTAGAATGGACGACTCCTGGCGTGGTGGTGTACCCGCGGGTGATGGAGTCGCCCTCTCTAAAAGGGATGTCTTCTAGAATGATGAGGAGAGGGACTGGTATGAATGATATATCATTTGCTTAGGCAATTGAGTCAATCATGCAAAGTCTTGTACAACACCAGATATTGCTTCTATACTAGTTGCAATAAGCATGTATTAATCCAATCCTTGAGAAACAAAGGGAAGCTATCATGAACATAAGAGAATGTTCTTGGTATAAGATAACGGCAGCCTCCTGTGAGAGGCGGTTATCGTCTCAGGCTTCAAAGGTGACCTGGATGACAGAAATGCTGTCAAGGTTTTATGTTTAGCCTCTTCTAAGGATCAGTATATTGGATAGTGTTCCAATAGGGATACTGAGGTAATCATGGTGCAGGATGCCGGTATAACTCAACAGAAAATACAACCCAAGAAGTTTGTTGGATGGAGTTGTTCATTTATGAACTTTGTCCCATCAAGTATTCAGACAAATTCTTGAGGCGGGGTATCGTACGGTTTGGGAGATTGTTGATCTCCGCAAAATTGAGATATAGAGAGATGAAGTTGGAACATTGTAGCGGATCCACTCACTGAGGCTATTTCTCAAACAAATTAAGTTTCACAAACATAGTTTGCGAAACTGATTAGTAAAGAAGTTGGGTATTCGGTAGCACACGAGCTGTGGGTACGCGATACCGCAATAATTGGCCTTAAGTGCAAGTAGGATCTTGTTGGATATAGTGCCCTTAAGGCAATTATTGTGATCGCAAGTAGGCGATTATGATAATTGAGGGAGGACTTATTCAGGTATAACAGTCTTACTCGAGATGATAGTATACTATCTGGTTTGTTTTTATCATTGATGAAGCCCGTAGGATTGTTGCTTGAAAACCAGCATTATGATGGAAATCATATATGTGGGAGCTGGATTGTCCATAAGCACATCCTTAAATGTCCCTAGTCGTGGGAGTATCGAGACTGGGCATTGATATTCCGGAGTAGACTAGTGTATATATTTTTAGACACCGACAAGGGTCGGTGGCCGGTCTCACAAGCCATTGGTGTTGTGTTGTTAGTTATATGTATGCCCTATAGGCTATTACTGTACATACGATGTATATTATAGTGGATGTTTGGACATATATATGGAGGACTTTCTTGCTCGATATGATAGTATGCTATCTAGTATGTTATCTGGTTGCACTTTATCTTAACATGTACACTTATTGTCTCTCTATTACATGTTGATAAAACCCTTAGGATGAGTACTTGACTACCAGGATTATGATGCAGATCATACTAGTGGGGATAGGGTAGTCGCCAAGTACATCTTTCAAATGTTCCTAGTCGTGGGAATATCGAGACAGGGCATCGATACTCCAGAGTAGATTAGCGTGTACGCTTCTCGACCCATGTGATGGGCGATGGATGATCCCACATCCATTGGTGTTTGACATCAGAGAAAGTATACGGGTGCTCAGTGGAGACTGGGTACACTGAACGGACTCGCCGAGAACTCCTAGATGGTATTATACCTATCGTCAGATAGCAGTTCTCTGGTAACAATGGTACAGGTTAGTCTGTAGACCCGAGATCGTCATAGAGTCTTGTTTGATTCTCACTGTGCTTTGATTTCCACCATACCACGGTCAAGAGATCATGCAAAATGGTGGTTTTTAGGTACAGTCCCGAGTTACATGGAGGCAATGAGCGATAGGAGTGGTTTCGTCTCTCCCGGTATTGGGAGTTAATGTTGCGCTATGCTCGATTGGCCATAACAGGAAATCCCTGACCAGGGTTGCTGAAATTTACTGGTAAGTGTTACCAGTAGTTTCTCGAACCGTTATGGACCTTGCATCGGCATGACTTATCAGGCTATTGGGGTCTGACGTTATACCACCCCTAGGCTGTGATATGCGACATATAAGACGAAGAGACCGGACTGTACGGTAGTGTTACTGAGTGGATTAGCAGGAGTACGAGCAGGCTTGTTTATTGATCTTCTGATCGCTCAATACCCGGGTGGCTGTTACGTTTAGCAGACCGCTTGCGGCTTGTGGGTGTTTGATATGATCATTACCTACTGCCGGCGTATTGACGAGTCTTTAGAGTCCTATACAGAGGTTTCCTGGCTCAAGCGAAACGAAGTAGGAGCGCATATGTGATATGTGCGGAACCAAGATTAATGCGTGTATGTGATACCGCATTCTATTCTCGTGATGTGTGACATGATTGGTTATATGTGATATAGCCGGGTTATCGGATCAAGTGTTGATTCGATAAGATGTTACATTTGATATTACTCGGTTATATGGGATGTAGCCGGATTCTTAAATCAAGTGTTGATTTGATAATTTAATGTATAATTATATATTTGATATATTACATTACATTAGCTCGTATTAGCTCACTTAAGATTTCTTTTCTCACATTTGATAAACTTTACATATATGTGATATATGTATTGTTTTCTATTTGCATACATCATATATATGTGATATATATTATGTATCATGCTAGGTTACACTTTCAACATGTATGAATGAGACTTTTACCATGCTAGGGTTTGATTTGTTTTAAGCAAATAAAACATTTGGATTTAGTCAAGGTTAAGTTTGGAGAAGCTTGTAGAACATTGACTAAGTCCACTTGTTTGTCTTGCTTAAGATAACCCAATCATTAACCTTGGACTATGGTTTATTCTCTACATGAGTTAGGCATGATACTAACTCACTCATGGTTGCAATTCTAACCGCACTCTCTCATGAGTTTCATTTCTTCTTCTTCTTCAACAAAAGAAAAAGCTTGCTAGGTTTTTTCCAAGTGAAGATTTAGTGTGAGAAAAATAAATCTAAAGTGAGCCCACTTCCTACTTCATCATCCTCTACTACTTGCCATTTAGTATATGGTGTTTGCTTCACTAATCTCACCATTAGTGAAGAGATAGCTTAGGTTAGTTTCTCCTCGACGTAGATCATGTTCGGCCTCAAAGACTTCGATGCAAGTATGTTCGTTTCTTCATGGGAGCCTCTCTAGAGTCCGAGAGTTCGTGATTGCAGCGAAGGGACTACTACACGGAGCTATTGAAGTGAAGGACCGGTCTACAAAGGTTGTATTTCTTGTTCACTTTATATGTAAAGCGTTTATATTATGTTTCGTCGGATTTTCTAGTATCGATTCTAGGGTTAGGGTTAGCTAGAACGGAAAAAATTTAAATATGGCATGGACGATGCCTCCCGAAAACTTGCTGCCGCGCTAGACAACCCAACAATAGTATCAGAGCCAGGCTAGAAAATTAGACGGATTTTGTTAAGATTACGAAACTGAAATACTCCGAAACACCCGACACGAAAACTTAGTTTCTGTCGAATTTAAAAGGTCTTCAAAAAAAATTTTAAACAACTGCAGAATGTTGTATGAGATATGACATGAACACAGAGAAAATTTGAGGGGGTTTTGTGCAAATTGGGCCGTCCATATGCATGGAAAATCCGGCCTCCTTGGTTTTTTAGTGGAGTCAGGGCTTCAAATTTTTTGTGTGTTCCAGTCTCTGGGTTTCAGGGTTTCAGGTGTTGTTTGTTTTTGCTAATTTTTCATGTGATGTTAACTTTCTGCAAAAGAAATTCGGAGTGTTTCGTAGTCGTAATTCTAACATCTATTCGGCTTATTTATACGATGTTAAAAACTTTGAACGGATATAAATAACCCAATTTTTCCCCGCTGGAAATTTTTCAAGAGTTGGATTTTTTCCGAGTTTAAAATTTTCAGAAAAACTTGCAAGCAATTCTGTGGACCCTCTAGAAGAACGAAACCCCAACTCGATTACGTGACCATCAGAACCGCCATCAAACCTTAGGGTTTGTGGTAGTTCAGCGGTGCTACATGTGAGGCATTGGTTGACCCTTCTACGGCTAGTTCATAGGAGTTGTGGCATGTTTCTAGGTACTTTTTGAACTCCGCTCAAGTGTTGAGCTTCACGGGAAATTTTGGGTGTTTGTTTATTCTATCAAAAAGTTTAATTTCGTCTAGCTATCTATGATTGTGATACAATATTTGGAATCCACATAATTGGTTATGAGATAACTAGTTTGAATTTTATAAATCTAGCAGTTTAGTCTTATTTGATCGGTTGCCACGGAATTTTGATGTGGATCAAAAGTCCGTCGCAATCACGTAGCGTATGCGGATACTCATCCGGTAACCTTACTAGAAAGCCAAGCCCCATAGCCACGACCAAGTGACTATAGGAGAACCCCGTCGCCAAAAGCATCCGTTCGGGTGCGCATGGCTGCGGTGTTCTGCCTTAGTGCACTTCGTCGACGGCATCGGGGGTGCAGCCATCTACTAAAGTTTCCGACAAGCATTCGATCAGGTTATCGAGAATCTTGTTGAATTACCCGACAGGTTATTGGAAAGTGTTTTCAATATCGAGACTAAAATGCGGGGTTTATAATTGTTAGGCAAGTGATTCTAAGGAATTCATTTGGTTAGGCATGAAATCCAAAGTATAAGATACATTGGGTTTATGATGTCTAAGGTGGTCGCGGATTCCAATTATTGTAGTTTTTCACTTTCTTTTCTGCGACCGTAAGTGTAATATGTGTTGTATCGCCAGTTTCGGTGCTATATGTCAACGATAATTGGGATGCGCATATTTACTTACGTTGATGACATGTGATGTTATGTGTTGCTGTGATATATTCTATTGGATCGTCGTGTTTTGAATAGCCGGGAGTTTTATATGAGATGAGGGTTTTTATTTTCATTCATATAAAATTCATTGTATATAATATTCTTTTATTGGGGAACTTCCGGGTTGAGGATGATGTCACCATTGATGTATATTATTTACTTTTCCGCATTAGGATAGACCCAAGGCGGGGAGCACAAGTAACCGGGTTCTAGGGTCCAGTGGGAGACCATCTCAAGAAGTTGAGAATGGGTCTCCTAACTCTAGAATTGGTAGGGTTGCTTACCGCTCTCGTAGGGGTCTAGGGATGTGGGTTTGGCTATTCATCACGACCGTGGAATCCGCGTTTTTACTGGCTTAAATAAAATACGGAATTCCTAGTATATCCAATATTTCATATGTGATTCTTCTGCTGCTGATATTCTGTGATGTGATCACTTGATATGTTCTGAGATGAATGCCTATATATTATATATATGAGATATAATTAATATTGTTGCTTTCGTTTCTTATATGATGCTTAGAAGCATAAAAGATGGGACTTCATTAATGAGATTAATGAAATAAAAGAAACCTAAAGATGTTGTAGAAACTTGTTTAAAAACTGGTAGCTCTAGTTCTTGCTTTGCATAGCGGTATTCCTTATAGAATATCCAGCACCTTATTCGATAAGGAAAGAGCCGAGATCCCTTCACCGGGAGTGATCTCTTTAGCAAAACTAGCAGATGCTACAAACTCGGTATGTCTTTTGATTGCTTTTATAGTTTTTGCTTTGCATAGTGGTATTTATGAAATATCCTGCACCTTATTCGATAAGGAAAGAGCCGAGATCCCTTCACCGAGAGTGACCTCTTTAGCAAAACTAGTAAAAGCCCCAAAAACACTCCTTTTAAAATTCACTCGATTCTACAACGATATCAAGTTCATTACGCTCATGGTTTTCTTATAAACCTACGTAGCCCTCTGTCATTTCAGATAAGTACTACTTAGTATTCGAGCTGCGGTAGTTTAGCCTTCGTCAAGGCGTAGTGTTCGGTAGCTAACTAGTGCTTATCTGCGGCATGAGATGCGATTGGATTAGGGTATTCGTACGGCGTAGTTTGGTCTCTATCAAGGGTCGTGCGGGTGGATCTAATTTAATCAAGAAATGAACGGGTTGAACTTGACTAGAGCCCTATGGGTAGTTTGGCCTCCGTCAAGGTCATAGGACGTTAGGGTTAAAAACCATTATCGGGAATTTCAAGTGTTGAAATTTGCAATGAGATTGCATACCTTCTATGAGATAGTTGGATCTCGATACCCACTGTGAGCAAGAGTTACTCCTGAGAGAGTTTTACACATCACAATTAGCCAATCAAGTAGGTGTTAACGGGGTTATGCCTCTAGGAAAACGAGGTTTATTTTAATTAGGTCCGTGCGAAAGCACGGGGAACCTCTCTCAAAGTACCGACACTGGCCTGGCCGAATGATTGGCGAACTTGTAGGGTGTAATTAATCCCAGCTAGTCTTACCTTTTAGGGTTTGAAGGAAGATTTGACTAAAATAGTGGGAGCCATCCTGATTAGATAAACTAATAACCAATCTAATCCTGCAAGAGCGCACGCAGAGTGTTTTTTTCCTCTCTCTCTCCTGGTAGCGACCATGTCACGTCTTAATCAAGATAATAATATGGATGCATTGACCGAACCTGCTTATTATACTGAGATAGGGAACATTGGTTTCGCTCTATCTTATAACTGTTATAAGACCGAGCAGGAAATAGGGGAATATCAGGATTCCCATGCCACCCAATTGAAGAAAAAGCATGTTGATGCATATTCTTCGGGTGTCCCTATTACCGAGAACTATTTCTCCGTATCTTCTACGTCCTAGGTATGAGATACCGGATTAGGATCCCACATATGTAAGAGTTACATGGGCTACAGAAAGGTAGAAAACTGAGAATGGGTGATATATCTCTAAGTGTTAGAGAATGGTGCAATTGTTGCAGCCAAATCTGTTGGCAGATATCACCTTGTATTAATACGTTGATACTGAACGAAAGTTATTACATACCGAACCTGATATACAACATTACATCGGTTTCTTTAATGAGTTAAAGAAAGATATAATTCTGCATTGTAGTATAATGTTGTGAACATTTTCCTGAATCAAGAGTTGATTCGATCAGGCACGTTATATAATAGCATATACATTCTAAATCAAACCACAGTTTAAAGTATACCGAACACACACAAAAGGAATAGTTCAGAAATGAACGAATCCTTCTTGTGGAATTGTAGACTAGGTCATATCAATGCGACACGACCAGCCAAGTAACATAAGGATGAATATGAGAATCTGTTCGAATTTTCATCTTATGCTACTTGCCAGTCTTGTCTCAAAGGTAATATGACCAATACTCCGTTTACTAGAAACAGAGAAAGAGTTAGTGAAATTTTGGGACAGATACATGATGATGTATTCGATCCTAAGTCTATAAATGCCAAGGTTAGTTCTTGGTACTTCATTACATTCATCGACTATCTCTCAAGATTCGGACATATGTTCCTGTTGAAACATGAGTCTGAAACTTTTGAGAAATTCAAAAAATATATGCTTGAAGTTGAGAACCACACGGGTGGAAGTATTAAAATCCTTCAATGTGATCGAGGAGGAGAATACTTGCGCATGGAGTTCCTGGAGTTTCTAAAAGGAGATTGTGATTCTCTCTCAGCTTACTCCTTCGAGTACACCACAGTTCAACGGTGTATCGGGGCGGAGGTATCGCACCTTATGAGATATGGCGCGCTTTATGATGAGTACTGATGAGTTACCTATTTCCTTTTGGGTGTTATGCACTTGAGAAGCTGCATACCTATTGAATGGGGTTCCATCCAAATCAGTGCCTACCACTACATATGAGATATGGAATGGGAAGAGACCATGTCTTAAACGAGTTAAGATATGAGGTTGTCCGGCCTATGCTGAAAATCAAAATCCGGACAAGCTCGAGGCAAGGTCAGTTCTGTATAAATTTGTTAGGATATCCCAAACATTTGCGAGGGGATATCTTCTACCACTCTGAGGAGCAAAAGGTGTTTTGTTTCTCATCATGCCACCTTTTTAGGAAAGGAATTTCTTGTGAAGAAATTAGTGGTCATGAGGTAGAACTGGAAGGAGTTCCGCTAGACAAACTAATAGCTGATGATTTAGTGGAACCAAAGGATTCAATAGTCCTCAACGAACCTCAGCCTCTCCGCGAATCCGGTAGGGTTCCTCATCCACTTGAGAGATACTACGGTCTTCTCGGTGATAGTGGGAGCAAGGATTGCATCATGATAGATGAAGGCCTAACTAGGTTCAGACAGGCCATCACGAGTGGGGACTCTGTGAAAAGGCTGGATGCTATGCGATCAAAGATGTAATCCTTGTACACCAACAAAGTATGACTTTGCATGTTGCACCTGAAGAGATAAAACCCATTGGGAGCAAATGGATCTTGAGAAGATTCTTGGTGTAGATGGAAAAGTTGAGACTTTCAAAGCTATGCTTAAGTCCATCAGGATCAGTGCGCGCATCGCGAAGATGGAACATCTGTTTTGATGTGACAGTCAAAGAGTTTGATTTCATCAAAATGGTAGATGAACCTTGTATATACAAGAAGGTATTAGAGAGTAAGGTTGTCTTCCATGTATTGTATGTAGATGACATACTCTTGATAGGAAATGGTTTCCTATGCTACACTCGGTCAAGCTCCTCTTATCATGGGGATTCTCAATAGAAAATTTGGATGATACCTACTACATCTTGTGGATTATGATCTATGGTGATAGATCTAAGTGGATGTTGGGAGTGTCCCAAATCTAGGTTAAATAACACCATACTAAAGGGGTTTAGTATGGAAGATTTTAAGCGTGGTGGTTTGCCCACTTACTCATAGATCACTCTCTCCAAAAAGATGCCTTCCAAGACTGATTTGGAGAGAGCTCGCGTGCAAGGGATATCCTATGCTTCGGCAGTAGGCTCTATCAAAGTATGCAATGTTATGTACCAGACCAGATGTAGATGACTCACTAGGTGTAGTGATAAGGAATCAATCGGATATTGGGAGAATCACTGGAAAGCTGTGGAGGACATTCTTAAGTACTTGAGAAGCACAAAAAGAAAGTTCTTGGTTCGATCTTCTAGAGTGATAAGGTCGACTGAGAGTCAGTCACAGGAATTATCTTTACCCTCAGTGCAGGGACGGTATGTTGGAAGAGTTCCAAGCTAGATACCGTGGCATACTAGACGATAAAGGCTGAATACATTGCTACCAATGATGCTGCCAATGTGGCTGTCTGGGCATTTCTTGTTCATGAGATGAACATGGTTCCTACCATTGAGCGTCCAATAACCGTTATTGTGACTACAATGGAGTTGTGGCTTTAGCCTAGGAACACCGGTCCCATCAGCGTTCCAGACATATTCTGAGGCAAGTATCACCTAATCAGGGAGATGGTTGATCTCCAAGGGATCGAGATTAGGAGAGTAGACACAAAGGATGACACAACGGATCCACTCACAAAGGCCTTACCCCTAGAGAGACTTCTATGGGATGGTTGAGTATGGGATACTACAACCACTGCTATATTGTTGGGTATTGGATACTACAACAGATGGCCTTAGTGCAAGTAGGAGATCGTTAGTTATATGTATGCCCTAGAGGCCATTACTGTACATGCAATGTATATTGTAGTGGATGCTTGGACATATATAGGGAGGACTTTCTTGCTCGATATGATAGTATGCTATCTGGTTACTCTTTATCTTAACATGTACTCTGATTGTCTCTATGTCACATGTTGATAAAGCCCTTAGGATGAGTACTTGATTACCAGGATTATGATGCAGATCATACTAGTGGGGACAGGGTAGTCACCAAGTACATCCTTCAAATGTTCCTAGTCGTGGGAGTATCGAGACAGGGCATCGATACTCCAGAGTAGATTAGCGTGTACGCTTCTCGACCCATGTGATGGGCGATGGATAATCCCACATCCATTGGTGTTTGACATCAGAGAAGGTATGCGGGTGCTCAGTGGAGACTGGGTACACTGAATGGACTCGCCGAGAACTCCTAGATGGTATTATACCTATCGTCGGATAGCAGTTCTCTGGTAACACTAGTACAGGTTAGTCTGTAGACCCGAGATCGTCATAAAGTCTTGTGTGATTCCCACTGTGCTTTGATTTCCACCATACCACGGTCAAGAGATCATGCAAAAAGTTGGTTTTTAGGTACAGTCCTGAGTCACATGGAGGCAATGAGCGATAGGAGGGGTTTTGTCTCTCCCGGTATTGGGAGTTAATGTTGCGCTATGCTCGATTGGCCATAACAGGAAATCCCTGGTCAGGGCTGCTGAGATTTACTGGTAAGTGTTACCAGTAGTTTCTTAAACCGTTATGGACCTTGCATCGGCATGACTTATCAGGCTATTGGGGTCTGACATTATACCACCCCCAGGCTGTGATATGCGACATATCAGATGAAGAGACTGGACTGTACGGTAGTTTTACTGAGTGGATTCGCAGGAGTATGAGCAGGCTTGCTTGTTGATCTTCTGATCGCTCAATACCCGGGTGGCCGTTACGTTTAGTAGACCGCTTGCGGCTTGTGGGTGTTTGATATGATCATCACCTACTGCCGGCGTATTGATGAGTCTTTAGAGTCCTACACAGAGGTTTCCTGGCTCAAGCGAAACGGAGTAGGAGCGCATATGTGATATGTGCGGGACCGAGATTAATGCGTGTATATAATACCGCATTCTATTCTCATGATGTGTGACATGATTGGTTATATGTGATTAGCCGGCTTAGCGGATCAAGTGTTGATTCGATAAGATATTACATTTGATATTAGTCGGTTATATATAATATAGCCGGATTATTAAATCAAGTGGTTATTTGATAATTTAATGTATAATTATATATTTGATATATTACATTACATTAACTAGTATTAGCTCACTTAAGATTGCTTTTTGATACATTTTACATATATGTGATATATGTATTGTTTTCTATTTGCATACATCATATATATGTGATATATATTATGTATCATGC
Source organism: Agapanthus africanus (assembly GCA_030015575.1). Taxonomy (NCBI): domain Eukaryota; kingdom Viridiplantae; phylum Streptophyta; class Magnoliopsida; order Asparagales; family Amaryllidaceae; genus Agapanthus; species Agapanthus africanus. The sequence goes on from JASDDO010000029.1 coordinate 363,686,964, forward strand.
TAGGTTACACTTGCAACATGTATGAATGAGAATTTTACCATGCTAGGGTTTTATTTGTTTTAATCAAATAAAACATTTGGATTTAGTCAAGGTTAAGCTTGGAGAAGCTTGTAGAACATTGACCAAGTCCACTTGTTTGTCTTACTTAAGATATTTCTTAACCCAATATTTCTTAACCCATGGTTGCAATTCTAACCTCACTCTCTCATGAGTTTCATTTCTACTTCTTCAACAAATGAAAAAGCTTGCTAGGTTTTTTCCAAGTGAAGATTTAGTGTGAGAAAAATAAATCTAAAGTGAGCCCACTTCCTACTCCATCATCCTCTATTACTTGTCATTTAGTATAGGGTGTTTGCTTCACTAATCTCACCATTAGTGAAGAGATAGCTTGGGTTAGTGTCTCCTCGACGTAGATCATGTTCGGCCTCGAAGACTTTGATGCAAGCATGTTCGTTTCTTCATGGAAGCCTCTCTAGAGTCCGGGAGTTCGTGATCGCAGCGAAAGGACTACTACGCAGAGCTATTGAAGTGAAGGACCGGTCTACAAAGGTTGTATTCCTTGTTCACTTTAGATGTAAAGTGTTTACATTATATTTCGTCAGATTTTCTAGTATCGATTCTAGGGTTAGCTAGAACGACAAAAATTTAAATATGGCATGAACGATGGCTCCCAAAAACTTGCTGTCGTGATAGAAAACCCAACATGTGTCACCTATGATAGTATAAAGGTGCTCACTGGAGTTAAGTATACTAAACGGACTCGCCGAGAACTTCTATATGGTATTATATCTATCGTCAGATGGAAGTTCTTAGGTGGCATGAGTACAAGTTAGTCCTTTGACCTAAAGTCATCATTTATCTCGTGTGAATTTCCACTGTACTTTGATTACTATCCTACCATGGCTCAAAGTAGTCATGCAAACAAGTTTTAGTTGGGTACATTCCCGAGCCACATGGAGGCAGTGGTCGATTGTCACGGATTCATCTCTCCTGGTATTAGGAGTCGATGTCACGTTGTGTTCAGTTGGCTATTATCATAAATCCGTGGCCACGGTGGATGAGATTTACTGATATTTGATCAGTAGTATCTCTATTGGTGATGAGCTTGACTCAGACACGACTTATCGGGTTAGTAAGGGTCTGACGTTATCCACCCCCTAGACCTGATATGCGATACTCTTTGATGAAGAGACCGGACTGTACGGAGATTGTCACATTCAGGCTCAGTAGAGTAAGGACATACTTGATTGTCGACCCCCTTTCTACAAGTACCTGCCATGGCTCAAAATAGTCGTGCAAACAGGTTTTAGTTGAGTACATTCCCGAGCCACATAGAGGTAGTGGTCGATTGTCAGGGATTCATCTCTCTTGGTATTAGGAGTCAATGTCGCACTGTGTTCAATTGGCTATCACCAGAAATCCGTGGCCACGGTAGATGATATTTACTGATAGTTGATCAGTAGTATCTTTGTTGGTGATGAGCTTGACTCAGACATGACTTATCGAGTTAGTAAGGGTCTGACGTTATCTATCCCTAGACTCGATATGCGATACTCTTTGATGAAGACATCAGACTGTACGGAGATTGTCGCATTCAGGCTCAGTAGAGTAAGGACATACTTGATTGTCGACCCCCCTTTCGACAAGTACCTGGATAGCCGTTACGAATAGCTAGTTCCGCTGACGTGCTTGTGGTTAAACCCACTGCCAACGTATTGTCGAGTCTTTAGAGTCCCACACAGAGGGTTTTCCCAGTTCAGGCGATAGATGTAGGAGCCGTACGTTGGTACGTGCAGGAGTCCAATTAAATACGTGTGCAGGATGCGCGGATTTTAATCGGGCGGTTAATGATACTAGCCGGCTTCGGATTGAGCCGGATTATTAAATCAGGATTTGATTTAATAATTTATATATGTATTTTGATACATATATTTTAGTATTATTGTTCACTATTCATTTTCTCTCTTTGGTGTTATCCGTATTTTTATACGGATACGCGTATTTGTAGCGATACATATACCTGGTGAAGTATCCGTATTTATACGGGAATGCTTCTAGAAGAAAGACACCTCTTATTTATTTTTTTATTTAGAAAAATAAAAGGAAATGAGGTGTAAAGTGAGGAGACAAGAAGCAGGGTTATGGACATGTAAGGAAGCATGGCTTGGGTTTTTATATTGTTAAAATGATTTGGATGCACTATTGCACCATGGTTGGATTATATAGTAGCCATTCTTTTCCACATGTGAGATTATGATTTTTCTTCTTCTTGAGTTGCTTCATGCTCCATGGTTGCAAGAGTTAGCAACCATCATCCTCACCTTTTCTACTTCTTTTTTCTCTTGCTCACTTGGGCTTGAGAAAAAGAGAGAAAAAGTTTAGTGATATATTCCTACATCACCGACCATCCATACCTAGCGTGTTTGGATCATCGGTTAGAGTCTTCTCCAGTTTCCCTCAGGTGAATCGTCGGCGATGGTGGTCGATTTTCTAGAGCGATCCCGGCGGCTACAAGCTTGGAGGGGTCTTCCATAATTGGGTGGACACGCGACAAAAGTTGTAGCAACCCTTACATTTCTAGTTAGCAAGTTTAGATTATTGAACCATATCTTGGGTTTTACGGGTGTTCGGTGCTCGCAAATTTTTTTTCGCTTCTGCCTCGGCCGCGGATTCCGCGGCACGGGCACCAAAATCCAACATAGAAGATATGCAATCACATTGTAAGTTCCAACACTTGAAGCTCCCGATATCGATTTTTACCCCCAAGCAGCTTATGACCTTGGAAGTGATGCTTCTATACGACGATTCAGTCAAACTATGGATGTCACATTAGTTTCTCCGTATAGAATTTGTGCAACATATATCAATCGATCTGGAGACTAGATCTATAAAGATAAATCTAGATGGTTTTTGGGATTGTCCCAATCCAATTACTCTGACACCATTCTAAAGGGTTTTAGAATGGACAACTCCTAGTGTGGTAGTGTACCCTCATGATACGGAGTCACCCTCTCTAAAGAGATGTCTTCCAGACTGATGAGGAGAGGAACTCGCAGGAATGACATTCCACGTGCTTCGGCAGGAGGATCAATCATGTGATGTCATGTACTAGACCAGATGTTGCTTATACATTTGCTATAATAAGCAGATAACAATCCAATCCTGGAGAAACAAAGGATAACAATGAAGAACATACAAGGATGTTCTTAGTGTATGCTAATAGCAACCTCCAACTGGAGGCAGTTACTGGTTCTAGCTTCCAAGGTGACATGGATGATAGAATGCCTGTCACAGGTTATAAGTTTACCCTCTTTCAAGGAGCAATATATTGGAAGGGTTCCAAGCGGGATACTGAGGAAGACATGAAGTTGATTGCTGAGTTCGACTCAGTAGATGATACACCCTAAGAAACTGTTTGGATAAATAAGTTCATTTTTTAACTTTGTCCCATCAGCTATCTGGACAGACTCTAAGGCAAGTATCACTTGATTCAGGAGATGGTTGATCTCCGCGAGATTAAGATAAAGAGAGAAGAAAAGGAGACATTGTAATGGATCCACTCACTGAGGTCGTTTCTCAAATACGTCTTGTGAAACTGCTATTAGAGAAGTTGGGTATGTGATACTGCAATAATTGGCCTTAAGTGCAAGTGGGGGATTGTTGGATATAGATGCCATGAAGGAAATTATTGTAATATTACAGGACCTATATGAATAAAACAATCTTTCTCAAGATGATAGTATACTATCTGGTTTGTCTTTATCATCATGTGTATATGTTTTACTTGCTATTACGTATCACTAATATATGTTGACAAAGTACATTTGATCTTTTCTTGACTATCAGGATTATAATAGGGATCATACTAGTGGGGTCTAGTATTCTATAAGAACATCCTTAAAAGCTCTTAGTTGTAGGAGTATCGAGACAGGGCATCGGTACTCCAGAGTAGACTAGTGTATACGTTTTTGACCTCGACCGGGGCGTTGGCTTGTCCCACAGCTATTAGTGTTTAACACTGAGATTGTGTACAGGTGCTCACTGAAGAATAGGTACACTGAGCGGACTCGCCGAGAACTCATAAATGATATTATACATATGTCAGATAGCAGTTCTCTAGTGACGATAGTACAGAGTAGTCTCTTGACCTGAGATCGCTATAGTGTCTTGTATGTGTTCCCACTATATTTTGATTACTATCCTACTACGGCTCTACTGAGTCGTGCAAATAGGTTTTAGTTGGGTATAATCCCGAAGCACATGGAGGCAGTGAGAGTTCAAGGGGATTCGTCTCTCCCGGTATAGGGAGTTGGTATCACGCTATATAGGACATGACTATAACCAAAAGTCCATAACCATGGCAGGTGAGATAAAATGATAAGTGTTGTCACTTTTATCTCTGTTGGTTATGAGTTCAATATCTGCATAACTTATTGGGTTATTGGGGGTCTGATAATTCCACCCCCAGACCCATTATGTGATACTCTATGACGGAGGGACCAGACTATATGGTATTAGTCTCTTATATGCTTTATCGGGTCCGGATGAGTTTGCTCGTCGACCTGCCTATATCTTGATCAATTCATCGGTAGTCGTTGCGTGCAGTTAATACCGCTGACGAGCTTGTGGGTTAACCCGTGAGGGGATTGAATCTGAAAGTGTTTCAGATTCAATCGGATATGATCATATTTAACCTACTGCCAGCATATTGACATATCTTTAGAGTCACGCAACGAAAGTGCCTATCCAGGCGAAATGATGATGTGGTGTGAGTATGGGGATACATACGTGAGTTCGATTAAATACGTGTATGCGATACACGTGATTTAATCAAAAATTGGATAATACCGGATGGTCTATTTAATAGCCGGATTATTAAGTTAAGTCCTGTCATGCCCCGCTTCCCGGTGTACGGCGAAGGGAACGCGACGAGGCCGCTACGTATTTACTCTGAGGTAAATACGCTAAACGTATCTAAGCAATATAAATAAAAATTGCACAAGAGACAAAGATAGTAGATATAACTGAACAACAACTTTATTTATTAACATTCTTTGTACAATGCATGGAAAAGTAAATACATCTGAATGAAAGCAATGCCTAAACAGTGGCATAACAGAAATGAAAAGTACTGAAATAAAAATGTGTACAATGAAGCTAGAGCTCTGGGTCATAAGCAAGCTGATCCAAGTCCTCGCTGGTAGGCTCGATCTCCTGAGTGTCCAGATTATCTGACAACATTCCAAAGAAGAAAGAGAAGGAATGTCACCAGCGAACAATCGCTCGGTAAGTCCCAAAAATAAGGGGGAAATAGAATAAACAGAGAGAGAAAGTATCTTTTAAAGTTGTATTATATGGTATTTAGTGTTAACGCTGCTGTTTGTAGTTTGGTACAGAAGGATGCCAGTGTATACGAGAGAAGTCTCAGTAGACCAGAGACTAAGGTGAACGGAATGTACAAGGAACCGTTATGCCACGATACAACAGCAACGGAATATAGGTTAGGTGTCTTAAATCTTGCAGTCTCGTGCCACTTCTAACACCTTCCGTACCAATCTACCCCTTAAACCCTGCGATGTATTGTTTGTATTGCAACTTGTATTGTCTTGTAATATAGATTGTATAATTGGATGGCTTGCTAAAACCATGATATCAGTAAATGGATATAACTGGAGAATCATGGATGTAACTGGAGAATCATGTAAATAGAAGTATATCCATGGTTCCTTTCGGTCAATATAGATTGAATAGATTAAATATATGGATTCATATTGAATTGTAGTTTGTAGATTGTACTTGAATCATATTCAAGTCAGATTATTTATAATGAGACTCAGTCTGAGTCAGAACAATTAGAAAGAGAAATTGAAGTCCTGAATTAGGTTTTGATGTTATCGGTAACCACTGCACATGGGCGGCAGGATTTGTGTCTTTTTCAAAGACGATTACCGTGTTGATAACACCGTTTGTTAAGTTTTCTACCTTAAAATAGGCAAGCACCTACTTCTCCGGCTCCCTGAGGCTCAAGAAATTGGTCCCGCTTAAACCTATATTTACTAGGGTCCTTAGGGTAATTTATAGAACTTGAGGGGGTTATATGTAAAAATACCTTTTGTATAATTTTCAAAATACACCCCAAGTATTTATTTATCGTCTTTAGAGTTATCATAGATGTAGATTTTATATTTGTGACATTTCTAGAGAAAATAACCTAATTTCATAATATAGGGTATTTAATTGTAATATTGAACTTGTATCGAATTCATGGTATTTTCATGTAAAATGATTCTTTTGACTTAGAAAAATTGGAATATTGATATTATAAAAAAATAGATATTTTGCTAATATATATATATATATATATATATATATAATTTTAATTTATTATTTTCTAGAAATCTCATTTTCTTAAGATATTTGTATTTTAAATCTCTCGAGACCGAATGCTCCTTATGGAGGTCTGCATCTCGCACTACTAAGCCCGAGGATGTGCGATAATCCGCATCATCCCGATCGGGTTTCCCAAATTGGGTTGTAGCGGAACTTTGCAAAGATTTGTGTAAAATACATAATCTTGTAGAAAACGGTTTTAATAGTAAATGATATTTATATGTAAAGTTTCATTTTTCCGCATTCTATATTCCCGAAAGGTATTGTGCTATGTTGCATATGAGTGTTGTGAGGAGGTAGGTCATTACCTCGTGATCTAATTAAAGATATAGCAAGATTAATGATGTTTTAAGATAGAAAGTAAACTACATGGTATTTTAGTGAAAAAGAGCGGTAAAAGTTACAAAAATAAATATTTTGCTATGAAAATTGTTCGACATATTTTGTTAATTATTAATAGTCAACATGTAAGAGTTTAGCATGGTTGTGTTAAGGAAAATTGAACTTTATAAAGAAAACCGAATCGAAAGTCGGATTTAACTCCACTTCCGTCGGGTTTTAGCTTTACAAGTTTTTAGAATGGAATATAGAAGAGGGAGGTGGGACTTACAGGTTTGTAGTATATATAAGAGGGAGAAGAAGACGTAGGAAGTGTCGGTGCGTCGTTTCGTCGCCGGGAGCTCCTAGGGTCATCGTCGGAAGATCGCCGGAGTTTTGCCCTCCGCTACTCCACTTGTACACAAAATTTCTATAGAGTTTTCTTAAGAGTTTGGACAGAATTGTGAGTGAGGGGGTGTGTTTAGGGGTAATATTTATAGGGTAAGGCTAGGGTTAGGGTGGGTGAAAGGTTGTGAAGAAAAAATGGTATGAAATTGTATTAAAAATTGGTTTAATTGGATTTTAAATCTCACTGTTAATGTACAGATGAAATAAAGTGTACAGGGGTTTCAGGAATTTCAAAAGACACAACTTTCGTGTTGGACAATCAGCAATCCGGCCGAGTCCGGCCAGCGGTGGTGGGCTGAGTCGGCTGAGTCGCCGGCCGATCCGGCCGAGTCCGGCCGGTTCTGGGGTGCCACGTGTCCCTCGTCGTCTTGTCTTCTCCCTGGACTATTTTGTTTTACATGTGTAGTGCGGTTTTACGGTTTTAGCACGTGTAGACTCTTGGAATTCTAAAAATATTAAAAGAAAACAATATTAAAAATAATGTGGTTGATGGGATTTGAACTCTGGTGCTTTGGTTCAGCGGTGCAAGGTCTTACCAATGAGCTACAAGCTCCTTCTTGCTATTAAAAAGCAAATCAAATTTATATGCTCAGGCAAAAGTACCCCTTTCTGTATTTTTGAAAAAATTGTACAGAAAGTTTAGGATTGTTACAGTTGACTTAATAACCATATATGTGATATGGTTTCTAGTATTGTATATACGATACACACACACTCGATATCTCACATTAGTATATGATATTAATGCATTATTATGTGTATATGATACATATATTCTCTCTTTAATGTATATGATACATAATTGGTATATGTATATAATACGTATACACTCTCTTTCATTATATTTATTTATGTATATCGATACATATTGTTAATGTATATGGATACATTACCCTCTCACTCTCTCTTTATGTTTTTATTTGTAATTGTTAAAAATATATATATTTTGTCATTTGTGACAAAATGGTACCATGTGAAGAGTGGACCCACCTCATACTCAACACTTGACAATATATAGAAGAGAGGGGGATGAGAGAGCAGTCTCAACATAATTCTTTTTAGAATTAGAGAAAAAGAAAAAAGAGAGAGGGAACCATAGCATCTTCTTCTTCCTCCTCCTTTTTCTTGTCTTTAAAATTTGTGAGTGAGGAAAAGAAAATTAAAGTGAGAAAAGGGAGTCTTTTTCTTTCACATCATCACTACCCATACTCGTAAGAAAAGAGATATGGGGAGTTTCTTCACTTATGAAGTGAAGATGGAGGTTTGGATGGGAGCTTTCACTGCGGATCATCTACGACGAAACGGTCGGCCACCACGTTCATCCGGGAGCTCACGGGTCTAGCTTGGGTCTTCCGATAGGAGATCAGACACGCTACAAAGGTTGTAGTCCCCAAACACCTCTCTTGAGTTTTCTTTCTTTTGCAATTAATAGTAAATATTTGATCTTGGTTATGGAATCGGTGCTTTGTCTTGACAATTTTTGAAAATTGATTGTTGTACGCTTCCGCTGGGTCTACAAGTGTTGCGACCCTTGCGTTGATTCTCTACATAACCAGCTGAGCTAATAGGCCTATAAGATACGAATTTAAGGGGTAAACAAGAATTAAGGATTCAAAAGTCGAGAGGTTAAATTCAAGGAATTGAGAGTGAAGTTCAAGATAAATTCAAGGAATAGGATGAGATTTAAAGGAATTTGAAATGTAAGGAATGTAAAAATTGTTGAATTTCATAATTCTTGTGATACATTGCTTATGACGTCCACGCTGAACTCACCTGCATGGGCCACCAATAAAACCCGTCACGCCCCGCATCCCGAAAGACGGTAACGACACATGATGAGGCCTGCAACGTATTTATTTCGATAAGGTCATTTTTCGGAATAAATACGATAAGCATAATATAAGCAGTGTAATAAGAATTAACAAGAGAATTAAAATTCAACATCAAGTTTATTTACATTCAACATTTATACAAAATTTAGACGGATATAAGATAACATAAAGTAAAGGTTCAAAGGAAATGCCTAAATAAGTGGCATACTTAAAAGAAAAATAAACTGCTGAAGGACTATTAATCGGTTTGTGTTTCAAGCTGAGCGTAATCCTCCTTACTCGGCTCGATCTCCTCAGTTCCTAGATCACCTGACAAACATCCAAAGGAAATAAGAGACATGGTGGAATGTCTTAGCGGACTAGCACTCGGTAAGTCCATAAAAAGGATATGAATACGATGTGATAAAGTGCATATAAGTAGAACATGAAATCTAAAGTAATAGTGGTCAATTAAAGTATCAATTAAACATGAGTATGTCTATGTGTAAGCATGGTTATTTTATTCTAATGTAGTTGTTTGTAATTTAAATACCGAAGGTATGCGTGTATATGAGAGTGATCAGTCAAACCTCACGAACCCACGACACATAGAAGTACAAGGCCCAGTCAAACCCCATAGGACAACGGCACATGATATGGCGATTTTTAGTGAACTCTTATGCCATGACATACATTCTTTACCAAACTACCCTTTATCCCCATGTATGTTAATTTATAGATTAAGTTTACAAGTCTTGCCCGAAATCCATGAATACCAAGAGAGAGTACAAAGCAAGTTCAAGTCGAGTCCAAGTATTCAAATCCAGTTCAAGTGTTCAAAGCAAGTCGTATTCATGGTTCAGGTCAAATCAAGTTAAGTTCGAGTTCGAGTTCAAGTCAAATTCGAGTTGAAGTCAAATTCAGATCGGGTTCGGGTTCGGGTTCAAGTCAAGTTTTGATACTATTTGATTTCCGTGAAGTTACAAATTATATTCAGGAAGTAAGCAAGTGGTTAACATCATTGTCTCAGGCTCCCCGAGGCCTAAAGAGAAGATGCCACTCACCTCAGCAACCTAAAAACCGATCAACTACTAATCTTAGAAATAAGGTTTTTATGTGAAAAGATGTCATTCATAAACTTAGTGGTATTTATATAATTATGCCATTAAATTCTCGAGGGGTTCTATGTAAAAGTATTCTTTTAAAAATCTCAAGAATATTTTTGGTAAAATATACTATTTAAAATATCGAGTTTGCTTTATAAAAACATACCTTGAAATTTTATGGTAGTTTAGTGACAAAACCATTTTGTAGAAGTTTAAGGTATTTTAGTGTAAATCTATCTTTTAAAACTTTGGGTATTTTAATAGAAAACCTAATTTGCGATGTTAGTGGTATTTTATAAAAATAACTTTTATAATTTCTTGTTTTAAACTAAATCTAAAAGATAATTTGTTTTCACCCCTTTTTTTAGTGTTATTTGTTTTTTTTTAATTCCGTATTTTTTCCTTTCAAGATCATGCTCTGTAAGGAGTAATGAATTTTACTCCACTAGACCCAAAATGTGTGATAATTCGCACCATCCGGAACAGAGTTCCCCTAATGAAGGTTGTAGAGGCGATTTCGCGAATGAAACAAAAGTATGTTAATTTCAATTTAAACTTCGATATATTTTAGCGAAAAAATCAACCGTTTTAGAAAAACGTTACAAGCATATGATCGTGCTATGATTTAAAAGTGTGCGTGTGGGGTAGGTTATTACCCCGTGTGCTATCAAACAATATGTTTAACAAATTCATATCAAAATATAAAGAAATTTAGAAGTTGCATGAAACGATAATTGTGTATACATTACTAAAGCCTTTTCATGATATAATTCTAAAAAGGTGTATGGTACATGTTAGAGTTATCTTTGATATGCGACGATTAGAATTATAGGCGGGTTATAATCTTAACAAATTTTCCTTTTTCAATTGACAAGTTTATGCGGTGAAAAGGTATAAAAACCTGAGATGGCTTTAATATCGATGAGTATAACTTGAGACGACAACATGGAAAAAGAACAGATTAGAAGGGGGAAGAGAAAAGAAGGAATGGGGAGACTTGCTCATTTGTTGATGCGAAGGAAGGAGAAAGAAGCAACCTTGAGATTGACGACGCACGGAACGAGCTTGAGGGAACTTGACTTCTCTTGATAGACTTGACTTGTAGGATTTTTGAGAGAATAATGTTTAAGAGTAATTTTCAGAAAATCTAAGAGGGGGAGGAAGGTAGGACGGCCTAGATTATATAGGAGGAGGAATAGGGTAGGGTGAATTAAAAAGAGACTTAAAAATGCAATTAAAAGAGAGTTAAATGGAAAGTTCAAGGGTTTGGAATGTTTCAGAATTGAATTGGGAGTTTCGGTAGGTAATAAGGAAAAGAAGGAAGTCAAAGGGACGCGCACACACGGGAGGAGCCCGCGTGCAAGTGGGTCCGCCTAGACCCGCCCATTGGACGACCAGGTCAGCTCCAACTTGGAGTATGTCCTCGGTTCTCGTGTCCAGGGTTCGGGTCAACGTATCAAGTCCAAACTCGTATATCTTTTCGTCTATAAATTCTCATAACTCCGTGCATCACCTGTGAAAGTTTCAGGATTCTAAAAACGTCAAAAAGAAATTAATTAAAATAATTAGGGATGCAAGAATTCGAACACATGGACTATGGAACAGCATGGTAAAAGCTTAACCAATGAGTTATAAGTTGTTTATTGCACTTATTTAACAAGAATTACTTATAACTCCTAATCAGAATAGAAATACACTCTTTTATTAATATTGGATAAATAAAAATGTACAGAGATTTTGGGGTCGTTACACTTAAATAAATGAGTTTCATTTTAAGAAAACTTTACAACAAGAGTTTTCTGTTTTGGCTTCAATCAGCCATCAACAGGCCCAAAACAGACCTCTCGGCTGCTTTGGGACCCCCTCTCGGTACCTCAGGAGGCCATAACAAGGCTCCCCCTATAACAAAGGTTTCATGTTTCATGTACAGGGTGTGGACCCCACCTAGGGTATCCCACCTACACTTCAAATGACGTGGTGTGGACCCCACCTATGGTGTCCCACCTACACTTCAAATAAAGTGTTACATATGATTAAAATGAAGTGTCACCCTCCGTTTCAAATGAGGTGATATTTATATTTCAAATGAAATGTTGAGAACCCCACCTAGGGAGTTCTACCTACACTTCAAAGGAAATGATGTGGCCCCCACATAAGGCAGTGCCAATCAACTTTTACCAAGTTGACACTAAAATATCCCCAAGTGTTTTCTATTCAACTCTTAAATGAGACCTCTATGTAATGTTATATTCTTTTGCAAATATCAATGTATTTACGTTCAAATTATATACAAACTTGAACAAAATGAATAAAATACACATTTTTTGTTTGACTTATACTTGGTATTTACTTTATTAATATATACACGAATTCTCACACTATAATGATGTGATTTGAAATGTGCTAGTATGTTATCCCGTCCAGGTATGTCCTGTGACAATAGGGTGTAATTAACGGTACGTGTTTGCACTGCCGGAAATCTCGAACTCATGGCCTTTTGGTTAACTCTTGAAACACTAAAAATAACTTGTTTTTTTTAAACTCGGCTTTGTTTCAACGTTTAAATGCTGAAGGTCCCAAAAAGGGTAAACACCCGGGGCTACCTCTAGACCAATCTAAATATTGGGTATTACCAACCGGCCGAAAGACTGACTTATACTCAAAACATCGTTCCCAAAGCCCAACAGTGGCAGGGAGGGCCGATGTATGGTTAGGACATATACAAAAAACCATACTCTGACAATATGACCAACTCTACGAATACCCGAAGGGTTTTAAGATACTTGAATTCACTTTATTATCGAGGGAAAATAATCAATCGAATGATGAGCATATATCTCAGTTCACATTGCAATGCCGAGAGATAAGTAATATCGGGGTGCTTAAGCTCAAACTCTTCGGTGGCTCACTTACTGGATTTTCTTTCGAATGATTCAAGAAACTTTCACCTGGATCCAACCAGACCATCCCGACGATGGAATACTGTTTCATCTTCGGTTCAAAACTGTGGCCACCGAAGTGACTACAGTTGATCTCTTGAGGATCAACTAGAAATACGGTGAGAATGTTCAGAAGTTCGTTGGCCGTTTTCTCGTGGCTAAGCATAGGTGCAAGACTATGCTTAATGAAAGTGGGTATGCGGTCATGGCTCAAAGAAACCTGCTCTTTAAACTGCGAAAACATTTCGTTGGGGAAACGTTCCCTGACTTGGTATCACTCATGTAGCTGGTGTCCAAGTATGGATACTTAATTTATGGGTACTTAATTCGAGAAGAGGATTCCAAAAAGGTTCTTCCCGCAATTCTGGATTCATGAACAAATTCAGTGTTATTATCACCGAAATTGATGAAAAGTCTTTTGATGAGGACGAAGTAAGGCTAACGTTGCCAAACTCATACCCGACAAGCATTACATGTGCAAATGAACCGAAAGTGATGGAGGGTAGGATCTCCTTCAGATGTTGTCCTCCGTCGATCTGTAACGAGTGTTGTTGAACGGTTGAGATTTGAGATGAAGGTTGTCTCCTAGAGTGTGTGGATCTTAATAGGCTGAGTTTGAGGTGGAAGCCGAGCTACCTACAAGTAAGTCCCGGGGTGGGTGACCACCATAGGACCCTCCGATGATCAAGTTAGAGCCGAGGAATATTGGCAGAGTAGTGGCCTATTGGAGTTAAATTGCGTTACCTGGGTTGTCTGAAAGAGGGGTTTTTATAGTGGTCGCATGGAGGGAGAAGGCGCGAGATCTTCGCCGTCAGTTACGCCCCTGACGTTACGCCTGCGTGAATGATAGGATCCCTCCATTAATGATGGGATCCACTCATTAATAGGGGATGCGCCAGCGTGGGACGCGGGGCGTGGGGCGGCGGATATCTCACCTTGGTGAGATACGCGGAGTCATTGCGGAGGCGCTTGGACTCCGCGCTCTCGATTGATCGGGAGAGCTGAGGAGGCTTATCTCGGCGGATGGCTCAGAGAAGAGTCGGAAGGACGAAGAAGCTCAGCTCTGTAATAGCTCAGAGGCGAGCAAAAAGAGGAGGGGTGCAAGTTCGGCCACCAGATTGCTTGTGGGCAAGAAGTGGAGTGCCCATACTGATTTTACCTCGATATCCCCCAGGAGTCTAGTGGGTTGTCGCGGTGTTGGCTATAGTGCCCTCAAGTCAATTAGTGAATCGCAGGCACAAGATTGCGAAGATTGATGGAAGACCTATAAGGATAGAACAGTCTTACTCAAGATGATAGTATGCTATCTGGTTTGTCTTTATCATCATGTACATGATTTATATGGTATTACAGATCACTATTACATGTTGATAGAGCCCATAAGATTCTTGCTTGATTACCAGCATTATGATGACGATCAAGTTGGGTCGTCTATAAGCACATCCTTAAATGTGCCTAGTCGTGTGAGTTTCGAGACTGGGCATCGATACTCCAGAGTAGACTGGTGTATACTGATCGAGACCCCGACGAGGGACGGTGGCTAGGTCTCACAAGCCATTGGTGTTAGTTTGTTCACCTAAGATAGTATACGGGTGCTCATTAGGTTATCAGTACACTAGACGGACTCACCGAAAACCTGCTAATTCGTACTATACCTATTGTCAGATAGCAGTTCCCAGGTGACATGTGTACAGGTTAGTCTGTCGACATGAGATCGTCTTTTGTCTCGTATGAGTTTCCACTGTGCTTTTATTACTACCCTACCATGGCTCAAAGGAGTCGTGCAAACAGGTTTTAGTTGGGTACAGTCCCGAGACACATGGAGGCAGTGAGCGGATCGTCGAGGATTCGTCTCTCCCGGTATTGGAGATTGATGTCGCGCAGTGCACGGGTGGCCATCACCAGAAATCATTGGCCAAGGTAGTCCAGAATTACTGATTTGGATCAGTAGTTTCTCAGTTGGTGATGGGCTTCATACCGACACGAAATATCGCGTTATTAGGGGTCTGACTTTATCCACCCCCTAGACTCAATATGCGATACTCTTAGACGAACAAATCAGACTGTATGGATATTTTCACGGACAGGCTCAGTAGGGGTTCAGATGAGTTTGCTCGGCAGCCTCCCTTTCGCTCAATACCTGAGTAGCTGTTATGTACAACTAGTGCCGCTGACATGCTTGTGGTTAAACCCACTTCCTGTGTATTGACGAGTCTTTAGAGTCCCACAAAGAGGGTTTTCCTGCTTCGGGCGAAACGATGTAGATGCCGTATGGGTTTACGGCAGGGATCGATCATATTCGTGCACTTGTGCACGTATTAGGATTTGGACGGATAATACTAGTTGTTTTGGTTTAAGCCGGATTCTAGTATTATATTGTTGGATTATTTTCATCTCATTGTATTCGAATTTTTCAGAATACGGATACGGGTATGTATATACGGATGAAGGGTATTCTTGTAATTTGTTATAAGGTGCTTCTAGAAGATACCACATCATTTAGTTTTAACCATTTAGGATTAAATGGTTAATGAGGTGTTGAGGATGAGGTGTTTGTTGCATTTATTGTGGCATACTTTGTAGTGACTCATGGTTACTATTCTAGCATGCTTAGTTTTTTTTTGTTGTGAGATATTTTGGAGACATGAGATATTTTCTATACTTGAGATATTTTCTTGTCTTAAGATATTTATTGGAGGCTTCATTATTTCTCACAACACAACACACACAAAAGGACTTAGCCATTTTTCTTGAGTTGCCTCACACTCTCATCCTCAAGCTTCTTCTTCTAGCTCCACCCTTCAAGTCTCATGTGTTGAGAAAGCTAGGGTGTTTGGAGACAAATTAATCCATCACTACACTCTACATCCTCTAGGCTATCTAGTTTAGCGATCTAGGTACCCTAGTTACCTCGGCTATTGAGGCAGGAGCTCGGAATATAAATCCTCAGGTGGATCATCTTCGATGGAGAGAGACTGGAGACCAAGCTTGTTCATGGTGGCCTCTTAGAGCTTATGATGATGGTTAAAGACCGAAGGACACGGATCAATTCGGTATAACCATTCTTAACTCACTTTAAGTTTTCTAGCTTTAGGGTTTATACTCAATCCATATTTGGGGTTGTTCTAGCGCCAGTTTAAAAAAAATTGTTCCGCATTCGGCCACGGTTTGATGGCCAGGGCGCTTGCATAATCCAACATGGTATCAGAGCCAGCCCATTAACCCCTTACTAGCAGTTTTAAACGATGTTAACGTAATGAAACCGAAACAATTCCGAAGCAATACAGAAAATATTCCAGTTTCTGATGAATTTTTCTAGTCTTCGAAAAAAATTTTAAACAATTGCAGAAGGCTATTTATGTAGTAACTAGAACACATACAAAACACGAGCCCTAAATGCCAAAATTTGGTCGGCGAGATCAAGCATATAACCGGCCTGGCCGGTCCTTCTTTGGACTTGGGACTTGAATTTTTTGTGTGTCCTGGTCTCTGAAATATTGGTTTTTGAGTATTGTTTGATTTTGACCAGGTTAGATATTATGTTATCTTTTGTTTGGGGACAATCCGGGGTATTTCGAAGTCGCTATTTTTAACACTGTTGTTTCCCCAACAAAAGAGCAAAGCTCTGTTTAAAAATTAATGAGGCGGCGCCTTACGTGCTTCCCATGAGAGCGCCAGCGCCAAGACCAATCTAATAAGAATTAATCTTATGGTGGCACCTCACGTGCTCTTCATGCGAGCGCTAGCGCCAAGACCAATCTGATAGAAATTAATCCTATGGTGGCGCCTCACGTGCTCCTCACATGGGCGCCAATATGTAAAGCATATGAATACCCATTATAAGAATTAAAACCTTGAATAGCGCCCACGTGCACAACACGTGTACGCCAGCGCCCAGGTAGAATTAAATTCTACTCTCTATTAAACAGAGTCGTTGGATTAAAGATCCAACAGAGATGATAAATCATCAAAAATATAGAATTAAATTCTGTCGAGAGAAAATATCCCCCAAATTGGATTATAGAATAAAATTCTAGTTTGGGATATATTCCCTCAATCTTTCTAAAACAAGAAATATTGCCCTCTGTAAAACAGAGAACCGGTGGATTAAAAATCTAACGGTGATTAAAAAATCACCGTTTTACAGAATAAATTCTATGCAAGGGAAAATATTTTCCCAATCTTGTTAGAAACAAGAAAATATGTTCTGTAAAACAGAAATCCTTGGATCAAAGATCCAATGGTGAGTAAAAATCCCTAAATCAATTAGAATCTCTTAATGAGAGATTTCTTCAGAGTCAATTAATAAATTGCCTCTACTATATAAAGGACCCAAAACTTCAAGTCGTAAAAAGAGGAAAAAAAAACCCATAAGCTTCTAGAAAACCAAAGCAGAAAGCTTCAAAAGAGAACAAAGAAGAAGATCTCCCTCCTCAAAAAAACTCTAGGTAAATAAAAAGAATAGAGAACAAAACATCTCGTTTACAGATCTAAGGGTTTAACCCTTTTTAAAAAAAGAACTTAGTTCTTACTCTGGATCTGAGATCCACAAGACAAGTTTCCATAAGTTGAGAATTTAATTCTCATCGGGAAGAACTTGTTCTTGAGAATCAAAGATTCAGAAAAGAACTAGAAATCGAATTCCTCAAAACAAAGCATATAAGGAAAAACCTAGCGCCCAGCGCCTCACGTGTCCCTCATGTGGGCACCACAGAAGAAAAGAGTGCTTAGCACTCATTGGGCAGCGCCTAGCGCCTAGTGCCCAGCGCCTCACGTGTCCCTCACGTGGGCGCCACCGAAGAAATGAGTGCTTAACACTCATTGGGCAGCGCCCAGGGCCTCACATGTCCCTCACATGGGCGCCATAGAAGAAAAGAGTGCTTAGCACTCATTAGGCAGCGCCCGGCGCATAGCGCCTCACGCGCTTCCCACGTGGAACGCCATAAAGAGCACCTAGAACTCCATATAAAGACAAAAGAAGTAAAGTGATTTACACTTATTGGGCAATTCCTCATGACTGAAAGCTTCACATGATCATATGTGGGCGTCAGAACTTATATAAGTGCTCAGCATTGTTTACATAAAAGGGGGACTGATTAAACAGAGCCCAAACAAGTGCTTAGCACTTTTCAACAAAAAAAAGACCACTGAGCAGGTCAAGCCCAAAAGTGGCTAGGCCCTTTGAGGAAAGAACCTTCTTGATTCAAATCAACCAAGCTCATATACTCATGATTGCCCAAACTAATCTCAGTCTCACATATGAAATTTGAACTTTCAATTGATGATATCCAAATGATATTCATCCCATATCTCTTAAGGTAATCTTAGTCTCAAAATATGACTAACGGTTCCTAGGGCCTCCACAGCAGCCCTCCTTTTTCCTCAAATACGGGATTTGGTTTAAGGGTACATCTCTCTACACCTCTAATATACGTCGTTTTAATTCTTCGACGTCTTCAGAGAGGTGGCGGGTCCCGACAATCAACAATTCTTCAGTGCATTCCCAAACCGTTCAAACCGACGTGCACACCTCAAATCAGACCGCACCCCATACTGGGTGCATTCTATATTATCCTTGTTCATTCCGTCATGTAAAAAATACACGTGCACGCAAGATGAACATAATGGACTGCTACGTCCTTAAACTGGCAATAGACCACTACGTCCTTAAACTGGCAAAGGACCGAGAAGTCCCTAAACTAATATTCACTTCCAAAATGGCGATAATGGACCAAAACGTCCTTAAACTAATATTCGCTTCCAAAACGACGATAATGGACCGAAATGTCCCTACACTAACATTCGCCTCCAAAATGGCGATAATGGACCGAAATGTCCTTAAACTAAAATAATAGAGCCCAAACGCTCTTTTGTTGGATCCTGAAATAAAAATGATCCTGAAACCTCGTTAAGTGGATCTTAGCCTTAAATTGGACTACTGTATCCTTAACAAAAACAAATCGAGCCCCCCAAATGCTCACATACATTTAAGTCGATCTTAATCTCAAAATAGATTAACGATCCTTAAATAAAAAAAAACCCAAATCTAAGTAATACGGATTTGGACTAATCCATGCCATGCGGGCGACGACATAAATTAGTCTCCGTATACAATCCACGGGTAACCTAAACCAAAAATAAAACAAACACACATGACACGAAGTGAACTTCTGGAGTAGGAGAAAGTGGTTGTCACGATGCGGTAACGTAATTAACTGCAGGGGCTTGCGCCTGCAAGGAAGAGCAGCCCTACAATCAAAAAACCCTCGCAAATGAGGAGGAATCTGATGAAATCTGCTACAACGGTTACATCCATCCAAACCTCCGATATACGTATCTTCGAAGAGGTGGACGGATAAATCCAAATAGCATCTGCCCTCAAAATTCATGCCAGACGTCCTAACGTCCCAGTCGCGTCTTTCGGCGGTGAACAGATTCTGGCACGCCCGGTGGGACATTTTCCTCTTTCCACTCCACATTTAGTGTATCGTGTTTCGCGAACAAAAATCACGGTTTGCTATGGTTGCCCTTAGATTCGAGGTACTAAGATTTGGTGTCTTGCTCCTGTGCAGAAGAAGAAGGAAAAAGGTCAATGGCTTCCCGCTACACAGACTGCAACAGCAACTCCCGCTCCTGTTAGGAATAGTATGCCCTAGAGGCCATTATTGTTCATATAGTGGATGCTTGGACATAAATAGGATTTTCTTACTCGACATGATAGTATGCTATCAGGTTACCTTTATCTTAACATGTAGACTGGTATTTATACGGTATGTCTCTTACATGTTAATAAAGCCCTTAGGATATGTACTTGACTACCAGGACTATGATGAGATCATACTAGTGGGGCCAGGGTGGTCCAAAAGTATATCCTTTAATCAGTTCTTAGTCGTGGGAATATCGAGACTAGGACATCGATATTCCAGAGTAGAATAGTGTGTACGTTTCTTGTCCCTTAGAGGGCGATGGTTGATCCTACAACCATTGGTATATGACATCAAAGATTGTACACAGGTGCTCATTAGAGAATGGGTACACCGAACAGGACTCGCCGAGGACTCCTATGTGGTAGTATACCTATCGTCAGATAGCAGTCCTCTGGTGACACTGGTACAGGTTAGTTTGTAGACCCGAGATCGTCATAGAGTTTTATGTGGCTCCCACTGTGCTTTGATTTCCTCCCTACCACGGCTCAAAGGAGTCGTGGAAACAGGTGGATTTTGGGTCCAGTCCCGAGTCACATGGAGGCAATGAGCGATAGGAGGGGTTTCGTCTCTCCCGGTATTGGGGGTTGATATTGCGCTATACTCGGTTGGCTATAACTAGAAGTCCCTGGCCAGGGCTGCTGCTGAGATTTACTGATAAGAGTTATCAGTAGTTTCTCAGACCGTTATAGGCCAGACATCAGCATGACTTATCACGTTACTGGGGTCTGACGTTTACCACCCCTAGACATGATATGCGGTATATCAGATAAAGAGACCGGACTGTACGGTAGTGTTACTGATAGGCTTCATGAAGACTATGGACAAGCTTGCTTGTTGATCTTCATATCGCTCAATACCCGGATAGCCGTTACATCCAGCTAGTACCGCTGACGGCTTGTGGGTGACTGATGTGATAATCACCTACTGCTGGCGTATTGACGAGTGGTTAGAGTCCCACATAGAAGTTCCCTAGTTCAAGCGAAACGAAGTAGGACACATATGTGATATGTGTGTAGGCCTGATGAAATACGTGTATGTGATACCGTATTGTAATCTGGCAGTTATCTGTTATCAGTTAGGTTATATATGATATAACCAGATTATCAAATCAAGTGTTGATTTGATAATGTGATATACAGATAAATGATATTAGACGGCCGTATGTGATATAACCAGATTATTAAATCAAGTGTTGATTTAATAATGTGATATATATTATATATGATATAATTATATCTTAACTAATATCATTAGCTCACTAATTATTCTTCATAATATATATATATATATATGATATATATATATGTATATAATGAAGCATGGCTAGAATTTCTATTTTTGAGAAAAATAGAAATGAGGTGGAAAATGATAGCATGGTTGCAAGCATGGGATTTATATTTGTTTATTCATCTTGACTCACTATTCAAGCATGGTTGCAATTTTATATTGCAAAATTCCATGCTTGAATGAGTGGGGGTCAAGTGTTACCATTCATTCTAAGCTCATTCTCAACACTTAGCCATTTTTTCTTGAGTTTCTCCCATGGTTGCTCTCTAGTTTCTTCTTCTTCCTCAATTTCTATAGTTCAAGCTTCAACCCTCACATGTGATGTGAACCATGAATCTTGAACACAAACTTGTCAGATTTTAACATCCCCTACTTCACCATCCTACACTTGACTAGCGATCAAGTGTTGCGTGTTTACTACGCTAAAAGGTTTAGTGTAGAGATAGCTTGAGTTGGAAGGACTTCGCGTAGATTATCTTCGGCACGAAGGTCATCGGAGGAAGTTCGTCCAAAGCCTCAAGTGGAGCCTAGTGGAGTCGCGGGACTACTAAATGGAGCATGTGAAGTGAAGGACTCGATCTACATTGGTATAACCTCCTTCCCTTCTTGATGTTTTATAGAAAATCCTAATATTCTAGCAAAGATCTTGTATAGTCTAACTTAGCACCTAATAAAATTAAAATTTGGCATGCTTGATGCTACTAAAACCTCATGGTGGTGCTAGGGTCGACTTTCAGCTCCGCCCCAACTGGGGGAGTGACTTACGGGCCCAATGCGGTCTCCATCTTTTCAATGCCGGTGGGGCAGGTAACTCAAGCCACCACTGGATTGTTCTTCGGGACCATGCTCCCGCCAATGAGTTTTAGCGCCCCAGTGCCACCACAGGAAGGTCCAAAGAAGTCGGTCTTCGATCGACTTGCAACCGCCATGGCCCCTCTCAACGGGTCGTCCAAGTCTTCCACCTCAGTCTTCAACAGGCTGAGTTGAAGCCCAAGTAAGCCCGCAAAGAGGCTCGCGACACCTGAAGGGGCTATCCCAAAATGGATAGTCATTCCAACTCCTCCGGCAGATGAAGTCGTCAAAGGTGCTTCACCTACAAAAAGATCGGTCTTCGACAGATTGGTCGTTCCAACTCCAGGTGCAGGTGAGGTCGTCAAAAGTGCTTCCCTTACCAGAAAATCGGCCTTCGAAAGATTGGTCGTTCCCTCTCAACGGACGTCAATTTCCGACAGGCTGACACCAACAGTAGCCCTCATCAAAGCTGGGGGAATAACGGAGCCGCTTTCACAACTGAGGTGGTCCCATCTGCAAGACACACTCGACGTCTCCACTGGCGCCGGGTGAGAAGAGCTGGGGGCAACTCCCCCTCTGGACTCACTCCACAAGCTCCAATGGTGGAAGTTGACGTTGTTGTTCCAAACGGGAACAGCTTTGAACCGCTTAAGAGGGTGCGAAAGAACTCCCCAACCACGGTGTTGAAGAAATTTTCACTTCCTGCTGAAAACATGACGCGAACAAAGCCGGAGCAGCCCCCTCAGCGGCTGTCCTCCCAAATCCACAGGGTCTGGCGGAAAGTCCAGGACTCAGTGATCAACAATGACCACTTTCGTCAACCGGAGAAAATGAAGATTCGACAAGAGGAAAGTCATCCCTCCACCATACAGCGAGGGACTTCTTTCATACAGGTGCCTGTTATAACGGCTCCTTTAACCTCGACCTCCCACAAAAGGAGGAGGCCAGAGAAAATCTCATTGCCTGCGGCAAATTCCAAAGGCGCTGGACCCAAACGCCCCAAGTCTGGGGTATGGTTGTACACACGGTCTACATGGCTTCCGGGAAAGAGGAAAGCCGTACTTCCATGGATCATCGACCGCAAACTCGGTCGTTGACAAAAGCTCAGGAGCAGCAACAAAAGCTCCAGGAGATGCTGACGAAAATGGCAGCACTCACCGGGCAGAAAGAAAGCCCGGAAGCGGCGTCTGAATAGCGCCAGGAGCAGGAGACCGATACAGAGTTCCTGCGAAGGGTGCTGGAAAGAAAGGATAAGGAGACCGCGGAACAGGCTGCTAATATAAAACAGATGGCGCTTTTGTTCCAAGATATGGTTGGAATGATGATCTGGCCAGAACCTCCAGCTGAAGACCCGCCGATAATCATCGAGGACGACAGAGGAGAAACATCAAACCCTCTTCCAGCTTTATCAACAGCCAGGGAGAAAACGATCTTCAAGGCTGCCCTTGATGATTACATAGCTCAAAAAATTCGAGCTCATCAAGCGAGTGAAATGGCTGGCCAAGTCGTCAGAACTAAGCGACTGTATCCGGATTGGTACGATCAAATCAAATACCCACCGGGATATATGATCCCCAAATTCCATGTGTACAAGGGGACAGGCAATCCTCATCAGCACGTGGCTCAGTTCAGAGCTTTGTGCGGCAATACTGGAGGCGACGATAAATTGCTGCTTCGCCGGTTCGTTGGCAGCCCGTCAGAAACAGCATTCGAATGGTATTCGAAGCTCCCAAATGACTCCGTCAAAACATTCACAGAAATGGAATTGCTTGTCACACAGCGGTTCGCCAGCACAAGCGAGCGCACCCCGATCACAGCATTAATCAATGCCAGGGTAAAGCCAGGAGAGACCTGGGTTCAATACGCGATCCGGTGGCGGAACCTATGGTCAAAATGCGAACAGCGCATCGAAGAATCTCCTGCTGTGGGCATGTTCATCGGGACCCTTGATCCTTAAGCGACCGTGTCCTAGATCATGACGTTCTTTAAGCCGACCACCTTCCAAGCTCTAATCGACAAGCTGGCCCAAATGGACCAGATGGGCCACGGGCTTTCCTCTTCAAAAATGGACCCTCGGAATGCAAAGGGTAAAGGGAAAGCGGCCTTCGTTGCCAACACTCAACAACCGAGTGACTCAAAACTGGTTACTCGCCAAAACAACGCGCGCCCGCGCCAATCCCTCGAAGAGAAGTTAGGACGTGCTTACGCGTTTCCCCGTAATAAAACGAGGAGATTGTTCGAACTGGCAGTGCGCAACAAACTCATCACTCTGCCAGACCCAAAACATCCACCACAGCTCGGTGACGTCAACAACCCCAACTACTGCTCCTATCATAGAATGGTGAGCCACCCAATTGAAGATTGCTACGTCTTCAAAAATTGGATCGAGGACTAGTATCAACGGGGGAAATCTGTGCTTTCTGAGAACTGGAAGGTGAGCCCGCCATAGAAGCATGCTCCTAAAAAGGTGGATACGCCGAGGGCATCATGCTCGCTCATGAAAGAAGTTCCGTGGGAAGTCGTCCTTTCAGCGAAAACTAAAAGAATGTTGAAGGATCTCCAGGCATGTCCGACGATCAGGTGGAAAAGCCCGCTGGAGTCCGAGATCATTGAATGGATGCTAAAACCGCGCCCCGTACCAAAAACTGTAGACAAAGGGCAAAATACCAAAGTCGAGCCTTCAAAGTCTTCAAAGAAAAAGAAGAAGACCAAGAATCCGGTGCAACCTGCCAAGAATGATGACAAACGCACAGACTTACAAAGGTATATTGACGCGCTGGAGGAGTACAACCAGAAGGCACGGACACCGGTCACCCTCGAAGAGTTCCTCAAGCATATTCTTGAGAACGAACATCGTGACAATGATGAGGAAAACAACCTATCAGAAACCGAAGAATATGTAGCAAGTTGCGACATGGTTTCCCATTAATCGTTAAATGGCGAAGAAGCTCCCTCGACGTCAGAAAGCAACGCAAAGGAACTGTGGGCAGGATCGACGCCAAAATCCCCAGAGCTGCCAGAAGACCCAATTGACAGGCTGCTAAACGAAGCCTTTCAAAAGAGTAAAGCTGACCGAGAACGCGAAACAGCCATATACGAAAAGGCTAGGCGTCGGCGTCAGGATGAAAAAGCTGTGGTAAGGATGAGTCATATAGTACTCCAACCAAACCGAAACACACCTGCCACAAATAAGAGAAGGATCAAGGCAGAGAAGCGGTTCGCTAAAGCCCTATCAGTGGGAATGAAACTGCCACCTCTCGTGGAAAACACTTCCGGGGTCATATGCCTCGACGGAGCATATATACATCCAAACTACTACCTATATCATTGGAGGGTCACCCACCCTACCGAAGAATGCAGTACTTTCAAGAAGTGGTAGTAAGGATATGTTGCCCATCAACAGCACTACAAAAGAATGAAACGAGAAGCTCATCGACAGCAAAGAAGTTCGACAAGTGCGTGTGAGAAAACGAATGGCAAATGTCATATGGTTGATGCCAGTCGGGAAAGTGAAAAACTCTAAGTTCTTACCTTCGGGAGCGATTCCAAAGAAGAAATGACCCTTGGCCCTCTCTTCAAGAACTCCACCTCTGAAAAAGAAGAAGAGGAAAAGAACTGCGAGAACATTCAGCTGCGTAATCGTACGCTGCCTGAGAAGAACCTCGGGTCTGTAAACAAAGATTCGAGAAAAAGAGACAAAGGGAAAGAAAAGGTCCCTGGGGAAATCACCCTTGATGATGGAGTCGTTAAAGAGCACGCAGCCAAGGACCCACCTAGGAAAAACAAGGTGGATAATAATGTCCTAGCACATCTGAGGAAAATACCTTCACAACTAAGCATACTAGATCCTCTCCTCCTGTCCAAAGAGGCACGAGATTCTCAGATCAAGGCATTGCAAGATCCTGATCAATTCTAAGCTTTCTTAGCTGAAGAAAGGATGAAGGACGAACAGGCAGAGGCCCACACAGCTGACATCACATTCAGCGATGAGGATCTCCTCCTCGAAATGTGCAAGCATAACCACCTGTTATACGTCACTGGATACTGCCACGATATCAAGATAGGAAAAATCCTTGTCGACGATGGGTCTTATATCAACCTCTTCAATGTGAAGGTGCTGAAGGAGATTTGCATGAACGATCAGCACCTAGCCCGAGATAAAATTACCATCCCCGGTTTCGATTCACAGTCATCACGGACGCTCAGGTCCGTAATACTGACGTTACGCTTCAAGCTTCTTGTCACTGACATCAAATTTCATTTCATTGACGCCAAGACTTGCTACAACGCTCTGCTCGGTAGGCATTGGTTACACGAGTACAACGTCATCCCTTCTACACAACACCAGTGTATGAAGTATTTCAAAGATGGCCTCAAGTACACCGTTATGGGGGAGCTAAATCCATTCTCCATAAACGAAGTTCGAAAATATGAAGACGCAAAGTACTTCCTATCAGACTTCAAAGATACAGAAAGATGTCATAAGCCAGAGGATAAACGGAAGCCCGTTGTCACCATCCCGATCTTTAGGAGTGAACCGAGGAAGATGAGGAAATAGTTTACTTGGGGCAACCCCAATGCAACAGGCCCAGACCATCTACTCCTATTTTAGTCTTTGGCAGTGACTCTGAGGACGAGGCCAACGCTGTGCTCTCCACTCGCCCGTCAGCACAAATCATTACTGGAGCTGATCAGAGTTTACAAATCACCATGGTTCCGCCATGGCATTACAAAGAACTTGATGCGCTTGATACATACAGCGTACAAGAGCTGCAGACTTTCTATGTCCCTTCCAGGCGAAGAGGTAAAAAGGCGATACTCTTCTATCAATCTACGGAGACCAAAGTGGAGAAAGAAGTCTCGCATGGTTCCGAGCTTGCGCTTGTCAGGCTTCAACCAATCCGTCTGCCCAGATATTACGCAGAGGGATTGAAAAGGCTATTAAGATGCCAAGGCGTATCCTTCAAACAAATCGTTCGACAAGCCCAGTTCTACAACAAGATCTGTGACATTCCCGGGACTCAGCGAAAGATACCCAACGGAAGGATGGAGACGACTGGGATTGGATATGTTCGGTCAAATAAACGGGAGCGATTCCACAACTGCCGCGTCATAAATAACTCCGGTGGAGAAAAAAATGCTTTTCCAAATAGCTGTGATGTTGAAACGAAGAAAAATCCCGCTATAAGAACATCAAGTCCGTCGTTCGAAGAGCAAGTTGACAAGCTAATAAGAGAAGCCGGTCAAAAGGATCGGGATGATCACAACCGCGAAATGCCTATTTATGAAAAGCCCAGGACGCAGCGTCTCAATCAGCAGTCTGCGGAAAGAGAAGATTACGATGCCCTTCACTCTCAGCCCGCTGTACGTTCTCGCGACAAGAGAAAATCCCAAAACAGGGGCAAAAATAAAGTGAAGAGCGAGAATGACGTTCAGAAACAGCGAAGTGGATCCAAGAAGCCATGCAATCAAGAAAAATTCAGTTGGAATCCGTCTTTTATGAAGAAGATGGGACGGGAATACTCTTTCCCTCAAGACAAAACAAGTAAAATATTCAACCTTGTCATGAAGTATCAAATGATGGCGCTCCCGGAGCCGAGGTACCCCGAACAGATAAATGAGCTCCATCACTTGGATTATTGCTCCTATCTTCGAGCAATAAAGCATCCTCTTGAAGACTGCTTCACCTTTTAAGACCGGGTCGAAGACAAATATTAATAAGGCAGGTTCTCTTTATCCAACAGCTGGAGGGTGACCCCACCGTAAAAGCGTGAGCCAAAAAGAACCCATATCGCGAAGGTAGGACCAGCTCAACACCAAGAATGGAAGTGAACTCGTACTTGCCATATGATAACACTCTCAATGGAGGGAGAGCACGAGAATATGGGTAACTGCTTCAAGTGCTTCGCAAATGAGAACGAGGAGGAGGTGATCTCAGAATTTTCACCAGCACCAAAAGAGTTAGAACATGGGATACATACCATGGCGGACAACCTAAGAAAAATTGACCTAGGGACGGAAAACGAGCCGAGGCCCACGTTCGTCAGTGAGCTGTTGTCTAAAAAACAGGTGGCCACACTAAAGGATGTGCTCATGCAATATAAAGATTGCTTTTTATGGAACTATTCTGAGATGCCGGGACTAGATCCAGAAATAGCGGTGCATAAACTGGCTATATCGCCGGACGTCAAGCCAGTCAAACAGGCACTAAGAAGAATGCGGCTCGAACTCGAGATGAGTATCAACGCTGAAGTTAAGAAACTAATTGACTCCGGCTTCATCCAGGAAGTTCAATACCCTAACTGGATCGCTAACATCGTTCCGGTGATGAAGAAAAATGGGACAGTGCGCATCTGCGTGGACTTTCGGGACCTCAACAAAGCTTGTCCGAAGGATGACTTCCCAGTACCGGTTACCGAATTGATGATCGACAATACGTCTACTCATGAAGTCTTCTCTTTCATGGATGAATCTTCAGGATACAACCAAATAAAAATGCATCCTGAAGACCAAAAGCATACCTTCCGGACTCCATTGGGTATATTCTGCTATAAGGTGATGCCTTTCGGTCTGAAGAATGCAGGAGCTACCTACCAGAGGGCCATGACGAAGATCTTCGATGACCTCATACATGAGATTGTCGAATGCTATATTGACGACCTTTTGGTGAAAATCAAATCGTATAAGGAGCACTGGGAACATCTAGATATAGTGTTCCAACATCTTCGGAAGTATAATCTGAAAATGAATCCTCTCAAATGCGTGTTTGGAGTCACCTCAGGAAAATTCCTGGGATTCATCATACGGCACTGGGGTATCGAAATTGACCCTTCGAAGATTAAGGCAATTATGGAGATGCCCACGCCGAGGACTCTCAAACAACTGCGGTCCCTCCAAGGAAAGCTTGCGTATATCTGGCGATTCATAGCCAACCTCTCCGGCAAATGCCGCCCCTACATCCATCTAATGAAGAAGGGGACCCCGTTCATTTGGGATCATAAATGCCAAAGTGCACTGGATGAAATCAAGCAATACCTGAAGAATCCGCCGGTACTGACTGCTCCGGTTAAGGGAAAGCCCATCATTCTGTACACAACAGCCCTTGAAGGTTCTTTAAGCGCGCTATGGGCACAAGAGAACGACCAGGGAAAGAAGAGAGCTCTGTACTATTTGAGTCGAGTTCTTCTGGGGGCAGAAAACAACTACTCCCCATCGAAAAGCATTTTCTGGCACTGATCTTCGCAATAACGAAGCTCAAGCACTACGCCTTAGCACATGAGGTCCATCTCATATCAAAGGTGGATCCTCTCAAATATTTGATGTCAAGAGCCATACTAACAGGAAGGCTTGCCAAATAGGCCATCCTCTTGATGGAATTCTTGATAACGTATCGACCCCTCAAAACGGTGAAAGGCCAAGCTATCGCCGACTTTCTCGCAGAGCATCCGATACCCGCCGACTCCCCTTAAATTGTGAATTGCTTGACGAACACGCGTTCGACACAATCAAAGGGGAGAAGGAAGAAAATAATGTCCAGTGGGAACTCTACTTCGTTGGAGCATCTTCCATGAAGAAGCGGAAGCATAACACTCCTATAATCAAAGCGGGGTGGGCCTCATCTTCGTGACTCCGAAAGGAGGGATAATGCGTTTCGCCCTTTCCTTAACAGAGCCAAGAATAAACAACAAGGCTGAATATGAAGTTTTGATAGCGGGTCTTGAGATCGCTGTCGATATGGGAATAGAAAACCTCCTTATATTTGGAGACTCCCAGTTGGTCGTTAGCTAAGTAAATGGTGACTATCAGACGTGCAAACCAGAGTTGATAAAATATGGAAAGAGAGTACAACAACTACTGACACAAATCCCCTCCTACATCTTGGAAAGCATACCGCATGCGAAAAATAGCAAGGCGGATGCATTGGCCAAGCTGGCTAAGGAATTGGCCGATGAAGACCTCGATGACGTAAAGATTATCGTGCAAAGCCGTAGGGTTCTCGCGCCAGCAAAGATATCTTCGAAGGATTTAACAGAGTCATCTGAAGAAAAGGAAACGGCCAAACAAACAGTCCTCCAAATAAAAGACGAAGAAAAGATCAAGGACTGGAGGGAAGTCTTCATATACTACTTCAAATCCCAACGAACGCCCGAAAACGCGTCGTCAAGACATCAGCTCATGAAACAGGCTCTATCTTTTGCTTACGTCAATGATAGTCTATATAGGAGATCGCTTGACGGTTTGTGGTTAAGGTGTTTGGGGCCAGAAGAAGCAAAAAGAGTCGTTCAAGAAACTCACGATGGACTCTGCGGTTCTCATCAGGCCGGGCCAAAGATGAAGCTGAAGATCAAAAGGATGGGCTATTATTGGCCCATAATGATTCAGGACTGCCTCGAATATGCGAAGCAGTGTCACTCATGCCAAATTCACGGGGACTTCATCCACCAACACCCGAATCCGCTACACCCAACGGTAGCTAGCTGGCCGTTCGAAATGTGGGGAACCGACATAATTGGCCCCATCGAACCAGCATCATCCAAAGAACATCGCTTCACACTAGCAATGACCGATTACTTTTCTAAGTGGACAGAAGAAATACCACAAAGGGAAGTGAAGACGGAGAATATTCTCCATTTCTTCAAGACACATGTCATCTACCGGTTCGGCACTCCGCGATGGATAATCTCGGATAATGGACCAGCCTGCAGGAGCCATAAAATCAGCCGCTTCGCAGAACAACATAAAATAGACTGGGGATACTCCTCCGTCTATAATCCCTGAGCTAATGGTCTAGCTAAAGCTTTCAACAAGACCCTGACCAAGATTATAAAGAAAACAGTGTCTAGAAGCAAAAAAGACTAGCATGAAAGGCTGCACGAAGCTCTCTGGGCGTACCGGATGACATTCAAAATAGCCACGAATATGACCCCATACGCGTTGGTATTCGGCACGGAAGCAGTCCTTCCTTTGGAAAAAGAACTCCTTTCTCTCCAAGTAGCGGTTCAATATGAGCTAACAAATGACGAAAATGCTCATCTCCGGCTCGAGGAGCTCGACGCCCTCGAAGAAACCCACCTTATAGCGCAGCAAAATCTGAAGGCTTATAAGGAAAGGATGACACGGTCATATGAAAAACTGACTAGGCCGAGAACATTCCGCTAAGGCAAACTCGTGCTAATTGTCAAAAGACCTATGATCCCCAAACGTGCAAAACGGGGAAAATTCGAGCCGAACTATGAGGGCCCGTATATCATAGACAAGGTCTACCAGGGTAGGTCCTATCTGCTCATGGATATGCATGGCGAAAGACCCTTCCGGCCAATAAATGGCGGATTCCTCAAAAAATACTATGCCTAACGGGTTACGATTCAGATCAGTGATAGATGACGACGCCTATGTCCGCTCGCTATCTTCCTGAGTCAAAACCCTGAAAGTTGTATCCAGAGGATCCGTTGCCTCGAAAATGGTAATAATGGACCACTACGTCCTTAAACTGGCAATGAACCGAGATGTCCCTAAACTAACAATGGACCAAGATGTCCCTAAACTAACAATGGACCGGAATGTCCTAAAACTAGTGTGCTACATCAAACATGGCGTATCGCCCCAAATACGACAATATCCACCCTTGAGATCTGTGTTGCAATCGAAGTCTCAACAGCAGAAGTTGCAACTCAAGTACTACCGGCTACACAGCTACCGCAGCAATGAAGCCACTTCCCAAGTCCCATTGGCAAACAGATGGTTTGCAAAAAAAACGGTATGTCCACAAGCAAAATGGGCACAGATGAAAAACCTAAAGGGCGCCGTGAGTAAAAATAGCAGGGCTACCGGCGAGCTTGTGAAAACCCGAAAGGGCGCAATCTCGGTTATAAAAAAATGGTATGTCCACAAGCAAAATGGATACGGATGAAAACCCGAAAAGGCGCCGTGAGTAAAAACAGCAGGACTACTAGTGAACTTGTGAAAACCCGAAAGGGCGCAATCTCGTAAAATTTTCACTTACGATATCCTCTCGACTCGTAAGGAGAACACCCCCTATGAGACCCTCACGGCTCATAGGATTCAAAGCCTTAAGCTATAAGGACCTGGACCTGTTCTTAAGCCATCGTATTCCCCAAGTTGCCCTACAGGCGGTCCAATATTGGCCTTTGTATACAATCCACGGGAACAAATAAACGATTTCCCCACCAAGTTCCACCAATGACGAGAAATGTCCTCATATAGTGAACGACACTTGTAAGTCCTCTCGACTTATAAGGAAAAACAATCTTGTAAGATCCTTACGACTTTTAAGAGAACAAACACTTAGGAATCCCCATGATTCCTAAGGAGAAAAAACGCCTACGAGATCCTCACGGCTCGTAGGGAGAAATGACTTTATGAAACCCTTACGGCTCATAAAGTCAAAAAGTCATAGTCGACAGGATCCTAACCCTGTGTACTAAGCCGCCTTTGTTCAAATCAGCACAGGAAAATGATGATTCGCTCCTGGAAATATCCCAGTTGTAGCGATGCTGATGCCTAAATCGGTGTCAAACACCAAATCCTTTCAAGGAAAATGATGATTCACTCTTGGCAATATCCCAGTTGCAGCGATGTTGATGCCTAAACAGGTGTCAAACTCCAAGTCCTTTCACGGCAAATCATGATTCGCTCGATGCTGATGCTAAAATTGGTATCAGATCTTAAGTTCCATACTCGCAATAAAAATCAGCAAGCAAAAAAATGCATATAAAAATAGCCGAAATGATGGGGCAACTCGTAATAAAAATCAGCGAGCAAAAAATATATTTATATGAAATAGCTGAAATGTTTGGGCAACTAGCAATAAAAAGCAGCGGGTAAAAATATAAAAATAACTGAAATGATTGGGCACCGCGATAAATAACCGAAATGATCGGGCAATCATGACTTTCACGATATGAAAAGATGAAAAGATAGAGCATCGCGGAAATAAAAAATAAAATAAAATAAAATTTCCTCTGCCCTGCAGGTGAGTCTACACCGACCCCTATATACAATCCATTGGCACAAGTGAAAAAGGGAACCATGTTTTCCTACCTGGCTCCGTCAAAAGGAGAGCCAGATCTTGATGGCGACATCTACAGCCTAGAGATCATCTTGACGTTCCTTCTCAGTGCAGACGCGACGTCAACAAATACCCAAGGGTCGAAACAAAATGGAGCCATGACAAATTCTTAGCTCTAAGTCTTAACAGTTCATATACACCTAGAGCCAACTCTGGCGTACCTTCTCATTCCAGTAGGATGCAGACACAACGTCAACAAAAGGCCCATGGGTCGAAACAAAAAGGAGTAACGGCAAAATCTCAGCTCCGGCTCAATATTCTTCTTGTTACAGCAGACGAAATGTCAACAAAGGCTCCAAATAGCCAAATCAAATCGAAGCAACGGCATATTCCTAGCTTCAGGATCTCGGCGGCAAGTCATATAAAGCCTAAGAGATTATCGGAGATCATCCCACACCAGCGCGGAGTGGTTATGACTCATCGGGGCTCCCAAATTGAGCCTAACCTCAAGTAAAAAGCGGCATGGCAAAATCCCTAACGCTTACTCTTCCGACGGTCAAACTTCCTAAGAAGATTACTTGAAGACGTCTTTTCCAGCCCCCGAAGGGATCAAAGACACGACAGTCGCGGGGCTACTCCAACAGCAGCGTAAAGATTGCATATCGGGGAATGCATCAGCCAACACGATGGTACCACGGACTAAAACCCTAGTACCACAAAACCTAACGGACCTCTGTCGTAAAGAGCAGGGGTTATCTATAACGTCAGGATGAGTTTGCCCATAAGCTCAAGGGAGTTAAACTAAACAAACTCCGAAATGAGTCTATAAACTAGAGACTCTGGAATGAGTGAATAAACAACAAACTCCGAAATGAGTCCATAAACTAGAGACTCCGGAATGAGTGAATAAACTACAAACTCTGAAATGAGTACATAAACTAGAAACTCCGAAACGAGTGAATAAACTACAAACTCCGAGATGAGTACACAAACTACTTCACGTCAAGTCAAGAAATAGAAAGGTGCAACCTATGGGCCTCAAGGCTCAAAACAACAGAAGTGAGATCTGAGTTAACGATAGATGACGACGATTGTGTCCGCTCGCTATCTTCTCAGATCGAAATTCTAAAAAGCTGCAACACCTCAAGACCAACCGTATGCTATGCAAGGAAGTAGGAAGAACATTTGATTCACACCCGGTTAAGCGCTCATTTACAACTACATACGTACTTGAATGGAAATAGTGTTCAAAGCATGTTGATTTATATATGCATGAGAAGGATTAGTGCATGACACAAACATGACAGTGGCATTTGCACTTAGCAAAAATTCCTAAAGGTAAAGTACAAAGCTCATGCGCAGATGCAAGACGCACACACGAATATGCGATGAAGATGAAACATTCAACAGTCAACGATAAAAGAAATACATTTAAATAAACATCATACTCTATTGGAAAGAGATCACCAAATATGGGATCAGAGATACAAGGGTTAACAAAACAATAAACAAAATTCTCCAACTCCCTCTCTGCCTTCTCCATCATGTCGAAGCGGCGATCTTCGTGGGGAGTCGCTCCCCAACGGTCAGCACCGTGCTCATCAGCGAAGGCAAACATGATGGCCCGCTGAACTCGTATTTGGCTTAGCAACTGAACCGAACAATCCCTCAAAGGCTGGGTAATCAAATGTGCCTTGTAGAAGCACTTGATCTTATCCTCCACCGCGTCGAGAGTCGCCGGAGTCATCTCCTCCGGATGAAGGGGAATGTCAGCAAGCATAGATAGGAAGATCATCCGGAGCCAAATGGAGCCTATACGAAGAGGATAGCCCCTACGAGTCAGGAGATCATACATCACCATGTCGCATTGGTCGTCGGTAAGAAGAGGATCTACTAACCGTGCAGTGAAACGAGGAATAATCTCCTCAATAGGTACCTCCCATGGTTGCCGACGAGCATGGGGACGATTGCAAGCCATAACTTTTGGTTTGTTTCTTAAAAAAAATGGTTACCTTGAGTTCTGTTAAAATAAATGGGTTTCTCTTCGAGAAGAAGGAGGAAGACATAGCTTCAGATTATAAAGATAAGCATTCAAGTCTAGGAATAAAAAATTATGTGCATGGTGGAACTATTTCCAAGGCGTGGAAAAAGAGCATGGCAAAAGAAAAATGTTGACTCATAGAAATCAGAGCAAGAAGGCGAAACGATTCTGGCGCTTCACGTGCATGTCACATGAGCGCTGGCACCTTAGAATCAGTGATAGCGCCTCATGCGCGTACCATACAAGCGCCAGCGCCAATCCTTAGAACCTATAGCAGCGCCTCAGGCGCATAGCACGTGAGCGCTGGCACCAGTTTTTTTATATATGAGTAACTACTACTTCACATGAGGCACATATGAGCAATGGTATTAAAGAAGGGGAAGTTTTGTCATTCATACTTGGGAAAATTTATGCATTGGCGATAACAACAAAACAAAAACATCATTAAAATGTTTACAATGGCAAGACACTGAATTCCGTACATGGATTTAGGAATTCAGAAGCAAGTCCGAGTAAAATGCTTCTGGCTTCTCTGACCATTTTCTTATGCATTTTCTCATGAATGCAAGTGTCGGGATCCCCGCTGATATCGTTCGTCCTCTGGTACGCGGATATTATCGCCGTCTGTTGGAAGAAGCGATAAAACATCGACAAGATCATCTCGCCGCCTCTTTAAGATCAAGCCCATCAGATATACTGAATGCACCTTGTCTTCGACATCATCAAGTGCCTTAAGTGGAATAGTCTCGTCAAGTCCAGGAAGTGCTTCCCAAATCGCCCCGCGATAATTTTCAAAATAGAGGAATGGCGGGGGAGTAGTCGACCGTTGTAATCATCGAAGCGACGCATCACCTCAGCGCATTGGGCGTCCATAAACTCCTGGTCTTGACAGTGGCCTTGGATGCGAATGTCTTCATAAGATATAATCTCGTCAAGATCATACAGATAAGAAGCCATAGTATCTGAAAAGAAAATTCAGTAAAAGATTAGCAATCAAAATATCAAGATTCTTAGAATCTAAAACAAAAACAGTGGTAACACCCCATCAATGATGGAGCAGCCACTCATTAAAAATAAAATCCAAAAGGATTCTCAATTAATGAGGAAACATCATTAAACTCTGGAGTTAAACTCCCTCAAGAACTGTGTTCTGCAAACAGATTTGAAATCTATCAAGAAAATTAGGAAGGGAATAAAATTTCCAAAAGAATTTCTTTAAAAGAAATTCTTCAGAGCCAAGCTCTGTAGAACAATGGGATAACATCTCAGAACTTCGCTCGAGAAAAGGAATTAAATTCCAAATAACCTTCAAAAAACAAAGTTTCTAATAGGGTAAAACCCTAAAAGATCATTAAGATCTACGATCTACTCAAGTAAAAAAAAATTTAGATCTCTAAGAGATCATTGCAAAAGAAGAGCAAAACTCTGTTAATGGGTTAAAAACCCTAAAACATGAAGAGATTTCTTCGAGAGTTTCCTCAAACATTAAGACATGGTCATGATTCTTACCAAATTTTGATAGAGTTTTGACTCTAAAAGAGTTTCTTTGAACAGAGATCTGATCTCTGAAAAGATAATTAAATTCTCAAGAAAAGAAGAAGGCTAAAAATAAGATGAAAAGCAGACATCTCAAGAGCCAGAGGCCATATTTATAAAACTTTAACAGACGGTTCAACTCCCTAGGAGATCGAATAGTGGAAAAGATGCCACCGCTGCACTCACGTGCAAGTCACGTGAGTGCAACGGTGGGAGGCATTTGTTTCCCCAATAAAAGAGCAAAGCTCTGTTTAAAAATTAATGAGGCAACGCCTCACGTGCTTCCCACGAGGGCGCCAGTGCCAAGACCAATCTGATAGGAATTAATCCTATGGCGGCGCCTCACGTGCTCCTCACGGGGGCACCAGCGCCAAGACCAATCTGTAGGAATTAATCATATAGTGATGCCTCACGTGCTCCTCACGTAGGCGTCAATGTGCAAAGCACATGAATACCCATTATAAGAATTAAAACCATGAGTAGCGCCCATGTGCACAACACATGAGCACCAGTGCCCAGGTAGAATTAAATTCTACTCTCTATTAAATAGAGCTCTGTTGGATCAAAGATCCAACAGAGATGATAAATCATCAAAAATATAGAATTAAATTCTGTCGGGAGAAAATATCCTCCAAATTGGATTATAGAATAAAATTCTTGTTTGGGATATATTCTCTCAATCTTTCTAAAACAAGAAAGATTGCCCTCTGTAAAACAGAGAACCGGTGGATTAAAAATAAAACAGTGATTAAAAAATTACCGTTTTACAGAATAAATTCTGTGCAAGAGAAAATATTTCCCCAATCTTATTAAAAACAAGAAAATATGTTCTGTAAAATAGAAACCCTTGGATTAAAGATCCAATGGTGGGTAAAAATCCCTAAATCAATTGGGATCTCTTAATGAAAGATTTCTTCAGAGTCAATTAACAAATTGCCTCTACTATATAAAAAAACCCAAGACTTCAAGTCTAAAAAAGAGAACCCCCCCCCCACATAAGCTTCTAAAAATCCAAAGCAGAAAGCTTCAAAAGGGAACAAAGAAGAAGATCTCCCTCCTCAAAAAAAACTCTAGGTAAATAAAAAGAATAGAGATCAAAACATCTCATTTACAGATCTAAGGGTTTAACCCTTTTTTTAAAAAAAGAACTTAGTTTTTGCTCTGGATCTGAGATCCACAAGACAAGTCTCCCATAAGTTGAGAATTTAATTCTCATCGGGAAGAACTTGTTCTTGAGAATCAAAGATTCAGAAAAGAACTAGGAACCGAATTCCTCAAAACAAAGCATATAAGGAATAACCTAATGCCCCGCACCTCACGTGTCTCTCACGTGGGCGCCACAGAAGAAAGAAGTGCTTAGCACTCTTTTGGCAGTGCCTAGTGCCCAGCATCTCACATGTCCCTCACGTGGGCGCCACAGAAGAAAAGAGTGCTTAGCACTCATTGGGCAGCGTCCGGCGCCTAGCGCCTTACGCTCTCCCCACATGGATGCCATAAAGAGCGCCTAGCACTCCATATAAAGACAAAAGGAGTAAAATATTTTACACTTATTGGGTAATTCCCCATGACTGAAAGTTTCACATGAACATATATGGGCGTCAGAACTTATATAAGTGCTCAACGCTGTTTGCATAAAAGGGGGACTGATTAAACAGAGCCCAAGCAAGTGCTTAACACTTTTCAACAAAAAAAGACCACCGAGCAGGTCAATCCCAAAAGTGGCTAGGCCCTCTGAGGAAAGAACCTTCTTGATTAAAATCAACCAAGCTCATATGCTTATGATTACCCAAACTGATCTCAGTCTCACATATGACATTTGATCTTTCAATTGATGATATTCAAATGATATTCATCCCATATCTCTTAAGGTAATCTTAGTCTCAAAATATGACTAACGATTCCTAGGACTCCACAGCAGCCCCCCTTTTTCCTCAAATACGAGATTTGATTTAAGGGTACATCTCTCCACACCTCTGATATACGTCGTTGTAAATCTTCAATGTTTTCAAAGAGGTGGTGGGACCCGACAATCAACAATTCTTCAGTGCATTCCCAAACCGTTCAAACCGACGTGCACACCTCAAATCAGACCGCACCCCATACTGGGTGCATTCCATATCATCCTTGTTCATTCCGTCACGTAACAAATACACGTGCGCACAAGATGAACATAATGGACCACTACGTCCTTAAACTGGCAATGGACAACTACGTCCTTAAACTGGAAAAGGACCGAGAAGTCCATAAACTAATATTCGCCTCCAAAATGGCGATAATGGACCGAAACTTTCTTAAACTAATATCCGCTTCCATAACGGCGATAATGGACCGAAATGTCCCTAAACTAACATTCGCCTCCAAAATGGCGATAATGGACTGAAACGTCCTTAA
Source organism: Agapanthus africanus (assembly GCA_030015575.1). Lineage (NCBI taxonomy): Eukaryota > Viridiplantae > Streptophyta > Magnoliopsida > Asparagales > Amaryllidaceae > Agapanthus > Agapanthus africanus. The sequence goes on from JASDDO010000029.1 coordinate 363,725,719, forward strand.
AATAAAATAATAAAGCCCAAACGCTCTTTTGTTGGATACTGAAATAAAAATGATCCTGAAACCTCGTTAAGTGGATCTTAGTCTTAAATTGGACTAATGTATCATTAACAAAAACAAATCGAGCCCCCCAAATGCTCACATACATTTAAGTCGATCTTAATCTCAAAATAAATTAACGATCCTTAAATTAAAAAAAAAACAAATCTAAAAAATACATATTTGGACTAATCCGCACCCTACGGGCGACGACATAAATTAGTCTCCATATACAATCCACAGGCAACCCAAACCAAAAATAAAATAAATACAGACGATACGAAGTGAACTTCTCGAGCAGGAGAAAGTGGTTATCGCGATGCGGGAATGTAATTAACTGTAGGAGCTTGCGCCTGCCGGGAAGAGTGTCTCCACAATCAAAAACCCTCGCAAACGAGGGGGATCTGACGAAGTCTGCTACAACGGCCGCATCCATCCAAACCTCCGATATACAGTGCCATAAATCAACTTGGCATCTTCGGAGAGGTGGACGGATAAATCCAAAAAGCATCTGCCCCTAAAATTCAGGCCAGACGTCCTAACGTTCCGGTCGCATCTTTCGGCGGTGAACAACTGTTTAAAAGTTTTCAGTACATACATTACTATCTGCGACCGTGAATGTCATTAGAGCGGTACAACTCGTCTAATTTTTATATGTTCTTTTAGACGGGTTTGCGAACATGATATTTGTTAGTTATGTATATGCCTTAGAGGCCATTGTTGTACATATGATGTATATTATTATGGATACTTGGATATATATAGAGAGGACTTTCTTGCTCGATATGATAGTATGCTATCTGGTTTCACTTTATCTTAACATGTTTACTTGTATTGATTTACTGTCTTGCTCTTACATGTTGATAAAGACCTTAGGATATGTACTCGACTACTAGGACTATGATGCAGATCATACTAATGGGGCCAGGGTAGTCCAAGAGTACATCCTATAACTGTTCCTAGTCGAGAGAGTACCGAGACAGGGCATCGATACTCTGGAGTAGACTAGCATATACGCATCTTGACCCATATGATGGGTGATGGATGATCCCATATCCATCGGTGTTTGACATTAAAGATGGTATACGGGTGCTCAGTGGAGACTGGGTACACTGAACGGACTCGTCGAGAACTCCTAGATGGTATTATACCTATCGTCAGATAGGAGTTCTCTAGTGACACTGGTATAAGTTAGTCTGTAGACCCGAGATCGTCATGGAGTCTTGTGTGATTCCCACTGTGCTTTGATTTACACCTTACCACGTTCATGAGAACGTGCAAAATGGTGGGTTTTGGGTACAGTCCCGAATCACATGGAGGCAATGAGCGATAGGAGGGGTTTCATCTCTCCCGGTATTGGGGGTTAATGTTGCGCTGTGTTCGATTGGCTATAACTGGAAGTCCCTGGCCAGGGCTGATATGGAGATCTACTGGTAAGTGCTATCAGTAGTTTCTCGACCCGTTATGAGCCTCACATCGACACGACTTATCGGTTACTGGGGTCTGACGTTTACCACCCCCTAAACTGGATATGCGACATATCAGACGAAGAGACCGGACTGTACGGTAGTGTTACTGATTGGATTCACAGGAGTGTGTACAGGCTTACTTGTTGATCTTCTGATCGCTCAATATCCGGATGGCTGTTACGTTTAGCTGACAGCTTGCGGCTTGTGGGTGTTTGATATGATCATCACCTACTGCCGGCGTATTGAGGAGTCTTTAGAGTCCTACACAGAGGTTTCCGGGCTCAGGCGAAACAAAGTAGGAGAAAATATGTGATATGTGCGGGACCGAGATTAACACGATATGAGATACCGTATTCTATTCTCGCGATATGTGATATCGGCCGGGTATATGTGATATAGCCGGGTTATCGGATCAAGTGTTGATTCGATAAAAAGATACATATTATATTAGTTGGTTATATGTAATATAGCCGGGTTATTAAATCAAGTGTTGATTTAATAATTTAATGTATAATTATATATGTGATATATTACATTGCATTAACTAATATAAGCTCACTTAAATGATTCTTTTTCTTACTTGATGATACATTGATATATATGTGATATATGTTAATTGTATTATTTTCTTTTGTTATATTAAATACTATATATGTGATATATAATATTGTAACATGCTAGGTTACAAATGCAACTAGGGTTTGTGAGATTAAACCATGCTTAGGGTTTATGGTTGGATTTATTATTTATTTTAGTTAATTCTAAATTGTGGATAAATACTTAAGATATTTTCTTAAGTTGACTTTGTCCACTCTTTAGATATTATGCTAAGATATTTGTTAACCAAGCCCTAACCCTAAACCATGGTCAAGTATCTACAAGGGTTAAGCATGCCATGCTTAACCCTTGGTTGCATTTCTAACCTCACACAATAATTCATTTTATCACTTGCATCTTCTTCTTCCTCCACACAAAAAAGCTTTCTTGCTTTTTCATAAGTGATAAATGTTTGTGAGAAAAAGAAATATAAAGAAAGCAAAATTCCTACTTCATCATCCTCATCTATTCTAGCCACTTAGATTAGGGTGTTTGCTTCACTAATACCTCATTAGTGAAGTGATAGATAGGGTTTGTGATTCCTCAAGGTAGATCGTCTTGGATTTCAAAGACTTCAAGCAAGACGTATCATTCACCTCATGGAGCCTCTCGAGAGTCCGGGAGCTTGATGATCGCAGCGAAGGGACCTCAACTCGGAGCTTATAAAGCGAAGGAACGGACTATAAAGGTTGTAATCCTTATCACTTAGAAGTAAATATGTTTACTTGATGTTTTAGTTTAATTCTCTAGTTAAAGATCTTGTGTTAGGGTTGTTTAAACATGACAAAATTTTAAATTGGCATGGATGATGCCACCCAAAACCCAGTTGTCGTGTTTTATAACCCTACAGATGTTGATGTTCTGTGTTGTGTTGTGGTTGTGGTTGGATCATCGTGGTGGATAGTCAGTGGTGCAATGGTAGTACAGTTAAGATTCATTTGTACATTTGATATTGCGGGGCGAGCGTCTGACATGTGGACTGCCGTCTCTGCAAGTTTGTATATTATTTGTTTGGGGCACGACTGAGTTGAGATCGATGTCACCCTTGTACATATTATTTTCTTTTCTATACTAGGATTATCCCAAGGTAGAGTGCACGAATAGCCGGGTTCTAGAGGGTAACGAGTCCGCATCTTATGGCGTTGAGATGGAGGGGGCCTTACTCTAGACTTGGCGGGCTATTTGCTGCACTCGAGGGGGTATAGGTTGACCGACAGAGGGGTGCCCAAGTTACCGGATTCCGTGGAGTGCTGGGTGGCCCATTCATGTTGTTGATTGGGGTTGCCTCGCTTCTGGGATTGGCGGGTAACTTGCCGCACTCGTAGGGGTCTAGGTTTTCATTGCACAGGCTATCCACACGACATGGAACGTTGGGTCTCATTTACAGCTCAAGTGAAACCCGAGGCTCTGGGCTTATCTACCACTCTGTGTTGTTGGCTCAGATTATATGATGTTGTTTTATATTATGCCTGGGACGAATGTTATATATATTTATATATATACTAATAGATATTGTATATGTTTTACCCCCGCGCTAGTCCATCCCCGCTCTGTCATTAGTTAAGTAACCTAACGGGTGATGACGGGGCCCAGTGGCGAATACGGATGGCATATACGTACATTTTATTTTCGTTCTTTTATTTGGTGTGATATGTTTAATTGATGAGACTGCGTTGATTCCGATCAATGCAAGGAGAAAAAACCTATATATATGATGTTGTTGGAACCAAGTTTTTAAAAAACTGATATTACAGACGTTTTCTTTTGCTTTGCATGGTGATATTCGGTTATGAATATCCATCACCTCATTCGACGAGGTAAGAGCCGAGATCCCTTCATCGGGAGTGACCTCTTGAGCAAAAGTTTACGTCATCGTAATAACTTCAATATAGTCGATTTTTTTGCTATGCATCGTGGTATTCGGTTTGGAATATCCTGCACCTCATTCAACCAGGAAAGCCGAGATCCCTTCACCGGGAGTGACCTCTTTAGCAAAAGTTTTTGCCACTATATATTTGTAAAACCACTTGGATTCTTTCAACGATATCAAGTTCATTACGTTAAAGGTTTTTCGCCAAAAACCAGCCGTAACCCTCCATCATTTCTTACGAGTAGTACCTAGTATTCGTGCTACGTTTGTTGGCCTTTGTCAAGGCGTAGTGTACGGTAGTTAGATATTGCTTGTCTGTTGCATAGAGTTGCGATTATCTAGGACAGTCGTATAGCCCCGTTGGCCTTTGTCAAAGGTTTGTATAGGTGGGTCTAGAGTAATCCAGGATAATGACGGGTCGAACTTGACTAGTGGTTTATGATTTGTTGGCCTTTGTCAAGGTCATAAACCGCTTAGGGTAAAAATCACATCGGGAGTTTCAAACATACAGGAAACTTGCCAGGAAAGCGCATACCTTCTAGAGTGTGGTGACTTGCGTGGATTCCATCAAGTTATCATGCGATGATAGTTGGATCCCAATTCCCACTGATGAGTAGGTTTACTCCTCGGGTGATTTTAGATGATACCGACTAATTCTACTTTTGGGTTTGGAGGAGAATTCGAGGAAACAGTGGGAGCCATCCTGATTAGATAAAGTAATTAACCATTCTGATCTAGGTTAGAGTGCACGCTGAGTGTTTCTTTTCTCTCTCTCTCTTTAGCAGCGACCATGGCCCGACCCTAGACTAAAACTCATGAACCAAGTTAACCGAACCTTCTTAAAACACTTTGGCTTTAGGATTGTCACGGAGTCGCATATATCATTGCCAATCCTACATCCCCTTTGCATTTCTCCAGAACACATTGTATCACTACGAAAAATCTATATTTCTTGGATATTTCATCGTATAGTAACATACGAACTCGAAAGAACTTGTTCCGGTTCAAGGATGGATTATGGTTCTGAAGAAATTGAATAGGATTATTCGGTTGTCTTTTCCCTTTGCCTTCTCTCAGGTTGAGAGAGCTCCTAGTATTAGGAGAGTACACCTATTACGTTTATTGGATGGTCTTCTTCCAAACCATAGGTAGGTGCCAAAAGGTAGGGAAGGAAGAAAACCAATTAGCATAAGTGTGGTGTAGAGAAGGTAATAAGTACAGACATATAAAGAGATTAGAGTAAGGGCAAAGAAAATTATGACTACTATCATTCAAGACAAAACCGTGTATACCACTGCCACTCCTACATCCACTTTGCTTTTCTCCAGTACACTTCGTATCACTATGAAGATCCATATTGTTTGGATATGCCATCGTATAGTTACATACGAACTCGAAGGAACTTGTTCCAGTTCGAGTATGGATTCTGGTTCAGGAGAAATAGAATAGGATTATTCAGTTGTCTTTTCTCTTCACCTTCTCTCAGATTGCGAGGAATCCTGGTATTAAGAGAGTACACCTATTGGGCTTATTGAATAGTCTTCTTCTAAACCTAAGGCTGGTGCCGAAGGGTAGGGAACAAAGAAAATCAATTAGCCTAAGTGTGGTGTACAGAAGGTAATAAGTAAAGACATATAAAGGGATGGGAGTGGGGGCAAGGAAGTATACGGTTACAGTCATGAATCTGGATAGTGGAAGAGGCATTACTAGGAATACCAGGTTACCCCTTCAAAATATTTTCATGTTTCAGATTTACTGTGCGATGTTAATGTTGGGTTATGCAAGCGCCCCGGCCATCAATCCGTGGCCAAATGCAGAACAAAAATTTTCAAAAATCGGCGCTAACACAGCCCTATAACCCGGATCTACCCATAAGCCCTAGATAACAAAACATGCAAAGGAGTTAGAATGGTTATACCGAATAGATCCGTGTCCTTCGGTCTTCAACCATCATCCCAAGCTCCTAAGGGCTTCCTTGATCAAACTTGATCTCCGATCTCCCTCCATCGAAGATGATCCACTCGAGAGTCTATGCAACGAGCTCCAACCTCATATCCGGGGCAATTAGGGCACCTAGATCGCTACTCTAGATACCGTAGATGAAGTAGAGAGTGATGAAGGATTAATTTGTCCCAACACACCCAAGGAATCTCAACTCATAAGAGGGTTTGGATGGAGCTGGAGGAAGAAGAAGATGCCATGAGAATGAGGTGTTGAGAGCAACTCAAGAAAGAGAAAAAAATGAATAATGGCTTGTGTTTTTGTTTTTTGTATGAGTGTGATAAGAAATAATGGAGCCATCACATAAATGTCCATGTCTCCAAAATATCTTAGTCAACAAAAAAAATATCTCAAGTCAACATAATCTCACAACAAATAAAAACCCTAAGCATGCTAGAAGAGTAACCATGGGTCACTAATTAGCCATGCCACAAAAATGCAATGAACACCTCATCCTAAACCTCAATAACCTTTTAATCCAAAAAGCTCTAAACCATGATGAGGTGTAATCTTCTAAAATTAATCTTGTAATAAATTACAAGAATTCCCCTCAACCGTATATACAAACCCGCATCCGTATTCCGAAGAATACGAATACAAAGAGACGAAAATAATCCAACAAATATAATACTAGGATCCGGCTTAAATCAAACCCCACTAGTATTATTCGTCCGAACATCATCCGTACACAAGTATACGTATGTGATCGAACCATGCCATAAAACCATACGACCTCTACATCGTTTCGCCCGGAGCAGGGAAACCCTCTGTATGGGACTCTAAAGACTCGTCAATACGCTAGCAGTGGGTTTAACCACAAGCACGTCAGCAGCACTAGCTGTATGTAATGGTTACCTAGGTATTGAGCGAAAGGGAGGCCGACGAGTAAACTCATCCTGAAACCCCTACTGAGCCTGACAGTGACAATATCCGTACAGTCCAGTCCGTTCATCTATGAGTATCGCATATCGAGTCTAGGGGGTGAATAAAGTCAAAACCCTAATAACTTGATATTCAGTGTCGGTATGAAATCCATCACCGCCTGAGAAACTACCGATCCTAGATCAGTAATTCTCATCTACCTTGGCCAAGAATTTCTGGTGATGGCCACCCGTGCAAAACGCGAAATCAACCCCCAATACCGGGAGAGACGAATCCCCTGACGATCCGCTCACTGCCACCATGTGGCTTGGAATTGTACCCAACTAAAACATGTTTGCACGACTCCTTTGAGCCGTGGTAGGCTAGTAATCAAAGCACGGTAGGAACTCATACGAGACAAATGACGATCTCAGGTCGATAGACTAACCTGTACACATGTCACCTGGGAACTGCTATCTGACAATAGGTATAATACCAACTAGCATGTTCCCGGCGAGTCTGTCCAGTGTACTCATAACCTAATAAGCACATGTATACATCTTAGGTGAACAAACTGACACCAATGGGTTGTGAGACCGGCCACCGCCCCTCATCGGGGTCTCGATCAGTATACACTAGTCTACTCTGGAGTATCGATGCCCAGTTTCGAAACTCCCACGACTAGGGACATTTTAAGGATGTGCTTATAGACCCCCAGCTCCCACGTATATGATCGCCATCATACTGCTGGTAGTCAAGCATGAATCTTATGGGCTCTATCAACATGTAATAGTGATCTGTAAAGCCACCTAAAGCAAGTACACGATGATAAAGACAAACCAGATAGCATACTATCATCTTGAGTAAGACTGTTCTACCGGTATAGGTCCTCCTTCAATCATCGCAATCGCGTGCCTGCAATCCAATAATTGACTTGAGGGCACTATAGCCAACAATCTCCCACTTGTACTTAAGGCTAATTATTGTGGTGTCGCATACTCACAACCCGTGTCATACCGAACACCCAACTTCTCTACTAATCAGTTTCACAAAGCTCGTTTGTAAAACTATTGCATTCGAGAAACAGCCTCAGTGAGTGGATCCGCTCCAATGTTTCTTTCTATGTCTCTCTTTATCTCAAGTTTGCGGAGAAAGCTATCTCTCGAAATGAGCAATACCTGTCTTAGAATATGTCTGGATATCTGATGAGACCCAGTTCACAAATGAACTCCAAATCCAGCAAACTTCTTAGAATGTATCGTCGACTGAATTTAATCAGTATCCTCTGCCATGCCTTCCTCGATATCCGCTTGGACCACCTGTCCAAACTACTGCCCCTCAAAAGAGGGAAAACTATACTCTGACAGTCACTCTGTCATCCAGGTCACCTTAGAAGGCTGGAATGATAACCGTCTCCCAAAGGAGGCTGCCATTACCAAATCCCTAGAACATCCACTTATGTTCATTAACTGCTTCCGAACGTTTCTCCAGGATTGGATTAATATATAAACTTATTGCAACTAGTGCAAAAACAATATCTGGTGTGGTACTTGACATCTCATGATTGACTCAATTGCCTAAGCAAGTGATATGCCAATCATGCACATCCCTCTCCCCTTTAGTCTGTAAGATACCTTTAGAGAGGGTGACTCCATCACCTGCAGGTACACCACCATGGCAGGAGTCGTCCATTCTAAAACACCTTTAGAATAGTGTCAAAGTACCTAGATTGGGAAACTACCCAAATCTAGATCTAAAACCATAGATCTAGTAACCAGAATGCCTGATAGTATATCTATATCCTATGTGGAGAAACCAACTGTGTGATAACCACAGTATAACCGATCGTAGTGTAGGAATTTCTCTTCCTATAAAGTGAATGTCATCCAAATACAAGGACATCACACCCTACTACCTTCTTAACAGATCCATCTCCTATTCTGATGAAGTCAAAGCCTATGACTGTCACATCAAAAATAGATGATCTATCTCCGCTATACTTGCTTTAGTCTATAAATAGACACAAGCTACTTGTGCACTATGCTTCCGCTGCTCCCACTGACTATAACAACCCTCTGGCAGAGTCATATACACGTGCACTTCTAAAGCTAGTTTAGAACGGCACTATACTCATCCTCCTGTCGGGTCTCATAGTCTAGAACAACAGTAATAGCAAATCTGGGTAAACAAAAACCTCCCTGTCACCGTCTTTGAGGATACCGAAATACCTCTCGGACGCCTGAGGTTGCCCACCATATCTGCGGGGTTGCTAATGGAATGTCAAACCCGATTGAATGTTTAGGTTCTATTAAATTTTCAGTAAACGTTTGTGGTTCTGGAATCACTTCCAGTTCTACCATACTCCCACTACTATTTTCTGAAAAAGTCCATTTTACTAAAATTGTAGCGAGTCAAGAACAATATCACTATTGATCTTCAAGATGGTAGAAAGTTACCCCTCGTCATAGCCTGGGATAACCCACAAACTGCCATTACTGAAATGTGCCTTGAGTATGTCCAGAGTCTGGTTTTAAGCATAAGCCGGACAACTCCATATACATTAACATCGTTAAGATATGAACCATTCTATATACAATATAGAAACAGAGACACTAATTTAATAGGAACTAGATTCAAATCATGCAGCTGTCTCCAGTGCATGTCAACTAAATGGAGAGAGTCCGATCAGCATTACTCAACTAGGAGTGCATCCAGATATGAGTAACCTGAAAGAGAAGCAAGTTCTCAAAACCATTACTATCAACTAAATACCAAACACAAGTATTTACATCTTCGATCACCTTGAAGAATCCTGATACTTGCAACACATGGTTCTCTACTTTATTCTTGTACCTATAACTTCTCAAAACTTGGACCTTGTATTTCTACGAAATATTTGTCTGAAACTGGAGAAGTCACAAGTAAACAGAATATAGTACGAGTACCAACCCCTTTGTCCTAATGGACACTGGAAAACATACAATACTTTGTATAATTCCCCTGAGTTGAATAACTCAAACCCTGTGCGGCGTAGATTGAAAATAGTACTATAGTTAAGAAGAATTACATCGCTGTTGAATGCTCCTTACCTAACCATCAACTGATATAGGTAAATGTCATGGACATAATTTCAAAAAGTTATATCTCACTTTATAAAATAAACGTACAGATATATTAGTTCGAAATTGGTGCATAACAATGGATATTCAAAACCAAATATTTGCTGTCAGGCAAAACCCTAAGTGATTTTCTCAAATATCACCAATTGCAACGAATTCTAATATAATGAGGATATAACCACCTAATTCCCAATATCTTACTCCCACTCATCATCTGTAATACCATACAAATATGAGAATCAAACCTGGTAAATACATACCCTGGAGTAAGAATCTAATTAGGAAATCAGTTTTCAATTAACAACTCACAGTGAAACTGAAACATGAAAATGTTTCGAAGGGGTATCCGGGTATTCTTAGTAATGCCTCTTCTACTATTCAGATTCATGACTGTAACCGTATATTTCCTTGCCATCTCTCCAATCCCTTTATTTGTCTTTACTTATTACCTTTTGTATACCGTACTTAGGCTAAATGGTTTTCTTCCTTCCCTACCATTCGGCACCAGCCTATGGTTTGGAAGAAGACTATCTAATAAGCGTAATAGATGTACTCTCCTAATTCTAGGAGCCCTCGCAACCTGAGAGAAGGTAAAGATAAAAGACAACTGAATAATCCTTATTTTATTTCTCCTGAACCAGAATCCATTCTCGAACAGGAACAAGTTCCTTCGAGTTCGTATGTAACTATACGATGGATTATCCAATAAATGTGGATCTTCGTAGTGATACGAGGTGTTCTGGAGAAATGCAAAGGTGAAATAGGAGTGGCGATGATATACGCGGTTTGATCGTGAATGATAGCAGTCGCAACTTACTTTGCCTTCTTTCTAATCCCTTTATTTGTCTTTACTTATTACCTTCTGTACACCTCACATAAGCTAATTGGTTTTCTTCCTTCCCCACCTTTCGGCACCTGCCTATGGTTTGGAAGAAGACTATCCAATAAGTGCAATTGGTGTACCCTCTCCTAATCCTAGGAGCCCTCACAATCTGAGAAAAGGTAAAAGGAAAAGACAACTGAATAGTCCTATTCAGTTTCTCCAGAACCGGAAACCATTCTCGAATTTGAAACAAGTTTCTTCGAGTTCGTATGTAACTATACGATGGTCATATCCAATAAATGTGGATCTTCGTAGTGATATGGAATGTTCCGGAGAAAAGTAAAGGGTAAAAGTAGGAGTGGCAATGAAGTATGCAACTCTGACAATCCAAAAGCTAGTGTATTTTAAGAAGGTTCGGTTAACTTGGTTTATGAGTTCTAGTCTAGGGTCGGGCCATGGTCGCTGCCAAAGAGAAAGAGAAAAGAAACACTCAGTGTGCACTCTAACCTAGATCAGAATGGTTAATCACTTTATCTAATCAGGATGTCTCCCACTGTATCCTTAAATTCTCCTCCAAACCCAAAAGAAGAATTAGTCGGGATCATATAAAATCACCCGAGGAGTAAACTAACTCATCAGTGGGAATCGGGATCCAACTATCATCGCATGATAACCTGATGAAATCCACTCAAGTTATCACATTCCAAAAGGTATGCGCATGCCTGGCAAGTTTCCTGTATGTTTGAAACTCCCGATGTGATTTCTGCCCCATGCTCTTATGACCTTGAAGAAGGCCAACATATCATAAGTCACATGTCAATTTCTACCCGTCATTGTCCAGCTTAATTTGAACCCACCCATACATATCCTTGACGAAGGCCAACATAGTAGTACGACTGTCCCAAACCAACTCATCTATCTATGCAACCGAAAAGTAACAAATAGCTACCATATACTATGCCTTGACGAAGGCCAACAAACATAGCATGAATACCAAGTGCTACCCGTCTGAATGACGGAGGGCTACGAATGGTTTTTGGCGAAAAACCTTTAACGTAATGAACTTGATATCGTTGAAGGAACCGGATAGCTTTACAAATATATGGTGGCGAAAACCTTTGTTAAAGAGGTCACTCCTCGTGAAGGGATCTCGGCTCTTTTCTCGTCGAATGAGGTGCAGGATATTCCCAACTGAATACCTCGATGTAAAGCAAAAAAGTAATCGAATATAGTGAAGTTATTACCCTGACGGAAACTTCTGCCCAAGAGGTCACTCCCGGTGAAGGGATCTCGGCTCTTGCCTCATCGAATGAGGTGCTGGATATTCATAACCGAATACCGCTGTGCAAAACAAAAGAAAACGTCCTTGTAATAACAGATTTTGAAAATTGTTCCAACAACATCATATAGGTATGTTTTCCTTGCATTGATCAGAATCAACGCAGTCCCATCAATTAATCACACCAGAAAAGAACGAAAATATGATGTACGTATATGCTATCTGCATTCGCCACTAGGCCCCGTCATCACCCATTAGGTTACTTAACTACGACAGTGCGGGGGCTAGACTAGCGCGGGTGCAAAACATATACAACATCTACTAGTATATATATATATATATATATATATAATCGTTCCAGGCATGATATATGCAACATCATAGATAAGCGATAAGCATCACAGAGCGGTGGATAATCCTGGAGCCTCGGGTTTCACTTGAGCCGCAAATGAGACCCGGCGTTCCCTGTCGTGTGGATAGCCTGTGAAATGAAAACCTAGACCCCTACGATTGTGGCAAGTTATCAGCGAATCCCAGAAGCGAGGCAACCCCAATCAACAATGTGAATGGTCCACCCAGCACTTCATGGAATCCGGTAACTTGGGCACCCCTCCGTGGGTCAACCTATACCCCCTACGAGTGCAGCGAATAGCCCGCCAATTCTAGAGTAAGGTCCCCTCCATCTCAACGCCATGAGATGTGGACCCGTTGCCCTCTAGAACCTGGCTATTCGTGCACTCCACCGTGGGGTAATCCTAGTACAGAAAAGAAAATAAGTACAAGGGTGACATCGACCTCAACCCAGTCGTGCCCCAAACAAATAATATACAAACTGGTAGTGATGACAGTCCACATGTCGGACGCTCACCCCACAATATCAAATATACAAATAAACCCAAACTTTACTACCATTGCACCCAAGCTATCCACACGACGATCCCGCCACAACCACAGCACAACACAGAACATCAACGTGAATATCATGTTCGCAAACCCGTCTAAAAGTCATATAGCAATTAGACGAGTTTTACCACTCTAATGACATTCACGGTCGCAGATATTAATGTATGTACTAAAAACAACGACAATATAATTCCTCCAGCAATTAGCAAACTAAACCAATTTTCAAAACCATGAAAAAACAGTGAGCTAAAGTTCCAAAAACCGATCGTTTAAAGCCAATTTGGAAGTCCGAATCAAAACGAAATGCGCCCGAACCTTCACGGGGAGTTAGAGCATGAAATTAACTTTGAGTTGGGGGCCTAGAGGGTGTACCCCACCCCCTAGGCCACCACGTGGTGCCCAGGGGATGAGGAAGACCCGAAACTGCCCAAGGTAGGGCAGTATTAGGTCCCCATCACCAATACCACCTTGTGGTGGTCCTAAGGGGTGGGCCCAGCCATTCGGTCCCCCTTGGAGGTTCCTAGAGGTGACTATGCACCACCTCGCGGCTTCTCAGTTCAACCCGTGAGCCCGCGGGGTGTGCAAACATCTCAAACTTTCAGTTTTTGGAACTGTTTTTGTCGGCAGTTTTTTCACGAGAAAAACGGCAGATTTCTAATGTCTCAATGAGTTAACTAAGGCTTATGGAGTGGCTCTGATACCATACTGGGTTATGTAAGCACCCCGGCCATCAATCCGTGGCCAAATACGGAACAAAAATTTTCAAAAACCGGCGCTAACACAACCCTATAACCCAGATCTACCCATAAGCCCTAGATAACAAAACATGCAAAGGAGTTAGAATGGTTATACCGAATATATCCGTGTCCTTCGGTCTTCAATCATCATCCCAAGATCCTAGGGGCTTCCTTGATCAAGCTTGATCTCCGGTCTCCCTCCATCGAAGATGATCCACCCGAGAGTCTATGCAACGAGCTCCAACCTCATATCCGAGACAACTAAGGCACCAAGATCGCTACTCTAGATACCATAGATAAAGTAAAGAGTGATGAAGGATTAATTTGTCTCAAGACACCCAAGGATTCTCAACTCATAAGAGGGTTTGGGTGGAGCTAGAGGAAGAAGAAGATGCCATGAAAATGAGGTGTTGAGAGCAACTCAAGAAAGAGAAAAAAAATGAATAATGGCTTGTGTTTTTGTTTGTTGTGTGAATGTGATAAGAAATAATGGAGCCATCATATAAATGTCCATGTCTCCAAAATATCTTAGTTAACAAAAAAAATATCTTAAGTCAACATAATCTCACAACAAACAAAAACCCTAAGTATGCTAGAATAGTAACCATGGGTCACTAATTAGTCATGCCACAAAAATGCAATAAACACCTCATCCTAAACCTTAATAACCTTTTAATCCAAAAAGGTCTAAACCATGATGAGGTGTAATCTTCTAAAAGTAATCTTGTAATAAATTACAAGAATACCCTTCAACCGTATATACATACCCGCATCCGTATTCCGAAGAATACGAATACAAAGAGACGAAAATAATCCAACAAATATAATACTAGGATCCGGCTTAAATCAAACCCTACTAGTATTATCCGTCCGAACATCATCCGTACACAAGTACACGTATGTGATTGAACCCTACCGTAAAACCATATAGCCTCTACATCGTTTCACCCGAAACAGGGAAACCCTCTGTGTGGGTCTCTAAAGACACGTCAATATGCTGGCAGTGGGTTTAACTACAAGCACGTCAGTGGCACTAGCTGTACGTAACGGCTACCCAGGTATTGAGTGAAAGGGAGGCCGACGAGCAAACTCATCCTGAAATCCCTACTGAGCCTGACAGTGACAATATACGTACAGTCCGGTCCGTTCGTCTATGAATATTGCATATCGAGTCTAGAGGGATAGATAAAGTCTGAACCCTAATAACTTGACATTCAGTGTCAGTATGAAATCCATCACCGCCTAAGAAACTATAGATCGGTAATTATCGACTACCTTGGCCAAGGATTTCTGGTGATGGCCACCCGTGCACAACGCGAAATCAACCCCCAATACCGGGAGAGACGAATCCCCTGACGATCCGCTCACTGCCTCTATGTGGCTCGGGACTGTACCTAACTAAAACCTGTTTGCATGACTCTTTTGAGCCGTGGTAGGGTAGTAATCAAAGAACAGTAGGAACTCACATAAGACAAATGACGATCTCAGGCCGATAGACTAACCTGTACACATGTCACCTGGGAACTGCTATCTGACAATAGGTATAATACCAACTAGCATGTTCCCGGCGAATCCGTCCAGTGTACTCATAACCCAATAAGCACATGTATACATCTTAGGTGAACAAACTGACACCAATGGCTTGTGAGACCAGCCACCGCCCCTCGTCGGGGTCTCGATCAGTATACACTAGTCTACTCTAGAGTATCGATGCCCAGTCTTGAAACACCCATTAATAGGGACATTTTAAGGATGTGCTTATAGACCCCCAGCTTCTACGTATATGATCGCCATCATACTGCTGGTAGTCAAGCATGAATCCTATGGGCTTTATCAACATGTAATAGTGATATGTAAGGCCACCTAAAGCAAGTGCACGATGATAAAGACAAACCAGATAGTATACTATCATCTTGAGTAAGATTGTTCTATGGGTATAGGTCCTCCTTCAATCATCGCAATCGCATGCTTGCGATCCAATAATTGACTTGAGGGCATTATAGCCAACAGTTAAGTGAAAACTACTTTCCCAATTGATTCTAACTCCGGAGTATGTATTTACCAGATTTGATTCTCAAATCTATATGGCGTTACAGATGGTGAGCGGGAGTAAGATAGTAGGAATTGGGTGATTAGATCTTCATCATATCAGAATTCTTTGTAATTGGTGATATTTGAGAAAATCATCTGGATTTTGCCTGACGGCAAATATTTGGTTTTGAATATCCGTTATTATGTACCAATTTCAAACGGATATATCTGTACATTTATTTTATAAAGTGAGATATAACTTTTTGATATTATGTCTTTGATATTTACCTATATCAGTTGGTGATTAGGTAAGATGCTTTCAACAACGGTGTAATTCTTCTTAACCATAGTACAGTTTTTGAACCTACGACGCACAGGGTTTGAGTTATTGAACTCAGGGGACTTATACAAAGTATTGTATGTTTTCCGGTATCCATTAGGACAAAGGGGTTGGTACTCGTACTATATTCTGTTTACTTTTGACTTCTCTAGTTTTAGACAAGTATTTCGTTGAAATACAGGGTCCAAGTTTTGAGAAGTTATAGGTATAAAAATAAAGTAGAGAACCATTTGTTGGAAGTGTCAGGATTCTTCGAGCTAGTCGAAGATGTAGATACTTGTGCTAGGTATTCCGTTGTAAGTAATAGTTTTGAGAACTTGCTTCTCTTTCACGTTACTCATACGAGGATGTATTCCTAGATGAGTAATGCCGTATGGCCTCCTTCCATTTGGTTGATATGCACTGGAAACAGTTGCATGTTTTTGAATCTGGTTCGAATTAAATTAGTGCCTTTGTTTCTATATGGTATATAGAATGGATTCGTATCTTAATGATGTTAAGATATAAGGAGTGGTCCGGTTGACGCTTAAAACCAGAATACGGATAAACTCTAGGCACGTTTCATTAATGGCAGTTTGTGGGTTATCCCGGGCTTTGACGAGGGTTAACTTTCTACCATCAGGAAGATGAATAGTTATATTGTTCTTGACTCACCGCCAGTTTTAGTAAAATGGATTCTTTTCACAAAACATTAGTGGGAATATAGTAGAACTGGAAGTAATTCCAAAACCACAAACGATTACTGAAAATTTAATAAAACCTAAGGATTCAAATGGTTTTAACGATCCATTAGCCACTCCGCATATTTGGTGGGTAACCTCAGACACCCGACAGGTACTTCGGTCTTCTCAGAGACGGTGATAAGGAGGTTCTTGTTTACCAAGACTTGACATTGCTGCTGTTCTAAACTATGAGACCTGACAGGAGGATGAGTATAACGTCATTCTAAATTAGGTTTAGAAAGTGCACATGTATATGACTCTGCCAGAAGGTTGTTGTAGTCAGTGGGAGCAGCGAAAGCATAGTGGGCAAGTAGCTTATGTCTATTTATAAACTAAAGCAGGTATAACGGAAGATCGTCTATTTTTAATGTGACAGTCGTAGGTTTTGACTTCATCAGAATAGGAGATGGATCTGGTAAGAAGGTAGTAGAGAGTAATGTCCAAGTATTTGGATGACATGCACTAAATAGGAAGAGATCTTCCTATACTACGATCGATTATACTGTGGTTGTCACAAGTGGTTTCTCCGCATAGGATATGGATAAAATCTTTGGGATTCTGGTTACTAGATCTATGGTTTTAGATCTAGATTTGGGAAGTGACCCAATTTGGGTATTTTGACATCATTCTAAAAGTGCTTTAGAATGGACGACTCCTGGCGAGGTGGTAGTACCCGCAGGTGATGGAGTCACCCTCTCTAAAGGATGTCTTCTAGACTGATGAGGAGAGAGATTTGCATGATTAACATATCACTTGCTTAGGCAATTGAGTCAGTCATGAGATGTCAAGTACAATACCAGATATTGCTTTTGCACTAGCTGCAATAAGTATATATATTAATCCAATCCTAGAGAAATGTTGGGAGGCAGTTATGAACATAAGTGGATTTTCTTGGGATATGGTAAAGGCAGCCTCCTTCAGGAGACGGTTATCATTTTAGCCTTCCAAGATGACCTGGATGACAGAGTGGCTGTCTGAGTTATAGTTTTCCCTCTTTTGAGGGACAGTATATTGGACAGGTGGTCCAAGCAGATACTGTGGAAGGCATGGCGTAGGATACTGATTAAATTCAGTGGATGATACAGTCTAAGAAGTTTGTTGGATTTGGAGTTCATTTATGAACTGGGTCTCATCAGATATCCAGACAAATTCTAAGACAGGTATTACTCATTTCGGGAGATAGTCTTTCTCCACAAAGTTGAGATATTGAGAGATATAGAAAGAAACATTGGAGCGGATCCACCCACTGAGGCTATTTATCGAACACAATAGTTTCACAAACGAGCTTTGTGAAACTGATTAGTAGGGAAGTTGGGTGTTCGGTGTCACACGAGCTGTGAGTATGCGACACCGCAATAATTAGCCTTAAATGCAAGTGGGAGATTGTTGGCTATAATGCCCTCAAGTCAATTATTGAATCGCAGGCACGCGATTGCGTTGATTGAGGGAGGACCTATAAAGATAGAATACTCTTACTCAAGATGATAGTATGCTATCTGGTTTGTCTTTATCATCATGTACATGCTTTATGTGATACTACAGATCATTATTACATGTTGGTAGAGCCCATAGGATTCTTGCTTGACTACCAGCATTATGATGGCGATCATATACATGGGAACTGGGTGGTCTATAAGCACATCCTTAAATGTCCCTAGTCATGGGAGTTTCGAGACTGGGCATCGATACTCCAGAGTAGACTAGTGTATACTGATCGAGACCCCGACGAGGGGCGATGGCCAGGTCTCACAAGCCATTGGTGTTAGTTTGTTCACCTAAAATAGTATACAGGTGCTCATTGGATTATGAGTACACTGGACGGACTCACCGAGAACCTGCTAGTTGGTACTATATCTATTGTCAGATAGCAGTTCCCAGATGACATGTGTACAGGTTAGTCTGTCGACCTGAGATCGTCTTGAGTTCCCACTGTGCTTTGATTACTACCCTACCATGGCTCAAAGAAGTCATGCAAACAGGTTTTAGTTGGGTACAGTTCCAAGCTACATAGAGACAGTGAGCGGATCGCGGATTCGTCTCTCCCGGTATTGGGGGTTGATGTCGCGCAGTGCAAGGGTGGCCATCACCAGAAATCCTTGGCCAAGGTAGTCGAGAATTACTGATTTGGATCAGTAGTTTCTCAGTTGGTGATGGGCTTCATACCGACACGAAATGACGTGTTGTTAGGGGTCTGATTTTATCCACCCCCTAGACTCGATATGCGATACTCTTAGACGAACAGACCGGACTGTACGAATATTGTCACGGACAGACTCGGTAGGGGTTCGGATGAGTTTGCTCGACGGCCTCCCTTTCGCTCAATACATGGGTAGTCGTTACGTACAGCAAGTACCGCTGACGTGCTTGTGGTTAAACTCACTGCCAGTATATTGACGAGTCTTTAAAGTCCCACACATAGGGTTTCCCTGTTTCGGGCGAAACGATGTAGATGTCGTATGGTTTTACGGCAGGGTTCCATCATATACGTGCACTTGTGCACGTATCAGGATTCGGACGGATAATACTAGTGGCTTTGGTTTAAGCCGGATTCTAGTATTATATTGTTATATTATTTTCATCTCATTGTATTCGTATTTTTCGAAATACGGATACGGGTATGTATATACGGATGAGGGGTATTCTTGTAATTTATTACAAGGTGCTTCTAGAAGATGCCACTTCATTTAGTTTTAACCATTTAGGATTAAATGGTTAATGAGGTGTAGAGGATGAGGTGTTTATTGCATTTATTGTGGCATGGCTTTGTAGTGACTCATGGTTACTATTCTAGCATGCTTGGTTTTTTGTTTGTTGTGAGATATTTTGGAGACTTGAGATATTTTCTAGACTTGAGATATTTTCTTATCTTGAGATATTTATTGGAGACTTCATTATTGCTCACAACACAACACACACAAAAGGACTTAGCCATTTTTCTTGAGTTGCCTCACACTCTCATCCTCAAGCTTCTTCTTCTACCTCCACCCTTCAAGTCTCATGTGTTGAGAAACCTAGGATGTTTGGAGACAAATTAATCCATCACTATACTCTACATCCTCTAGGCTATATAGTTTAGCGATCTAGGTACCCTAGTTACCTCGGCTATTGAGGTAGGAGCTCGGAATACAAATCCTCAGGTGGATCGTCTTCGATGGAGGGAGACCGGAGATCAAGCTTGTTCATGATGGCCTCTTAGAGCTTATGATGATGGTTAAAGACCGAAGGACATGGATCAATTCGGTATAACCATTCTTAACTCACTTTAAGTTTGCTAGCTTTAGGGTTTATGGTCGATCCGTATTTGGGGTTGTTCTAGCGCCAGTTTAGAAAATTTTTGTTCCGCATTTGGCTACGGTTTGATGGCCAGGGCGCTTGCATAACCCAACACGCGGGTGGCACGTCATTTGCCACATGTCATGATCTGAGAAATTCCCACTTATGAGCATCATCATTAGCCCCCCACTCTCATTCCGACCTATTTATGGGTCGGGTCGAGAATGGCCTGCTTGGTTTTTCTCGGCCCAGTCTGTTGCCGAGAATCATCGGTGCGGATTTTCCGGGGCGACGTGGCATGGGGCAGTTGCGTCGTTTCGATCTTTGAAGCCATGTGGCACCTCCCCTCGGAGTTTGGATCTTTATGCGTATCTCCGATGATATCAGCGGATCAGTGAAAAATTTGCGCGTTAAGGAGGGTGCGCCATTTCGCTCGTTCGTCTGCCGGGCTGCAGGACACGTGTCCGACGTGGGTTGGCAGACGCGATAGGCTGTCGCTGTCACCTGCAAACGAAGGGACGTCCCAAATGGCCGATCGCCATGTAGAGCTCTGACGGTTGGTAAGCACGACGTTTCGTTTTAGCAGGAATCGATCTGGGTCATTAGATGCTTTCTTTGGAATGTATAAATAGGAGGGGACCATCATAGGGCCAACACTTTTACCCTAATTCACCCTCATTGTCAAAGATTGCTCGGTGCTCCTTCCCTTTAGATCGGATCGTGCCGTGATTTTTCCTCAGCAAGCTAATAATACCTTTGAATCAGGTTAGATATCTTCATCTGAGGAGTTTGTAGAGGTAGTTAGGGTAGATTCGGATAATGAGGCTCCAGTTGTTGGAGCCAAGTCCAGAAGGTCTTCCTCCCCTCCATATTTAGATAGCAGAGAAGGTTTTTCTGCTGTGTCATCTGTGTCGGGCTCACCCTCTAGAACCAGGGTTGCCCGTGTCGTTCGCCGTTAAGCGGCGACAAGGGCCCCTAAGGTGCACATCGGGAACACCCATGATGCGCCCTTCTTCTTGAGGAGTGTGGACGAGCTTACCGAGATTCGGGTTTGATTCCATATTCCCTCCAACTATTCGCTTTGTCTAGCCAGAGAGGGTGAGCAGGCGGACCAAGTGCAGGGTAAGGAGATTGCCCTGTATTTGGATGCATTCCGGGCCGAAATGAGTCTTCCCTTCTCAACCGAGATATATGGGGTTCTTCGTTGCTTCAATCTAGCTAGCGCCGAACTCATGGAGAATCCTCCTCGGGTTTCTGGTCCGGTTAAAACTCGAAAACATCCCCTTCAGTTTGACCCTCCTCGTTTCCTTCCTCTATTATAAGAATCACCCTAGCACAGCTGGGTGTATTTTTCCTTCAAAAAACATAAGGGCGGGGTGGCCGGGTCGGGTGTGGTAGCCGTCCCTTCTTCCATCCATGAAAGGAAGGAGAAGTTCGTATTCGTCGGGCCACCCAAGGGCGAGAATTGGCTTGTGCCTACATGGTGGTACAGGGCTGACTGCCCGAGGGAGAAACCGTCATCCTGACCCAATAAAAGGGTGGTGTCATTATGGGAGCTGATCCAGCGGGCCGAAGTATTTCTTTCTAAGCAGGCTCTGAGCTAAGCTGGGCTCAACCCCGCATGCTTTTTGGGTAAGTTAGGGCCGTGGAAGATCTATTTAGACTTTGATGAATTTTTTTCCCTTTTCAGTGTCACTAACTCTCTTTTGTGTATTCTCCTTTTTGCAGAGTAAATGGAACGATCCAAGTTCTTAGCTGCTATGGCCGTGAAGGCCCAAAAGAAGACCGGGGTAGAAGTTCGTCCCGACCCGGTTCGAGTTCAGCACCGAGGCCAACTCCGCCGAGCAAGCCTTCTGCCGTGTCCCGAGCCCCGTAAGAAAGTCACGGGGGGCCAGAAGCAAGCGCGGGGCCCGGTGCCCCGGGCGAGGGAGGTGGAGGAGGAACCCACCGATGTTCTCCTCAAAAGGCAAAAAAGAACGGTCTCTCAGGCGCCCTCCACCGGAATTCCAGTGCAGGAGGGGGACTTCTGCTTCGGGATGCCCTCGGGGCTCTCCGTCGCCGACGGCCTACTCTCTGACATGGAGCAAGCAGCTGGGGGCAAGATTCCCCATGGGGCCCTGAAGCCCCAAGTGGCAGCCATTGCTCAGGAGGCGGTTCAGGTCAGTATCCGTTTTCCTTTAAGAATTTTTTAAGTATATCTTTTTTTCAATTTGAACATTTCTAACTCCTTTTGCTGCTTTCCTCAAGTCCTCCACCACTGCGCCCTCATTGTCAATATGGAATCTAAGGAGATAACCCCGGCCATGAAGAAGGCGGGCGAATCGTCCTCGCGGGAGGAGGATCTGCGCTTCATTTGCAGTAGGTGGAAGAGAAGATAGCCGCCCTCGAAACTCGAGTGATCGTCGAGGAGCTGACGAATTCCAAGTACAAGGAGTCTCACCGACTTCTGAGTGAATCCAACCGGGCCATCCAGGCTAAGTTGGAGGAGGTTGGCAACTGTTAGTTATGTGTATGCCCTAGAGGCCATTATTGTACATATGATGTATATTATAATGGATGCTTGGACATATATAGAGAGGACTTTCTTGCTCGACATGATAGTATGCTATCTGGTTGCTCTTTGTCTTAACATGTAGACTTGTATTGTGATACTGTCTTGCTCTCACATGTTGATAAAGCCCTTAGGATGTGTACTTGACTACCAGGACTATGATGGAGATCATACTAGTGGGGCCAGGGTAGTCACAAGTACATCCTTTAATTGTTCCTAATCGAGGGTGTATCGAGACAGGGCATCGATATTCCAGAGTAGACTAGTGTATACGCGTCTTGACCCATATGATGGGCGATGGATGATCCCACATCCATTGGTGTTTGACATCAAAGATGGTATACAGGTGATCAGTGGAGACTGGGTACACTGAACGGACTCGCCGACAACTCCTAGTTGGTATTATACCTATCGTCAGATAGAAGTTCTCTGGTGACACTGGTACATGTTAGTCTGTAGACCCAAGATCATCATAGAGTCTAGTGTGATTCCCACTATGCTTTGATTTCTACCTTACCACGTTCAAGAGAACATGCAAAACGGTGGCTTTTGGGTACAGTCCCAAGTCACATGGAGGCAATGAGCGATAGGAGGGGATTCGTCTCTCCCGGTATTAGGGGTTGATGTTGCGTTGTGCTCGATTGTCCATAACAGGAAGTCCCTGGCCAGGGCTGATAAGGAGATTTACTGGTAAGTGTTATCAGTACTTTCTCGACCCGTTATGAGCCTCGCATCGGCATGACTTATCGGTTACTGGGGTCTGGCGTTTATAACCCCTAGACTAGATATGCAACATATCAGACGAAAAGACCGGACTGTACAGTAATGTTACTGACAGGCTTTACAGGAGTATGAGCAGGTTTTCTTGTTGATCTTCAGATCGCTCAATACCCGGATAGCCGTTACGTCCAGCTAGTACCGCTGACGGCTTGTGAGTGACTGATATGATCATCACCTACTGCGGGTGTCACGACCCAAAATTTGGCACATGACCGGCACTTAGACTACGTAACGTCAACAAGCGTAACACAGTTTAAGTAAGCCGAAAACCCAACAATCTAAACCATTACAAGAAGTAAAGGATAGAAACACTTTAAAATCTCAAGTAAGAACTTAAAGCTTAAGTTTGTTTTTCATAAAATTTTGACAGCACCTCCTTTGTAAAAGCCAACCCCGAAACGGGTAAAAACATAAAATATAAGTAAAGCATCCCCAAATGGGAGCAAATCTCGCCCAAAGGCGAAAACAACCACCACAACAGATATACGATGCCGTAGCGAAGAAATGAGATAATCCACATAAATAAAGGCCGGCTCACACGAGCACGACAACCAGAGTCATAAGAATAAACAACATCGATCCTCACAACTCATCTCTAAGTCAAAACATGAAGGTAGTAGATGGAGAGTACTAGATACAGAAGATATACAACGACATCATCGGATAACCGCAAACCCACCTATAGCAAAAGTCCTCACAGCCAGCCGTAGCGGTATCCGCAAAAGTAGAGATAAAAAGGCGCCCTGCCGTGACTACTCTGAGGATCAGACCTGCAAAACACTGTAGCACAACGGGGGTGAGTTGCCAACTCGTGAATAGCAAATAACATCATACTGTAATCTCAAGTATGCACGAACAGCGATAAATCTATCACATGTAACCTGATAGCATAAGTATGGCAATATGAATATGCAACAATCATGTAAAGGTATATCATCAGGGTACTACAACTATATGAAGCAATGCATATCAAAATAATCCTGAGTGTGGGATGATATAATAAAACCTCATACAAAAATCATCAGCATAGAAAAACCCCAGTGTCCCTCACTGACACGTCAAATCCCAAAATCCTCAGGCACCGCATCCTCAGATCGGCCCTCATATCCTGTAAGTCTTATGGAACCTAAGTGTCCAATATCGACACCCGAAACATCATGAAAATATATGCTTGTGTGTGTGTGTGTGTGTGTCCCCCTCAATGACACATCAAAATCATGGAACATGTGTGTCCAACATCGACACTCGAAACATCATGAAACCCGTGTCCAGCATCGACACGTAAATACTCATATCTCGGGCTCCGTCAGTCCGAATCGGCCCTCATCAATATCTCGGGCTCCATCAGTCCGGATCGGCCCACGGGCTCCGTCAGTCCGGATCGTCCCATATCATCTCACGACTCCGGTCGGTATCCTTCGGATAACCTCCGAGTCCAAATACTATCACCGGTAGGTACTGGCCCTCCTGCAAGGCTCATCGTCTATACCATGAAAATCACCTCTTGCCCCGGGGAACCATACCGGGTCCACCATGTACCCACAGACGGTGCCTACCGCTCCTCGAATCGGGTATCTAACACAAGTCTCAGAACCGAGAAAACTCATGGTAGACGCACTGAAATATCATATCAAGAGAAACCGGGTTTTCAAACAATACATGAATTTCTTGAAATACCCTCACGGTTCTCAAATCCATAAATCACATGAAATCCATATCTTAATGCGTAAATCCATTAAATATAATATATGCAACATAAACAGTAATATGAGCAGATCAAGGAAAAACCGCTATTTAAATGCATCAAGTTATTAAATATATCATGCGGTTCCCAATTCTCCAAAATCCAAGCAACATCATATAAGGGTGAACATGTAACTATAGTAAGATATGAGTATATACCTATCAATAATGATGTAATACCATACAGGTATATGTGTAGCTATATCAAGGTATATGGGTGTACATGTAAGTACGTATGCATGATGTACATGTACATATATCTCATATGTGTATACACCTGTCAATAATGATACAATACCATATAAGTATATGTGTAGCTGTAGCAAGGTATGTGTATATACATGTCAATAATGATGTAATACCATATAGGTATAAGTGTAACTGTAGCATATAAAGGCATGTGTGTAAGCATGTAGGTATACAGGTATGCTATATTTCATTTTTTTTAATGCCTCAATGTCACTAATGTCACTAATCAATACCATATCACATATGTATGTGTATTGTGCTTATCATGGCAATTACCGACAGTGTGTGTAGCATACAATTAGTGCTCGTGCAACATGAACTGTCAATAATAGTGCAGTGTCCACAAGGTATAAGTCCAGGCACAACAAGTAATAATATGCAATGATGTCCATGCGCAATCTCTATATGTGCATATAACCATGCAGCTAATATCTTATCATATCATATCCATCCCTGACGCTTAACTCCATACGGGCGATCTCCCCGTAGATGTTAAATCTACTCACCGACAATCGCGGATTAGGTAGATCCAATCACCCTCTTTCCTTTCTTCGCAGCGTCCGAAGTCCCCGCCTGCGATCCTATTAACACAAACATAGCAAGTGCAAAATCTCATAAATCGACCAATATCACGTACAAACTATGTTTGACCGACGCACCAACTTCAAACTAATTCTCAAATGTCCATCTAGTGGTTAACGTGTGTGGCGACACTCCGAATCCAACCCAAGTGCAACAACTACACTAGATCATGAACCGTGTTGGATAACGTAACACGCGTATTCAAAACACTAAATTATAGCAAAGTAATCCCAGATTTTGATATACAAACAATTAGTGAAAGTTGCAAGTTTCACGAGACCACATACAACCCCAGAGACCCCACGACCAAGATTCAACACCCAGCCCTCACTCTGGCCGCAATTTGCAGCCAGAAGCAATAAATTTGCGGCCATGAAATTTGGGAATGGTCTCAAGTTTTTATGGTGGGTTCTAAGTCGCAACACTATGTCACTGTGATGGGAACTTTTCCAACAAATACCTGGTTCTACAGCAGATCACAGAGACTCTATAAAGATACTAAAAATACGATATTTGCACGAAACTAAACCTTTAGTGTTCTAATCCATAACTACAAGGCAACACAACAATATAAACTCCTAATTAACAGTAAAGATCATTACCTAGCCACTCTTGCTCAAAAATCCTAGCTTTCCAAGCTCCAAGGAAACTTAGTGGCTAAACCAAGATTTGTTAAGTGTTTTCATGAAGTCCTATGAAGTTTTGCAAGGATTTAGTGAATGGATAGTGAGGGTTTCAGTTTGGGAGTTGAGGAGATGAAGAATAATTGTGAAGAGATAAGAATGAGAGAGTGAGGGGAAATAATGGTGAGGGGTAAGTGTAGGGTGAGCTTAAGCCTTACTCTTACTCTCTCCCTCTCCTCATTAAAGCTTGCATTAATTACCCTCATGACTCACCTAGCCACCTCCCTTCATTCCAAAACAAAGTAGATATTTCTCACACAAATATCTAAGGCAAGGTTAAGGCAAGGTTAAATCAAGGCATGGATTGTTTAAGGTGCCATGGTCACTTAACGAGATTAATACTAACCACCCTCACATTAACATGCACAAGTGTGTACAAGGCATAACAAATATTAATAAAATATTAATTAATTGTTATAAAATGTGAGGAAACCGATTTGGTAAACTTTTCCCTAAAAACCCGCATTAACGCTTAATTAACACTAATCGCATTCTAAGGTGTTACAATCCCCCCCCCCTCCTTAAAGAAATTCGTCCCCGAATTTAAAATTCTTACTAAGCGTACCTTCAAAGAGATGAGGAAATTTCTTTCGCATCTCGCTCTCGGCCTCCCAAGTGATCTCCTCACTAGTTGGGCTACGCCAAAAAACCTTCACAGATGGCAAGACTTTTGATCGAAGTTTCTTCGCCTGCCGATCTAAAATAACTACCGGCTGCTCGGTGAATGAAAGATCCCGCTCAAGCTGAATGGTCTGGTGCTGAATCATGTGAGAAGGATCATGAAGGTATCTACGAAGCATCGACACTTGGAACATGGGGTGAACATCCGGAAAACTGGGCGGGAGCGCTAAACGATAAGCAACAGTACCCACTCGCTCAAGGATCTCGAAAGGACCTACAAATCTGGGACTGAGCTTCCCCTTCCTCCCAAATCTCATAACGCCCTTCATCGGAGAAATCCGCAGGAATACATGATCCCCCACTGCGAACTTAAGTCTGCGACGACGACGGTCGGCATAAGACTTCTGTCTGCACTGGGCTGCTCTCATCCTGTCCTGAATCAGCTGGATCTTCTCCGTAGTCTTCTGAACTAGCTGGGGTCCCAAAACCCTTTTCTCACCGAATTCGGTCCAACAGACTGGCAATCGACACTTCCTACCATGCAAAGCCTCGAAAGGTGTCATCTGAATAGTCTCCTGAAAGCTGTTGTTGTAGGAGAACTCAATCAATGGCAAGTGACGATCCCAACTGCCACCAATATCAAGCACGCACGCCCGAAGTATATCCTCTAGAGTCTGTATCGTCCGCTATGACTGATCATCGGTCTGCGGATGGAAAGCGGTGCTAAAACTCAACCGGGTATCCAAATCCTCCTGAAGCTTCTGCCGAAGACGGCTAGTGAACTGGGTGCCTCTGTCGGATACAAAGCAAGTGGGAACACCGTGCAAACGCACAATCTCATCTATATACAACTGAGCATACTGAGCATAACCGAAAGTGGTCTTCACTGGAAGGAAGTGAGCCGCTTTCGTCAACCGGTCAATAATCACCCAAATGGAGTCATACCCCTGATTGGTCCTGGGTAGACCCACAACAAAGTCCATGGAAATCTGCTCCCATTTCCACTCAGGAACGGGTAAAGGCTGCAACTCTCCAGCCGGTCTCTGATGCTCAACCTTGACTTGCTGACAAGTCAGGCACCTCGAAACGAAGTCCGAAACATCGCGCTTCATCCCTTCTCACCAGTAAATGTCTCTCAAATCACGGTACATCTTGGTAGAACCTGGATGAACGCTAAAGGCTGACTGATGTGCCTACTCTAGGATCTCGCGTCTCAACCCATCAATATCCGGTACACAAAAGCGAGTTCCGTAACGTCGCACACCCTGGTCTTCAATCAAGAACTCCGAATCTGTACCTTGCCGAACAAACTCAAGAATCTCCGACAAACGGGCATCACTGTACTGCGCCTCATGGATACGATCAAGTAAAAGTGGACGGGCGCGGACATGAACAAGCTATCCCCCAGTGGAAGTGAACTCAAACTGTACTCTACCATCACACAAGATCTGCCAATCTGCAGAAGACTGTCGCTGAACTGCACTCAACTGGAACAAGCTACCCCTGGGCCTATGACTTAAAGCATCAGCTACCACATTCGCCATGCCCGGGTGATAAAGGATCTCGCAATCATAATCCTTCATAAGCTCCATCCAACGGCGCTATCTCAGATTCAGATCCCGCTGCTGGAAGATGTACTTCAAGCTCTTGTGGTCCATGAAAATCTGACATGACTCCCCATACAAGTAGTGTCTCCAAATCTTCAACACAAAGACCACCGCGGCCATCTCAAGATCGTGAGTGGGATAATTCTGCTCATGTTTCTTTAGCTGCTTAGAAGCATAAGTAATCACTCTATCATGTTGCATCAGAACACAGCCGATCCCCACTCGAGACGTACCGCAGTAAACAACAAAGCCACCCGATCCAGAAGGCAAAGATAGAACTGGTGCAGTCGTCAACCGAGTCTTCAATTGCTAAAAACTCTGCTCGTACATATCAGTCCAAAGAAAAGGAACCCCCTTCCGGGTCAGTCCGGTTAGCGGTGTAGCGATACTCGAGAAATCCTGCACGAATCGGCGGTAATAACCAGCTAAGCCCAAAAAGCTGCGGACCTCTGTCACGGATACAGATCTGGGCCAAAGCTGTACAGCCTCGATCTTCCTCCGGTCCACAAGAATACCGTCTCCCGTCACCACATGACCCAGAAAGTCAACTCTATCAATCCAAAATGCGCACTTTGAGAATTTAGCATACAGCTGGTGCTCTCTCAATGTCTGCAAAGCAATTCTCAAGTGTTGCTCATGCTCTCTCGACTCCTAGAGTATACCAGAATATCATCAATAAACAAATAATAAACTGGTCGAGGAACGACCTAAAAATCCGGTTCATCAGATCTATGAACGCTGCTGGAGCATTGGTGAGTCCGAATGACATCACCAGAAACTCATAATGCCCGTAGCATGTACGAAAAACAGTCTTCGGAATATCATCATTCCGAACCCGCAACTGATGATAACCCGAACGCAAATCAATCTTAGAAAAATGTTTCGCACCCTGGAGCTGATCAAACAAATCGTCAATGCGAGGTAAAGGATACCTATTCCGCACCGTAACTCGGTTCAATTAACGATAATCAATACACAACCTCAAACTGCCGTCCTTCTTCTTGACGAGCGGCACAGGAGCTCCCCAAGGAGAAACACTCGGACGCACAAGTCCCTTATTAAGCAACTCTTGCAATTGATCTTTAAGCTCTCTAAGCTCTGCCGGAGCCATCCGGTAAGACGGTATAGAAATAGACCCCGTGCCAGGAATCAGATCAATGCAAAACTCAATATCGCGCTCTGGCGGAAAACCAGGTAACTCATCGGGAAAAACGTCGAGAAACTCTCGCACGATAGGAACCCGGTCCGACGACTCTACTGTGGCTCCAGTATCACAAATGAAAGCCAAAAATCCCCGACATCTGTAAGCCCGCGGGGGCGCCCCGGCCGTCGATCCGACGCCGGAAACGCGGAAAACAAAAACTTTGCGAACTTTGCAAAACGGCACCACCGCGGACTTTTTACCCGGATCGGGCCATTAACCTAGCTAGCAAGCAAAAGGAAAAGAGTAGAGATGCTATACCAAACGATCCGTGTCCTTCGGTCTTCGTCTCCGCTCCGATCTCCCGCGGAATCTCCGTCACCTCCTCGCTCGTCGGAAAGGGCACCACGTAGCCGGAATCTTTTACGGGCTCCCGCCTCTTGACCGAGGCAACTCGGGCGCGAAGTTGGCTAGCCGACGCGTCCAAGGTTTGCTATAGAATAGTGTAGTGAGATGTCTCTTTAGGGTTTATGGAAGTTGCCTTGATGGAGGGATTTGAGCACAAGAATTTTCTATGGATCAAAGCTTGCTAGAAAATAGAGCTCGGCCAAGAACAACAAAATGTTCTCTGTTAACAATTGCAAGTGGTGAATTTGCTTCACTCTCTCAAAACAAATCAGCCCCCTTAATAAATTAATCCATCATCCCATATTAAAACACCAGCACACCCAAGGGGAGGGACCCACGAAATTTACATGAAAGGAAATTTCCACACAAAACCAAATCAAAACTCACCCTCTCTCTCCCTGTGAAAAAAAATGGCCGGCCCAATTTCAAGTGGGTGGAAAAATGAATAATTATTCATACCAAATAAGAAATGAGTGTGAAGATAATGATCAAAAGAATAGTCACCGCATTTCTAATCCAAAGCCAAATCAATAACTTCCTCATTAATGCAAGAAAGGGACCAAAATAGAATCTAATCATGATGAAGCTATTTTTACAAGAAAGCCCTCCATAAATAAGTTAATTGCCAACTGCAATTAACCCCCTCCATCAGATAGTCCGGCCGTGAAGGAAAAAGAGAAAACCGGCCGGAACGGAATGCAAACTGGCAACCCCAGAAAACCGATCCCGTAATAAATTACAGGAAAACTACACTATCAAATACTAGTATCCGGCTTAAGCCAAAGCCGGCTAGTAAAAACTGTCCGATCACGATCCGTGCAATACCGCACGTATCTGATCGAACCCTGCCATATCTCCATACGGCCTCTACAGCGTTTCGCCCGAAACTTGAGTAACTGTCTGTGTGGTGGACTCTAAAGACTCGTCAATACAGTGGCTGTGGATTTAACCACTAGCACGTCAGAGGTATAAGCCAATACGTGACGGGCCACCAGGTATTGACCATAAGGGACGTCGATGAGCGAACTCATCCTGACACCCTACTGAGCCTGTCAGTGACAATATCCGTACAGTCCGGTCCGTTCGTCTATGAGTATCGCATGGCGGGCCTAGGGGGTTGGTAAAAGTCAGACCCCCAAAAGCGGTACAAGTCGTGTCGGAGTGTAGCCCAGAACACCCTGAGATACTACTGGAATACCTACCAGCAAATCTCCTGCCTTGGCCAAGGACTTTTCATGTTCTGGCTCTCCTAGACACAGCACGACCTCACCCCCAATACCGGGAGAGACGAACCCCTGCAGATCCGCTCACTGCCTCCATGTGGCTCGGGACTGTACCCAACTAAAACCTGTTTGCACGACTCCTTTGAGCCGTGGTAGGGTAGTAATCAAAGTACAGTGGGAACTCACACGAGACAAATGACGATCCCAGGTCGATGAACTAACCTGTACACATGTCACCTGGGAACTGCTATCTGACGTCTGGTATATCCCAACTAGCAGGTTCCCGGCGAGTCCTGTCCGGTGTACTCATAACCCAATGAGCACCTGTATACATCTTAGGTGAACCAACTGACACCAGTGGCTTGTGAGACCGGCCACCGCCCCTCGTCGGGGTCTCGACTTTATACACTAGACTACTCTGGAGAAACGATGCCCTGTCTCGAATCTCCCACGACTAGGGACCTTTTAAGGATGTGCTTGTAGACCCCCAGCTCCCACTTATATGATCGCCCTCATACTGCTGGTGGTCAAGCAAGAATCCTAGGGGCTTTATCAACGTGTAATAGCGACTCGTAAGGTCACCTAAAGCAGTACACGATGATAAAGATAAACCAGATAGCATACTATCATCTCGAGTAAGACTGTCCTACCGGGATAGGTCCTCCCCTCAATCATTGCAATCACGTGCCTGTGATCCAATAATTGACTCTGAGGGCACTATCTCCAACAATCTCCCACTTGCACTCGAGGCTAATTATTGCGATGTCGCATACTCACAGCCCGTGTGATACCGAACACCCAACTCCTCTACTAGTCAGTCTCACAAAGCTCGTTTGCGAAACTATTGCGTTCGAGGAATAGCCTCAGTGAGTGGATCCGCCTTGATGTTTCTTTCTATGTCTCTCTATATCTCATGTTCGCAGAGAAAACTATCTCCCGAAATGAGCAATACCTGTCCAAGAATGTCTGGATGTCTGATGGGACCTAGTTCAGAAATGAACTCCAAATCCAAACTTCTTAGACTGTATCGACAACTGAACTTAATCAGTGTCCTGCGCCATGCCTTCCCTCAGTATCCACTTGGATCATCTGTCCAAAATACTGCCCCTCGTCAGAGGGAAAACTATAACTCTGATAGCCACTCTGCCATCCATGTCACCTTGGAAGCCTGGAATGATAACCGTCTCCTAAAGGAGGCTGCCGTTATCAAATCCCTAGAACATTCACTTATGTTCTAAACTGCTTCCTACCGTTTCTCCAGGATTGGATCAATATCGACTTATTGCATCTACTGCAAGAACAACATCTGGTGTGGTACTTGACATCTCATGATTGACTCAATTGCCTAAGCAAGTGATCTGTCAATCATGCGTATCCCTCTCCCCTTTAGTCTGTAAGACACCTTTAGAGAGGGTGACTCTATTACCTGCAGGTACACTACCGTGCCAGGAGTCGTCCATTCTAAATACTCATAGAATGCTGTCAAAGTACCCAGATTGGGAAACCACCCAAATCTAGATCTAAAACCATAGATCTAGTAACCAGAATGTCTGATATAATATCTAAGTCCTTTGTGGAGAAACCACTGTGTGACGACCAAAAGTATAACCGATCGTAGTATAGGAATATCACTTCCTACTCTGTGTATGTCATCAAATACCAGGACATCACACTCTACTACCTTCTTAACAGATCCATCCCCTATTCTGATGAAGTCAAACCTATGACTGTCATATCAGAAATAGATGATCTATCTCCGCTATATCTGCTTTAGTCTATAAATAGACATAAGCCTGATGTCCACCAATGCTTCCGCTGCTCCCACTGACTACGACAACCCTCTGGCAGAGTCATATATACGTACGCTTCTAAAGCAAGTTTAGAACGACGCTATACTCATCCTCCCGCCGGGTCTCGCAGCCTGGAACAACAGCAATGGCAAGTCTGGGTAAACTAGAACCTCCCTGCCACCGTCCTTGAGCA
Source organism: Agapanthus africanus (assembly GCA_030015575.1). NCBI lineage: Eukaryota > Viridiplantae > Streptophyta > Magnoliopsida > Asparagales > Amaryllidaceae > Agapanthus > Agapanthus africanus. The sequence continues at coordinate 363,759,351 of JASDDO010000029.1, forward strand.
TACCGAATTACCTCTCGAGTGCCTGAGGTTACCCACCATATCTGCGGAGTGGCCAATGGAATGTCAAACCAGATTGAATCTTTAGGTTCTATATCAAATCTTCAGTAATCGTTTGCGGTTCTGGAATCACTTCCAGTTCTACCATACTCCCACTACTGTTTTCTGAAAAATCCATTTTTAATAAAACTGTGGCGAGTCAAGAACAATATCACTATTGATCTTCCAGATGGTAGAAAATCAACCCTCGTCATAGCCTGGGTCAACCCACAAACAGCCATTACAGAAACGTGCCTTGAGTTGTCCAGAGTCTGGTTTCAAGCATAAGCCGGACAACTCCCCGTATCTTAACAATGTCAAGATATGAACTGTTCTATATCCAAGAAACAGAGGCACTGATTTAATTGAACCGGATTCAAATCATGCAGCTGTCTCCAGTGCATGTCAAGTAAATGGAGGAGAGGCCGATCAGCGTTACTCAACTTAGGAGTACTTCCAATTATGAGTAACCTGAAAGAGAAGCTAGTTCTCTTAATCATTACTATCAACTGAATACCATTCACAAGTATCTACATCTTCGATCTCCTTGAAGAATCCCGATACTTGCAACACCTGGTTCTCTACTTTATTCATATACCTATAACTCCTCAAAACTTAGACCCTGTGTTTCTACGAACACATGTCTAAGAACTAGAGAAGTCAAAAAGTAAACAGAATATAGTACGAGGACCAACCCCTCTGTCCTAATGGACACTGGACAATATACAATACTCTGTACAAGTCCTTTGAGTCAAGTGACTCATTCACTGTGTGTCGTAGGTTGAAAACTGTTCTTTTGGTTAAGAAGAATTACACTGTTGTTCAATGCTCCTTACCTAACCATCCACTGGTATAGGTAAATGTCATAGACATAATTTCAAAAAGATATGTCTCACTCTATAAAAATAGACGTACAGATATATCAATTTGAAATTGGTGCACAACAACGGATATTCAAAACCAAATATTTGCCGACCGGCAAACAACCCAGGTGACTTCCTCAAATATCACCGATTACAACGAATCCCGATATAATGAGGATGGTCACCTAATTCCCAATAACTTACTCCCACTCATCATCTGTAAAACCATACAGACGTGAGACTCATACCTGGTAAATACATACCCTGGAGTAAGTATCTAATCGGGAAATCAGTTTTCATTTAACAGTACACAGTGGAACTGAAACATTGAAATGTTTCGATGGGGTATCCTGGTATTCTTAGTAATGCCTCTTCCATTATCCAGATTCACAACTATAACCGTATAATTCTTTGCCATCTTTCTAAATCCCTTTACATGTCTTTAGTCATTACCTTCTGTACACCCCTTTAGGCCAAATGGTTTTCTTCCTTCCATACCGTTCGGCACCAGCCTATGGTTTGGAAGAAGACTATCCAATAAGCATAATGGGTGTACTGTCCTAATCCTAGGAGCACTCGCAATGCGAGAGAAGGTGAGGATAAAAGACAACCGAATGAACTTAATTCATAGGTGATTTAGGATTGACAAAGAAGTACATGGTTTGGTCGTGAATAGCAGTCGCAATTTACTTTGCCCTCTTACTAATCCCTTGCTTTGTCTGAACTTAATACCTTCTGTACACCGTTTAGGCTAATTGGCTTTCTTCATTCCCCACCGTTCGACACCAGCCTAAGGTTTGGAAGAAGACTATCCAATTTGCGTAATAGGTGTACTATTTCCTAAACCAAGGAGTACTCGCAACCTGAGAGAAGGTAAAAGGTAAAGACAACTGAATAGTCCTATTCGTTTTCTCCAGAACCTGAAACCATCCTCGAAGTCCTTCGAGTTCGTATATAACCATACGATGGTTTTGTCCAATGGAAGTGGACGTTCGTAGTAATACGGGGTGTCCCGGAGAAAAGGGTAAAAGTAGGAGTGGCAAAGAGGTCTGCAACTCTCACAATCCAAAAGCCAGTGTTAAGAAGGTTCGGTCAACTTGGTCACTGAGTCATAGTCTAGGGTCGGGTCAATGGTCACTGCCAAAGAGAGAGAGAAAAGAAACACTCAGCGTGCACTCTAACCTAGATCAGAATGGTTACCAATTTATCTAATCTGGAAACCTCCCACTGTAACGTCAAATTCTTCCCCAAACCTGAAAGAAGAATTAGCCGGGATCACCCGAGGAGTAAACCAACTCATCAGTGGGAATCGGGATCCAACTCTCATCGCATGATAACGTGACGGAATCCGCTCACGTTATCACACTCCAGAAGGTATGCGCATATCTGGCAAGTTTCAGTTCTTTTGAAACTCCCGATGTGGATTTTTACCCCATGCTCTTATGACCTTGGCGTGAGGTCAAAATATCATAAGTCACATGTCAAGTTCTACCCGTCATTATCCTGGTTAATTTGAACCCACCCGTACATACCCTTGACGTAGGCCAAAATAGTAGTACGACTGTCCCAAACCAACGCATCTATCTATGCAACAGATAAATACCCGGCAGCTACCAAACACTATGCCTTGGCGTGAGGTCAAAATACATAGCTTGAATACTACCGAATATTTAACTGAAATGACGGAGGGCTACGAATGGTTTCTGGCGAAAACCTTTAACGTAATGAACTTGATATCGCTGAAGGAACGGATAGCTTTTTAGAAAAATATAGTGACGAAAACCTTTGCTAAAGAGGTCACTCCCGGTGAAGGGATCTCGGCTCTTTCCCCGTAGAATGAGGTGCAGGATATTCCAACTGAATACCACGGTGCAAAGCAAAAGTAATCGGCTATAGTGAAGTTATTGCCCTGACGCAAACTTTTGTCCAAGGGGTCACTCCCGGTGAAGGGATCTCGGCCCTTGCCTCGTCGACTGAGGAGCAGGATATTCCAACTGAATACCACGGTGCAAAACAAAAGTGAACGCCCTTGCAATAACAGCTTTTTGAAAAAGTGTTCCAACAACATCAAATTAGGTTTGTTTAACTTGCATTGATCCGAATCAATGCAGTCCCATCAATTGATCACACCACAAAGAACGAAAATATACTGACGTACGTATATGCCATCCGCATTCGCCACTGGGTCCCGTCATCACCCGTTAGGTTAGCTAACTAACGGCAGAGCGGGGACTGGACTAGCGCGGATGAAAAACATATACAACATCTACTAATATATATATACCAATATATAGTATTTCGCTCAAGGCGTGATAAAATGCAACACAGAAATGTATAGCAACACAGATCAATACAGATATCTGGGATCCCCAGGTTTCACAGAGCCGCTGAAACCCGACGTTCCCCTGGTCGTGTGGATAGCCTGTGCAATGAAATCCTAGACCCCTACGGGCGCGGCAAGTCACCCGCCAAAACCTGAAGCAAGGCAGCCCCCTTCAGCACCGTGAATGGACCACCCAGCACTTCACGGAATCCGGTAACTTGGGCACCCCTCCTGGGTCAACCTATACCCCCTACGAGTGCGGCGAATAGCCCGCCAATCCTAGAGTGAAGCCCCCTTCAGTCTCAATGCCATGAGATGCGGGCTTGTTGCCCTCTAGAACCCGGCTATCCGTGCACCCCACCGCGGGGTAATCCTAGTACAGAAAGTAAAATATACATACACCGGGTACATCGACCGCAACCAGGTCGTGCCCCAAAATAATAATACAAACAGGCAGTGACGGCAGTCCACATGTCGGACGCTCGCCCCGCAATATCAAATGTACATATAAAACAAAACTGTACTACCATTGCATCCAGGCTATCCCCACGACCGATCCGCAACAACACAGTACAATCACAGAACATCAACGTGAAAGTCACGTTCGCAAATCCGTCTAACCGGACTATAGCAGTTAGACGGGATTTACCGATCAAGTGGCATTCACGGTCGCAGATATAATGTAAAAACTGTGAACTAGCATTTTTAAGATATCCGATCGAACAAATTTATCAAAGTGGGCCCCACACACTACTGTAGCACTTACAGAAAATCTGGGCCCAAAAATAATGTCCCAAAAGCCCTATTTCCAACTCATAAGCTTACTGGGAAAATATGGTGCCACGATTCCTCTTTTCCGCCGCGGAAGCGCGGCCAAACCAGGGGTTTGGCCGCTCTTCCGCGGTCGAAGTGAGGAATCAGTGGATCGTATTTTCCCAGAATTCTTATAATTTGTTGTACATGTCTCTGCAATCACCAGAAAAATTTTAGGAGCTCAAAAAATTTTAACAGAGAACACATGTGCACAAAAATACGGTTTTCGGGTTTTTGTTCGATCGAGTTCTAAACACGCTAGAGCAAGCTAGGGTAGGTTAATGGCGTGGCTCTGATACCATTGTAAGCCCGCGGGGGCGCCCCGGCCGTCGATCCGACGCCGGAAACGCGGTAAACAAAAACTTTGCGAACTTTGCAAAACGGCACCACCGCGGACTTTTTACCCGGATCGGGCCATTAACCTAGCTAGCAAGCAAAAGGAAAAGAGTAGAGATGCTATACCAAACGATCCGTGTCCTTCGGTCTTCGTCTCCGCTCCGATCTCCCGCGGAATCTCCGTCACCTCCTCGCTCGTCGGAAAGGGCACCACGTAGCCGGAATCTTTTACGGGCTCCCGCCTCTTGACCGAGGCAACTCGGGCGCGAAGTTGGCTAGCCGACGCGTCCAAGGTTTGCTATAGAATAGTGTAGTGAGATGTCTCTTTAGGGTTTATGGAAGTTGCCTTGATGGAGGGATTTGAACACAAGAATTTTCTATGGATCATAGCTTGCTAGAAAATAGAGCTCGGCCAAGAACAACAAAATGTTCTCTGTTAACAATTGCAAGTGGTGAATTTGCTTCACTCTCTCAAAACAAATCAGCCCCCTTAATAAATTAATCCATCATCCCATATTAAAACACCAGCACACCCAAGGGGAGGGACCCACGAAATTTACATGAAAGGAAATTTCCACACAAAACCAAATCAAAACTCACCCTCTCTCTCCCTGTGAAAAAAAATGGCCGGCCCAATTTCAAGTGGGTGGAAAAATGAATAATTATTCATACCAAATAAGAAATGAGTGTGAAGATAATGATCAAAAGAATAGTCACCACATTTCTAATCCAAAGCCAAATCAATAACTTCCTCATTAATGCAAGAAAGGGACCAAAATAGAATCTAATCATGATGAAGCTATTTTTACAAGAAAGCCCTCCATAAATAAGTTAATTGCCAACTGCAATTAACCCCCTCCATCAGATAGTCCGGCCGTGAAGGAAAAAGAGAAAACCGGCCGGAACGGAATGTAAACTGGCAACCCCAGAAAACCGATCCCGTAATAAATTACAGGAAAACTACACTATCAAATACTAGTATCCGGCTTAAGCCAAAGCCGGCTAGTAAAAACTGTCCGATCACGATCCGTGCAATACCGCACGTATCTGATCGAACCCTGCCATATCTCCATACGGCCTCTACAGCGTTTCGCCCGAAACTTGAGTAACTGTCTGTGTGGTGGACTCTAAAGACTCGTCAATACAGTGGCTGTGGATTTAACCACTAGCACGTCAGAGGTATAAGCCAATACGTGACGGGCCACCAGGTATTGACCATAAGGGACGTCGATGAGCGAACTCATCCTGACACCCTACTGAGCCTGTCAGTGACAATATCCGTACAGTCCGGTCCGTTCGTCTATGAGTATCGCATGGCGGGCCTAGGGGGTTGGTAAAAGTCAGACCCCCAAAAGCGGTACAAGTCGTGTCGGAGTGTAGCCCAGAACACCCTGAGATACTACTGGAATACCTACCAGCAAATCTCCTGCCTTGGCCAAGGACTTTTCATGTTCTGGCTCTCCTAGACACAGCACGACCTCACCCCCAATACCGGGAGAGACGAACCCCTGCAGATCCGCTCACTGCCTCCATGTGGCTCGGGACTGTACCCAACTAAAACCTGTTTGCACGACTCCTTTGAGCCGTGGTAGGGTAGTAATCAAAGTACAGTAGGAACTCACACGAGACAAATGACGATCCCAGGTCGATGAACTAACCTGTACACATGTCACCTGGGAACTGCTATCTGACGTCTGGTATATCCCAACTAGCAGGTTCCCGGCGAGTCCTGTCCGGTGTACTCATAACCCAATGAGCACCTGTATACATCTTAGGTGAACCAACTGACACCAGTGGCTTGTGAGACCGGCCACCGCCCCTCGTCGGGGTCTCGACTTTATACACTAGTCTACTCTGGAGAAACAATGCTCTGTCTCGAATCTCCCACGACTAGGGACCTTTTAAGGATGTGCTTGTAGACCCCCAGCTCCCACTTATATGATCGCCCTCATACTGCTGGTGGTCAAGCAAGAATCCTAGGGGCTTTATCAACGTGTAATAGCGACTCGTAAGGTCACCTAAAGCAGTACACGATGATAAAGATAAACCAGATAGCATACTATCATCTCGAGTAAGACTGTCCTACCGGGATAGGTCCTCCCCTCAATCATTGCAATCACGTGCCTGTGATCCAATAATTGACTCTGAGGGCACTATCTCCAACAACATCTTCCCCTCAAAAGCCGACTAACGCAAAGGGCTGAAATCAAATTGTGAGGGGCGGCACCACGGTCCCCCTGCACAACCCGAACAGACTCGCACGGAAAACTAAAAATGACTGTCTTCTCACGGCAGTCCACAAACACATAACAAGCTGCTAACCAGTCCATTCCAAGGAGAACGTCGAAGTCCAACATATCTAGAAGGATCAAGTCGACGGACGAATCTCTATCTCCTATACAAACGGCACACGACCGAAACACATGTCGCGCAACAAAAGAATCGCCAACAGGAGTAATCGCAATAAGTGGATGATCTAGCAAACACGACTCTCGGCCCAACCTCGGCACGAAGTGCGTAGAAACATACGAATGCGTAGATCCCGGATCAAATAAAACATGTGCATCATAAGAACATACAGAAAGAGTACTTGAAACCACTGCATTGGACGTCTACGCGTCCTGATGAGTCAAGGCAAACACCTGAGCCTGTCCTCTACCAGCAACCGGCTGACCTCCGCCTCTGCCACCCTGTCCTCTCTGAACAAAACCACCACGACCACGACCTCTCTGAGCATGAGTCTGACGCGGGGCAACAACAGGCATAAGAAGCAACTCTCTCCCAGGTGGAGAAGGTGGTAAGGTAACATGTGGAACCGCTGCCTCCCTCTAGCGCATCGCGGTACAATCTCTAACAAGGTGATGTAGACTGCCACACCTAAAGCATCCAGACGTCGACTGCTGACCTTCCTGGGGATAAGATCTAAATAACTGGCCTCGTCTCGAGTCTCCGCTACCCCCAGTACCTGAACGGAATCTATCCTGGCATCCAAACGTCTGTCTCCGTGCTGATACACCAGTACGAACCCTCTTCGGTTCTGGAACAACCGACGTCTCAGAAAGACGCTCCTCAACCAAAAAGGCTGCATCCACTACTGCTGCATACGTGTCACAATGCTGAACGCTGATAGCAAGGAACAGCTAGGTAAGCAGGCCTCGAACAAACCTCTTGACCCGCATCCCCTCAGTAGCTACCAAATACGGAGCATACACAGACAGCTCGGTAAACTGCACATCGTACTCGGCCACCGTCATACCCTGAGTCTGGCGTAACGACTCGAAACTGCGCGCTCAAGCATCCTTGACGCTCTGTGGAAGAAAACGCGCAAGAAACACCGTCACGAACTCAGCCCAGGTCATAGGAGGAAGACCTGCGGCTCTGCTCTTCTCTAAGGACTCGCACCACTTCTGGGCCAAACCCTCCAGACGAAAGCTCGCGAACTCTACCCATCTCGTGTCGGAGCATCTCAGCGAACGACATATCCTGGCCATTTGATCGATAAACAACTACGGATCCTCAGCTGCGTCGGTGCTTGTGAAAACCGGAGGCTTCAGCCTCATGAACTCAGATAATGACACAGTGATCACCTCTGTAGCTGTAGGTACGATTGTCGGAACAGTAGACACAAACACGGTCCCCGTAATGGGTGGAACAACCTCCTGCCTCTGCGCTCGAATGGCCTCAACTAACGACCCCACCATCTGGCGCAAATCCTGCATACCAGCCCCTAGCATAGCAATATAGTCTGTCGAAGGTGGATCAACCTGCTCCTGCACAATGGGCGTACCGCCCGGGTCAGTCCTCATCTCGGACGAGTCAACTCTGACCTCGGCCCTCGCGGCTGCTCTCAGCGCCCTCGTAGTCTTCGGCGGCATAAAGGCCGGAATAGAAACAGGATTCGATAAGAACACAGAAATCAAATCACAAGGATGTATATAATCACGGAAGGAATTTCAAACAATAAGTCCTAAGGTCACTTAGGCAGAGTACCAGGTCATAAGTATACCGCGGAACATACACACGCTACGTTACTCTGCTTAAGCTACCTACTCCATCATACCAAGGTCATGCTACACTCCGAAAGGTAAAAACCTAGCGCTCTGATACCAACTTTGTCACGACCCAAAATTTGGCCGGCACTTAGACTACGTAACGTCAACAAGCGTAACGCAGTTTAAGTAAGCCGAAAACCCAGCAATCTAAACCATTACAAGAAGTAAAGGATAGAAACACTTTTAAAATCTCAAGTAAGAACTTAAACTTAAGTTTGTTTTTCATAAAATTTCAACAGCACCTCTTTTGTAAAAGCCAACCCCAAAATGGGTACAAACATAAGATATAAGTAAAGCATCCCCAAACGGGAGCAAATCTCGCCCAAAGGCGGAAACAACCACCACAACAGATATACGATGTCGTAGTGAAGAAATGAGATAATCCAATAAATAAAGGTCGGCTCACAAGAGCACAACAACCAGAGTCATAAGAATATACAACGTCGATCCTCACAACTCGTCTCTAAGTCAAAACATGAAGGTAGTAGATGGAGAGTACAAGATACAAAAGATATACAACGACATCATCGGATAACCGCAAACCCATCTAGAGCAAAAGGCCTCACAGCCAACCGTAGCGGTATCCACAAAAATAGAGATAAAAAGGTGCCCTGTCGCGACTGCTCTGAGGATCAGACCTGCAAAACATTGTGGCACAACGGGGGTGAGTTGCCAACTCATGAATAACAAATAATATCATACTGTAATCGCAAGTATGCACGAACAGCGATAAATCTATCACATGTAACCTGATAGCATAAGTATGGCAATATAAATATGCAACAATCATGTAAAGGTACATAATCAGGGTACTACAACTACATGAAGCAATGCATATCAAAATAATCCTGAGTGTGGGATGATATAATAAAAGCTCATGCAAAAATCATCAGCATGGAAAAACCCCAGTGTCCCTCACTGACACGTCAAATCCCAAAATCCTCAGGCACCGCATCCTCAGATCGGCCCTCATATCCTGTAAGTCTTATGGAACCTGAGTGTCCAATATCGACACCCGAAACCTCATGAAAACATATGCATGTATATGTGTGTGTGTGTGTGTGTCTGTGTCCCTCAATGACACATCAAAATCATGGAACCAGAGTGTCCAACATCGACACTCGAAACATCATGAAACCCGTGTCCAGCATCGATACGTAAATACTCATATCTGGGCTCCGTCAGTCCGGATCGGCCCTCATCAATATCTCGGGCTCCGTCAGTCCGGATCGGCCCGTATCATCTCACAACTCCGGTCGGTATCCTTTGGATAACCGCCGAGTCCAAATACTATCACCGGTAGGTACTAGCCCTCCTGCCAGGCTCATCGTCTATACCACGAAAATCACCTCTTGCCCCGAGGGACCATACTGGGTCCACCATGTACCGGCAGACAGTGCCTACCGCTCCTCGAATCGAGTATCTAACACAAGTCTCAGAACCGAGAAAACTCATGGTGGACGCACTGAAATATCATATCAAGAGAAACCGGGTTTTCAAACAATACATGAATTTCTTGAAATACCCTCACGGTTCTCAAATCCATAAATCACATGAAATCCATATCTCAATGCGTAAATCCATGAAATATAATATTTGAAACATAAACAGTAACATGAGCAGATCAAGGAAAACCCGCTATTTAAATGTATCAAGTTATTAAATATATCATGCGATTCCCAATTCTCCAAAATCCAAGCAACATCATATAAGGGTGAACATGTAACTAAAGCAAGATATGAGTATATATATATCAATAATGATGTAATACCATATAGGTATATGTGTAGCTATATCAAGGTATATGGGTGTACGTGTAAGTACGTATGCATGATGTACATGTACATATATCTCATATGTGTATACACCTGTCAATAATGATACAATACCATATAAATATGTGTAGCTACAGCAAGGTATATGTATATACATGTCAATAATGATGCAATACCATATAGGTATAAGTGTAGCTGTAGCATAGCAAGGCATGTGTATAAGCATATAGGTATACAGGTATGCTATATTTCATATGCGCAACCGCACAAGAATCAATGCCTCAATGTCACTAATCAATACCATATCACATATGTATGTGTATTATGCTTATCATGGCAATTACCGAAAGTGTGTGTGTAGCATACAATTAGTGCTCGTGCAACATGAACTGTCAATAATAGTGCATTGTGCATAAGGTACAAGTCCAGGCACAACAAGTAATAATATGCAATGATGTCCATGCGCAATCTCTGTATGTGCATATAAGCATGCAGCTAATATCTTATCATATCATATCCAGCCCTGACGCTTAACGCCATACGGGTGATCTCCCCGTAGATATTAAATCTACTCACCGACAATCGTGGACTGGGTAGATCCAATCGCCCGCTTCCCTTTCTTCGCATCGTCCGAAGTCCCCACCTGCGATCCTATTAACACAAACATAGCAAGTGCAAAATCTCAAAAAGCGACCAATATCACGTACAAACTACGTTTGAACGACGCACCAACTCCAAACCAATTCTCAAGTGTTTGTCTAGTGGTTAACGTATGTGGCAACACTTCGAATCCAACCCAAGTGCAGCAACTACACTAGATCACGAACCATGTCGGATAACGTAACACGCGTATTCAAAACACTAGATTATAGCAAAGTGATCCCAGATTTTGATATACAAACAATTAGTGAAAGTTGTAAGTTCCACAAGACCACATATAACCCCAGAGACCCCACGACCAAGATTCAACACCCCAGCCCCTACTCTGGCCGCAATTTGTGGCCAGAAGCAATAAATTTGTGGCCACAAAATTTGGGAATGGTCTCAGGTTTTTATGGTGGGTTCTAGGTCACAACACTATGTCACTGTGATGGGAACTTTTTCAACAAACATCTGGTTCTACAGCAGATCACAGAGACTCCATAAAAACACTAAAAATACGATATTTGCACGAAACTAAACCTTTAGTGTTCTAATCCATAACTACAAGGCAACACAATAATATAAACTCCTAATTAACAGTAGAGGTCATTACCTAGCCACTCTTGCTCAAAAATCCTACCTTTCCAAGCTCCAAGGCAACTTAGTGGCTAAACCAAGATTTGTGAAGTGTTTTCATGAAGTCTTATGAAGTTTTGCAAGGATTTAGTGAATGGATAGTGAGGGTTTCAGTTTGGGAGTTGAAGAGATGAAGAATAATTGTGAAGAAATAAAAATGAGAGAGTGAGGGGAAATAATGGTGAGGGGTGAGTGTAGGATGAGCTTAAACCTTACTCTTACTCTCTCCCTCTCCTCATTAAAGCTTGTATTAATTACCCTCATGACTCACCTAGCCACTTCCCTTCATTCCAAAACAAAGTAGATATTTCTCACACAAATATCTAAAGCAAGGTTAAATCAAGTTATAGATTGGTTAAGGTGTCATGGTCACTTAACGAGATTAACACTAACTAACCCTCACATTAACATGCACAAGTGTGTGCAAGCCATAACAAATATTAATAAAATATTAATTAATTGATTTAAAATGTGAGAAAACCGATTTGGTAAACTTTTCCCTAAAAACCCGCATTAATGCTTAATTAACACTAATCGCATTCTAAGGTGTAACAGCCGGCGTATTGATGAGTCTTTAGAGTCCTATACAGAGGTTTCCTGGCTCAGGCGAAAAGAGGTAGGAGCACATATGTGATATGTGCGGGACCGAGATTAATACGAGTATGTGATACTGTATTCTATTCTCGCGATATGTGATATTGGTCGGTTATATGAGATATAGCCGGGTTATCGAATCAAGTGTTGATTCGATAAGATGATACATATGATATTTGTCGGTTATATGTGATATAGCTGAATTATTAAATCAAGTGTTAATTTAATAATTTAATGTATAATTGTATATTTGATATACTAACATACATTAACTAATATTAGCTCACTTAAGCATTTGTTTTTCTCACATGTGTACACTTAATATATATGTGATATATACTATTGTGTCATGCTTGTTGCTACATGCAACATGGGTGTATGAGACTTACACCATGCTTATGATAATGTGAGGTTTACTTATTTAAAGTAAATTAAAATTAGATGGAATATAGTCATGGTTGATGCTTGGTAAAAGCTTGTAGAACCCATTGACTTGGTCAACTAATTTTATCTTACATTAGATATTTATTGACCCAACCAATGTCATTAGCCATGGTTAAGTCTCTACAAGAGTTATATGAGATATTTTCTCACCCATGGTTGCCTCTCTCATTCATTTTCTATTCTCTTGATCTTCTTCTTCATCAAGAGTGAGCTCTCTAGCTTTTGAGAAGGTAAGGAATATTAGTGAGAAAAATATTTCTAAAGTGAGCAAAATTCCTACTTCGTCATCCTCTACTAGACTGTTTCCCCCAATCATAGCAAAGCTCTGTTCAAAATTCAAATTTTGAAATGAAGCAACGCTTCAAAAGCAACGCCAAGTGCGCTGCGCCCTAAGTAGCGCACCACGTGCAAAGCACGTGTGCGCTAGCGCTAGGTGCGCTGCGCTCTAAGCAGCGCACCACGTGTAAAATACGGATGCGCTAGCGCTGAGTGCGCTGCGCCCTAAGCAGCGCACCACGTGCAAAGAACGTGTGCGCTAGCGCTAGGTGCGCTGCGCTCTAAGCAGCGCACCACGTGCAAAGCAAGGATGCGCTAGCGCTAAGTGCACTGCACTCTAAGCAGTGCACCATGTGCAAAGTACGGGTGCGCTAGCGCTGGAACTAAAAGCTCCCCACCGTCAGATCAAAGATCCAATAATAATGATAAATCATTAATTAATCAGAATTAAATTCTGTTAATAAAATATTGCTCAAAAACTTTCCTAACAACAAGATTGTGCTCTGTAAATTAGAGCACCGTTGGATCAATAATCCAATGGTGATTAAAAATCACCAAAAGTACAGAATAAATTCTGTATGGAAAAATTTCCCAATCTTGTTAAAAACAAGAAGATCGCCTTCTGTAAATCAGAAGCTCTTGGATCAAAGATCCAACGGTAGGGAAATTCCCAAATCAATTGGAGAAAAGATCTCCTTAACTGATTGAACTGATCAGCTTGCCCTATAAAAAGGCCCCTAGACTTCAAGTCTCAAAAGGAAAAAAGATAGACAGAAAAAAATAGAGAGGAACCTCCCCAGAAGCTTTGAGAAAATCTCAGAAAGAAGAGCCAAGCTCTCGATAGAAGAACTTCTTTTCTTTAAGGTAAAAGAACAGAGAGATGAAATCATCTCATAATTAAAAAGAAGAATTCACTTCTTTCTTCAAGATCATAGATCTGCAAGACCAAGGTCTTTTACAAAGAGATCAAAAGATCTCATCATAAAATAAAAAGAAGAATTTACTTCTTTCTCACAGATCATATATCTATAAGACTAAAGTCTTTCTCAAAGAGATCATGAACATCTCATTATAAAGGAGGGGAGAATAATTCAATTCTCTTACGGATCACAGATCCATAAAGGCAAAGTCTTTAATCAATATAAGATATTGAAACATCTCCTACAAAATAAGAACTTTTGTTCTTAGGATCTTGAGACAAAGTCTCTTCTAAGGGAGAATTTATTGCCCGGATCATAAAATTGATCAAATGCGCTTCTGCACTCTTGGACTAGCGCTCAGCGCCAAGCGCACTGTTGGAGATAGTGCCCTCAGAGTCAATTATTGGATCACAGGCACGTGATTGCAATGATTGAGGGAGGACCTATCCCGGTAGAACAGTCTTACTTGAGATGATAGTATGCTATCAGGTTTACCTTTATCATCGTGTACTGTTTTAGGTGACCTGACACGTCGCTATTACACGTTGATAGAGCCCCTAGGATTCTTGCTTGACCACCAGCAGTATGAGGGCGATCATATAAGTGGGAGCTGGGGGTCTACAAGCACATCCTTAAAAGGTCCCTAGTCGTGGGAGTTTCGAGACAGGGCATCGATTCTCCAGAGTAGACTAGTGTATACAGTCGAGACCCCGACGAGGGGCGGTGGCCGGTCTCACAAGCCACTGGTGTCAGTTGGATCACCTAAGATGTATACAGGTGCTCATTGGGTTATGAGTACACCGGACAGGACTCGCCGGGAACATGCTAGTTGGTCTTATACCTGACGTCAGATAGCAGTTCCCAGGTGACATGTGTACAGGTTAGTTCATCGACCTGGGGATCGTCATTTGTCTCGTGTGAGTTCCTACTGTACTTTGATTACTACCCTACCACGGCTCAAAGGAGTCGTGCAAACAGGTTTTAGTTGGGTACAGTCCCGAGCCACATGGAGGCAGTGAGCGGATCTTCGGGGGTTTCGTCTCTCCCGGTATTGGGGGTGAGGTCGCGCTGTGTCTAGGAGAGCCATTACACGAAGTCCTTGGCCAAGGCAGGAGATTTACTGGTAGGTATTCCAGTAGTATCTCAGGGTGTTCTGGGCTACACTCCGACACGACTTGTACCGCTTTTGGGGGTCTGACTTTTACCAACCCCCTAGGCCCGCCATGCGATGCTCATAGACGAACGGACCGGACTGTATGGATATTGTCACTGACAGGCTCAGTAGGGTGTCAGGATGAGTTCGCTCATCGACGTCCCTTTTAGTCAATAGCTGGTGGCCCGTTACGTATTGGCTTATACCTCTGACGTGCTAGTGGTTAAATCCACAGCCATAGTATTGACGAGTCTTTAGAGTCTACCACACTTTCAGTTACTCAAGTTTCGGGCGAAACGCTGTAGAGGCCGTATGGAGATATGGCAGGGTCCGATCAGATACGTGCGGTATTGCACGGATCAGGATCGGACGGTTTGTACTAGTAGCCGTATAGGTATATGGCAGGGTTCGATCAGATACGTGCGGTATTGCACGGATCAGGATCGAACGGATATTACTAGCCGGCTTTGGTTTAAGCCGGTCCTAGTTTAGTACAGTGTAGATTTTGTCTCTTTGCATTTGTATCCGGACGGAATACAGATGCGGGTGTGTATGCACAGTGTCGGGGTTTTTCCTGTAATTTATTACGGGACCAGTTTTCTGGAGTTGCCAGTTTGCATTCCGTTCCGGCCGGTTTTCCTTTGTTCTTTCCCGGCCGGACTTTTCCGATGGAGGGGGTTATTTGCAATTGTGCAAATAATCTTTGTGGAGGGGGTTTCTTGCAAAACTTTTGATTATGATATCTTTGCACCATGACTTGCATTTATTGTGATTTGATGAAGGTATGGGTGGGTTTACATGAAGCATGGTTCATGTTTTGTTAAGGTCACCCTTTTCACTTTTACTACAATAACCTCCCTTCATTGTTTTCCCTTCTTGATTCCTCCACCAATTTAACAAGGGGCCGGCCACTAATTGAGGTGGGAGAATGAGAGAGTTCATGTAGAGAAAAGATTGGTTCATATCATTTTCATGCTTGAAAAATTCTACACTTCATTCCAAAGTTCATTCTTGATCCCTCCTTTCTCCAAAGGCAACAAACCCCAAAAGAGACAAGTAGCCTCTACACTACACTTCCTACAGCAAATCTTGGACGCGTCGATTCGCCAGCTTCGCGCCCGAGTTGCCTCGGTATTGAGGTGGGAGCCCGTAAAAGCTACAGGCGATGTGGTGCCCTTTTCCGACGAGGAGGAGACGGACGGAGATCCCGCGAGGAGATCGGAGTGGAGATGAAGACCGGAGGACTCGGATCAGTCGGTACAACATTTCTACACTCTTTACTGTTTGTTAGTTTAGCAATAATGGCAGATCCGGGTTAAAGTATACGATAGCGCCAAGTTAAAAAGTTTTATTCCGCGATTGGCGTCTGTAGACTGCCGGGGCGCTAACGTAGACTTACAGTGGTATCAGAGCCTCACCATTTTGCTATGCTAACTTGTGCTAACGCGTTTAAAACTTTGATCCGACCGGTAATCGAAAACTGCAAAAATCCAAGTCGACAGTTTCTGTTGTTTTTAAACGGTCTCAAAAATGATTTCTGGATGTCTTAAAAATCAGAGCAGGAACTTTTAAGAGTCACGACAAAATTTGGGGTCGTGATCCCTCCAAGCTGCCGCGGAAGCGCGGCCAAACCCATGGTTTGGCCGCGCAACCGCAGCCACGTGGGGAGCACGTGCTCCCAAATTTTGTCAGGTTGTTCTCACTGGGATTTTGGGGTTTTTGATATATATCGTTTTTGCCCAGATTTTGTTACTGTTCACCAGTAAGTCGTGGGGCCCACTTCTTGATATTTTATCGATCGAAATTTAAACACGTTAGTTTTCACAGTATTTACATTATATCTGCGACCGTGAATGTCACTCGATCGGTAAATCCGGTCTAACTGCTATAGCCCGGTTAGACGGATTTGCGAACGTGATTTTCACGTTGATGTTCTATGTATTTGCTGTGATGTTGCGGATCGGTCGGTGGGGATAGCCTGGATGCAATGCTAGTACTGTGTTGTTGTATTATGTACATTTGATTTTGCGGGGCGAGCGTCCGACATGTGGACTGCCGTCACTGCCTGATTGTATTATTCTTTTGGGGCACGACCTGGTTGCGGTCGATGTACCCGGTGTATGTATATTTTACTTTCTGTACTAGGGTTACCCCGCGGAGGGGTGCACGGATAGCCGGGTTCTGGAGGGCAACGGGCCCGCATCTCAGGGCATTGAGACGGAGGGGCTTCAGTCTGGAATTGGCGGGCTATTCGCCGCACTCGTAGGGGGTACAGGTTGACCCAGGAGGGGTGCCCAAGTTACCGGATTCCGTGAAGTGCTGGGTGGTCCATTCACGGCACTGGAAGGGGCTGCCTCGCTTCAGGTTTTGGCGGGTGACTTGCCGCGCCCGTAGGGGTCTAGGTTTTCATTGCACAGGCTATCCACACGACCAGGGGAACGTCGGGTTTCAGTAGTGGCTCTGTGAAACCCGGGGATCCCAGATATCTGTATTGTTCTGTGATGCTGTACATTTCTGTGATGTTGCATTTTATTCACGCCTTGAGCGAAATACTATATATTGGTATATATATTAGTAGATGTTGTATATGTTTTTCATCCGCGCTAGTCCAGTCCCCGCTCTGCCGTTAGTTAGCTAACCTAACGGGTGATGACGGGACCCAGTGGCAAATGCGGATGGCATATACGTACGTCAGTATATTTTCGTTCTTTGTGGTGTGATCAATTGATGGGACTGCGTTGATTCGGATCAATGCAAGTTAAACAAACCTAATCTGATGTTGTTGGAACACTTTTCAAAAAGCTGTTATTGCAAGGACGTTCACTTTTGTTTTGCATCGTGGTATTCAGTTGGAATATCCTGCTCCTCAGTCGACGAGGCAAGGGCCGAGATCCCTTCACCGGGAGTGACCCCTTGGACAGAAGTTAGCGTCAGGGCATTAACTTCACTATAGCCGATTACTTTTGCTTTGCACCGTGGTATTCATTTGGAATATCCTGCACCTCATTCTACGGGGAAAGAGCCGAGATCCCTTCACCGGGAGTGACCTCTTTAGCAATGGTTTTTCGTCACTATATTTTCTAAAAAGCTATCCGTTCCTTCAACGATATCAAGTTCATTACGTTAAAGGTTTTCGCCAGAAACCATTCGTAGCCCTCCGTCGTTTCATATGGGTGGTCAATAGTATTCAAGCTGTGTATGTTGGCCAAAGTCAAGGCACAGTGATTGGTAGCTATTGGGGTATTCATATGCAGCATAGATAGATGCGTTGGTTTGGGACAGTCGTGCTGCCATTTTGGCCAAAGTCAAGGGTATGTACGGGTGGACTCAAATTAACCTGGAGAATGACGGGTTGAACTTGACATGTGACTTATGATATGTTGGCCAAAGTCAAGGTCATAAGAGCATGGGGCAGAAATCACATCGGGAGTTTCAAAAGAACTGAAACTTGCCAGATATGCGCATACCTTCTGGAGTGTGATAGCGTGAGCGGATTCCGTCACGTTATCATGCAATGATAGTTGGATCCCGATTCCCACTGATGAGTTAGTTTACTCCTCGGGTAACCCCGACTAATTCTTCTTTTAGGTTTGGAGGAGAATTTGAGGTACAGTGGGAGGATTCCAGATTAGATAAATTGGTAACCATTCTGATCTTGGTTAGAGTGCACGCTGAGTGTTTCTTTTCTCTCTCTTTGGCAGCGATCATTGACCCGACCCTAAGACTATGACTCAGTGACCAAGTTGACCGAACCTTCTTAAACGCCGGCTTTTGGATTGTCAGAGTTGCAAACCTCATTGCCACTCCTACTTTTACCCTTTTCTCCAGGACACCCCGTATTACTACGAACGTCCACTTCCATTGGACAAAACCATCGTATGGTTAGATACGAACTCGAAAGAATTTATTCGAGGATGGTTTCCGGTTCTGGAGAAAACGGATAGGATTATTCAGTTGTCTTTTCCTTTTACCCTCTCTCAGGATACGAGTACTCCTTGGTTTAGGGGTAGTACACCTATTACGCAAATTGGATTGTCTTCTTCCAAACCTTAGGCTGGTGCCGACCGGTAGGGAATGAAGAAAACCAATTAGCATAACGATGGTGTGCAGAAGGTATTAAGTTCAGACAAAGCAAGGGATTAGTAGGAGGGCAAAGTAAATTGCAACAGATATTCACGACCAAACCAAATATTTCGTTACCACTCCCACATCACCTTTGTATTTCTCCAGGACACTCCGTATCACTACGAAGATCCACAGTTTATTTGGATACTCCATCGTATGGTTATATACGAACTCGAATGGAACTTGTTCCAGTTCGGGGATGGATTCTGGTTCAGGAGAAATAGGAATAAGGTTTATTCGGTTGTCTTTTATCTTCACCCTCTCTCATTGCGAATGTTCCTAGGATTGGGACAGTACACCCATTATGCTTATTGGATAGTCTTCTTCCAAACCATAGGCTGGTGCCGAACGGTAGGGAAGGAAGAAAACCATTTGGCCTAAAGGGGTGTACAGAAGGTAATGACTAAAGACATATGAAGGGATTTGGAGAGGTGGCAAAGAACTATACGGTTACAGTCGTGAATCTGGAAGAGGCATTACTAGGAATACCAGAATACCCCATCGCAACATTTCAATGTTTCAGTTCAACTGTGTAATGTTAAAGGAAAACTGATTTCCCGATTAGATACTTACTCCAGGGTATGTATTTACCAGGTATGATTCTCACATCTGTATGGTTTTACAGATGATGAGTGGGAGTAGGTTATTGGGAATTGGGTGATTATCCTCATTATATCGGGATTCGTTGTAATCGGTGATATTTGAGGAAATCACCTGGGCTGTTTGCCGGTCGGCAAATATTTGGTTTTGAATATCCGTTGTTGTGCGCCAATTTCAAATCGATATATCTGTACGTCTATTTTCATAGAGTGAGATATACTTTTCTGAAATTATGTCTACGACATTTACCTATATCAGTGGATGGTTAGGTAAGGAGCATTAAACAGCGGTGTAATTCTTCATAACCATAAGTACAGTTTTCAACCTACGACACACAGTGAATGAGTTATCAGACTCAAGGGACTTATACAAAGTATTGTATGTTGTCCAGGGTCCATCAGGACAGAGGGGTTGGTCCTCGTACTATATTCAGTTTACTTATGACTTCTCTAATTTTTAGACAAGTGTTTCGTGGAAACACAGGGTCCGAATTTGGAGAAGTTATAGGTATTTGAATAGAGTAGAGAACCAGGTATAGCAAGTATCGGGATTCTTCAAAGAGATCGAAGATGTAGATACTTGTGTATGGTATTCAGTTGATAGTAATGATAAAGAGATCTTGCTTCTCTTTCAGGTTACTCATAATTGGAAGTATTCCTAAGTTGAGTAACGCTGATCGGCCTCTTTCCATTTAGTTGACATGCACTGGAGACAGCTGCATGATGTGAATCTGGTTCAAATAAATCAGTGCCTCTGATTCTATATTGGATATAGAACAGTTCATATCTTAACGATGTTAAGGTACGGGGAGTTGTCCGGTTTATGCTTAAAACCAGATATTGGACAACTCTAGGCACGTTTCTGTAATGGCTGTTTGTGGGTTGACCCAGGCTATGACGAGGGTTGACTTTCTACCATCTGGATGAACAATAGCGATATTGTTCTAGACTCGCCACAATTTTATTAAAAATGGATTTTTTCAAGAAAACAATAGTGGGAGTATGGTAGAACTGGAAGT
The DNA here is from genome assembly GCA_030015575.1 of Agapanthus africanus. Classification (NCBI taxonomy): domain Eukaryota; kingdom Viridiplantae; phylum Streptophyta; class Magnoliopsida; order Asparagales; family Amaryllidaceae; genus Agapanthus; species Agapanthus africanus. Next base: position 363,779,957 of record JASDDO010000029.1, read on the forward strand.
AATTCCAGAACCACAAACGATTACTGAAGATTTGATAAGGAACCTAAAGATTCAATCTGGATTGACATTCCATTGGCCACTCCGCAGATACGGTGGGTAACTTCAGGCACCCGAGAGGTACTACGGTAGCCTCAAGGACGGTGACAGGGAAGTTCTTGTTTACCCACAATTACCATTGCTGTTGTTCCAGGTTATGAGACCCGGCGGGAGGATGAGTATAGCGTCGTTCTAAACCAGTTTTAGAAGTGTACGTATATATGACTCTGCCAGAGGGTTGTCGTAGTCAGTGGGAGCAGCGGAAGCATTGGTGGACAGGTAGCTTATGTTTATTTATAGACTAAAGCAGATGTAGCGGAGATAGATCATCTATTTCTGACGTGACAGTCATTGGTTTGACTTCATCAGAATAGGAGATGGATCTGTTGAGAAGGTAGTAGGATGTGATGTCATGGTATTTGGATGACATACACAAAGTAGGAAAAGAAACTCCTATACTACGATCGGTTATACTTTGGTCGTCACACAGTGGTTTCTCCACAAAGGAAGTGGATTTTATATCTGACATACTGGTTACTGGATCTATGGTTTTAGATCTAGATTTGGGTGGTTTCCCAATCAGGGTACTTGACAGCATTCTAAGAGTATTTAGGATGGACGACTCCTGGCACGGTAGTGTACCTGCAGGTAATGGAGTCACCCTCTCCAAAGGTGTCTTACAGACTAAAGGGGAGAGGGACGTGCATGATTGGCAGATCGCTTGCTTAGGCAATTGAGTCAATCATGAGATGTCAAGTACCACACCAGATGTTGTTCTTGCACTAGATGCAATAAGTTGACATTAATCCAATCCTGGAGAAACGGTCGGAAGCAGTTTTAGAACATAAGTAGATGTTCTAGGGATATGATAACGACAGCCTTATTCAGGAGACAGTTATCATTCCAGGCTTCCAAGGTGACCTGGACGACAAGGAGGTTATCAGAGTTATAGTTTTCCCTCTGACGAGGGGCAGTATTTTGGACAGGTGGTCCAAGGCAATACTGAGGGAGGCATGGCGCAGGATACTGATTAAGTTCAGTTGACGATACAGTCTAAGAAGTTTGGATTTGGAGTTCATTTATGAACTCGGTCCCATCAGACATCCAGACACTCTAAGACAGGTATTGCTCATTTCGGGAGATGGCATTCTCCGCGAACTTGAGATTTAGAGAGACATAGAAAGAAATTTCAGAGCGGATCCACTCACTGAGGCTATTCCTCGAACGCAATAGTTTCGCAAACAGGTTTTGTGCGACTGACTAGTAGAGGAGTTGGGTGTTCGGTATCACACGGGCTGTGAGTATGCGACATCGCAATAATTAGCCTTGAGTGCAAGTGGGAGATTGTTGGAGATAGTGCCCTCAGAGTCAATTATTGGATCACAGGCACGTGATTGCAATGATTGAGGGAGGACCTATCCCGGTAGAACAGTCTTACTCGAGATGATAGTATGCTATCAGGTTTACCTTTATCATCGTGTACTGTTTTAGGTGACCTGACACGTCGCTATTACACGTTGATAGAGCCCCTAGGATTCTTGCTTGACCACCAGCAGTATGAGGGCGATCATATAAGTGGGAGCTGGGGGTCTACAAGCACATCCTTAAAAGGTCCCTAGTCGTGGGAGTTTCGAGACAGGGCATCGATTCTCCAGAGTAGACTAGTGTATACAGTCGAGACCCCGACGAGGGGCGGTGACCGGTCTCACAAGCCACTGGTGTCAGTTGGATCACCTAAGATGTATACAGGTGCTCATTGGGTTATGAGTACACCGGACAGGACTCGCCGGGAACATGCTAGTTGGTCTTATACCTGACGTCAGATAGCAGTTCCCAGGTGACATGTGTACAGGTTAGTTCATCGACCTGGGGATCGTCATTTGTCTCGTGTGAGTTCCCACTGTACTTTGATTACTACCCTACCACGGCTCAAAGGAGTCGTGCAAACAGGTTTTAGTTGGGTACAGTCCCGAGCCACATGGAGGCAGTGAGCGGATCTTCGGGGGTTTCGTCTCTCCCGGTATTGGGGGTGAGGTCGCGCTGTGTCTAGGAGAGCCATTACACGAAGTCCTTGGCCAAGGCAGGAGATTTACTGGTAGGTATTCCAGTAGTATCTCAGGGTGTTCTGGGCTACACTCCGACACGACTTGTACCGCTTTTGGGGGTCTGACTTTTACCAACCCCCTAGGCCCGCCATGCGATGCTCATAGACGAACGGACCGGACTGTATGGATATTGTCACTGACAGGCTCAGTAGGGTGTCAGGATGAGTTCGCTCATCGACGTCCCTTTTAGTCAATAGCTGGTGGCCCGTTACGTATTGGCTTATACCTCTGACGTGCTAGTGGTTAAATCCACAGCCATAGTATTGACGAGTCTTTAGAGTCTACCACACTTTCAGTTACTCAAGTTTCGGGCGAAACGCTGTAGAGGCCGTATGGAGATATGGCAGGGTCCGATCAGATACGTGCGGTATTGCACGGATCAGGATCGGACGGTTTGTACTAGTAGCCGTATAGGTATATGGCAGGGTTCGATCAGATACGTGCGGTATTGCACGGATCAGGATCGAACGGATATTACTAGCCGGCTTTGGTTTAAGCCGGTCCTAGTTTAGTACAGTGTAGATTTTGTCTCTTTGCATTTGTATCCGGACGGAATACAGATGCGGGTGTGTATGCACAGTGTCGGGGTTTTTCCTGTAATTTATTACGGGACCAGTTTTCTGGAGTTGCCAGTTTGCATTCCGTTCCGGCCGGTTTTCCTTTGTTCTTTCCCGGCCGGACTTTTCCGATGGAGGGGGTTATTTGCAATTGTGCAAATAATCTTTGTGGAGGGGGTTTCTTGCAAAACTTTTGATTATGATATCTTTGCACCATGACTTGCATTTATTGTGATTTGATGAAGGTATGGGTGGGTTTACATGAAGCATGGTTCATGTTTTGTTAAGGTCACCCTTTTCACTTTTACTACAATAACCTCCCTTCATTGTTTTCCCTTCTTGATTCCTCCACCAATTTAACAAGGGGCCGGCCACTAATTGAGGTGGGAGAATGAGAGAGTTCATGTAGAGAAAAGATTGGTTCATATCATTTTCATGCTTGAAAAATTCTACACTTCATTCCAAAGTTCATTCTTGATCCCTCCTTTCTCCAAAGGCAACAAACCCCAAAAGAGACAAGTAGCCTCTACACTACACTTCCTACAGCAAATCTTGGACGCGTCGATTCGCCAGCTTCGCGCCCGAGTTGCCTCGGTATTGAGGTGGGAGCCCGTAAAAGCTACAGGCGATGTGGTGCCCTTTTCCGACGAGGAGGAGACGGACGGAGATCCCGCGAGGAGATCGGAGTGGAGATGAAGACCGGAGGACTCGGATCAGTCGGTACAACATTTCTACACTCTTTACTGTTTGTTAGTTTAGCAATAATGGCAGATCCGGGTTAAAGTATACGATAGCGCCAAGTTAAAAAGTTTTATTCCGCGATTGGCGTCTGTAGACTGCCGGGGCGCTAACGTAGACTTACACGCACCACATGTCACTCACGTGTGCGCCACTCAACAGTTAACGATTTGCGCTCTTGAACTAGCGCTTTGCGCTCATGGACTGGCGCTCAACGCCAAGCGCACCACGTGTCACTCACGTGTGCGCCACTCAACAGTTAGCGCTTTGCGCTCTTGAACTAGCGCTTTGCGCTCATGGACTGGCGCTCAGCGCCAAGCGCACCACGTGTCACTCACGTGTGCGCCATTGAACAAATAGCGCTATGCGCTCATAAATCAGCGCAACGCGCTCACAGACTGGCGCCAAGCGCGCCACGTGTCCCTCACGTGTGCGCTACTCGGCAGAAACGCAGTGCGCTCTTTGATTGGCGCAAAGCACCAAGCGCACCATGTGCTGCGCTTATAGAACATAAATTGTTCTTTAATAAAGCCCAGAGCTATGATGAATGCTCAGCATTCAGTAAAAGACAAAAACATTGTCAGAATTCAAGTCAATGCTCAGCATTATTAAAAGGGCCTAACCCAAATGAATGCTCAACAGCCCAAAATAAATGTTAAACATTTTAACTTGACTGGACTTAGCCCAAGATTGGCCATAAGTCCTCAATTTAGATTAACTGAGCACATACGCTCATAAATCTTTTAACAGATCTTAGCCCCAAATTGGACTACAGATCTTTCAGCCAAAATTGGCCCAAGGGTACATCTCTGAACCCCTCTGATATATGTCGTTGTAATTCTTCAACATCTTCAGAGAGGTGACGGGTCCCGATAGCCAATCGTTCCTCGGACTGTGGGGTCCCTTTAAACCCATGGACTATGATGTCTTTAACCTTGGACTGTGGGGTCCTTAAACCCATGGACTATGATGTCCTTAACCTTGGACCGTAATGTCCCTAAACTAATAGACCGCAATGTCCCTAAACTAAACAATATATCCCAAATGCTCTTTTATCGGATCTAAACGATCCCGTTAAGTTGATCTTAGTCTAAAATTAGACTAACGTATCATTAACAAACGTTTAAGTTGATCTTAGTCTCAAATGAGACTAACGTATCCTTAAACCCAACCCTAAACCCAAATCTAAGAAAATACGGATTTGGACTAATCCACGCCCTATGGGCGACAACATAAATTAGTCTCCGTATACAATCCACGGGCAACCAAAAAACAAAAAAAACACACACGACATGAAGTGACCATCTGGAGAAGGAGAAAGTGGTTACCGCGACGCGGTAGCGTAATTAACTGCAGGGGCTTGCACCTGCTAGGAAGAGAGTCCCCACAATCAAAAACCCCTCAATGAGGGGGAATCGGACGAAGTCTGCTACATCATCCGCATCCGTTTAAACCTCCGATATATGGTGCCATAAATAAACTTGGCATCTTCGGAGAGGTGGATAGATAGCACCAATTATCATCTGCCCTTGAAATTCAGGCAAGACGGACCTACACGGTCGTGTCTCCGTGTTTCGGCGGGGAACAGATTCTGGCACTCCTAGTAGGACGTTTTCCTCTTTCCACTCCACACTTCGTGTGTCGTGTTTCGCGAACGAATCGCGGTTTGCTATAGTTGCCCCTAGATTCGAGGTACTAAGATTTAATGTCTTGCTCTGTGCAGAAAAACAGAAAAAGAAATGGCCTCTAACTGCTCCAGCTGCAACTGCAACTCCCGTTCCACCTCATCTGGAGGTGTAACCTGCGGGCCCCAAGCGGCCTCCCTGTTCAAGATGCCAGTGGAGCAAGTAACTCAGGCTACCACTGGGCTGTTCTTTGGGACCATGATCCTACCGATGAGCTTCAATGCCCCGCTGCTGTTGCAAAAAGCCCCAAAGAAGTCGGTCTTTGATCGACTTACCACTGTCGCGGCCCCTCTCAACGGGTCACCCAACTCCATTGCCTCAGTTTTCAACAGACTGGGCCAGAACGCCAACAAGCCCGCGATACCCGAAGCAGCCATCCAAAAGCGGATAGCCATCCCGACTCAAGCGGACGAAATTATCAGAGAGGCTTCTTCTGCCAAGAAGTCAGTCTTCACAAGGCTGGCCATTCCGGCTCCCGCTCCAAGCGAAGTCCTCAAAGCTGCTACCCCTGCCCAGAGGTCTATCTTCGACAGATTGGACTTTGCTTCTCAACAGACATCGGTCTTTAAGAGGCTGACGCCGGCGACAACCCTTTGCCAAAACAGGGGGCATGATGAAGTCACCCCTACAGCTGAGACAATTCCATCCGCAAGACATGATCACCGTCGTCACTGGTGCCGAGTAAAGAAGGCTGGGGGCAGCTCCCCATATGGACTGACTCCACCAGCACCCATGGTGGAAATCGATGCTGCTGTTCCGACTAGGAACAGCTTCGAACCGCTTAGGAGGATCTGCAAGAACTTTCCATCTGCCATGCTGAAAAGATCTTCCCCACCTGTAGAGAATGCTACAGAAAAGAAGCCAGAGTAGCCCCCTCAGCGGCTGTCCCCCAAAATTTACAAAGTCTGGCGACAGGTCTAGGAATCGGTGATTGACCAGGACTACTCTCGCCGACCAAAGAATATTAAAGCTCAGCAAGAAAAGAGCCATCCCGTGGTACCACAGAAGATGTTATCCGTCTGGGTGCCTGCTGCAATGGCTCCCTCGACTTCAACCGCTCACAAGAGAAGGAGGCCGAAGAAAGCCCCTATGACCGGGGCGAACCGCAAGGACGCTGAATCTAAATGCCCCAAGTTTGGGGGCATGGTGACACATACCGTTTATATGGCTTCCGGAAAAGAGAAAAGCCGTGTTTCTACGGGTCATCGACCGCTTACCCGATCGATAACAAAGGCTCAGGAGCAACAGCAGCAAAAACTTCAGGAGATGCTGACCGCAATGGCCGCACTCACTGGGCCAAAAGAAAATCCAGGGACTTTAGAGCAGCGTCAGGAACAAAAAACTGATGCTGAATTCCTCCGAAGAATGCTCGAGAGAAAAGAAAAGGAGGCCGCGGAATAGGCGGCCAGCATAAAACGAATGGCTCTTTTGTTTCAAGACATGACTGGGATGATATTACAGCCAGAACCTCCAGCTGAAGAACCCCCGATCATCATTGAAGACGGCAGAGAGGAGACATCAAACCCTTCTCCGGCTCTTTCAGCAGCCAAGGAGGAGACTATCTCCAAGGCCGCTCTGGATGATTACATTGCTCAGCAAATACGAGCTCATCAGGCGAGCGAAACGGCCAGGCAGATCGTTAAGACTGGACGACCCTATCCATGCTGGTATAACCAAATAAGGTACTCGCCGGGATATACGATCCTTAAATTCCATGTATATAAAGGGACGGGCAATCGCCACCAGCATGTCGCCCAGTTCAGGGCTCTATGTTGCACACTGGAGGTGACGATAAACTACTACTTCGCCAGTTTGTCGGTAGCTTGTCGGAGACGGCGTTCGAATGGTACTCTGAACTCCTGAACGACTCTGTCAAAACTTTTGCAGAGATGGTGCTGCTATTCACCCAGCGATTCACGAGTGCCAGTGAACGCACCCCAATAACGGCATTGATCAATGCCAGGGTGAAGCCAGGCGAAACTTGGGTTCAATACGCAATACGGTGGCAGAATTTATGGTCAAAATGCGAGCAGCGCATCGAAGAAGCGCCAGCAGTGGGCATGTTCATGGGTACTCTTGATCCTCAGGCGACCATCTCCCAATTTATGATGTTTTTCAAGCCCACCACCTTCCAAGCCTTGATTGATAAACTGGCCCAAATGGACCAGATGGGTCACAGACGTTCTTCTTTAAAGGCGGGACCTCGAAATGAAAAGGGAAAAGCGAAAGCGACCTTCGTCGCCAATGCTCAGCAGCATCCCAATGGTTCAAGGTTAATTGCTCGCCGGGAGGATAGGCAGCGATTCTTTAACGAGAAGCTGAAGCGCCCTTATTCGTTTCCCCAAGATAAAACGAAAAGACTATTTGAGCTGGCAGTGCGCAACAGGCTCATCACTTTGCCAGATCCAAAATGCCCACTACAACCTGGTGAGGCTAATAATCCTAACTATTGTCCCTATCATCAAGCGATAGGCCATCCAATTGAGCATTGCTTCGTCTTCAAGGGCTGGATTGAGGACCAGTACCAACAGGGCAAATTTGCACTGGCCGGGAATTGGAAAGTAAACTCTCCTCAGCCACACACTCTTAAAGGGGGGACACACCGGGGGCATTGTGCTCTTTTGTCGAAGAAGCTCCATGGGAGGTCGCTCTTTCAGCCAAAACGAAAAGGATGCTGAAGGATCTCCAAACATGCCCAGCAATCAGGTGGAAAAATCCACTGGAGCCCGAGATCATCGAGAGAATGCTGAAACCGCGCCCAACTCCAAAAATTGGTGTTGATAGTCAAAGCGCCCACACCTAGCCGTCAAAGTCTTCGAAGAAGAAGAAGAAGACCAAAAAGCCCATGAAGTATGGTAACGAGCGCACAAACCTGCAAAACCAGATCGATACGCTGGAAGAATATAACCAGAAGGCGCGAACCCCGGTCACACTTCAAGAATTTCTCAGCCACGTCCTTGAGGACGGAGATGACGACAATGGAGAAGACTCGTCGGATGAGCCTGAAGATTATGTGGCAAGCTGCCATGTGATCTCTCATTCGTCGATAGACGATGAAGAAGCTCCTTACGCAGAGAAACTGGGGGCAGATCCTGAGCCGGAACTTCTAGGACCATCAGACGAAATGATTGATGCATTCCTGAACGGAGCTCTTCTTAAAAGCAAAGCTGATCGAGAGCACGGGATGGCTGTATTTGAAAAGGCCAAATGCCGGCGACTGGACGAAAGGGTCGAAACACTCTCACCAGATCAAAGTACATCTGCCACAAATAAAAGCAGGTTCAAGACGAGGAAAAGGTTCGCCAAAACCATATCGGTGGGAATGAAGCTACCACCCTTTGAAGGAAACACTCCTGATGAAGCTGATATACGTCCTAGCTATTGCTTATATCATCGAAAGATTGCGCACCCCACCGAAGAGTGCAACGCTTTTAAAAGCTGGTGGCAGGGATATGTTGCTCACGACAACATTTCAAGCAGATGAAACGCAAAACTCGTCGGGAACAAAAAAATACGACCGACGAGCATAAAAGAACTGCCGGCAACTGTCACATGGTCGACACTGGGGGATCGCAAGTTCTCACCTTTGGGAGCGATTCTGATGAAGAAATAGCCCTTGGCCCTCTCTTCAAAGAACCTACATCCGAAACGGAAGAAATGAAGACCTGTGAGAACATTCAGGTGCGCAATCGTATGCTGCCTGAAAGAATCTCGGACCTATAAATAAGGGATCGAACAAAAAGGATAAGGGAAAAGAAAAGGTCCCTGAGGATATCACCCTCGATGACCAAGCCGTCGAAGAGCTGACAGCCAAGGATCCGCCTAAGAAAAGTAAGGTGGATTACAACGTTCTGGCGCACCTGAGGAAGATACCCTCACAGCTAAGCATTCACGACGTCCTTCTGCTATCCAAAGAGGCGAGAGATTCTTTGATCAAGGCACTATAAGAGCCCAAGCAATTCCAAGCTTTCCTCGCCGAAGAAAAGATGAAGGACGAGCTGGAAGAAGTGCACACAGCCGATATAACCTTCGGCGATGAAGAACTCCTCCTCGGGACGTGCGAGCACAACCGTCCCCTTTACGTCTCTGGATACTGTCATGACATCAAGATAGGCAAAATCCTGGTCGACAATGGGTCCTCCATTAATCTCCTCAATGTAAGAGTGTTGAAGGAAATCTGCATGAGTGTTCAGCATCTTGCTCGTGATAAAATCACCATCTCTGGGTTTGACTCCCAGTCATCATGGATGCTCGGGTCTGTGATACTGACGTTACGCTTTGGGCTGCTCGTCACGGACATCAAATTTCACGTCATTGACGCTAAGACATGTTATAACGCTTTGTTCGGCCGGCCCTGGTTACACAAGCACAACATTATCCCTTCTACACAACATCAGTGTATGAAGTACTTCAAAGATGGTCTCGAGTACACTGTGACAGGGGAACTAAACCCATTCTCCGTGAACGAAGTCCACAAATATGAGGATGCCAAGTATTTCCTGCCAGATTTTGAAGACACGGAAAGATGTCGCAAACCGGAGGACAAGAACAAAGCTATCACTACTATTCCGATCTTCGGGAGTGATACCGAGGAGGAAGAAGAAATAGTTTATTCAGGATTGCCCCAATGCAACAAACCGGGACCGTCCACCCCTATTCTGGTCTTCGGCAGCGACTCGGAAGATGAGGTCAATGCCGTATTCTCTGCTCGGCCATCGATACAAGACTTCACTGATGAGGATCAAAGTTTGCAAGTTGCCATGGTTCTGCGAGAGCATTACAAAGAGCTCGATGCACTTGAAACTTATAGTGCGCAAGAACTACAGACATTCTATGTCCCCCCAGGCGAAAGGGTGAAAAGGCGATCCTATTCTACCGATCTGGGGAAACCAAAGTGGAGAAAGAAATTTGGCATGGTGCGGATTCTACACTTGACAGGCTCCAGCCCATCCGTTTGCCCAGATACTACACAAACGGATTAAAAAGACTGTTGAGGCGCTAGGGCATACCCTTTAAACAAACTGCTCGACAAGCCCAGTTCTATAACAGGATCTAGAACGTCCCCGGAACTTAGAAGAAATTGCCCAATGGGAGAATGGAAACGAGCGGGCTTGGATATGTTCAATCCATGAAACGGGAGCGATTCCGCGGATGCTACGTCATACATGACTTTGATGAAGAAGGAGATGCTTTGTGGGAAGATGCTAACCCTGAACCAAAACGAGCTCCCGTCGTGAAAATGCCAAGCCCGTCGTTCGAAGAACAGATGGACAAGCTTATAAGGGAAGCGGGTCAAAAGGTTCAAAACGACCATAATCGCGAAATGGCCATCTACGAGAAAGCCAGAATGCAGCGCCTCCTTCAACAGGCTGCAAAAAGTGACGATGCCCTTCGTCGCCAATCCGTCATACAAAAGACCCGACGCAGAGGCAGAAATAAACCCAAGAATGGAAAAGGCATTCGACAGCGACAAAGCGGGACCAAGAAACCACGCGATCGAGAATCGAGCAGCCAAGATTCGTCTCTTGTAAAGAAGATAGGTCGAGCATATTCTTTTTCTCAAAACAAGACCAGAAAGATACTTGATCTCGTCATAAAACATCAGATGATTACCCTCCCGGAGTCCAAACATCCCGAGCAAGCAGGCGAGGTCTCTCACCCGGACAATTGCTCCTATCACCGAGCGATAGGACATCCTCTCGAAGACTGCTTCACATTCAAAGACTGGGTAGAAGACCAGTATCAGCAAGGCAAGTTCGCTTTATCCAGCAGTTGGAGGGTAACCCCGCCGCAGAAGCATGAACCAAAAGCCACGAAAGCAAAGCCGGATCAACGTCGGGCTTGGAAGCGATCTCGTACCTGTCACGTGATAACACTGTCAGAAGAAGAACCCGAGAATATGGATGACCTCCCCTGGTGCATCAAAAACAATGAATATGAGTTGATCTCAAAATTTCCACCGGCGCCAAAAGAGCTGGAAGACGGGATACATACTACTGCAGATGACCTCAGAAAAATCGACTTGGGAACGGCAAACGACCCACGGCCGACGTTCTTCAGTGAACTATTGTCTGAAGAAAAGGAGGCTACGCTTAAAGACGTGCTCATGCAGTATAAAGATTGCTTTGCATGGAACTATTCAGAGATGCCGAGACTCGATCCAGAGATTGTTGTCCACAAATTGGCAATTTCTTCGGGCGTCAAACCAATCAAACAACCACCGAGAAGAATGCGGCTCGAGCTTGAGATGAGCATCAATGCCGAAGTCAAGAAGCTAATCGACTCCGGCTTCATCCAAAAGGTTCAATATCCTGACTGGATCGCCAACATCGTCCCAGTGATGAAGAAAAATGGGACGGTGCGCATATGTGTGGACTTTCGGGATCTCAAAAAAGCTTGCCCAAAGGATGACTTTTCAGTACCGGCCACTGAGTTGATGATAGATAATACGTCCACTCATGAAGTATCACCTTCATGGACGGCTCATCAGGATACAATCAGATAAAGATGCTTCCCGAGGACCAGAAGCATACCGCTTTCCGGACCCCTTTGGGCATATTCTGCTACAAGGTGATGCCTTTTGGTCTAAAGAATGCTGGTGCCACCTATCAGAAGGCCGTGACGAAGATTTTCGATGACCTCATACATGAAATCGTCGAATACTATATTGACGACCTCGTAATTAAAAGCAAATCATACGAGGAACATTTAGAGCATCTGAAGATCGTGTTTCAGCGCCTTCGGAAGTATAACTTGAAAATGAACCCTCTCAAATGCGCGTTCGGAGTTTCATCGGGCAAGTTCATAGGATTCGTTGTCCGACATCGAGGCATTGAAATAGACCCGTCGAAGATCAAGGCGATTATGGAAATGCCTCCGCTAAGGACTCTCAAGCAACTACGGTCTCTCCAAGAGAAGCTCGCGTATATCCGGCGATTTATAGCCAATCTCTCAGGCAAGTGCCGTCCTTATAGTCACCTGATGAAGAAGGGAACCCCATTCGTCTGGGATCGCAAATGCCAAAGCGCACTGGACGAAATCAAGCAATAGCTGTAGAATCCGCCAGTACTGGCCGTTCCCGTTAAAGTAAAACCTCTCGTCTTGTATACAACAGCCCTCGAAGGTTTCTTAGGCGCGCTGTGGGCATAAGAAAATGACCAAGGGAAAGAGAGAGCCCTCTACTACTTGAGTCGAGTTCTACTGGGGGCAGAAAGCAATTACTCCCCCATAGAAAAACACTGCCTGGCGTTGATCTTCGCGATAACAAAGCTCAGACACTACGCGTTGGCACATGAGGTCCATCTCATATCGAAGGTGGATCCTCTCAAATATTTGATGTCAAAGGCTATATTAACGGGACGGCTCGCTAAATGAGCCCTGCTCTTGATGGCGCTAAATGTGCCCTGCTCTTGATAACTTATTGTCCCCTCAAGGCAGTGAAAGGCTAGGCCATCGCCGACTTTTTCGCTGAGCATCTGATACCCGTCGATTCTCCTTTAAACTGCGAATTTCCCGACGAGCATGTGTTTGACATGATCAATGAGGAGAGAAGAGAGAATGATACCCAGTAGGAACTTTACTTTGATAGAGCATCTTCCATGAAGAAGCGCAAACAAAGTACCCTCATAATCAAATCAGGGGTAGGCCTCATCTTCGTGACTCCACAAGGAGGGATAATGTGCTTTGCCTTCTCCTTAACAGAGCCGAGGACGAATAATGAAGCCGAATATGAAGAATTGATAGCAGGTCTTGAGATCGCGGTCGACATGGGAATTGAGAATCTCCTCATATACTGAGACTCCCAGCTGATCGTTAGCCAAGTAAACGGCAACTATCAAACGTGCAAACCAGAGTTAGTAAAGTACAGTGAGAGAGTGCAACAATTGCTGACTCGAACCCTTCCTACACCCTGGAAAGCATACCGCGTGCAGAAAATAGCAAGGCGGATGCATTTGCCAAGCTCACTAAAGAACTGGCCGACGAGAACCTCGATAACGTGAGGATCGTTGTGCAAAGCCGTCGGGTTCTTGCACCGGCAGAAATATCTCCAGAGTCATCCGAAGAAAAAGGAGCGATCAAGCAAACGGCTATACAAATAAAAGACCAGGAAAAGGCTGAGGATTGGACATAAGTCTTTATAGACTACTTCAAATCCCGTCGAACACCTGAAGATGCGTCCTCAAGACATCAGCTCATGAAATGAGCTCTGTCTTTTGCCTTCGTCAATGATACTCTGTATAAAAGATCATTTGATTCTCTGTGGCTAAGATGCCTGGGACCTGAAGAGGCAAAGTGAGTCGTCCAAGAAACTCACGACGGACTTTGCGGTTCTCACCAAACCGGCCCGAAGATAAAGCTGAAGATCAAAATGATGGGCTACTATTGGCCCACGATAATCCAAGACGGCCTCAAATACGCGAAGCAATGCCACTCGTGCCAGATTCACAGGGATTTTATCCATCAGCATCCAAATCCGCTACACCCGATGGTGGCTAGCTGGCCGTTCGAAATGTGGGGAACTGACATAATCGGGCCCATTGAACCAGCATCGTCCAGAGGACATCGATTCATTTTGGCAACCACCGATTACTTCTCCAAGTGGGCAGAAGCAGTACCACTAAGAGAAGTGAAGACGGAGAATATCCTCCATTTCTTCAAGGCACAAGTCATTTATCGGTTCGGCACTCCGCGACGGATTATCTCCGATAACGGGTCAGCCTATAGAAATCACAAAATCAGCTGCTTTGCACAACAGCATAACATAGACTGGAGGTACTCTTCGGTCTGTAATCCCCGAGCTAACAGTCTAGCTGAGGCTTTCAACAAGACCTTGACGAAAATCGTGAAAAAGATGGTGTCTCGAAATAAGAAGGACTGGTACGAGAGATTGTATGAAGCTCTCTGGGCGTATCGAACTACGTTCAAAACGGCCACAAACACAACACCGTATGCATTGGTATTCGGCACAGAAGCGGTACTCCCCCTCGAGATAGAGTTACCCTCTCTACGAGTGGCGGTTCACTACGAGCTAACAGACGAAGAAAACGCTCATCTTCGGCTTGAGGAAACGAAACCCGGCTCATGGCGCAGCAAAACTTAGAGGCTTATAAAGCGAAGATGACGCGCTCATATGAAAGATTGACTAGGATAAGAACATTCCTCCAAGTCGAACTCGTGCTAGTGGTCAAAAGACCTAAGATCCCCAATCGTGCCAAACGGGGCAAATTCGAGCCGAACTATGAAGGCCCGTACATTATAGACAAAGTTTACCAGGGTGAGAGACCTTTCAGGCCAATAAACGGTCGCTTCCTAAAAAAATACTACGCCTGACGAGCCACGGCCTAGGTCAACGATAGATGACGACGCCTATGTCCGCTCGCTATCTTCCTAAGCCCAAACTCTATAAGTAGTAACCGGCTACGGACCGAAACGTTCTTAAACTAACGATGGACCACTATGTCCTAAAACTGGCTGTTGACCGAGACGTCAATAAACTACTACGGACTGCAGCATCCCAAGGCTGACATAATAAAAAAAAAAGAAAATAAAAAAAAGAAAAAGAAAACGGTATGTCCATAAGCAAAATGGGCACGGATGAAAACCCGAAAGGGCTCCGTGAGTAAAAACAGCAGGACTACCGGCAAGTTTTGTGAAAACCCGAAAGGGCGCAATCTCGTTAAAAGACACTTGCAAGGTCCTTTCGATCCTGTAAGGAGAAACCACCTGCGTGAGATCCTTACGACTCACAAGAGAGAAACACACTTAGGGATCCCCATGATTTCTAAGGAGAAATTACACTTGCGAGATCCTCACGACTTGTAAGGAGAACCCTCCTTTGAGACCCTCACGGCTCATAGGATTCAAAAGTCTTAAGCTACACGGATCTGAACTTGTTCTTAAGCCCTCGCAACCTCCAATGTTGCCCTACAAGTGGTTCAGTATTGACCCTTGTATACAATCCATGGGCGCGAATAAACATTTCCCTAAAAAATTCCTACCCGTGACTAGGGATATGTTTACATGGCGAACGACACTTGTAAGTCCTCTCGACTTATAAAGAGAAAGCATTCTTGTAAGATCCTTACGACTTATAAGAGACCATACACTTAAGACTCCTCACGATTCTTAAGGAGAAAATACACCTACGAGATCCTCACGACTCGTAGGGAGAAATACCTTCATGAGACCCTTACGGCTCATAAGTTAAAAGCCTTAGTCGACAGGATCCTAACCCTGTTTACTAAGCCACCTTCGTTCGAACCGACAAAGGAAAGTGATGATTCGCTCATGGCAATATCCCAGTTGTTGTTACGCCCCGCTTCCCAAAATACGGAAAACGAGGGATGACTAGGCCAGCCATGCTCTTACGGTCAAGAAATAATCCCGCCGTAGTCAGACTTCGGCTTCTAGCATTACATGGTAATCAGTAAACAAAGCACAGCAGTAAAGGAAATACATCACTAAAATATTACATCGAATTTTCATTGTTCACAATTCACAAATAAACAGGAAAGAACTACTAACCGAGTTTGAATACAAGATCTCTAGGGAAAACAGAAAACGAAGAAAAGGTACTCCAAGCTAGATCTCCGTCAGCTCGAAAGGTAAATCCGACTCCTGCGCTGGTTCTTCCTCGAGGTCTGAGCATGCACACTCAGGTTGTCAGAGCGACGTAATAGCAATTTTTATATTAATGACATGAAATATGCAAATACGATAATAACAGTGAAAGTAAAATGCTGATAATCGCTATGTCACTAAATGATGCAAAGTATGATCTGTGTCCCTATCAGTCTCTAGGTCATGTTTGAAATTGTATAGTGGAAAGGAGGATCATGTTTAACAGGAGTCTCGTACATACCCGAGACAACGGCCCACACACCCGGGACATAACCCTGTCAGCCGGATCGCTAGATCCTACCTGATATATATATCACTGCTCGAATGATCATCCTCTAAAACACGGTCCCGCTAAATACGATACTCTTTCCACTTCGATTTTCCCTTTTTCCCCAGGTTTACACTATTGATGATTATGATTTAGTCGTGTACAAATATGCACCAATAACACGGTTTTGTCACTGATCACTGTATTAATTACTGTCACGAATCATTCACTTTCTATTGGTGTACTTGACACTCCTAAACCAATATCATTCACGCACGATAATGAAATGTCCACTGAATACTAATGCGCACTAACACTATGTATATGGCAATTGGGTAAGGTATGTGTATTTATGCAGTTAACATGTCATGTGTAATATGAACCAATATGCACGTCATAAACTTACAAAAATTGCAGTAATTCATATGTTCAGAATTCAATGAAACGTTACAAATACGGTAACAAGTACACTCTGTCAAAAGTTCAGCAAAATTTGTTTCAGTACAATCGGGTTTCTGGTATTCAAGTTACAGCCGTTTCAATTTAAGTGCTCGCTGCAGGAAATTCAGTTTCTGAACTGAATGTCCGTTTCGCGACACAATTTTCACCCAGTTGGGCTCAGAATTCAGCAATGCTACAGTTAAATGAAAATTAGGGTTTTCAGTAAGGTTTTCAACGCAATATACGGATTCTCAATCGCGTCTGTACGTCGGAAGTTATGCACTATTCAACACTGGGGTATCAGTTCAGTTTCTGTTTGGGACTGCTAGACGTCCTGATCTTTTAAATTATAGTTTAAATAGTAAACAACGATAAAATGGGGTGAAATCACTTGCATTATATATATAACAGATTGATATTCAATAAAGTGTAGGGTTCCGCAACATACGAGTTCAGGAAGCAAGGTAGTAAACATTACGGGACAAAAAACAATAACCAGAGTTGCTCTGGACTGTAGTCCAGAGCCGCTCTCCGAACCAATTATCGTCATGATTTCAGTACAGAAACAATTAAGAACTTGTATAGGGTTATAGGTCGTCGATTCATCTTCGATTTGAGCCCTAGAACGCATCATTTCAATATGTACACAATTAATTGTGATTTTAACAAATTTCAGGTGCGGGAAATTCCCAGTTTTTACGGGTGTAATTGGGGGTGTTCGTTTAAGCCATTAATAATTGTATTTTCCAGTAAAATTTCCACACAGTAATCATTACCACACGGGCCAAAATATGCAATCAAGTTCCGTCAATTTAATGTAATATTCTCGTTCGGGTCTCGCATCAAACACTTATGTCGTTTAAGTTTTCATGAATCGTAACATGGAATTAATACGGTTTTAATTTGTAACGGAGATAAACTAGCATGTAGCAAGTAGGGTACTTGCCTAGAGATGCTTTGGCAATGCACGGCAGCAGCAACGGCACGAACGCGCGACGAACGACGCGGTTTGGATTCACGGCCTCGGCTCGCGTTTCGGGTTCGTCGTCGGAGTTGCCCGGAGATGTCTCGCGATCACCGGGGGCGGAGAGTGGTGCTGTGGATCTCTGCGAGTGCGTTGGGGTCGACGATGGTCGGCGGTGTCGCTCCGGCGATGGGTAGCAGGGGTCGAAGCTAGGTGTTTAGGGTTTTGGTGTGGTTTTGGAGAGAGAGAGGGTAGGTAGGTAGTGGGGCTCGGGAAGGTAGTGTGGTGATGATGCTGACGACGCAGAGGGTGCAGGGGCGTCGACGATGTGGTGGGGAGATCACCGGCGTGAGGGTGCAGGGATGGCCGAGCTCGGGTGTGCAGAGGGCTTGGTGGCGGTTGAAGAGGGTGGCGTAGTGTAGGGGCTCTGTTGGTGGAGAGAAGAGAGCGAGGGTGTCGACGAGGTGGTTGTAGTGGTCGTCCTCGTCGTCGTCGGAGGGAGTGGCTGCAGTGGAGGTTGGGTTTCTGTGGGGGGAGAGAGAAGAGTTTGAGAAAGAGTGTGAGGGAGAGAGGAGAAAGGGGTTTGAGATGAGGAGCTCTAGGGAGTCGTGGCCGGGGTCACGGGGATGTGGGGCAACGGCGCGAGACGTCGGTGACGTAGGGACGCGCGACAGGGAAACGTGGGTTGTGAAAGGGAAATGAGCGGGAAATGTTTGGACGTGGGGAGAAGAAAGGTTATTGAAGCGGGTCGGGTTTGAGGGGTAAGGTTGGGTGCGGGCTTGGAATGCTTGGGCTGGGCCGAGAAAGGTTTTTGTGAGTTTAATTTATTAGTTTTCTGTTGGGCTCAGGGGAAATGTTCAATATAGTTTAGGTTTGGGCAGTGGTTTAATTAAAAGGGAATTTAATTTATTTGGTTTTGGTTTTAAATCTAGGTTTGGTCTTCGATTGGTTTAAAGGTTTTGGAAAAATTTAAATATTGAAACTTAAGCAACCAATCTTCACATAAAGTAAAAATACGGGAAAAATGGGATAATATTCGGGGACTTGGGAAAAATATAGAAAGATTTTCATTGAAGAAAACGGGGATTTACAGTTGTAGCGATACTAATACCTAAATCGGTATCATATCCCAAATCCCAAACTCGCAGCGAAAATCCAGCGAGCCATAAATGCATACGAAATAGCCGAAATGATAGGGCAACATGTAACAAAATCAGCAAGTAAAAATGTATGCATACAAAATATCCGAAATGATTGGGAAAATCGCAATAAAAAGCAGCGAGTAAATAAAACAAATAGCCGAAATGATTGGGCACCGCGAAAAATAGCCAAAATGATTGGGCAATCGCAACTTTCGCGATATAAAAGCTGAAATGATAGAGCATCGTGGAAAGAAAAATATATAAAATGAAACTTTTTGCCCTACAGGTGAGATCACATTGATCCGTGTATACAATCCAGGGGCACAAACAAAGAGGGAATCATACCTTCCCACCAGGCTCCATCCGAAAAATAGCCACATCTCGACGATTCACAGAAAGCCTGGAGATCATCTTAACATTCGTCTCATTACAACAGACACAACATCAGCAAAGCGGAACCACGGCAATTCCCGGTTCCATGACTCGATGATGCACAGACAACCGAGAGTCAACCCCCCGACTCCGTGAAATGGGGATAAAGTCAACCTTTCCTGGTCCTTGCGGAACACGGCTATGTCAATCTTGACCCCGTGTGAAGCATCCAGAGCAAATCCTGGTTTCGTGGAACACAGCTATGTCAATCCTGACCCCGTGGGAAGCATCAAGAGCAGATCCTGGTCCTTGCGGAACACGGCTATGTCAATCTTGACCCCGTGGGAAGCATCCAGAGCAAATCCTGGTTTCGTGAAACACGGCTTATGTCAATCCTGACCCCGTAGGAAACATCCAGAGCGGATCCTAGTCCTTACGGAACACGGCTATGTCAATCTTGACCCCGTAGGAAGCATCCAGAGCAAATCCTGGTTTTGTGGAACAGAGCTTATGTCAATCCTGACCCCGTGAGAAACGTCCAGAGCGGATCCTGGTCCTTGTGGAACACGGCTATGTCAATCCTGACCCCGTAGGAAGCATCCAGAGTGGATCCTGGTCCTTGCGGAACACGGCTATGTCAATCTTGACCCTGTGGGAAGCATCCAGAGAAAATCCTGGTTTCGTGGAACACTGCCTATGTCAATCCTGACCCCATGGGAAACGTCCAGAGCGGATCCTGGTCCTTGCGAAACACAGCTATGTCAATCTTAACCCCGTGGGAAGCATCCAGAGCAAATCCTGGTTTCGTGGAACATGGCCTATGTCAATCCTGACCCCGTGGGAAACGTCCAGAGCGGATCTTGGTCCTTGCGAAACACGGCTATGTCAATCCTGACCCCATGGGAAGCATCCAGAGCGGATCCTGGTCCTTACGGAACATAGCTATGTCAATCTTGACCCCGTGGAAAGCATCCAGAGCAAAACCTGGTTTCGTGGAACACGGCATATGTCAATCCTGACCCCGTGGGAAACGTCCAGAGCGGATCCTGGTCCTTGCGGAACATGGCTATATTAATCATGACCCCGTGGGAAGCATCCAGAGCAAATCCTGGTTTCGTGGAACATGGCCTATATCAATCCTGACCCCGTGGGAAACGTCCAGAGCGGATCCCGGTCCTTGCGGAATACGGCTATGTCAATCCTGACCCCGTGGGAAGCATCCAAGGTAAATCCTGGTCCTTGCGGAACATGGTTATGTCAATCTTGACCCCGTGGGAAGCATCCAGAGCAAATCCTGGTTTCGTGGAACACGGCCTATGTCAATCCTGACCCCGTGGGAAACGTCCAGAGCGGATCCTGGTCCTTGCGGTACACGGCTATATCAATCTTGACCCCGTAAGAAGCATCCAGAGCAAATCCTGGTTTCGTAGAATACGGCCTATGTCAATCCTGACCCCATGGGAAACGTCCAGAGCGGATCCTGGTCCTTGCAGAATACGGCTATGTCAATCCTGACCCCGTGGGAAGCATCCAGAGCAAATCCTGGTTTCGTGGAACACGGTTAATGTCAATCCTGACCCCGTGGGAAGCGTCCAGAGCGGAACCTGGTCCTTGTGGAACACGGCTTATGTCAATCATGACCCCGTGGGAAGCGCCTAGAGCAACTCCTGACTCCATGAAATGTGGATAATGTCAATCTTATCAAACACTTACGGGTCCTCTCGACTCGTAAAGAAGAAAACTCTCTTGTGAGATCCTTACGACTCCCAAGAGAAAACACACTTAGGAATTCTCACGATTCCTAAGGAGAAAATACACCTACGGGATCCCCTCGACTCGTAGGGAGAAAAATCTTTATGAGACCCTCACGGCTCATAAAGTTGAAAAGCCTTAGGCAGCAGATCTGAACCTGTTTCCTAAGCCATCACTACTTCTTGAAGAGTTCAAGATGGAATGTTCTTTATCATCTACAGGCTACGCTTGCTAAAGTAACATGCCGACAAAAAAGAAAATAGAAGAAAGCAGGAGATAACAAAAGATAGTACGAAAGAAATGTATCTTTTATTAATAAATTCAATTGGGCACAAGTTACATCATATGAAAGGATAAAAAATGGATACATTTTATTCAAAAATTACGAATGATGGTTGATACAAAAACGACTATTGGGAGGGAGGCGTTTTCAATAAACCAGTCAGTTGCTTGCGCACTCCCTTTAGCTCCTTTTCATGGTCAGCTGCAGCGGCCAACTCCACTTCAACCTGAGCCCGTTGATGCAAATAAGATGAAAGTTGCTCATCAACGACCTGCTGAGCTGCCCCACGACTTTGCGCATCTCGCTCGATGAGGTCGAGCTTCTGCTTCAACGTTAGCCCGTCAGAAATACATTATAGAAGGCCCTCAAAAATAGCTTTCAACTGTACAGCATTTGCATCAACCTGAGCATGCAGTCGAGCAGATTTGCTTGAAGTCTCTTCACATTCCTTACGCTTTAAGGCCGCTTCTTGTTCAAGATGGCGGAAGTAGGGAGTGCTCTGCTCGACCCATGCAGCCCGCTGGGAGTTCGCAGCCAGGACCTCAGGAGTTGGACGTCCGAACTCGAGCTCATGCAGACAGGCCTCAATTTTCCTGCAGTAATTAACCCAAGACTCAACGACGCCCTCACTATGAAAGTTCACGAGCGTCGCCAACATAGGATTAACCTCGGCAGCAAAATCTGCAGCAAATGTAGGGGCCTCCGCGTCAAGCTCATCGACGTAATCACTCAGCATGCGCAGACTAGTCGCAGCGCCTTTTGAAGATGGACGTCGGGAAAAGGGGCCTGTTGGCATTATGATTCGAGATTCGAACGGAGCTGAAGTCAGTGTCACCGCTGCAAAACAAATCACAGTCAAATGACGGTTGAAGAAATAGAGAAGGTTCATGAACAATGGAGTTTACTATACCGGCTGCAGCAGGTGGCAAGGCCGGGAGTGCCGGTGGTGCAACTGTTCTTTCGTCTCCTCCTTCAAGCTGTAGTGCTGCAGTCAAAACAAAGAAGAATTAGCAATGACTTGGCTTCCCGTAAAAGAAAAGAGAAGACATTAGCTAGAGGCTGTACTCACCAACGCCACTAGATGAAGCAATCTCCGACTGGAAGGAGAAATGTGGGTGCAGCTCCTGATATAGATGATCAAATAGAACTCCTGCAAGGGTGTAATAATGCAGCGTCAGTACATAAAGTATATCGCTTACAATAAAACCAATAGTCATAGACCCGTACCTTCCAGCATTTGGGAGGACACGGGAGAAGGCAAAGGGGCGGCCACCATCAAAACAGCAACTGGTGATGCTTCCTCGGATGGCACAACCTCAACACTCACCACGCCTGCATCAGAAATGAGAGAAATACTGTCAGAAGAGATTGAAAGGGGTTGTAGAATAAAAAAGAAAGCAATAACCCAAAATCTACCTGGTGAGTCGCCGGTCGAAACCGCGACAAGGGCGTCACTGGGTGCAGCGACTGTTTCACCCTCCTCCGTCGGAATGGTTTCGCCACCCATAGCTTCATCCCCCGACTCCACGAGAATCGTCGTGATACTCGCAGCGCCCGGCAACGGCAAGGAACCGCAAGGGGAAAAAGTGGTGATTGGGGCAGTGCCAGACTCTTGAGAAAGAGTGGCTACCTCAGGCTCGGCGGTTGCCTCCATCTCACCTACCGCTTCCTCATCAAGACTCTACCCTGCAGAATAGGATATATGAGAATCTGAAGATTAAAACTTTGACAAAAGAACTCAGTGTTACGTTACCTTGGGTCGGTATTTCAATTGCTTCCCGAGCCGCACGTGCTGCCTGTCTGTGAGCGGTAGACAGAGCAACCGAAGCACCCTCTGAAGGAGCAAAGGCAGGGATAGCAGCGCTCGAGCCTGCACCCGACAAGGCGGCGTTACGCTCCCTTCCTGCGCGTATTCTGCGCTTCCTTTCCGCCCGGGCCGTGAGAGTTGATCTTCTCAAGACCTCCGTCAACGGGACGTCATCATCCACGCTAGGAGCTACCTCTGGAGCCGTTACGGCGTCCGTCATCGGTTGCTTGAGTAAAGCCTCTTTTGGCAATGCTGAGGAGGCTGGGACTTCGATAGTTGGCCCTGGAACTATCTCCGCATCACCCGGCGGGATTGGCACTGTACTGGGCATGACCTAAGCCGAGGTAATCCCTGCGATCAGATAAAAAAGGGGTCAGGTTATCCATAAAAAAGTCGAATGAAGGCACAATGAGCCGAAATATACCAACGCCCAGCGAAGCGCGAATCCTCTCCTCCTCCTCAAAAGTCTTGAGGGAAGCCGCGAGAGCCTCTTCAGTGGAAATGCCTGTTAAATAAGGAAAAGTGTCAGACAAAACATGATAATAAAAATGTAATGCAATGACAAAAGGTACGACTGATGTTTACTTGATTGCGCGAGGATGGCCAGCCCCGCTTTGTGACTTGCTAATCACTCAGAAGCTGCAATGGCAGCCTCGAGGTCGGTATCGTCCGGCACCATAAATAGACCCTCGCTGGTCCCGTATTCTCCCAAGCCCTCGCTATAAGGAGCATGAGGCTCCTGACCAAATACAACATCGGCAGAAAGAATCGACTTCTTCTTCTTCTTCTGCGAGCGAGTACCGGTCACCACCAGCACAAGCTTACGCTTAGCGGGCACCTTGGGACGACGAGTCCCGATATCTGAACCCGTGCCAGACTTGGGGGATGCCACAGTCACTGTTTCCATGGGAGCACGGGGTATCGGTAGTTCGGGCCTATCATGCGGGACCTCGACAGCAGGAACTTCTCTTAAGAGAGGACGGACAATGGTCCGTCGCTTCAAGGGAACATTTGGGTTACCAGCCGGAGTGGTACCCTTGCAATCGAGCAGCAACCGCTTCTCCTCCCTAATGACAGCGCCCATCGAATGTTGATACCAGGCCACATACACATTCAGGGCCTTCGGAATACAGCTCGGTTCACTGATAAAGAAGTTGGACCCTGTGTTCAGGCACATAAAATGATGCAGCGCACTTCGAATACCCTCTTCGGTAGCAGTAGGTTCTGCCAAGAAAGCCTCAAGCGGGACGTCCTGATTGTAGCTTAGCTGCTGAGTGAAACGATGCGGGTTGTATCTCATGAATAACACCGCATCATTTTGCCTAAATACGAGAAAGCCCGGCCTGATAGAGTACAGATGAAGAATCTCCCGAGCTTTCAACATAGAGGCCCCGTCTTTAAAAATGTCTTGCAATGGCAGCACCGCTTTTATAGATTCCTGGCCGACGGTCAAAATCTTATCAGTGAAAGACATACCATCTCCAACCGTGCGTGGACGAAGGAGCAAACCCCTAGCTTCCCGCAGTGTCGGACTTATGATGGATGCGTCGACTAGCCGCATTATCCGGGGGAATTTACATCTGTCGTAAAAAGAAGGACTTTTATGGATACCGAAGACCCCAAGCACGTGCAACTCTAGCCATGAGGTGAAATAATGCATTGAGAAGTTGGCGGGCTGCACCCCTGGCTCAGTAGTATCCACTGCCAAGCTGAGGCCGTGATATAAGTAGGCTAACCCAGCAATCCCGATTGCCACTTGTATTCCGGCAACCATTCGATGCGCGGGGTAGAAAACAGACGGCCTCATGTAGTGAGGGTGCATGGGAAGGGCGAACCAGCTTAACCATAAACCGAGAAACCCTAAAAAGAACGCTTCCTCATCGACGCCCGGAGCGGCAATGTCCGAAAAGGAGACGATCACAACGTTGGGAAGAAAGAAATCCTTTTGATCGGCTTTCAATATTGGCTGGCGATCCAAACCAAAGCCGAAAGGATCGTCAAGTTTAGCAAACTTTTCACCTTGTCGCGACAAGACTTCCACACGGAGAAAACGAGCGATAAAATCCGTAAAGGTAACCTCGCGGCCTCCGGATTCGAGAAAGAGGCTCTCATACATATTCAACACCTTTATCAGACTTGGGAACTGGTGTTGAATGGCGTTCTCTGGGGTAAGACCCATTACCACTGATTTGGTGGCAAAAATATACTCATCCGGGGGAAGCAGCTCCTTATAATGCTCTCCCCTAACGGGTAAACCAGAAACTTCGGCAAATTCCTCTAGAGAAATGGAGACTTCTCTATCCAATAAGAAGGAGGTGTGGGGAATTAGTCCTATGTTGTAGGGTACAATCCAAGCTTTAGCAGCTGTGATTTCTTTGCCGATAAGATATATCGGGCCCACTGCAGGTATCCGACCGGGTGACGGGGAATTAGTCCTATGTTGTAGGGCTGTCCCCAAGGGCGCGACTCGTCTTGACATATGCGCCGCCTTAGAGTGTCTAAATCCACCGGCGGCTGCACGGGTACTGCGGCAATAGAAGGCCGAAGGAGACCTTCTGAAGTCCAATTCACCTCCTCTACAGTGTAGCTTATCGGGGGTGCATCTACATAAGGGATCGCAGAGATAGGCTCCGAGGATGTCGCACAAGAAAAGTTCCGGCGGCCTCTAATAATTTGATCGTACCATCTACTCCATAGATGAAGATTCTTGTACTCCGGGTCATGGTCTTTGATCAGCGCAATAAACTCTCGGTCTACGGGCGCTTCAGGGAATCCGCCTTCTGAGCAGACGAACGGGAAGGAAGTGTCGAAAGACATGTCACCTGCGCGAAAAAGAACAAAAGTCAACCGTCAGTGCTATAATTTAAATTATGACACTTAGTACTTTAAAATCCGTACCGCACTGCAATGCAGTAAAAAGGGGACCAAAGGAGAACCACAAAATCTAGATGACAGTTCATCATTAATCAGACAGTCTCATCATTTGATGAGACTATCAATTAAATGAGCAAAATCCTCAATTGATTCTCATTTAATGAGAAACCCCTCGGGCTAACGAGTAAATCTCCCCTTGAGAGCAGTGCTCTGTGACAGAGTGACATCTGTCAAACTCTAATGATGAAGGAATAAAAATTCCTGAAGAGCCTTGCATGAAATGATGGAATAACCATCAGAAAATTTTAAAATAATTTTTTTTATGGAATAAAATTCCATGGACTTTAAGATCCATGAACAAATTCTTCAGAGTTCTTGATGAAAGATTAATGAATCTATGAGATTTAAAAAGAGCAAAGCTCCATTAATGGGTTAAGAAACCCCAAGAAAGATCTCTTTAGATCTATGATTCCAAGAGAGCAAGGCTCTGTTAATGAAACCCTAAAAGGGTTTCCTTTAGATCAAAGATCTATGGAGAGCAAAGCTCTGTTAATGAAACCCTAAAAGGGTTTCCTTTAGATCAACGATCTATGAAGAGCAAAACTCTGTTAATGGGTAAAACCCTAAATTCTTAAATAATCCTTTAAAAGATTTAATCTTTACCTAAGTTTTGAAAGAGTTATGTCCTTAAAAGAAATTCTTAAGACAAAGAGCTATGCTCTATGGGAGAATAAAAATTCTCGGAAAACAGGAAGAAGATGAATAGAAATCATCTCAAGGGCCAAGGGTCCTATTTATAGGCACTGAGTGCCGTTTCAACTTCTAAGTTGATCTAATGGTGGAGATGTTGCCACCGCTGCACTCACGTGTGAACTACGTGAGCGCAACGGTGGGGGGCATTTGTTTCCCCCAATCAAAGCAAAGCTCTGTTCAAAATTCAAATTTTGAAATGAAGCAACGCTTCAGAAGCAGCGCCAAGTGCGTTGCGCCCTAAGTAACGCACCATGTGCAAAGCACGTGTGCACTAGCTCTAGGGAAGCTGCGCTCTAAGCAGCGCACCACGTGTAAAGCACGGATGCGCTAGCGCTGAGTGAGCTGCGCCCTAAGCAGCGCACCACATGCAAAGCACGTGTGCGCTAGCGCTAGGTGTGTTGCGCTCTAAGCAGCGCACCAAGTGCAAAGCACGGGTGCGCTAGCGCTGGAACTAAAAGCTCCCCACAGTCAGATCAAAGATCCAATAATAATGATAAATCATTAATTAATCAGAATTAAATTTTGTTAAGGAAAGATTACTCAAAATCTTTCCTAACAACAAGATTGTGCTCTGTAAATCAGAGCACCGTTGGATCAATGATCCAATGGTGATTAAAAATCACCAAAAGTACAGAATAAATTCTGTATGGAAAGATTTCCCAATCTTGTTAAAAACAAGAAGATTGCCTTCTGTAAATCAGAAGACCTTGGATAAAAGATCCAACGGTAGGGAAATTCCCAAATCAATTGGAGAAAAGATCTCCTTAACTGATTGAACTGATCAGCTTGCCCTGTAAAAAGGCCCCTAGACTTCAAGTCTCAAAAAGAAAAAAGATGGACAGAATAAAAATAGAGAGGAACCTCCCTAGAAGTTTTGAGAAAATCTCAGAAAGAAAAGCCAAGCTCTCGATAGAAGAACTTCTTTTCTTCAAGGTAAAAGAACGGAGAGGTGAAATCATCTCATAATTAAAAAGAAGAATTCACTTCTTTCTTCAAGATCATAGATCTGCAAGACCAAGCTCTTTTACAAAGAGATCAAAAGATCTCTTCATAAAATAAAAAGAAGAATTTACTTCATTCTCACAGATCATAGATCTATAAGACTAAAGTCTTTCTCAAAGAGATCATGAACATCTCATTATAAAGGGGGGAGAATAATTCAATTCTCTTAAGGATCACAGATCCATAAAGGCAAAGCCTTTCATCAATATAAGAGATTGAAACATCTCCTACAAAATAAGAACTTTTGTTCTTAGGATCTTGAGACAAAATCTCTTCTAAGGGAGAATTTATTTCCCAGATCATAAAATTGATCAAATGCGTTTCTGCACTCTTGGACTAGCGCTCAGCGCCAAGCGCACCACGTGTCACTCATGTGTGCGCCACTCAACAGTTGGCGCTTTGCGCTCTTGAACTAGCGCTTTGCGCTCATGGACTGGCGCTTAGAGCCAAGCGCACCACGTGTCACACACATGTGCGCCATTGAACAAATAGCGCTATGCGCTCATAAATCAGCGCAACGCGCTCACGGACTGACGCAAAGCGCCAAGCGCGCCACGTGTCCCTCATGTGTGCACTACTCGGCAGAAGCGCACTGCGCTCTTTGATTGGCGCAAAGCGCCAAGCGCACCATGTGCTGCGCTGATAGAACATAAATTGTTCTTTAATAAATCCCAGAGCTATGATGAATGCTCAGCATTCAGTAAAAGACAAAAACATTGTCAGAATTCAAGTCAATGCTCAGTATTATTAAAAGGGCCTAGCCCAAATGAATGCTCAACAGCCCAAAATAAATGTTAAACATTTTAACTTGACTGGACTCAGCCCAAGATTGGCCATAAGTCCTCAATTTAGATTAACTGAGCCCATACGCTCATAATTCTTTTAACAGATCTTAGCCCCAAATT
Source organism: Agapanthus africanus (assembly GCA_030015575.1). NCBI lineage: Eukaryota > Viridiplantae > Streptophyta > Magnoliopsida > Asparagales > Amaryllidaceae > Agapanthus > Agapanthus africanus. The sequence goes on from JASDDO010000029.1 coordinate 363,808,261, forward strand.
GGACTACAGATCTTTCAGCCAAAATTGGCCCAAGGGTACATCTCTGAACCCCTCTGATATATGTCGTTGTAATCCTTCAACGTCTTCAGAAAGGTGACGGGGTTCCGATAGCCAATCGTTCCTCGGACTGTGGGGTCCCTTTAAACCCACGGACTATGATGTCCTTAATCTTGGACTGTAGGGTCCTTAAACCAATGGACTTCCTTAACCTTGGACTGTGGGGTCCTTAAACCCATGGACTATGATGTCCTTAACCTTGGACCGTAATGTCCTTAAACTAATAGACCGCAATGTCCCTAAACTAAACAATAGAGCCCAAATGCTCTTTTGTCGGATCTAAACGATCTCGTTAAGTTGATCTTAGTCTAAAATTAGACTAACGTATCCTTAACAAACGTTTAAGTTGATCTTAGTCTCAAATGAGACTAACGTATCCTTAAACCCAACCCCAAACCCAAATCTAAGAAAATACGGATTTGGACTAATCCACGCCCTATGGGCGACAACATAAATTAGTCTCCGTATACAATCCACGGGCAACCAAAAAACAAAACAAACAAACACGATACGAAGTGACCATCTGGAGAAGGAGAAAGTGGTTACCGCGACGCGGTAGCGTAATTAACTGCAGGGGCTTGCGTCTGCAGGGAAGAGCGTCCCCACAATCAAAAACCCCTCAATGAGGGGGAATCTGACGAAGTCTGCTACATCGGCCACATCCGTTTAAACCTCCGATACATGGTGCCATAAATCAACTTGGCATCTTCGGAGAGGTGGATAGATAGCACCAATTAGCATCTGCACTCGAAATTCAGGCAAAACGGACCTACGCGGTCGCGTCTCCGTGTTTCGACGGGGAACATAGACTATCTATTTATTTTAGGGTGTTAGCTTCACTAATCCCTAATTAGTGAAGAGATAGCTTGGGTTGGTGTCTCCTCGACGTAGATCATCTTCGGCCTCGAAGACTTCGTGTATGCTTGTTCCTTTCATCTTGTGGAGCCATTCTATAGTCCGGAAGATCACTACTTGGAGCGAAGGGACTACTACACGGAGCTATTGAAGTGAAGGACCGGTCTACAAAGGTTGTATTCTATGTTCACTTAGATGTAAAGTTGTTTACATGTTGTATTGTCTAATTCTCTAGTTAAAATTCTAGGGTTAGGGTTGTTTACCATGGCAAATTTTTGAAAATGGCATGGACGATGCCTCCCGGAATCTTGCTGTCATGCTAGGCATTCCTACAATGGTATCAGAGCCAAGCTAGAGAATTAGACGATATTTGTAGAATTATGAAACCGAAACAACTCCGAAACACTCGAAATAAAAAGTTTCTATCGATTTTTTAAAAGCCTCTAAAAATTTTTTAAGCAATTGCAGATTGTTGCATGTGATGTAACATGAACACAAGACCAATATGAACCCATTTCGCCGGATTTGACCCGGTGAAATGAGCAAAAATTATGGCCTGGCTGGTTCTAGTGAGGCTTGGGGTTCGTTTTGGTTTGGTGCTTCGGTCTCTGGGTTTTGGTGTTTCAGGTGTTACTTGTTTTTACTGAAATTGCATGTGATGTTATTTTTCTGTAAAGGCAATTCGGAGTGTTTCGTAGTCGTAATTCTAACATCGTTTCGGGTATTTTAGACGGCATTAAAAGTTCAAACGAATATCAAATACCCAATTTTCTCCCTCGCTGAAAATTTTCCAAAAATTGGATTTTTCCAAGTTAAAGAACATTCAAAAATTATGCGAGTGATTCTATGGACCCTCTAGAAGAATGAAACCCTAACTCAATTCTATAACCGTCGGAACCGCCGCCAAACCCTAGGGTTGGCGGTAGTTCCGCGGCGCCATAGGTCAGGCAAGGGTTGGCCCTTCTATGGATGGTCCATAGGCACTGTGGCATATTCTGAGTATTTTTAAATTGTGAAGTGTTGAGCTCTTTGGAAAATTTTGGGTGTTCGTTGATTGGATCGGAAGGTTTAACATCGTCTAGCTATTTATGGAATGTGATACAATATCTGGAATCTACACTAATTAGTTTTGTGAAAATTGATTAGTTGCTTGTAACTTTAACATTTCGGTCTCGGTGGAAATCAGGAATCTTGTTGAATTACCCGATTTCTTTTGAAAAGGTGTTTTCATGAATGGGACCCAAATATAAGGTTTACAATGTTAGGTGTGAAATCCAAAGTATGTGATATTCCGGGTTTATGATGTCTAAGGGCTGTGTCGATTCCAAATGTTGTAGTTTGATATTTTCTTTTCTGCGACCGTAAGTGTAATATGTGGTGTATCGCCGGTTTCGTTGATATATGTCAATGACAATTGGGATACGCATATTTACTTACGTTGATGACATGTGATGTTATGTGTTGCTGGGGTATGTTATATTGGATCATCGTGTTTTGAATAGCCGGGGGGTTTGCGTGAGATGAGAATTTTTTCATTTTCATTCATGTAAAAAAATTGTATGTAAAATTTTTTTATTGGGGCACTTCCGGGTTGAGGATGATGTCACCCTTATTGTATATTATTTACTTTTCCACATTAGGATAGACCCAAGGCGGGGAGCACAAGTAACCGGGTTCTAGAGTCCAGTGGGAGACCATCTCGAGGAGTCGAGGTCGGGTCACCTAACTCTAGAATTGGTAGGGTTGCTTGCCGATCTCATAGGGGTCTAAGGATATGGGTTTGGCTATTCATCGCGACCCTGGAATCCGTGTTTTTTACAGGCTTAATATAAAACATGGACCTCTTAATATTCCAATATTTCATATGTTGACTTCTATTGCTGATATTATATGATGTGATCACTATATATGCTTGAGACGAATGCTTTATTATTATATATATGATATATAATAAACGTTACTTATGTTTTGCACCCACGCTAGTCCCGCCTCGCTATGCCGCTAATTAAGTAACCTAACGGTGCATAATGGGTCACTGTGGCGAATGCGGATGGCATAACCGTACGTTGTATTTTCGTTTCTTCTGTGATACTTAGGAAGCATAAATAATGGGACTTCATTAATGAGATTAATGAAAAGGAAAGAAACCTTAAGATGTTGTGGAATCAAATTTTCAAAAAGGGTAGCTCTAGTTTTTGCTTTGTATAGCGGTATTCCCTGTAGAATATCCAGCACCTCATTCGATGAGGAAAGAGCCGAGATCCCTTCACCGGGAGTGACCTCTTTAGCAAAAGCTAGCAGATGCTACAACCCACTCAGTTTTTTCTTTTGATTGCTTCTATAGTTCTTGCTTTTCATAGCGGTATTCCTTGCAGAATATCCAGCACCTCATTCGATGAGGAAAGAGCTGAGATCCCTTCACCGGGAGTGACCTCTTTAGCAAAACTAGTAAAACCCTCAAAACACTCCTTTTCAAAACCACTCGATTCTACAACGATACCAAGTTCATTACGCAAAAGGTTTTCTTAAAAACCTGTCGTAGCCCTCCATCATTTCAGATAAATACTACTTAGTATTCGTGCTACGTTTGTTGGCCTCCGTCAAGGCGTAGTGTGCGGTGGCTAACTAGTGCTTATCTGCAACATAAGATGAGATTGGATTAGGGTAGTCGTACGACTTTGTTGTTCTCCGTCAAAGGTCGTGCGGGTGGGTTTAATTCAATCATGAAATATACGAGTTGAACTTGACTAGCAGCCTATAGTTTGTTGGCTTCCGTCAAGGTCATAGGACGCTAGGGGTAAAATATTATCAGGAATTTCAAGTGTTGAAATTTGCAATGAGATTGCATACCTTCTATGAGATAGTTGGATCCCGATACCCACTGCGAGTAAGAGTTACTCCTGGGAGAGTTTTACACATCACAATTAGCCGATCAAGTAGGTGTCTAGAAAGGTGTTAACGAGTTACGCCCCTAGGAAACCGAGATTTATTTTAATTAGGTCCGTGCGAAAGCACGGAGAACCTCCCTCAAAATACCGACAGTGGCCTGGCTGAAAGATTGGCGAACTTTTAAGGTGTAATTAATCCCGGCTAGTCTTACCTTTTAGGGTTTGAAGGAATATTTGATAAAACCAGTAGGTGCCATCCTGATTAGATAAGATAATAAACCAATCTAATCTTGCAAGAACATACGCTAAGTGTTTTCTTCTCTCTCTCTCTCCAGGTAACGACAATGTCAGGCCTTAATCAAGATAATAATATGGATGTATTGACCGAACCCGCTTGTTATACTGAGCAGGGGAACGTTGGTTCCGTTCTTTCTTATAATTGTTATAAGACTGAGCAGGAAATAGGGGAATGTCCGGATTCCCGCGCTACCCAAACGAAGAAAAAACATGTTGATGCATCTTCTTCGGGTGTGTTAGTTACCGAGAACTGTTTCTCAGTACACTCTACGTCCAGGGTATTAGATACCAAATCGGGATCCCACATATGTAATATGTTGCATGGGCTAAGGAAATGTAGAGAACTGGGTATAGGTGATCATTCTCTAAAAGTAGGGAATGGTGCAAATGTTGCAGCCAAAGCAGTTGGTGAATATCACCTTGTATTACCAAATGGGAATACTTTGATCTTAAATGAATGCTATTACGTGCCCTCTATGATATGCAATTTAATATCAATTTCTTTATTAGATAAAGAAGGATATAACTTTGTAGTAGAGAATAATGTTATGAACATTTACCTAAATCAAGTGTTGATTGGGTTTGGTGCGTTATGTAACAGTTTATACGTTCTAAATCAAAACACAGTTCTTAACGTACAGAACACACACAAGAGGAAGAGTTCAGAAATGAACGAATCCTTCTTGTGGCATAGTAGACTGGGTCATATCAATACGACACGACTAGCTAAGTTACATAAGGATGGATATTTGAATTCGTTCGAATTATCATCTTATGAAACTTGACAGTCATGTCTCAAAGGAAAAATGACCAAAACTTCGTTTACTGGACACAGAGAAAGAGTTACGGAACTCTTGGGACTGATATATAGTGATGTATGTGGTCCCATGTCTACACATGCCAGGGATGGTTCCTCATACTTCATTACATTCACTGACGATCTCTCAAGATACGGACATATGTTCTTGTTGAAACACAAATCTGAAGCTTTTGAGAAATTCAAAGAATATAAGTATGAAGTTGAGAACCAGACGGGTAAAAGTATTAAAATCTTACGATCTAATCGGGGAGGAGAATACTTCAGCACGGAATTCCATGACTATCTAAAAGAGAATGGGATTCTCTCTCAGCTTACTCCTCCGTATACACCATAGCACAACGGTGTATCGGAGCGGAGGAATTGCACCCTATTGGATATGGTGCGCTCTATGATGAGCACCACTGAGTTACCTATTTTCTTTTGGGGTTATGCGCTTGAGACAGCAGCATACCTATTGAATAGAGTTCCAACCAAATCAGTGCCTACCACTCCATATGAGATATGGGAGGGGAAGAGACCGTGTCTTAATTTTGTTAAGATATGGGGTTGCCCAGCCTATGTTAAAAAGCAAAATCCGGACAAGCTCGAGGCAAGGTCGGTTCTGTATAAGTTTGTAGGATATCCCAAACATTCGCGAGGAAATATCTTCTACCACCCTGAGGAACAAAAGGTGTTTGTTTCTCGACATGCCACCTTTTTAGAAAAGGAATTTCTTGAAAAAGAAATTAGTGGCAAAGAGGTAGAACTGGAAGAAGTTCCAGCTATACAAACTACGACAGAAGATTTGGTAGAACCAGAGAATTCGATAGTTCCCAACGAACCTCAGCCTCTCCGCCGATCTAGTAGGGTTCCTTATCCACCTGAGAGATACTATGATTTTCTCATTGATGGTGGTAGCGAGGATTGCATCATAGAAGATGATGACCCAATTAGTTTCGAGCAGGCCATCACGAGTGGTGACTCTGTGAAATGGCTGGATGCAATACGATCTGAGATGGAATCCATGTATACCAACAAAGTATGGACTTTGGAAGATGCTCCTGAAGGGGTAAAACCCATCATAAGCAAGCGTGTCTTCAAGAAAAAATTTGGTGTAAATGGAAAAGTTGAGACTTTCAAAGCTAGACTTGTTGCAAAAGGTTTTCGTCAATGACCAGGTGTGGATTATGATAAAACCTTTTCTCTAGTGGCTATACTTAAGTCTATCCGGATCCTACTTGCCATTGCTATATACCATGACTACGAAATCTGGCAGATGGATATTAAGACCGTCTTTCTAAATAGTGATTTAGAAGAGAGCGTGTACATGACTCAGCCAGAGGGCATCGTAGACAGTAAGAGCAGCGAAAAGGTGTGCAAGATGCTTAAATCCATCTATGGGTTAAAGCAGGCATCGCGGAGTTGGAACATCTGTTTTGATGTGGTAGTCAAAGAGTTTGACTTCATCAAAAACGTAGATGAACCTTGTATATACAAGAAGGTAGCAGAGAGTAAGGTTGTCTTCCTCGTATTGTACGTGGATGACATACTCTTGATAGGAAATGATGTTTCTATACTGCACTCGGTCAAGCTCTTCTTATCATAAAGATTCTCAATGAAAGATCTAGGTGATGCCTCCTACATCTTGGGGATTAAGATCTATAGAGATAGATCTAAACGGTTACTAGGATTGTCCCAATCCAGATACATAGACACCATACTAAAGAGGTTTAGTATGAAAGATTCCAAGCGTGGGAATTTACCCACAATCTCAGGACTCACTCTCTCCAAAGAGATGTCTCCCAAGACTGATTTGGAGAGAGCTCGCATTTAATAGATACCCTATGCTTCGGCAATAGGCTCTATCATGTACGTGATGTTATGTACCACACCCGATATAGCATACTCACTAAGTGTAGTGAGTAGGTATCAAGCAGATCCAGGAGGAATCACTGGACAACTGTGAAGAACATTCTCAAGTACTTGAGAAGGACTAAGGAGATGTTCTTGGTGTAAGGTAACGGTGAACTCCAAGTGGAGTCCTTTACCGATTCGAGCTTCCAGAGTGATAAGGACGACTCTAATTCGGTCTCCGGATTTGTCTTCACCCTCAATGGAGGGGTGGTTTGTTGGAAGAGTGTTCACATCAGAATTTTGCATTATTATATTCCCCATTCTTAATCATATTATGAATAAATAGATGCTTTTGATCCAAGTCTGCTAAATGGTTGCAGGTTACAGGTTCTCAGAATAATACAGTGAAATTCAGGTTAAGACGCTACAAATGTGAGACTACGACCAACAAATAGATGAATCTGTATAATGCTGCCTACCAGTTTAAGGAACAAACGAAGATCAATGAACAGTTCGATTGCACAAAGTACGAGGGCAGCACAAGATTCAAGACTTCAACGCGAAACTTACGGTAAAAAACCACAAATTCTGCACTGTTAGAAATTTAGAAGAAAGTAGAAAAGATTCTAAAGAACCAAGTGAAGAAAACAGAATAAAAAGGTAACATGAAGCAACCCTGAAGAAATGAGCCAGAGATCCCCCAATATGGCTACGGATCCGCAGCCAAATAGGGCATTCTGCCATGGTTTCGCGGCCGTGAAGTGCACGTGTCGGTGGGTGTCTGTGCTTTGACCCGGCTTTCTTAAGGTAGTCTTGTAATTTCAAATATGGATCAAATGTAAAACCTAGGGTTTCTCCTGTCTATAAATAGGAAAGCCTACAGCCTCTTTTGGGGCATGAATCTTTTAATTTCTAGATCTAAATTTTATTCATTGTAATCGTCAAGAGGTGTCAATAAAGTAAGTTTTTTAACTTGCAATTTTCCATTCAAATTTTATTTCTGCAATTTTTTATCTGCTTTTATTTATCTGCAAGTTAATTAGTTTGTTAAAAAGAAAAAAATTATAAAAATGAATTTCGTCGTAACTTTCCTAATGAGTGAGTAATTCCTCACTTGTTAGGGTTAGGATTGGGTAGGTTTGAGAGATGGAAATCTCTCACTCAGTTCTTGACCATATAACATTTTAATTAGAACTCTATTTGAATCAAACACACACCGCTCACTATGGCACCCTATCCTACGAGATAGCGGTGATTCCCTAGTTAGACCGTTTGTGGTTGATTTACATAGAGGTTAGGGCTAAGAGTTAAGAAAGGACGGATAAGGACCAAAAGGAAGAAACGAAGTTTCTTCCTAGTCGTGCTAATTCCCTTTGTTAACTATTACCATAACACCTATGTTCTTAATTAGGGCAAAGAAAGCAGTGAGTAGAGTTTTATTTCCAAACTAACCTAATCCTAACCCTAGCAAGGCTTTAATTCAAATTAAATTCAATCTTAGTTTTATAAAAGTCAAAACCTACCAAAAATAGGACTTAACTCATAAGAACTTAAAGAAAGAACACGTTTTCCTTGTGGACCGACCCGTACTCAACCGGCTAGCTACCAAGCGACACCATATTTGATTGCGGTATATTCTTAATTTTGATTTTAAAACGCACGCACGCAAAAAACAACCAATCAAATGGCGCCGTTGCCGGGGATAACGGTAGTTATTTTCTTTTTATAATTTCGGGTTAATTAAAATTGAAAAAAAATTATAAAAACTGAAAAACAAAAATATATAAAAAAAAATCATCTTGTTATTTTTTGATCTGCTTTTGTGAGAATTGTGCAGGAACGGAAAACGGACTGATTCAGATCTAGAGCAAACCCAGTGAACAAATCATCAAACAGAGTATCTGAACAGACAGAGGAGAACCACAACAGAAAACAGAAAAGTTTTGAGGGCTTGATCTAACTGACCCACCGCGGAACCGCAGCGGATTCAAGGGTTTGACCGCGGAATCGCGGTCAACTGCTGACGTCAGCACTTAAAAATTTCTCTGTAAGTATTTTTGTCCTATCTTCTACCCTCTGTGCTTCTCTAAAAAAAATTCCTGCAGGGTTCTTTGCGCAAAACTTCTTCTCCCTTTCCAATAAATCAATTTTGTGCAGGATTCTTTGCGCCGCAAATAAAAAGAAAAAAAATTTTGGCAAGTGTTTTAGATTTTGTGTGTTTACTGCTTTGCATTTTTAAAACGGAAATTAAGGGGCTATAACACCCATCAAGATTGGGTGGGGATTTCATTACCCTTCCTAAGACCCCAAAAATCACAAAAAGCATATGTATCAACCCTCGAGTTAATTAAAAAATATCTAGACTCGGCCAATTAAGGACTGTCGCGCTCATTAGGACAGAGGAAGGTTGTAGGCAATCGGTCGTTTATCTAAACCTGACTTTGTGGTGTCTAGGCTAGACAAGTAAGAAAGGTAATTTTAAAAGGCCCATCTCACGGTGATTCGTGAGCGGATTCCTCCTTTCTTCACTTGTGCTTACCTGGCCACAATTGGCGGAGAAGAGGCGATTTGAGGGATATCTCACAACTTGCCCTTTGGACCAGTTAGGAGCAGTCTAGTTGAATTAGGAGACCCTAACTCTAGGCTTGATTGTGCATACTTATATTGTGACTGTTTGAAAGTGTGTCGTAGTCCGTATAAAATCTTTTGCAAAACTCTTTATATATATAAAAAAACCACAAATCAAATTTTTTACAAAAACTTGCCATTTGTCGCTAGAAATCCATTGCACCCAACTTTCACCCACATTTTCTCCATTGACGTTTTCTTACCCCCACCTTCTATTTTTTGACTACAGTACACCTCATTTAGTGTATGTCCGGTTGGACTAGGGACACTAGTGCCCGTTTAGTCCGTGTCTCGTTAGTCCCTACTGACGACGCGTTCGACTCCGAAGTCGAACTTCCCTCCACTTCTTTACCTTCATCTTCAAATTCATCATCTTCTAGGGAGATGTCAGGATTCAATCCTAACAACCCCTTACCTAGTTCGGGACTGATTCCATCTCAACTGGGTGCGAATAACCCACAACACCCTCCTGTTGAAGCGCCCCAGCGAATCGCGCTCCAGGATCTTTTCTATCCAACCCGCACTGCACTTCCTACTTGTCTTTCACTTCCGCCGGCTAATGGGGATAATTTCGAAATTAAGCCCCACTTCATCAATATGTTGCTCGAATTCCACGAGCTGGAATCCGAAGATGCGTACATCATCATTAACAAATTCCAAAATGTTTGTGCAATGATGAAGACCACCCAACTTTCCGATGATGCTATAAGGCTACGAGTCATTCCCTTCACTTTATGTGACCTAGCTGAAAAGTGGCTATATAGTGCAGCATCGCATTCCATAAAAAGTTGGGAAGAGTTTGTTAAGGCTTTTCTTAAAAAGTTTTACCCACACCACAAGACCGCGAGAATTCGAAATGAAATTAATCAATTTTCCCAGCTTCCTTCCGAACCTTTTTGGAAGTGTTTCGACCGATTTAAGGACCTTCTTGTTCAGTGCCCTCACCATGGTATCGAGAGATGGCAACTTTGCCAAACTTTATACGAAGGACTGAACCCAGCAACTAAGCAGTTGCTGAAAACCATCTGTCAAGGTCACTTCTTAACCAAATCTGACGAGAAAGCTTGGCAATTTCTCGACGATCTTGCAGAACAAACGCTTCAGTGGAAAAGCACTAGACAGACCGCTTCGTCCACTTTATCTACTTCATCCGGTTTGTCTAGGGCAAGTGTTCATCAACTTAACATGTCAATTGCAATGAAAGTCGAAATGGCCGCAATTACACGTAAGCTAGAAGCAATTGAGAGCAAATTCTCATCACCTTCTCCTGTCCCCGCTTTACCCCCTCACACTATATGCGCTTGTTGTTCGGATCCGTCCCATTTGACCGAAGAGTGTCCTTACAACCCACCTGCTCAAGGACAGGATCAAGTCAATGCTGCCTTTCAGCAAAGACAAAGAAATGATCCATACTCTTCAACTTACAATCCGGGTTGGAGGAACCACCCCAATTTTGCTTGGAATCAAAATCAACAACAATTCCAAGGCAATAACAATTTCCAAAGACCTCCTCCACAACAACAAGCTCCTCAACAAACTCAATATCAGCAACCTTTCCAACCCCAACCTTACCAAAATCAAATGAACAATTTTGCACCAAACAACTCTTTTCCTCAAAATAATTTTGTTCAACCAAATAATTATAAGGTTTCCTCGCTAGAACAAAGTCTGGATGCGTTTTAAAACAATCTACGCAATCCTCAGCCAACATCCAGTCTTCCATTCAGTCTTTGGTGTAACACATTGCATCACATGAGCAAAGCATCAAAACCATTGAAGCCCAAATTGCATAACTGAACGCTACTCTAAGCGAGCAAGAGAAAGAGAAACTTCCATCTCAACCACTGCCAAATCCTGGTCACACACAAAATGCACATGTTGCTCATGAACAACAAAATCATAATGTGAGTGTCGTGACTACATTGAGATCTGCAAAAGTATTGCACAACAACGTTGGCACTAATAATGACACCCCGGCCGCCGCTTCTTCTTCTTCTTTTTCTTCATCTTCTTCAGAGCATGTTCTTCATTCTTCACAAGACTCTACTTCTTCTACTAATCCGAACGGACCCACATCTCACTCCATGAAAATACCAACACTGGGATCCGTTCCAACTCCGCAGTCTACTCCACAAACATTGGACTCAACAAATTTTCAAAATATTCCATTTCCAAACAGGTTGAGATCTAATAAACAAACTTCACAAATAGAGAAGATTGTAGAGTTATTTAAACAGGTTAGCATTAACATACCTCTCTTGGATGCAATCTAACAAGTCCCTTCTTACGCTAAAATCTTGAAGGACTTATGCACCAAGAAGAGGAAATCACAGGTACCTAAGAAAGTTTTCTTGGCTAGTGCACTAAGTGATGCTCTTACCCAACCTTTACCTCAAAAACGAAAGGACCCTGGCTGTCCTACCATTTCAATAACTATTGGGGATAAGAACATCAACAGCGCACTTTTAGATCTTGGTGCCAGTGTTAATCTACTTCCTTATTCAGTATATGAACAATTAGGCGTTGGAGAGCTGAAACCCACGCACTGTACTCTCCAAATGGCCAACCGATCCATCACCCATCCTAAGGGTGAGTTAGAGAATGTGTTGATTAAAGTAGGGGACTTCATTTTCCCCATTGATTTCATTGTTATGGACACACAGCCTGTAGCTAACCCCCGGAGTCAAATTCCGGTGATACTCGGTCGACCATTCCTTGCAACTTCTAATGCGGTGATCAATTGTCGAAATTGTTCGATGAACCTATCTTTTGGAAACATGACAATTGAGCTCAACATTTTTAAGTTGGGGAATCAGCCCCCCGAACCTAATGCTAATATACTTTATGTTTGCTCGATCCAAGAGATCACTCAGGAGGACTGTGAGCTCGAAAAATTTCTGTTCGATCACAGCAATTTTGACGCCACTAGTGCGTTTCTTCTTGAATCTGATACTGCTTTCACACCCGATAATGATTACAAGTGTTTCACTTTCTCGAACGATTTTGAAGAATCACCACCCGAGTTTGAATCCTTTGAATTTTCAGATGAGTCAGCTGAACCATCCGACTCGGTTGCTTATACTCGCTTTGAATCTCTGTTGGAATCCTTCGAGTTTGAGACGGTTTCACCAATTTTACCTTCAGTTGTTTCGCCTCCAACACTCGAACTCAAGCTATTGTTGTCTCACCTTAAATACGCTTACTTAGGTGAGAATGAGACCCTTCCTGTTATCATCTCGGTCTCTCTAGCCCCCGAGCAAGAGAAAGCCCTTTTAATGGTCTTACAAAACAATCGGCAAGCTTTTGACTGGACTATGGCGGACATCAAGGGGATTAGTCCCCTAATAGTTGAACATCATATTCATATGATGGATGATGCCAAGCCAGCAAGGGATCCACAGAGACGACTAAACCCAATAATGAAGGAGGCTGTTAAAAAGGAGATTATAAAATGTCTTGATAGTGGTATCATTTACCCTATCTCTGATAGCCAGTGGGTTAACCCCATTCATGTTGTCCCAAAGAAATCCGGCATAACGGTCATAACTAATGAGGCTAATGAGTTAATACCTACTCGCACCCAAGCTGGGTGGCGAGTTTGCATCGATTATAAAAAACTCAATGCCGCGACACGGAAAGACCATTTTCCATTACCTTTTATTGACCAAATGCTAGAACGATTGGCTGAGTACAAATTTTACTGTTTTTTGGATGGATACTCCGGCTATAATCAAGTTCCCATTGCCGAAAAGGACCAAGACAAGACCACATTCACTTGTCCTTTCGGTACGTTCGCTTACCGTCGCATGCCCTTTGGGTTATGCAATGCACCCGCTACTTTCCAACGGTGTATGATGGGCATTTTTTCAGACATGGTGGAAAAATTCTTGGAGATTTTTATGGATGATTTCTCCATTTTCGGCGACTCCTTTGATGAGTGTTTGCTACATTTAGACGCAGTTCTTACCCGGTGTAGGGATAAAAACCTTAATTTAAATTGGGAGAAATGCCACTTTATGGTACGAAAAGGTATTGTCTTAGGACATATTATCTCGCAGAATGGCATTGAGGTAGATAAAGCTAAGATTGAAGTCATTTCCAATCTTCCTCCTCCCAATTGCGTCCGAGACATTCGAGCCTTCCTTGGCCATGCCGGTTCTATAAATGGTTCATCAAGATTTTAGCAAGATAGCTAGACTCTTGACTCGTTTGTTGGCCAAGGACACCATATTTAATTTTGACTCAAACTGTATGAAGGCGTTCGAGTCATTGAAAAACTCACTTATTTCCGCTCCCATTTTTTCATCTTCTGACTGGACGCATTCATTTGGGATTATGTGCGATGCATCAGATTTCGTCATTGGTGCTGTCCTTGGACAGCACATCAATAAAATGCTGCATGTGATTTACTACGCTAGTCGAACCTTGAACGAGGCCCAATTAAATTACACAACAACTGAAAAAGAATTCTTAGCTGTTGTGTTTGCATTAGAAAAATTCAGGCCCTATTTAATCGGCTCTCCAGTCATTGTTTACACTGACCCCTCAGCTCTTCGCCATCTTTTCGCGAAAAAGGACGCTAAATCTCGGCTGATACGTTGGATCCTCTTACTACAAGAGTTTGACATTGTCATCAGAGACAAGAGAGGATGCGAAAACGTAGTCGCTGACCATCTTTCACGCCTTCCTTCCTCGCCGACGCTTCAAATTCCTATAAAAAACGTTTTTCCAGATGAGTATCTCTTGACTGTGTCATGCGAACCTTGGTTCGCAGATACTGTAAATTATTTGGCCACCGGACTTATACCAAACGAATGGTCGAATCAGGACAGACTCAGATTTCTATCCCAGGTAAAACATTTTTACTGGGATGAACCGTATCTATTCAAATACTGTCCCGACCAAATTATTTGGCGGTGTGTCCCCGACAATGAGTTTAAGAGCGTGCTGTCATTCTGCCATGATCAAGGGTGTGGCGGGCATTTTGGCCCTAAGAAGACAGCAGAAAAGATCTTGCAGTGTAGCTTCTACTGGCTACAACTTTTTAAAGACGCACATGATTACTGCAAGACATGCTCCCGGTGCAACACTTGGGCCGGATATCTAGGAGAAACGAAATGCCGCTCCAACCAATATTGGTTGTTGAAATTTTTGATGTTTGGGGGATAAATTTTATAGGACCGTTTCCCAATTCTTTTGGGAACGTGTATATTCACCTCGCTGTTGACTATGTTTCTAAATGGGTCGAGGCTGTGCCCAGCCGAACTAATGACAACAAGGTTGTCGTTAGATTTCTCAAAGAAAACATTTTTTCTTGATTTGGGCACCCTCGCGCAATTATCAGCGATAATGGATCTCATTTTTGTAATAGGACTTTCGAGACCTTAATGCGGAAATATTCCATTACTCACAAGCTGTCAACGCCCTATCATCCCAAACTTATGGGCAAGCCGAGATTTCAAATCGGCAAATTAAACAGATATTGAAGAAAACGGTTTCCAAAAACTGTAAAGATTGGTCGTCAAAACTTATTGATGCCCTTTGGGCATTCCGAACTGCCTTTAAGACCGATCTTGGCATGTCTCCATATAAGCTTGTTTATAGAAAGGCTTGCCACCTTCCAGTTGAAATTGAGCATAGAGCATTTTGGGCGATAAAAGAGTTGAATTTATCTCTAGGAGATTCGAGCAGCAATAGAAAGCTGCAGTTGAACGAATTGAACGAGATTCGGGATGAAGCATGAGAGAACGCAGTAGTCGTCAAAAACCGAACGAAGGTGTTCCACGATAAACACCTTATGCGTAAAACTTTTAAACCTGGTCAACAGGTTTTACTTTACAACACCCGATTACATTTCCATCCCGGCAAGCTCGGATTTCGATGGAAAGGGCCATTTTTGGTACGCACCGTATATCCGCATAGTGCGGTCAATTTAGAAAATCCAGAGGACGGTTCACTATTTAAAGTGAACGAACATTCCTCACTGCGGACCCTTCGGAGGAGCTCGTGTTTTTGCAGGAGCCGATTTACATTGACTGATCTTCCTCCATCTACCCCTAAATTTCGATTATCTAGCCAAAACACTGTTTCAGATAAGTTTGGGGGTATGTATCACTTGTAATTATATAAAAAAAAAAATTAAAAAAATTTGAAAATTAAAAAATTGGTATTTTTGTAAAATTCCAGTTTTAATAAAAAAAAAATTTATTTACAAACAATGTCCTCTTTTTAAGAGCGATTTTTTGCAAATAACCAACACATTCCCCATATAAATAGAACCCGACCCCTCTCTGTTTTTATCAAACCCTAAAAATTCCTCTCAGAAAACCCTAGCCGCCGCTCCAATTTCTGCAGAGAGATTCTACTACGCCGCCGCGCATCCGCCGCCAAACCCGCCTCTATGCCGTGCATCCGCCGCCGTCTGGAGTCGTCACCCTCTGAAAACTTCAAAGGAGGTTTGCATTCTCTGGTTCTCTCTGTTAATTTTTTTTAGAAATATTCTGAAATTTTTATTCTCTGTAATGGCACCAACCCTACAATTTGAGAGGGACTTTTCACAAATCTTTGCACACACAATTTACGAAAGCCATTTCGGTGAAGAGATCCGGAGGCGAGGGTGGAATTTTTTACTGTTTAACCATCCAAACTCCTTCGCTCTTCCAAATCTCGTCACACGATTTTATGAATGCATGGAAGACGGATGTCTTTCACAACACGAATATATAAAGCTTATTTGGGGTGATAGGGAAATCATTATCGATAGGGACTTCATCCTTGAAGTCACCTTAATTCCTAGGCTACCTACCCATGACCAATCCCTCCAATTCGAGGATTATTTATCCTTGATGGGTACGACTATTCGAGAGAGCCATGTAAGGGCATCCAAGCTAGAACCCTCTTTGCAAACGTACTGACTGTGTGCTGTTGGGCACAAAATAACATTTTTGGTAGTTCACACAATACTACCTTTTTCACACCATCTCTTCATATCGTGCACACCTTAATGACTGGGAACCCCAGATATGATATGTGCACGTTATTGCTTAATTCAATTGGTGCTGGCAAAAGGGCTGCCAATTATCCATGCCCTATGTTAGTGACACAACTGTGTCGCTATTTCCTCCCTGTGGAGGAATTTGAGTTTTACATGCATGGAGGTATCCCCATTAAGCCTCTTATTGATCACGTATCCACGTCCTATACCCGCCTAAATGATGTATGGTCGCGAACTGAACCGGCCAAGCATGTACCCGCCAGAACACCCAGCTCTAGCTCGACCGCGAGCGAGGAAGAGCTTACCCCCGTAGAACATGCACGTCTACTTAGGAAAGCCACTAGGGGGATAGACAGATTGGTAGGGATGGTGACCAACTTGGATCACCGTGTGACAGATTGAGCGCGGCGTGTCCACACTACTGGCGAGAGATGAACGTTCTCGTTCATGTTCGAGGGGACGGCGAGGTCATGAACAGTGAGGGCACTGCTTTTGGTAAGTTTGGGGGAGGAGATGGTTTGTAAATAGTTATCATTGCATTGCATATTTTAATTTTTGTACATATTTTTCTTTCTTTGCATGTTTAATTCTGCATTACATCTTTATAAAAAAAATTAAAAAATTAAAATAAAAATGAAAATAAAAAAACATATAAAAAATAAAATCAAATAAAAAAATTGAAAAATTTTAAAAATTATAAAAATTGAAAAATTTAATTTTGGCCATATTTGACTTAAGTTTGACAAGACGGTTAACTAGTTAGGTAAAACTAGATCCTAAACTTAGTAAATTAAAAATCCTAAAAATAACATTTCTTAAAGTTTAACTGTAGAAAATATATGTCCTTGTGGTTTATTTAGAAATAGGCAAATTTTGAGTTCAGTTCTTGGGCTAAGTCAAAATAAGGGAAGAGTATTGAAATTTTAAGTGTAAGTCTGAAAAATAATTCCGAACCTTTAGTCTAAATTCTGAAAATATATACCCTACAATTCGCACATACACGAACCTTGAAACTTGGAATAGCAGAGGATACCTTGAAATGCTCTTGTCTAAAATCCTTAGTATGAAGGAAAATAAAATAAAAGTACAAGAGTGAATAAAGAGATATAAAAAAATGAACACTGGTTTTGTAATTACTTAAGGCTGCGTAAAATGAAAAAATATATAGCGAGGGTGCTTTATCACCTAGTGCCTTAAACTGACTGCTTAAAACCTTAGGTATTACAAGACGAGGAATTACGCCTAAATGCGCGAACACATTTTGTAATCGGTCATTAGTATCTCAAGAACTATTAACAGTCGCATGAAGGATCTGTGAGCAATTTCATCTAAAATTCACCGACTAAAAATACTTTGGACGATGGACAAGAGTATAATAGCTTGAATTGAATTTCCAAGTGTAGGGGTGATACATACACACACGTAAGGGTATATGATTGGGGTTTTTGATGAGAGATAGGAATGAAAAATAGGACCTATATCTTCAGTAAAGATGATAAAAATTCCTAAATTGAGATGGAAGGTTAGAAGGAAAATTCAAAAGATGCTGAAAGCTAAATAAATTTACAGAACATATACAATCTTAAGTTAAATGATAAGTGAGAGTGAAAAATATGGGTTGATAATTTCTAAGTTGAAGATGATAGAATTTCTTGCTAGAATACCGAATTGAAGAATGAAAATCAACAGGCCAAATTAATTGGATTTTGTGGGTAGTATCCGCTGAAAACCCTCAGGAGACAACACTCCTCCTACTAGGGACACCTAGAGGTTTAACGGCTTGTTGCACGAGCTCAGTGCAATCGCGATTCCCTGCGAAAGTGAGGTTAGGTTTTTTCGAGAATAAAAATAGATTTGCTCAGGACGAGCAAAAGATAAGTTTGGGGGTATTTGTTCATATCAGAATTTTGCATTATTATATTCCCCATTCTTAATCATATTACGAATAAATAGATGCTTTTGATCCATGTCTGCTAAATAGTTGCAGTTTACAGGTTCTCAGAACAATACAGTGAAATTCAGGAAAAGACGCTACAAATGTGAGACTATGACCAACAAATAGATGAATCTGTATGATACCGCCTACCAGTTTAAGGAACAAACGAAGATCAATGAACAGTTCGATTGCACAAAGTACGAGGGCAGCTGTAACATTTCAAAAAAATAAAATATTATTTTTGGGAATTTTTATAATTTAATACTATTTTTAATGAATATTTTAATATTTCGGTATAATTAAATACCGATAAATGGGGGAAATTTTGGAAAATTATGGAAAATTCTAAAATAGGGTATTTTATGGAATTATGCCATTTTTATGTTTTTATGATTAGTTTGACACTAATTTAGTGCTAATCGCGATTAAAAATCGCTAATCGGATTTTTGGCGTTTTTGTGCAAAAATGTGCACATATTATTTTTCCACACTTGTTGCATTTTCTTACATGTTGTGGGTAGATGGTGGCGTAGGGTAACCATTGTGTGAGAAGAATAAAGGAAAGAAAGAAAAGAAAAGAAAAGGTGAAGGTATGATGAAGAGAGAGAAAGTGAGAGTCAACCCCTCTTTTTGAACCATCCCCCATCATTTCCCTCTTCTCATTCTCTTTCCTCTCCTTCCCCTTGCTGCTGCAGCCCCTCCCTCTTCTTCCTCCTCCCTCTTCAAGCTTAGATCTACCATGAAATACACCCCAAAACCCTATTCCCATTTCACAAAAAATATTCCCAAGCTCACTAGCTACACATTGGACCTAGAAGGAATGGATTTGGAGGACTTTGAGCAACTCAAGAATTTTCTTGAGTTGCGAAAGGAGGATTTCTGCACCTTTAGAGTAATATTTCAATTTCTTGTGCAT
The DNA here is from genome assembly GCA_030015575.1 of Agapanthus africanus. NCBI lineage: Eukaryota > Viridiplantae > Streptophyta > Magnoliopsida > Asparagales > Amaryllidaceae > Agapanthus > Agapanthus africanus. The sequence continues at coordinate 363,827,485 of JASDDO010000029.1, forward strand.
CAATACTTGTTTCATGTCGATATTATGGGTTTTGATAGACTTTTGAAAATTCAAGTTAGGGTTTAGGGTTTGATCTGAAATAAAAGATGAATTGAGGTGTAATTAGAGGTTATAACCCCTGGTGTGATGTTATTTTGGACAAAACCTGAAGCTTAAACCCAGAATACGGATTTAGTGAATCGATATCGGGAAAAACTGTAAATCTGTTATTGTTTTTGGAGATCTGCTATCACCCGAGACACCTGAAAATAAAATTGGTTTGACAGTAAGATGTGCAGGCACCTAGGAACCACCACCTAAAGCCCTAGCCCCTATCTCCTTCCTCAGGCCACAGATTAATCCCTTCTGGCCGCAAATTGCGGCCAGACCAGGTTGGAACCCCTTCATTTTTGTTTCTGGGCCATATTTCCAGTAGACTAGACCCCTGGCATGTGCAATTTTGTCTGATTCCACTTAGGGTAAAATCTGGGTTAGTTTTCTTGTGTTGGTGCATGATTTACGATTTGTTTTAGCACGGATTTTGGTATTTAATGATTCGTTTCTGTCGGGTGGCGTTTGAACGTCAACGGCAAAGAGTTTTTGATCGTATTTGCATGCGAGGCTATAGGTTTTTACCTATGGGCGTAGCGTATGCCGTTTTTTTTCCGATATGATTTTCATATGCTTTAGCGTTTGTGATATCCTTGTAGGTACCCCACGTGGCGTTGAGGCGTTGAAGATGAAGATGGTGACATCGGTATCGGCATACAAGAAGCAAGGTGAGTAGATTTTATCTACGGGGAGAAGTCGGGTGGATGGCGTATAGCACCCCCGCAATTCGTGGTGATGTATACGAATACGTATACACACATATATTTATTATAGGTTGAATTGAGATTATTGATGATAAAGATAGATTCTAGGTATGATTGGATTAGTTTAGTGTTGCGAACCCTAGAGTAGTGGTTGCACCACACATACACACACACCCCCATATTTGCATACATTCTTCTTTCATATGTGCGTATATGGGATTATATTTTATGTGTTCATATGGGTATGGGACTATGTGTTCACATACTGGATTTGAGGATAGTATTTGGGATTTGGGATGAGTCGATGAGATTGGTTTGAGACCGTGAGATCGGTGATATGGCAGGATTCGTACTTGAGATACGTCCTGATGTTATAGCGGATCTTTGGATGACGGTGCCATGTAAATAGTGATATATATATATATAATGGTTGACATGTGATCATGATATGAGATAGGATATGATATGATAAGATATTTATAATGGGTCACTTTGGGCGATATATACCTCTTTGTGATATATGACGATGATATCGGTTTGTTTGAGGCTGTAGATCAGCAGTTAGGTCATGATCTTATTGATGATATTAGTAATGTACTAGACGTAGGTCAGTACCCTGGATTGTGATCTTTGATAAAGAAGATATCAGATGAATAAAGTGATGAATGTGATATTGACCCGTACCCAGATTTGGGATGCCGTACGACGGATTTATGTACGAGCAATATTGATGTTTGATCCGCACTCCTGACTTGGGAATATCTGATTATAGATATGTTATCGGATGTGATATTATTGAGGCGGGATCACCGACTAATATATATATATATATATATATATATATATATATATATATATATATATATATATATATATATATATATGTATGTATGTATGTATGTATGTATATATGTATCGACTCAGATGTTAGGCAGTTTCCTTACCTTCAGTTAGTCTGTTAGCTCAGCCCTATAGTTTAGTGTAGCTGTATGACTCATATGATATTAAATGCAGATTAGTTATCATTGTGTTTAGTATTCAGCTCCCGCACATTATTGTTGTTCGCTCCGCATCGCATACTTATATTGTGATTTCATTTTCCATTATTGATATCATGCTGTTAGGACACCGGCACCATTACCGATGATTCGTATGTACCACGTACACTTATTTGCCGGCTCACACACATCTTCATCGGTAATTGCCATGTCACGTACACTTAGAAAATACTATTGCATTAACATAGCTTGTTAGCTAATGTTTCGCCCAATCAGAGCAAAGCTCTGTTCAAATTCAAAATTCAAAATTTTGAAGCAACGCTTCAAGTCTCGGGCGCAACGCGCCACGTGTCAGACGCTAATACGTCAGCGCAGCGCCCAAGAAGGCGTGCCCAATCAGAGCAAAGCTCTATTTTTATGAAGCAACGCTTCAGTTGCGCTGCGCTCTGCGCCGCGCGACACGTGTCAGCGCAGTTGCGCTGCGCTCTGCGCCGCGCGACACGTGTCACGCGCTGGGGCATCTGCGCCAAACAGAATTAAAGATTTTTAAAGAAATCCTTCTGTTCTTGTTAAAACAAGAAGATTTTCTTCTGTAAAACAGAAGCCCTTGGATCAAAGATCCAACGGTGGGGAAAATTCCCCAAATCACTCTGAGAAAGATCTCTTTAACAAATTCAACAAACTTATGGACACTATAAAAAGGACCCTAGGCCTCAATTCAAAGGAATGAACATTTTCTTGAAAAATCAAGAGCTTCAAACAGAGAGAACTCTGAGAAAAATTTCAAGAAGAGGTAAAAAACCTTTATAAGGGAGAAGAAATTTCCTCTAATAGATCATTGATCTAAAAACAAGATCAATGATCTTCATATAATAAATAGTGCTTTGCACTTCTTATGAACCACTGGTTCTTTAAAACAGAAAAAAAATAAATAAAAAATAGTGCTTTGCACTTTTATGAACCTCTGGTTCTTGAAATGAAAGAAAAATTTAGTTTTCTTTGATTCTAATTTGATCAAAGATAAAAAAAATAGTGCTTTGCACTTCCAAACTGCGCTGTTGCGCTCTTGAGAGAGCGCCACGTGTTAGCTGTAGAACAACTTGTGCTACGCGCTCTTAAGATAGAGCTTTGCTCTCTAGAATTGGCGCAACTCGCTGAGAGAGCGCCACGTGTTAACTGTAGAACAACTTGCGCTACGCACTCTTAAGATAGAGCTTTGCTCTCTGGAATTGGCGCAACTCGCTGAGAGCGCGCCACGTGTCAACAGCGCAACAGCGCAGCGCACTGCGCTGTTGCGCTTGCGCTCACCAGAGCATGACACGTGTCCTCACCACAAGCGCTTGCGCTCAGTAATTGGCACAAAGCGCCTGACAAATGCAATGCATTTCTTTCCTGAAGGGCCAAGCCCAATTAAAAGACTAAACAGGCCTAATTAAATTGATGCTCTGCATCATTTATAAATGGGCAGAGCCCAAATGAAATAATAAAAATGCTATGCATTTATAAAGGGGGCAAAGCCCAGACAAAACAGATGCCTTGCATCATTTATAAATGAGCAGAGCCCAGGATAAATTGATGCTCTGCATTCTTACGGGCAAAGCCCAAACAAAAAAAAATGGAAGAAATGCAATGCATAAAAATGTGGAACATTTTCAACTGGACTTAGCCCAATTCTGGCCGTAAGTCCTTAAATTAAATTGAACTGAGCACAAATGTTCTCTTAAATCAATTTACTACCGGTTCGAGGGTACATCTCCGAACTCCTCTGACACTTCTCGTTGTAATCCTTCAACGACGTCAGAGAGGCGACGGGTCCCAACGACCACACCTGAATATGGACTGCGGGGTCCTTAAACTCGCGGACCGGAACGTCCTTAAACTAAAATTGGACCGGAACGTCCTTAAACTAATATTGGACCGACACGTCTTTAAACTAATATTGGACCGAGACGTCCCTAAACTAATATCGGACCGAGACGTCCCTAAACTAATATCGGACCGAAACGTCCTTAAACTAATATCGGACCGAGACGTCCCTAAACTAATATCGGACCACCACGTCCCTAAACTGGCGATGGACCACCACGTCCACAAACTAGAACATGGACCACCACGTCCCTAAACTGGAACAATAGAGCCTCCTAATGCTCTTTTGCCGGATCTAAACGGTCCCGTTTAAGTTGATCTTAGCCCTAAATACGGCTAACGTATCCTTAAACACTCAAATGAACGATAAAATTCTAAATCGACCTTGGTTCAAGGGTACATCTCCAAACTCCTCTGACATCTGTCGTTCTAATCCTTCAACGACGTCAGAGAGGCGACGAGTCCCGACGGCCATATATTAAATGGATCACCCCGTTAAGTTGATCTTAGTCTCAAACAGGACTAACGTATCCTTGACAAACGTTTAAGTCGATCTTAGCCGTAACGCGACTAAGGCATCCTTAAACTAAAAACACCAAACCCAAATCTAAGTAAATACGGATTTGGACTAATCCACGTCCTACGGGCGACGGTATTACTCAGTCTCCGTATACAATCCACGGGCAACCACAAACAAAACAAACACCCACGACACGAAGTGAAATTCTGGAGAAGGAGAAAGTTGTAACCGCGAAGCGGTAGCGTAATTAACTGCAGGGGCTTGCGCCTGCAGGGAAGAGCGTCCCCACAATCAAAAACCCCTCTAGCGAGGGGGAATCTGACAAAGTCTGCTACATCGGCCGCATCCGTCTAAACCTTCGATACACGGTGCCATAAATCAACTTGGCATCTTCGGAGAGGTGGACGGATAAAACCAAATAGCATCTGCCCCGAATCTCAGCGTCAGGCCATCGCGGTCCTGTGCGCCGTCTTTCGGAGGGGAACAGATTCTGGCACGCCCGGTGGGACCTCTTCCTCTTTCCACTCCACACTTCGTGTGTCGCCTTCGCGAACCAATCGCGGTTTGTTAAATGGTTGCCTTCGGATTTCAAGTTACTAAGATTTGGTCTTTTGCCTGGCACAGAAGAACTCAAGATTCAATGGCCTTTAACTGCACCAATTGCTCGAAATGCCACTGTAACGGACGCTCCACCTCACCGGAAGGTGTAGCATATGGGCCCCAAGCGGCTTCCGTCCTCGCTCTGCCAGTAGACCAGGTGGCCCAAGCCACCATTGGCTTATTCTTCGGGACCATGATCCCACCGACAAACTTCTCTATGCCGATACCTGCACCAGAAGCGAACAAGAAGTCGGTCTTCGACCGGCTCACTGCTACGACGGCCCCTGTCAACGGGTCGCCCGTTACCAAACCAACAGCCTCCGTTTTCGCCAGGCTGGATCAGAATCATAGAGTGGCCGTCCCAAAGAGGGCAACGGCCGCTGCTCAGGAAGTTGTTAAAGCGGCTTCTCCCATCAGAGAGTCGGTCTTCGCAAGATTGACGATTCCCATTCCTGCCCTTGCTGGTCAAAAGGCATCAGTCTTCGATAGGCTGACATCAGCAGTCACCCCACACTCGAACAGGGGGCAAAAAGAAACTATCTCAAATTCCGAACCAATCCCGATGGCTCGTCGTGCACGACGTCGCCATTGGCAACGAGTGAGGAAGGCAGGGGGCAACTCTCCTTCAGGGCTAACTCCACCGGCTCCAGTGGTGGAAGTCAACGCTGCTGTTCCAACTGGGAACAGCTTTGAGCTGTTGAGAAGGGTACGGAAGAACTCTCCAACCGCTACATTGAAAAGATCTCCTTCGCCTATAGACAAAGCTCCAGAGACAAAGCTGGAACAGCCCCCTCAACGGCTGTCGTCAAAAATATACAAGGTTTGGCGTAGGGTTCAAGACTCCGTGATTGACCCGGACCACTTTCGTCGCCAGAAAAAGGCAAAGGTGGAAAAAGATAAGGATTTTCCCATTAAACAGCAGGGGACAGCAGCTGCTAGGGTGCCCCCTACAATGGTTCCTTCAACCTCAACGGCCCATAAAAAGAGGAGGCCAGAGAAAACCCCCGCGTCAATGGCAAAGTCTAAAAGCGGTGAACCTAAACGCCCCAAGTCAGGGGGCATAACAGTTCATACGGTTTATATGGCTTCTGGAAAGGAGGAAAGCCGCACTTCTACGGGTCACCGACCGCTCACCCGATCAGTGACCAAGGCTCAGGAGCAGCAACAAAAGCTCCAGGAGATGATGAATGCTATGGCCGTGCTTACAGAGCCAAAAGAAAACCCTGAAGCATCCTTAGATGAGCGCCGAGACGAAGAGACCGACGCCGAGTTCCTTCGCCGAATATTGGAAAAGAAGGACAAAGAGGCTACTGAACAAGCGGCCAACATACAGCGTATGGGCCTCCTCTTCCAAGACATGATAGGGATGATGATACAACAAGATCCCCCGAATGAAGAACCTCCGATCGTCCTTGGAGACGATAGGGGAGAGACATCGAATCCTCAGCCCATTCTATCAACGGCTAAAGAGGATACAATCTCTAAAACTGATCTGGACGAATACATAGCCCAGCAAATAAGGGTTCATCATGCGGCCGAAGCAGCCGGCCACGTCGTAAAAACGGGACGGCCATATCCAGGCTGGTATGACCAAATCAAGTACCCGCCGGGTTACACAATTCCCAAGTTCCATGTCTATAAGGGGACCGGCAATCCCCATCAGCATGTTGCCCAGTTCAGGGCGCTTTGCGGTAACACCGGCGGCGATGACAAGCTTTTGCTCTGCCAGTTCGTTGGATGTCTATCAGATACGGCGTTCGAGTGGTACTCTGAACTCCCTAATGATTCTATTAAAACCTTCACGGAAATGGAGCTGCTGTTTACCCAACGCTTTGCAAGTGCCAGTGAACGTACCCCGATGACGGCACTGATTAACGCTAGGGTAAAACCCGGCGAGACATGGGTTCAGTACGCTATTCGGTGGCGTAATCTATGGTCGAAGTGTGAGCCGCGCATAGAAGAAGCCCCTGCGCTGGGAATGTTTGTTGGAACCCTTGATCCACAAGCAACCATCTCACAGTTTATGATGTTCTTCAAGCCGACTACCTTCCAGGCTTTGATTGACAAACTAGCGCAGATGGACCAGATGGGCCATAAACCCCCTCTCCCAAAGCCGGATTCCCGAAATGACAAAGGAAAGGGAAAAGCGATCGTTGTCGCTAATGCTCAACAACAACCGAATGACTCGAAGCCGGTTGCTCGTCCAAACAATACGCGCCCGTACGTACCCCTTGAGGATAGGATGGGACGTCCTTATTCCTTCCCCCGCGATAAAACGAGGAGGTTATTCGAGCTGGCGTTGCGCAACAGACTCATAAATCTGCCGGATCCAAAACGTCCGTTGCAACCAAGTGACGTCAACGAGCCCAACTACTGTCCTTATCATCGAGTACTAGGCCACCCGATCGAAGATTGCTACGTTTTCAAGAATTGGCTTGAAAACCAATACCGACAGGGCAAGTTCGCGTTATCTGACAAATGGAAGGTGAATCCCCCGCAACCCCACACCTCTAAGGGGACGAATATGTCAGGGGCAACATGCTCCGTCATCGAAGAAGCTCCTTGGGAGGTCGTATTATCAGCCAAGACAAAGAGGATGCTAAACGATCTTCAGACATGTCCAGCGGTCAAGTGGAAGAATCCATTGGAGCCACAAATTATGGAGGGAATGCTAAAACCTCATCCGATTCAAAAGATTGGTGGAAGTGGCCCAAACACTCATAACCAGCCGTCAAAATCTTCGAAAAAGAAGAAGAAGAAATCTAAGAAGCCCGTGAAGCCTGGCGACAAGCGCACGGACTTACAAAAGCAAATTGACGCGCTGGAGGAATACAATCAGAAGGCACGAACCCCCATTACATTCCAAGAGTTCCTCAGCCATGTCTTTCAAGAGGAGGATGAGGGAGAAAGTTCATCAGATGAATCCGAGGAATATGTGGCGAGCTGTCATATAATTTCTCATTCGATCACGAATGATGAGGAGATTCCTTGCACCGAAAAGCTGGGGACAGATCCTGAACCAAAAGTTCTGGGGCCATCAGATGAAGTAATTGACGCACTCCATAATGAAGCTCGGTTGAAAAGTAAAGCTGATCAGGAGCGCGAGGCGGCTATATTTGAAAAGGCCAAGCGCCAGCGACTTGATGAAGGAGCTGAGACGATCCCGCTGGGGCAAAACACCTCCACTACCGACAAAAGCCAACTTAGGATGAGGAAAAAGTTCGCTAAAGCCATATCAATGGGCATGAAGCTACCATCCTCTGAAGGAAACATCGCCGGTGAAGTGGAAACGCACCCCTCGTATTGCTTATATCATCAGAGGATTTTGCACCCCACTCAAGAGTGCAAAACTTTCGATAGATGGTGGCAAGGATACGTTGCTCATCGACAACGCTTTAAGCGGGAAAAACGTAAAACTCGTCGGGAGCAGAGAAATACGACCGAAGGGCTTAAAAGAACTGCTGGCGATTGTTGCATGGTTAACACCGGTGGATCACAAGTGCCTACATTCGGGAGTGATTCTGATGAAGAGCTAGAACTTTCCCCTCTCTTTAAAGAGTCCGCTTCAGGAAAAGAAGAAGAACCGAAGGTCTGCGAAAATATCCGGCTGCGGAATCGGACGCTGCCTGAAAAGAACCTCGGACCCTTGAACAGAAAAGATAAAGGGAAAGAAAAGGTCTCTGAGGATATTACTCTCGATGACCAAGTTGCGGAAGAGTTAACCGCTAAGAACCCACCAAAGAAGAATAAGGTGGATTACAACGTCTTAGCACATCTGAGGAAGCTGCCCTCACAGCTCAGCATTCTTGACGCCCTTTTGCTATCAAAAGAGGCGAGAGATTCGTTGATTAAGGCACTCCAAGACCCGGAACAATTCCAAGCATGCCTGGCCGAGGAAAAGATGAAGGATGAGTTAGAGGAAGTACACACGACTGATGTTACTTTTGGCGATGAAGACCTTCTACTTAGGACTTGCGAACACAATCGCCCTCTCTATGTTTCGGGATACTGCCATGATATAAAGATAGGCAAAATCCTGATCGATAACGGGTCGTCTGTTAACCTACTCAACGTGCGGGTGTTGAAGGAAATCTGCATGAGCGTCCAGCACCTTGCTCGGGACAAGATCACCATATCCGGGTTCGACTCCCAATCGTCAAAGACTCTTGGATCTGTGATACTGACGCTACGCTTCGGACTACTCGTCACGGACATTAAGTTCCACGTCATAAACGCCAAGACATACTACAACGCTTTGCTCGGCCGACCATGGTTACACGAGTACAACATCATCCCTTCTACACAATATCAGTGTATGAAGTATTTTAAGGATGGTTTCGAGTATACCGTGACGGGAGAACTGAACCCGTTCTCTGTGAACGAGGTCCGCAAATACGAAGATGCCAAATACTTCTTGCCGGATTTCGAAGACACGGAGAAGTGTCACAAGCCGGAAAATAAAACTAACGCCACCATCCCTGTCTTCGGCAGTGATACCGAGGAGGAAGAGGAGATCGTTTATTCGGGTCCGCCCCAACATAACAAGCCAGGACCATCTACTCCTACATTGGTCTTTGGTAGTGACTCGGAGGATGAGGTCCATGTCGCATTCTCTGCTCGACCTTCAATACAAGCTTCCGCTGACGAAGAGCAAAGTCTGCAAGTCGCCATGGTGCCGCCTAAACATCATAAAGAACTGGACGCACTTAATATCTACAGTATAGAAGAGCTGCGGACATTCTACATCCCTCCCATGCGAGAAAACGAGAAAGCAATTCTGTTTTACCGCTCTGAAGAAACCAAGATGAAAAAAGAAATCTGGTATGGCGCAGATCCTGCGCTCGACAGGCTTCAGCCTATCCGTCTTCCCAGATATTATACAGAGGGTTTGAAGAAGCTGCTGAAACGCCAGGGGATATCCTTCAAACAGACCGTTAAAGAGGCCAAATTCTATGACAGGGTCTGGAATGTTCCCGGGACTCAACGCAAACTGCCTAATGGGAGAATGGAAACGAGAGGGCTTGGATACATCCGGTCAAAGAAACGAGAATTACTACCCGGCTGCTACGTCGTGTATGACCTTGATGAAGAAGCGGATGCTCAATGGGAGGACGCTAATCCTAAGCCAGTGAAGGTTCCAGATGCAAGAGAGCCCAGTCCGTCGTTCGAGGAACAAATGGACAGACTTATAAAGAAAGCTGGTCAAAAAGTCCGAGATGATCACAACCGTGAGACGGCCATCTACGAGAAAGCCAAGACGCAACGCCTTCTCCAACAGGCCGTAAAGGATGAAAATGCCGCTCCTTGTCAACCTGTTATAAAGAAGGCTCAGCTCAAAAGCAGAAATAAGTCGAAAGGCCAAAAAGGCACTCAACAACAACAAAGCAGGGCTTAGAAGCCACGCAAACGGGAGTCGAGCGTTATTGATCTATCCCTCATGAAGAAAATGAGTCGAGCATACTCTTTTCCTCGGGATAAGACAAGGAGGATATTTGAGCTTGCTCTAAAACATCAGATGCTCGCGCTGCCAGAGTCTAAACACCCTGAACAAGCAGGCGAAGCCTCACACCCGGACTATTGCTCTTACCATCGAGTAGTAGGTCATCCTCTTGAAGATTGCTTCACCTTCAAGAATTGGGTCGAAGATCAATATCAGCTTGGTAAATTCGCTCTGTCCAACAACTGGAGGGTAGCACCACCGCAAAAGCACGAGCCTAAGGCCACGAAAGAAAAACCAGTTCCACATTGGGATTGGAAGCGAATCCGTACCTGTCACATGATAACAATACTACAAGAAGAATCCGAGAACATGGACAGCCTTCCCTGGTGCCTCGAAAACAGCAATGATGAGGTGATCTCAGAATTCCCCCCAGCTCCGAAAGAACTGGAGGACGGAATACATACCACTGCAGATAACCTCAAGAAAATTGAGTTGGGGACGATAAACGATCCGCGACCGACATTCGTCAGCGAGCTGCTGTCTGAAGAAAAGGTGGCTGCGTTAAAGGACGTCCTTGTACAGCATAAAGATTGCTTCGCATGGAACTATTCCGAGATGCCGGGACTTGATCCAGAAGTTGCTGTACATAGACTGGCAATATCCCCGAGTGTCAAGCCGGTCAAACAAGCGCCGAGAAGAATACGGCTTGAGCTCGAGATGAGCATCAACGCTGAAGTCAAAAAGCTGATAGACTCCGGCTTTATCCAGGAGGTTCAATACCCTGAATGGATTGCTAATATCGTCCCAGTGATGAAGAAAAATGGGACGGTGCGCATATGCGTGGACTTTCGGGATCTCAACAAAGCCTGCCCGAAGGATGATTTCCCAGTACCAGTCACCGAACTGATGATAGACAATACGTCCACACATGAGATTTTCTCATTCATGGACGGCTCATCAGGATATAATCAAATAAAAATGCATCCTGAAGACCAGAAACATACGGCTTTTCGGACTCCTTTGGGAATATTCTGTTACAAGGTGATGCCCTTCGGTTTAAAGAACGCCGGTGCAACCTACCAAAGGGCCATGACGAAGATTTTCGATGACCTTATACACGAAATCGTTGAATGCTATATCGACGACCTCGTTGTTAAAAGCAAATCATATGAGGAACATCTCGAGCATCTGAAGACCGTATTTCAACGTCTTCGACAATACAACTTGAAGATGAACCCTCTGAAGTGTGCATTCGGGGTTTCCTCGGGCAAATTCCTGGGATTCATTGTTCGACACCGAGGTATCGAGATAGATCCGTCCAAGATCAAGGCAATCATGGGAATGCCTCCGCCGAGGACTCTCAAACAGTTGCGGTCTCTCCAAGTGAAGCTCGCATACATACGGCGATTTATAGCCAATCTTTCAGGAAAGTGCCGTCCTTAAAGTCACCTGATGAAGAAGGGAACCCCATTCATTTGGGATCACAAATGCCAAGGCGCACTGGATGAGATCAAGCAGTATTTGCAAAACCCTCCAGTGTTGGCTGCTCCAGTGAAGGGAAAGCCTCTCATTCTTTACACGGCCGCCCTTGAAGGTTCTTTGGGCGCATTATGGGCACAAGAGAATGACCAGGGGAAAGAAAGAGCACTTTACTACTTAAGTCGAGGGCTGCTGGGGGCAGAAAGCAATTACTCCCCCATTGAAAAACACTGCCTGGCGTTGATCTTCGCAATAACAAAGCTTAGACATTACGCATTAGCGCATGAAGTCCATCTCATTTCAAAGGTGGACCCTCTCAAATATCTAATGTCAAAGGCCATATTGACGGGACGACTCGCTAAATGGGCCCTGCTCTTAATGGAGTTCTCGATAGCATATCGACCACTCAAAGCAGTAAAAGGCCAGGCCATCGCCGACTTCCTTGCTGAACACCCGATACCGGCCGACTCTCCTTTAAACTGCGATCTTCCAGACGAACATGTGTTTGATGCGATCGATGGTGATAATACCCGATGGGAGCTTTATTTTGACGGAGCATCTTCCGTGAAAAAGCGCAAACAAAGTACCCCTATAATCAAATCGGGGGTAGGACTCATCTTTATAACTCCACAAGGAGGGATAATGCGCTACGCGTTCTCCCTGACTGAACCGAGGACAAACAACGAAGCCGAATACGAAGCTCTGATAGCAGGCCTCGAGATCGCCATTGACATGGGAATTGAAAACCTCCTCATATACGGAGATTCGCAACTGGTCGTTAGTCAAGTAAACGGCGATTACCAAACATGCAAACCGGAATTGGTAAAATACGGTGAAAAGGTGTAACAACTGCTAACCCAAATTCCCTCCTATGCTTTGGAGAGCATACCACGCGTGGATAACAGCAAAGCTGACGCGTTGGCCAAACTTGCTAAAGAAATGGCTAACGAGAACCTCGATGACGTTAGAATCTTGGTACAAAGTCGTCGGGTGCTCGCCCCCGCAGAAATACCTTCGGAATCACCCGAAGAGAAGGGAGTGACTGAACAAGCGACCTTGCAAATAAAAGATCATGAGAAGGTTGAGGATTGGAGGGAAGTCTTTATAGACTACTTCAAGTCCCACCAAATGCCCGAAGATGCGTCCGCAAGACATCAACTCATAAAACGAGCTCTGTCTTTCGCCTTCGTCAATGATACTCTATACAAGAAATCATTCGATTCTCTGTGGCTGAGATGCTTAGGACCGGACGAATCGGAAAGAGTCGTTCAGGAGGTTCATGACGGAATCTGCGGTTCTCACCAAGCAGGTCCAAAGATGAAGTTGAAGATCAGACGGATGGGCTATTACTGGCCCACGATGATTCAAGACTGCATCGAATATGCGAAGCAATGTCATTCATGCCAGATTCATGGGGACTTCATCCACCAGCACCCAAATCCGTTGCATCCAACGGTAGCTAGCTGGCCATTCGAAATGTGGGGGACTGATATAGTCGGCCCCATCGAACCAGCATCGTCTAAAGGACATCGTTTCATCCTAGCGACGACTGACTACTTCTCTAAGTGGGCAGAAGCAGTACCATTGAGAGAAGTGAAGACGGAGAATATCCTCCATTTCTTCAAAACGCACGTCATATATCGGTTTGGAACTCCGAGGCGAATCATCTCCGATAACGGGCCAGCCTACCGAAGTCATAAAATCAGCCGCGTCGCACAGCAACATAACATAGACTGGAGATATTCCTCAGTCTATAATCCACGAGCTAACGGTCTCGCCGAGGCCTTCAACAAGACCTTGACGAAAATTATAAAGAAAACAGTGTCCCGAAATAAGAAAGACTGGCATGAGAGACTGCAAGAAGCTCTTTGGGCGTATCGAACCACGTTCAAGACAGCCACAAACACAACGCCATACGCGTTGGTGTTCGGTACAGAAGCAGTACTCCCTCTCGAGATAGAGTTACCCTCTCTACGAGTGGCAGTTCACCACGAGCTAACGGACGAAGAAAATGCTCACCTTCGGCTTGAGGAGCTTGACGCCCTTGATGAAACTAGGCTCATAGCGCAACAAAATCTGGAAGCTTATAAAGCAAAGATGATGCGCTCATACGAAAGATTGACCCGACCGAGGACATTCCACCAAGGTGAACTCGTGCTAGTGGTCAAAAGGCCTATGATCCCCAATCGCGCCAAGCAGGGAAAATTCGAGCCGAACTATGAAGGCCCGTACATCATAGATAAAGTTTATCAGGGTGGGGCCTATCTACTCATGGACATGCACGGTGAAAGGCCTTTCAGACCAATAAACGGTCGCTTCCTAAAGAAATACTATGCTTAATGAGCCACAGCCTAGGTCAACGATAGATGACGACGACTATGTCCGCTCGCTATCTTCCTAAGCTCAAACTTTATAAGCAGTAGCCAGCTTCTCAATAGCGGACCGAAATGTCCTTAAACTAACAGCGGACCGAAATGTCCTTAAACTAACAGCGGACCGAAATGTCCTTAAACTAATAGCAGACCGAAACGTCTTTAAACTACTACCGCAGCATCTTTAGACTGACGAGATATAAAAAAAATATATAAAAATAAAATAAAATAAAAACGGTATGTCCATAAGCAAAAAGGGGCACGGATGAAAACCCGAAAGGGCTCCGTGAGTAAAAACAGCAGGGCTACCGGCGAGTGTTCGTGAAAACCCGAAAGGGCGCGACCTCGTAAAAAAAGAGGGAAAAAGAAAATAAAAAAAAAAGAAAATAAAAGCGGTAAGTCTATAAGCAAAATGGGCACGGATGAAAACCCGAAAGGTCTCCATGAGTAAAAACAGCAGGACTACCGGCGAGTGTTTGTGAAAACCCGAAAGGGCACAACCTCGTTAAGAAACACTTGTAGGGTCCTTTCGACCCTATAAGGAGAAACCACCCGCGGGGGATCCTTACGATTCACAAGGGAACAACACACTTAGGAATCCCCACGATTCCTAAGGAGAAAATACACTTGCGAGATCCTCACGACTCGTAAGGAGAACTCTCTTATGGGACCCTCACGGCTCATAAGAGTTGAAAGTCTTAAGTTACAGAGACCTAAACCTGTGCTTAAGCAACCCCCACAACTTCCGATATTGCCCTACAAGTGGCTCAATACTGACCCTTGTATACAATCCACGGGCGCGAATAAACATTTCCCTAATCAAGTCTCATCCGAGACTGGGGATATGTTCGCATGATGAACAACCCTTATAAGTCCTCTCGACTTACAAGGAGAAAACCCACTGGTAGGATCCTTATGACTTACAGAGGAACAAAACACTTAGGAACCCTCACGATTCTTAAGGAGAAAATACACCTATAAGATCCTCACGACTTGTAGGGAGAAATAGCTTTGTGAGACCATTACGGCTCATAAAGTCAAAAGCCTTAGTCGACAGGACCCTAACCCTGGTCGCTAAGCCTCCTTTGTTCGACAATGACAGAAGAAAATGATGATTCGCTCCTGGCGATATCCCAGTTGTAGCGGTGCTGATGCCGAAATCAGTGTCCAAGTTCAGGTTTACGGCGAAAAGCCAGTAAGCCGCACATGCATACGAAATAGCCGAAATGATAGGGCAACTTGCAATAAAAAGCAGCAAGTAAAATGTATGCATGCGAAATAGCCGAAATGATTGGGCAACTCGCAATAAAAAGCAGCGAGTAAAAATAAAATAAACAGCCGAAATGATTGGGCACCGCGAAAAATAGCCGAAATGATTGGGCAATCGTGACCTTCGCGATATAAAAGCTGAAATGATAGAGCATCGCGGAAAGAATAAAAAAAATGAAAGAATGAAACTTTTTGCCCTACAGTTAAGATCACATCGATCCCTGTATACAATCCAAGGGCATAAACAAAGAGGGAACCATACCCTCCCAACAAATTCCTCGACTCACGGATACAAACACTCCTTGACGAGAGCCTCCTGATCCGCGTCAATCCGCAGAGCCACCAGCGCCTCCGTGGGAATCCTCGACTCGTTTCAAACCCCAAGGAAACAAATAATCCCTGGCGCTTGGGATACAAATAATCCCTAGCAAATTCCTCGACTCACGGATACAAACACTCCTTGACGAGAGCCTCCTGATCCGTGTCGATCCGCAGAGCCACCAGCGCCTCCGTGGAAATCCTCGACTCGTTTCAAACCCCAAGGAAACAAATAATCCTTGGCGCTTGGGAAACAAATAATCCCTAGCAAACTCCTCGACTCACGGATACAAACACTCCTTGACGAGAGCCTTCTGATTCGCGTCGACCCGCAGAGCCACCAGAGCCCCCGTGGGAACCCTCGACTCGTTTCAAACCCCAAGGAAACAAATAATCCTTGGCGCTTGGGAAACAAATAATCCCTAGCAAACTCCTCGACTCACGGATACAAACACTCCTTGACGAGAGCCTCCTGATCTGCGTCGACCCGCAAAGCCACCAGTGCCCCCGTGGCAACTCTCGACTCGTTTCAAACCCCAAAGAAACAAATAATCCTTAGCGCTTGGGAAACAAATAATCCCTAGCAAATTCCTCGACTCACGGATACAAACACTCCGTGACGAGAGCTTCTTAACTCATGTCAACTGTTCCGCTACAACTGCAAACAAATTCCCGATTCGTCTCAATTTGTAAGAAGAAGTCTCAGACAGCAAGGATTGAAAAGCTTGATTTTTGAGCAATGGGGCCCTGCAAGTCAATCCAAACTGGTCTCTTGCATACTATTCACGGGTCTCACTCTCCGAAGTCGAATTTCGACGAGGAGGGAAACAACCGCTTACGAATCCTCTCGACTCGTAAGAGGGAAAATTCTCTTATAGGATCCTTACGACTTATAAGAGAAAACCACACTTAGGAATCCTCACGATTCCTAAGGAGAAAATCCGCCTATGAGATCCTCTCGATCCGTAGGGAGAAAAGCCTCTATGAGACCCTCACGGCTCATAGAGTTGAAAAATCTTAGGCAGCAGACCAGAACCTACGGCCTAAGCCATCGCTATTTCCTAAGGGAGTCGGAATACTTGTTTTAGACATCCATCAACCATGGTTATTAAGACAGCCTGCTGACAATAAAAAAAAAAAGAAGATGACAGAAAGAATATCCGGTCTACATTTGATCTGGCGTGCGTGACGCATTCATTTATGCATGGGAAGACTCAGGACGAGAAATAAGACAAGCTGAAATAGAAAAGGGAAGGGTTTCCATTCATACTGCTAAAAAAAAAAAAAAAATTTTACAAGCATAAGAAACATTATTCAAATTATTACAACGGTATAACCTCAGATCCGGGGCACGGATTGAGGAAATCAAAAGTAAGGCCATCCAGAGTTCTTCTGGCCTTTCTAATTATTCTTATGCGCAGTCTTTCTCGCTCCTCTGTATCGAGATCATCGGCGAGCCCTCCTGGCCTTTGATAAGCAGCAACTATCATCGTCTGCTGGAAGACTTGGTGTAGGATGTCAATAAGGCTGTTCCGTCGTTTCTTTGAAATCAGCCCTGTCAGGTACACTGAATGCACCTTGTCTTCGGCATCATCCAGCGCGTTGAGCGGTAAGGCCTCATGAAGACCCGGAAGTGCTCTCCATATGGCTCCCAACACGACTTTCAAAAGGGCCGAACGACGAGGCAACAGCCAACCACCGCTTGCGTTCAGACGACCCATGACTTCTGCACATTCAGCGTCTGTAAACTCCTGGTTTTGTTGACGACCCTGAGCGCGGATATCGTCGTAGGTAATAAACTCGCGCAAACTGTATAGATACACCGCCGCCATTATGCCTGGAGGAAATATTACAGGAAGATCAGCAATAAAAAAGCAATAATATACGTAGAGGACTAAATTCCTAGAAAGCAAAACTATGTTCAAGGATAAAGTCCCCTGGATGAAAGCTCTGCTGGTTAAGATTAATCTAAGAATCGATTTTACCTAAAGTTTTCCTAAAAACTTTGAAAAAAAAAAAGGAGGAGCAAGGCACCGGAGTTCTTGGAGGCAAGAACAAAGCTCTGAAGTCTTCGAAAATAGAAATCGGAAAGATGATAAGTATCTAGGGGGGACCAAACTGTTAGTTATATGTATGCCCTAGAGGCCATTACTATACATAAGATGTATATTGTAGTGGATGCTGGGACATATATAGGGAGGACTTTCTTGCTCGACATGATAGTATGCTATCTGGTTGATCTTTACCTTAACGTGTACACTGATAGTCTCTCTGTTACATGTTGGTAAAGCCCTTAGGATGAGTGCTTGACTACCTGGACTATGATGCAGATCATACTAGTGGGGACAGGTAGTCCATAAGTACATCCTTCAAAGTCCCTAGTCATGGGTATATCGAGACGGGGCATCGATATACCAGAGTAGACTAGTGTATACCTTCTCGACCCATACAGATGGGCGATGGATGATCCCATATCCATTGGTGTTTGACATCGGAGATGATATACGGGTGCTCAGTGGAGACTGGGTACACTGGACGGACTCGCCGAGAACTCCCAGATGGTATTATACCTTACGTCAGATGGCAGTTCTCTGGTGACACTGGTACAGAGTAGTCTGTTGACCCGAGATCGTCATAGAGTCTTGTGTGGTTCCCACTGTGCTTTGATTTCCATCTTACCACGTCCAAGAGGGCGTGCAAAACGGTGGTTTTTGGGTACAGTCCCGAGTCACATGGAGACAATGAGAGATAGGAGGGGATTCGTCTCTCCCGGTATAGGGGGTTGATGTTGCGCTGTGTTCGATTGGCTATAACAGGAAATCCCTGGCCAGGGTTGCTGAGATTTACTGGTAAGTGTTACCAGTAGTTTCTCGAATTGTTATAGACCTCATATCGACACGACTTATCGAGCTATTGGGGTCTGACGTTTACCACCCCTAGGCGAGATATGCGACATATCAGACGATCAGACCGGACTGTACGGTAGTGTTACTGGTTGGATTCACTGGAGTGTGAGCGGGCTTGCTCGTCGATCTTCTGATCGCTCAATACCCGGGTGGCCGTTACGTTTAGTAGACCGCTTGCGGCTTGTGGGTGTTTGATATGATCATCACCTGCTGCCGGCGTATTGACGAGTCTTTAGAGTCCTGCACAGAGGTTTCCTGGCTCAAGCAAAACGAAATAGGAGCGCATATGAGATATGTGCGGGACCGAGAATAATGCGTGTATGTGATACCGTATTCTATTCTCGTGATGAATGTGTCGAATGGTTGTATGCGATATAACCTAGTTATCGAATCGAGGATTGATTCGATAAGCCGATACATTGAATACTAGTCGGTTATATGCGATATGACCGGATCGTTAAATCAAGTGTTGATTTAATGATTTAATGTATAATTATATATTTGATATATTACTTTGCATTAACTAGTATTGGTTCACTTTATATGGATTTTCTCACTTGGATTGTGCACATTGTATATGTGATATACATTTGTACATTTGATTGTATCATGTTTGATGATACATGATTGTTTAAGTGTATGTTAAGATTAAACCATGGTTATGTGATGGTTAGGGTTATGATTTTATTTGCTTACTCATTTATTTATTTGTTTATTTATTTTGGAAAATAAATGGCATAAAGAAATGAAATGGTGGCTTATTTTGGACTTGCATGTTGAAGCTTCATGAAGCTTTGACTAAGTCACCATTTTGTCTCATGCTTAACCCTAACCACTCCACTTAACCCTAGTTGATTCTCTACACTTCACCATGTTTAGATTATGATAAGGATTCCTTTTATTTTCATTTGGAATAATTATCATAATAACAATATTCTTCTTCTTCTTCATTTTCTTCATGTGAAGAAAGCTTGCCTCCATCAATGGCAAGTGATGATAAAGAGTGAGAAATCCAATTCTAAAGTGAACCCACTTCCTATTTCTTCATCCTCTACCTCTTGCCAAGTAGTAGAGTGTGTTTCCTTCACAAGTTTTCTAGACTTGGTGAAGTTGGAGCTTGATCTAGCGATGCCTCGACGTAGATCATCTTCGGCACGTCATCGATGACCTAGCCCGCTCTATTCTCCGATGAAACCGACGCTAGAGCCCGGAATTTGTTTTGGACAGCGAGAGGACTTCATTGCGGAGCTATGGAGGTGGAGCACCGGATCTACAAAGGTTGTATTTCCGTATTCTCTTAGTTAAGTTGTTAACTAGCTTGCTTTTCGCCTAGACATCTAGCCAACGATCCGTAGTTTAGGGTTTCTCGGCACGTTAAAATTTGAAATTGGCATGGTTGATGCCTTGTGAGACCTCCTTAGGGTGCCTAGGAACCCTACACAAATGTCCTATTTATAGGCATCAAGTGCCTCTTCGACTTCCAAGAGTTGTCACGGCAGTTTACCTTAATCGGAGCGAACTTCTGTTCAAATTCCGAGGCGAGAGATGAAGCAACGCTTCGTCTTCCCCAAATCAGAGCAAAGCTCTATCCTGAAAATTAATTTAATGAAGCGACGCTTCAGATTATTTGCGCTGCGCAATACGCCACGTGTCTGACGCAGACGCATCAGCACAACGCCCAAAACAGCGCACCCAATCAAAGCAAAGCTCTATTTCAAGCAAAACTAAAGGAAGCAACGCTTCAGCGGCGTATGCGCCGTGCGCTACGTGACACGTGTCGGCGCAGATGCGCTAGCGCAGTTGCGCTGCACTGTGCGCTGTGCGACACGTGTCATACCCTGGAGCATTTGCGCTAAACGAAAATTACGGTTCTGAAGAAATCTTTTCTGTTATTGTTAAAATAAGAAGATTATCTTCTGTAAAACAGAAGCCCTTGGATCAAAGATCCGACGGTGGGGGAAATCCCGCCAAATCTTTCAGAAAAGGGATTTCTTCAACAAATTGAACTTACTTCTTAATTTGCAAGATGAGGTCTCAGGCAGTAAGGATTGAAAAGCTTGCTTCTTGAGCAATGGGGCCCTGCAAGTCAATCCAAACTGGTCTCTTGCATACTATTCACGGGTCTCACTCTCCGGAGTCGATTTTCGACAAGGAGGGAAACAACCGCTTACGAATCCTCTCGATTCGTAAGAGGGAAAATTCTCTTATAGGATCCTTACGACTTATAAGAGAAAACCACACTTAGGAATCCTCACGATTCCTAAGGAGAAAATCCACCTATGAGATCCTCTCGATCCGTAGGGAGAAAAATCTCTATGAGACCCTCACGGCTCATAGAATTGAAAAGTCTTAGGCGGCAGATCTGAACCTGCGGCCTAAGCCATCGCTATCTCTTGGAAAAATTAAGTTGTCTGCCAATCAGGTTCATCGACAACATCATGATGTAAAGGCAGAAAACAAAAGAGCATACAAGATATTGCAAAAGAAAGTGTGTATCTTTATTCATTGACCTCAATCAAATACATGGTGAATCATACAAAAGAGCAAAGAATGGATACATGTTACTCAGAAAAGAAAATTTTTACAAATACATTGATACAAAGGCAGCTATTGGGAAGGAAGCGTCTTAAGTAGCTCTATCAGTTGTTCGTACACTTCCTTCCATGCCTTTTCCTGATTGGATACCACTGCCAACTCCGCCTCCACCTGGGCCCGTTGCTGTGCGACGGATGCAAGCTGATCCCTGACGGCTTGATGAGCAGCTTCACGGCCTGGAGTGTCATGCTCGGCGACATCAAGTGCCCGCTTTAGTCTCAGCCCATTCGATATGCGCTCCAGAAGACCCTCGAAGACGGTCTTTACCTCAGCGGCGTTCGCCTCAACTTCGGCACGCAAGCGAGCAGTTCTGCTTGAAGAATCTTGGCACTCCTTCAGCCTCAAAGCCACTTCTTGTTCCAGATGACGGAAATGAGAAGCGCTTTGCTCGAGCCATGCTCCCCGTTGAGTGCTCAAGGCCAAAGTCTCGGGGGACAGGCGCATTGACTCCAGCTGATGAAGGCGAGCCTCGATCTCCCGACAATAGTTAACCCAAGAGGCGACAATGCCCTCGTCATGGAAGGTGGCAAATATCGCCAACATCGGGTTAACCGTCGTGGTGAAGTCCTCAGCAGATACAGGAGCCTCGATGTCGAGTTTCTCGATGTAGTCGCTCAACATGCGCAAACTATTCACGGCACCTTTTGAGGACGGACGTCGCTGGGAAGGGCCGTCCGGTATTGTAATGCGAGACTCGAAAGGAACCGAGACTGGAACGACAGCTGGAAAAAGACGAAATGCGATTAGATGATGATTCGATAGATATGAAGGAAGTCATTGATAAGATAGTTTACTATACCGGTGGAGACAGGTGGCAAGGCCGGAAGGGCTGGTGGCGCAGCCGATCTTTCTGCTCCCCCTTCGATTTGCAGCACTGCAGTCAGAACAAGAGAGAGTTAGAAATAATTCTACCACTGAAAAGACAAAGCTACCAATCGGGAACGGTACTCACCAGCGCCACCAGAGGGAGAGGCGAATTCAGATGGGAAGGAGAAGTGTGGGAGCAACACTTGATAGAGATGATCAAAAAGCACTCCTGGAAGATACAACAGTGTGACTTTAGTACACAAATTATACATCTGGAAGATAAGATTAATAAATCGCAAACACATACCTTCCAACATCTTCGAGGGTATGAGAGAGGGTTGAGAGGTGACCACCGCCAAGGCAGTCGTTGAAGGCGTTCCCTCGAGCAGTGGGGCATCGGCACTGGCTGCACCTGCGTTACGAAAAGGTGAACTTGTCAGAAAAGATAGTAAAGTAAAGAAAAGCAGCAACTTGGGGTTTACCTGAGGAGCTCCCGGCTGAAACAGAGGCGACTCCCTCCTCTATCGACATGAGACCACCGCCCGTGACCTCATCGCCCGACTTGATGGGGACCGTTGCGGTGCTCGCGAGACCTGGAGACGGCGGAGGACCATAGATGGGGAGGGCTATGACTGGAGTATTGCCAGATTCCAGAGAAGGAGCGGTTGGCTCGTCCTCGGGAATCATGGCCGCCTCACCCACCACTCTCTCAGGTTCAGTAGTGGCGGTTGTATCGTCCACCGTCGCCGGGGGATCTCCGGGCTCGAGCGCTTCATTCGCCGCCATCCTGGACTCATTTATAATGATCATATCATCTGCCACCACTTCAGGTTCAGCATCAATGACCTTCTCGGCGGCAGGCCCCTCGACCTCCGCCTCAGGCTCCAAAGCCACAACGACGTTGCCCACCGTCGGCTCGAGTCCGGCAGGTACCGCCTCCTCTGCTTCTTTGGGATCAACGGTTTCCACCTCCCCCTCGATCGGACTCGGCCCTGCAAGATGAGGGATATAAGGACCAATGACATTAAAAACCCTTATAATAAAAACTCTGAGAGAAATATTACCTGAAGCGGATTTACCGTTTGCTCTCCGAACTGCGCGCGCCACCTCTCTGCGGGCAGTGGATAGGGCGACAGGGGCCTCTTCGGATGGAGTATCAGCGCGAGGGACGGTGCTGGGGCCCGCTCCCGCAGCCAAGGCAGCCCGGCGCGCCTTCGCCTCACGCCTTTGCCGCTTCCTCTCTTCCCGGGCTGTCGCGATGGACCTTAGTGACGCCTGCTTCAAGGCGTCGTCATCCTCGTTCAGGGATGCCTCAAGAGCCTTTAAGGCATCCTTCATCGTCTCTTCAAGACGAACCTCCTACGGCGGCCCAGAGGGAGCGGGAACATCGGCAGCTGGTAAAACATCTGCGTCGCTTGGTGGGAACGGCATTGAGGTTTCTGTAATAAAAAGGGAAAGGTTAGATCGACCATAACACGAGGAAGATGGAAACTTGATGGATTAAAACTTACTAAGGCCCATAGACGCTCTGAGACGTTCCTCCTCCTGGAAAGTCTTCAGAGAAGCGGCAATGGCTTCTTCATCAGTGATGCCTGTTAAAAGAAAGGAAAGAAAAGCGTTAGTCAAAGACAATGGAGAATACATATTGCAATAAAGAAAGGCGATTAGTAGTTACCTGATTGCGCAAGCTTAGCTAACCACACGTCACGCCTCGCCAACCATGCTGAAGCTTTGAGAGCAGCCTCCAAGTCTGTATCGTCCGGCGGCGGCATCACTAATCCTGCGTTAGTCCCATATTCGAGCAGACCCTCGGCATAGGGAGCATGGGGTTCCTGTCCGAACACAACGTCCGCGGCGAAGAGCGACTTCTTTTTCTTTTGCCCTCCGACCCTAGGCTCGTAAGGGATCGACTTCCGCTTAGCAGCCACTTTGGGACGACGGGTCCCGATGTCCGCACCCACGCCAGACTCCGGCGAGGGTACAACCACCGTCTCCACTGGAGCACAGGGTGCGGGAGGTGCATCTGTGATATCAGGGAGCGGCAGCTCACGTGGAGGACTTTGTGCGCGTGATGGTCTGCCCCCGGCATCTTTTAGAGGAGGAGCCACCGGGATCCTTGGCACTAAGGGAGCGTTACGGTTGGTGCCGGGGGGTACTTCTTTACGGTCAATCAACACTCGCCTCTCTTCCTTTATAACATCCCCCGTCGCATGATTGTACCACTCTTTATATACATTAAGGAGTCGTGGAGCGCAGGCCGGCGCGCTAATAAAGAAACGAGAACCTGTGTTCAAGCGCATGAAATGATGTAACGCGTTCTCCATCCCTTCTTCATTAGCAGCAGGCTCCAGTAAGAAAGCTTCCAAGGGTACTCCTTGATCGTAACCCAGTTGTTGGGCAAAACGATGCGGGTTATATCTCATAAAGACTGCTGCACCGCCCTGCCTGAAGACTAGGAAACCCGGTCTAATAGAATACAAATGAAGGATCTCCCGGGCCGTTAACACTGAAGCTCCATCCTTGAAGGAGTCCTGTAATGGTCGCACCGCAGTGGTGGACGCTTTCCCAATGGTTAATACCTTATCAATAAAGGACATCCCGACTCCAACGGTATGAGGGCGAAGCAGTAAACCCCTGGCGTCCCGTGGTGAAGGGGTCACGATTGATGAGCCAATCAGCTGTAAAATGCGAGGAAAACCGCACTTGTCAAAGAATGAAGGCCTTTTATGCATACCGAAGACACCCGCCGTGTGTAGCTCGAGCCACGATGCAAAGTAGTGCATCGGGAAGACCACGTGCAATACCCCGGGCTCGTTGGCATCCGCTGCTCGGCTGAGGCCATGATATAGGTGCGCCAGGCCGGCAATCCCCACGGCCATCTTTACCCCGATGACCATGCGGTGGGCTGGATAAAAGACAGAAGGCCGCATGCGATGAGAATGCATTGGGATCGCGAACCAACTCAGCCACAGCCCGAGAAATCCTAAGAAAAAGGCCTCCTCATCCATCCCAGGGGCTACAATTTCCGCGAAAGATATGGTAGGGAAGTCTGGGAGGAAGAAAGCCTTTTGGTCTATCTCCTTCGTCGGCAGGTTATCCAAACCTAGGCCAAAAGGATCATCCAGGATAGCAGATTTGACGGCTCCTGGCGAAATGACGCTCGGACGGAGGAAGCGAGCAATGAAGTCCTCAAAATTAACTCCTCGGCTCCCGTGTTCGATGAAGAGGGACTCGTAGATGTTCAACACCTTGATCAGGCTCGGGAATTGGTGTTGAACGGCATTTTCCGGCGTAATCCCCCTTACCATCGGCTTAGCACTGAAGACGTACTCATCTGTCGGGAGCAGCTCTTCATAGTGTTCCCCCATGACCGGTAGGCCGGATACCTCCGCGAATTCCTCCAAAGAAATGGACACTTCCCGATCCATGGCAAGGAAAGTGTGGGTGGGAATATTCCATTGCTCCAAGAAAGCCTTGAACCACCAGGTGGGGAGCGTAGGATATTGGAAGAGAGAGACGTAGACCGCGGTGTACAGTCCTAGTCTTATCAACTGCGACTTCCTCGTCGACAGGATGTACCGGGCCCACGGCAGATAGCCAATCGGGTGACGGGGAATCAAACCAAGGTTATATGATTGCCCCCAGGGTCGTGCTTCTCCCTGACAAATACGGCGTCCTAGAATATCCAAGACCATAGGACGCTGAACCAGAACCGCATCCATAGCCGGATGAAGAAAGCTGTTCGCGGTCCAGTCTATCATCTCCACAGCATACTGCACTGAAGGTGGGGTAGCGTAGTGAATTGCCGTGATGGGTTCTGACGGTACCGCGCAGGTGAAGCTCCGTCGGCCCATAATAATTTGGTTATACCAAGACCCCCAAAGGTGGAGTTTCTTGTACTCCGGGTCATATTCTCTAATCATGGTCAGGACTTCACGGTCCAAGGGTGCCTCAGGAAATCCCCCCTCCGAGCGGACGAACGGGAATGAAGTGTCTAGAGACATGATCGCTGCAAAAAGAACAATTTGGCCATTAGTATTGTAATTCCAACGTTTGGCGTCTAAAAAAAAAGAAAATGCATTAATTAAATTAATTAATTACACCGCACCACAGTGCAGTGAGTAGGAGACCAAAGAGGGACCCACAAAATCTAAATGACAATACGTCAATTAATAAGACAATCTCCTCATTGGATGAGATTGTCAGTTGGCCCCAGGGAAACATTCCCATTTTAAAAAAAAGGGGGGGAAGAATCCCTAGAGACAAGGGGAAAATCTTCTCTTTCAGAGCAAAGCTCTGTCACAGAATGACACTTGTCAAATTCTGGTCTCAAAGGAATAAAATTCCTTAAAAAGAGCACAGCTCTATGGTAATAATAGAAAGGTCCATTAGAAAATGTCTACACCTAAAAGAATTAAAATTTTTGAAATCTTAGAAAATCCACGAAAAACTTGTGAAAATTTTTCATTTTTATCAGATCTAAAAGATCTACAGATGATCTATGAGCAAAGCTCTGTTCATGGGTTAAAACCTATGAACAAAATCCCTGTAGATCTGCAAGTTTTTGAGAGCGAAGCTCTGTTTATAAAATCCCAATGGGGATCTCTTTAGATCAAAAGATCTGTAAGAGCAAAGCTCTATTAGTTAATTAAAATATTTAATTTAAGATTAATTTTACCTAAAATTTTCTAACTTGGAAAATGAGAGCAAAGCTCTAAAGTTCTGGAAACGAGAGCAAAGCTCTGGAGTTCTAAGCAAGAGCAAAGCTCTGGAAATCAAAATCTAGAAAATGGTGAGATTTTTCTAAGGGTCAGAGGCCCTATTTATAAGGCGCTTGCGCCCCTTGAGCTCACCCCTTGATCCAACGGTCAAGGGCTTGCCACCGCTGCACTCACGTGTGCGCCATGTGAGCGCAACGGTGGGGGGGCATTTGTTTCGTCCAATCAGAGCAAAGCTCTGTTCAAATTCAAAATTCAAAATTTTGAAGCAACGCTTCAAGTCTCGGGCGCAACGCGCCACGTGTCAGGCGCTAATACGTCAGCGCAGCGCCCAAGAAGGCGCGCCCAATCAGAGCAAAGCTCTATTTTTATGAAGCAACGCTTCAGTTGCGCTGCGCTCTGCGCCGCGCGACACGTGTCAGCGCAGATGCGCCAGCGCAGTTGCGCTGCGCTCTGCGCCACGCGACACGTGTCATGCGCTGGGGCATCTGCGCCAAATAGAATTAAAGATTTTTAAAGAAATCTTTCTGTTCTTGTTAAAACAAGAAGATTTTCTTCTGTAAAACAGAAGCCCTTGGATCAAAGATCCAACGGTGGGGAAAATTCCCCAAATCACTCTGAGAAAGATCTCTTTAACAAATTCAACAAACTTATGGGCACTATAAAAAGGACCCTAGGCCTCAATTCAAAGGAATGAACATTTTCTTGAAAAATCAAGAGCTTCAAACAGAGAGAACTCTGAGAAAAATTTCAAGAAGAAGTAAAAAAACCTTTATAAGGGAGAAGAAATTTCCTCTAATAGATCATTGATCTAAAAACAAGATCAATGATCTTCATATAATAAATAGTGCTTTGCACTTCTTATGAACCACTGGTTCTTTAAAACAGAAAAAAAAAATAGTGCTTTGCACTTTTATGAACCTCTGGTTCTTGAAATGAAAGAAAAATTTATTTTTCTTTGATTCTAATTTGATCAAAGATAAAAAAAAATAGTGCTTTGCACTTCCAAACTGCGCTGTTGCGCTCTTGAGAGAGCGTCACGTGTTAGCTGTAGAATAACTTGCGCTACGCGCTCTTAAGATAGAGCTTTGCTCTCTGGAATTGGCGCAACTCGCTGAGAGAGCGCCACGTGTTAGCTGTAGAACAACTTGCGCTACGCGCTCTTAAGATAGAGCTTTGCTCTCTGGAATTGGCGCAACTCGCTGAGAGCGCGCCACGTGTCAGCAGCGCAACAGCGCAGCGCACTAGCGCAGTGCACTGCGCTGTTGCGCTTGCGCTCACCAGAGCATGACACGTGTCCTCACCACAAGCGCTTGCGCTCAGTAATTGGCGCAAAGCGCCTGACAAATGCAATGCATTTCTTTCCTGAAGGGCCAAGCCCAATTAAAAGACTAAACAGGCTTAATTAAATTGATGCTCTGCATCATTTATAAATGGGCAGAGCCCAAATGAAATAATAAAAATGCTATGCATTTATAAAGGGGGGCAAAGCCCAGACAAAATAGATGCCTTGCATCATTTATAAATGAGCAGAGCCCAGGATAAATTGATGCTCTGCATTCTTACGGGAAAAGCCCAAACAAAAAAAAATCGAAGAAATGCAATGCATAAAAATGTGGAACATTTTCAACTGGACTTAGCCCAATTCTGGCCGTAAGTCCTTAAATTAAATTGAACTGAGCACAAATGTTCTCTTAAATCAATTTACTACCGGTTCGAGGGTACATCTCCGAACTCCTCTGACACTTCTCGTTGTAATCCTTCAACGACGTCAGAGAGGCGACGGGTCCCAACGACCACACCTGAATATGGACTGCGGGGTCCTTAAACTCGCGGACCGGAACGTCCTTAAACTAATATTGGACCGGAACGTCCTTAAACTAATATTGGACCGAAACGTCCTTAAACTAATATGGGACCGAGACGTCCCTAAACTAATATCGGACCGAAACGTCCTTAAACTAATATCGGATCGAGACGTCCCTAAACTAATATCGGACCACCACGTCCCTAAACTGGCGATGGACCACCACGTCCACAAACTGGAACATGGACCACCACGTCCCTAAACTAGAACAATAGAGCCTCCTAATACTCTTTTGCCGGATCTAAACGGTCCCGTTTAAGTTGATCTTAGCCCCAAATACGGCTAACGTATCCTTAAACACTCAAATGAACGATAAAATTCCAAATCAACCTTGGTTCAAGGGTACATCTCCAAACTCCTCTGACATCTGTCGTTGTAATCCTTCAACGACGTCAGAGAGGCGACGAGTCCCGACGGCCATATATTAAATGGATCACCCCGTTAAGTTGATCTTAGTCTCAAACAGGACTAACGTATCCTTGACAAACGTTTAAGTTGATCTTAGCCGCAACGCGACTAAGGCATCCTTAAACTAAAAACACCAAACCCAAATCTAAGTAAATACGGATTTGGACTAATCCATGTCCTACGGGCGACGGTATTACTCAGTCTCCGTATACAATCCATGGGCAACCACAAACAAAACAAACACCCACGACACGAAGTGAAATTCTGGAGAAGGAGAAAGTTGTTACCGCGAAGCGGTAGCGTAATTAACTGCAGGGGCTTGCGCCTGCAGGGAAGAGCATCCCCATAATCAAAAACCCCTCTAGCGAGGGGGAATCTGACAATGTCTGCTACATCGGCCGCATCCGTCTAAACCTTCGATACACGGTGCCATAAATCAACTTGGCATCTTCGGAGAGGTGGACGGATAAAACCAAATAGCATCTGCCCCGAATCTCAGCGTCAGGCCATCGCGGTCCTGTGCGCCGTCCTTCAGAAGGGAACAGCTAATAGTTTAGACATGATATTAATGTACTTGCCTTATATGCTAGTTTAGACTTGGTAGTTATTACTTACTGCTTCCTGCATGTTATTATTCACTGTTATGCCGCATTCATGGATTTTATGCCTATATTCACTGTGTACATGCTATTGAGGATTTGGATTCGGATTTTCATAAGATTTCCTGGATTTGGGAGAAAACCGCAAAAACATTTATAAACTTCTTTTCTCTCTCTTTTTAAATGAAAAGTGCGGTTTTCCCATGATGTATGAGTCGTCCACCATGAGTTTGCTGATGGATTTCGAAACCCGATTCGAGGAGTTGAATGAACCGTTTCGGGTACATGGTGGACCCGGTAAGGTACCCAGGGGCAAGAAGCGCGTGGTGTTGACGATGTGAGCCTGGCAGGGGAAGACTACCTACCAGTGATTTTACCCGACGCGTCGGATATCCGGAGGATACCGTCGTGGTCTTGACATGGATGGTAGGGGCCGGTCTGGACTGACGGCGCCTAAGATATTGAGATTGAGACATTAAGATTTCGAGATATTGAGGTACTGAGATTTGATGATACAGGCCAGTCCGGATAGCCGAAACCTGAGATTTTGAGACATTGAGATTTATGTTTTGTGTCGATACTAGACATTGTTTATGCTGATTTCATTTATGATACCTCATTTTAAAAATACAAAGAAAATCTCACTAAATTATGAAAGCAGATTCTTTAGTACATGTATTCTGTTTTCATGCATTCATACATCATCCATATGATATATTGCTATCTGAGGCACTGACACGAGCACTTAGTATTACTGTTGTTTAGAGGTATACCCTAACCATTGTTATAGGCTGCTGGTTATATATTTGAAGATATATATATATTGATCGTATGACCTAGGATTGCGTCATACATGCGATTCATGTTCGTAGATGTATTCTATTCACGAGTTGGCAACTCACCCCCGTTGTACCACAGTTTCTTGCAGGTTTTGCCGTACAGGTTTCATTACGGCTTCGCTGGCACTGATTCTTTTTCGGGTGACTTGCTAGTAGGTGGGTTTACTTGTATCGTACCCATCATTATACCTTGTATATTATTATTCTGTTGTATCTAGTAGTTCCATCAACCAAACATGTATTTATTTCGGATAGAGACCAGTGTTGTTATTCTTTCGACCTTAGAGTCGCGCGTTGTATTTCTATGGATTTCTTGCTGTTTTGAGTTTCCTTTTGAGTTTTGATCCTCGCCCTTGGCGTTGTATATTATATTGCTTGCGTGGTTGTGACCGTCGATTGACGAAGAGCTAGCTCCCGCTTGGGGATGCCTTTATTCATTATATATGCTTTATCAGGTTTTGTACCCGTTTAGGGTCAGTTTTTACAAGGGAAACTCTGCCGAAATTTTTAGAAAAGACTTGTGTTTTTTAAAATGCATATTTCGGCGTATGTTGCAAACTATTTGATTTAAAATGGTTTTCCTTCACTATACCACTTTTCTTGGTTTGGATTTCTGGGTTTTCGGCTTACTTAGATTACGTACGCCTCGAGACGTTTCGTAATTTAAGTGTCGGTCATGATCCGTACTTTCGGGTCGTGACAGCAGCACAAGATTCAAGACTTCAACGCGATACTTATGGTAAAAATCCATAAATTCTGCACTGTTGGAAATCTGGAAAAAAGTAGAAAAGATTCTGAAGAACCAAGTGAAGAAAACAGAAAAAAAAAAAAAAAAAAAAGCAACATGAAGCAACCCTGAAGAAATGAGCCAAAGATCCCCCAATATGGCCGCGGATCCACGGCCAAATAGGGCATTCTGCCGCGGTTCCGCGGCCGTGCAGTGCACGTGTCGGTGCACGTGTCGGTGGGTGTCGGTGCTTTGACCCGGCTTTCTTAGGGTAGTCTTGTAATTTCAAGTATGGATCAGATGTAAAACTTAGGGTTTCTCCTGTCTATAAATAGGAAAGCCTACAGCCTCTTTTGGGGCATGCCTCTTTTAATTTCTATATATAAATTTTATTCATTGTAATCGTCAAGAGGTGTCAATAAAGTAAGTTTTTTATCTTGCAATTTTCCATTCAAAATTTATTTCTGCAATTTTTTATCTGCTTTTATTTATCTGCAAGTTAATTAGTTTATTAAAAAGAAAAAAATTATAAAAATGAATTTCGTCGTAACTTTCCTAATGAGTGATTAATTCCTTACTTGTTAGGGTTAGGATTGGGTAGGTTTGAGAGATGGAAATCTCTCACTCCTTTCTTACCCATATAACATTTTAATTAGGACTCTATTTGAATCAAACACACACCGCTCACTACGGCACCCTATCCTACGAGATAGCGGTGATTCCCTAGTTAGACCGGTTGTGCTTAATTTACATAGAGGTTATGGTTAAGAGTTAAGAAAGGACGGACAAGGACCAAAAGGAAGAAACGAAGTTTCTTCCTAGTCGTGCTAATCCCCTTTGTTAACTATTACCCTAATACCTATGTTCTTAATTAGGGCAAAGAAAGCAGTGGGTAGAGTTTTATTTCCAAACTAACCTAATCCTAACCCTAGCAAGGCTTTAATTCAAATTAAATTCAATCTTAGTTTTTATAAAAATCAAAACCTACCAAAAATAGGACTTAACTCGTAAGAACTTAAAGAAGAACACGTTTTCCCTATGGACTGACCCATACTCAACCGGCTAGCTACCAAGTGACACCGTTATTAATTGTTCTTAATTTTGATTTTAAAACGCACGCACGCAAAAGACAACCAATCAAAGAATTCCAAGCAAGAAACAGTGGCAGACTCGACGATGGAGGCTGAATACATCGCTGCCAATGATGCTGCCAAAGAGGCTGTCTGGATGAAGAAGTTCATAACCGAACTTGGTGTGGTTCCGTCCATCGAGCATCCAATACCTTTGTATTGTAATAACAATGGAGCAATGGCTTTGGCCAAGGAACCTAGGTCCCATCAGTGATCCAGGCATATTCTGAGGCGGTATCACCTGATCTGGAAGATAGTTGATCGCCGGGAGATCGAGGTCAAGAGAGTTGACACGAAGAATAACCCGGCAGATCCACTCACGAAGGCCATACCCCAGATACAATTTGAGAGACTCTTCGGGATGTTGGGTATGAGATATTACAACAGCTGGCCTTAGTGCAAGTGGGAGATTGTTAGTTATATGTATGCCCTAGAGGCCATTATTGTACATATGATGTATATTATAGTGGATGCTTGGACATATATAGAGAAGACTTTCTTACTCGACATGATAGTATGCTATCTGGTTTCTCTTTGTCTTAACATGTAGACTTGTATTGTGATATTGTCTTTCTCTCACATGTTAATAAAGCCCTTAGGATGTGTACTTGACTACCAGGACTATGATGGAGATCATACTAGTGAGGCCAGGGTAGTCCACAAGCACATCCTTTAATTGTTCCTAGTCGAGGGTGTATCGAGACAGGGCATCGATATTCCAGAGTAGACTAGCGTATACGCTTCTTGACCCATATAATGGGCGATTGATGATCCTACATCCATTGGTGTTTGACATTAAAGATGGTATACGGGTGCTCAGTGGAGACTGGGTACACTGAACGGACTCGCCGAGAACTCCTAGTTGGTATTATACCTATCGTCGGATAGCAGTTCTCTGGTGACACTGGTACATGTTAGTCTGTAGACCCGAGATCGTCATAGAGTCTTGTGTGATTCCCACTGTGCTTTGATTTCCACCTTACGCGCAAAACGGTGGCTTTTGGGTACAGTCCCGAGTCACATGGAGGCAATGAGCGATAGGAGGGGATTCGTCTCTCCCGGTATTTGGGGTTGATGTTGCGCTGTGCTCGATTTTCCATAACAGGAAGTCCCTGGCCAGAGCTGATATGGAGATTTACTGGTAAGTGTTATCAGTAGTTTCTCGACCCATTATGAGCCTTACATCGGCATGACTTATCGGTTACTGGGGTCTGACGTTTACCACCTATAAACTAGATATGCGACATATCAGACGAAGAAACCGGACTGTATGGTAGTGTTACTGATAGGCTTTACAGGAGTATGAGCAGACTTGCTTGTTGATCTTCTGATCGCTCAATACCCCGGTAGCCGTTACGTCCAGCTAGTACCGCTGACGGCTTGTGAGTGACTAATATGATCATCACCTACTGCCGGCGTATTGACGAGTCTTTAGAGTCCTACACAGAGGTTTCCTGGCTCAGGCGAAACGAGGTAAGCACATATGTGATATGTGCGGGACCGAGATTAATACGAGTATGTGATACCGTATTCTATTCTCGCGATATGTGATATCGGTCGGTTATATGAGATATAGTCGGGTTATCGAATCAACTGTTGATTCGATAAGATGATACATATGATATTAGTCGGTTATATGTAATATAGCCGGATTATTAAATCAAGTGTTGATTTAATAATTTAATGTATAATTGTATATTTGATATACTAACATACATTAACTAATATTAGCTCACTTAAGCATTTCTTTTTCTCACATGTGTATACTTAATATATATGTGATATATATTATTGTGTCATGCTTGTTGCTACATGCAACATGGGTGTATGAGACTCACACCATGCTTATGATAATGTGAGGTTTACTTATTTAAAGTAAATCAAAATTAGATGGAATTTAGTCATGGTTGATGCTTGGTAAAAGCTTGTAGAACCCATTGACTTGGTCCATTAATTTTGTCTTACGTTAGATATTTATTAACCCAACCATTGTCACTAGCCATAGTTCAGTCTCTACAAGAGTTATATGAGATATTTTCTCATCCATGGTTACCTCTCTCATTCATTTTCTATTCTCTTGATTTTCTTCTTCATCAAGAGTGAGCTCTCTAGCTTTTGAGGAGGTGAGGAATATTAGTGAGAAAAATATTTCTAAAGTGAGCAAAATTCCTACTTCATCATCCTCTACTTGACTAGCTATTTAGTTTAGGGTGTTAGCTTCACTAATCCCTAATTAGTGAAGAGATAGCTTGGGTTGGTGTCTCCTCGACGTAGATCATCTTCAGCCTCGAAGACTTCGTGCAAGCTTGTTCCTTTCATCTTGTGGAGCCATTCTAGAGTCCGGAAGATCACTATTTGGAGCGAAAGAACTACTACACAGAGCTATTGAAGTGAAGGACCGGTCTGCAAAGGTTGTATTCCATGTTCACTTAGATGTAAAGTTGTTTACATGTTGTATTGTCTAATTCTTTAGTTAAGATTCTAGGGTTAGGGTTGTTTAGCATGGCAAATTTTTGAAAATGGTATGGACGATGCCTCCCGAAACCTTGCTGTCGTGCTAGGCATTCCTACAGCAACCTCTATAACACAATGAAGAAGTCGAGAGATGCCAGCAGAAAGGATGCTCGGGTGGCGCTCGATGCGGTGAAGCTTTCCGAGGTCCGAGCGGTGAAATCCGTGGTGAGGTATTAGGCGTCTGACCAATTCTACGCCGACCTCACCGAAGCCTCGGCCATCGTTTGGCACGAGGCCCTCGGCACCGTCAAGGCGTCAATGCCGGAGTTTGGTGACAATGAGCTCCGTGCTAAGTACCCACTCTCCGAGGACATGCCACAGGAGGCGGGTGCCAAGGTGGTCGCAAGGGCGAAGCAGTCCAAGAGACTGAAGCCCCGGCCCCCGAGGGCGGTGTTGAGCAGGGCGAAATCCCGGCGGAGCCCATGGCCTAAGCTATCTTCCCTTGGGAGTTTTTGTAAGTATACGGTAGCGCCCCGGCCGTCTTTCAGACGCCAAACGCGGAGCAAAAACTTTTATAACTGGCGCTATCGCATACTATAACCCGGATCTTGCCATTAACGCTAAACTAACAAACTACAAAGTGGGTAGAAAGGCTATACCGAACGATCCGAGTCCTTCGTTCTTTAGCCATCATCCCATGCTCCTTTGCGGCATCTATGATCTCGCTCGATCTCCGGTCTCCTTGTCCAGGTGGTACCACGTCAACGGATCTTTATACGGGCTCCCGCCTCTGAACCGAGGCAACTCGGACATGAAGTTTGCTAGCCGACATGTCTAAGATTGATGTAGAGAATGAGTAGAATACTTTGTCTCGTTTCATCCAAAACCATGGATGAACGGTTAATGAAGTTGCCTTTTAATGGAGAGAAATGAGAAATGTGCTATCAAATTTCCATGAATCAAATTCCATAATCTTTTTAATCAATCCATCATCTTCACTCAAGAAGGGGGCCAGCCACTTAAAGGAGAGGAGGGGGTGAGTGTAGGAGGAAGGGTGACCATAAAGGAAAAGATCTTAATCAAATATCTTAGCAAGAACAAAAGGCATTAATGGAAAAGGGTGACTCACTAATACACCTCATCAAAACCATTAATGCAATGAATGACTCACTAAACCTAGTCACCAAATCTAGAAGCTTCCTCATGACTCACCCTCATGACTCACCCTCAAGAAAAGATAAATCCGCATTAAACCGAATGTTTAAGACGGGTGATAGAAAACTGGCAACTTCGAAAAGCGATCCTGAAACGAATTTCAGAATAACCCCGTAATAGTATAAACATACCCGCATTTGTATTACGACCGAATACAAATACAACCGAGACAAAGATATTATATCTACATAGTATAATACATGGATCTGGCTTAAACCAAAGCCCACCAGTATTATCTGCCCGAAATATGACACGTGCGTAAACGCACGTGCATTTTCCGAACCCTGCCATAAAACTATACGGCCTCTACAACGTTTCGCCCGAACTTTGGAAACTATCTGTAGGGGACTCTAATGACTCATCAGTACCCTGGCAATGGGTTTAACCACAAGTACGTCAGTGGCACTAGCAGTGCGTAACGGCTTCCCATTTACTGACCTCAAGGGAAGCCGATGAGCGAACTCATCCTGGAACCCTACTGAGCCTAACAGTGACAATATACATACAATCTGGTCCGTTCGTCTATGAGTATCGCATATCGGGCCTAGGGGGCTGGTAACGTCAGACCCCCAATAGCGGTATAAGTCATGTCGGAGACAAGCCCTGAACACCCTGAGAAACTACTGTAATACTTACCAGTAATTCTCACCTGCCTTGGCCAAGGACTTTGTGTAATGGCTTTCCTAGACACAGCGCGATCTCACCCCCAATACCGGGAGAGACGAATCCCCTGCCGATCCGCTCACTTGCCTCCATGTAGCTCGGGACTGTACCCAAAAAAGACCTGTTTGCACGACTCCTTTGAGCCGTGGTAGGGTAGAAATCAAAGCACAGTAGGAACTCACACGAGATAAATGACGACCTCAGATCGATGAACTAACCTTTACACATGTCACCAGGGAACTGCTATCTGACGATAGGTATAATACCAACTAGCAGGTTCCCGGCGAGTCCTGTCCGGTGTACTCATAACCCAATGAGCACCTGTATACATCTTAGGTGATCCAACTGACACCAGTGGCTTTTGAGACCGGCCACCGCCCCTCGTTGGGGTCTCGACTGTATACACTAGTCTACTCCGGAGTATCGATGCCCTGTCTCGAAACTCCTACGACTAGGGACCACAATTAAGGATGTGCTTATAGACTACCCAACTCTCACGTATATGATCGCCATCATACTGTTGGTAGTCAAGCAAGATCCTAAGGGCTCTATCAATGTGTAATAGTGATCAGTCACCTGAACCTTTACACGACTGATAAAGGCAAACCAGATAGCATACTATCATCTCGAGTAAGACTGTACTACCGGTATAGGTCCTCCTCAATCATTGCAATCACGTACCTACGATCCAATAATTGACTTTGAGGGCACTATATCCAACAATCTCCCACTTGCACTTAAGGCTAATTATTGCGATGTCGCATACTCACAGCCCGTGTGATACCGAACACCCAACCCCTCTACTAATCAGTTTCACAAAGCCCGTTTGTAAAACTATTGTGTTCGAGAAATAGCCTCAATGAGTGGATCCGCCCCGATGTTTCTTTCTATGTCTCTCTTAATCTCAAGTTCGTGGAAAAAGCCATCTCCCGAATTAAGTAATACCTGTCTTAGAATATGTCTGGATATCTGATGGGACCTAGTTCATAAATGAACTCCAAATCCAAACTTCTTAGACTGTATCGACAACTGAACCTAATCAGTGTCCAGCACCATGCCTCCCACAGTATCCTCTTGGACCACCTGTCCATAATACTATCCCTCATCAGAGGGAAAACTATAACTCTGACAATCACTCTGTCATCCATGTCACCTTTGAAGCCTGGAATGATAACCGTCTCCCGAAGGAGGCTGCCGTCATCAAATCCCTAGAACATCCACTTATGTTCTAAAACTGCTTCCTTATGTTTCTCTAGGATTGGATTAATATAAACTTATTGCATCTAGTGCAAAAACAACATCTGGTGTGGTACTTGACATCTCATGATCGACTCAATTGCCTAAGTAAGTGATCTGCCAATCATGCACTTCCCTCTCCCCTTTAGTCTGTAAGACACCTTTAGAGGGGGTGACTCCATCATCTGCAGGTACACCACCATGCCAGGAGTCATCTATTCTAAAATACTATTAGAATACTGTCAAAGTACCCATATTGGGAAACTACCTAAATCTAGATCTAAAACCATAGATCTAGTAACCAGAATGTCTGATACTATATCCATATCCTGCCTGGAGAAACAACTGTGTGACAACCACAGTACAACCGATCGTAGTATAGGAATTTTACTTCCTACTCTGTGTATGTCATCCAAATACCAGGACATCACACCCTACTACCTTCTTAACAGATCCATCCCCTATTCTGATGAAGTCAAAGCCATGACTGTCACATCAAAAATAGATGATCTATCTCCGCTATATCTGCTCGAGTCTATAAATAGACATAAGCTACTTGCCCACTATGCTTCCGCTGCTCCCACTGACCACAACAACCCTCTGGCAGAATAATATATACGTGCACTTCTGAAGCTAGTTTAGAACGATGCTATACTTAACCTCCTGCCGGGTCTCATAGCCTGGAACAACAGTAGTGTCAAGTCTGGGTAAACAAGAACCTCCCTGTCACCGTCCTTGAGGCTACCGGAGTACCTCTCGGGTGCCTGAGGTTACCCACCATATCTGCAGAGTGGCTAATGGAATGTCAAACCTGATTGAATCTTTAGGTCCTATTAAATTTTCCGTAATCGTTTGCGGTTCTGGAATCACTTCCAGTTCTACCAATCTCCCACTACTGTTTTCTGAAAAAATCCATTTTACTAAAACTGTGGCGAGTTAAGAACAATATCACTATTGATCTTCCAGATGGTAGAAAGTCAACCCTCGTCATAGCCCGGGTCAACCCACAAACTGCCATTACAGAAACGTGCCTTGAGTTATCCAGAGTCTGTTTTTAAGCATAATAGCCAAGTGCAGCGTCGAGTGTAAGTCGAATAATAGCCAAGTGCAGGAAGGTCATTACGGTACCCTCCAGCTCCCCGGAGTTGAGGTGGTGATCGTTCATTTAGGGTGAATCAAAAGATATCCCAAGGCTTGGAAGGTCGATATCAGTCCATACCTCGGAGTCGAGGTGACGACCACCTGTTTTAGCATGAGTAGAAGATCAGCCAAGTTAGAATAGGTTGGCCATAACTGATTCTTCCTAAATGTGGGTCCTAGATCCATGTCTTCATAGGGTATGAAACTACCCGCTAGGGATGGACCGGGCAGGGAAGCAGCTCGATGTCCTCAAAAGGAGGGCTTTAAATCCTTAGTGTAGATGGGTAGGAAGCTACCCGCTAGGGATGGACCAGGCAGGGAAGCTGCTCGGTGGCCTCGAGAGAAGGGCTTTAGATCCTTAGCGTAGATAGGTAGGAAGCTACCCGCTAGGGATGGACCGGGCAAGGAAATTGCCCGGTGGTCTCGAAAGGAGGGCATCGATCCACAGCGTTGTTGGGCAGAAAGCTACCCACTGCGGATGGACAGTAGGAAATTGCTCGACGGCCTTATGATGAGGGCTTCGATCCACAACGTTGTTGGGAAGGAACCTACCCACTGCGGATGAACAGAGCAGGAAGCTGCTCGGTCGCCTCATGAGGAGGGCTCTAGTTCCTTAGCATAGATGGGTGTAGGGTGTTTTTTGTCACCCCATTAAGATGGGAATACGCATCGCTTGTCAGGCATACTACAGATTCCCCCTTCCTAAGGTAGGCGGGGGTTTATTGATTGTGGGAATCCGAATCTCCGGCAGCCGCGAATTAAGCTGTCGTTAATTACTCCTCGCCTTTGGAGCGAGGAAACCTCCGATTGACAGGTCAAACTGGTCATGCGAACTCAATGTGCAGTGTATGTGTATTGTGCATTGATGGGTTTTGGATATATCGAGGGCCCCACAGAGTTTACGGGGGTCCCATTACCCGGATAGCGGGCTGGGGATCAAGGGGACTGGCAGCCCCCTTACGGGGTGCGGGGCAGCAGCCCCCTTACGGGGTGCGGGACAGCACCCCGTTAGAAAAATTTTCCTAACGGGGTTGTATTTTGAGTATGAGATAGTGTGGGAAAAAGTAGGGTGAGGAGCGTCTTAAAGACTCTAGGGAGCTGGGCGCTTGAGCGCTAGCGCTGGGTGCTTGAGCACTAGCGCTGGGCGCCGGGCGCCTCACGTATCCGGTGCGTGGGTGCTGGATGCTTGGACGCCGACGCTTCACGTGTCTAGCACATGGACGCTGGGCGTCCTGAAGGATCTGGATTAGGAGTTAAACTCCCTTGAGAATTTGGGTCTTGGAGTTGAATTCCCCAAAGATCTTCAAGGGTGGTCAAAGGAGACCCCTTTCTTCTCTCTTGAGCCTTAGATCTTTCCTAAGGTGGGATTTTCGAAAATGGGTCTTCTTCTTCCTTCTCTTTGTTGGCTGGATCTTGGAGGAAAGGGGTGAGATTCAAAATCTCCCATTTTAGAGATCTGATGGAAGATCCGAGCTCCTCTTTGTGGGTTTCATGGTGAAAAACTATTTCTTTTTGAAAAGGAAGAGTTAAACTCTTGATTTAATTCAGAAAAGAGGAGAAGGTTTAGAACCTTGAGGAAGGAGAAGGAGGCACAGAACCCTAATTTTTGAGAAAGAAAAAGGTTCCCTTAATTTTTTCATCATATTGTCTTTATAGGCTACACACTTTACATATAGCCCCTTGGGATTTGCCAAATGGTACTTGTGACACCCCATGTCTTATGTACTTATTTCTTTTTTGCACATAAGCCATGGGTTTACAAAATTTTGGTTTTCTGCCCACTTTACATATATTTATTTCTAAAAATTGCATTTAGACTAATTCATTGCTTCCTTTTTAGCATGGAGCCGGCCCGTTCCATGCTTGATCTTGACTTGAGCTTGGGCTCGGACCCACTTGACTTGGGGTTGACCTTGATTTTGACTTGGTCAGCTGGGGTGTAATTTTTTGACGCCAACAAAGGGTAGGAAGTTACCCGCTAGGGATGGACCGGGAAGGGAAGCAGCTCGGTCGCCTC
Source organism: Agapanthus africanus (assembly GCA_030015575.1). Classification (NCBI taxonomy): domain Eukaryota; kingdom Viridiplantae; phylum Streptophyta; class Magnoliopsida; order Asparagales; family Amaryllidaceae; genus Agapanthus; species Agapanthus africanus. The sequence goes on from JASDDO010000029.1 coordinate 363,868,462, forward strand.
GTGATGAGGGATTTAGATCCTTAGCATAGATAGGTAGGATGCTACCCGCTAGGGATGGACCGGGCAGGGAAGCTGCTCGGTGGCCTCGAGAGGATGGCTTCGATCCACAGCGTGGTTGGCCAGGAAGCTACCCACTGCGGATGAACCGAGCAGGAAGCTGCTCGGTGGCCTCTGAAGGAGGGCTTTAGATCCTTAACGTTGATGGGTGTCACGACCCGAAAATATTAGCCCATGACCGGCACTTAAATCACGCAACGTCTAAAGGCGTAACATAATTCAAGTAAGCTGAAGGCCAGAAATCTAAACCTTTTTAAGAAAATAAAGAGGTGAAGTTTTGAAATAAAAGTATGATGAAATCAAATATTTTATTAAATGCATAGATAATGGAACATGAAGAGTGCAAGTGGATTTTGCTAGTTGGAAAAAAACATTTTTCGTCTTTTTAAAAATTTGGGCAGCACCTCCTTTGTATATTTTGATCCAAAACCACAAATATATGATAATATAAAAAGCATCCCCAAGCGGGAGCTAGCTCTTCGCCAATCGGCGGATTCACAAACACGCAAATAATAAAACAAGTATACGACGCCCAACGGCGAAGAACCACACAAAAGATAATGAATAAAGCAAGACATCAAACCCACCAAGCGAACATATAACCCATCGCTCAAGTCTCGCAACTACAAGTCTTTCTAAGTCTTACTATTTACACAGTTACTAATTTTGATTGATGGAGTTGACTAGATACAATATGAATAATAAATACAATAGTGGTACGGTCCAACATGTACCACCTACCAAAGCAAGTCACCCGAATGTAAGCTGTGTGCCGGTGATGCCGCTACTGAATCCATGCGGTCAACTTGCAAGAACTGTGGCACAACAGAGGTGAGTTGCCAACTCGTGAGTAGAAAAAATCATCAGGTAGGAATCGAATAAACAACGACTCCTAGATCAACTATATCATAAAGGTAATACTATGATATCTAGGGTGGCCGTGTCTACATATATGCCAACAATAATCAAAGCCTGCATGCATGTGGATATCATCCAATAATATAATCAATGCCTGTATACATGTGGATCTCGTCCACTTGAAACATCATAAAAGCATATGCGTGTAAATATATGAGGATATCAAAGAATGTGTGTCCATCAATGACACATCAAATCATAGAACCTGAGTGTCCAACATCGACACTCGAAACATCATGAAACCCGTGTCCAGTATCGACACGTAAATCCTCATATCTCAGGCGCCGCATCCTCAGATCAGCCCTCAGGCGCTGCATAATCTAGTCAGCCCTCATATCCATCTCATGACTCTGGTCGGTATCCTCCGGATAATCGCCAGGTCCAAATACTATCACCGGTAGGTAGTGCTCCCCTGCCAGGCTCACCGCCTAACAAATACGAGTCTTCTTGCCCCGGGGTACCTCACCGGGTCCACCATGTACCCGCAGACGGTGCCTACCGCTCCTCGAATCGGGTTTCACATGTCAATATAAGAACCGAGAAAACACATGGTGGACGCACTGAAATATCATATCAAGAGAAACCGGGTTTTTAAAACGATACATACTTTCTTTTTGAAATAACCACGGTTCTCAAATCCAGAAATCTCATGAAAACAGCATATCTCAATGCGTATAATCGTAAAGCATGATGTATGCGACATAGCAGAATGTAAGCATATTCGTATATCATATAACATGGAACAGTGATGTGAGCATGGGCATTGATTGAGAAAGATTTTTAGTGCGTTTTAAAATCAAAGTTAAGAATACCGCAATCAATAACGGTGTCGCTTGGTAGCTAGCCGATTGAGTACGGGTCGGTCCACAAGGAAAACGTGTTCTTTTCTAATTGTTCTAATGAGTCAATTCCTATTTTTGGTAGGTTTTGAATTTTATAACAACTAAGATTGAATTTAATTTGGATTAAAATCTTGCTAGGGTTAGGATTAGGTTAGTTTGGAAAGTTAATTCTACTCACTGCTTCCTTTGCCCTAATTAAGAACATAGGTGGTAGGGTAATAATTAACAAAAGGGATTAGCATGACTAGGAAGAAACATAGTTTCTTCCTTTTGGTCCTTGTCTGTCCTTTCTTAACTCTTATCCCTAACCTCTATGTAAATCAACCACTACCGGTCTAACTAGGGAATCACCGCTATCTCGTAGGATAGGGTGCCGTAGTGAGCAGTGAGTGTTTGTTTTACATAGAGTTCTAATTTATAAAGTTATGAGGGCAAGAAAGGAGTGAGAGATTTACATCTCTCAAACCTACCCAATCCTAACCCTAACAAGTGAGGAACAACTCACTCATTAGGGAAATTATGATGCGATTCATTTTTATAATTTTCTTTTTTAATTACCTAATTAACTTGCAGATAAATAAAGACAGGTAAAAATTGCAGAGAAATAAAATTGCAGATAAGAAAATTCAAGATAAAAACTTACTTTTATTGACACCTCTTGACGATTACAATGGAATTGAAAGATTAATCTAGAATTAAAAAGAGGCATGTCCCAAAACAGCTGTAGGCTTTCCTATTTATAGATAGGAGAAACCCTAGGGTTTACATCTGATCCACATCTGAAATTACAAGACTATCCTAGGAAAATCGGGTCAAAGCACCGACACCACCGACACTTTGCACCGACATGTGCTCTGCACGGCCGCGGATCCACGGCCATAAGCCTTGTTTGGCCGCAGTTCCACGGCCGTTTGATGGGCTATTGGTCTTAGTTCTTCTGTGATGCTTCAAGTTGCTTTTTCCATCTGTTTTAATCACATGGTTCCTCAGAATCTTTTCTACTTTCTTCCAGATTTTTAACAGTGCAGAATTTATGGACTTTTACCGTTAGCTTCACGTTGAAGTCTTGAATCTTGTGCTGCCCTTGTACTTTGTATATTGAACCGTTTGCTGATCTTCGTTTGTTCCTCAAACTGGTAGGTGGCATCTTGCAGATTCATCTATTTGTTGGTCGTAGTCTCACTTTTGTAGCGTCTTTTCACCATTTTTACTGTATTGTTCCGAGAACCTGTAACCTGCAACTATTTAGCAGACATGGATCACAAGCACCTATTTATTTGCAATATGATTAAGAATGGGGAATATAATAATGCAAAATTCTGATATGAACAAATACCCCCAAACTTATCTTTTGCTCATCCCGAGCAAAACCAATTTATTCTCGAAAAAACCTAACCTCACTTTCGCAGGGAATCGCGATTGCACTGAGCTCGTGCAACAAGCCGTTATACCTCTAAGTGTCCCTAGTAGGAGGAGTGTTGTCTCCTGAGGGTTTTCAGTGGATACTACCCACAAAATCCGATCAATTTGGCCTATTTGACTTTCATTCTTCAATTCGGTGTTCTAGCAAGAAGTTCTATTATCTTCAACATAGAAATTATCAACCCGTATTTTTCACACTCATTTGTCATTTAACTTAAGATAGTATATGTTCTATAAATTTATTTAGCTTTTAGCATCTTTTGAATTTTCCTTCTAAGGTTCCATCTCAACTTAGGAATTTTTATCATCTCCACTGAAGATATAAGTCCTATTTTTCATTCCAATCTCTCATCCAAACCCCAATCATATACCCCTACGTGTATGTATGTATCACCCCTACACTTGGAAATTCAATTCAAGCTATCATACTCTTATCCATCGTCCAAAGTACTTTTAGTTGGTGAATTTTAGATGAAATTGCTCACACATCCTTCATGCGACCGTTAATATTTCTTGAGGTACTAACGACCGATTACAAAATGAGTTTGCGTATTAAGACGTAATTCCTCGTCTTGTAATACCTAAGGCTTTAGCAGTGACTCCCAAACGAGTTGGTCTAAGGCACTAAGTGATAAAGCACCCTCGCTATATATTTTTTATTTTACGCAGCCTTAAGTAATTACAAAACCAGTGTTCATTTTTTTTTATCTTTTTATTCACACTTATACTTTTATTTAATTTTTTCTCATACTAAGGATTTTAGACAGGAGCAATTCAAGGTATCCTCTACTATCCCAAGTTTCAAGGTGCATGTATGTGCGAGTTGTAGGGTATATATTTTCAGAATTTAGCCTCAAGGTTCAGAATTATTTTTCAGACTTACACTTCAATAAAAATTTCAATACTCTTCCCTTATTTTGACTTAGCCCAAGAAATGAACTCAAAATTTTGCCTATTTCTAAGTAAACTACAAGGGCATATATTTCCTACCGTTAAATTTTAAGAAAAGTTATTTTTAGGGTTTTTTAATTTACTAAGTTTTGGGATCTAGTTTTTCCTAGCTAGTTAACCGTCTTGTCAAACTTAAGTCAATTATGGCCAAGTTGAAAAAAAATTTATCTTTTTAGTTTTTCAATTTTTATTTGATTTTTTCTTTTATATTATTTTTTTATTTTCATTTTTTAATTTTTATAATATTTTTTTTAGATGCAATGCAAAATTAAACATGCAAAGAAAGAAAGAAAAAGTATGTACAAAAATTAAAATATGCAATGCAATGATAAATATTTACAAACCACCTCCTCTCCCAAACTTACCAAAAGCAGTGCCCTCACTGCTCAGGCCCTCGGCGTCCCCTTGAACGGGAACGGGAACGCTCCTCTCGCGCTAGCAGCGTAGATACGCCATGTTCAATCTCAGTCACCCGGTGATCCAAGTTGGTCACCAACCCCACAAAATTATCAATCCCCCTAATGGCTCTTCTAAGAAGACGTGCATGTTCTATGGGGGTGAGCTCTTCCTCGTTCGCGGTCAAGCTGGAGCTGGGTGTTCTGGCGGGTACATGTTCGGCCGGTTCTCTTTGCGACCATATATCAGTCAAGCGGGTATAGGACATGGATACGCCCTCAATGAGAGGCCTAATGGTTATACCTCCATGCATGTAGAATTCAAATTCCTCCACAGGGAGGAAATAGCGACACAATTGTGTCACTAACATAGGGCGTGGGTAATTTGCGGCCATTTTGCCAGCACCAATTGAATTAAGCAAAACCGTGCACATGTCAAATCTAAGGTTCCTAGTCATTAAGGTGTGCATGATATGAAGAGACGGGGTGAAAAATGTGGTATTATGTGAACTACCAAAAATGTTGTTTTGTGCCCAACGGCACACGGTTAATACATTGGCGAAAAGGGTTCAAGTCTTTATGCCCTTCCTAGGTTCTCTTGAGCAGTCATTACCCATTAAGGGCATGTAGTCTTCAAATTGAAGAGGTTGGTCATGAACAGGTAATCTAGGAATTAAAGTGATTTCATGGATAAAGTCCCTATCAATGATTATTTCCCTATCGCCCCAAAGTAATTTAATAAAACCGTATTGTCCAAGGCAGCCTTCCTCCATGCACTCGTAAAAACGACTGACTAGATCTGAAAGGGCATAGGCATTTGGATGATTGTAAATTAAAAAATTCCACCCTCGCCGTGTGATTTCATCAGCAAAATAACTTCCGTAAATTGTGTGTGAAAAGATTTGTGAAAAATCTCGTTCTAACTGCATTGTTGGTGCCATTCAGAAAGTTCACAGATCTAAAAAAAATTTAACAGAGAGGGATCGATGATGCAAACCTCCTCTTAAAAAATTCAGAGGGTGAAGAGGTAAGAGCGCGGCGGATCAGCGGCGGAAAGGGGGCTTCGGCGGCGGTTGCGCGGCGGCTATGGCAGATCTCCTTCTTCTGGCTGCTACGGCAGCTAGGGTTTGCAGAGAGGAGTATTTTAGGGTTAAAAACAGAGAGGGGTCGGGTTCTATTTATAGGGGGAGTGTGTTGGTTATTTACAAAAATCCCCTCTTAAAAAGAGGAAATTATTTGTAAATACAAATTTTTATTTTTTTATTATTTTTTTATTTTTTTACTGAAAATTTACAAAAATACCCAAAAAAAATATTTTTATTTTGTTTTTATATAATTACAAATGATACTTACCCCCAAACTTGTTTGAAACAATGTTTTGGCTAGATAATCGAAATTTAGGGGTAGATGGAGGAAGATCAGTCAATGTAGATCGGGTCCTGTAAAAACAGGAGCTCCTCCGAAGGGTCCGCAGTGAGGAACAGTTTAAGTCTATGTCCGTTCACTTTAAATAGTGAACTGTCCTCTGGATTTTCTAGATCAACCGCACCGTGCGGATATACGGTGCGTACCAAAAATGGCCCTTTCCATCGAGATTTGAGCTTGCCGGGATGGAAATGTAACCGAGTGTCGTAAAATAAAACCTGTTGACCAGGTTTGAAAGTTTTGCGCATAAGGTGTTTATCGTGGAACACCTTCGTTCGGTTTTTAATAACTACTACGTTCTTATAGGCTTCATCCCGCAGCTCGTTTAATTCATTCAACTGCAGCTTTCTATTGCTGCCCGCATCTCCCAAAGATAGATCCAACTCTTTTATTGCCCAAAATGCGTTATGCTCAATTTCAACTGGAAGGTGGCAAGCATTTCCATAAACAAGCCTATATGGAGACATGCCAAGATCGGTCTTATAGGCAGTACGGAATGCCCAAAGGGAATCAATAAGTTTTGATGACCAATCTTTACGGTTTTTGGAAACCGTTTTCTCCAATATCTATTTAATCTGCCGATTCGAAATCTCGGCTTGCCCACAAGTTTGGGGATGATAGGGCGTTGACAGCTTATGAGTAATGGAGTATTTCCGCATTAAGGACTCGAAAGTCCTATTACAAAAGTGAGATCCATTATCGCTGATAATCGCGCGAGGATGCCCAAACCGAGAAAAAATATTTTCTTTGAGAAATCTACGACAACCTTTTGTCATTAGTTCGGCTGGGCACAGTCTCGACCCATTTAGAAACATAGTCAACAGCAAGTAGAATATACATGTTCCCAAAGGAATTGGGAAATGGTCCCATAAAGTCTATCCCCCAAACATCAAAAATTTCAACAACCAAAATTGGTTGGAGCGGCATTTCATTTCTCCGAGATATCCGGCCCAAGTGTTGGCACCGGGAGCATGTCTTGCAGTACTTATATGCATCTTTAAAAAGTTGTGGCCAGTAGAAACCACACTGCAAGATTTTTTCTGCTGTCTTTTTGGGGCCAAAATGCCCTCCAAACGCTTGATCGTGGCAGAATGACAGCACGCTCTTAAACTCGTTGTCGGGGATACACCGATGAATAATTTGGTCGGGACAGTATTTGAATAGATATGGTTCATCCCAGTAAAAATGTTTTACCTGAGATAGAAATATGAGTCTGTCCTGATTCGACCATTCGTTTGGTATCAGTCCGGTGGCCAAATAATTTACAATATCTGCGAACCAAGGTTCGCATGAAACAGTTAAGAGCCGCTCATCTGGAAAAACGTCTTTAATAGGAATTTGAATTGTAGGCGAAGAAGGGAGGCGTGAAAGATGGTCGGCGACTACGTTTTCGTATCCTCTCTTGTCTCTGATGACAAGGTCAAACTCTTGTAGTAAGAGGATCCAACGTATCAGCCGAGATTTAGCATCCTTCTTCGCAAAAAGATGGCGAAGAGCTGAGTGGTCGGTGTAAACGATGACTGGAGAGCCGATTATGTTAGTTATATGTATGCCGTAGAGGCCATTACTGTACATACGATGTATATTGTAATGGATGCTTGGACATATATAGGGAGGACTTTCTTGCTCGACATGATAGTATGCTATCTGGCTGTACTTTATCTTAACATGTACTCTGATTGTCTCTATGTTATATGTTGATAAAGCCCTTAGGATATGTACTCGACTACTGGGACTATGATGAGATCATACTAGTGGGGCCACGGTAGTCTACAAGTACATCCTATAACTGTTCCTAGTCGAGGGTGTATCGAGACAGGGCATCGATGCACCAGAGTAGACTAGCGTATACGCATCTTGACCCATATGATGGGCGATGGATGATCCCATATCCATCGGTGTTTGACATCAAGGATGGTGTACGGGTGCTCAGTGGAGACTGGGTACACTGGACGGACTCGCCGAGAACTCCCAGATGGTATTATACCTCACGTCAGATGGCAGTTCTCCGGTGACACTGGTACAGAGTAGTCTGTTGACCCGAGATCGTCATAGAGTCTTGTGTGATTCCCACTGTGCTTTGATTTCCATCATACCACGTCCAAGAGGGCGTGCAAAAAGGTGGCTTTTGGATACAGTCCCGAATCACATGGAGGCAATGAGCGATAGGAGGGGATTCGTCTCTCCCGGTATAGGGAGTCGATGTTGTGCTGTGTCCGATTGGCTATAACCGGAAATCCCTGGCCAAGGTTGCTGAGATTTACTGGTAAGTGTTATCAGTAGTTTCTCGAACTGTTATAGACCTCATATCGACACGACTTATCAAGCTACTGGGGTCTGACGTTTACCACCCCTAGGCGAGATATGCGACATATCAGACGACGAGACCGGACTGTACGGGAGTGTTACTGATTGGATTCACAGGAGAATGTACAGGCTTGCTTGTTGATCTTCTGAGCGCTCAATACCTGGGTAGCTGTTACGTTTAGCTGACCGCTTACAGCTTGTGGGTGTTTGATATGATCATCACCTACTGCCGGCGTATTGACGATTCTTTAGAGTCCTACACAGAGGTTTCTTGACTCAGGCAAAACGGAGTAGGAGCACATATGTGATATGTGTGGAACCGACGATAATGCGGTATGTGATACCGTATTGGATTCTCGCGATATGTGATATCGGCCGGGTATATGTGATATAGCCGGGTTATCGTATTAGCCAGTTATATGCGATATAGCCGGATTGTCGGATCAAGTGTTGATACGATAATTTAATGTTTAATAATATATATGATATATTAAATTACATTAACTAATATTAGCTCACTAAAAGATTCTTTTTCTCACTCGGGTAATACATTGATATATATGCGATATATGTTAATTGTATTATTTTATTTTGTTACAATAAATATTATATATGTGATATATAATATTGTAACATGATATGATTACTAATGCAACATGTTTAGTAGAGATTAAACAAGATTAGGGTTTGATTAGGGTTAAGGTTTTCTAGAAGTTTCTAGAAGCTTTCATTTTTTGTTTTGGAAAAGATATTTTGCAAGATATTTCCTTAACCCAACCAAACCTTTAACCTTAGTCAAATCTCTACAAGGGTTAGTTTGACCATGGTTGCATTATTCATCCTTATCATAACTATCATTATTCATCACAAAAGGATTAAGGCTTCATCTTCTTCCTTCTTCTTCCTTTGAGCAAAAGCTTTCTAGCTTTTGCTTTGTGATGAAAGTGAGTGAGAATATGAAAACAAATGAGAGCAAAAATCCTACTTCATCATTCTCATCTATCCTTGCCCTTTAGATGAGAGTGTTCACTTCATTTAGTGAGTGTTAGCTTGTGTTAATGAAACTTCAAGCTCGATCATCTTTGTTATCGAAGATCGGAAGTAAGACTGCATCTTTCTCTTCGTGAAGCCTCTCGAGAGTCCGGAACAGGATGATCGTAGCGAAAGGACCTCAACACGGAGCTTAAGAAGTGAAGGACCGGATCTACAAAGGTTGTAATCCCTCTCACTTTGTGTTAAACAGTTTAACATGCTTGTTTTCGCCTAAACTCTAGTTTAAAGATCCGGCTTTGGGTTGTTCGGCACGGCTAAATTTTAAATCGGGCATGGTTGATGCCTCATAGACCCTTGTGCGCGTGCCCAGCATCCCTACAGTGGTATCAGTGCTAAGCTAGAGCTTTAGGCGAAGTCTAGACGAAGTTTAAAGTCCGATCGAACCCCGAAACCCTAGTTTTGACCCTTCTCTGGAAATTTTTCAAAAGTTGACATTTTTTCATATTAAAAATACTTTTAAAAATCGGCAGGGAATTCTATAGACACGTGTGCAAAACGACACTCTAAATCGCTCAAAGCGCCACGAAACCGCGGCCAAACTAGGGTATTGGCGGCGGTTCCGCGGCCGTTATTGGGGATTGATTGTTAGTTTTTGCTACAGTTGATCCGTAGGTACTTTTGGCTGTTTCTGGGAATTTTTAATTCCACTCAAGTGTTGAGTTTTCTGGGTTGTATTGGGGACTCGTTGATTCGATCGGATAATTTAACTTCGTTTAGTTTTGTCCGGGTAATTTTTAGAAACTGTTAAAAAGTTCGAACGGATATCAATAACTCACTTTTTCCCCTGTCGGAAAATTTTCAAAAGTTGGTTTTTTTTCTCGTGTTTGAAACTTCCGTAAAGTCATGCAAGTAACGTGGTGGACCCTCTAGAAGACAACAAACCTTAACTCGATTATGTGACCGTCTTGAACTGCCTATAAACCTTAGGGTTTGGGGCAGTACGGCGTGCCACATGTGAGGCGTTGGCTTGACCCTTCTACGGCTGGACTATTGGTACTGTGGCATGTGATGGATGTTTTTAAACTGATTTCAAGTGTTGAAATATATTGGGAAAATCTTGGATGTTTGATTATTCGATCAGAAAGTTTAACATTGTCTATTTATCTGGATTGTGATACAATATTTGGAATCCACAAGAAGTTTTGAGATAACTAATTTGCATATTATAAACATAGCAGTTTAGTCTCAGATGATCGGTTGCCACGGGATTTTGATGTGATCAAAAGTCCGTCGCAATCACGTAGCGTACGCGGATACTCGCCGGGTAAACTTAATAGACAGCCATGCCCCATAGCCCCGACTAAGTAACTGTAGGAGAACCCCGTCGCCAAAAGCATCCGTTCGGGTGCTCACGGCAGTGGTGTTCCGCCTTAGTGCACTTCGTCGACGGCATCGGGGGTGCGGCCGTCTACTAAAGTTTGCGACGAGCATTCGATCAGGACGTCGGGAATCTTGTTGAATTGCCCGACTTGATATTGAAAAGAGTTTTCGATAATGAGACTAAAATGCGGGGTTTATAATTGTTAGGCATGCGATGTCTAAGGAATTCATTTGGTTAGGCATGCGATGTCTAAGGAGGTTGCGGATTCCAACTGTTGTAGTTTTACACTTTCTTTTCTATGACCGTAAGCTTAGTATATGGTGTATCGCCGGCTTCATTGCCATATATCAACGACAATCGGGATACGCATACTTGCTTACGTTGATGATATGAGATATTATGTGTTGCTGTGATATGTTATATTGGATCGTCGCGTTCTGAATAGCCGGGGGTTTTATGTGAGATGAGAGTTTTTCTTTTTCATTCATGTAAAATTCATTTGTATGTAATATTCTTTTATTGGGGCACTTCCGGGCTGAGGATGATGTCACCATTGTATATTATTTACTTTTCCGCATTAGATAGACCCAAGGCGAGGAGCACAAGTAATCGGGTTCTGGGGTCCGGTGGGAAACCATCTCGAGGAGTCGAGACCGGGTCTCCTAACCCTAGAATTGGCAGTGTTTCTTGCCGCTCTCGTAGGGGTCTAAGGATGTGGGTTTGTCTATTCATCGCGACCGTGGAATCCGTGTTTTATACAGGCTCGTACTAAAACACGGACGTCCTAGTATATCCAATATTTCATATATGTTTCTTCTGCTGCAATGTTCTGTGATGAGATCATATTACTGCCTGAGACGAATGTTTATATTATATATATGAGTTATATGTTATATTGCAGATTTCGTTTCAAATGTGATGCTTGTGAAGCATAATAAAAAGGGACTTCATTAATGAGATTAATGAAATAAAAGAAACCTAAGATGTTGTAGAAACTTGTTTAAAAACTGGTAGCTCTAGTTCTTGCTTTGCATAGTGGTGTTCCTTGTAGAACATCTAGCACCTTATTCGATAAGGAAAGAGCCGAGATCCCTTCACCGGGAGTGACCTCTTTAGTGAAACTGGCAGATGCTACAAACTCGGTTTGTCTTTTGATTGCTTCTATAGTTTTTGCTTTGCATAGTGATATTTGTGAAATATCCTGCACCTTATTCGATAAGGAAAGAGCCGACGATCCCTTCACCGGGAGTGACCTCTTTAGCAAAACTAGAAAAGCCTCAAAAACACTCCATTTAAAATCACTCGATTCTACAACGATATCAAGTTCATTACGCAAAGGGTTTTCTTAAAAACCTGTCGTAGCCCTCCGTCATTTCAGATAAGTACTTCATAGTATTCGTGCTGCGTTTGTTGGCTTTCGTCTAGTGTGCGGTAGCTATTTATGCTTATCTGTATAAGCATATGATGCGATTGAGTTAGGGTAGTCGTGCGACTTTGTTGGCATTCGTCAAGGGCCGTGCGGGTGGGTTTAATTCAATCGGGAAATGACGGGTTGAACTTGACTAGTAGCCTATGGTTTGTTGGCATTCGTCAAGGTCATAGGATGCTAGGGGTAAAATATTATTGGGAATTTCAAGTGTGGAAATTTGCAATGAGATTGCATACCTTCTATGAGATAGTTGGATCCCGATACCCGCTGCGAGTAAGAGTTACTCCTGAGAGAGTTTTACACATTACAATTAGCCGATCAAGTAGGTGTCTAGAAAGGTGTTAATGGGGTTATGCCCATGGGAAAACGAAGTATACTTTAATTAGGTTCGTACGAAAGCACGGGGGACCTCCCTCAAAGTACCGACACTGGCCTGGCTGAAAGATTGGCAAACTTGTAGCGTGTAATTAATCCCGGCTAGTCTTTCCTTTTAGGGTTTGAAGGAAGATTTGATTAAAACAGTGGGAGACATCCTGATTAGATATATTAGATAACCAATCTAATCTTGCAAGAGCATACGCTGAATGTTTTCTTCTCTCTCTCTCCAGGTAGCGACCATATCACGCCTTAATTAAGATAATAATACGGATGAATTGACCGAACCCGCATGTTATACTGAGCTGGGGAACGTTGGTCCCGCTCCAACTTACAATTGTTATAAGACAGAGCAGGAAATTGGGGAATACCAGATTTCCCGTGCCGCCCAAACGAAGAAAGTGCATGCTGATGCATCATCTTCGGGTGTGTTCATTACAGAGAACTGTTTCTCAGTATCCTTTACGTCCTGGGTATGAGATACCGGATCAGGATCCCGCATATGTAATCTGTTACATGGGCTACAGATAGGTAAAGAACTGAGAAAGGGTGATAAGTTTCATGAGATAGAAAACGGTGCAAGTGTTGCAGCCAAGTCTGTTGGTCACTATCACCCTGTATTACCTGAATACATTGATTCTGAACGAATGTTATTAGATACCGAACCTGATATACAACATCATATCAATCTCTTTATTAGTAAAGAAAGGATATAATTTTGAATTGTTGGATAATGTTTTGAACATTTCCTATATCAAGAGTTGATCGGTTCAGGCACGTTATCTAAAAGCATAAACGTTCTAAATCAAACCACAGTTCTTAACGTACAGAACACACACAAGAGGAAGAGTTTAGAAATGAATGAATCCTTCTTGAGGCATTGTAGACTAGGTCATATCAATGCGACCCGACTGGCTGAAGTTACATTTAGATGCATATTTAAATTTGTTTGAATTTACATCTTGTGAAACTCGCCGGTCATGTCACAAAGATAAGATGACCACAGCTCTGTTTATTGGAAACAGAGAAAGAGTTAGTGAACTCTTGGGATTGATACATGCTGATGTATGAAAGTCCCCTGTCTACACATGCCAAGACCGATTCTTTGTACTTCATTATATTCACTGATGATCTCTCTAGATTCAGACATATGTTCCAGTTGAAACACAAGTCCGAAGCTTTTGAGATACTCACAGAATATAAGTTAGAAGTAGAGAACCAAAAACGGGTATAAGTATTATGTCCTTTGATGAGATCAAGGAGGAGAATACTTAAGCACGGAGATTCCTGGACTATTCTAAAGAAGAATGAGATTCTCTCTCAGCATTACTCCTTCATATACACCATAGCACGATGGTATATCGGGGCGGAGCAATAGAACCCTATGTGATATGGTGTGCTCTATGATGAGTACTACTGAGTTTCCAATTTCCTTTTGGGAGTTATGCACTTGAGAAGCTGCATACCTATTGAATAGGGTTCAAATCAAATCGGATGCCTACCACTTCATATGTGATATGGAAAGGGAAGAGCCCATATCTTAAGTTTGTTAAGATTTGGAGTTGTCCGGCCTATGTCTAAAAGCATATTCCGGACAAACTCGAGGCAAAGTCAGATCTGTGGAAATTTGTTGGATATCCCAAGCATTCGCAAGGGAATATCTTCTACCAAACCGAGAAACAAAAGTGTTTTATTTCTCAGCATGCCACCTTGGTGAAAAGGAATTTCTTGTGAAGAAATTATTGGTCATGAGGTAGAACTGGAAGGAGTTCCAGCTATACAAACTGCAGCTGATGATTTGGTAGAACCAAAGGATTCAATAGTAACCAATGAACATCAGCCTCTCCGCCGATCTAGTAGGGTTCCTCACCCACCTGAGAGATACTTCGGTTTCTCTATGACAGTGGGAGCGAGGATTGCATCATGAGATGATGACCCAACTAGTTTCGGGCTGGCCATCAGGAGTGGGAATTGATTAGTCGAAAATATTGCATATTTTAGCCGGCAATTTCCTCATCATTTGCATTCATATAGAAGTGTTCGGTATTCATATTTTACATATTAGCAAAACTGTCGCAAAATATCATATTGCATGTATTAGACTCTAAAACCGACACTATAAAGGAAATTGACCACATTTCATAGCATCGCATCATCCCTACATTTGCGCAACACTTGTTTTGAGATCTGTGCAGGAAAATCCAGCAGAAAGGCCAAAAATTTACAGGGTACAGCTAAAACGTTACGCCAACTCAATGATTTCAGTTCTGGTATTAATCCAAAGGGACAAATACAAATCAAAACATCAGATAAAGCTCAAAGTATCAACCCAAGACCACTGCAAAAAGACCAAGCCCCAAGGAGCATACATGGCCGCGGAACCGCGGCCTAAGCCTGCTTGAGCCGCAGTTCCGCGGCTACTTGATGACGTCACCACTTCATATTTGCATCAAAACTCTTCTCTCAGGGCCCACACTTCAGAAAGACACCTCAAATTCCAGAAGACTCCAGAGACTTCTGCCAGATCAGCAAGCTTTGGGATCAACACTAAACTAGCCTATCATTCTAGAAACTTCTCCCTAAACCCTAGCTTAAACCCTAAGCTAAGCCTAACAAACTCTTTCTAGAAACTCCTCAACAAACATTTGGAGGGAATTGTAATTTCAAACCTAGACCTAGGGTTTGGGAGATCTATAAATAAGACCCTAGGCTCACTTGTAAAAAAAAAGATCCCAATTTTTAGAGAATATTATTCATTCATTAAAATTGATTGATCCATTCACTCTCTTTCTTCATCTTCTTCTTCCACAAGTCTAGTGAGAGGGCTTGTATGAAACCCTAACCCTAATTCCAATCAAAAGCCAAGATCCCGAGTACCCATCAAGCAAGAAGCCTTACAACCTTTTATGAGCGAAGCCGATCTTCAACAGAGCAAGTGGTCAAAGCCGATCCGCGACTCACGGAGCCGAGCAACGCCAAATCGACAATTTAGTTCTTCCTCTTGTAGTTCTTGAGCGACTGTAATCAAATTGTTGATATAAATAAAAGGTGATAT
This sequence comes from Agapanthus africanus, assembly GCA_030015575.1. Taxonomy (NCBI): domain Eukaryota; kingdom Viridiplantae; phylum Streptophyta; class Magnoliopsida; order Asparagales; family Amaryllidaceae; genus Agapanthus; species Agapanthus africanus. Next base: position 363,884,012 of record JASDDO010000029.1, read on the forward strand.
TCTTTTATCTTGTTTTCTTTAAATTCTTGCATCATGATATCTTTTCAATTCTTGAATACTTTCTGTATGATGATGTTTGAGTAATACTCCGCTCGTCGAGGAGTCGAGACGATCAATAGAATGATGATGTAATATATCTTAAATCGATTCTTGAATCCTACGAGTTTTGTAAACCCTAGCAAGTTCAAGAACCGACAACCCAATTCGTTGCGATGCTTTCTTGATTGATACCGCTCGAGATTGGGGAGTTACGATCGTTTCTTGAAATTGCTAGAGGCTAGAATGCGAATGATATCGACGAAAGAACAAGGGTTAAACGATGAAACCTTAGTTTCATCTCGAAAGCCCTAACTCTCATCGATCATCATCAATCTAGTATCAATCCTTCGAAGGATAAGAACACGAAAGCTTGAAATTACATCACGTCTATAGATCCGATCGATTCCTACGAGCCTCATTTAGATTCTTGACATTTTGGTTGGAAATATTATCAAAACACCGATTCTTGATTTGTTTATCAGTTTCTTGATTCTTGATTAAACATCGTGACACCTGAATCAATCGATAAATTCTTGAATCATGTTTTCTTTTCTTTTCGATTAACTTTTCGATTCAAACAAATTAAACAAAGAAACGAATCGCACAATCCATGTGGACGATCCGCACTCGCTTACGATCTACAACTGACACCGTAATTGATTGTGGTCAAATATAATTTTTGATTGTGAGTTCTTTATACAATTTTCTAAATACCGACACAAAGAAACTTATTCACTTGATTTGATACACACAATCGGAAAATTACGACAATCAAAATGGCGCCGTTGCCGGGGATCGCGCGCTAATTCGTTTCATTTTATAGTTTGAATTGAAAGATTTATTCCATTGTTATTTTTGAGATCAAAAATTCGTGCAAACCCTAAACGATTTGTTGTGGTTCATTGCAAGGAAATCTGGAGCTGTTTGGAAATTGAAGAAAATTTTTGGAAAATACCAGAGACTTGAGGGAGTCTACAGAAGCTCTCTGGAAAATTTTGGTGGAGTGATCTCATCAAGAGACCGCGGAAGCGCGGCATTAGAGGGAATTTGCGGCGGAACCGCGGCAATCCTGGGGGATCTCTGCAAAAATTTTGCTTCAGGTATTTTCTTACCTTCTCCTCTCTCCTCTTTTTAGCTCCAACTAACAATTTTCTGCAGGTTTCTTTGCAAATAATCGCAGCGCCGCCAAAGAAAAATTAAATTTGTGCGTGATTTTGATTTCTTGGTTGTTTGCATTCTAAATACGGAAATTAAGGGGCACGGCCAAATCCAAATTAGGTGGGGAGTTCATTACCCTTCCTAAGCCCCAAAAATCACAAACTTGCATACGCATTTGTCCCTCATTAACTAAAAAATATCTAGAGATGACTCTAAGGACCGTCGCGCTCACTTAGGACAGAAGAAGGCCGTGGGTAATTCATTGCTTATCCGCGTTTCTCTTGTGGTGCCTAGGAAAGTGTGTCGAAGGCTAGTGGTTACTTAATTAGGCCCACTACTTACGTAGTGGAGAACCTCCCACTTACCTGGCACTTACCTGGCCGCAGGAGGGACAAAGAGGCAGTAGAGGATTCTATCCTACGTCTTGTCTTCTGGCAGTTAGGAGCGGTCTAGAGATCTGACCTAGGCGACCCCTAGAATTAGGATTTTGTGTGTTGCATCATTTTTTTTCAAAATCCGTCCCTTTTTCAAAAAGCAAGCACCGCATTCAGCATTTACCCCTGATTATAAGCCACGCTGCCACTTGTACTAACCCTTTTTAGTGCAAGATAGGCTGGACACGGGATTCTGGTGCCCGTTTAGTCCGCGTACCTCCTATCGACTCCGAAGTCGATATTTCTCCATTTACCTTTTCTTTACCTACTACCACACCCACTCCGATGGATCCAAATCCATCAAACTTCTTTAACCCTAATCTGCCGCCGTCCGTTGGTGCGCAGAATCCACCCCGCATCTCTCTCCAAGAGAGGTGCTACCCTATTCGAGGTCCTCTTTCGACCTGCTTATCCACACCACCAGCCAACGGGGATAACTTTGAGATTAAGCCCCGGTACATCAATCTTTTACCCAAATTCCACGGACTCGAGACTTAGGACACTTACGTTTTCATTACCAAATTTGAAAACGTATCCGCAATGATGGGTACGTCACAACTTTCAGTGGATGCTATGCGTCTACGACTTCTTCCATTTACATTGTGCGATATAGCCGAGAAGTGGCTATATAACACTACCGCACACTCTATTACGAATTGGGAAGAATTCGTCGCTGCATTCCTTAAGAAATTTTACCCAATACAAAAGACAGCTCGAATCCGTAGCGAACTGAATCAATTTGCCCAGCTCCCTACTGAACCATTTTCTAAATGCTTTGAACGTTTCAAGGATCTATTGGTTCAGTGTCCTCATCACGGCATCCCGAGATGGGAGCTTTGCCGAATCATTTATGAGGGCATTAATCCAAACACTAAACAGAGCCTTGAAAACATGTGTCAAGGTACTTTTATGACCAAAGATGATGGGGAAGCTTGGAAGTATTTAGAAGAGTTCGCTGAAAAATCACTACAGTGGGAGAGTGGAACCCAACCATTGAATAGGGGTGGCGTACACCAAATAGATGTGTCCATAGGTGTTCAAGCTGAAATGGCAGCAATGCAAAAGAAGCTCGACGCTATGGAACACAAATTTGCAGCAGCCTCCCTAAACCCAGTGTCACTCCCCAAAACTGTTTGTGGGTGCTGTTCTGATCCGTCTCATTTAACGGAAGAATGTCCATTAAACTCTGCGTTTCAAGGTCATGAGCATTCTAATGCCGCATTTCAAAGACCTAGAAATGATCCATATTCTTCCACGTACAATCAGGGTTGGAGGAATCACCCGAATTTTGCTTGGAACCAAAACCAATCTCAAAACACGGTTCCAAACACGAATAATTTTCAAAGGGCTCTTCCTCCACCACAACAGCAACCCCTTCAACTCACTCAGCACCCCTATCAGTCACAAAACTTCTAAAATCAGGTCAACACTCCTGCACAGTCTAATCCTATGACCTGTTCTGACGAATTCTCTCAATTCACTCAAACCATGAAATCACTTTTGTCAAATTTCATAGAGGTTTCGGCTGAGGTTAGATCTTCCGTCAGTGAGATAAAGAAAAACTCAGCGTCACAAGCTGAGAGTATCAGAACGATGGAAGCTGAAATCGCACGACTAAAAGCCAAAATGAGTGCGAGAGAAAAAGGGAAACTTCCCTCTCAACCCCTACAGAATCCTGGGCATTACAATGTAAATGCCATCACAACGTTGAGATCGGGAAGAGTGCTGAACAACCATGTCGGGGAAGGTATTGATGATACTGAAAATCATATCAACACCCCGGCTGAGACCTTTCCACACACACACACTTCTCCTTCTGATCCTTCTTCTTCTACCATACCATCTTCTCGCAAGCCTATTCTCCATTTCCCATTAAGCTCGACACCTTCTCCCAACCCTTCTAGTTCTCCACAGACAGTCCCCACACCTCTTTTGGGACCTCGTCTACCCCCTCTTCCTTCTCCTGTGATGGACCCTGCGCTTATTGCGAAAGCTCCTTACCCGAACCGGTTAAGGGGTAATAGAACGAGTCCTCATATGGAGAAAATTTTGGAAATGTTCAAACAGGTTAACATCAATATCCCTCTCCTAGATGCGATTCAACAAGTCCCCGCTTATGCGAAAATTCTTAAGGACTTGTGCACTAGGAAGAGGAAGACTCAAGTGCCGAAGAAGGTCTTCATGTCTAATAATATTAGCACTGCTTTTATACCCCAGCTACCAAAGAAACGTAAGGACCCAGGATGTCCTACAATATCGATTTCTATTGGGGGTAAAAACATAAATCGTGCTCTTTTAGATCTTGGCGCAAGTGTTAACCTGCTCCCTTATTCTGTCTATGAGCAATTAGGGATTGGAGAGCTGAAACCTGCTCACTGCACTCTCCAAATGGCAGACCGTTCTATCACCAAACCAAGGGGTGAATTAGAGGATATATTGATAAAGGTCGGGGAATTTGTTTTCCCTGTAGACTTCATTGTACTCGACACACATCCTGTAGCAAACCCCCGGGGCCAAATTCCGGTGATTCTGGGTCGTCCTTTCCTTGCCACTTCCAACGCTGTTATAAACTGTAAAAATGGTTCAATGAACTTATCATTTGGAAATATGACCATTGAACTAAATATCTACAAAGTTGGAAGTCAGCCATCAGAACCCTCTGCTCATATTTTAAATGTGTGCTCTGTCCATGAGATCGCTCCTGATAGTTGTGGAGCTGAGGATCTTTGCTTTCTAGATCTCGACGACATTACCACATCTCTGTTTGATCTTACACATGATCTTAGTGAGGACACTTTCTCTACACTTGAGTCCTGCACTCCTGACTTTTCTCCACCCGAGTCTGTATCTTTCACAGGCTCTGAGCTTCTTTGTAAATCCAAAAATCGCTCAATGATCCCTCCTTCTATCATTTCTCCGCCCGAGTTAAATCTCAAAATTTTACCTTCTCACCTTAAATATGCATATCTAGGTGAGAATGAGTCTTTACCGGTTATCATATCCGCATCTCTTGCATCAGAGCAAGAGAATGCACTTTTATCGGTATTGAGATCTAACAAAGAGGCGTTTGGTTGGAGTATGGCGGACATCAAAGGGATTAGTCCCTTGATAGTTGAACATCATATACATGTGATGGATGATGCCAGACCAACCCGAGAACCACAGAGACGGTTGAATCCCGTCATGAAGGAAGCAGTGATGAAAGAGATCGTTAAATGCCTAAATAATAGTATTATATACCCCATCTCCGATAGCCAGTGGGTGAGTCCTATACATGTCGTTCCTAAGAAATCCGGCGTCACTGTTATAACCAATGAGGCAAATGAGTTGATTCAGACACGCACCCAAACTGGGTGGCGTGTATGTATTGATTATAGAAAACTCAATGCTGCCACGAGGAAAGACCACTTTCCTCTACCATTCATTGATCAGATACTGGAACGCTTAGCGGGACGAGAGTATTATTGTTTTATGGACGGATACTCAGGCTATAATCAGGTCCCCATCGCCAAAAAGGATCAAGATAAAACCACTTTTACTTGTCCTTTTGGTACCTTTGCTTACAGTCGCATGCCCTTTGGGTTATGCAATGCTCCCGCTACCTTTCAGCGGTGTATGATAGGGATATTCTCTGATATGGTAGAGAATTTTCTGGAGATCTTTATGGACGATTTCTCGATTTTTGGAGACTCTTTTTCTGATTGCCTATCGAATCTGGACGCTGTTCTTACTCGTTGCAAAGAGAAGAACTTGACTTTGAACTGGGAAAAATGCCATTTTATGGTCCAAGAAGGAATAGTACTTGGACATGTCATTTCACAGAAAGGCATTGAGGTTGACAGAGCTAAGATAGATGTCATTCAAAACCTCCCTCATCCCAAAAGCGTCAAAGATATTCGATCTTTCCTTGGCCATGCGGGCTTTTATAGGAGATTCATTAAGGACTTTAGCAAAATTGCTAGACCTTTAACTCTTCTCCTGGCCAAGGATACGACCTTCCATTTTGACTCGGACTGCGAGACAGCTTTCGACTCACTTAAACACTCACTCACTTCAGCCCCCGTTTTATCATCACCAAACTGGGACTACCCTTTTGAGCTGATGTGTGACGCATCTGATTTTGCAGTAGGTGCAGTCTTAGGACAGCACATCGATAAGATGCCACACGTGATCTACTACGCGAGTAAGACCCTGAATGATGCGCAATTCAATTATACAACCACAGAAAAAGAACTCTTAGCAGTTGTATTTGCATTAGAAAAATTCAGGCCTTACTTAATTGGCTCTCCTATAGTTGTGTATACTGACCATTCCGCTTTAAAACATCTTCTGGCAAAGAAAGATGCAAAAGGTCGACTAATACGTTGGATCCTACTGTTACAAGAATTTGATCTTGTTATCAAAGATAAGAAAGGATGTGAAAACGTAGTAGCTGACCATCTTTCACGCATCTCTTCTTCTCCTGTGACCCTGCCGATCAATGATTCGTTCCCTGATGAACAACTCTTGAACGTATCCACTGAACCTTGGTTCAGGGATATTGTGAACTATCTTGTCACGGGACTTATACCGTGCGATTGGTCAAAACAAGACAAATATCGTTTTCTTTCCCAAGTAAAACACTTTTACTGGGATGAACCCTATTTGTTTAAATATTGTCCTGATCAGATCATTCGCCGGTGTGTCCCGAATGAAGAGTTCAAGAGTGTTCTTTCATTTTTTCATGATCAGACCTGTGGGGGTCACTTCGGTCCTAAAAAGACAACGGAAAAGGTTTTGCAATGTGGATTTTACTGGCCGACCTTATTCAAGGACGCATTTGAGCATTGCAAAACCTGTACACAATGTCAGTATACGGGTAGAATCTCCCAGAGGAATGAAATGCCTCAACAACCCATCTTGGTTGTTGAAATCTTCGATGTTTGGGGCATTGATTTTATGGGTCCTTTTCCCAACTCCTTTGGGAATTTGTACATACTGCTGGCGATTGATTATGTCTCAAAGTGGGTAGAAGCCATTCCATGTCGCACTAATGACAAGAAAGTTGTCATTAAGTTCTTGAAAGAGAATATCTTCTCGTGATTTGGACACCCACGCGCTATTATTAGCGATAATGGGACACATTTCTGCAACAGGTCTTTCGAAACACTGATGCGAAAATACTCAATCAACCACCGACTTTCTACACCCTATCATCCCCAAACAAGCGGGCAGGCTGAAATCTCAAACAGACAAATCAAACTTATCCTGGAGAAAACAGTTGCTAAGAATAGAAAAGACTGGTCGACCAAACTGACGGATGCTCTTTGGGCATTCAAAACTGCATATAAGACCGACCTAGGAATGTCTCCATATAGGATAGTGTTTGGGAAAGCATGTCATTTACCCGTCGAGATAGAGCATAAAGCATTGTGGGCTATAAAAGAAATAAATTTTGATCTAAACCTTGCTTGCAACTTTCGGAAGCTGCAACTTAATGAGCTAAGCGAACTCCGCGATGAAGCTTATGATAACGCTGTAATCACAAAGAATAGGACTAAGGTTTTTCACGATAAAAACATTTTGAGGAAAACATTTTCACCTGGTCAACAAGTCCTTCTTTATGATTCACGATTACACCTTCACGCGGGTAAGCTCCAATCTCGATGGAAGGGACCTTTTGTTGTGCGGTCTGTATACCCGCACGGGGCAGTAGAGGTAGAAAATGTTAAAAACGGCACCTTTTTCAAAGTAAATGGACATAGACTTAAACCGTATTTTTCCACTGACCCCATGGAGGAGCTCTTGTTCTTACAAGAGCCAGTTTATGTGGATTAAATTTTCCTCCGTCTCACCTTCATATCCTGTATATCACTGCATCATCTTTTGAATGAAGGTGAGTGAAAAGAGTAAGTTTGGGGGAAGTTCTTCACTTATATATTTTGCCCCCACTAATAATCCCCCCCAAGCTTACAGTTTTATAGGTATAGCAGTTGGCAACAGTGAGGACACTGTTGAAAACAAGTTTGGGGGAGGTTTGTGCTTATTTTTGCATCATTTGCATATCATTTGCATAAGCACAAAACATTTCTTTAAAAATCTATAAAAAAATTGAAAAATTTTCAAAACCCATAAAAATTTAAAAAATTTTCAAGTATAAAAATAATTTTAATATTTACACTTTTTTTGTACATAAATAAGATAATGAAAGTTTAGATAGTGAACAATTACATCCATGAGATTGGGAAAATTTAAGAAAACTAAGAAAATTAGAAGTTTTCTTATACGAACTAGTAATAAGTAGTTATGAGCCGTTGTCCCAAGGGTTAGTAAGATGAAGGACGTCACTAATCTGAGGATAAAAATAAGTCTGAAAAATAGTCTCTATTCTGGAAGCCAAACATTTTGAACGTTGCTACCCTGCTATTCACACTTACACACGTCTTGAAGCCTGGGATAGTAGAGGATACCTTGAAATGGTCTTGTCTTAAAGCCGATGTATAAAGGAAATAAAAAGAAAAAAAATGAATAAAGAAAATATAAAATGGTGAGAAAAATGGACACTGGTTTTGTTATCACCAAGGGCAATAAAAAAATATATAGCGAGGGTGCCTCTTCACCTAGTGCCCTAAGGCCAACTGGTCTGGGAGTCACTGCTATGCCTGAGGTGGTGCAAGACGAGGAAAATACACCAAGTAAGTAAGCACAGGAGTAATCGGTCGGTTAGTACCTCAAGAAGTATTAACGGTCGCATGAAAGTGTGTGAGCAATCTCATCTAAATATTCATTAATTAAAAAGTACTGAGGCTGATGGGCAAGAGTATGATAGCTTGAATTGAATTCTCCGGGTGTAGGGATGTCTTTACACACACGCAGGGTGATATGATCGATGTTTTGGAAGAAAGATAGGAATGAAGAATAAGATGATGTTTTATTGAGGGGGGACGTGATTTCTAACATCTTTTCATGACCATTAAGATAGGGCTCATGACAACCGAAAAGCTAGCTTAGTTGAAAACCCTAATTTTCAAAGTCTTTCTTTTACAATTCTTTTCTTTAAATGTAATATTCATGATCTTTCTTTTATTATTGGATTTTGTGGGTGCAATCCGCTGAAACCCTCAGGAGACAACACTCCTCCTACTAGGGACACCTAGAGGTTTAAAGGCTTGTTGCACGTGCTCAGTGCAATCGTGTTTCCTACGAAAGTGTGCTAGTTAGTTTTTCTCTTTCTTTATTTTCTCCTTCTCTTTTTAATAAAACAGTTCGCTCAAGACGATCGAAATTAAGTTTGGGGGAATTTGATTAGTCGAAAATATTGCATATTTTAGCCGGCAATTTCCTCATCATTTGCATTCATATAGAAGTGTTCGGTATTCATATTTTACATATTAGCAAAACTGCCGCAAAATATCAGATTGCATGTATTAGACTCTAAAACCGACACTATAAAGGAAATTGACCACATTTCATGGCATCGCATCATCCCTACATTTGCGCAACACTTGTTTTGAGATCTGTGCAGGAAAATCCAGCAGAAAGGCCAAAAATTTACAGGGTACAGCTAAAACGTTACGCCAACTCAATGATTTCAGTTCTGGTATTAATCCAAAGGGACAAATACAAATCAAAACATCAGATAAAGCTCAAAGTATCAACCCAAGACCACTGCAAAAAGACCAAGCCCCAAGGAGCATACATGGCCGCGGAACCGCGGCCTAAGCCTGCTTGAGCCGCGGTTCCGCGGCTACTTGATGACGTCACCACTTCATATTTGCATCAAAACTCTTCTCTCAGGGCCCACACTTCAGAAAGACACCTCAAATTCCAGAAGACTCCAGAGACTTCTGCCAGATCAGCAAGCTTTGGGATCAACACTAAACTAGCCTATCATTCTAGAAACTTCTCCCTAAACCCTAGCTTAAACCCTAAGCTAAGCCTAACAAACTCTTTCTAGAAACTCCTCAACAAACTTTTGGAGGGAATTGTAATTTCAAACCTAGACCTAGGGTTTGGGAGATCTATAAATAAGACCCTAGGCTCACTTGTAAAAAAAAAAGATCCCAATTTTTAGAGAATATTATTCATTCATTAAAATTGATTGATCCATTCACTCTCTTTCTTCATCTTCTTCTTCCACAAGTCTAGTGAGAGGGCTTGTGTGAAACCCTAACCCTAATTCCAATCAATGTTAGTTGTATGTAAGCCCTAGAGGCCAGTATTGTACAGATGATGTATATTATATTGGATGCTTGGACATATATAGAGATGACTTTCTTGCTCGACATGATAGTATGCTATCTGGTTGCCATTTATCTTAACATGTACACTAGTCTCTTTATACTGTCTTATAGTTACATGTTGGTAAAGCCCTTAGGATTTGTACTTGACTACCTAGACTATGATGCAGATCATACTAGTGGGAACATGGTAGTCTATAAGTACATCCTTCAAGGTCCCTAGTCGTGGGTATCTCGAGACGGGGCATCGATTTACCAGAGTAGACTAGCGTATACGCTTCTCGACCCATGTGATGGGCGATGGATGATCCCATATCCATTGGTGTTTGACATCAGAGATGGTATACGGGTGCTCAGTGGAAACTGGGTACACTGGACGGACTCGCCGAGAACTCCCAGATGGTATTATACCTCACGTCAGATGGCAGTTCTCAGGTGACACTTGTACAGGTTAGTCTGTAGACCCGAGATCGTCATGGAGTCTTGTGTGGTTCCCACTGTGCTTTGATCTCCACCTTACCACGTCCATGAGGGCGTGCAAAACGGTGGTCTTTGGGTACAGTCCCGAGTCACATGGAGGCAATGAGCGATAGGAGGGGTTTCGTCTCTCCCGGTATTGGGAGTTGATGTTGCGCAGTGCTCGATTGGCCGTAACAGGGAAGTCCCTGGCCAGGGCTGATCAGAGATTTGCTGGTAAGTGTTACCAGTAGTTTCTCGACCCGTTACGAGCCTCACATCGGCACGACTTATCGGGTTATTGGGGTCTGACGTATACCACCCCTAGACTTGATATGCGACGTATCAGACGAAGAGACTTGACTGTATGGTAAGTGTTACTGGTCGGATTCGCAGGAGTGTGAGCGGGCTAGCTCGTCGATCTTCTGATCGCTCAATACCCGGGTGGCCGTTACGTTTAGCAGACCGCTTGCGGCTTGTGGGTGCTTGATATGATCATCACCTGCTACCGGCGTATTGACGAGTCTTTAGAGTCCTACACAGAGGTTTCCTGGCTCAAGCGAAACGAAATAGGAGCGCATATGAGATATGTGCAGGACCGAGAATAATGCGTGTATGTGATACCGCATTTCATTCTCGCGATATATGTTTCGATTGGTTATATTCGATATGACCTAGTTATCGAATCATTGATTCGATAAATCGATACATTGAATTCTAGTCGGTCATGTGCGACATGACCGGATCATTGAATCAAATGTTGATTTAATGATTTAATGCATAATTATATATTTGATATATTGCATTGCATTAACTAGTATTGGTTCACTTTAAACGGATTTTTCTCACTTGGATTGCACATTGTATATGTGATATACTTTTGTGCACTTTTTGTATCATGTTTGATGATACTTGATCATATGGTTAAGTGAATAGAATTAAACCATGGTTATGTTGTAATTAGGGTTTTCCATATTTATTTATCCATTTATTTGTTTATTTATGTGGATAAATTCAAAATGAGAATGGTGGCTATATTTGTTTCTTGTATGAAGCTTCTTGAACCCTTGACTTTAGCAACCATTCTTATCCTCTTGCTTAACCCTAACCCACTCATTTGACCATGGTTTATTCTCTACACTTAACCCTAGTTATTGTTATGATAAGTATTGATTTATTATTCATTTTCAACAACACTTATCATAATTCTAGCTCTTCTTCTTCTTCATCTTCAAAAGAAAAGCTCAAGGTCCATCAATGGCATCTTGAGTTAAAGTGAGATAAATCCAAATCTAAAGTGAACCCACCTCCTATTTCTTCACCCTCTACCTCTTGCCAAGTTGTTTTGGGTGTTTACTTCACAAGTTTCACAAGTTTGTGAAGTCGGAGCTTGAGTTTGTGCAACCTCGACGCAGATCGTCTTTGACACAAAGCCGACGAGCTATTCCGCTTGCTTTCCCGATGAAGCCGTTGAACGAGTCGAGGATTCATGATGGACAGCAAGGACATGACGTTGCGGAGCCGTGGAGGTGGAAATCCGGATCTACAAAGGTTGTATATCCGTATCTTAGTAGTTAACTGTTAACTAGTTATCTTTTTCGCCTAAACATCTAGTTAAAGATCCGTAGTCTAGGGTTTCTCGGCACTAAAAATTTTAATATGGCATGTTCGATGCCTTGTGTGAACCCACTAGGGTGCCTAGGAACCTTTCACTGGTATCAGAGCCTAGCTAGAGCCTTAGGCGAAGTCCCGACGACGTTTGAAGTCCGAACGAACACGAAACCCAAATACTTTAGAGCTCTCTGGACATTTTCATAAATCTGGGAATTTTTGATATTTAAAATGTCTAAAAAATTCAGCAAAGAATTCTAAGCATTACTGTGCAAAACGATCCCATCCACTGTTCATTCGGCCGCGGAAGCGCGGCAGAAGCATGCCTTCTGCCGCCCTTCCGCGGTCAAATAGTGACGTCATCCCATTATTTTTGCACAGTAATACCTGATAAATTCTGGTGAGTTTTCTGGATATTTTTAAATTAATTTAAGGGTTGAGTGCTCTGGAGTTATATTGGGAATCGATGAATTCGATCGGAATATCAAACTTTGTCTAAGTGTTTTTCCAGATAATTGTAGAATATGTTAAAGAGTTCGACCGGATATAAATACCCAGGTTTTCCCCTGCCGGAATATCCAAGTGTTGGATTATTGTGTGGTTAAAAGACGTTCCAAGTAGTGCAAGTAACGCGATGGTCCCTCTAGAAGACACAAACCTTAACTCGATTATGTGACCGTCTTGAACTGCCCTTTGAACCTTCGGGTTTGGGGCAGTACGGCGTGCCACATGTGAGGCGTTGGCTTGACCCTTCTACGGCTGGACCGTCGGTACTGAGGTATGAAGTGAATGTCTTTGAGCCTATTTCATGTGTTGATCGGTGTCGGGGAAAACTTGGGTGTTCGAATGTTCGATAGGAAAGTTTGATATATTCTATTTATCCGGAACTGGATACAATAATTGGAATTCACAAAAGGTTATGAGATAACTGGATGAATGTTATAGATCTAGCAGTTTAGTTTCACAAGATATCGAAAAGAGTTTTCGATGATGGGACTAAAATGCGGGGTTTATAACCGTTAGGCATGTGATGTCTAAAAGGTTGCGGATTCCAATTGTTATAGTTTTACACTTTCTTTTCTGTGACCGTAAGTGTAGTATGTTCATATCGCCGGTTTCGTTGCTATACGTCAACGACAATTGGGGTATGCATACTTACTTACGTTGATGACATGTGATGTTATGTGTTGCTGGATATGTTATATTGGATCGTCGTGTTTGAATAGCCGGGGGTTTTTATGTGAGATGAGTGTTTTTCATTTTCATTCATGTAAAAACTTGTATGTAATATTCTTTTATTCGGGGCACTTCCAGGATGCGGGAGTTGTCACCCTTTGTATATTATTTACTTTTCTGCATTAGGATAGACCCAAGGAGGGGAGCACAAGTAACCGGGTTCTGGGGTCCAGTGGGAGACCAACTCGAGGAGTCGAGTCCGGGTCTCCTAACCCTAGAATTGGCAGGGTTTCTTGCCGCTCTCGTAGGGGTCTAGGGGTGTGGGATTGGCTATTCATCACGACCGTGGAATCCGTGTTTTATACTGGCTCGTATTGAAAACACGGACGTCCTAGTATATCCAATATTTCATATGTTTATTCTGCTGCGATATCTGTGTTGTGATTCTGTGATGGATATAGTATATAGTATATATGATATATTATATAGACGTTACTTATGTTTTACACCCGCGCTAGCCCTGCCCTGCTCTGTCGTTAGTTACCTAACCTAACGGTGCACGAGGGGACATCGAGGCGAATGCGGATGGCATAAGTGTACGTCATATCTATCTGTGATGTTTAGCTATTTAAATGATGGGACTTCATTAATATGATTAATGAAAGATGAGAAACCTAAGATGTTGTAGAATCAAATTTTAAAATAAAACAGGTAGCTACAGTTTTTGCTTTGCACAGCGATATATATGATATATCCCGCACCTCATTCGACGAGGAAAGGACCGAGATCCCTTCACCGGGAGTGACTCCTTTAGCAATAACTGGCTGATGCTACACACTCGGTTTGCTTTTGACTGCTTTTGCGATTTTGCTTTGCACAGCGATATATATGATATATCCCGCACCTCATTCGACGAGGAAAGGACCGAGATCCCTTCGCCGGGAGTGACTCCTTTAGCAAAACTAGAAAAGCCTCAAAATCACTCCATTTCAAAACTTCATTTGATTCTACAACGATATCAAGTTCATTACGCTCATGGTTTTTATGAAAAACCTGCGTAGCCCTCCGTCATTTCAGATAAGTATTAGTTAGTATTCGTGCTGCGGTAGTTTGGCCTCCGTCAAGGCGCAGTGTACGGTAGCTAACTAGTGCTTATCTGCTAGCATATGATGCGATTGGATTAGGGTATTCGTACGGCGTTGTTTGGCCTCCGTCAAGGGTCGTGCGGGTAGGTTTAATTCAATCAGGAAATGACGGGTTGAACTTGACTAGCGGACTATGGGTTGTTTGGCCTCCGTCAAGGTCATAGGACGCTAGGGGCAAAATATTATCGGGAATTTCAAGTGTTGAAATTTGCAATGAGATTGCATACCTTCTATGAGATAGTTGGATCCCGATACCCGCTGCGAGTAAGAGTTACTCCTGGGAGAGTTTTACACATTACAATTAGCCGATCAAGTAGGTGACTAGAAAGGTGTTAACGAGGTTACGCCTCTGGGAAAACGAGGTTTACAGTAATTAGGTTCGTGCGAAAGCACGGGGGACCTCCCTCAAAGTACCGACACTGGCCTGGCTGAAAGATTGGCGAACTTGTAGTGTGTAATTAATCCCGGCTAGTCTTTCCTTTTAAGGTTTGAAGGAAGATTTGATAAAAAGCAGTGGGAGCCATCCTGATTAGATAAGAGAATAACCAATCTGATCTTGCACGAGCATACGCTAAAGTGTTTTCTTCTCTCTCTCTCCAGGTAGCGACCATTTCATGCCTTAATAAAGATAATAATATGGATGTATTGACCGAACCCGCATGTTATACTGTGCTGGAGAACGTTGGTTCCGTTCTTTCCTATAAGAGTTATAGGAATGAACAGGATATAGGGGAATACCAGGATTCCCATGCCACCCGAATGAAGAAAGTACATGTTGATGCATTTTCTTCGGGTGTGTTCGTTACTGAGAACTGTTTCTCCATTTGCTCTACGTCCTGGGTATTGGATACCGGGTCAGGATCCCATATATGTAATCAGTTACATGGGCTTAGGAAAGGTAGAGAACTTGGAGAAGGTGATAAAGACATTAGAGTTGGAAATGGTGCAATTGTTGCAGCCAAGACTGTCGGGGAATATCACCTTGTATTACCAACTGGTAATACATTGGTTCTGAACGAATGCTATTACATGCTGAACCTGATATGCAACATTATATCGGTTTCTTTATTAAGTAAAGAGGGATATAATTTTGTATTACAGGACAATGTTATGAACATTTTCCATAACCAAAAGTTGGTTGGATCAGGCACGTTGTGCAATGGCATTTATGTTCTAAACCAATCAACAGTCCTGAGCATAACAAACACACACAAGAGGAAGAGTTCTGAACTCAATGAATCCTTCTTGTGGCATTGTAGACTGGGTCACATCAATGCGACACGACTAGCTAAGTTGCATAAAGATGGATATTTAAATCCATTTGAATTTTCATCTTATGACACTTTCCAGTCATGTCTCAAAGGCAAGATGACCAAGACTCCGTTTACGGGACACGGAGAAAGAGTTACCGAACTCTTAGGACTGATACATAGTGATGTATGCGGTCCCATGTCTACACATGCCAGGGATGGTTCCTCGTACTTCATTACATTCACTGACGATCTCTCTAGATTCGGATATGTGTTCCTGATGAAACACAAATCTGAAGTTTTTGAGAAATTTAGAGAATATAAACAAGAAGTCGAGAACCAAACCGGAAAAAGTATTAAAATCCTTCGATCTGATCGAGGAGGAGAATACTTAAGCAATGAATTCCTGGGCTTCCTAAAAGAGAATGGGATTCTCTCTCAGCTGACTCCTCCTTATACACCACAGCACAACGGTGTATCGGAGCGGAGGAATCGCACCCTATTAGATATGGTGCGCTCTATGATGAGCACAGCTGAGTTACCTATTTCCTTCTGGGGATATGCACTAGAGACTGCTGCATACCTACTGAATAGAGTTCCGACCAAATCAGTGCCTACCACTCCATATGAGATATGGAATGGCAAGAGACCATGTCTAAATTTTATTCAGATATGGGGTTGTCCGGCCTATGTTAAAACACAAAATCCGGACAAGCTCGAGGCAAGGTCTGTTCTATGTAAGTTTGTTGGATATCCCAAACATTCGCGAGGGTATATCTTCTACCACTCCGAGGAACAAAAAGTGTTTGTTTCTCGACATGCCACTTTCTTAGAAAAAAGTTTTCTTATGAAACAGATAAGTGGCATTGAGGTAGAACTGGAAGAGGTTCCAGCAATACAGACTACAACAGAAGATTTGGTTGAACCCGAGGATTCCGTAGTTCCCGATGAACCCCAGCCACTCCGCCGATCTAGTAGGGTTCATCGCCAACCTGAGAGATACTACGGTTTTCTCATTGATGGTGGCAGTGAGGATTGCATCATGGAGGATGATGACCCAACTAGCTTCGAGCAGGCCATCACTAGTGGGGACTCAGTGAAATGGCTGGATGCTATGCGGTCCGAGATGGATTCCATGTACACCAACAAAGTATGGACTTTGGAAGTTGCTCCTGAAGGGGTAAAACCCATTGGGAGCAAGTGGATCTTCAAGAAGAAACTTGGTGTAGATGGGAAAGTGGAGACTTTCAAAGCTAGACTTGTAGCAAAGGGTTTTCGTCAAAGACCAGGTGTGGACTATGACGAAACTTTTTCTCCAGTGGCTATGCTTAAATCCATCCGAATCATGCTTGCCATTGCTGCCTTTCATGACTACGAAATCTGGCAAATGGATGTTAAGACCGCCTTTCTAAATGGTGATTTAGAAGAATGCGTGTACATGACTCAGCCAGAGGGCTTCGTAGACAGTGGGAGCAGCGGGAAGGTGTGCAAGCTGCTTAAATCCATTTATGGATTAAAGCAAGCATCGCGGAGTTGGAACATCTGCTTTGACGTCGTTATCAAAGAGTTTGATTTCGTCAAAAATCCAGATGAACCTTGTATTTACAAGAAGGTGGCAGAGAGTAAGGTTGTCTTCCTCGTATTGTACGTGGACGACATACTCTTGATAGGAAATGACATTCCTATGCTGCAATCGGTCAAGCTCTTCTTATCACAAAGATTCTCAATGAAAGATCTTGGTGATGCCTCCTGCATATTGGGGATCAGGATCTATAGAGATAGATCCAAACGGATTTTGGGATTGTCCCAATCCAGGTACATTGACACCATACTAAAGAGGTTTAGTATGGAAGAGTCCAAGCGTGGGAATATGCCCACGATCTCTGGAGTCACTCTCTCCAAAGAGATGTCTCCCAAGACTGATTTGGAGAGAGCTCGCATGCAAGGGATACCCTATGCTTCGGCAGTAGGCTCTATCATGTATGCGATGCTATGTACCAGACCCGATGTAGCATACTCACTAAGTGTAGTGAGTAGGTATCAAGCTGATCCTGGAGAGAGTCACTGGACAGCTGTGAAGAGCATTCTCAAGTACTTGCGAAGGACTAGAGATATGTTCTTGGTGTATGGTAACGGAGAACTCCAGGTGGAGTCCTTTACCGATTCCAGCTTCCAGAGTGATAAGGACGACTCTAAGTCGCAGTCGGGTTTTGTCTTTACCCTTTACGGAGGGGCGGTTAGCTGGAAGAGTTCCAAGCAGGAAACCGTGGCAGACTCGACGATGGAGGCTGAATACATCGCTGCCAACGATGCTGCTAAAGAAGCTGTTTGGATCAAGAAGTTCATTACAGAACTTGGAGTGGTTCCATCCATTGAGCATCCAATACCTTTGTATTGCGATAACAATGGAGCGGTGGCTTTGGCCAAGGAACCCAGGTCCCATCAGCGGTCCAGGCACATTCTGAGGCGGTATCACCTGATCCGGGAGATAGTTGATCGCCGGGAGATCGAGGTCAGGAGAGTTGACACGAAGAACAACACGGCGGATCCACTCACGAAGGCCATTCCCCAGATACAGTTTGAGAGACTCTTCGGGATGCTCGGTATGAGATACTACAGCAGCTGGCCCTAGTGCAAGTGGGAGATTGTTAGTTGTATGTATGCCCTAGAGGCCAGTATTGTACAGATGATGTATATTATATTGGATGCTTGGACATATATAGAGATGACTTTCTTGCTCGACATGATAGTATGCTATCTGGTTGCCATTTATCTTAACATGTACACTAGTCTCTTTATACTGTCTTATAGTTACATGTTGGTAAAGCCCTTAGGATTTGTACTTGACTACCTAGACTATGATGCAGATCATACTAGTGGGAACATGGTAGTCCATAAGTACATCCTTCAAGGTCCCTAGTCGTGGGTATCTCGAGACGGGGCATCGATTTACCAGAGTAGACTAGCGTATACGCTTCTCGACCCATGTGATGGGCGATGGATGATCCCATATCCATTGGTGTTTGACATCAGAGATGGTATACGGGTGCTCAGTGGAAACTGGGTACACTGGGCGGACTCGCCGAGAACTCCCAGATGGTATTATACCTCACGTCAGATGGCAGTTCTCAGGTGACACTTGTACAGGTTAGTCTGTAGACCCGAGATCGTCATGGAGTCTTGTGTGGTTCCCACTGTGCTTTGATCTCCACCTTACCACGTCCATGAGGGCGTGCAAAACGGTGGTCTTTGGGTACAGTCCCGAGTCACATGGAGGCAATGAGCGATAGGAGGGGTTTCGTCTCTCCCGGTATTGGGAGTTGATGTTGCGCAGTGCTCGATTGGCCGTAACAGGGAAGTCCCTGGCCAGGGCTGATCAGAGATTTGCTGGTAAGTGTTACCAGTAGTTTCTCGACCCGTTACGAGCCTCACATCGGCACGACTTATCGGGTTATTGGGGTCTGACGTATACCACCCCTAGACTTGATATGCGACGTATCAGACGAAGAGACTTGACTGTATGGTAAGTGTTACTGGTCGGATTCGCAGGAGTGTGAGCGGGCTAGCTCGTCGATCTTCTGATCGCTCAATACCCGGGTGGCCGTTACGTTTAGCAGACCGCTTGCGGCTTGTGGGTGCTTGATATGATCATCACCTGCTACCGGCGTATTGACGAGTCTTTAGAGTCCTACACAGAGGTTTCCTGGCTCAAGCGAAACGAAATAGGAGCGCATATGAGATATGTGCAGGACCGAGAATAATGCGTGTATGTGATACCGCATTTCATTCTCGCGATATATGTTTCGATTGGTTATATTCGATATGACCTAGTTATCGAATCATTGATTCGATAAATCGATACATTGAATTCTAGTCGGTCATGTGCGACATGACCGGATCATTGAATCAAATGTTGATTTAATGATTTAATGCATAATTATATATTTGATATATTGCATTGCATTAACTAGTATTGGTTCACTTTAAACGGATTTTTCTCACTTGGATTGCACATTGTATATGTGATATACTTTTGTGCACTTTTTGTAT
Source organism: Agapanthus africanus (assembly GCA_030015575.1). Classification (NCBI taxonomy): domain Eukaryota; kingdom Viridiplantae; phylum Streptophyta; class Magnoliopsida; order Asparagales; family Amaryllidaceae; genus Agapanthus; species Agapanthus africanus. The sequence continues at coordinate 363,903,550 of JASDDO010000029.1, forward strand.
CATGTTTGATGATACTTGATCATATGGTTAAGTGAATAGAATTAAACCATGGTTATGTTGTAATTAGGGTTTTCCATATTTATTTATCCATTTATTTGTTTATTTATGTGGATAAATTCAAAATGAGAATGGTGGCTATATTTGTTTCTTGTATGAAGCTTCTTGAACCCTTGACTTTAGCAACCATTCTTATCCTCTTGCTTAACCCTAACCCACTCATTTGACCATGGTTTATTCTCTACACTTAACCCTAGTTATTGTTATGATAAGTATTGATTTATTATTCATTTTCAACAACACTTATCATAATTCTAGCTCTTCTTCTTCTTCATCTTCAAAAGAAAAGCTCAAGGTCCATCAATGGCATCTTGAGTTAAAGTGAGATAAATCCAAATCTAAAGTGAACCCACCTCCTATTTCTTCACCCTCTACCTCTTGCCAAGTTGTTTTGGGTGTTTACTTCACAAGTTTCACAAGTTTGTGAAGTCGGAGCTTGAGTTTGTGCAACCTCGACGTAGATCGTCTTTGACACAAAGCCGACGAGCTATTCCGCTTGCTTTCCCGATGAAGCCGTTGAACGAGTCGAGGATTCATGATGGACAGCAAGGACATGACGTTGCGGAGCCGTGGAGGTGGAAATCCGGATCTACAAAGGTTGTATATCCGTATCTTAGTAGTTAACTGTTAACTAGTTATCTTTTTCGCCTAAACATCTAGTTAAAGATCCGTAGTCTAGGGTTTCTCGGCACTAAAAATTTTAATATGGCATGTTCGATGCCTTGTGTGAACCCACTAGGGTGCCTAGGAACCTTTCACTCAAAAGCCAAGATCCCGAGTACCCATCAAGCAAGAAGCCTTGCAACCTTTTATGAGCGAAGCCGATCTTCAACAGAGCAAGTGGTCAAAGCCGATCCACGACTCACGGAGCCGAGCAACACCAAATCGACAATTTAGTTCTTCCTATTGTAGTTCTTGAGCGACTGTAATCAAATTGTTGATATAAATAAAAGGTGATATTCTTTTATCTTGTTTTCTTTAAATTCTTGCATCATGATATCTTTTCAATTCTTAAATACTTTCTGTATGATGATGTTTGAGTAATACTCCGCTCGTCGAGGAGTCGAGACGATCAATAGAATGATGATGTAATATATCTTAAATCGATTCTTGAATCCTACGAGTTTTGTAAACCCTAGCAAGTTCAAGAACCGACAACCCAATTCGTTGCGATGCTTTCTTGATTGATATCGCTCGAGATTGGGGAGTTACGATCATTTCTTGAAATTGCTAGAGGCTAGAATGCGAATGATATCGACGAAAGAACAAGGGTTAAACGATGAAACCTTAGTTTCATCTCGAAAGCCCTAACTCTCGTCGATCATCATCAATCTAGTATCAATCCTTCGAAGGACAAGAACACAAAAGCTTGAAATTACATCACGTCTATAGATCCGATCGATTCCTACGAGCCTCATTTAGATTCTTGACATTTTGGTTGGAAATATTATCAAAACACCGATTCTTGATTTGTTTATCAGTTTCTTGATTCTTGATTAAACATCGTGACACCTGAATCAATCGATAAATTCTTGAATCATGTTTTCTATTCTTTTCGATTAACTTTTCGATTCAAACAAATTAAACAAAGAAACGAATCGCACAATCCCTGTGGACGATCCGCACTCGCTTACGATCTACAACTGACACCGTAATTGATTGCGGTCAAATATAATTTTTGATTGTGAGTTCTTTATACAATTTTCTAAATACCGACACAAAGAAACTTATTCACTTGATTTGATACACACAATCGGAAAATTACGACAATCAGGAATCTGTAAGAATGGCTGGATGCTTATCGGTCTGAGATGGAATCCTTATACACCAACAAAGTATGGACTTTGGTTGCTTTATCTGAAGGGTTAAATCCCCATCAGGAGCAAGTATATCTTGAGAAGATTACTTGGTGTACATGGAAAAGTTGAGACTTTCAAAGCTATGCTTAAGTCCATCCAGATCCTACTTGCCACGGCTACTTACCATGACTACGATATCTGGCGGTTGGGTGTCATGACTGCTTTTCTAAATGTTGTTTTAGAAGAGAGCGTCTATAAGTACACAGCCAGAGGGCTTCGTAGACAGTGGGAGCAGTGGAAACGTGTGCAAGATGTTTTATATGATAAAGCAGGCATCGCGGAATTGGAACATCTGTTTTGATGTGGTAGTCAAAGAGTTTGACTTCATCAAAATGATAGATGAATCTTGTATATACAAAAAGGTAGTAGGGAGTATGGTGATGATCCTCGTAGAGTACGTGGATGACATACTCTTGATAGGGAAGGAGTTTCCTATGCTACGCTCGGTCAATCTCCGCTTATCACAAGAGATTCTCCATATAGGATCAAAACGATACCTCCTAAATCCTGGGTTTTGGATCTATGAGATAGATCTAATTGGATGTTAGGATTCTCACTAGTTGTAGTGAGATGGTATCAATCGATCCTGGGGAGAATCACTGGAAAGGTTCCAGGGTGATAAGGACGACTGAATGTCAGTCGCAGGCATTGTCTACACCCTCAGTGGAGGGACGGTATGTTGGAAGAGTTCCAAGCTAGATATCGTGACTTACTAGACGATTAAAGGCAAGATACATCGTTACCAAGGATGCTACCAAAGAGGCAGTCTGGATATATATAAGTTCATGAGATGAACTTCGTTCCTACCATTGTATGACAATGGAGTTGTGGCTTATGCCAAGGAACCCCCGTCCCATCAGAAATCCAGATATAATTCTTAGGAAGTATCACCTGATCATGGAGATGGGAGATCTCCAGGGAGATCGAGGTTAGGAGAGTAGACAGAGAGGACAACAGCGCGGATCCACTCACAAAGGTCTTTTTCCCAGTAGAGACTTTTATGGGATGGTTGAGTATGAGATACTTCAACCGCAGCTAATTGTTGGGTATGTGATACCACAACAGATGGCCCTAGTGCAAGTGGGAGATTGTTAGTTATATGTATGCCCTAGAGGCCATTACTGTACATACGATGTATATTGTAATGGATGCTTGGACATATATAGGGAGGACTTTCTTGCTCGACATGATAGTATGCTATCTGGTTGTACTTTATCTTAACATGTACTCTGATTGTCTCTATGTTACATGTTGATAAAGCCCTTAGGATATGTACTCGACTACTGGGACTATGATGAGATCATACTAGTGGGGCCACGGTAGTCGACGAGTACATCCTATAACTGTTCCTAGTCGAGGGTGTATCAAGACAGGGCATCGATGCACCAGAGTAGACTAGCGTATACGCATCTTGACCCATATGATGGGCGATGGATGATCCCATATCCATCGGTGTTTGACATCAAGGATGGTGTACGGGTGCTCAGTGGAGACTGGGTACACTGGACGGACTCGCCGAGAACTCCCAGATGGTATTATACCTCACGTCAGATGGCAGTTCTCCGGTGACACTGGTACAGAGTAGTCTGTTGACCCGAGATCGTCATAGAGTCTTGTGTGATTCCTACTGTGCTTTGATTTCCATCATACCACGTCCAAGAGGGCGTGCAAAAAGGTGGCTTTTGGGTACAGTCCCGAATCACATGGAGGCAATGAGTGATAGGAGGGAATTCGTCTCTCCCGGTATAGGGAGTTGATGTTGTGCTGTGTCCGATTGGCTATAACCGGAAATCCCTGGTCAGGGTTGCTGAGATTTACTGGTAAGTGTTATCAGTAGTTTCTCAAACTGTTATAGACCTCATATCGACACGACTTATCAAGCTACTGGGGTCTGACGTTTACCACCCCTAGGCGAGATATGCGACATATCAGACGACGAGACCGGACTGGACGGGAGTGTTACTGATTGGATTCACAGGAGAATGTACAGGCTTTCTTGTTGATCTTCTGAGCGCTCAATACCTGGGTAGCTGTTACGTTTAGCTGACCGCTTGCAGCTTGTGGGTGTTTGATATGATCATCACCTACTGCCGGCGTATTGACAATTCTTTAGAGTTCTACACAGAGGTTTCTTGACTCAGGCAAAACGGAGTAGGAGCATATATGTGATATGTGCGGGACCGAGAATAATGCGGTATGTGATACCGTATTGGATTCTCGCGATATGTGATATCGGCCGGGTATATGTGATATAGCCGGGTCATCGTATTAGCCGGTTATATGCGATATAGCCGGATTGTCGATCAAGTGTTGATTCGATAATTTAATGTTTAATAATATATATGATATATTAAATTATATTAACTAATATTAGCTCACTAAAAGATTCTTTTTCTCACTCGGATAATACATTGATATATATGCGATATATGTTAATTGTATTATTTTATTTTGTTACAATAAATATTATATATGTGATATATAATATTGTAACATGATATGATTACTAATGCAACATGTTTAGTAGAGATTAAACAAGATTAGGGTTTGATTAAGGTTAAGGTTTTCTAGAAGTTTCTAGAAGCTTTCATTTTTTGTTTTGGAAAAGATATTTTGCAAGATATTTCCTTAACCCAACCAAACCTTTAACCTTAGTCAAATCTCTACAAGGGTTAGTTTGACCATGGTTGCATTATTCATCCTTATCATAACTATCATTATTCATCACAAAAGGATTAAGGCTTCATCTTCTTCCTTCTTCTTCCTTTGAGCAAAAGCTTTCTAGCTTTTGCTTTGTGATGAAAGTGAGTGAGAATATGAAAACAAATGAGAGCAAAAATCCTACTTCATCATCCTCATCTATCCTTGCCCTTTAGATGAGAGTGTTCACTTCATTTAGTGAGTGTTAGCTTGTGTTAATGAAACTTCAAGGTAGATCATCTTTGTTATCGAAGATCGGAAGAAAAACTGCATCTTTCTCTTCATGAAACCTCTTGAGAGTCCGGAACACGATGATCGCAGTGAAGGGACCTCAACACGGAGCTTAAGAAGTGAAGGACCGGATCTACAAAGGTTGTAATCCCTCTCACTTAGTGTTAAACAGTTTAACATGCTTGTTTTCGCCTAAACTCTAGTTTAAAGATCCGGCTTTGGGTTGTTCGGCACGGCTAAATTTTAAATTGGGCATGGTTGATGCCTCATAGACCCTTGTGCGCGTGCCCAGCATCCCTACAGATTAAATAGGGCCTGAACTTTTCTAGTACAAACACAACAACTAAGAATTCTTTTTCAGTTGTTGTGTAATTCAATTGGGCCTCGTTTAAGGTTCGGCTAGCATAATAAATTACATGCGGAATCTTATTTATGTGTTGTCCAAGGACAGCACCAATGGCGAAATCAGATGCATCGCACATAATTTCAAATGGATGCGTCTAGTCGGGAGATGAAAGAATGGGAGCGGAAATAAGTGAGTTTTTCAACGACTCGAACGCCTTCATACAGCTTGAGTCGAAATCAAAAGTGGTGTCCTTAGCCAACAAAAGAGTCAAGGGTCTAGCTATCTTGCTAAAATCCTTGATGAACCGTCTATAGAAACCGGCATGGCTAAGGAAGGCTCGGATGTCTTTGACACACTTGGGAGGAGGAAGATTGGAAATGACTTCAATCTTAGCTTTATCTATCTCAATGCCATGTTGCGAGATGATATGTCCTAAGACAATACCTTCTCGTACCATAAAGTGGCACTTCTCCCAATTTAAAGTAAAGTTCTTATCCCCACACCGGGTAAGAACTACGTCTAAATGTAGCAAACACTCGTCAAAGGAGTCGCCGAAAATGGAGAAGTCATCCATAAAAATCTCCAAGAATTTTTCCACCATGTCTGAAAAAATACCCATCATACACCGCTGAAAAGTAGCGGGTGCATTGCATAACCCAAAGGGCATGCGACGGTAAGCAAACGTACCGAAAGGACAAGTAAATGTGGTCTTGTCTTGGTCCTTTTCAGCGATGGGAACTTGATTATAGCCGGAGTAGCCATCCAAAAAGCAGTAAAATTCATGTCCAGACAATCGTTCTAGCATTTGGTCAATAAAAGGTAATGGAAAGTGGTCTTTCCGTGTCGCGGCATTGAGTTTTCTATAATCGATGCATACTCGCCACCCAGTTTGGGTGCGAATAGGTATTAACTCATTCACCTCATTAGTTATGACCGTTATGCCCGATTTCTTTGGGACAACGTGAATGGGGCTAACCCACTGGCTATCAGAGATAGGGTAAATAATACCACTGTCAAGACATTTTACAATCTCCTTTTTAACAGCTTCCTTTATTACAGGATTAAGGCGTCTTTATGGATCCCTTACTGGCTTGGCATCATCCATCATATGAATATGATGTTCAACTATTAGGGGACTAATCCCCTTGATGTCCGCCATAGTCCAGCCAAAAACTTGCCGATTATTTTGTAAGACCGTTAAAAGGGTTGTCTCTTGCTCGGGGGCTAGAGAGGCCGAGATGATAACAGGAAGGGTCTCATTCTCACCCAAGTAAGCATATTTAAGGTGAGACGGTAATAGCTTGAGTTCAAGTTTTGGAGGCGAAACAATTGAAGGTAAAATTGGTGAAACTGTCTCGAACTCGAAGGATTCCAACAATGGTTCAAAGCGAGTGTAAGCAACCGAGTTGGATGGTTCAGATAACTCATCCGAAAATTCAAAGGACTCAAACTCAAGTGGTGATTCTTCAAAATCGTTCGAAAAGGTGAAACACTCGTAATCGTTATCGGGTGTGAAAACTGTGTCAGATTCAAGGAGGAACGCACTCGTGGCGTCAAAAATGCTGTGATCGAACAGAAATTTTTTGAGCTCACAGTCCTCCTGAGTGATCTCTTGGATCGTCCAAACATCAAGTATATTAGCATTAGGCTCGGAGGGCTGATTCCCTAACTCAAAAATGTTGAGTTCAATTGTCATATAGGTTCATCGAACCATTTCGACAATTGATCACCGCATTAGAAGTTACAAGGAATGGTCAACCGAGTATCACCGGAATTTGACTACGGGGGTTAGTTATAGGCTGTGTGTCCATAACAATGAAATCAACGGGGAAAATGAAGTCCCCTACTTTAATTAACACATCCTCTAACTCACCCCTAGGATGGGTAATGGATCGGTCGGCCATTTGTAGAGTACAATGTGTGGGTTTCAGCTCTCCAACGCCTAATTGTTCATATACTGAATAGGGAAACAAATTAACACTGGCACCAAGATCTAAAAGTGCGCGATTGATATTCTTATCCCCAATAGTTATTGAAATTGTAGGACAGCCAGGGTCCTTGTGTTTTTGGGGTAAAGGTTGGGTAAGAGCATCACTTACTGCACTAGCCAAGAAAACTTTCTTAGGTACCTGTGATTTCCTCTTTTTGGTGCATAAGTCCTTTAAGATTTTAGCGTAAGAAGGGACTTGTTGGATTGCATCCAAGAGAGGTATGTTAATGCTAACCTGTTTGAACAACTCCACAATCTTCTCCATTTGTAGAGTAGCTTTATTAGATCTCAACCTGTTTGGAAATGAAATATTTTGAAAATTTATTGAGTCCAATGTTTGTGGAGTAGATTGCGGAGTTGGAACGGATCCCAGTGTTGGTGTTTTCATGGAGTGAGATGTGGGTTCATTCGAATTAGATGAAGTAGAGGCTTGTGAAGAATGAAGAACAGGCTCTGAAGAAGATGAAGAAGAAGAAGCGGCGGCCGGGGTGTCATTATTGCCAACGTTGTTGTGCAATACCTTTCCAGATCTCAATGTGGTCATGGCACTCACATTATGATTTTGTTGTTCATGAGCAATATGTGTATTGTGTGTATGACAGGGATTTGGCAGTGGTTGAGATGGAAGCTTTCCCTTTTCTCGCTCGCTTAACGCAACATTCAGTTGTGCAATTTGAGCTTGAATGGTTTTGATGCTTTGCTCATATGATGCAGTGTGTTGCACCAAAGACTGAATAGAAGATTGGATGCTGGCTGAGGATTGCGTAGATTGTTTTAAAAACGCATCCAGACTTCGTTCTAGTGAGGAAACCTTATCGTTATTTGGTTGAACAAAATTATTTTGAGGAAAAGAGTTGTTTGGTGCAAAATTGTTCATTTGATTTTGGTACGGTTGGGGTTGGAAAGGTTGTTGATATTGAGTTTGTTGAGGGGCTTGTTGTTGTGGAGGAGGCGTCTGGAAATTGTTATTATCTTGGAATTGTTGTTGATTTTGATTCCAGGCGAAATTTGGGTGGCTCCTCCAACCAGGATTATAAGTTGAAGAGTATGGATCATTTCTTTGTCCTTGCTGAAAGGCAGCATTAACTTGATCTTGTCTTTGAACAGGTGGGTTGTAAGGACACTCTTCGCTTAGATGGGATGGATCCGAACAACAAGCGCAAATAGTGCGTGGGGGTAAAACTGGGGCAGGAGAAGGCGATGAGAATTTGCTCTCAATTGCTTCCAGTTTTTTCGTGAGTGCGGCCATTTCGGCCTTCATTGCAATCGACATATCAAATTGATGTATGCCTGCCCTAGACTGACCTAATGAAGTAGATGAAGTGGTCTGTCTAGTGCTTTCCCACTGAAGTGTTTGTTCAGCAAGATCGTCGAGAAATTGCCAAGCTTCCTCGCTCGATTTTGTAAGAAAGTGACCTTGACAAATGGTTTCCAACAACTGCTTAGTTGCTGGGTTCAGTCCTTCGTATAAAGTTTGGCAAAGTTTCCATCTCTCGATACCGTGGTGAGGGCACTAAACAAGAAGGTTCTTAAATCTTTCGAAACACTTCCAAAATGGTTCGGAAGGAAGCTGGGAAAATTGATTAATTTCATTGCGAATTCTCGCGGTCTTGTGATGTGGGTAAAACTTTTTTAGAAAATCCTTAACAAACTCTTCCCAATTTTTTATCGAATACGATGCTGTACTATATAGCCACCTTTCAGCTAGGTCACATAAAGTGAAAGGAATGATATGTAGCCTTATAGCATCATCGGAAAGTTGGGTCGTCTTCATCATTGCGCAAACATTCTGGAATTTGTTAATGAAGATGTAGGCATCTTTGGATTCCAGCCCGTGAAATTTGGGCAACATATTGATGAAGTGGGGTTTAATTTCGAAGTTATCCCCATTAGCCGGTGGAAGTGAAAGACAAGTAGGAAGTGCGGTGCTGGTTGGATAAAAAAGATCCTGGAGCACGATTCGTTGGGACGCTTCGACAGGAGGGTTATTCGCACCCAGTTGAGGTGGAATCAGTCCTATAGTAGGTAAGGGGTTGTTAGGATTGAATCCCGACATCTCCTTAGAAGATGATGAATTTGAAGATGAAGGTAAAGAAGTGGAGGGAATTTCGACTTCGGAGTCGAACGCGTCGTCAGTAGGCACTAACGAGACACGGACTAAACGGGCGCTAGTGTCCCTAGTCCAACTGGACATACACTAATAAGGTGTAGTGTAGTCAAAAAAAAGTAGAAGGTGGGGGTAAGAAAACGTCAATGAGAGAATGTGGGTGCAAATTGGGTGCAATAGATTTCTAGCGGTAAAATGGCAAGTTTTTTGTAAAAAATTATGTTTTGTGGGTTTTTTTTTTATAAGGAGTTTTGCAAAAGATATTTTATAAGGAACTACGACACACTTTCAAGCAATCACAATATGCACAATCAAGCCTAGAGCTAGGGTCTCCTAAGTCAACTAGACTGCTCCTAACCGGTCCAAAGGGCAAGTTGTGAGATATCCCTCGAATCGCCTCTTCACCGCCAATTATGGCCAGATAAGCACAAGTAAAGAAAGGAGGGATTAGCTCACAAATCACCGTGAGAGGGGCCTTTTAAAATTACCTTTCCCACTTGTCTAGCCTAGGCACCACAAAGTCGGGTTTGGATAAACGACCGATTACCCACAACCTTCCTTTGTCCTAATGAGCGCGACAGTCCTTATTGGCTGAGTCTAAATATTTTTTAATTAACTCAAGGGTTGATGCAAATACTTTTTGTGATTTTTGGAGTCCTAGGAAGGGTAATGAAATCCCCACCCAATCTGGATTGGTGTTATAGCCCCTTAAAAGTCCGTTTTAAAAATACAAAGCAGTAAACACACAAAAATCCAAAACACTTGCCAAAAAAAAAAATCTTTTATTTGCGGCGCAAAGAATCCTGCACAAGATTGATTTATTGGAGAGGGGGAAGAAGTTTTGCGCAAAGAACCCTGCAGGAAAATTTTTCAGTGGAGTTCAGGGGGTTACAGAGGAAGTAAGGAACACTTACAGAAAAATTAAATTGCTGACGTCAGCAAACCGCCGCGGTTCCGCCACCAATTCCTTGTTAGTGCCGCGGTTCCGCGGTGGAACAATAGGTTCAGATCTCCAAAATCTTTCTGTTTTCTGTTGTGGTTCTCCTCTGTCTGTTCAGATCTTCTGTTTCTGAATTTGTTCACCGAGCTTGCTCCAGATCTGAATCTGTCCTTCTTCCTTTCCTGTGCAATTCACACAAAAACCCTTCAAAAAATAACAAGATGATATTTTTTATGTTTTTATATTTTTCAGTTTTTATGATTTTTTTAATTTTTAATTAACCCGAAATTACAAAAAGAAAATAACTACCGTTATCCCCGGCAACGGCGCAATTTGATTGAGAGAGATTTTTAGTGCGTTTTAAAATCAAAGTTAAGAATACCGCAATTAATAACGGTGTCGCTTAGTAACTAGCTGATTGAGTACGGGTCGGTCCACAGGGAAAACGTGTTCTTTTCTAATTGTTCTAATGAGTCAATTCCTATTTTTGGTAGGTTTTGAATATTATAACAACTAAGATTGAATTTAATTTGGATTAAAATCTTGCTGGGGTTAGGATTATGTTAGTTTGGAAAGTTAATTCTACTCACTGCTTCCTTTGCCCTAATTAAGAACATAGGTGTTAGGGTAATAATTAACAAAGGGGATTAGCACGACTAGGAAAAAACATAGTTCCTTCCTTTTGGTCCTTGTCCGTCCTTTCTTAACTCTTATCCCTAACCTCTATGTAAATCAACCACTACTGGTCTAACTAGAGAATTACCGCTATCTCGTAGGATAGGGTGCCGTAGTGAGCGGTGAGTGTTTGTTTTACATAGAGTCCTAATTTATAAAGTTATGAGGGCAAGAAAAGAGTGAGAGATTTCCATCTCTCAAACCTACCCAATCCTAAGCCTAACAAGTGAGGAACTACTCACTCATTAGGGAAATTACGATGCGATTCATTTTTATAATTCTCTTTTTTAATTACCTAATTAACTTGCAGATAAATAAAGACAGGTAAAAATTACAGAGAAATAAAATTGCAGATAAGAAAAATACAAGATAAAAACTTACTTTTATTGACACCTCTTGACGATTACAATGGAATTGAAAGATTAATCTAGAATTAAAAAGAGTCATGCCCCAAAAGAGCTGTAGGCTTTCCTATTTATAGATAGGAGAAACCCTAGGGTTTACATCTGATCCACATCTGAAATTACAAGACTACCCTAGGAAAACCGGGTCAAAGCACCGACACCACCGACACTTTATACCGACACGTGCTCTGCACAGCCACGGATCCGCGGCCATAAGCCTTGTTTGGCCACGGTTCCGCGGCCGTTTGATGGGCTCTCGGTCTCAGTTCTTCTGTGATGCTTCAAGTTGCTTTTTCCATCTGTTTTCTTCACATGGTTCCTCAGAATCTTTTCTACTTTCTTCCAGATTTCCAACAGTGCAGAATTTGTGGACTTTTACCGTTAGCTTCGCGTTGAAGTCCTGAATCTTGTGCTGCCCTTATACTTTGTATATTGAACTGTTTGCTGATCTTCGTTTGTTCCTCAAACTGGTAGGCGGCATCTTGCAGATTCATCTATTTGTTGGTCGTAGTCACACTTTTGTAGCGTCTTTTCACCATTTTCAGTGTATTGTTCCGAGAACCTTTAACCTGCAACTATTTAGCAGACATGGATCAAAAGCACTTATTTATTTGCAATATGATTAAGAATGGGGAATATAATAATACAAAATTCTGAAATGAACAGGCATATCATCAAAATGTGAGCATAACAATATAATAGCATGATGTAGCAATTCTACTGTGTAAGTGATATAGTAATTATCGATGATGAAGTGTCTGAGCCGGCAATCTGTGTAAGTGTAACATACGCATCATCGATAATGGTGTAGATGTACTAGCACATGTATATGTAATGCAATGAGAATGACATAAACGTAGCATAAAATACATCGTCAGCTAAATGCTATAAGGTATACGTATTTAATATGACCGAGTCGGTGAATCTATCAATCGGCATCCAGCCTCACAACATCACGTACGGTATAATCCATCGTACGGCATCCTCTAGTCAAGGGTATGGATCAATCATCAATAAAAACTCATCACGAACGGTAAATCATCGTATGGCGGCATTAAACAAATAGGGATCCTATCAACCTATATGACAATGAGAGTACGGACCTAACGTCTCATACGGTTTATCACTCCTAATTCACAACATTTTAAAACTCTATATGCCCATATCCCAGGTCATATCCATAACAATCTCACATCAGGGGACCGGCAAAGATATCAATCATCTCATATCGACTCGCATACGTATACCAACATATCAATCAAGTCATCATATCATATCGTATATCCTTTTGATTGCACATTAAGTCATCTTACATCAAGTCAATTTTATATATACATTCTACCTTATACATCAAATGTCATGCTGCTCTAAAACTCATACCTATTCTATTGCAACTACATATCTATAAGTCATGATTCACATTCACTTTTCATATCCCTAAAGCTTTCATCTCATATCTCAATATATATATATATATTCAATCACTAATATCATCTCTAACTATCTTTTAAACCATATCCCTAGTTTTCTAATCTAGGTTTCTACGACTGTATCCTACAGATCGGTTTCCATTTATAATTTGCGGGGGTGCTATACGCCATCCACCCGACTTCCCCCGTAAATATAGATCTACTTACCTTGATCCTTGCTCACCGAAGTCGATGATGCCATGCTCTGTCGTCTCGGAATCCATGTGAAGGTACCTACAATAATTACACAATCGCAATCGCTATTAACATCAAGTCCGGAAAACCAATACGGCACACGGTGCGCTCATAGGTTAGAACTTATAGCCTACGTGTACAAAAACGACCAAACAACCCTCGTCGTTGATGTACAAACATCAAACGACCAAACACAATATCAAATACTAAAACCCAAGTTTCAGAATCGCAAAATACGAAAACAGCAACCTAGGAAAACCACTCCCAGATTTCACCCTAGGCCAAACTAGAACATTTTGCACATTGGGTTGCTCTAGATATCTGATAAGGAAGCTATGGTCCAAAAATCACACGAAACCACCCCGACTTGGCCGCAAATTGTGGCCAAATCCCTTAAATTTGCGGCCAGAAAAGATCAATAGGGGCAAGGGTTTCAGGTGTTGCTTCATGGTTGCCTGCACGTCTCACTGTCATGGGAACTTAATTTATGGTAATCTCGGGTCACTCCAGATTCCCAGATACACTCGTAAACTGTCAAATTTACCGATGTCGGAAAGTTCTAAGTTCGTGTTTGGGTTCTATTTTCTATTCTAGGTCAAGAATCACCTCTAAAGTCATGTAAAAAGCCACTACATCACCACATGTCCACACAATCACTCAACCCTTCTCTAAGAATTTTCCATACATCACATACCCTAACCAAAACAACTTCTAACTAAACTAGGATACAAAGAAACTTAAACCAACCTAAATGAAAAAAGATATACCTCATTTGGGCAACTCAAGAAAAATCCTAGCTTCCCAAAGTCTTCAAAATTCAACTTTGATTGGTCCAAGTATTGAAGAGGAGGAGGGGATCATCTTTAATTAAAGGAGTTTAGCGTTTTGATGAAGATTTTGAGATGGTTTCATGGGGTAGAGGTGGAGGGAGATAAGGAGGAAGAAGATAAAGAAAAATAATGGGGAGGGGAAATGAATGGCTGCCCTCTCTCTCTCTCTTACCCTCACTCTCTCTTATTCTCACCCCTCTCAAATCCATGCTTCACTCTCTCTCTCTCTCCAATCATTCTCTTTTTTAACCTATTCTCTTTTTCTCACAATAACACACATAATTCCAATAAAACCACACAAATGAAACAACATGTAACATGTCATGGTGCACTAGCCATGGAAACTGTAGAAACGCGGATTTGGCTTAATCGTGATTATTAGTGCACTAATCAATTTTTATCCAAACTGCATATAATAAATTATAAAAAATACCAAATCCGATAAATATATTTTTAAGTGAATAAATCATTTTAATCCCCAATTATTTCATAATTATTGGTATATATTTATACTCTTTTACGAAAACCCCAATTTCGCAAATCGGGTAGTTTTCACGAAATATATTGTTTTAATATTAAATTCCAAAAATAATATTTTATATTTTCTGAAATGTTAAAATCTTCCCCCCCTTAAATAAATTCGGTCCCCGAATTTAAATTTAAATCCCCGAATACTAAAACATTTCAATAATCAGCTCAAATCAACGGGGCTCCGAAATTACAGAAGCTATAGAAATACCACAGCGCATCAAGTGCGCATGAAAACGAGTATAAAACTGAAAATCGAACTCCATCAAGCGTCACGCATATCATCAGAGTTATAATGGAGACACAGATCTCGAAATCTACTACTGAAATCCAATATACACTAGTCAAATACTATAATATGTATATAGTACGCATCCTTGAAAAATTTCCAAAAACTGAATAAAATACATGCAAAATCTTTTCTGAATCGCCGTGTGATGCGTAACTCACGGCACAAGTGACGGACGCTCATTGTAAAGCAATAAATATACGTTCATATATTTTTTGCTCAAATATACGTTCCGCCTTTTTGAAATATCCCAAAAGGTTTTCCTTTGTAAACATTCGTGTCGCTCACGAACATGTAAGAAATAGTGAGACTATAGATCTTTTTTGAAAACCTCTTGTTAGACTTTTTTTTTTTGTGAAGTACTCAGATACTGTTCTCAGATCAGTCCTGCTTGGCTACTACATAATATAGTGCTCATCATGAAAACAAGTGCTCAAGAGCAAAATCAGCCTTAAAAGGCGTATCCAACAATCACGTACGTCTGGTGCGCACGGAAATCAAATCCAAATACAGGTGCCACCAATATGCACAAAAGCAAAACTAAGTGCAATGGGTGTACACGAAAGCATCTGTCCAGTGCAACGGGTGTGCACGACAACATCTAGTGCATCTATAGTGCATGAAAATCTCAATCCAGTGCAATTAACATGCATGAATGAAAATCCTAATCGAGTGCATCCGGTGTGCATAAAATCACATCTTATATCATGCGCCCAATATACGCGAAAATCCAAAACAAGTGCATCCGTCATGCACAATTGAAATCTAAATCAAGTGCACCCAACATGTATGAATAAAATCTAAATCAAGGGCATCCAACATGCACGAGTAAAATCTCACTCAAGTACATCTGATGCGCACAAAATCCAATATCAAGCGCCTAATATGCGCAAAAATCCAACCCAAGCACGTTAAGTCCGTAAAAAGCATCTAGTGCAGTAGCATGCACGAAAACAAACGTCAAGTGCAACGCGCACAAAACATAAATCTGGTAAAACAAATGATCAAGACATAAATCGGGTGCAACCAATGTACGGAGTATAAATCTAGTGCAACCAATACACGAAATACCCAGCTGGTGCAACAAACGCATGAAATGCAAATCTAGTGCAACAATGTACAAAAATACTAATCCGATGCATCAAGTGCACAAAATACAAATTCGGTGTAACCAATGCACGGCGTATAAATCTAGTGCAACCAATGCACGAAATACAATCAATAACTCAAATGCGTAAAAAGCAATACCGAGTATACCAAGGTGTTTAAAATAAAAAACGTGTGCAACTATGTGCACAAAATCCGTATCAATGCACTGTAAGCACATGTGAGCTATGCCGAGTGCAAAATTCAAATCGAGTGCGTACCACATGCACAAAAATCAGATCATCCGTATGAAATCCACGAAATCGTAAACACATGCTACGAAGGTACAAAATTGACATCAAGTGCAATAACTATGCACAAATCATAAACCAACACAACGGTGTATAAAACATATATCAAGTGCAATAACTATGCACAAAATGTAAATATCCAGTAGGTGCAACCAGGTGCACGAAAACAATATCATGAAACTCAATCATCAAAACTCAAATCCAGGCGATATAAACGTGATACTCGGATCACAAACGCAAATCGCAACAAATGACATTGAGGTGCACCTCCTACAATGTCGAAAAATGTGTCGGTGTGCCCAAACTGGCAGAGCAAGAACATTCGCTTGTCTCCTGCTCACGGTCTGGCGTCCTATGTCTCTGGGTCCTCATCTTCTCTGTGAATTACCATTCCCGCAATCCGTCGGCTTGTCGGCTCAGTCAGGTGTGCTAACAGAAACGATTCCACTCTGGCACTTCTCTGGTCAACTCTCAGCCAATTAGTATGATCACTCATAAAGAAGCACGTCACTGGCGTCGGCCTCTGGTCCTCTGAATACACATGACACATCTGATCCTCGGTGTAAATCTTATTGCAGCAGTGTCCTGGAAGGAACCTGCTCAAGGTCTCTTCCGATCTCACATATGCCGAACTGTACGGAGGCTGGTACTCTTATATAATCTTTTCTCTCTTTCTGGACATCTGCGTTCTCAGCACAGCATTTCCTCGGGAACTGATCGTATCCCAACGCTTCTGTATACACATCAGATCTCTAATCTCGACGGGGAGTAACCACAGTTTGTTAACATCTCGCACAAACCTCTTGTCCCACTCTTCTTTATTATCGTCCGCTTTGACGTCACGTCATGCTATCTGCGTACTGCAATTGTCCTCGGCTACTGTCAATTCGAAGTCTCTCACACGGACTCGAAATCACAAACTCGGTATCTTCATCACTCTGTAGAAGATATCTAGCCGAACACATCCTCGGGAACTCATCCATATCATCGGAGGAATATACCTTATTCATCCGTTCTCGATCAACTCACAACGCATCTGGGTGAGGTCCTCTATCTGAAGCTGGTCCACTTACTGATCTCCTATCGGATCATCCAACGAACAACGTCATCTCTGGATCGATCTACTCTAGATCTGAGTAAGACTCTCCACACTGGAATTCTTCAACTCAACTGGGCCTGCGTCAGCGCATCAAATCTGACGAATCACCTTCGTCTCTCCACTCAGGATAGATTAGCTATCATCTGTCGCATCTCTGCCTGGAAGCTCCAGTGATCTCTACTCATAAGGTCTGGAAGCGACATCCCATCAGTCCCCGTAACAGCTGGGTCACCTGTCTACAAGGTAGATGACATCACGATCTTCGAGGTAGGTTGTACACCAACAGTCTTCCCACAACAGGCAGCCTCTAACAATGGCCCGATCATCAGGTGCAAAACCAAAAACTCGCCTCAAACAAGGGGTCACAACACCAATACAAAATTGAGATATTCCCGTGTCACCAGAAAACACGATGGTCAGTCCTCGTCCACGACGAGCTCGCCCTGACCGCAACACTAGCTGCAGCTCAATCTGCGCTCAAACTATGGTGACAGGAACCTCAAGCATGTATCAATGAAGGTGGATCAACGGAATGAAAGGAATCAACAGATCCCAAAATGAATATATGATCATAAGGAGGAACGGAATCAATGAGAGTATGATCATGAAAACAAATAGAATCAAGGATCTCAAATGGATGTATACTCATGGGTATGAAGAGAATCATAGATCTCAAAATATGTATATCCTAAGGTTTCTTAAGTGGAGTATCGTATCGTAAATATGCCGCGGAACATACGTACGGTACGTTACTCTACTCAAGCTACCTGCTCCATCAATCAGGGTCAACCTATGAAACGAAAGTTCGGGTCTAATACCCCCCTGTTCAAGTCTAAGTTCCATAAGGTCAAGCCTAGGTTCCGAAATATATATATGCCCTAGACTCCACATAGTCAAACATAGACTCGAACCAAGGTTAAACCTAGTGCTCTGATACCAACTTTGTCACGACCCGAAAATATTAGCCCGTGACCGGCACTTAAATCACACAACGTCTAAAGGCGTAACATAATTCAAGTAAGCCGAAGCCCAGAAATCTAAACCTTTTTAAGAAAATAAAGAGGTGAAGTTTTGAAATAAAAGTATGATGAAATCAAATGTTTTATTAAATGCATAGATAATGGAACATGAAAAATGCAAGTGGATTTTGCTAGTTAGAAAAAAACATGTTTCGTCTTTTTAAAAATTTGGGCAGCACCACCTTTGTATATTTTGATCCAAAACCACAAATATATGATAATATAAAAAACATCCCCAAGCGGGAGCTAGCTCTTCGCCAATCGGCGGATTCACAACCACGCAAATAATAAAACAAGTATACGACGCCCAACGGCGAAGATCCACACAAAAGATAATGAATAAAGTAAGACATCAAACCCACCAAGCGAACATATAACCCATCGCTCAAGTCTCGCAACTACAAGTCTTTCTAAGTCTTACTATTTACACAGTTACTAATTTTGATTGATGGAGTTGACTAGATACAATATGAATAATAAATACAATAGTGGTACGGTCCAACATGTACCACCTACCAAAGTAAGTCACCCGAATGTAAGCTGTGTGCCGGTGATGCCGCTACTGAATCCATGCGGTCAACTTGCAAGAATTGTGGCACAACAGAGGTGAGTTGCCAACTCGTGAGTAGAAAAAATTATCAGGTAGAAATCGAATAAACAACGACTCCTAGGTCAACTATATCATAAAGGTAATACTATGATATCTAGGGTGGTCGTGTCTACATATGTGCCAACAATAATCAAAGCCTGCATGCATGTGGATATCATCCAATAATATAATCAATGCCTGTATGCATGTGGATCTCGTCCACTCGAAACATCATAAAAGCATATGCATGTAAATATATGAGGATATCAAAGAATGTGTGTCCATCAATGACACATCAAATCATGGAACCTGAGTGTCCAACATCGACACTCGAAATATCATGAAACCCGTGTCCAGCATCGACACGTAAATCCTCATATCTCAGACGCCGCATCCTCAGATCGGCCCTCAGGCGCCGCATAATCTGGTCGGCCCTCATATCCATCTCATGACTCTGGTCGGTATCCTCCGGATAACCGCCAGGTCCAAATACTATCACCGGTAGGTAGTGCTCCCCTGCCAGGCTCACCGCCTAACAAATACGAGTCTTCTTGTCCCGGGATACCTAACCGGGTCCACCATGTACCCGCAGACGGTGCCTACCGCTCCTCGAATCGGGTTTTACATGTCAATCTCAGAACCAAGAAAACACGTGGTGGACGCACTGAAATATCATATCAAGAGAAACCGGGTTTTTAAAACGATACATACTTTCTTTTTGAAATAACCACGGTTCTCAAATCCACAAATCTCATGAAAACAGCATATCTCAATGCGTATAATCGTAAAGCATGATGTATGCGATATATAGCAGAATGTAGGCATATTCGTATATCATGCAACATGGAACAGTGATGTGAGCATGGGCATATCATCAAAACGTGAGCATAGCAATATAATAGCATGATATAGCAATTCTACTGTGTAAGTGACATAGTAATTATCGATGATGAAGTGTGTGAGACGGCAATCTGTGTAAGTGTAACATACGCATCATCGATAATGGTGTAGGTGTACTAGCACAGGTATATGTAATGCAATGAGAATGACATAAACGTAGCATAAAGTACATCGTCAGCTAAATGCTATAAAGTATACGTATTTAACATGACCGAGTCGGTGAATCTATCAATCGGCATCCAGCCTCACAACATCACGTACGGTATAATCCATCATACGGCATCCTCTAGTCAAGGGTATGGATCAATCATCAATTAAAACTCATCACGTACGGTAAATCATCGTACGGCGGCATTAAACAAATAAGGATCCTATCAACCTATATGATAATGAGGGTACGGACCTAACGTCTTGTACGGTTTATCACTCCTAATTCACAACATTTTAAAACTCTATATGCCCATATCCCAGGTCATATCCATAACAATCTCACATCAAGGGACTGGCAAAGATATCAATCATCTCATATCGACTCGCATCCGTATACCAGCATATCAATTAAGTCATCATATCACATCGTATATCCTTTTTATCGCATTAAGTCATCTTACATCAAGTTAATTTTATATATACATTCTACCTTATACATCAAATGGCATGCTACTCTAAAACTCATACCTATTCTATTACAACTACATATCTATAAGTCGTGATTCACATTCACTTTTCATATCCCTAAAGCTTTCATCTCATATCTCAATATATATATTCAATCACTAATATCATCTCTAACTATCTTTTAAACCATATCCCTAGTTTTCTAATCTAGGTTTCTACGACTGTATCCTACAAATCGGTTTCCATTTATAATTTGCGGAGGTGCTATACGCCATCCACCCGACTTCCCCCGTAAATATAGATCTACTTACCTTGATCCTTGCTCGCCGAAGTCGATGATGCCATGCTCCGTCATCTCGGAATCCATGTGAAGGTACCTACAATAATTACACAATCGCAATCGCTATTAACATCAAGTCCGGAAAACCAATACGGCACACGGTGCGCTCATAGGTTAGAACATATAGCCTACGTGTACAAAAATGACCAAACAACCCTCGTCGTTGATGTACAAACATCAAACGACCAAACACAATATCAAATACTAAAACCCAAGTTTCAGAATCGCAAAATACGAAAACAGCAACCTAGGAAAACCACTCCCAGATTTCACCCTAGGCCAAACTAGAACATTTTGCACATTGGGTTGCTCTAGATATCTGATAAGGAAGCTATGGTCCAAAAATCACACGAAACCACCCCGACTTGGCCGCAAATTGCGGCCAAATCCCTTAAATTTGCGGCCAGAAAAGATCAATAGGGGCTAGGGTTTCAGGTGTTGCTTCATGGTTGCATGCACGTCTCACTGTCATGGGAACTTAATTTATGGTAGTCTCGGGTCACTCCAGATTCCCAGATACACTCGCAAACTGTCAAATTTATCGATGTCGGAAAGTTCTAAGTTCGTGTTTGGGTTCTATTTTCTGTTCTAGGTCAAGAATCACCTCTAAAGTCATGTAAAAAGCCACTACATCACCACATGTCCACACAATCACTCAACCCTTCTCTAAGAATTTTCCATACATCACATACCCTAACCAAAACAACTTCTAACTAAACTAGAATATAAAGAAACTTAAACTAACATAAATGAAAAAAGATATACCTCATTTGGGCAACTCAAGAAAAACCCTAACTTCCCAAAGTCTTCAATATTCAACTTTGATTGGTCCAAAGTGTTGAAGAGGAGGAGGGGATTATCTTTAATGAAAGGAGTTTAGGGTTTTGATGGAGATTTTGAGATGGTTTCATGGGGTAGAGGTGGAGGAAGATGAGGAGGAAGAAGATGAAGGAAAATAATGGGGAGGGGAAATGAATGGTTGCCCTCTCTCTTTCTTACCCTCACTCTCTCTTATTCTCACCCCTCTCAAGTCCATGCTTCACTCTCTCTCTCTCTCTAATCATTCCCTTTTTTAATCTTTTCTCTTTTTCTCACAATAACACACATAATTCCAATAAAACCATACAAATGAAACAACATGTAATATGTCATGGTGCACTAGCTATGGAAACTGTAGAAACACGGATTTGGCTTAATCGCGATTAGTAGTGCACTAATCAATTTTATCCAAACTATATATAATAAATTATAAAAAATGCCAAATCTGATAAATATATTTTTAAGTGAATATATCATTTTAATCCCTAATTATTTCACATTTATTGGTATATATTTATACCCTTTTACGAAAACCAATTTCGCAAATCGGGTAGTTTTCGCAAA
The DNA here is from genome assembly GCA_030015575.1 of Agapanthus africanus. Classification (NCBI taxonomy): domain Eukaryota; kingdom Viridiplantae; phylum Streptophyta; class Magnoliopsida; order Asparagales; family Amaryllidaceae; genus Agapanthus; species Agapanthus africanus. Next base: position 363,925,515 of record JASDDO010000029.1, read on the forward strand.
ATATATTATTTTAATATTAAATTCCAAAAATAATATTTTATATTTTCTGAAATATTGCAATGGGTGGGGAACTACCCGCTAGGGATGGACCGGGCAGGGAAGCTACCCGGTGGCCTCGAGAGGAGGGCTTTAGATCCTTAACGTTGACGGGTAGGAAGCTACCCGTTAGGGATGGACCAGGCGGGGAAGCTGCTCGGTGGTCTCGAGAGGAGGGCTTTAGATCCTTAGCATAGATGGGTAGGAAGTTACCCTCTAGGGATGGTCCGGGAAAGGAAGCTGCTCGGTGGACTCGAGAGGAGGGTTTTAGATCTTTAGCGTAGATGGGTAGAAAGCTACCCGCTAGGGATGGACCGAGCAGGGAAATTGCTCGGTCGCCTCGTGAGGAGGGCTTTAGATCCTTAGCGTAGATGGGTAGGAAGCTACCCGCTGGGGATGGACCTGGCAGGGAAGCTGCTCGGTCATCTCGTGAGGAGGGCTTTGGATCCTTATCGTAGATGGGTAGGAAGCTACCCGCTAAGGATGGACCGAGCTAGGAAGCTGCTCGGCCGCCTCGTGAGGAGGGCTTTCGATCCTAAGTGTAGATGGGTAGGAAGCTACCCGCTTAGGATGGACCGGGTAGGGAAGCTACTCGGTGACCTCGAGAGGAGGGCTTCGGTCTACAGCGTTGTTGGGCAGGAATCTACCCACTGCGGATGGCCAGCAGGAAATTACTCGGCGGCCTCATGATGAGGGCTTTTGATCCTTAGCGTTGTTGGGCAGGAGGATACCCGCTAGGGATGGTTCAAGCAAGAAAGCTCTTTTTATCCCCTCAGTATATTTTACACAATTTTTAATACAAACCTAGGGGTCTCGGAACCAAGAAAAGAAACAAGAGTTGTGCAAAAGGTCTCCTTCATGAGAGGACCTAGCTCAGGAGATTTAATTCAATGTCAATAAGAATTACATTGTTTCAAAAGAAGAAGACGCATTTTTTTTATTTATACAACTTGTGTTTTTCAGCGTTGTAAGGCCGGGGGCAACGGTCTCCCCCGCCTTCCCGAACTTGATCCGAGGTAACGACCATGATGTGGCCGATCGTTAATTCCCCGGGGACAATCGGGTCTCTTTGTTCTCGTTCCGCCGGCCGTTTGCCCCTTAAGTACTTCGCCAAGTGGCCAGAGTGGATCAACTCCTCAATGTAGTCGCGGAGTTGTTTGCAGTTCTCGGTCGGGTGCCCTTTTGTCCTATGGAAGGCACAGTAAGGGCCACGGAGACGTTTTCCCACCCTCTGGGCAACTGGCGGGAGCTTAAAGAACCTTTCGCCCTTCACTTCCTCCAACGTCTCGGTCTGAGAGATGTTAAGAGGAGTGTACTCCTGGAACTTCGAGAAGTAAGATTTTGGTCGGTCAATCCCCTTTTTCTCTTCGCTGCCCTTCTTTTTTTGGTCGGTTTGGTCGCCTCTGGGCAGATTTGAGTTCACCTCCGATTCGAGTTGGATCTCCCGCTCGGTCCAAGCTTTTACTTTGGCCATGGTCTTAGGTTGCGCTAATGCAAAAGAGCGGAGCCACTTTTTGTGCCTAAGACCTGACCTTAGTGCGGTGATAACCGTCTCATCGCGGTGCTCGGGGACCTCGAGGAGAGCATTGTAGAAGCGAGTGACATATCCCTTAAAGGATTCTTTATCCTCGCTTTTTATGGTGAAGAAGTAATCGACCGTCCTTTTCTGTCGTCTGTTCCCGATGAAATGACCGAGGAACTGGGTGGCCAGCTCATCAAAGGTCGAGATGGAGCATGGCATAAGTCATCGGAACCAATCCCGGCCAGCCCGGATGAGGGTGGTGGAGAAAGCTCGGCATTGAGCTGCTTCCGAGTTATTTTGGAAGCTCATGCCCGCTGTAAATGCGTCCAAGTGATCTTTTGGGTCGGACTTCCTGTCAAAGAGCGCCACCTTGGGCGGCTTGTTCTTGGATGAAACACGTTTGGCCAGCAATTCCTCGGTGAAGGGCTTCGTGAGAGAATCCGCGGAATACCTAGCCCCTTCGCCGGATGGATGGTCGTCTCGCCGTATGCCCTCGATCTTCTTTTCAAGGGCCTCAAGTCGGTGGTGGTAACCCGAGGATTCAGCACAGTCGGAGTGGCGACTGTCCCCGCTCCTTGTCTGCGCGATGGTGCGGTTCCGATTCTGCTCTATCAAATTCCTTAGGTCCTCGGGCGAGGCCCTTCTCGAGTAGTCCCGGTGCTCGCTGTTTGTGCCGTCCCGGTGAGCGTGGGGGCGTCGGTCATGCCTGGAAGCAGGCGAGCTGACCGACACCTCCTCAGGGGGAGAGAACGTGCGGCGGGCGGCGGAGCGACGACCCAGTCTTCCCCGGGATCGGGGCGTGGAGCTGTCTGGCGCCCAACGGGTCATGGAATCAATCGCCGCATGCGGGTCACAGTGGCCAGAGTCGGCACGCCGGCGCTCGGTGATACTAGGATGATCATGAGTGAGATCGAGGGCTTGAGCGTGTCCATCCGTCCTTCTGCGGACGTCATTATCCCGGGGAGGGGAAACGGCGGTCTGGTGGGTAGGGCCCGCCGCTTAAACGCGGATGAGAGCGTCCACCAGCAATGTGAGACTATCTATCCGAGATGATAGGGCGTTAATCACGTTAGGAGGGAGAGACAAGCCGCTCTCACCTCCGTTGTGGCGGCTTATATTCGGATCATCGCGGTTGTCGCTCGCCATTGGATCGAAAGCGGAAGATCAACTTTAGTGGTGGAACAAAAAAAAGAATCTTAGGTTCCCACAAACGGCGCCAACTGATGGAAGGTAGGATCTTCTTCAGATGCTGTTCTCCGTCGATCTGTAGCGAGCATTGTTGAACGGTTGAGATTTGAGTTGAAGGTTGTCTCCTAAAGTGTGTGGATCTCTATGGGCCGAGTTTGAGGTGGAAGCTGAGCTATCTGCAAGTAAGTCCCAGGGTGAGTGACCACCATAGGATCCTCCGACGATCAAGTTAGAGCCGAGAAATATTGGCAGAGTAGTGGCCTATTGGAGTTAAATTGCGTTACCTGAGTCATCTGAGAAAGGGGTTTTTATAGTGGTCGCATGGAGCGAGCAAATACGAGATCTTCGCCGTCAGTTACGCCCCTGACGTTACGCCAGCATAAATGATGGGATCCCTCCATTAATGACGGGATCCACTCATTAATGGGGGATGCGCCAGCGTGGGACGCGGGGCGTGGTGCGGCGAATATCTCGCCTTGGCAAGATACGCGAAGGCGCTTGGGCTCCGCGTTCTCGGTTGATCGGGAGAGCTGGGGAGGCTTAGCTCGGAGACGAGCCGGGAGGCCGAGGAAGTTCAGCTCTGCAATAGCTCGGAGGCGAGCAAAAAGCGGAGGGATGCAAGTTTGGCTGCCAGATTGCTCATGGGCAAGAAGTGGAGTGCCCACACTGATTTTATCTCGGTAGCCCTCAGGAGTCTAGTGAGCTGTTGCGAGTGACACGTCATTTGCCACGTGTCGTGATCTGAGAAATTCCCACTTATGAGCATCATCAGAAAGGAGCAATGATTCGGCTGCTAGAAGAGGGTCGGTCAAAAGGAACTACTTCAAGGCTGACCGACAGTACGACTTTGATCTAACTAAGGCAGAGCACAACTTTGATTAGCACATACACTTCCATTACTCATTGTTGAAGATTCTTAAAACCTGTCAAACTCATTTCTAAAAGACTGAAATGATTGTCTAGTTTAAGTTTTGCACTTGTTATGTTGCTTAGAGTAGATTTTTTTCTTCGGATTTTTGGGTTTTGGTCAAGGAATAGAGAGCATATTGGTGCTAATAAATGACTTGAGGGGGTGTAAGTTCCATACAATGCAAACTGCAAGAGCGTTTTTTGCAATTATCCCTTTAAATAAGTACCATCAACTATCAACTATGTTGTCTCAATACGGGTCTATTTAACTATGGGTACAGGTCATTTCGGACCAATTGCCCAACCCACAATCTTTACTATTATAACTAGAATTTCTTAGATAATGCCATTAATCAAGAAAATAAAAAGGTTAATTCTATATATCACACCCAAAACTTCATATTTCCATATATCTCCCCCTAAACTATGATATTCCTAAAGAAAAAACACCCATTTAACCATTTCAATCATTATTTAAAACTAAAATTATGTTAACTTGACTCTTTCCTTTCCCTTTAAAATCCATAAACCTAACAAATATCATCTCAATCTCTTTCCTTTTAAATCCATAAACCTAACAAATATCGTCTCAATCCCATCTTCATTCTCTTTTAATCTCATTAACCGAACAATTTCTCCATTATAACTTCATTCTTATCAATTCCATTAAACCTAACTATTTATGGCCTCTTCAACCATCTCTCGCTGTATCATCCTTTTAATTCTACAATAGCCATAATTAATTCTTTAAATTCATAAAAAAAAAGCGCATCTATTCCTCTAAACTCTTTCAAACAATCAACAAGTTCATAGTAGTAGAGAAAAGAGATAGAGTTGATGTTTATTAGGTTTATTGATTTAAAGGAGGAAATGAGGAGAGAAAGAGTCAAGTTAACCCAAGTTTAGTTTTTAAAAAATGCTTAAATGGTTAAATAGATGTTTTTTAGGAAAACATGATAGGTTTGGAAGAGTTATATGGAAATATAAAATTTTGGAGGTGATATTCAGAATTAGGTATGTTTTGTGGATGATATATAGAAAACCCCCATAAAATATAGAAAAAGCACAAAATTTTAATAGGCAAAGTTAAGCATTGGAGATGTCCCTCTCATCCACCACATAAGACAAAAATAATAAAATAAAAAGTAACTCTTTCTCTTTCATGCTCAAAAGTCCAAAAAGAGATATTCCTTACAAATTTATAGATAAGACGTTATATCTTTCTTATTTTGTATAATTCATAAATTTTTCAATTTTAATATTACCATTAACTGTTTTCATTTAATTTAAATTAACAAAAACTATATGCATCATTATAATTTTTCAGGATAAATTTTTTTTATACACGTCTTCCGTATAAGACGATGTTCAAAATATTCACAGTGATTATAATAGAAAGATAAGGGGAGAGCTTACATAACATCTCTCTCTCTCTCTCTCTCAAAGCTCCATTTTTTTTTCAATGGCGACGCTCTCGCTGTCGCTCACATTCACAGGTCTCCAATCATCAACGCTCCCTTCTCTTAAACCAAACCCTAGCTTCTCTTCGCCTTCCTCTTCTTCGTCGAAGAATCGCAGGTGCAATCGGCGATCCCTCGTTCGAGCAGTGGCCGTGGAGTCTGCGACGATAGAGGCCACGAATGGCGCTGTCTCGAAGCAGAAGCAGAGGTCCGATGAGAGATCGAACTATGGGCGCAAGTTCTTCCCCTTAGCCGCAGTTGTTGGCCAGGTACATTGGAAATCTTCCATGAATTTGGTTCGATAATGATTGCAATTTGAATTAGATGCTTCCAAATTGTGTATAAGTTGTTGAGAGTGAACTCTAATTAGTCGAAATTCAACATTTTGTAATTGGAGTGAGTTTGATTGAGCTGAAGTGGGAGCGCTAATTTGTGGTGAGACTTAAGCAATACAGTGTATTTTGGGGATATAAGTGTGTTAAATTAAGGGTAAATATCATAAAGCACCAATGCACCATAGAACTTTCAGAATTTTTGAGATAGCACCATTGAATTTTTACAAATTCGATGAGCCCTCCCTTCAAGGTACTTTTGTCAAAAAATACCGTATTGAGTTCAATTTGTTGTTATTTAGTCATTCTGGGGTTATTCATGCCTTAAATGAGTTGACAAAACCAGCGCCTTTAGATGACGAGTGCAAGTTCAATGGGTGTTATGACATTGTTAAAGATCAGTTGTGTTATCTCAAAAACTCTGAAAGCTTGATGGTGCTTTATGACATTTAAATTAATCCCCTCTGGCTTTAACTTCTCCCCTTTGTGTTTTTTGCATGCCTTGAACTTAAGCAATACAGTGTAGAACAGCCACAAGAGTATAGTCGTTTGGGATTTTGAACGTTCTTTGAATAATAAGCCAGAACCGGATCCGCATGGGATTTGAACACCAGCACTCTTGCTCGACGGCAAGACATTATGCTGTAGTGGCACTTGGTGAGTGAATGTTGTGCAGCCCGCAAGGTGGATATATGTGTGGCTGACCTAGCAAACATGGAAATGGTGAAATAGATGCTTGGTTAAACACACAAGTGATAGTATGCTGATTAATATTGAAGATGAACAACCAATGTAATTTTCATTGTATAGATGTGCCCATTTGATTGTGTCCTTGTATATGGAAGCTTACTCGACGAGATATTAGCTTCAGTGCACACTCTTGATACTCATGTCTATGTGCATGGGTTGTAAGGGCCATTAACCGAGTTGATTGTTCAATTTGTTCACTACCCCAAATATGAAGATGATGATTATTGAGAAAACATTAGCACGGGTCAGAATTTGACACCAAAGGTTTTTTTTCAAGAGCATCTAACTTCCACTCACTCTAGGGATAGAAAATTAGGAAATTTTAAATTAAGCTAGAAGCCAACATCAATGGCTGTGCAATCTTTATGATGTTCTAGCTTGAGAAGGCTTAACGGAACAACTGACCAAACCCTGCATGTGCTAAATTATTGACCAAGGAAACTATGGGGAAGTGAGGAGCTTGCATGCGTCGACATTTTCCAATTTAATTGTGTGCAACGAGAACGTACCCAAAAGGGTTTAGATGAAGTAGGAAGATAATGTGAGATGCTTCAACATGGAATTGAAACCATCTTTGATGCATGGCATGAGTTAAGAAGTATATTGACACATATCCCATCTTCTTAGGAAAAAATCGGGGGAAAAATTCACTCTAAGTCCCCAGATTTAGAGGCACGGCTTGTTCGCTTTGTTTCTTACTTAGATCTTTAGTTGCTCGGTTCCTTGATGGTTTATCTTTGTTTGTCTTTTGTACATAATTCTGTGTGTGCATGATACATGTGTTCATTTTTTTCTGCGTGGGGATGCCGTTTACTATCTTGTTGGGGTCCTTTGGTATATACTTGATCTGAGACATTTAATATGTGTCTTTTCATTGTGTGTTTATATTTCTAGGTTGAGATTTTTAGTACTTTTTTTTTGGTGCATTAAAATTGTTTATTATGTAGGACGCAATCAAAACAGCTCTGCTTCTTGGCGCTATTGATCGTGAGATTGGAGGGATTGCCATTTCTGGCAAGCGGGGAACTGCAAAGACAGTAATGGCACGTGGGTTACATGATATCCTTCCTCCTATTGAAGTGGTAGTTGATTCAATAGCGAATGCAGATCCCTACTGTCCTGAAGAGTAAGATCATCAACATTCTGTGAGTTTCCATTCTAATTTTTTTTAGAGTTGTTGACACACATCTGGTTGTTCCATGGCATTAAAGAATAATTGGTTTACTATACCCAGCTGGAAGGTAGCATGTGACGTCTGCAGTAAATTTTAAATAAAAACACCAATCATGTAAATGCAAGCTAAATCACGAAGTTTCTGGATGGATTTAGGTAGATTTAATTTGCTCCTTCAACTTGCAGGAAGCAGTATGAAGGCCAAGTATAAATAATGAAGAAGATTAAAGTAGAGGAAAAGAGAATAGCAAATTTCTAGTCGGCATGAGTGTGCATCTTATCATAAATTTAGGATAGCGACTTAGTTGTGTAAATATTAGTGGAACGCCTCTATATGAAGCTGACAATTAAGGCCCCTACTCCTCTCAGGTCGGCCACATAAATTAGTTGAAAAAGATCACCCAAGGCTTATAAATTATAAATCTATGAATAACATTTTAAGATAAAAGTTTTATATCCCAAATTTAACTAAAACAATAAGACAGCTTCCTCCAATCCTCACCCATAGGCTCAAGGGTTTATATGTCCAATTTCATTTCTACCACTTCAGCACATAGGCAGATTACATGGTCCTTTGATATATTCAGTGAAAACATCTACTAGACAGCTGGATTTCATGGCACATTGTATCTGTAGAAGAAAATGTGATATATGTTAGAGCCGCCAGCAGCGAAGTTATAATGTTTGATTTTGAATTTCATTTTTTTTTGGGAATTATCTGCAAACTTGTAGTGATTGTTTGGTTGCATGAATTGAAAATTGTTCGTCTAATAGGCTTGCCCTCGCTGCCTGCTTAAAAGTCTTCTCAGTTCACTTGCAAGTCCATTCCTTACTAATGCGCGAGGGTCATAAGTTGTAATGTAAATATACTAGACCATTTGAAATATTATATTACCTTTCGAAGTAATGTTTCCTCATTAGCTATGAGAGGGTAAACTCTAACATGTAAACAGACTGTTGCACCTGGTTTCTTTCTTAAACTGTTTAACATTCTTTGCAGATGAATTTTTCTTGGGACCATTTTTCACATCTAGTTGATTACTTGATATGACTGTACAGAATGTGAAGCTATTGCTTATCCCATCATTGTTTCAACCCAATCCTGGAGTTTGAATTCTCCTCAATCAATATCAAAGTTTTGGCTTGCTTGTGTCCTATTACTTTAAAGTTCCTATTAATTTTGTCCAAGATGCATTTATTCTTGTAATCATGTGTTAGCATTCCCACATTCCTTTAGAATTCAGTCACAACAATAAAGTATATCAATGTCTCATTTACTCATCTTATAGACAATCTACAAGAAAACATGCTTCTAATTTGTGCATTCTATACCAATGTTTTTGGGTATAACCTGTTGTCCCACAAGCAGATCTCAAAAGGTTTATTTGACGGACAGCTCAGTTATGTGGTTGAAAATTGAAATCTCAACACCCTGGGCTAAGAATATGGATGCAAACATACCTTCTTCATTCACATAAGAACTTCCAAAACATTTGGTAGTTTTCCTTACTAATGTTTTTAGTTGTCTCTTCCAGGTGGGAAGATGGTTTAGCTGGAAAGGTAGAATATGATGCTGCTGGTAATGTAAAAACTGAAATAGTGAAGTCACCTTTTATCCAGGTAGAGCTCCTCAAAGAAAATTGATACACCATTAATTTTGAAGTGAACTGTTAGATAATGGTAAATTCTTAGCATGTCACAGATTCCTCTCGGTGTCACGGAAGATAGACTAATAGGATCTGTTGACGTTGAAGAGTCTATAAAATCTGGAACTACAGTATTCCAACCAGGGTTACTTGCTGAAGCTCACAGAGGGGTCTTATATGTCGACGAGATCAATCTCTTGGATGAGGGTATTAGCAATCTGCTGCTAAATGTCTTGACTGAAGGAGTTAATATTGTAGAAAGAGAAGGGATAAGCTTCCGTCATCCTTGTAAACCACTTCTGATTGCTACTTACAACCCTGAGGAAGGTTCTGTACGAGAGCACCTACTTGATCGAATTGCAATAAATCTGAGGTATTTCAAACTTTTTCCACAGCAATCAAACGATGGATGCCGACTTTTTTTTACTGGGTTTCTATCTGATGTACCGATCAGTATCTAACGGAGAGGTATATAATTAATAGAAAACTCTTTGACCACTAGGTGTAGTATGATTTCCGATTTGGAATCATTTTGAAACATGGAAGTTGGAACTATTTCAGTCCAAATCGCTGAATTTCACATTCTGAAGAACAATTATACTATGAACATATGTCCAATTCATTTTAATAAGACATAGATGTTAAATTTATAAAATAGCTATTCAACAATTACCAACTATAACCTGAATATACTTCGATTAGATAATAATGAAAAACAGTTGTTTAATTTAAGTTTTTGAAAATAGCTAGCAACATATTTTTAGTTTTCAAAATAGCTAATCGTTTCATCCAACCATGTTCCTGTTTTGTTCCGCTTACCGTAACATGTCACAGTTTGGGTAGCCTTGAAAGGTATTGCTGTAGAAATAAGTGGTAATTATTTCATTTCCTTAGCCCTGACTTGTAAGAACCTTTCTTATGCAGCGCAGACCTTCCAATGAGTTTTGATGACAGGGTAGCAGCCGTCGGAATTGCAACACAATTTCAGGAATCGAGCGACGAGGTGTTCGAAATGGTAGAGGAAGAAACCGAACTTGCTAAAACTCAGGTAATTATGCAAATAAAGTGCCAACTGTTTAATGGCGCTCATGAAATATTTGATACTAGCATGCCTTTGATTCATTATTACCACATAGCTCTTTCATTTTGCATTAACCTTACATCTAATTTTCAACTTCTGAATATGGTCAGTTATGCTCTTTTCCGTTTAGCCCCTTGTGGAGCTTCCTGTCTGTTGATGGGCTAAGAAGGACGATTAATATGAAGGTTATGTTAGATAATATGAGAGGAAGGAGGGATTGGTTTTCCATTATAGAAAGGCCTAAAGAAATTTGATGCACATGAGAATGTTCGGAAATAGTAAATGACTAATCAGGAAACCTTTATATTTCTCTTTCCGTTATCTCTACCCCCTTCTGATTTAGGACAAATCACCTAGTTTCACAAAGTTTCCAAATAGAATCTTCCAAGTAATGCACATGATTGTTAATAAAAGATCCCAAATAAATTAAGAGATCCTGCAGACCTCTATAGAAGATTTACAACGACTCAAGTTAAACAAGCAAGGACCTCAAAGGCTCAAACTAATTTGAAATTGCCAACTTTCGGCGGAATTAGAGAGCAGAAATAGAAATGAAAAAAAAGGGAAACATATGCCAACTTCTATAATAATTATTATCCATAAGCTATCAATGTTGAACTTTAACTTTATTTGACTTTCGCAGTGGTAATTTTCACAACCTCGAAATATCATAATTTTCTTCAAATATTATTTAAATTTGTTTCCTATAGCCGGCCCCATAAGGTTGCGATAAAGGCTTTCCGCCGCCGCCGTTGCTTATCATTCATTCCCATCTGGAAATTGACATCAGAAATTATTTTGATTCAGATCATTTTGGCCAGAGAGTATTTGAAGGATGTGAGCATCAGCAGAGACCAACTGAAATACCTTGTCCTGGAAGCATTGCGAGGTGGTTGCCAGGTTCATATTATTGAACACTTGATATATACTTGATATTTCTTCCTGTGTTTATGTTTTCTCATGTATATGACTTGTTTATAATTCAATAATTTGTGTTATTTTCGAAGAAGCGGACATTAGTAGTCTTTGTAAAGAAGTTGAGAAAATTTTATTTTATTCCTAGGCCATACTCCTACTCTAGGACATACATTTTTGGTGTATATATCGTGTTATTATATAATTGAGGGGGTAATCTTTGAACCCCTAACAGCAAGATAAATTCCAAATTTGCAATGTCCCTGCCCTTCAAGTTAGGAGTTTCACATTATGCTTCAACATATAATTTCCAAGGCCTTGTCCTTTCAGCAACAGATAAGATCTATTGGTTTTGCCTCTTTCATTTTTTATGCCAAATTTGAAAGCTGTCACGTGAAAACACAATTCTTGGAACTATTAGTCACATGAGAATGGGCATTATTTTGTCCTCGTCCGAGATATTAATAGCTATTAACTTAACTGATAGATTAATGTAACATGGTGTTCATAATTCGATGTAGCCCGTAATGCACCTCTAACCGAATTCAGACTTAATTTTGCAAGGATTATGGGAACTTGATCCAGCGCCTAATTCCTTAGCAAATTATTACATAATAGTAAGCTTTCTTTTTGTCTTTCTTGCTCAACCAACCTCATCCTAGCTTTTCATTCTTTTCTTTGTTATGCTACTCATGCCCTGGTATTTGAACATGTTATGTCAGGACAGCTGATCAAAACTGAGATAATATGTTTCCCCCAACCCCCACCCTCACCCCCAATATATATTAATAAATTAATGAAAAATTAATAATAAAGAAATCACCATCCCCATCATCCCCACTTCACCCCTATTCTACCGGTTTTTTGTGCCGTATTTTGAAGTGTCCAACCTTCACCTATATTTGTAATGTTTACTTGCCATGTTAAATAATAAATACGCAAATAAGTACTTGTGTATAGGGATCCAATGTTTTTACCCGGTGAATGGTTCAAGCTAATTAATTCTGATGTCAATGTATTGCCTCTTTACAATGTTATTTCTTGAATGGTTAAAAATAGTGATCAATTCGTATACAGGGTCATCGAGCTGAGCTGTATGCTGCACGGGTGGCTAAATGCCTAGCTGCTTTGGAGGGACGTGAAAAAGTCTATGTTGATGACCTGAAGAAAGCTGTTGAGTATCGTTTTCTTATACATATATACTTATTAATTGCTTAGGGTTGTAGGAATATATCTATAACTTCAGAGCCTATATTCATTGTGCAGCATTTTTATTAGTGCTTAAAGCCTTATACGTCTAGTTTTTCTTGTAATGTTTCCTATCAAAGGATCTAGAATAGTTAATTTTCCGACGTGCAACAAAATTTTCTGGATTATTTTTCTCCATGCCTCAGTTATATAATTAGAACATTGATTGAGAAACCCATTCTAGAATATGTTCAACTAGTGTAACTATAGCTTGGGTTCATCTTTAAACCTTGTTCTGCGTACTATTCCTTACTAAAAATTGAGATCTGTAAAAATTATTTCCCGGCAAGATTCAAAGATCTTGACCAAGTCAATCAGACATTGTGATCGTTTGTCCTCGAGAGAAGTATAGGCTTTAAGATCACTAGAAGGGCAATCTATTAATACTTTGTACTTAATTATGCAGTACTGAAATTGATGCATAATATGAATGTGACACTATACTAATATGCAAATAGAGAAAAACCTTAAACTAAAATTGGCTAATTGTTTAGTTGCCTTAATGCTTTAATTTTTTCTTAATCTTACTAAACTAGTTTATATGCATGCATAGAGTCCTTATATCTGTTTGATTGTTTATGCTTCTTTATTTTGACCTATCCAAATCCTAGCATGCAACCCCGACTGAGATGTTTGCATGATCAACTTCCAATTACAGCAAAACTTATACCCCTCATCATAATGAACCTAGTGTTTCGTTAAATTCAGGTGGAGCTGGTTATTCTTCCTCGTTCAATTCTCACTGATAACCCACAAGATCAGCAAAATCAGCCTCCGCCTCCACCCCCTCCACCGCCTCCACAAAGTCAAGACTCCGAGGATCAAAATGAGGAAGAAGAGCAGGTGGCTAAAAATTAGTTGATTCTCTCATTGTGTTTTTGATATTTGTTTCATATATTGTCTGCTTTTATAATTTGTTTTCTTGCCAAGTTAAAGATCTATATATGAACAGGAAGATGATGACAATGATGACAAGGAGGACCAAGAGCCACAAATACCTGAGGAGTTTATCTTTGATGCTGAAGGTGGTCTCGTAGATGAAAAACTCCTTTTCTTTGCGCAACAAGCACAGAGGCGGCGAGGAAAAGCTGGACGAGCCAAGAATGTGATCTTTTCAGAAGATAGGGGCCGATATATAAAGCCTATGCTTCCAAAGGTATCCTTATGTTCCTGATAAGCTGATAACTTATTTTACTATGTATGATAGTCATTAATAAAGACACGTTTCATGGTATACTTTTTTCCTTGAGACCACAAATTGTTGCAATGAAGCAAGAAATAATCATAGTTAGATAGCCTAGATTTGTGACCAAGGTCTTCTGCACCAAAACCTTGAAGTTGTGATGAGAGGTAGGGGATATATTTTTTTATTCTAACTAGCCCTTGTAGGTTGAGTGCCCTTGTTATGGGCTGAATCCCGGGCTATATAGCGCAGCAGTATAGTTTTAAAAGTTAAGCCGTTTTAAATACGTGTGGTGGGATTTGAACCTAAGTTGCTCTGCTACCATCTTAAACTCCTTGCATTGCACCAAAACTGCATATTGATGAGGGTTGAGGAATAAATTTTTATATTCTGACTCGAGGAACCGTAGTGAAAGTTTCATGGTTAATAGTTCTTGGACAGAATTAGTACTAAGAAGGCTGGCCTCCTGATAAATCCTCACACTGGGGAATGCGCTAGATATTTAATGTCAAGTGTACTTTAATCAACTCAATATGATTATTTGACTAATACTAGTTGCCATTCTGAAATTACTTGCATTTCATACTTCTTGCTTCTTGGTTGTCTATCATATGCAGGGTCCAGTAAGAAGATTGGCTGTTGATGCAACACTCAGAGCAGCTGCCCCTTACCAAAAACTGCGAAGGGAAAAGGATATCAACAAAACTAGAAAGGTCTTTGTGGAAAAAACTGATATGAGAGCAAAAAGAATGGCACGAAAAGCCGGTGCCCTGGTACGACAATGATGATTTAGTAAAGAATAATATATCAGATAATTACACTAATGTACCCTTAGCTACACTCTAAACTGCCTTAATTTGTTTTATTACAGTATGATCCTTTAAAGTGATATATTTAATGGTATTTTAGTGAGAACTTTGTAACCTAAGATTACTGTAATTAAAAACCTTAACGTAGTTTAGTGAAAAACATCGATATTACGGTATATTAGTGCAATTTTACCTAATTCATTATAGGTTTTCTTTCCTCTTTTTGTTCCACAATACAGTTGACTACCGCTAAATAATGGTAATTTAAACTTTCAGTGGGCAATGTTACAACTTTTGTCAGACATTTGATGGAACTATGCATGCCACTGATTTCTGGTCCTTGCTTGGTTTTCTTTGTGTTTAAGATTTGCTCACAGATTGCTTATGGCAGGTAATCTTTCTGGTTGATGCTAGCGGCAGTATGGCATTAAATCGTATGCAAAATGCTAAAGGTGCAGCTTTGAAATTATTAGCAGAAAGCTATACAAGTAGAGATCAGGTTAGATACAAATTTTGGTCTCCATTTAGATGCATTTACAGTATACACACTTTCATGGTAGCCAACAGGATTCCATAGGTTTACGCCATTCTTGGATTCAGCATATTGTATTTTTATATCGGTAAGAAAATTTGCTATTTGTCCCTTTACTTGAGTTTTATTAATGTATAGTATCTCCTAGCATTTACAAATAATTTGTTCCGCTCCTTTAGAGATCTAGTTTCCTGCAAGAATGTAGTCTGTGCATAATAAAGATTGTAGGTTATGTTGAAACTACACATTAATTCACAGTGGCTTATGAAAATGCTTAGGCGTTGCAAATGCAATATCCAATGCAGTGGTTTATTTTGTTTTCCTTCCCTTTTTTTCCCATGAGAAGCCAAGGCAGTGTAATATTGTATACTGCCTGTACGATTTTAAATAGAGCCTCCGTATTTCTTACCTCTTATGTTTTTAACTTTTAAGGCCCTAAGTTTAACCTGATAAAACCGATGCTCTTTGTGTATTGTGTTTTTTTAATTAAAAAAATCATTACCATATCGACAATCTTATCCTTTGGGGCCAAGTTTGTGATCAATGCATGACCCATTTCAAACTTTTGGGTTCTTAGATTAGAAAACTATTCCTTGTAAACAACGTAGGGCAGCACTGTTATTACTATTTTTTTCCCTTTTTCAAAAATATAAAAATAAAATTGCAATTTCTCGTTTATCAGGTATCTATTATTCCTTTCCGAGGAGATTTTGCAGAAGTTTTACTCCCCCCATCAAGATCAATTGCAATGGCTAGGAAACGACTCGAGAGACTCCCATGTGGCGGTGGTTCACCATTAGCTCACGGTCTTAGCACGGTCAGATTTTTCATACAATCTATGCTAATATTATGATCATCGCTTGCTTAATTTTCTATACTTATTCTTTTTATTGCCTTTATGTTTAGGCTGTTAGAGTTGGGCTTAATGCTGAGAAGAGTGGAGATGTTGGGCGTATTATGATTGTCGCAATTACCGACGGTAGGGCTAACATATCATTGAAGCGGTCCACTGACCCTGAAGCCGCCACCACCGCTGATGCCCCCAAACCTTCTTCCCAAGAATTGAAGGTAAAATAGCAAGAGTGTTTACAATATTAGAATCTCATACCATACCAAATGATTGATCATCACACAATTCAGCATTCTTTTTGGTGCGCAGCAAATTCATCACCTTGTATAAATTATATGCTCACTTCAAACCTATAGGATGATAGAAGAAACTCGTTTTCTGCTTTTAGTGACGTCTTGTGTCTCTGGTTATCAAGTTTGTGCAGAGCATTCTTATAGAAAAATATTGGGTGGCGATATTGCCAAACCTATATTTGATAAATTAACACCAAAACTTGTGTATGGATAAAATTAATCCCAACTAAATCAGCCTTTATTTTTGTCTTTTTATGCTGCTGGTTCCATATACTAAAATACCCCTTTTATAACTTAAAAGAATACCTTATCTCTACCCACCCCCTCACAATCATCCCCTCCTCCCAAATCGATTCCCATCGTCCCTTCTCCGTCTGCGACCCCTCACCCGCCGCATCGTCGCCCTCAACCTTTCCTTCTCCAACCTCACCGGCCTCATCCCTTCCCTTCCCATCTACTTCCTCTCCCACCTTCGTCTTCTCAACCTCTCCAACAACCTCCGCCCACTCCTCCGACTTTACCCTCACACTCCGGCGTTTCTCGATCCTAGCGGATCTGCTGGCCAAGTTCAAAGGTGTGTCCGGAGGCGAGATCGGCATCATCAAGTACCAGCTCCCCGACGAGGACCTCAACGTCCTCATCTCGATCTCGTCGTATGAGGATCTCAACAACATGGACGAGCTCGATTGTGTTACCAATGAGCGTGCGAGGCTGCGGATCTTCATGATCAAACTAACAAAGACCATCCTGCAATCGACACGGAGCAGTGCTATATCGACAAAAAAATTGAACTCGATGCATAAAAAAGAAAAAAATTAAAGGCTTATGTAGTTAGGGTTAATTTTGTCCATACACAAGTTTTAGTGTGGATTTATCAAATAAAGGTTTGGCAATATCCCCATCCAAAATATTTGATGATAAACATTTAGGACAGAACATTAAGTGGCGGTGTCAATATTACCTTAAGCACTCCATCAATTTTCAGCGTACAGAGCAATATTCCGGATAAAAATATTAGAACAGTCTCCTTGCTTCTGAAATATAGTTAGAATATTAAATATATGATGCTTGATTAGATTTCTTGGTCTTTGAAGGATGAAATATTGGAAGTGGCTGGCAAAATATACAAGGCAGGGATGTCACTTCTGGTTATAGACACTGAAAACAAGTTTGTATCTACTGGGTTTGCAAAAGAGATTGCAAGGGTTGCTCAAGGTATATAACCTTTGTCTGAACTCATTATTTTTCGGGAGTAAATTACATAAAACACCATCAAACATTTTCAGTGTTTTAAAGATTATCATAGAATTTGAAGAATATAAATACCAGCCTTGTTGTGGTGTTTCTAGGACAAAATGCAATTTTAAAAGCTAACGGCGTTCTGTGAAAAACAGAAAAAGTTCGACAGTTTTTTTTCCTGGAATTTTACCAATTTTTTCGTGCCGGGCAGAATTTTAAATATTTTTTCCTCCCTTCTCTGATAATGCAGGAAAATATTATTACTTGCCGAATGCGTCTGATGCTGTCATCTCTGCAACTACAAAGGAGGCATTATCAGCCTTGAAAAGCTCATGATATCTGGAGAAGCACACAGGCAAACGTTAGTGGTGTTTGTATGATTTGTCGATAAACTAGTAGCTGTATATTTCTTTTGTCAATCTTTATAAAATGAATTCATCCATCACAAACCTTTCGTTTCCTTTTTACCATGTGATGATCTTGTGCCTTCTTCCTCTTCTTTTGTGTTTGCGCTTGCGCATGCGTGTGTGTATATGTGATATTAAATGAATGCATCGATTTTGACCCTGGCGGATGCTAAATTTCCCCTGTAGCTTGTGTCAAACTTTCAGAATGTTCAGACCTGTCAATTCAAATGAAACAATTGTTTTTTTGGATGCCATTCCTTAGGGAATCGATCCAGCGTCCTCTCGCTAGGTATAATGTAAGAGCTATGCTCTCTTGTTAAATTGGTTCATTACTCCCTAGCTTACTCTAGAATAAAATGGTCACCAGCATTGTCACGTATCAGAAGAGGTAAAAGATCGTTAGTTTTGAATCCCACATCTTCTCGTGTGCAAACAGATGCGTTTGGATTTTATAGAGGCCAAACTGTGCACCAAAACTACCATGACCCATTCGGTTTTATTTTTCGAAAACCCCCATGAACTTTATAAGTTAGCAATAAACTCCCAGATTTTTTTGGCATCTAACTACCATGAACTATTCCGGATTATGCACAAAATCTATTGTACCATCAGGGATATCAGAGCTCCTATTTATTATGGAAAAAACTTCCCTGCAAGGGCTTGCATGCTGCAAGCCCTTGCAGAGGCGTTGGATGGGGCCCCTCCATCCAACGGCCCTAGAGAGGCTTGCAGCATGCAAGCCCTTCTAGGGAAGTCTTTTTCATTTATTATTGGTTCTAAATCCTTTTGGAGGTTGGATCCCATGTGATTCATTCTGAAGGGGTCAACATCTTCATCTTCATCTCTATATAAAATGCAAATACCCTCTTGGCGGTGAGGTGGACATCCTCTTCTTTCTCCAAAATTTAAAAAAAAAGGAGAAAAATCCTCTTCTGGGCCCTCCACCTCATCATCCTCTTCTTGTAGGGACTTCACCTCATCAAGGAAGAGGACAAAAAAATGATACATTGCAATGTAAACTCATACATAAACCGTCAATATTTACAAATTTATATCTATACTCAATTCTCACTTATATGAATGCACATTTCCACATAAACCCTCATTATTACAAATTTACATACATACCCATTCGTACAAATATAAAATATTACATTTTAGTAACTAATAATGCATTTATATAGACAAGCAAGTTGGGTGTAAGAAAACTAAACTAAACATAAAAATGGACCCAGCTCTAAAGAATATCTCTGGGTAAAATTTGTCATAAACGCCCCGAGGCATATTTTTCCGCTTTCAAAAACACCATGGTCTCAAAGCGGCAGTCAAAAAAAATCCTTGGAAAAATTTTCATGCAGTATCTGTAATTTACTGCTATATCTAAATAGTTCATCTATATCACATGCAACTGCATAGATATTGCAGGCAACTCATGGATGCCGTAGGCAACCATATAGATATCGCATAATAACTAGCTATAGCATGCACTATATAGATATCGTCGGCATGGGTTTTTTGGACAGCTAAAAAATTTCCTTAAGGGTTTTTGACAACCGTCTCTAGGCCGGGGTTTTTGACCCCGTGAAAAACCGCTTGGTTTTTTTTTTTTATCTCTATGTAATTATGCCACTGATTCTGTGAATCATGTTAATTTATGCAAGTTAATCTCATCTCTAGGTACAATGTTTTGGGCCTTAAATGAAGACTTTGTTTGTTCACCAGCACAAGCTACCATGGCCTCATCTTCCTTAAAGTCCATGTGGGCCCACATGCTCCCATATAATCATCCCCCACCATGTGGTGGAAGGATCATCATTAAGCATCATCACCATCATAATTCCCAACTTTATGATTATAAAATGTTATCAATTTTAATATTTTATAAGTTTTAAAATGGACAAGCTTATAGTCTTCATGCTATCCATGTGCAGACTAAGTTCCTAAAAGCAGCGTTTAGAGTATATCGATGTAAAATAATATATTATCTGATATCGATGTTTGATGAACAATCATTGAGCGAGAAATGGTTTTGAAAGGAAGCTATTCAGAAGTGAGAGCGATCTACTGCAAACCGGTCTGCGTTTTTAAAAACGGGAACTCTTGATTCATGACATATTTGAACGATCCGAACCGTTTAAATTGATCGCTCTACCTTCGAGTCAATGTGTATGAGAAATCAAAAGATTTGAAGATCTCTAAACGAATGAATGCAAAATGAACACCTTTCAATATAGCAACATAAACTGCATCTAACATATACTGCATGCATCTGATGTATGGGTTAGAGATATTCAAACCCTTTGATTTTTCATACACATAAACTCGAAGGTAGGCTGATCAACTTAAACGGTTCGGATCGTTTAAATATGTCGTGGATCGAGAGTTCCCGTTTTTAAAAAGCGCAGACCGGTTTGCAATAGAGCGCTCCCCGTTCAGAAATTGATATAACCGTTGATTAAAAAAATAGTTTAAGCTTATATCATGTATGCTTTAGTAATCACAATAATATCAAGATATAAACCGTGCTTTCATACGTAAAATAAGAACACCAGAGGTTAAAGAGGCTTTGAAGAGATTGAGATCAAGAAAAGCGGTTGGTCCAGATGGGATTCCTATCGAGATTTGGAGATGCTTAGGGGAAATAGACGTTAAATGGCTGACAGATCTGTTTAATAAAATTTGGCAGACCAAAAAGATACCAAATGAGTGGAGGAAAAGTACCCTTATCCCTATCTACAAGAATAAGGGTGACATTCAAAACTGCTCAAATTACCGTGGAATAAAACTTATGTGTCATGCCATGATACTTTGGGAAAGAGTGATTGAACATAAGCTAAAAAAGGATGTTAAGATAATAGAGAACTAGTTTGGGTTCATACCTGAATAATCGACGACAGAGACTATTCATTTGCTTCGTCAACTTGTCAAGCGTTTTCGAGAGAAGAAGAGATTTACATATGATATTTATTGATTTAGAGAAAGCGTACGACAAGGTACCTAGAGAGGTATTATGGGGGGATAATGATGAAGAAGAGAGTCTCCGTCAAATACATTGATATAATCAAGGATATGTAGTAGTGGCAAATGTCAGAATTTGCGGCGGCCTAACGAGTGATTTTCCGATTACAATTGGTTTACATTAAGGATCTGCATTAAGTCCATTCCTATTTACCATCGTGTTGGATGAGTTTACTAGAACTATCCAAGATGAGGTATCTTGGTGTATGCTATTCGCTGATGATATTGTTTTAGTAAATGAGACAAAAGCAGGGGTTAATGCCAAATTGGAGTTATGGAGGCAAATATTGGAATCTCGAGAGTTCAGATTGAGCAGGTCCAAGATAGCATATATACATTGCAAATTTAGCAAACAGAGAAGTTGAGACCACATTGGTATAGCACTGGAAAGACAAGAGATATCACCGAACGACCAGTTTAGATATCTAGGTTCCATCATCCAAAAGGATGGAGAAATCGATAGCGTTGTTAATCAAAAGATCCAAGCTGATTGGTTGAAATGAAGGAGTGCAATAGGGATTTTGTGCGATCGTAACTTTCCGTTAAGGTTGAAAGGGAAGTTTTATCAGAACGCTATTCGGCTTACCTTATTATATGGTACAGAATGCTGGGCTCCTAAAAAGCATCATAAATAGAAGATGCACGTAGCGGGGATGCAAATGCTTCGTTGGATGTATGGTAACACTAGAAAAGATAATGTGCGAAATGAGGATATTCGTGCAAAAGTTGGTGCAGCACCTGTGGAGGAGAAGATGCGGGAAAACCGGCTAAGATGGTTTAGTCATGTATGACGCAGACTTATGAAAGCACCGGTTCGACGAATGGATACTATTGATATAGGCAAGATCAAAAGGGTGAAAGGGAGACCAAAGAAAACATGGATAGAGGTGATACGAAAAGATATGGTTGCCAAAGGCCTCAATGAAAGTATATGGTTCGATAGGAGTGAGTGGAGATGGAGGATTCATGTGCTGGACCCGGCGTGATTTTCATGTTGGTTCATGTAGCCTATCCCATATGCTTGGAATAAAAGGCTCGGTTGTTGTTGTTGTGTGATTTTGCTTACATCGTTTAAGGGGGCGTTTGGAGGGTGCTCAACGCACGACCGCTCCTCGTTCGGGGGAGCGGTCGTGCTGTTCCCATCGCTCGATTCGGGCTGTGGGAAAAGCAACCCGGGGGGCTTTTCCTATTGTGCGGTGAGCGGTGGGAACAAAAGCGTGGACCTCCTATTATTTTAAATTGAAAGGCAAAGGTCAATTTTTAAAAAAAAAATTACATTTAAATTCATGTTTATAAAACCGTGGTCTAAATTATCTAAAAATTCTATAGTTATAAAACCATGGTATCACACCGTTCTTCTGAACACACCTCAAAATATTGTTTAGTTACAAGACTATGGTTTTGAACCGCTCACGGAATGGAACCTAAATTAGTTCGATAGATTTATACCGGATCATTATATGGTAGAATATCAATGTTTCCTAATATTGCTCAAAGGAAAAGTAGAAATTATACTCTTAAATCTAGATTTTTTTACTAAAATGTGTTTTTTATTAAGGTAAAATACATTTAACTATGGATTTTAAGAGATATTTTATAAAATACTCTCAAAATCTGCTCTTAAGGTATTTTACTGCGAAATTTTTTTAAAGCTATTTTAGTGATTGCTATGTAAATTTTTAGTGTAATTTACCCAGAAGAAAAAAATAAGGTTAGAAGAAAGGTAAATAAAAGATTATTTTCCATTTACAGCTACGTTATCCTCAGAGGCTTAGAATAGTTATTCTTGCACTTTTCACCAGTTTACATGATTTCATTTTTAGCTTTCATTCGACCTAGTTAATATCCTCTTGTTTAAATTAGCATCTTTTAATTAAGATTGATAGAGGATAAAGGAGGGAGAGCGAACGGTTAAAAATTAACCCCTTATTATTTTTGGATGATCAGTACTAACCATCTTAATTTTTATCTTTATCGTGTAAAATGCATATACTAAACTTTCATATGATACCTTTTAACCTTTGATTTAGTGAGGAAAAAATGATCTGTTGTCAAAAAAGCATTAATTTTACATCAATTAAATTAACAGTTAAAAGGTATTAAATTAAACGAAAATTGTTATAGGCATATGTTAATCGATGTTAATCGAGATGCTTGGTATCCATTGTCAAAAATAAAATATAGGATTGGATTTTGACCACAGCCATTCGTATTGCAATTTTCATCAATTATTTAAATTATATCCCTTCATACAAGTTTAGATCTATTTTTCGCTATGGTCTCTATGGAAATGTATATATACCTGGGTGTACAATTTGGGGTAAGACTGTTAGCATCTGCATCTCTTTTTTTACCATGTTTCTATTAGATCTCATTTTACATTTCTTAAATGTCTATTTTTTCATATAACATTCAAAATATGTACAATCATAATAAGAATAAATTAAGCGTATTAACTTTCAAACTAAAGATTGTATAAAAAAAAACCTTCTTACAGGATGAAAATAAAATAAAGTACAGTTGGTTTCATAAAACACTATCGAACTTTTAAAGTTTTAGGGATAGCTCTGTTGAACTTTTAAATATCATGAACCTCCTTAAACTGTGATGATGCTCAATATTGGTGATCTTCAAGATCAGGGCACGTGGCTGATGACATGTCCCAAGACCCAGAAGAAAGGGCTCATAGAGGCCAACCAGGCCACTCTCGTACCCGACTTGCAAGCACAAACTGGCCCTCCTCGGCTCCCCTGCAAATTGGCCTCCTCGGCCCCTCAGCTCGTTCCGAACTGCCACAGAACCAAGACTTCTCGGCCCTCTTGCTCGTCTCCGAGCTCTCCAGCCGAGGCCGTCTTCCTCGGTCCCTCCGACCGACCAACTCCACCACTCACAGGCGTAACCGCCGCTCCGCAAATCTCGCCACGCGCAGATTCTCCGCCAGCAACGTCCCACGTTCCACGCCATCACGATCCCCATTAATGGGCGATCCACTCTTTACGCGGGCGTGACGTCGGGAGTGTAACTGCCGGCGAGATTCTCGCGCCTGCTGCTGCGTGCTGCCACCGCTATATAAACCCCCATCACAGAGGGGTCAAGTAAGCCATTCTTGACTCCACTTAGCTGTTACTCTGCTTGGATCTAGTACTAACTTGATCGTCGGAGGGTCTCCGGTGGTATCAAACCACCTCGGGACTTCTTTGCAGGCACTCGGCGCTAAACTCCTCAAATCACCGTTCTCCTCAAAACCCATTGAGACCCACACGCAACAGAAGATCACCGTCGAAATCTACCGGGAGATCAACGGAAGACAACATCTGACGGAGATCCGAAAAGGACCTCCATCAGCTGGCGCCGTCTGTGGGAAAACAAACTCCACAAAAACAAAAGTTGGCCTTTCGATCTCCGTCCACATGGCGTGCAATCACCGTGAAGATCCAGGTACCAGCCGTCGCCTCCCCCTCATCGGAGGCGCGAATGAACCTTCTCCGGCGACCGTCATTAACGCCCTCGCCGGCCGATAGACCGACTAAAGTCCAAATGTAACACCTTAGTTCATTTATACCAATTCTAGTATTCTTTATTTATGGTATTTTCTTGATTTATTGTGTTTTGGGTGCGAATAGTGTATTTGACATTTGTATTTGTATCCGACCCGACCTGCTTGCTTTAAACCTGTCTTGATTCATGTTTATGATTTATCCTGACTTGATACGTGGACTCGTGCACTTTCTTTTACATATTAGCATTTTACCTGGCATCTGCATTTTAATATAACATTTAAGTTATATAAAATAGTTTAAAATATATTGCATGGCCTGCATGATACCCCTAACCCTGTGGTAGCATTCGCGCATCTTGTTCTCGTCCCGTTCAATGAACGGACTTGTTTGGATGACTACGTGCACGTGCGTGCATCCGCTCTTAGGGGTATGCATTTTTCGTTATCCGGATATCCAACTTTAATTTTGGTCAACATGTATATTTTTCGTATTTTAAAACTGAATTTTAGATCCGACCCGGATATGTTTTCGACTATATTTGTATTTACCATAATATCAAATTTTATTTATATAATATTAATTTTATAAACTGATGCAAATTAAAATTTAGTTAATTAATAAAAGGATTTTTTAAATTTAAAATCTAAACTAATTTTCTAACAAACTAACAATCCCTTTCTCTCTCTCTCCTCTCCATATATATATTTTATTTATTTTTTTTTCTTCCTTATTTAATACACAGCCTCTTCTTCTTACATTTTCTTCTTCTTTCTTCTTTCTTTTTGTTGATCTTATTTTTTGATTCCGGTGATCACCGCCGGAGCCGTGCTCGTCGTTGACGATCTGAGTAATCTAGTGAACGTACCTTGCCTGGGTGATCACCCTCTTACCTTGCCTGGACCCGTTCCGCGTGCCGCGTGTGCGTTGCGACGATTTACCGACGTTGGACGTGCCGTGCGTATCCGTCGCGTGATTCGATCGAGAAAAGTTTATCTTGCTACATGCTATGATATATATTACATCCATATTAATAATAATATTTCATGTTTAGTGTATTGTACATCCCCTGTTATTATTTTATTATTTTATGACGTCCGTTTGCATCCATATCAATATTTACATATCTAGTCGTATGCTAATTCATCTTGCTACTTACTATGTATCTTATTTTGCATCCATATGAATAAAAATATCACATGTTGATTGCACTGTACATTCATATTAAAGTTTTACCGTTTTCGGATACCCGTTGCATTCATATCATTTAAAGTATATATCGTCGTAATATTTCTTATTATTATCTTTAATTAGTTTATAATCTGCGTTTTATAATATTATACAAAATATAGTTTGAAAATATTATAGTTTACACATGAAACGTCGTTGCAAAGCGGATACGACAAATTTGAAATTTACTGTACACCTTAACTTATAAAATTCATTATAAATCATAGAAAAATTATTAATATACGTTCTTTAGTTCGTTACGAAGCTAACTTAGAATACTATAACTCTATGAAATATTTATTTACAAAATAAATTGTTTAAATAACTTAAAATGCAAATGAAAATATCTCTAAACTGCTGTCCAGGGAAATTCCAGCAGCAAACTTTCAATTTCTAATGTTCATAGCTTTTGTAGGCACAATCTGAGATACTTCAACTTATAAAAATGAAAACTTTATTGAATTATCTTTGTTTTGGTATAAGACACGTCCCTTTTGGAGAAAGTTTGTTATTTTTAAGCTATTTTACAAATCAGGGTGACGCTGAATTTCTGAACGGAACTTTCTTGTACATGGTTAATCAATACCACTTTTATAGTTATTAATCGGTTTGAATATCTTATCCATGTTAATATTATTATATCAATATCTATTTAATAAATAATAGTGCTTGTGTTTTAATATTCAGCAAATTTTACCAATTTACAGTTTTATAGTATCCGTCTTTATCCGTACGGTTTATTACATATCTAGTTGCACGCCGAGACCATATTATTTCATGTTATTGTTGTATTAGTGCACCATGCTTGATAATTGTGTTAGTGTATATGCTCTAGAGGTCATTACTGTATCATACTAGTATGTATATTACTTGATGGAACCTTGGGATATTCACAGTTGTATAGACAATCTTGCTCGATATAGTAGTATGCTACTTGGTTTGTCTCTGCTTTAATGTGTACATGTGTGTTTCTTTATTATATCACCTATACGCATTAGTAGAGCCCTTAGGATCTTTACTTGATTACCGGAGTTGTGATGGCGATCACACTCGTGGGGGCTGGGTGATCCACAAGCACATCCTTATACATGTCCCTAGTCGTGGGATTATCGAGACAGGGCATCGATACTCCGGAGTAGACTAGCGTATGCGTTTCTCATCCCAGCACGGGAGACGGTCTGTCCCACAGCCGTCAGTACGTCGTACTTAAGATAGTATGCCGGTGCTTATTAGGTTACGAGTACACTGGACAGGACTCGTCGGGAACTGATGGTTGGTATTATACCTATCGTCAGTTATCAGTTCCCAGGTGACATGAGTACAGCTTAGTCCGCTGACTTGACACTGTCACTTCGCCTCGAGTGTGTTCCCACTGTTCTTTGATTACTACCCTACCACGGCTCTACTGAGTCGTGCAAACAGGTAGTAGTTGGGTGCAGTCCCGAAGCACTTGGAGGCAGTGACGGTTAGACAGGATTCGTCTCTCCCGGTATTGAGGGTTGACATCGAGCTGTGTCTAGGAGAGCCATTACACATGTAGTCCCTGGCCAGGGCAAGCGAGATATACTGGTAGGTTTCCAGTGATGTCTCAGGGTGTTCTGGGCTACACTCCGACACGACTTGTACCGCTATTAAGGGACTGACGTTCACCACCTCCCTAGGCCCGCCATGCGATGTATCAGACGAACAGACCGGACTGTACGGAGATTGTCATATACAGGCTCAGTAGGAGTTCAGATGGGTTTACCTCATCGGCCTTCTTATCGACATCTACCTGGGGACCGTTACGTACAGCTAGTGCCGCTTGCGGTCTGTGGTTAAACCCACTGCCAGCGTAGTGTCGAGTCTTTAGAGTCCCACACAGAGAGTTTCCCTGCACTGAGCGAAACGTATAGAGGCCGTATGGTTTTACGGCAGGGCTGCGATCACTTACGTACACTTGTGTGCGTGTGGTGTTCGGGCAAGCAATACTAGTGGGTTTTGGTTTAAGCCGGATCCTAGTATTGCACGGATGGATTTGTTTTGTCTTCTGCGCATCCGCATCTACGGAATGTGGATGCAGGTGTGTATGCACAGTTTTGAGGAGCGATAAAGGAGGATGTGCCCCATTAGGGTTTTGGCAGTTGGTTCGGCCAAAACCGTAATGTGGCACACTCATTAGGGTTTTGACAATTCGTTTGGTCAAAACCATTTTGAGCCGGAGACATTGTTTACTAATCTTTTTAGTGATAGTTTAGTGATGGCTAATTGCATTGACCATTTGACCACTTAGACCTCTCTTGACTTTGTTGACCCGTTGACCGTGTTGACCATTGACCTTCAAGAGAGATCTACACTCTTCTTTCATTTTCTTTTTAATTCTTGAGTTATGATAATGGTCAATTCAATGTGCCATCAACTCTATCATGATGGGATTAGTAATGATGATTTTAGTGTATTATTGCAACCATGGTTCATTTCATTTGGCTTAATCTTTTCATTATTCTCTTCTCATTCTCTCTCATGAAGTGAGAAGAAAAAGAAAAGCTCCATGGTTGCTAAGTTTCTCCTTCTTCTTCCTCCTCTTGATCTCATCTTTTGATCTCATGTGTTGAGAGAAAAAGATCTCACAAAGACAAACACATCCATACATCTCCTCTACACATCCTAGGGCTTCTTGACTAGCAATCTCTTTGCCCTAGTTACCTCGGCTCGAGGTGGAGTTCGGTGTACATTTCTCGGGTGGATCGTCTTCGACTCAAGGAGGCCGCGGAGGTGACCAAAGTCCAGATCAACCCTCGGAGCAAGCAAGGAGAAGAACTACAAGAAGAGAATGAGTTCAAATTGAGGTATAACCCCTAACCGAGTAGATAAATCTCTAGTTAGGATGCTAATGTGTAGTTTAGCAAAGATCCGGCTTTTACGGTCCACGTTACCAAGTCTAGAAAATTTTTGTTTTACCGTTTCCGCAACCCCGAAAGTACCGGGAGAGGTAACGTGGACCTAACAGTGGTATCAGAGCCTAACTAAACACACCCTAGCATGTTAGCAAAGTATTTAGAATATCGACCGAACGAAAAAAACCGCAAAACACCCCGGAAACCCTAAGTTTCTGCCGAATTTTTTTTCGCTCAAAAAATAATAAATCATGTCTTAAAAATCGGCTCAGGCTTTTGTTAGAACACTGGAGAAAAACGATCCCCTAACTCGGCTAAAGCGCCGCGGAACCGCTGCATAAGCTTGCTTATGCCGCGGAACCGCGGCCGAGTTAGCTCGGTTGTGAATCGGGTTTCCTGCAGTGTTCATATATGGGTATTTTGGGATTTTTGGAATATGATTTTTCTGCCCAGATTTTCGAGAAAGCAAAATTTGTTTTTGGGGCTCAAAAATTCGTATTTTTTGGTCGATGTTCTGTAGACTTTGGCTAATGGTTATATCTGTAATGTTATATATGTATTGAACGTCTACTAATCGCTATACGTCGATTAGTGGGGGTTATACATATCTGTGATCTGTGTTGTTGATGGTATGTGTATATGAACTCGTTGGATTGTCGCGGATGAATAGCCGGGGTGGATGTGAGATGAGAGTTTCTTTTTCTTTCATTCATGTAATAAATTTGTAAATTGATGTAATATTATTTGTATGGCCGCACAACCGGGTCGGGGTTGTAGCCGTCATTGTATAATTCTTTTTACTGTTTTTGCTCCTAGGATAGACCCATGGAGGGGGTGCACAAACTACCGGGTATCTCGAAGTGCCAAGTGGCCTACTCACGGTGTTGAGGGAGGTTGCTTCGCTTCGGGTACTTGGCGGGTAGTTTGCCGCACCCGTAGGGGTCTTGGGTGGGGTATTGGCTATTCATCGCGACCGTGTAATCTGCTCTTCGTTGCAGGCTCGAACGAATCGCGGGTTCCTAGTATATCCAAAGTGTTCATCTGTGATCTGGATTGGCTATCATTGCTATATATCTATATATAATAACTATTTAGGCGTTGCTTATGTTTTTCAGCCGCGCTAGCCCAGCCCCCGCTCTGTCGTTAGTTAAGTAACCTAACGGGTGATGACGGGGCCCCGTGGCGAATGCGAATGGCATAAGCGTACGTCATATTTTGGTTGTTTTCTGCAATGGTAGGATTTAAATGATGGGACGCATTAAAAGAACTAATGCTAGAAAAGAAACCTAAAAGACGTTGTTGGAACAATTTTTCAAAAAGCTGTTATTGTAAGGACGTTCATTTTTGTTTTGCATCGAGGTATTCGGTTATGAATGCCCAGCACCTCATTCGACGAGGCAAGGACCGAGATCCCCTCATCGGGAGTGACCCCTTGGACAAAAGTTTGCGTCAGGGTAATAACTTTACTATAGTCGATTATTCTTGCTTTGCATCGAGGTATTCATCTTATGAATGCCCAGCACCTCACTCGATGAGGAAAGAGCCGAGATCCCTTCATAGGGAGTGACCTCTTTAGCAAAAGTTTTCGTCACTATATTTTCAAAAACTGTATCACGTTCCTTCAACGATATCAAGTTCATTACGTTAACGGGTTTTCGCCAAAACCCAGTCGTAGCCCTCCGTCGTTTCGGATTGATATTGCTTAGTATTCGTGCTATGTATTTCGTGCTTAGCCGAGGCGTAGTGTACGGTAGCTATGTAATATTTTTCCGTAGGATACAAAGTGATTGGTTAGGACAGTCGTGCGGTCATTTTGGCTCAGTCCAGGACTCGTACGGGTGGGTCTAATGCAGTCAAGATAATGACGGGTTGAACTTGACTAGGATCCTTTGATATGTTGGCTCAGTCAAGGTCACTTGGGTCCTAGGGGCAAAAACCACATCGGGAGTTTCAAAAGTACTGAAACTTGCTAGTGTTGCATACCATTTGGAGTGTGATGATTCTGGTAGGATTCCTTCAGTTTTGTCACGCGATAATATTTGGATCCCGATCCTACTGTGAGTATATGCTACTCCTCGGGAACTTTCTCGCTTAACGATCAATGCTATAAACCAAGTAGGTGTCTAGAAAGGTGTTAGCGGGGCTACGCCCACAGGAAAAAGAGGTTACTTAATTAAGGAACTTCGCAAAAGCGTTGGAAAACCTCCCTCGAAGTACCGACACTGGCATGGCTGAACGGTTAAACAAGTATTGTACGGTGAGATTGATCCCGACTAATTCTTCCTTTATGGTTTGAGGAGGGATTCGAGAGACAGTGGGAGCCATCCTGTTTAGATAAATTAAAAACCAATCTAAACTTGCAAGAGCGCACGCTAAGTGTTTCTTTTCTCTCTCTCCAGGTAGCAACCATTTCATGCCCTAATCAAGATAATAAAATGTATCGCTTGACCGATCCGAATTCTTATTCGGGGCTGGGGAACGTTGGTTCGGCTCTAACTTGTGACAACAGTCATAAGTATGAGCAAGGGAAAAGGGATTGTATGGATTCCCAGGATACCCAGTTGAAGAAGAAGTATGGTTTTGCATCTACTTCAGGTGTTCTTGTAATTGAGAACTGTTTTACGGTCAGCCCTACCTCCTGGGTACTTGATACCGGATCAGGATCTCATATCTGTAATTTATTACAGGGACTGAGAAAAAGTAGGAAAGTTGCACCGGGTGATATGTCGCTCAGAGTAGCGAACGGAGCACAAGTTAATGCGGCAGCCGTCGGTGAATATCACCTAGTATTGCCAAATGGCAAGACTATGATTTTGAACGATTGCTACTATATACCTTCCATGGTTTGCAATATCATATCAGTTTCTTTACTCGATAAAGATGGATATAACTTTGTTCTTGATAGAAATATCATGAACATTTACCTTCATAAGGTACTGGTTGCAGAAGGTACACTGTGTAATAGTATCTACGTTCTAAGTCAGAATACAGTTCTCAATGTACAAAACACACGCAAGAGGAAGAATTCAGATACGAATGAATCCTACTTGTGGCATTGTAGACTTGGTCATATCGGAGAGAAAAGATTGAGTAAGTTGCATAAAGATGGACTCTTGGATGCGTTCGAGTTTTCATCTTATGAAACTTGTCAGTCTTGTCTCAAAGGGAAGATGACCAAATCTCCGTTCACCGGACATGGAGAAAAAGCAACAGAGCTCTTGGGACTCGTACATAGTGATGAATGTGGTCCGATGTCTATACATGCAAGGGGTGGGTTCTCGTACTTCATCACATTCACTGACGATCTCTCTAGGTTCGGATATGTGTATCTGATGAAACACAAATCTGAAGCTTTTGAGAAATTCAAGGAATTCAGAAACGAAATAGAGAACCAGACTGGCAAAAGTATCAAGATCCTCCGGTCTGATAGAGGAGGGGAGTACTTAAGCACGGAATTCCTAGATTACTCAAAAGAGAATGGTATTCTCTCTCAGCTTACTCCTCCTTATACACCACAGCACAACGGTGTATCGGAGCGGAGGAATCGTACCCTACTGGATACGGTTCGCTCCATGATGAGTAATGTCGAGTTACCTCTTTCATTTTGGGGACATGCGCTGTTGACAGCAGCATATCTATTGAACGATGTTCCATCTAAATCTGTGCCTAAGACACCGTTCGAGATATGGAATGGTAAAAAGCCGTATCTTAAACGTATTAAGATATGGGGTTGTCCGGCCTATGTAAAAGTACAAAATCCGGACAAACTTCAGGCACGTTCAGTTCTATGTAAATTTGTGGGATATCCTAAGAACTCCACAGGATATCTGTTCTACCACACCGAGGAACAGAAGGTGTTTGTATCTCGCCACGCCACCTTTTTAGAGTGGCAATTTCTTGCAAAAGAAACAAGTGGGAGTTCGGTAGAACTGGAAGAAATTCAGCGACCACAAAATGAAACTGAAGATTTGACAGAACCTCAGAATTCAATAACCCCAGACGAACCTCAGCCACTCCGCAGATCTGGTAGGATTTCTCATCCGCCCGAGAGATACTACGGTTTTCTCATAGACGGGGATCGAGAGGATTGCATCTTGGAAGAAGATGACCCTACCAGTTTCAGGCAGGCCATTATCAGTAGGAACTCTGATAAGTGGCAGGAAGCAATGCAATCCGAAATGGAGTCCATGTACGCCAATAAAGTGTGGACCTTGGATATTGCTCCACCTGGGGTAAAACCCGTTGGATGCAAATGGATCTACAAAAGGAAACTTGGTGTAGATGGGCAGGTGGAAACCTATAAGGCTAGACTCGTTGCAAAAGGTTTTCGTCAAAGACCTGGTTTGGACTATGACGAAACTTTTTCTCCGGTGGCTATGCTCAAATCCATTCGGATCCTACTTGCCATTGCTGCCTTCCATGACTTTGAAATCTGGCAGATGGATGTTAAAACGGCTTTCCTAAACGGTTGTTTGGAAGAGTGCGTTTACATGGATCAGCCAGAAGGTTTCGTAGACAGTGGGAGCAGAGGGAAGGTGTGCAAGTTGCTTAAATCCATTTATGGATTAAAGCAGGCATCGCGGAGCTGCAACATCTGTTTTGATGAGGCAATCAAGGAATTTGATTTCATCAAGAACGAAGATGAACCTTGTGTCTATAAGAAGATTGTAGGACGAACTGTCGTATTCCTAGTCTTGTACGTGGACGACATTCTTTTGATAGGAAATGACATTCCTATGCTACAATCGGTCAAGCTATTTTTGTCACAATGGTTCTCCATGAAGGACCTGGGTGATGCCTCGTACATTCTGAGGATCAAGATCTATAGAGATAGATCCAAGAGACTACTGGGACTTTCGCAGTCCAGGTACATAGAGACCGTACTAAAGAGATTTAGTATGGAGGATTCCAAGCGCGGTAACATACCCGCATTGCACGGAATTACCCTCTCTAAGAAGATGTCTCCTAAGACTGACGAGGAGAGGGTTCGCATGAGCACTATACCCTACGCTTCGGCGGTAGGATCTATAATGTATACGATGCTATGTACAAGACCAGATGTAGCTTACGCGCTGAGCGCGGTAAGCCGGTATCAGTCAGACCCAGGTGAGGACCACTGGACAGCAGTGAAGAACATTCTCAAGTACCTGAGAAGGACTAAGAAGATGTTCCTGGTTTACGGTAATGGAGACCTCAGGGTCGAGTCCTTTACCGATTCAAGCTTCCAGAGTGACAAAGATGACAGCAAGTCTGTCTCGGGTTTTGTGTTTACCCTCAACGGAGGGGCAGTATGTTGGAGGAGTTCCAAACAGGATACCGTCCCAGACTCGACGATGGAGGCTGAATACATTGCTGCAAGCGATGCCGCAAAAGAGGCGGTCTGGATGAAGAAGTTCATTAGTGAACTTCAGGTGGTTCCGTCCATTGTTGACCCAATACCTTTGTATTGCGATAACAATGGGGCTATACCTTTAGCGAAGGAACCAAGGTCCCATCAGAAATCCAGGCACATCTTAAGGCGGTATCACCTGATCAGGGAGATCATTGATCGCCAGGAGATCGAGGTGCGGAGAGTGGACACAAAGGACAACACAGTAGGCCCATTCACGAAGGCCTTGCCCCAGACTCAGTTCGAGCGGCTGATCGAGATGATAGGTCTTCGATACGCCAGTACATGGCCTTAGTGCAAGTGGGAGATTGTTAGTGTATATGCCCTAGAGGCCATTACTGTATCATACTAGTATGTATATTACTTGATGGAAGCTTGGGATATTCACAGTTGTATAGACAATCTTGCTTGATATAGTAGTATGCTACTTGGTTTGTCTCTGCTTTAATGTGTACATGTGTGTTTCTTTATTATATCACCTATACGCATTAGTAGAGCCCTTAGGATCTTTACTTGATTACCGGCGTTGTGATGGCGATCACACTCGTGGGGGCTGGGTGATCCACAAGCACATCCTTATACATGTCCCTAGTCGTGGGATTATCGAGACAGGGCATCGATACTCCGGAGTAGACTAGCGTATGCGCTTCTCATCCCAGCACGGGAGACGGTCTGTCCCACAGCCGTCAGTACGTCGTACTTGAGATAGTATGCGGGTGCTCGTTAGGTTACGAGTACACTGAACAGGACTCGTCGGGAACTGATGGTTGGTATTATACCTATCGTCAGTTATCAGTTCCCAGGTGACATGAGTACAGCTTAGTCCGCTGACTTGACACTGTTACTTCGCCTCGAGTGTGTTTCCACTGTTCTTTGATTACTACCCTACCACGGCTTTACTGAGTCGTGCAAACAGGTAGTAGTTGGGTGCAGTCCCGAAGCACTTGGAGGCAGTGACGGTTAGACAGGATTCGTCTCTTCCGGTATTGTAACACCCGAGCCCAATGCTACTATTTTCTGTTATTGGTTGAGCATTAGATATTACTCATTTCATTTATCTTGCTTATTTGGGTCTTACTGTAAAATTTTATCTGGCTAAGTCATTCTGCATATAACAAATTTTAGCATCTAAAATAAAATTGAAAATATTCTTCTTGGCCTACTTGACACCCTTAGCCTCGTGGTAGCGTCCGTGCATTGTATTCTCGTCCCGTTCAGTGAAACGGGCGAGTTTGGATGGCTACGTGCACGTGCGTGTGTCCGTTTTGGGAGTATGCTTTTTAATCATAAAACATTTCATTTTAAAATTTGGAACCCGCCTAAAATCCTATTATTTGAATTTCGAATTTTTGGACCCAACCCGGGCGCAATTTGGAAATGTTTCATTTGGCGCCAAAATCCTAAATTTTAATATTATTAAAACCATCGCATATATTTTTCTAACTAACCTGATATCTTACTGTTCATTACCTATCTTTTAAATCTTTAAGTTAACCATATAATATTTTACAATCTTTTATATCCTTCTTAATTTATTCTCTCAGCCAATCGCAACCTCCCCTTTAACCCCGTGGGCCCCACTTTCTCTTTCTCTCTCCATTTTTTCCTCTCTCTCCCTCTCCCTTATATATTCTCTCGTACTTCTCTTTATCATTTTTCTCTTCTTGCTTCATGTCTCGTTTCTCATTTCTTTTAACTGTTCTTTTGTTGCCGGAATTCCGTCGTGCCGGTGACGTTTCTCGACGTTCCAGCGAGATACCCCGACCCGTGTGGTTCCTTTGTTCGTCGTTTGGGTTCATTCCGTGAACCGTGCGCCGTCGTGAGTTTTCCCCGCCGACGGTTAACGTTCCGTTTTCCCGATTCGCGACCCATCGAGGCAAGTTAATCTTGCTACATGCTATATACTTTTATAATCTTCATTTTATAATGTTATACATTTGAAAATCTTATAGTTTACATATGAAATGTCGTTGAAAAATCGGATATGACAAATCTGAAATTTACTGTACACCTTATCTTATAAAATTCATTATAAATCATAGAAAAATCATTAGTATACGTTCTTTAGTTCGTTACGAAGCTAATTCAGAATACTATAACTCTATGAAGTATTTACTGGCAAAATAAATTGGTTAAATAACGTAAAATGCAAATGAAAATGTCTCCAAACTGCTGTTCAGGGAAATTCCAGCAGCAAACTTTCAACTTCGAATATTCATAACTTTTTGTAGGGATAGCCTGAGATGCTTATACTTATAAAACTGAAAACCTTATTGAATTATCTTTGTTTTGGTATATGATACGTCCCTTTTGGAGAACGTTTGTTATTTTTAAGCTATTTTACAAATTAGGGTGACGCTGAATTTCTGAACGGAACCTTCTTGTGCATGGTTAATCAATACAGCTTTTATAGTTACTAATCGTTTTGAATATGCTATCCATATTAATATTATTATATCAATATTTATATCACATATTGTTTAGTTGTACATCCCACATTACCATTTTACAGTTTTATAACTTTTCGGATACCCGTTTGCATCTATCGCATTTAAGATACATATAATTGCAAGCATAGATCACACTACTACATAATAATGTGATATTAACACTCCATGTTTAATAAATTGCATCCTAATTAATATTGGAACTATAAATGTAACCCTAATCGATAACTGTGCATCCATATCCTTGAAATTATATCTATTTGCATATCATATTACATGTTCCAGTTTATTGTTCTAATAGTACTCATGCTTGTTTATTTATACACATGTTTATGATAGTTTGATTATGAGCACCCACATGACATCTTGTGCTTCCTGACATGACCTGTTACACTTCCTACTTGACATGATATGGTACCGTACACTCTTGACATGACATGACACCTTTATACATTACCTGACCTGTTACCTGATCTCATGCCTAATGCCGACAAACCCGACCATCCCTGCTGTCTATCCAGACAGACCTACTCTTACCGGATTTTGTGTTGGCATTAGTCCTTGACTACTGAATACCTGACCTGACATACATAGCTTGGGGGTATGGGGAAATCAAAGGTGAAACCGACTTGTAACTCAACAGTTCGATACATGTTCTGATCAGTCTTACGGGCTTGGCCAGCCCCGGAGTGTTGATGCTGACATCACTCGCCCATCCTACTACCTTTTACTGCTTAGCGGCACGTCTCGGATTCAGCCCCGAGGATCTTGACCGTGGTCCCGGGCACGCACGGGATACTATTGAGTTACATCGACGATTCATCAATTGATTTCAAAGAC
This sequence comes from Agapanthus africanus, assembly GCA_030015575.1. NCBI lineage: Eukaryota > Viridiplantae > Streptophyta > Magnoliopsida > Asparagales > Amaryllidaceae > Agapanthus > Agapanthus africanus. Next base: position 363,962,385 of record JASDDO010000029.1, read on the forward strand.
TTTAGAGTAGAAAACTGATAGAGCAGTTTAGTTACCCTTTGCACATTACCCTGCACTGTTGTTTCATAATATTGCTTATTTCATGTTCACACCTGCATTGCTTATTACCATGTTTATACTATATTATTTGGTTGACATGACGCGCTGACGTCTGGGTTTTGCATGGCCCAGATTCCTTACCTCTATCGACGACCGAGCAGGAGTACTTCAGCCAGCAGGCTGAACTGTGAATTTCTTAGGGCTTAGTTTATTTATTTCATTTCATTTCAGATGTGAGCCCGCATTATGGGACGTACTGTTTATTTATTGTATTGGATCATTTGCTTCCGCACTTATTGTTTATTGATTCTTGTTATTATGGACTTGGACATGTATTAGATTAGTTTATTATTTTGTTCTTGATATCTCTACAACCGTAATGTGACTGTGGATGGATATTTCCTACCCACAGGTAGCATGGTTGGCTATGTCACATGCCCAATCTTGCGTACTCTGGGAAGCGGGGCGTGACAGGTATTGGGGGTTGACATCGCGCTGTGTCTAGGAGAGCCATTACACATATAGTCCCTGGCCAGGGCAAGCGAGATATACTGGTAGGTTTCCAGTGATGTCTCAGGGTGTTCTGGGCTACACTCCGACACGACTTGTACCGCTATTAGGGGACTGACGTTCACCACGCCCCTAGGCCCGCCATGCGATGTATCAGACGAACAGACCGGACTGTACGGAGATTGTCACATACAGGCTCAGTAGGAGTTCAGATGGGTTTACCTCATCGGCCTTCTTATCGACATCTACCTGGGGACCGTTACGTACAGCTAGTGCCGCTTGCGGTCTGTGGTTAAACCCACTGCCAGCGTAGTGTCGAGTCTTTAGAGTCCCACACAGAGAGTTTCCCTACACTGAGCGAAACGTGTAGAGGCCGTATGGTTTTACGGCAGGGCTGCGATCACTTACGTACACTTGTGTGCGTGTGGTGTTCGGGCAAGCAATACTAGTGGGCTTTGGTTTAAGTCGGATCCTAGTATTGTACGGATGGATTTGTTTTGTCTTCTGCGCATCCGCATTCTACGGAATGTGGATGCAGGTGTGTATGCACAGTTTTGAGGAGCGATAAAGGAGGATGTGTCCCATTAGGGTTTTGGCAGTTGGTTCGGCCAAAACCGTAATGTGGAACACTCATTAGGGTTTTGACAATTCGTTTGGTCAAAATCATTTTGAGCTGGAGACATTGTTTACTAATCCTTTTAGTGATAGTTTAGTGATGGCTAATTGCATTGACCATTTGACCACTTAGACCTCTCTTGACTTTGTTGACCCGTTGACCGTGTTGACCATTGACCTTCAAGAGAGATCTACACTCTTCTTTCATTTTCTTTTTAATTCTTGAGTTATGATAATGGTCAATTCAATGTGCCATCAACTCTATCATGATGGGATTAGTAATGATGATTTTAGTGTATTATTGCAACCATGGTTCATTTCATTTGGCTTAATCTTTTCATTATTCTCTTCTCATTCTCTCTCATGAAGTGAGAAGAAAAAGAAAAGCTCCATGATTGCTAAGTTTCTCCTTCTTCTTTCTCCTCTTGATCTCATCTTTTGATCTCATGTGTTGAGAGAAAAAGATCCCACAAAGACAAACACATCCATACATCTCCTCTACACATCCTAGGGCTTCTTGACTAGCAATCTCTTTGCCCTAGTTACCTCAGCTCGAGGTGGAGTTCGGTGTACATTTCTCGGGTGGATCGTCTTCGACTCAAAGAGGCCGCGGAGGTGACCAAAGTCCAGATCAACCCTCGGAGCAAGCAAGGAGAAGAACAACAAGAAGAGAAGGGGTTCAAGTTGAGGTATAACCCCTAACCGAGTAGATAAATCTATAGTTAGGATGCTAGTGTGTAGTTTAGCAAAGATCCGGCTTTTACGGTCCATGTTACCAAGTCTAGAAAATTTTTGTTTTATCGTTTCCGCAACCCCGAAAGTACCGGGAGAGGTAACGTGGACCTAACAAATTGTGCATCCTACTTAGTCATGATGTGGCCCCTGATCGATATTTGTGCACCCATACTTTTATTGTGCATCCGTATTTTCACCTTGATTCAATACTTTCTACAGTTTGATTATGAGCACCCGTTTGACACCTGTGCACTACTTTACATGACCTGATACACCACTACTTGACATGACTTGATACATGCACACTACCTGACATGACCTGATATATCACTTCTTGACATGTTACCTGATCCTGTTTCTAATGCCGACAATCCTGACATGTTGTCCCGATGGACATATCCTGTTGTCTGTATAGACAAACATGTTCCTGCTTGATCCTATGTTGGAATTAGCTTCAGATTTATCAATACCTGACTTGAACACATAACTTGAGGGTATGGGGAAATCAATGATGAAACCTGACTTATAACTCAACAGTTCGACGTTTATACTGATCAGTTTTACGGTCTAGACCAGCCCCGGGATGATGATGCTGACATCATTCGTCTGTACATGTTATCTGTTTACTGCCTTGTTTCCCCCAATCAGAGCAAAGCTCTATTTTGAAATTCAAAATTTAAAAATTGAAGTAACGCTTCAGATCCAGCGTTAGGCGCGCTGCGCGCCACGTGTTAAACACGAATGCGCTAGCGCCAGGTGCGCTGCGCCCTAGGCAGTGCACCCTGTGTGCGCTAGCGCTAGGCGCGTTGCGCGCCACGTGTCAAACACGGGTGCGCTAGCGCAGGCTGCGCTGCTCTCTAAGCAGCGCACCACGTGTCAAACACAGGTGCGCTAGCGCAAAGTGCGCTGCGCTCTGAGCAGCGCACCACGTGCAAAGCACGGGTGCGCTAGCGCTGGAATTAAAAATTTCTTACCCTTAGATCAAAAGATCTAATAATAATGATAAATCATTAATTAATCAGATTTAAAATTCTGTTATGAAAAGATTTCTCAATCTTGTTAAAAACAAGAAGATTGCCTTCTGTAAAACAGAAGCCCTAGGATCAAAAATCCAACGATGGGAAACATCCCTAAATCAATCAGAGAAAGATCTCTTTAACTGATTTAACAAATCAACTTGCCATATATAAAGGCCCCAAGACTTCAAGTCTGATATAGAAAAAAAAACCCATAAATTTTGAAAAATTCAAAGAAAGAGAGCAAGCTCTTGAAAGAAGATTATTTTTTCAAGGTAAAAATGATGAATGATGAACACAGAGATGAAATCATCTCATAAAAAGAAGAATTATTTTCTTAAAAGATTATAGATCTACAAAGACCAAAGTCTTTCATGAAAAAGATCAAAAGATTTCATCACATATTAAAAGAAGAACATATTCTTCACACAGATCATTGATCTATAAAGGTAAAGCCCTTTCAAAAATAAGAACTGTTGTTCTTGAATCTTGAGACAAAGTCTCTTTTAAAAGAACATAAATTTGTTTACAGATCATAAAAATTGATCAAATGCACTTTGCGCTATTGAAATGCCCCTTACGCTATTGAAAAACGTTTCTGCGCTCTATGGACCGGTGCTCAGCACCAAAATGCGCCACGTGTCAACCACGTATGCAACTTGCACTTTGCGCTTCTGAAATAGCGCACTGCGCTCATGGGCTGGCTCTCAGCGCCAAGCGCACCACGTGTCACTCACGTGTGCGCCACTAAATTGAAAGCACAATGCGCTCATAAATTAGCGCTTAGCGCTCATAAACTGGCGCAATGCGCCCATCATCTAGCGCTTAGCGCCAAGCGCGACACGTGTCCTTCACATATGTGCTACTTGGCAAAAGCGCACTGCGCTCTTTGACTGGCGCAAAGCATCTGGTGCGCCATATGTTGCGCTGTCAGAACATAAATTGTTCTGCTGAATGCTCTGCATTCAATACAAGACAAAAAAATGTCAAGATCTAATGCTCAGCATTGATTAAAAGGGCCAAGCCCAAATGAAGGCTCAACAGCCCAGAACAATGAAATGTTAAACATTCTTTGGACTTAGCCCAATATTGGCCATAAGTCCTCAACTTATATTTACTTGAGCCTATCTGCTCATGAATATTTAACAGATCTTAGTCCCAAATTGGACTACAGATCTTTCAACCAACTCACACCGGTTCGAGGGTACATCTCTTTACTCCTCTGATATTTGTCGTTGTAATCCTTCAACGTTTTCAGAGAGGTGACGGGTCCCGACAACCATACATTTTATAGACTATGACATCTTTAAACCGGACTGTGGGGTCCTTAAACTCACGGACTACGATGTCCTTAACCTGGACTGTGGGGTTCTTAAGCCTATGGACTATGATGTCCTTAACCTTGGACTGTGGGGTCCTTAAACTCATGGACTATGATGTTCTTAACCTTGGACCACCATGTCCTTAAACTGGTAATCGACCGTAATGTTCTTAAACTAAACAATAGAGTTCAAATGCTCTTTTGTTGGATCTAAATGATCTTGTTAAGTTGATCTTAGTCTAAAATTAGATTAACGTATCCTTAACAAACGTTTAAGTTGATCTTAGTCTCGAATGAGACTAACGTATCCTTAAACCCAAAACAAAATCCAAATCTAAGAAAATACGGATTTGGACTAATCCACGCCCTATGGGCGACAACATAAATTAGTCTCCGTATACAATCCACGGGCAACCAAAAACAAAACAAACACCCACGACACGAAGTGACCATCTAGAGAAGGAGAAAGTTGTTACCGTGATGCGATAGCGTAATTAACTGCAGGGGCTTGCGCCTGCAGGGAAGAGCGTCCCCACAATCAAAAACCCCTCAAACGAGGGGGAATCTGACGAAGTCTGCTACATCGGCCGCATCCGTTTAAACCTTCGATACATGGTGCCATAAATCAACTTGGCATCTTCGGAGAGGTGGACGGATAGCACCAATTAGCATCTGCCCCGAAATTCAGGCAAGACGAACCTGCGCGGTCGCATCTCTGTATTCAGAGGGGAACAGATTCTGGCACGCCCGGTGGGACCTTTTCCTCTTTCCACTCCACACTTCGTGTGTCGTGTTCGCGAACGAATCGCGTTTTGCTATGGTTGCCTGTGGATTCGAGGTACTAAGATTTGGTGTCTTACTCCATGCAGAAAACAGAAGATCAATGGCTTCAACCTGCACTAACTGCAGCTACAACTCTCGCTCCGTCCCGTCCAGAAGAGTGACTTACGGGCCCCAAGCGGCCTCCATCTTCGCTATGCCGGTGGAACAGGTGACTCAGGCCACCACTAGGCTATTCTTCGGGACTATGCTCCCACCGATGAGCTTCAATGCCCCAATGTCGTCGCAAGAAGCTCCAAAGAAGTCGGTCTTTGATCGGCTTACAACTACTGCGGCCCCTCTCAATGGGTCGCCCAAGTCTAATACCTCAGTTTTCAGCAAACTGGGCCAAAGCTCAAGCGGGCCCATGAAGAAGCCCGCGATACCTGAAGCGGCCATCCCGAAGCGGATAGCCATTTCTGCTCCTAAAGTCGTCTAGGCAGCTTCCCCTGCTAAAGCGTCAGTCTTCACAAGACTGTCCGTTTCAGCTCCTATTCCATGCGAAGTCACGAAGGCTGCTTCCCCTGTTCGAAAGTCGGCCTTCGCAAGACTGACTATCCCCTCTCAACGGACGTCAGTCTTCGACCGGCTAGTACCAATAACAGCCTCTCCTCAAAACAGGGGGCATGACAAAGCCATCCCTATAGCCGAACCAACACCATCTGCGCGACATGCTCGCCGCCGTCACTGGCGCCGAGTACAGAAGGTTGGGGGCAGCTCTCCGTCTGGATTTACTCCACCAGCTCTAACGGTGGAAGTCAATGCTGCTGTTCCAACTGGGAACAGTTTCGAGCTGCTTAATAGGGTGCGCGGGAATTCACCCACCGCCGTACTGAAAAGATCTCCTCCATCTGTGGGGAATGTTACAGAAACGAAGCCGGAGCAGTCCCTTCAGCGGCTGTCTTCCAAAATTTACAAAGTCTGGCGACATGTTCAGGGCTCAGTAATTGATCAAGATTACTCTCGCCGACAGAAAAAGGTGAAGGTTCAGCAGGAAGAGAACCGTCCTGTCAAGCCACAAAGGACGACAACCACCTGAGTGCCCGCTGCAACGGCCCCCTCAACGTCAACTGCTCAAAAGAGAAGGAGGCCAGAGAAAGCCCCTGTGACTACGGCAGACCACAAAGACGCTGAGCCCAAACGCCCCAAGTTTGGGGGCATAATGGTGCATACTGTTTATATGGCTTCCGGAAAAGGGGAAAGCCGCGCTTCTACGGGTCACCGACCGCTCACCCGATCCGTGACAAAAGCCCAGGAGCAGCAACAGAAGCTTCAGGAAATGCTAACGCAAATGGCCGCACTCACCGGGCTAAAAGAAATCCCTAAGGCGTCATCGGAGCAGCGTCATGAATAAGAAACCGATGCTGACTTGCTCCGCAGAGTCCTCGAAAAGAGGGACAGAGAAGGGGCAGAACAAGCGGCTAATATAAAACGAATGGCGCTTCTCTTCGAAGACATGGTCCGGATGATGTTACAACCAGAACCTCCAGCTGAAAACCCTCCTATCATCATTGAAGACGACAGAGGGCAGACATCGAACCCTCCTCCGGCTCTTTCAGCAGCCAAAGAGGAAACCATTTCCAAGGCCGCTCTAGACGACTACATTGCTCAGCAAATACGAGCTTACCAGGCGAATGAAGCAGCCGGCCAAGTCGTTGAAACTGGGTGACTATCCAGGCTGGTATGACCAAATAAGTTACCCGCCGGGATATACGATCCCCAAATTCCACGTGTACAAGGGGACAGGCAATCCCCATCAACATGTCGCTCAGTTCAGGGCTCTTTGCGGCAACACCGGGGGCGATGATAAATTGCTACTTCGCCAATTCGTCGGCAGCTTGTCGGAGACGGCATTTGAGTGGTATTCTGAACTTCCCAACGATTCCGTCAAAACTTTTGCAGAGATGGAGCTAGTATTTACCCAGCGTTTCGCGAGTGCTAGTGAACGCACCCCAATAGCGGTATTGATCAATGCCAGGGTGAAGCATGGAGAAACATGGGTCCAATATGCAATACGATGGCAAAATTTGTGGTCGAAATGCGAGCAGCGTATCGAAGAAGCGCCTGCGGTAGGCATGTTCGTGGGTACTCTTGACCCTCAAGCAACTATTTTCCAATTCATGATATTCTTCAAGCCGACCACGTTCCAGGCCTTGATTGACAAGTTGGCCCAAATGGACCAGATGGATCATAGACCATCTCCTTCAAAGAAGGATCCTCGGAATGAAAAGGGGAAAAGAAAAGCAACTTTCGTTGCCACTACTCAACAACAGCCGAGCAACTTAAAACCGGTTGTTCGCCAAAACAACGTGCGTCCACGCCCATCTCTCGAGGAAAGACTGGGACGTCCTTACTCGTTTCCCCAGGATAAAACGAGGAGACTGTTCGAGCTGGCAGTGCGCAACAGGCTCATAAATTTGCCGAATCCAAAACGTCCGTTGCAGCCAGGTGATGTCAACGATCCTAATTACTGCCCTTACCACCAACAGTAAGCCATCCAATCGAAAATTGCTTCGTCTTCAAAGGCTGAATTGAAGACCAATACCAACAAGGCAAGTTCGCATTATCCGAAAACTGGAAGGTGAACCCGCCACAACCTCACGCCCCTAAAAAATTGGATGTGCCGGGGGCATCGTGCTTATTCATAAGGGAAGCCCCATGGGAAGTTGTTCTTTCGGCAAAGACAAAAAGAATGCTGAAGGTATTGGGGTAAAAATTTATACTCCGGTTGACCAAGTCAAAGTCAAGATCAACTCCCAAGCTAGGTGGGCCCAAGCCCAGGTCAAGCGGGCCCATGCCCAAGTCGAGCCCGCGGCCAGCCTCCCAATGCCAACAACAAAATCATGTAGTGAATAATTTTTATGTAATTTTTTTATACATGAATGTAAACAAAATGGGCATAAAGCCAAATTTTTGTAAGCCCATGGCTTATGCGCAAAAAGAAATAGCACATGAGCCATGGGATGGGCAAAACGCCATTTTGTAAAGCCCAAGAGGCTGTATGTAAATGTGTAAGCCTATATATGGCAAAATGATGATGAATAAAGTAATACTTTTCATTCCCCTAAAAACTAGGGTTCTTTGTGCCTCCTTCTCCTTCTCCAAGGTTCTAAACCTTCTCATTTCTTTTGAATTAAATCAAGAGTTTTACTCTTCTTTTTTTAAAACTAAATAGTTTTTCACCATAAAACCCACAAAGGGGAACTTGGATCTACCATCAGATCTCAAAAAGAAAAGATTTTTAAAATCCCACATCTCTTGATCTTTAAGATCCGATCAACAAAGGAGGAAGAAGGAGACCCATCTCCAGAAACCCCACTTTGGGGAAGAACTAGGGCTCAAGGGGAGAAGCCCTTCATCAGCTTCAAAACATCCTAAGAGTTTAATAAGTGCTCTTTTCTGGGAGTACAACTTCCATTGCAGGGACCAAATCCCTTTTGCTGCTTGAGCGCCCACGTGGTGCGCTAGCGCCCGAGCGCTAGCGCTGACACGTGGCGCTTGCGCTAGAGCGCTAGCGCTCGAGAGTCCACGTGGCGCACTAGCGCGCAAAACGCTAGCGCTCTGCGCCCAGAGCGCTAGCGTCCAAAACGCTAGCGCCCGAGCGCCCACATGCTGATACGTGGCGCGCTAGCGCTCTTGCGCTCAGAGCGCTAGCGCCCAAAGCGTTAGCGTCCGAGAGCCCATGTGCTGACATGTGGCGCGCTAGCGCTCAGTGCATTAGCGCTCTTGCACTCAGAGCGCTAGCGCCCGAGCGCCCACGTGCTGACACGTGGCGCGCTAGCGCTCTTGCGCTCAGAGCGCTAGCGTCCAAAGCGCTAGCGCCCGAGCGCCTACGTGCTGACACGTGGCGCGACAGCGCTCAAAGCGCTGGCGCTGGCTCCACGCATCTTTTGGATGCCTTTTCCCCCTTTTTATATATATACATATATATATATATATGCATATATATACATATGTACACACACACATACTCCACGACACTGCCCCTGTTAGAAAAAAAATTCTAACGGGGCGCTGCCCCGTACCCCGCAAGGGGGTTGCTAGCCCCCTTGACCCCTAGCCCGCTATCTAGGCAGCGGGACCCCCGTAAAAACTCTGCGGGGCCCCCGATATATCCAAAACCCCTTCAAAACACAACACTGCATATTGAGTTTGCATGACCAGTTTAACCCGTCAATCGGAGGTTCCCTCGCTCCAAAGGCGCGGGGTAATTAACGGCAGCTTAGTCCGCGGCTGCCGGAGATTCGGATCCCTACAATCATTAAACCCCGGCCTACCCTAGGCAGGGGGGATCTGTAATGCGCCTGAAAAGCGCGCGCGTATTTCCATCTCAATGGGGTGACGAAAAACACCCTACAGAAGGATCTCCAAACATGCCCGGCAATCAGGTGGAAAAATCCACTGGAACCCGAGATCGTCGAGGGAATGCTGAAACCGTGCCCAACTACAAAAATTGGTGGTAATAGTCAAAGCGCTCGCACCCACCCGTCAAAGTCTTCGAAGAAGAAGAAGAAGACCCAAAAGCCCATGAAGCTTGATAACAAGCGCACAGACCTGCAAAAACAGATTGACGCTCTGGAAGAATATAATCTGAAGGCGCGAACCCCGGTCACACTCCAAGAATTTCTCAACAATATCCTTGAGAACGGAGATAACGACAATAACGACAGGGATGACTCGCCAAAAGAATCTGAGGACTATATGGCAAGTTGCCACACGATCTCTCATTCGGCATTAACTAATGAAGAAACGCACTCAGCGATAGAAGACAGCATAAAAGAGCTGGGGCAAGATCGAAGCCAAAACCCTTGGAACCGTCTGACAAGATGATCGACTTGCTACTGAACGAAGCCCGTTAGAAAAGCAAAGCCAATCGAGAGCGTGAATTGGCTATATTCGAAAAAGCCAAACGCCGACGACTGGAGGAAAAGGTCGAGACACCCCAACTGGAGCAAAACATCCCTATCGCCAGCAAAAGCAAGCTTAAAGTAAGGAAACGATTCGCTAGGGCCCTGGCAATAGGAATGAAGTTGCCCTCTTTCAAAGGAAATTCCTCTGGCAATATACGTCTTGATAAAGCGGACATACATCCTAATTTCTGCCTATACCATCAGAGGATTACACACCCTACCGAGGAGTGCATAGCCTTTAAAAACCGGTGGCAGGGATATGTTGCCCATCGACGACACATTCAACGAGTGAAGCGCAAGGCTCGTCGGGAACAGAAAAGCACGATAGATGAGCGCAAAAGAGCTGCTGGCAACTGTCACATAGCCGATGTAAGTGTACGGTAGCGCCCCGGCCGTCTGTCCGAGGCCAAAATGCGGAAACGAAAACTTTTTCAAAACTTTAAACCGGCCCTATCGTATACTATAAATTCTAATCAAACCATTAACCTACAACTAGCAACTAGAAAAAGGGTTGGAAAGCTATACCAATCGATTCGTGTCCTTCGGTCTTTGGCCACCATCCCAAGCTCCTCGTGGCATCTCCGGTCTAGATCTCCTCGTCGGAAAGGGCACCACATCTTTGGGTCTTTTTACGGGCTCCCGCTTCGTACGAAGCAACTCGGGCACGAAGTTCACTAGTCGACGTGTCCAAGGTGAAGTAGAGAGTGTTTGTGACAACTTTGTCTCTTGCATCCATTGCATGGATGGAGGTTGAAGATGAAGCCATCCATGGAGGTTGTGAGCTAGAGCAAGAAGAAGAAGAAGAGGAAGCATTTTTCTTTTGTGTATTCTTATGATGAAAATGAGAGAGTGAGAGTGTTAAAATTACAAGAGCAAACTCACCTCATAGCTGCCCTTTCTCTCTCCTCTCATCATATCAACACACAAATCAAACAATAATATGACATATGCACATAAAAAGAGACCATGAGTCACTACCCTTGCACATGCCACATTAAATGCATAAAATGATGATTTCTAGCTCACAATTTCCATATGCAAACATTAATCCAAATGTTTGCAACAATAAAAAGATACGACAACATCTAAAGTAAACTCGTGACGGATCACAAGGATAACCCTCACCTGTATATACATACCTGCATCCGCATTCCGACTGAATGCGAATGCGATGAGACTAAAGTAATCCAACAAATCTAATACTAGGATTCGGCTTAAACCAAAGCCCATTAGTATGATCCGTCCGATCATGATCCGTGCACTACCGCACGTATATGATCGAACCCTGCCATATATCATACGGCCTCTACAACGTTTCGCCCGAAACTTGAGAAACTTCTGTGGGGGACTCTAAAGACTCGTCAATACTTTGGCTGTGGGGTTAACCACTAGCACGTCAGAGGTACTAGCTGTACGTAAAGGGCTACCAGGTATTGACCAAAAGGGAGATCGATGAGCGAACTCATCCTGACACCCTACTGAGCCTGTCAGTGACAATATCTGTACAGTCCAGTCCGTTCGTCTATGAGCATCGCATGGCGGGCCTAGGGGGTTGGTAAAAGTCAGACCCCCAAAAGCGGTACAAGTCGTGTCGGAGTGTAGCCCAGAACACCCTGAGATACTACTGGAATACCTACCAGTAAATCTCCTGCCTTGGCCAAGGACTTTGTGTAATGGCTCTCCTAGACACAGCGTGATCTCACCCCCAATACCGGGAGAGACGAAACCCCTGCCGATCTGCTCACTACCTCCATGTGGCTCGGGACTGTACCCAACTAAAACCTGTTTGCACGACTCCTTTGAGCCGTGGTAGGGTAGTAATCAAAGCACAGTAGGAACTCATACGAGACAAATGACGATCTCAGGTCGACGGACTAACCTGTACACATGTCACCAGGAAACTGCCATCTGACGTCAGGTATAATACCAACTAGAATGTTCCCGGCGAGTCCTGTCCGGTGTACTCATAACCCAATGATCACCTGTATACATCTTAGGTGAACCAACTGACACCAATGGCTTGTGAGACTGGCCACCGCCCCTCGTCGAGGTCTCGACTGTATACACTAGTCTACTAATGGAGTATCGATGCCCAGTCTCGAAACTCCCACGACTAGGGACCACTTTAAGGATGTGCTTATAGACCCCAGCTCCCACGTATATGATCGCCATCATACTGCTGGCCGTCAAGCAAGAATCCTAAGGGCTCTATCAACGTACAATAGTGACCTGTAAGGTCACCTAAAGCAGCACACGATGATAAAGATAAATCAGATAGCATACTATCATCTTGAGTAAGACTGTCCTACCGGTATAGGTCCTCTCTCAATCATTGCAATCAAGTGTCTGTGATCCAATAATTGACTTTGAGGGCACTATATCCAACAATCTCCCACTTGCACTCAAGGCTAATTATTGTGATGTCGCATACTCACAGCCCGTGTGATACCGAACACCCAACTCCTCTACTAATCAGTCTCACAAAGCTCGTTTGCGAAACTATTGCGTTCGAGGAATAGCCTCAGTGAGTGGATCCGCCCTGATGTTTCTTTCTATGTCTCTCTTTATCTCAAGTTCGCGGAGAAAGCCATCTCCCGAAATGAGCAATACCTGTCTTAGAATATGTCTGGATATCTGATGGGACTTAGTTCATAAATGAACTCCAAATCCAAACTTCTTAGACTGTATCGTCAACTGAACTTAATCAGTATCCTGCGCCACACCTCCCTCAGTATCCGCTTGGACCACCTGTCCAAAATACTGCCCCTCGTCAGAGGGAAAACTATAACTCTGATAGCCACTCTGTCATCCAGGTCACCTTGGAAGCCTGGAATGATAACTGTCTCCTTAAAGAGGCTGTTGTTATCATATCCCTAGAACATCCACTTATGTTCTAAAACTGCTTCCGAATGTCTCTCCAGGATAGGATTAATATCAACTTACTGCATCTCGTGCAAAAACAATATCTGGTGTGGTACTTGACATCTCATGATTGACTCAATTGCCTAAGCAAGTGATCTGCCAATCATGCATGCCCCTCTCCCCTTTAGTCTGTAAGATACCTTTAGAGAGGGTGACTCCATCACCTGCAGGTACACCACCATGCCAAGAGCCATCCATTCTAAAACACCTTTAGAATGCTGTCTAAGTACCCTGATTTGGAAACTACCCAAATCTAGATCTAAAACCATAGATCTAGTAACCAGAATGTCAGATATTATATCTATGTCCTTTATGCGGAGAAACCACTGTGTGACAACCAAAGTATAACCGATCGTAGTATAGGAATTTCACTTCCTACTCTGTGTATGTCATCCAAATACCAGGATATTACACCCTACTACCTTCTTAACAGATCCATCTCCTATTCTGATGAAGTCAAACCTATGACTGTTACATCAGAAATAGATGATCTATTTCCGCTATATTCGCTTTAGTCCATAAATAGACATAAGCTACTTGTCCACTATGCTTGTGCTGCTCCCACTGACTATGACAACCCTCTGGCAGAGTCATATACACGTACACTTCTAAAGCTAGTTTAGAACGACGCTATACTCATCCTCCTGCCGGGTCTCACAGTCTGGAACAACAGCAATGGCAAGTCTGGGCAAACAATAATCTCCCTGTCACCGTCCTTGAGCATACTGAAGTACCTCTCAAGTGCCTGAGGTTACCCACCATATCTGCGGAGTGGCCAATGGAATGTCAAACCAGATTGAATTTTTAGGTTCTTATCAAATTTCAGTAATCATTTGCGGTTCTGGAATCACTTCCAGTTCTACCATACTCCCACTACTGTTTTCTGAAAAAATCCATTTTACTAAAACTGTGGCGAGTCAAGAACAATATGAATATTGATCTTCCAGATGGTAGAAAGTCAACCCTCGTCATAGCCCGGGTCAACCCATAAATAGCTATTACAGAAACGTACCTTGAGTTATCCAGAGTCTGGTTTTAAGCATAAGCCGGACAACTCCCCGTACTTTAATATTGTTAAGATATGAACTATTCTATATCCAATATAGAAAAAGAGGCACTGATTTAATTGGAACCAGATTCAAATCATGCAGTTGTCTCCAGTGCATGTCAACTAAATGGAGAGAGGCCGATCAGCATTACTCAACTTAGGAGTGCTTCCAATTATGAGTAACCTGAAAGAGAAGAAATTCTCTTAATCATTACTATCAACTGAATACCATACACAAGTATCTACATATTCGATCACCTTGAAGAATCCTGATACTTGCAACACTTGGTTCTCTACTTTATTCTTATACCTATAATTTCTCAAAACTTAGATCTTGTATTTCTACGAAACACATGTCTAAGAACTAGAGAAGTCACAAGTAAACAGAATATAGTATGAGTACTAACCCCTCTGTCCTCATGGACACTGGACAACATACAATACTCTGTATAAGTCCCCTGAGTCTAATAACTCATTCCCTGTGTGTCGTAGGTTGAAATCTGTACTTATGGCTAAGAAGAATTACACCGCTGTTTAATGCTCCTTACCTAACTATCCACTGATATAGGTACATGTCATAGACATAATTTTAAAAAGTTATATCTCACTTTATAAAAATAAACGTACAGATATATCAATTTGAAATTGGTGCATAACAACGGATATTCAAAACCAAATATTTGCCGTCCGGCAAACAACCCAGGCGATTTCCTCAAATATCACCAATTACAACGAATCCCGATATAATAAGGATGATCACCCAATTCCCAATAACTTACTCCCACTCATCATCTGTAAAACCAAACAGATGTGAGAATCATACCTGGTAAATACATACCCTGGAGTAAGGACTAATTAGGAAATCAGTTTTCCTTTAACAATACACAGTGAAACTGAAACATGTAAATGTTTCGAAGGGGTATCCGGGTATTCCTAGCAATGCTTCTTCCATTATCAGATTCACAACTGTAACCGTATATTTCTTTGCCATCTCTCCAAATCCCTTTATATGTCTTTAGTCATTACCTTTTGTACACCCCTTTAGGCCAAATGGTTTTCTTCCTTCCCTACCGTTCGGCACTAGCCTATGGTTTGGAAGAAGACTATCCAATAAGCATAATGGGTGTACTCTCCTAATCCTAGGAGCACTCGCAACCCGAGAGAAAGTAAAGATAAAAGACAACTGAATAATACCTTATTCCTATTTCTCCTGAACCAGAATCCATCCCCAAACTGGAACAAGTTCTTTCGAGTTCGTATATAACCATACGATGGAGTATCCAAATAACTGTGGATCTTTGTAGTGATACGGGGTGTTCCGTAGAAATACAAAGGTGGTGTAGGATTGGCGAAGAAATACTTGGTTTGGTCGTGAATAGCAGTCGCAACTTACTTTGCTCTCTTACTAATCCCTTTATTTGTCTTTACTTAATACCTTCTGTACACCTTTTAAGCTAAATGGTTTTCTTCATTCCCTACCGTTCGGCACCTGCCTATGGTTTGGATGAAGACTATCCAATTAGCGT
Source organism: Agapanthus africanus (assembly GCA_030015575.1). Taxonomy (NCBI): domain Eukaryota; kingdom Viridiplantae; phylum Streptophyta; class Magnoliopsida; order Asparagales; family Amaryllidaceae; genus Agapanthus; species Agapanthus africanus. Next base: position 363,977,846 of record JASDDO010000029.1, read on the forward strand.
AACAGGTGTACCGTCCTAATCCAAGGAGCACTCGCAATCTGAAAGAAGGTAAAAAGAAAAGACAACTGAATAGTCCTATTCATTTTCCCCAGAACCGGAAACCATTCTCGAATTTGGAACAAGTTCCTTCGAGTTCGTATATAACCATACGATGGTTTTATCCAATGGAAGTGGATGTTCGTAGTAATACGGGGTGTTCTGGAGAAAAGGGTAAAAGTAGGAGTGGCAATGAGGTATGCAACTCTGACAATCCAAAAGCCAGTGTTTTAAGAAAGTTCGGTTAACTTGGTCACTGAGTCATAGTCAAGGGTCGGATCATGGTCGCTGCCAAAGAGAGAGAGAAAAGAAACACTCAGCGTGCACTCTAACCTAGATCAGAATGGTTATCAATTTATCTAATCAGGAAACCTCCCACTGTAACCTCAAATTCTCCTCCAAACCTGAAAGAAGAATTAGTCGGGTCACCTGAGGAGTAAACCAACTCATCAGTAGGAATCGGGATCCAACTATCATCGCATGATAACGTGATGGAATCCACTCACGTTATCACACTCCAGAAGGTATGCGCATATCTGGCAAGTTTCAGTTTCTTTAGAAACTCCCGATGTGATTTTTACCCCATGCTCTTATGACCTTGACGAAGGTCAATAAATCATAAGTCACATGTCAAGTTCTACCTGTCATTGTCCAGGTTAATTTGAACCCACCCGTATAAGCCCTTGACGAAGGCCAACAAGGTTGTACGACTGTCCCAAACCAACGCATCTATCTATACAGCAGAAAAGTAACAAATAGCTACCATACACTATGCCTTGACGAAGGCCAACAAACATAGCATGAATACTAAGTGCTACCCGTCTGAAATGACGGAGGGCTACGAATGGTTTTTTGCGAAAAACCTTTAACGTAATGAACTTGATATCGTTGAAGGAACCGAATAGCTTTTTATAAAAATATAGTGGCGAAAACCTTTGCTAAAGAGGTCACTCCCGGTGAAGGGATCTCGGCTCTTTCCCCGTAGAATGAGGTGCATGATATTCCAACTAAATACCATGATGCAAAGCAAAAAGGCAATCGGCTATAGTAAAGTTATTACCCTGACGCAAACTTCTGACCAAGGGGTCACTCCCGGTGAAGGGATCTCGGCCCTTGCCTCGTCGACTGAGGTGCTGGATATTCATAACCGAATACCACTGTGCAAAACAAAAGAAAACGTCCTTGCAATAACAGCTTTTTGAAAAATGTTCCAACAACATCAGAATAGATTTGTTTAGCTTGCATTGATCCGAATCAATGCGGTCCCATCAATTAATCACACCATAAAAGAACAAAAATATGATGTACGTATATGCCATCCGCATTCGCCACTGGGTCCCGTCATCACCTGTTAGGTTATTTAACTAACGACAGAGAGGGGACTGGACTAGTGCGGGTGTAAAACATACACAACATCTACTAGTATATATATCAATATATAATATTCGCTCAAGACGTGATAAAATGCAACATCACAGAAATGTAATAAGCATCACAGAACAATACAGATAATCTGGGATCCCCGGGTTTCATAGAGCCGCTACTGAAACCCGACGTTCCCCTGGTCGTGTAGATAGCCTGTGCAATGAAATCCTAGACCCCTACGAGCGCGGCAAGTTACCCGCCAAAACCTGAAGCGAGGCAGCCCCCTTCAACAACGCGAATGGACCACCCAGCACTTCACGGAATCCGGTAACTTGAGCACCCTTCCTTGGGTCAACCTGTGTTAGTTATATGTATGCCCTAGAGGCCATTACTGTACATAGGATGTATATTGTAGTGGATGCTTGGACATATATAGGGAGGGCCTTCTTGCTCGACATGATAGTATGCTATCTGGTTGCTCTTTACCTTAACGTGTATACTGATTGTCTCTCTGTTACATGTTGGTAAAGCCCTTAGGATGTGTACTTGACTACCTGGACTATGATGCAGATCATACTAGTGGGGACATGGTAGTCCATAAGTACATTCTTCAAGGTCTCTAGTCGTGGGTGTATCGAGACGGGGCATCGATATACCAGAGTAGACTAGCGTATACCTTCTCGACCCATACAGATGGGCGATGGATGATCCCATATCCATTGGTGTTTGACATCAGAGATGATATACGGGTGCTCAGTGGAGACTGGGTACACTGGACGGACTCGCCGAGAACTCCCAGATGGTATTATACCTTACGTCAGATGGCAGTTCTCTGGTGATACTGGTACAGAGTAGTCTGTTGACCCGAGATCGTCATAGAGTCTTGTGTGGTTCCCACTGTGCTTTGATTTCCACCTTACTACGTCCAAGAGGGCGTGCAAAACGGTGGTTTTTGGGTACAGTCCCGAATCACATGGAGGCAATGAGCGATAGGAGGGGATTCGTCTCTCCCGGTATAGGGAGTTGATGTTGCGCTGTGTTCGATTGGCTATAACCGGAAATCCCTGGCTAGGGTTGCTGAGATTTACTGGTAAGTGTTACCAGTAGTTTCTCGAACTGTTATAGACCTCATATCGACACGACTTATCGAGCTATTGGGGTCTGACGTTTACCACCCCTAGGCGAGATATGCAACATATCAGACGACGAGACCGGACTGTACGGTAAGTGTTACTGGTTGGATTCACAGGAGTGTGAGTGGGCTTGCTCGTCGATCTTCTGATCGCTCAATACCCGGGTGGCCGTTACGTTTGCAGACCGCTTGCGGCTTGTGGGTGTTTGATATGATCATCACCTGCTGCCGGCGTATTGACGAGTCTTTAGAGTCCTACACAGAGGTTTCCTGGCTCAAGCGAAACGAAATAGGAGCGCATATGAGATATGTGTGGGACCGAGAATAATGCGTGTATGTGATACCGTATTCTATTCTCGCGATGAATGTATCGATTGGTTGTATGCGATATAACCTAGTTATCGAATCAAGGATTGATTCGATAAGCCGATACATTGGATATTAGTTGGTCATATGCGATATGACCGGATCGTTAAATCAAGTGTTGATTTAATGATTTAATGCATAATTATATATTTGATATATTACTTTGCATTAACTAGTATTGGTTCACTTTAAATGGATTTTCTCACTTGATGTGCACATTGTATATGTGATATAATTTTGTGTGCACTTGATTGTATTATGTTTGATGATACATGCTCACTTGAGTTTGTGTAAAGATTAAACCATGGTTATTTAAATGGTTAGGGTTTTGATTTTCATATATATTTATTTATTTATTTATTTTTGGAAAAGATGAAGAGAAATGGTGGCTTTCTTTGTTTGTTATTGAAGCTTCATGAAGTTTTGACTAAGTGACCATTTTTGTCTTCATGCTTAACCCTAACCATTCACCTAACCCTAGTTTACTCTCTACACTTGACCATGATTAGTGTATGATAAGTATTGATTTTATTTTCTTTTTGAAAAAAAAGACTTATCATATTATCTTCTTCTTCTTCTCCTTCTTCAACATGAAGAATACCTTGTCTCCATCAATGGCAACTTGAGAAAAAGAGTGAGAAATCCAATTCTAAAGTGAACCCACTTCCTATTTTTTCATTCTCTACCACTTGCCAAGTAGTATAGGGTGTTTTCTTCACAAGTTTCATGACTTGGTGAAGTTGGAGCTTGATCTTGTGTTGCCTCGACGTAGATCATCTTCGACATCGAAGCCGACGACCAAGCCCGCCCATTTCTCTGATGAAGCCGACGCTAGAGCCCGGGATTCGATTTGGACAGCAAGGAGACTTCATCATGGAGCTATGGAGGTGGAGGACCGGATCTACAAAGGTTGTATTTCCGTTCACTTAGTTAAGTTGTTAACTAGTTGCATTTGTTTCGCCTAAAATTCTAGTTAACGATCCGTATTAGGGTTTCTCGGCACTTGTAAAAATTGAAATTGGCATGGTTGATGTCTTGTGAGACCTCATTAGTGTGCCTAGGAACCCTACAGTGGTATCAGAGCCTAGCTAGAGCCTTAGGCGATGCGTAGACGATGTTAGAAGTCCGATCGAACCCGAAATCCCCGCTTTTCACCCCTTTCTGTACATTTTTGTAAACTGTGGATTTTTCCAGATTAAAAATATGCAGAAAAATGAGCAGGGTTTTATATGAATTACTGTGCAAAACGGTGCCCTAACTCCGTCAAACTGCCGCGGAACCGCGGCCTTACCCCACGTTGCGCGGCGGTTCCGCGGCCATTTTGTTGACTCTTTGACTATTCTTTGCACAGTAACTGTTATATTTGACTCCTGTGTTTTCTGGGTAATTTTAATATTTACTCAAGAGTTGAGTATTCTGGGTTGTTTTGGGAACTCGTGGATTCGATCGGATTGTCTAATCTTGTCTATGTGTTTTCCGGATAATTATTGAATATGTTAAAAAGGTCCGACTGGATATAAATACCCACCTTTTCCCCTGTCGGGAAATTTCCAAGTGTTGGATCTTTCCGTGGTTTAACAACGTTCTAAGTAGTGCAAGTAACGCGATGGTCCCTCTAGAAGACAACAAACCTTAACTCGATTATGTGACCGTCTTGAACTGCCCTTTGAACCTTAGGGTTTGGGGCAGTACGGCGTGCCACATGTGAGGCGTTGGCTTGACCCTTCTACGGCTGGACCGTTGGTACTGAGGCACGAAGTGAATGTTTTTAGACTTATTTCATGTGTTGAGCTGTTTCGGGAAAACTTGGGTGTTCGAATGTTCGATCGGAAAGTTTAACATTTTCTAATTATCGGGAATGGGATACAATAATTGGAATTCACAAGTAGTTATGAGATAACTGAATGAATGTTATAAACATAGCAGTTTAGTCTCACTTGATCGGTTGCCACGGAATTTTGATGTGATCAAAAGTCCATCGCAATCACGTAGCGTACGCGGATACTCGTCGGTAAACTTAATAGACAGCTACACCCCATAGCCCCGACTAAGTGACTGTAGGAGAACTCCGTCGCCGAAAGCATCCGTTCGGGTGCTCGCGGCAGCGGTGTTCCGCCTTAGCGCACTTCGTCGACGGTATCGGGAGTGCGGCCGTCTACTAAAGTTTGCGACGAGCATTCGGTCAGGATGCCGGAAATCTTGTTGAATTGCCCGACTAGATATTGAAAAGATTTTTCGATAAACGAGACTAAAATGCGGGGTTTATAATTGTTAGGCATGTGATGTCTAAGGAATTCATTTGATTAGGCATGCGATGTCTAAAGAGTTTGCGGATTCCAACTGTTGTAGTTTTACACTTTTTTTTCTGCGACCGTAAGTGTAATATGTGATATCGCCAGTTTCGTCGCTATATGTCAACGACAATTGGGATGTGCATATTTACTTACGTTGATGACATGTGATGTTATGTGTTGCTGGATATGTTATATCGGATCGTCGTGTTTGAATAGCCGGGTTTTTTTTATGTGAGATGAGTGTTTTTCATTTTCATTCATGTAAAAACTTGTATGTAATATTCTTTTATTGGGGCACTTCCAGGTTGCGGATGATGTCACCATTTGTATATTATTTACTTTTCCGCACTAGGATAGACCCAAGGAGGAGGGCACAAGTAACCGGGTTCTGGAGTCCAGTGGGAGACCAACTCGAGGAGTCGAGTCCGGGTCTCCTAACTCTAGAATTGGTAGGGTTGCTTGCCGCTCTCGTAGGGGTCTAGGGGTGTGGGTTTGGCTATTCATCGCGACCGTGGAATCCGTGTTTTATACTGGCTCGTATTGAAAACACGGACGTCCTAGTATATCCAATGTTTCATATGATTCTTCTGCTGCGATATCTGTGATGTGATCATTTGATATGTTCTGTGATGGATACTGCATATAGTATATATGATATATTATATAGACGTTACTTATGTTTTACACCCGCGCTAGCCCTGCCCCGCTCTGCCGTTAGTTACCTAACCTAACGGTGCACGAGGGGACATCGAGGAGAATGCGGATGGTATAAGTGTACGTCGTATTTATCTGTGATGTTTAGGTACTTAAATGATGGGACTTCATTAATATGATTAATGAAAGAAAAAGAAACCTAAAGATGTTGTGGAATCGAATTTCAAAAATAAAACTGGTAGCTACAGTTCTTGCTTTGCACAGCAGTATATATGATATATCCTGCACCTTATTCGATGAGGAAAGGACCGAAATCCCTTCACCGGGTGACTCCTTTAGCAATAACTGGCAGATGCTACAACTCTCGGTTTGTCTTTTGATTGCTTCTATAGTTTCTGCTTTGCACAGTGATATATATGATATATCCCGCACCTCATTCGACGAGGAAAGGACTGACGATCCCTTCACCGGGAGTGACCCCTTTAGCAAAACTAGAAAAGCCTAAAAAACACTCCATTTTAAAATCATTTGATTCTACAACGATATCAAGTTCATTACGCAATAGGTTTTCAGAAAAACCTGTCGTAGCCCTCCGTCATTTCAGATAAGTCCTATTTAGTATTCGTGCTACGTTTGTTGACCTCCGTCAAGGCGTAGTGTGCGGTAGCTAACTAGTATTTATCTGTTTATGCATATGATGCAGATTGGATTAGGGTAGTCGTGCGGCCTTGTTGACCTCCGTCAAGGGTCGTGCGGGTGGGTTTAATTCGATCAAGAAATGACGGGTTGAACTTGACTAGTAGCCTATGGTTTGTTGACCTCCGTCAAGGTTATAGGGTTCTAGGGGCAAAATTATCGGGAATTTCAAGTGTTGAAATTTGCAATGAGATTGCATACCTTCTATGAGATAGTTGGATCCCGATACCCGCTGCGAGTAAGAGTTACTCCTGGGAGAGTTTTACACATTACAATTAGCCGATCAAGTAGGTGTCTAGAAAGGTGTTAACGAGGTTACGCCTCTGGGAAAACGAGGTTTACTATAATTAGGTTCGTGCGAAAGCACGGGGGACCTCCCTCAAAGTACCGACACTGGCCTGGCTGAAAGATTGGCGAACTTGTAGTGTGTAATTAATCCCAGCTAGTCTTTCCTTTTAAGGTTTGAAGGAAGATTTGATAAAAACAGTGGGAGCCATCCTGATTAGATAAAATAATAACCAATCTGATCTTGCAAGAGCGCACGCTGAGTGTTTTCTTCTCTCTCTCTCCAGGTAGCGACCATATCACGCCTTAATCAAGATAATAATACGGATTATTAACCGAACCCACTTGTTATACTGAGCTGGGAAACGTTGGTCCCGCTCCAACTTATAATTGTTATAAGACAGAGTAGGAAATTGGGGAATACCAGAATTCCCGTGCCGCCCAAACGAAGAAAGTGCATGTTGATGCATCATCTTCGGGTGTATTCGTTACAAAGAACTGTTTCTCTGTATCCTCTACATCCTGGGTATTTGATACCGAATCAGGATCCCAGATATGTAATCTGTTACATAGGGCTACAGATAGGTAGAGAACTGAGAACGGGTGATAAGTTTCATGAGACAGAAAACGGGGCAAGTGTTGCAGCCAAGTCTGTTGGTCACTGTCACCCTGTATTACAAATACATTGATTCTGAACGAATGTTATTAGATACCGAACCTGATATACAAAATCATATTAGTCTCTTTATTAGTAAAGAAATGATAAAATTTTGTATTGTTGGATAATGTTTTGAATATTTACTATATCAAAAGTTGATCGATTCGGGCACGTTATCTAAAAGCATTGATGTTCTAAATCAAACTATGGTTCTTAGTATATAGAACACACACAAGAGGAAGAGTTCAGAAATGAACGAATCCTTCTTGAGGTATTGTAGACTAGGTCATATCAATGCGACCCGACTGGCTGAAGTTACATTTAGATGCATATTTAAATTAGTTTGAATTTACATCTTGTGAAACTTGCCAGTCATGACACAGAGATAAGATGACCATAGCTCCGTTTACTGGAAACAGAAAAAGAGGTAGTGAACTCTTGGGATGATACATGTTGATGTATGTAGGTACCCTGTCTACACATGCCAAGACCGGTTCTTTGTATTTCATTACATTCTCTGATAATCTCTCAAGATTCAGACATATGTTCCTGTTGAAACACAAGTCCGAACCTTTTGAGATATTCACAGAATATAAGTTAGAAATAGAGAACCAAAAAGGGTATAAGTATTATGTCCTTTGATGTGATGAAGGAGGAGAATACTTGAGCACGGAATTCTTGGACTTTTCTAAAGGAGAATGAGATTCTCTCTCAGCATTACTCCTCCGTATACACCACAACACGTCGGTGTATCGGGGCGGAGCAATAGCACCCTATGTGATAAGGTGTGCTCTATGATGAGTACTACTGAGTTACCTATTTCCTTTTGGGAGTTATGCACTTGAGAACCTGCATACCTATTGAATAGGGTTCAAATCAAATCAGTTGCCTACCACTTCATATTTGATATGATATGGGAAGAGCTCATGTCTTAAGCTAGTTAAGATTTGGGGTTGACCGGCCTATGTCTAAAAGCAAAATCCGGATAAGCTCATGGCAAGGTCTGTAATGTAGAACTGGAAAGGTTCCAGCTATACAAACTACAGTAGATGATTTGATAGAACCAAAGGATTCAATAGATACCAACGAACCTCAGCCGCTCCGCCGATCTAGTAGGGTTCCTCATCCGCCTGAGAGATACTTCGGTTTCTCGATGACAGTGGGAGCGAGGAGTGCATCATGAGATGATGACCCAACTAGTTTCAACCTGGCCATCAGGAGTGAGACTCTGTAAGAATGGCTGGATGCTTAGTGATCTAAGATGGAATCCATGTACACCAATAAAGTATGGACTTTGGTTGCTATATCTGACGGGTTAAATCCCCATCAGGAGCAAGTATATCTTGAGAAGATTACTTGGTGTAGATGGAAAGGTTGAGACTTTCAAAGCTAGACTTGGTAAAGGTTTTCGTCATCGACCAGGCGTGGAAAATGATGAAACCTTTTTCCAGTGGCTATGCTTAAGTCCATCCAGATCCTACTTGCCACGGCTACATACCATGACTACGATATCCGGCGGTTGGGTGTCATGACTGCTTTTCTAAATGATGTTTTAGAAAAGAGAGTCTATAAGTACACAGTCAGAGGGCTTCGTAAACAGTGGGAGCAGCGGAAACGTGTACAAGATGCTTTATAGGATAAAGCAGGCATCGCGGAGTTGGAACGTCTGTTTTGATGAAGTAGTCAAAGAGTTTGACATCATCAAAATGGTAGATGAACCTTGTATAAACAAAAAGGTAGTAGGGAGTATGGTGACGATACTCGTAGAGTACGTGGATGACATACTCTTGATAGGAAAGGAGTTTCCTATGCTACGCTCAGTTAATCTCCGCTTATCACAAGGATTCTCCATATAGGATCAAAGTGATACCTGCTAAATCCTGGGTTTTGGATCTATGAGATAGATCTAAATGGATGTTAGGATTCTCACTAATTGAAGTGAGATGGTATCAATTGATCCAGGGGAGAATCACTGGAAGTGTTCCAGGGTGATAAAGACGACTGAATGTCAGTCACAGGCATTGTCTTTACCCTCAGTAAAGGGACGGTATGTTGAAAGAGTTCCAAGATAGATACCGTGGCATACTAGACGATAAAGGCTGGATACATCGCTACTTAAGATGCTACCAAAGAGGCAGTCTGGATGTATATTTGTTCATGAGATGAACTTAGTTCCTCCCATTGTGTGACAATGGAATTGTGGCTTATGCCTAGGAACGCCCGTCCCATCAGTGATCCAGACATATTCTAAGGCAGTATCACCTGATCATGGAGATGGTTGATCTCCAGGGTGATCGAGATTAGGAGAGCAGACTCAGAGGATAACACGGCGGATCCACTCACAAAGGCCTTTTCCCAGAGAGAGACTTTTATGGGATGGTTGAGTATGAGATACTACAACCACTGCTATCAGATGGCCCTAGTGCAAGTGGGAGATTGTTAGTTATATGTATGCCCTAGAGGCCATTACTGTACATAGGATGTATATTGTAGTGGATGATTGGACATATATAGGGAGGACCTTCTTGCTCGACATGATAGTATGCTATCTGGTTGCTCTTTACCTTAACGTGTATACTGATTGTCTCTCTGTTACATGTTGGTAAAGCCCTTAGGATGTGTACTTGACTACCTGGACTATGATGCAGATCATACTAGTGGGGACATGGTAGTCCATAAGTACATCCTTCAAGGTCCCTAGTCGTGGGTGTATCGAGACGGGGCATCGATATACCAGAGTAGACTAGCGTATACCTTCTCGACCCATACAGATGGGCGATGGATGATCCCATATCCATTGGTGTTTGACATCAGAGATGATATACGGGTGCTCAGTGGAGACTGGGTACACTGGACGGACTCGCCGAGAACTCCCAGATGGTATTATACCTTACGTCAGATGGCAGTTCTCTGGTGACACTGGTACAGAGTAGTCTGTTGACCCGAGATCGTCATAGAGTCTTGTGTGGTTCCCACTGTGCTTTGATTTCCACCTTACCACGTCCAAGAGGGCGTGCAAAATGGTGGTTTTGGGGTACAGTCCCGAATCACATGGAGGCAATGAGCGATAGGAGGGGATTCGTCTCTCCCGGTATAGGGAGTTGATGTTGCGCTGTGTTCGATTGGCTATAACCGGAAATCCCTGGCTAGGGTTGCTGAGATTTACTGGTAAGTGTTACCAGTAGTTTCTTGAACTGTTATAGACCTCATATCGACACGACTTATCGAGCTATTGGGGTCTGACGTTTACCACCCCTAGGCGAGATATGCAACATATCAGACGACGAGACCGAACTGTACGGTAAGTGTTACTGGTTGGATTCATAGGAGTGTGAGCGGGCTTGCTCGTCGATCTTCTGATCACTCAATACCCGGGTGGCCGTTACGTTTGGCAGACCGCTTGCGGCTTGTGGGTGTTTGATATGATCATCACCTGCTGCCGGCGTATTGACGAGTCTTTAGAGTCCTACACAGAGGTTTCCTGGCTCAAACGAAACGAAATAGGAGCGCATATGAGATATGTGTGGGACCGAGAATAATGCGTGTATGTGATACCGTATTCTATTCTCGCGATGAATGTATCGATTGGTTGTATGCGATATAACCTAGTTATCGAATCAAGGATTGATTCGATAAGCCGATACATTGGATATTAGTCGGTCATATGCGATATGACCGGATCGTTAAATCAAGTGTTGATTTAATGATTTAATGCATAATTATATATTTGATATATTACTTTGCATTAACTAGTATTGGTTCACTTTAAATGGATTTTCTCACTTGATGTGCACATTGTATATGTGATATAATTTTGTGTGCATTTGATTGTATCATGTTTGATGATACATGCTCACTTGAGTTTGTGTAAAGATTAAACCATGGTTATTTAAATGGTTAGGGTTTTGATTTTCATATCTATTTATTTATTTATTTATTTTTGGAAAAGATGAAGAGAAATGGTGGCTTTCTTTATTTGTTATTGAAGCTTCATGAAGCTTTGACTAAGTGACCATTTTTGTCTTCATGCTTAACCCTAACCATTCACCTAACCCTAGTTTACTCTCTACACTTGACCATGGTTAGTGTATGATAAGTATTGATTTTATTTTCTTTTTGAAAAAAAAAAGACTTATCGTATTATCTTCTTCTTCTTCTCCTTCTTCAACATGAAGAATACCTTGCCTCCATCAATGGCAACTTGAGAAAAAGAGTGAGAAATCCAATTCTAAAGTGAACCCACTTCCTATTTCTTCATCCTCTACCACTTGCCAAGTAGTATAGGGTGTTTTCTTCACAAGTTTCATGACTTGGTGAAGTTGGAGCTTGATCTTGTGTTGTCTCGACGTAGATCATCTTCGGAATCGAAGCCGACGACCAAGCCCGCCCATTTCTCCGATGAAGCCGACGCTAGAGCCCGGGATTCGATTTGGATAGCAAGGAGACTTCATCATGGAGCTATGGAGGTGGAGGACCGGATCTACAAAGGTTGTATTTCCGTTCACTTAGTTAAGTTGTTAACTAGTTGCATTTGTTTCGCCTAAAATTCTAGTTAACGATCCGTATTAGGGTTTCTCGGCACTTGTAAAAATTGAAATTGGCATGGTTGATGCCTTGTGAGACCTCATTAGTGTGCCTAGGAACCCTACAACCTGTACCCCCTAAGAGTGCGGCGAATAGCCCGCCAATTCTAGAGTAAAGCCCCATCTGTCTCAAAGTCATGAGATGCGGACCCGTTGCCCTCTAGAACCCGGTTATCCGTGCACTACACCGTGGGGTAATCCTAGTACAGAAAGTAAAATATATACAATGGGTATATCGACCTCAGCCCGGTCGTGCCCCAAAAGAATAATATACAAACAGGCAGTGACGGCAGTCCACATATCGGACGCTCGTCCCGCAATATCAAATGTACAAATACAACCAAACTGTACTATCATTGCATCTAGGCTATCCACCACGACAAATCCGCAATATCACAGCACAACACAGAACATCAACGTGAATGTCACGTTCGCAAATCCTTCTAAAAGGGCTATAGCAATTAGACAAGATTTACCGATCAAATGACATTCACGGTCGCAGATATAATGTAAATACTGTGAACTAACATGTTTAAAATTTTCGATCGACAAAATTTCCCGAAGTGGGCCCCAAGTACAATACCCAGTACTCAAAATAATCTGGGCCAAAAATAAAATTACCAGAAACCCTATTTCCAAGTCAGAAACCACTGTAGGAAAATTTGTGGACTGATGCTACAGTACGGAGGCGGAACCGCGGCCAAAACGTGGGTACGGCCGCGGTTCCGCGCTGCTACAGTGGAATCAGTGAACCAATTTTTCTCAGATTTCTTAAAAAAGCCTGCCTGATTTTCTGCAATACTCAAAATAATTTTTTGATGACAAAAAAAATTCAACAGAAACTCAGAATTGGAAATGCAGTTTTGGAAAATTTTGTCCGATCGAAGTTCTAAACACGTTAGAGCAAGCTAGTAAGGGTTAATGGCGTGTCTCTGATACCATGTAAGTGTACGGTACCGTCCTGGTCGTCTGTCCGAGGCCAAAATGCGGAAACGAAAACTTTTTCAAAACTTTAAACCGGCGCTATCGTATACTATAAATCCGGATCGAACCATTAACCTACAACTAGCAACTAGAGAAAGGGTTGGAAAGCTATACCGATCGATCCGTGTCCTTCGGTCTTTGGCCACCATCCCAAGCTCCTCGCCGCATCTCCGGTCTCGATCTCCTCGTCGAAAAGGGCACCATATCTTCGAGTCTTTTTACGGGCTCCCGCTTCGTACGAAGCAACTCGGGCACGAAGTTCGCTAGCCGACGTGTCCAAGGTGAAGTAGAGAATGTTTGTGACCACTTTGTCTCTTGCATCCATTGCATGGATGGAGGTTGAAAATGAAGCCATCCATGGAGGTTGTGAGCTAGAGCAAGAAGAAGAAGAGGAAGCATTTTTCTTTTGTGTATTCTTAAGATGAAAATGAGAGAGTGAGAGTGTTAAAATTACAAGAGCAAACTCACCTCATAGCTGCCCTCTCTCTCTCCTCTCATCATATCAACACACAAATCAAATAATAATGTGACATATGCACATAAAAAGAGACCATGAGTCACTACCCTTGCACATGCCATATTAAATGCACAAAATGATGATTTCTAGCTCACAATTTCCATATGCAAACATTAATCCAAATGTTTGCAACAATAAAAAGATACGGCAACATTTAAAGTAAACTCGTGACGGATCACAAGGATACCCCTCACCTGTATATACATTCCTGCATCTGCATTCCGACTGAATGCGAATGCGATGAGACTAAAGTAATCCAACAAATCTAATACTGGGATCCGGCTTAAACCAAAGCCCACTAGTATGATCCGTCCGATCATGATCCGTGTACTACCGCACGTATATGATCGAACCCTGTTATATATCATACGGCCTCTAAAAAATTTCGCCCGAAACTTGAGAAACTTCTGTGGGGGACTCTAAAGACTCGTCAATATTTTGGCTGTGGGGTTAACCACTAGCACGTCAGAGGTACTAGCTGTACGTAACGGGCTACTAGGTATTAACCAAAAGAGAGGTCGATGAGCGAACTCATCCTGACACCTTACTGAGCCTGTCAGTGACAATATTCGTACAGTCCGGTTCGTTCGTCTATGAGCATCGCATGGTGGGCCTAGGGGGTTGGTAAAAGTCAGACCCCCAAAAGCGGTACAAGTCGTGTTGGAGTATAGCCCAGAACAACCTGAGATGCTACTGGAATACCTACCAGCAAATCTCCTGCCTTGGCTAAGGACTTCGTGTAATGGCTCTCCTAGACACAGCGCGATCTCACCCCCAATACCGGGAGAGACGAAACCCCTGCCGATCCGCTCACTGCCTCCATGTGGCTCAGGACTGTATCCAACTAAAACCTGTTTGTACGACTCCTTTGAGCCGTGGTAGGGTAGTAATCAAAGCACAGTGGGAACTCACACGAGACAAATGACGATCTCAGGTCAATGAACTAACCTGTATACATGTCACCAGGGAACTGCCATCTGACGTCAGCTATAATACCAATTAGCATGTTCCCAGCGAGTCCTGTCCGGTGTACTCATAACCTAATGAGCACCTGTATACATCTTAGGTGAACCAACTGACACCAATGGCTTGTGAGACCAGCCACCGCCCCTCGTCGGGGTCTCGACTGTATACACTAGTCTACTAATGGAGTATCGATGCCCGGTCTCGAAACTCCTACGACTAGGGACCACTTTAAGGATGTGCTTATAGACCCCAGCTCCCACGTATATGATCGCCATCATACTGCTGGCCGTCAAGCAAGAATCCTAAGGGCTCTATCAACGTACAATAGTGACCTGTAAGGTCACCTAAAGCAGTGCACGATGATAAAGATAAACCAGATAGCATAGTATCATCTTGAGTAAGACTGTCCTACCGGTATAGGTCCTCCCTCAATCATTGCAATTACGTGCCTGTGATCCAATTATTGACTCTGAGGGCACTATATCCAACAACCGACACCAAGGGATTGCAAGTTATCACCTTCGGAAGTGACTCTGACGAAGAAATTGCCCTCAGCCCTCTCTTCAGGGAATCCACCTCCGACACAAATCATGCGAAGATTTGCGGCAAAATCTAGCCGCGTAATCATACGTTGACTTATGACCGAAACGTCGTTAAACTACTACCAACCCGCGGCATCCTCAGACTGATGTGGTAATAAAAAAAACGGTACGTCCATAAGCGAAAAGAGCACGGATGAAAACCCGCGGAGGCTCCATGAGTAAAAACAGCAGGGCTACCGGCGAGTTCTGTGAAAACCCAAAAGGGCGCAATCTCGTTAAAAGGCACTTGCAAGGTCCTCTCGACCTTGTAAGGAGAAACCACCCGCATGAGATCCTTACGACTCACAAGGGAGCAACACATTTAGGGATCCCCACGATTCCTAAGGAGAAATTACACTTGCGAGATCCTCACGACTCGTAAGGAGAACCCTCTTATGAGACCCTCACGGCTCATTAGATTCAAAAATCTTAAGCTACAGGGATCTGAACTTGTTCTTAAGCGGCCACCATAACCTCCAATGCTGTCCTACAAGCGACTCAATGCTGACCCTTGTATACAATCCACGGGCGCGAATAAACATTCCCCTAATAAAGTCTCATCCGTGATTAGGGATATGTCTACACGGTAAACAGCCCTTGTAAGTCCTCTCGACTTATAAAGAGAAAGCACTCTTGTAAGATCCTTACGACTTACGAGAAGCCATACACTTAGGAGTCCTCATGATTCCTAAGGAGAAAACGCACCTACGAGATCCTCACGACTCGCAGGGAGAAAAACCTTTATGAGACCCTTACGGCTCATGAAGTCAAAAGCCTTAGTCGACAGGATCCTAACCCTGGTCGCTAAGCCACCTTTGTTCAACATCGACAGAGGCAATTGATGATTCGCTCCTGGCAATATCCCAGTTGTAGCGGTGCTGATGCCGAAATCGGTGTCTAATTCCAAGCTTGCAGCAAAAAGCCAGCGAGCTACACATGCATGCAAAATAGCCGAAATGATTGGGCAACTCGCAATAAAGAGCGGCGAGTAAAAATAAAATAAATAGCCGAAATGATTGGGCACCGCGAAAAATAGCCGAAATGATTGGGCAATCGCAACCTTCGCGATATAAAAGCTGAAATGATAGAGTATCGCGGAAAGAAATAAAAAAATATATAAATAAAACTTATGTCCTACATGTGATATCACATCAATCCCTGTATACAATCCAGGGGCGCAAACAAAGAAGGAACCACACCTTCCCTCCCCAGGCTTCATCAGAAAATGAAGCCAAATCTCGATGGTTCAGGGATAGCCTAGAGATCATCAACAGCGTTCCTCCCCATTCCAGTAGGATTCTGACGCTGTAATCAACCCTGGATCTACGGCAAAGCCCTTACTCCAAATATCGACGGTTCACCAGCAACCTAAAGACAACCGTGACATTTGTATCGATACAGCAGACGCAACGCCAGCAAATGAAGCAAAGGCCAAATTCCTAGCTTCAGGGTCTTGACGGCAACTCATATAAAACCTGAAAGACTATCAGAGATCATCCCACACCAGCGCGGAGTGGTCACCACCTCGACGTTCGTCTCGATACAGCAGACGAAATGTCACTACAGCGTCCTTCCTCCAACAGGATTTGGACACGCCAAAGTAAACGAAGCGAAGGCCAAATTCCTAGCTTCAGGGTCTTGACGGCAACTCATATAAAACCTGAAATACTATAGGAGATCATCCCACACCAGCGCGAAGTGGTCACCACCTCGACGTTCGTCTCGATACAGCAGACGAGATGTCACTACAACGTCCTTCCTCTAACAGGATTCGGATACGCCAAAGCAAACGAAGCGAAGGCCAAATTCCTACCTTCAGGGTCTTGATGGCAACTCATATAAAACCTGAAAGACTATCGGAGATCATCTCACGCTAGTGCGGAGTGGTCACCACCCTGACATTCATCTCGATACAGCAGACGAGATGTCACTACAACGTTCTTCCTCCAGCAGGATTCAGACGCGACAATCAAACAACGGAGCCACGGAAAAATCACTAGTTCCAAACCTCAACGGTTCACCAGCAACCTAGAGACAACCGTGACATTCGTCTCGATACAGCAGATGCAATGCCAGCAAACAAAGCGAAGGCCAAATTCCTAGCTTCAGGGTCTTGACGGCAACTCATATAAAACCTGAAAGACTATCGGAGATCATCCCACCCCAGCGCGGAGTGGTTATGACTCATCGGGGCTCTCCAAAATGAACCTAACCTCAAGTAAAAAGCGGCATGGCAAAATTCCTAACGCTTGCTCTTCCGACGGTCAAACTGCCCAAGAAGATTGCTTGAAGACGTCTTGTCCAGCTCCCGAAGGGATCAGAGACACGACAGTCGCAAGGCTACTCGAACAACATGATTGTCTATCGAGGAATACATCAGCCAACGCGACGGTACGACGGACAAAACCCTAGTACCACAGACTTTGACGGACCTCTATTGTAAAGAGCAGAGGTTAACTGTAACGTTAGGATATTCTTGCGAGAACTGCTCGATTCGTCTCGACTCGTAAGGAAATTAGTGTCTTTGCGAGAACTTCTCGATTCGTCTCGACTCGTAGGGAAAAGCCTTAGGCAATGGGGATAAGAACCGGTTTCCTAAGCACTGGGGCCCTGCAAGTCGGTCCAAAATGGACTCTTGCATACTATTCACGGGCCACACTCTCCAAAGTCGAATCTTGACTAGGAGGGAAACAACCGCTTACGAGTCCTCTCGACTTGTAGGAGGGAAAATTCTCTTGTGAGATCTTTACGACTCTCAAGAGAAAACGCGCTTAGGAATCCTCACGATTCCTAAGGAGAAAATACACCTACGAGATCCTCTCGACTCGTAGGGAGAAAAGTCTTTATGGGACCCTCACGGCTCATGAAGTTGAAAAGTCTTAGGTAGCAGATCTGAACGTGCTTCCTAAGCCATCACTACCTCTCAAAGAGTTCAAGACGGAATGCTCTCTATCATCTACAGGCTATGCTTATTAAGGTAACAAGCCGGCAACAAAGAAAAGAGAAGAAAGCGACAGTGAGGAGAACATTTTATTCACATTCAGTCGAACAAGACATATCCATTCATGCATGTGTGAAAAAGTTTGACGCATAAGATAAACACATAGAAATGAAAAAGGCTTGCTATTCATACTTTGGAAAATGCCTACACTGAGGGAAACAGCAAATAAAAACATAACCGGAATGTTTACAAAGGCACGACATCAAATTCAGGGCATGGATTGAGAAACTCAAAAGTAAGGCCATCTAAAATGTTCTAGGCCTTTCGAACCATCCTAGTATGCTTTCTTTCACGATCACAAGCGTCGGAATCTTCACTGATGTCCTCCACCCTCCGATAGGCAGCAAGTATTGCCGCCTGTTGAAAAGCCTGATGCAGAAGATCAACAAGATTGTCCCGCTTTTTCCTTGAGATTATGCCCATCAGATACACCGAGTGCACCTTATCTTCGGCATCATCCAATGCCTTAAGCGGCATGCCGGCACAGAATAGGGGAAGTGCTCCTCAGATCGCTCCCACGATAAGCTTCAAGAGAGAGGAACGTCGAGGAAGAAGTCGACCATTGTATGCACCCAAGCGACCCATGATTTCGGCATACTGGACGTTTATGAATTCTCGGTTTTGAGAACGGCCTAGTGAGCGGATGTCTCCGTAAGAGATAATCTCATCAAAATCATACAAATGAGCAGCCATAACGTCTGAAAAAGAAAATCAGTGAAAGTTAGTAGACAGACAGATTAGAAAAGTTTATCGAAACAGATACGGGATTTACACAACTCTTGATATCCCTAGGGTGGGAATAAGTGCTGCTTAAATCACCTGATGGATTTAATTCTGTGAAGTTAAGAGAAAAATCCTAAAGAGAATTTCGTATTTAATAAAAAAAGGGGGAGCCCCTCGGGCCAAGGAGTTGAACTCCTCGAGAGCAATGCTCTGCAAACAGGAGTGATACCTGTCAAAGTTAATTATGAGGGGAATTTAAAAATACCCCGAGAATTCTAAAGAGCCATGCTCTGTAAAGAAAATGGAATAACCCATCAAAATGTTTGTTAAAACCAAGAATTCTGTTATGGAAAGATTTCTCAATCTTGTTAAAACCAAGAAGATTGCCTTCTGTAAAACAGAAACCCTAGGATCAAAGATCCAACGGTGGGAAATATCCCCAAATCAATCAGAGAAAGATCTTTTTAACTGATTTAACAAATCAACTTGCCCTATATAAAGGCCCCAAGACTTCAAGTCTGATATAGAAAAAAAAACCCATAAACTTTGAAAAATTCAAAGAAAGAGAGCAAGCTCTTGAAAGAAGATTATTTTTTCAAGGTAAAGATGATGAATAATGAACACAGAGATGAAATCATCTCATAAAAAGAAGAATTATATTCTTAAAATATCATAGATCTACAAAGACCAAGGTCTTTCATAAAAAAGATCAAAAGATTTCATCACATAATAAAAGAAGAACATATTCTTCACACAGATCATTGATCTATAAAGGCAAAGCCCTTTCAAAAATAAGAACTGTTGTTCTTAAATTTTGAGACAAAGTCTCTTTTAAAAGAACATAAATTTGTTCACAGATTATAAAAATTGATCAAATGCACTTTGCGCTATTGAAATGCGCCTTACGCTATTGAACAACGCTTCTGCGGTCTCTGGACTGGTGCTCAGCACCAAAATGCGCCACGTGTCAACCACGTATGCAACTTGCGCTTTGCGCTTCTGAAATAGTGCACTGCGCTCATAGGCTGGCGCTCAGCGCCAAGCGCACCACGTGTCACTCACGTGTGCGCCACTAAATTGAAAGCGCAATGCGCTCATAAATTAGCGCTTAGCGCTCATAAACTGGCGCAATACGCCCATCATCTGGCGCTTAGCGCCAAGCGCGACACGTGTCCTTCACATATGTGCTACTTGGCAGAAGCGCACTGCGCTCTTTGACTGGCGCAAAGCGTCTGGTGCGCCACATGTTGTGCTGTTAGAACATAAATTGTTCTGATGAATGTTCTTATTCAATACAAGACAAAAAAAGTCAAGATCTAATGCTTAGCATTGATTAAAAGGGCCAAGCCCAAATGAAGGCTCAACAACCCAGAACAATGAAATGTTAAACATTCTTTGGACTTAGTCCAATATTGGCCATAAGTCCTCAACTTATATTTACTTGAGCCTATCTGCTCATGAATATTTAACAGATCTTAGTCCCAAATTGGACTACAGATCTTTCAACCAACTCACACCGGTTCGAGAGTACATCTCTTTACTCCTCTGATATTTGTCGTTGTAATCCTTCAACGTCTTCAGAGAGGTGACGGGTTCCGACAACCATACATTTCATAGACCATGACGTTTTTAAATCGGACTGTGGGGTCCTTAAACTCACGGACTACGATGTCCTTAATCTGGACCGTGGGGTCCTTAAGCCTATGGACTATGATGTCCTTAAGCTTGGACTGTGGGGTCCTTAAACTCATGGACTATGATGTCCTTAACCTTGGACCACCATGTCCTTAAACTGGTAATCGACCGTAATGTCTCTAAACTAAACTATAGAGTTCAAATGCTCTTTTGTTGGATCTAAATGATCCTGTTAAGTTGATCTTAGTATAAAATTAGACTAACGTATCCTTAACAAACGTTTAAATTGATCTTAGTCTCGAATGAGACTAACGTATCCTTAAACCCAAACCAAAACCCAAATCTAAGAAAATACGGATTTGGACTAATCTACGACCTACGGGCGACAACATAAATTAGTCTCCGTATACAATCCACAGGAATGTTGGGGTAAAAATTTGCACACCGGTTGACCGAGTCAAAGTCAAGGTCAACCCCAAGCTAGGTAGGCCCAAACCTAGGTCAAGCGGGCCCATGCCCAAGTCAAGCCCGCGGCCAGCCTCCCCATGCCAACAACAAAATCATGTAATAAATAATTTTTATGTAATTTTTTATGCATGAATGTATGCGAAATGGGCATAAAGCCAATATTTTGTAAGCCCATGGCTTATGTGCAAAAAAAGAAATGGCACATGAGCCATGGGATGGGCAAAATACCATTTTGCAAAGCCCAAGGGGCTATATGTAAATATGTAAGCCTATATAAGGCAACATGATGATGAATAAAGTAACACTTTTCATTCTCTCAAAAACCTAGGGTTTGTGCCTCTTTGCCCTTTCTGAAGGTTCCAAACCTTCTTCTTTCTTTTGAATTAAATCAAGAGTTTTACTCTTCCTTTTCCAAAACTAAATAGTTTTTCACACAAAACCCACAAAGGGGAACTTGGATCTGTCATTAGATCTCAAAAAAAAGATATTTTTAAAATCTCACATTTCTTGATCTTCAAGATCCGGCCAAACGACAGGAAGAAGAAGGAGACCCATCTCCAGAAACCCCACTTTGGGGAAGAACTAGGGCTCAAGGGGAGAAGCCCCTTCATCAGCTTCGAAACATCCTTGGAGTTCAACTTCTCATACACACACACACAAAAAAAAAATAATAAGTGCTCCTTTCTGGGAGTACAACTCCCATTGCAGGGACCAAGTCCCTTTTTGCGCCCGAGTGCCCACGTGCTGACACGTGGAGCGCTAGCGCTCTTGCACTCAGGGCGCTAGCGCCCAAAATGCTAGCGCCCGAGCGCCCACGTGCTGACACGTGGAGCGCTAGCGCTCTTGCACTCAGGGCGCTAGCGCCCAAAATGCTAGCGCCCGAGCGCCCACGTGCTGACACGTGGAGCGCTAGCGCTCCTGCGCTCAGAGCGCAAGCGCCCGAGCGCCCACATGCTGACAGATGGAGCGCTAGCGCTCTTGCGCTCAGAGCGCTAGCGCTCAGAGCGCTAGCGCTCAAAGCGCTAGTGCCCGAGCACCCACGTGCTGACACGTGGAGTGCTAGCGCTCAAAGCTCTAGCGCTCTTGCGCTCAGAGCGCTAGCGCCCGAGCGCCCACGTGCTGACACATGGAGTGCCAGTGCCCAAAGCGCTGGCGCTTTTCCCCACGCATCCTCTGGATGCCCTTTCCCTTTATTTTTTACATATATGTATATACACACACATACACATACTCTACAACACTGGCCTTCACAAAAAAAAATTTGGGCCGGGGCGCTGCCCCGCACCCCGCAAGAGGGCTGCTAGCCCCCTTGATCCCCAGCCTGCTAACCAGGTAGCGGGACCCCTGTAAAACTATGCGTGGCTCCCGATATATCCATACCCCCCTAAAACAAAAACACACGTACACTGCACGTTGAGTTCGCATGACCAGTTTAACCCGTCAATCGGAGGTTCTCTCGCTCCAAAGGCGAGGGGTAATTAACGTCAGCTTAGTCCGTGGCTGCCGGAGATTCGGATCCCCACGATCAATAAACCCCAGCCTACCATAGGCAGGGGGAATCTGTAATGCGCCTGACAAGCGCGCGTGTATTCCCATCGCAATGGAGTGACGAAAAACACCCTACAGATTCTGGCACGCCCGGTGGGACTAATCTCTCCTCCCATATTTCGGGTTAAACGTTCATGCGAATTCAATCAATATAGATATCTATATTTATACTAAAATAATGCTCTTTCTTGCAGGTTTTCCAAGCAATCACTTTTCAACAATGTCTCCAAGGACGATCTCAGCTCTCAGCATGGCTCCCGTCTCATACACGAGAAGATGGACTCCAGGACGGTCCTTCCGGCCAGTCTCGGACGACAATAGGAAGAGCCGCCGCTACCATTCGGCTCTATTATGTTTGTGTCAGCTAACGCCGTCCCAGCTCCTCAAGCTCCGGTAACAGACAAACCGGTCTTAAAGGGGAAAAGGCCGAATGTCATGGTCGCGAGGGCGCCCCAACACAAACGCAAGTCAGTGTTTGAAAGACTTTCCTTGGCCCCAGCTGGGGGCAAGGCCATCAACACCAACAAAGTAACAAGGCATCTCGGGCAAGCTCCAGCGGCGCCTCTGACAACTGCTCGATTGGGTGTCATCTCAAGCCTCCCCATCACTCAGCCTATGGCGGCTTCCCGAAGAGCAGAAGCCTACCAAGCGCTCAAGGCAGAGAAGCTGAGGCAGAAGCGGCTCGGATACAAAGCCAGCAAAAGGGCTAGGGCTCTGGCTATGTTAAAATTTATGAATTTCCAAAGCCTGGATCGCTTCGCGAAATCCGCCGCCAAAGATAAAGAGATGGCTGGGTATGTGGTTTGCACTATCTACATGGTCGGACATGAAGAAACGGATCCCCCTCTTCTTCACAGCCATGGTGATGATATGATTGATGCTACCCAGCATCGGCTCGATCTAAGTGATGAAGAGCCCGCTCAGGCTGATAAGCCAGAGGAGCCCGTGGTTCCTGCGGAATTGAGCTCAGGCAATAAGGATGGCCCGGTTGTCATAACCGGAACTATGGGACAAGCATTATTCCAATGGCTTCAAAGGAAACTTCAGGACAGGGATGAGAAGATGGCCAACGTCCATTCTAAAGTTGACGAGCTGGCAAATGTTGTGGCGGATCTCATGACCCAAGTCGCCGATTGCAATTACAGCAAAATCAAATTTTGGTTCGTGAGCTGGGGATTGATATCCGGAAGCAGCCGACCGATGCTCCCTTCAACCTAAGAGCGGAGCGCCTTTGCGAAAAACGGCCGCGATCAACCTCCGGTCCCTCCAATACATACGCCGGAGGGGAATCGCCTCTGAAAGAGAAACTGGAAAAAGTCTATTCCTTCAAAAGGGAAAAAGTCCACAAGATATTCAGAGACGCCCTAAGAAACGGTCTACAACTGCCAGAATCAAAGAGACCGCAAGAAGCGAATTTGACCGACGACCCAAAATATTGCCCCTATCACAGGGTGATAGGTCATGCCATTGAGGACTGCTTCGTCTTCAAAGATTGGGTCGAAAGCCAATACAAGACGGGAGAGATAAAACTGTCTAAAGGCATGCTAGCAGACAGTCAAGCTATGACCGCCGATTTCACACAAATGGAGACCGAAGACTTTCGGGAACCCAACCCTTCCAGACATGTGCCATTATCTGAAAAGGACGAACCAACGACTGATCGGCCTCAAGGACCAGCACCAGTAAGGGCACCTACTCTAATGGAGAGAAAAAAGAAGGTGTACTCCTTCAGGAGGGATGAGGTCCGCAATATATTCGAGGAAGCCTTGAACAACGGTCTGCAACTGCCTATTCCGAAGAGGCCACATGAAATGAATATGACTGGCAATCCCGTATACTGTTCATACCATAGAGTGCTGAGTCATACCATTGAAGACTGCTGTGTTTTCAAAGATTGGGCAGAGGACCAATATAAGCTTGGAAAAACCTCACAATTCTCGGATGTATCGGCAAGCCACAGAGCTAGGTCATCAACACAGCTCCGCCAAGATCAAAATTCAAGAAGCTGGGACAAGTAAAAAGGACCACCACGTCGTTAAACTGGGAACAATCGACCTCTAAGTCGTTAAACTGGGAATGTAAAAAAAATAAAAATATATATATATATGTAAATAAACAAAAAATGTGTAGATAAAAGAAATGTAAAGAAAAGCCGAAATGATGGGGCAACTCGCAATAAAAATCAACGAGTAAAAATAAAGATGAAAATAAAGCCGAAATGATGGGGCAACCACGAATAAAAGCCGAAATGATGGGGCAATCTCGATCTTCGCGATAAGAAAAGCTGAAATGATAGAGCAATCGCGGTAAAAAAAAACAACAAAAACAAAAACAAAACAAAAAAATCAACGGCGAATGATGAGTCGCTCCTGGTACCATATTCCAGTGCAGCGATGCAGACGCCAACCAAAATCCAGTTTCCCAAAATTCTTACGGCCCTACGATTAGTCCCCAAATTGACTACCGTATACAATCCACGGACTTAAATAATTCTCAGCATACCCATGCCTAACTGAAACCACCAGTTACGCGGCTGGCCTCCGCCCTTGGAATTATGCTCCATTTGGGAAGACCCACTCATGTGTCCTCACGATGCATGAGTAGAACAAACCTTCATGGGATCCTTACGACTCACAAAGGAAAAACACACTTGGGGGTCCTCACGACTCCCAAGGAGAAAATACACCTACGGGATCCTTACGACTCGCAAGGAGAAAATACACCTACGGGATCCTTACGACTCGTAGGGAGAAAATGCTCTTATAGGACCCTCACGACCCATAAAATTGAAAAGCCTTAGGTGATATGGATCTAAACCTGTCTCCTAAGCCATCGCTTCCCAACCCCCAAATGGCGAATGATGAGTCGCTCCTGGTACCATATTCCAGTATAGCGATGCAGACGCCAACCAAATTCCAAATCTCAAAACGGCGAATGATGAGTCGCTCCTGACACCATATTCCAGTGCAGCGATGCAGACGCCAACCAAATTCCAAATCCCATACCCCAATGGCGAATGATGAGTCGCTCCTGGTACCATATTCCAGTGCAGCAATGCAGACGCCAACAACATCTCGAAATTCTTCCGGCCCTACGGTCTGGATCATACATCCTGCAAACCGTATACAATCCATGGGAGTAAAACGATCCCAATCTCTCCCAAGTCCTACTGGTGAGACCACATTCAAAGTCCCCCCCCAAAAATAATAATAATAATAATAATAATAAATGGTATGTCCATAAGCAAAAGGGGCACGGATGAAAACACGAAAGGGCTCCGTGAGTAAAAACAGCAGGACTGACGGCGAGTTTGTGAAAACCTGAAAGGGCGCAAACTCGTAAAAAAGAAATGAAATGCACTCGCAAAGTCCTCTCGACTTTGTGAGGAGAAAATGCCCGCGTGATATCCTTACGACTCACAAAGGAGCAACACACTTAGGAGTCCCCACGACTCCTAAGGAGAAAATACACCTACGAGATCCTTTCGACTCGTAGGGAGAAAATGCTTTTGTGGGACCCTTACGGCCCATAAAATTGAAAAGCCTTAGGTGATAGGGATCTAAACCTGTCTCCTAAGCCACCAATTCCCAGATCTTCCCGGGGGAAATGATGAGTTGCTCCTGGCATTATTCCAGTGCAGCAATGCAGATGCTGAAAAAAAACCAATTCTCAAATCCTCCCGGGGCAAATGATGAGTTGCTCCTGGCATTATTCCAGTGCAGCAATGCAGAAGCCGACAGAAAACCAAAATCCCTAAATCCTCTCATGGCAAATGATGATCCGCTCCTGGTGCCATATTCCAGTATAGTGATGCTGATGTGAACCAAAATCACAATCAACAAGTCAACTTCAACTCCGACACTGCAGAAAGCGGAGCAAGTCAGAATCCAATCTCGACACCGCAAGAAGCGGAGCAAGTCAAGTTCACCCCTGACACTACAAGAAGCAGAGAAAGTCAAATCAAGCGTCGACCGTCCATGTCGCAAAACGGGCAGTGCAGGCTTCCCACAAATCGGGAACCAAATCGCTCCGGATCAGAGCGTCGACCGTCCATGTCGCAAAAAGGGCAGTGCAGGCTTCCCACAAAGCGGGAACCAAATCGCTCCGGATCAGAGCGTCGACCGTCCATGTCGCAAAACGGGCAGTGCAGGCTTCCCACAAATCGGGAACTAAATCGCTCCGGATCAGAGCGTCGACCGTCCATATCGTAAAACGGGCAGTGCAGGCTTCCCACAAATCGGGAACCAAATCGCTCCGGATCAGAGCGTCGACCGTCCATGTCGCAAAACGGGCAGTGCAGGTTTCCCACAAATCGGGAACCAAATCGCTCCGGATCAGAGCGTCGACCGTCCACGTCGCAAAACGGGAAGTGCAGGCTTCCCATAAATCGGGAACCAAATCACTCCGGAGCAGAGCGTAGACCGTCCACGTCGCAAAAAAGGCAGTGCAGGCTTCCCATAAATCGGGAACCAAATCGCTCCGGACCAGAGCGTCGACCGTCCATGTCGCAAAAAGGGCAGTGCAGGCTTCCCACAAATCGGGAACCAAATCGCTCCGGATCAGAGCGTCGACCGTCCACGTCGCAAAACGGGCAGTGCAGGCTTCCCACAAATCAGGAACCAAATCGCTCCGGATCAGAGCGTCGACCGTCCATGTCGCAAAACGGGCAGTGCAGGCTTCCCACAAATCGGGAACCAAATCGCTCCGGATTAGAGCGTCGACCGTCCATGTCGTAAAAAGGGCAGTGCAGGCTTCCTACAAAGCAGGAACCAGATCACTCCGGGCTAGGGAAACGTCTACCACGGAGACTCCGTCTCGGAGACGCGTCAAGCGTCGACCGTCCATGTCGTAAAAAGGGTAGTGCAGGCTTCCTACAAAGCAGGAACCGGATCGCTCCGGGCCAGGGAAACGTCTACCACGGACACTCCGTCTCGGAGACGCGTCAAGCGTCGACCGTCCATGTCGTAAAAAGGGCAGAGCATCCCAAAAAGTGGGGACCAAAGCAAATCGCCTCCACGTGAAAGAAGATCTATCAATTTCATACATACGACCCACATATGCTGCGTGCATTTATTGATGGAGAGCAATTTGTTAGGGTAAAAATTTGCACACCGGTTGACCGAGTCAAAGTCAAGGTCAACCCCAAACCAGGTGGGCCCAAGCCCAGGTCAAGCGGGCCCATGCCCAAGTCGAGCCCGCGGCCAGCCTCCCCATGCCAACAACAAAATCATGTAATAAATAATTTTTATGTAATTTTTTATGCATGAATGTATGCGAAATGGGCATAAAACCAATATTTTGTAAGCCCATGGCTTATGTGCAAAAAAAGAAATGGCACATGAGCCATGGGATGGGCAAAATACCATTTTGCAAAGCCCAAGGGGCTATATGTAAATATGTAAGCCTATATAAGGCAACATGATGATGAATAAAGTACCACTTTTTATTCTCTCAAAAACCTAGGGTTTGTGCCTCTTTCCCCTTTCTTAAGGTTCCAAACCTTCTTCTTTCTTTTGAATTAAATCAAGAGTTTTACTCTTCCTTTTCCAAAACTAAATAGTTTTTCACCACAAAACCCACAAAGGGGAACTTGGATCTGTCATTAGATCTCAAAAAGAAGAGATTTTTAAAATCTCACATTTCTTGATCTTCAAGATCCGGCCAAACGACAGGAAGAAGAAGGAGACCCATCTCCAGAAACCCCACTTTGGGGAAGAACTAGGGCTCAAGAGGAGAAGCCCCTTCATCAGCTTCGAAACATCCTTGGAGTTCAACTCCTCATACACACACACACACAAAAAAAAAAAAAATAAGTGCTCCTTTCTGGGAGTACAACTCCCATTGCAGGAACCAAGTCCCTTTTTGCGCTCGAGCGCCCATGTACTGACACGTGGAGTGCAAGCGCTCAAAGCGCTCTTGCGCTCAGAGCGCTCGCGCCCGAGCGCGAGCGCTAGCGCTGGCGCTCAAAGCGCGAGCGCCCGAGCGTCCACGTGCTGACACGTGGAACGCTAGCGCTCAAAGCGCTAGCGCCCGAGCGCCCACGTGCTGACACATGGAGCGCTAGTGCCCAAAGCGCTAGCGCCCGAGCGCCCACGTGCTGACACGTGGAGCGCTGGCGCCCAAAACGCTGGCGCTTTTCCCCACGCATCCTCTGGATGCCCTTTCCCTTTATTTTTTACATATATGTATATACACACATACACATACTCTACAACACTGGCCTTCTCAAAAAAAAATTTAGGCCGGGGCGCTGCCCCGCACCCCGCAAGGGGGCTGCTAGCCCCCTTGATCCCCAGCCCGCTAACCGGGTAGCGGGACCCCTGTAAAACTATGCGTGGCTCCTGATATATCCATGCCCTCTTAAAACAAAAACACACATACACTGCACGTTGAGTTCGCATGACCAGTTTAACCCGTCAATCAGAGGTTCTCTCGCTCCAAAGGCGAGGGGTAATTAACGGCAGCTTAGTCCGCGGCTGCCAGAGATTCGGATCCCCACGATCAATAAACCCCAGCCTACCCTAGGCAGGGGGAATCTGTAATGCGCCTGACAAGCGCGCGCGTATTCCCATCTCAATGGGGTGTCGAAAAACACCCTACAGGGCAACCAAAAACAAAACAAACACCCACGACACGAAGTGACCATCTGGAGAAAGAGAAAGTTGTTACCGCGATGCGGTAGCGTAATTAACTGCAGGGGCTTGCGCCTACAGGGAAGAGCATCCCCACAACCAAAAACCCCTCAAACGAGGGGGAATCTGACGAAGTCTGCTATATCAGTCGCATCCGTTTAAACCTTCGATACACGGTGCCATAAATCAACTTGGCATCTTCGGAGAGGTGGATGGATAGCACCAATTAGCATCTGCCCCGAAATTCAGGCAAGACGAACCTGCTCAGTCGCGTCTCTGTATTCGGAGGGGAACATACCTAGCGGCACGTCTCGGATTCAGCTCGAGAGTCTTGACCGTGGTCCCGGGCATGCACGGGATACTATTGAGTTACATCGACGATTCATTAAATTGATTTCAAAGACTTGAGAGTGATTAACCCAGTAGCTTAGTTCAGATTACTCACCACACGTCACATGTGCTTGTACCCTTCACTGTTTCTTATTCGTGTTACTGTTATACTTTTATTACTGTTCATACTCATGCCTACATGTCTTGCTATCCCCTGATTATGTTATTGTTGATATTATGACGCACTGACGTCTGGGTTTTGCATGGCCCAGATCCTCTACCCTTGTCGCAGGCTGATCAGGAGTACTTCCGCCGTTAGGCCGAGCAGTGATGATCCAGTTAGTATCCAGTTTAGTTATGTTTTACTTTCCAGATGTTTTTGCTCTTTGGATTTATTGCTTCCGCATATTATTTCTTGACTCGTTTATTCTGGCTCATGGACATGTACTAAATACTTTATTTTATTTTCCTGTTCTTGATATCTCTAGACAGCCGTAATGTGACTGTCGAGGGATGTTTCCTATCCATAGGTAGCATGGTTGGATCTGTCATGTGCCTATCTTAGCGCACTCTGGGAAGCGTGGCGTGGCAGGATTTGTTTGGTATCAGAGCCATAGGATTTAGATTAATCGGGTTTGGTTCTTTTGTAGTTGGGTATTGGACCCAATACACGAGTCAAGAAACCCGTAATTAGGAACATGTTCTGCCACATTATTATCGTAATCCTTGAATCTTATCTTTCTCTTGACCCTTGTCTTGACGATATGCAAACAACTTTGCATCTCGACTTGAAACCTTCTGGTTCCTTATTGTTTCTTTCTATTCTGATACTAGGATTTGGGCGACTTGAACGGAGTTATGTGATTGTAACTATGAACTGCAGCATGGTTACAATGCGGTACTCTATTTAAGTAACTTGGAGTCCTAGCCTTGATTCATTTCCTTGTTCCATGGTCATTTTATTACCTTGGTTCTCTCAGTTTCATTGCTTACCAATTCATGTTTTGCAGATTTCTTGGTGATCGATACCGGCAGCTATGATGTTGTCTTGGGAATGGATTTTCTCGGCACTTTCTACACTCACATTAATTGTAGGGCAAAGAAAGTCATTTTCCAGATTCCCGGACATCCGGAGTTTGTCTTTACTGGAGGAAGCAGTTCTGTCGGGCCAATCGAGTTTAGGGCTAGGCCGACAAGCACCATTCTTGCGTCGATGGAAGTTGATAAGGAAGAAGCGACAGCTGTAGTTCGAGAGTTCATGGATGTGTTTGAGGACATCTCGGGTTTACCGCCAAAACGAGAAGTGGAATTCGCGATCGATCTTGTTCCTGGTGCAGCGCCAATCTCAAAAGCGTACTATCCAATGGCACCAGTGGAGTTGGAAGAAGTTAAGAAGCAGGTTACCGAATTGCTAGAGAAGAGTTGGATTCACAGCAGTAATTCACCTTGGGGAGCTCCAGTTCTTCTAGTCAAGAAGAAAGATGGCACAATGAGGATGTGCATCGATTATCGAGAGTTAAACCGGGTGACTATTAAGAACAAGTACCCGATCCCTCGCATTGGCGAATTATTCGAGCAACTTAGTGGCGTGAGGGTATTCTCGAAACTGGATTTGCGATCCGGATATCATCAAGTTCGAGTAAAATCAAAGGACATTTGCAAGATTGCGTTCCGAACTCGGTATGAACATTACGAGTATTTAGTGATGCCATTCGGAGTCACGAATGCACCGGCGATATTTATGGACTCGATGAACCGAATCTTTTCACCGTTCTTGGACTAGTTTATAGTGGTGTTCATCGATGATATTCTGGTCTACTCGAGGAGCCTTAAAGAGCATGCAGAACACTTGAAAATCGCATTGCAAACATTGAGGCATGAAAGATTATATGCAAAGATGAGCAAGTGCGAGTTTTGGCTTGAAGAAGTGAAGTTTTTGGGGCATGACATATCCGGAGATGGAATCGCTGTTGATCCTGAGAAGATTGCAGCAGTTTAGGATTAGGCGATTCCGAAGAACGTAGCAGAGATCAGAAGTTTTCTTGAACTTGCCGGATATTAAAGAAGGTTCGTGAAGAATTTTGCTCGATTGGTTGATCCTTTGACCAAGCTTACATGGAAGAAGATACCGTTCATTTAGACGGATAGTTGTGCGTCAGCTTTTGAGGCGTTGAAGCAAGAATTGATAACCGCTCCTATTTTGACCGTACCAGACGGTTCCGGAGGATTGGTGATTCACAGCGACGCATCTGGGAAAGGTTTGGGATGTTTTTTGATGCAGCATAGGAAAGTTATAGCTTACGCATCGAGACAGTTGAAGATCCATGAGAAGAATTACCCAACTCATGATTTGGAGCCAGCAGCTGTGATTTTCGCTTTGAAAATTTGGAGACACTACTTATTGGGCAAAAGGGTCGAAATATTCACCGATCACAAAAGCCTAAAGTATGTGTTCACACAGAAATAACTTAACATGAGGCAGCATAGATGGTTGGAGCTGATGGTTGACTACGATCTTGATCTTAAGTACCATCCGGGGAAAGTTAATGTTGTGCCGGATGCGCTTAGTCGGTTTCCAGCAATTCGGATGTTGACTGCACAAAAGGACCTTATCGAATACTTTCGGAGATTCAAGTTGGAGATCGTGCTATCGCATTCTTCGGGACAGTTGATGCAGCTGCAAGTACAGTCGTCGTTGATCGATAATATTAAAGCAGCGCAGTCACAGGATCCAAGATTGCAGAAGTTTCAAGAACAGGTTGAAGCTGGACTTTGAATGGACTTGTTAATCCATGAAGATGGTTCGTTGCGATATGGTAGCCGTTTGTGTGTGCCAAAAGAAGACATTCGTGAAGAAGTGATGAAGGAGGCCCATAGTTCCACATATTCTATACATCCAGGAGGCACGAAAATGTACCGTGATCTACGACAGCATTTCTGGTGGGAAGGCATGCAAAGGGAGATTGCTCGCTTTGTAGCGAAGTGCTTGTTGTGTCAGCAAGTTAAGGCCGAATATTAAAGGGTTGCTGGTTTATTGCAACCACTTCCGATTCCTCAATGGAAGTGGGATCATATAACCATGGATTTCATGACAGCTTTACCGCGGAGTCTAAAGAGCAACAATGCAGTTTGGGTGATTGTTGATCGATTGACCAAGGCAGCTCATTTCATACCATTTCGAGTTGGTCAGTCAACGGAGGCGTTGGTAGAACGGTACATGCAGGAGATTGTGAGATTGCATGGAGTACCTGTGAGCATCGTGTCCGACCGTGACACCCGATTCTTATCGCACTTCTAGAGGAGTTTACAGGAAAGTTTAGGGACGCGATTGAAGTTTAGCACAGCTTATCATCCTCAGACAGATGGCCATTCAAAGAGAACGATCCAAACTCTTGAAGATATGTTGAGAGCTTGCATGTTGGACTTCAAGGGTTCGTGGAAGGATCATCTACACTTGATGGAGTTTTCGTACAACAACAGTTTTCAGGTGACTATTCAGATGGCTCCATTCGAAGCGTTGTATGGTTGCAAGTGTCGTTCACCTGTTTGTTGGGATGATATTGGAGAAAAAAGATTTTTGGGACCGGATTTGATCGTGCAAACCATGGAGAAAGTTAATACTATCCGGAATCACATGAAGGCAGCACAAGATCAGCAGAAGAGTTGGACCGACACATCGAGAAGACCTCTAGAGTTCGTTGTTGGTGATATGGTATTCTTGAAGTTATCACCAACTAGAGGAGTGATTCGTATTGGGAGTCGAGGCAAGCTTAGTCCTCGATTCGTAGGGCCTTTCGAGATTTTGGAGCGTGTTGGAGAAGTGGCTTATCGGTTGGCTTTACCACCATCTTTGGGGAAGGTTCATGACGTGTTTCATATATCTCAACTCCGTAAGTATGTTCGAGATGAAACACGTGTGCTAGATCATTCGGAGCTGACTGTAAGGGGGGATTTAACCTTTGAGGAACGACCGATATCGATTGTAGATCGAAAAGAAAAGGTCCTTAAGAACAAGGTTATCTCTCTCGTACTTGTTTCTTGGGGAAATCGCTCGCATGGAGAATCGACTTGGGAACGAGAAGACGAGATTCGACTGAAGTTTCCACACCTATTCTTGTAGATTCTTGATTGTTCATCTTTTCTTGTTTTGGGAATTTCGAGGACGAAATTCTTTTTGTAGTTGGGTATAATGTAACACCCTAGTTCATTTATACCAATTCTAGTGTTCTTTATTTATTGTATTTTCTTGATTTATTGTGTTTTGGGTGCGAATAGTGTATTTGACATTTGTATTTGCATCCGACCCGACCCGCTTGCTTTAAACCTGTCTTGATTCATGTTTATGATTTATCCTGACTTGATACGTGGACTCGAGCACTTTCATTTGCATACTAGCATTTTACCTGGCATCTGCATTTTAATATAACATTTAAGTCACATAAAATAGTTTAAAATATATTGCATGGCCTGCATGATACCCCTAACCCTATGGTAGCATCCGCGCATTTTGTTCTCGTCCCGTTCAATGAACGGACTTGTTTGGATGACTACGTGCACGTGCGTGCATCCGTTCTTGGGGGTATGCATTTTTCGTTATCCGGATATCCAACTTTAATTTTGGTCGACATGTATATTTTTTGTATTTTAAAACTGAATTTTAGACACGACCCGGGCATGTTTTGGACTATATTTGTATTTACCAGAATATCAAATTTTATTTATATAATATTAATTTTATAAACTGATACAAATTAAAATTTAGTTAACTAATAAAAGATTTTTTTAAATTTAAATTTAAACTAATTTCCTAACAAACTAACAACCCCTTTCTCTCTCTCTCTCCTCTGCATATATATATTTATATATATTTTATTTATTTATTTATTCTTCCTTATTTAATACGTAGCCTCTTCTTCTTACTTCTTCTTCTTTTTCTTGATCTTGTTTCTTGATTCCGGTGATCACCGCCGGAGCCGTGCTCGTCACTGACGATCCGAGTGATCTAGTGAACGTACCTTGCCTGTGTGATCACCCTCTTGCCTTGCCTGGACCCGTCCCGTGTGCCGCGTGTGCGTTGCGACGATTTACCGACGTCGGACGTGCCGTGCGTATCCGTCACGTGATTCGATCGAGGCAAGTTTATCTTGCTACATGCTATGATATATACTACATCCATATTAATAATAATATTTCATGTTTAGTGTATTGTACATCCCCTGTTATCATTTTACTGTTTTACGACGTCCGTTTGCATCCATATCTAGTCGCATGCTAATTCATCTTGCTACATGCTATGTATCTTATTTTGCATCCATATAAATAAAAATATCACATGTTGATTGCATTGTACATCCATATTAAAGTTTTACCATTTTCGGATACCCGTTGCATCCATATCATTTAAAATATATATCGTCGTAATATTTCATATTATTATCTTTAATTAGTTTATAATCTGCATTTTATAATGTTATATAAAATATAGTTTGAAAATATTATAGTTTACACATGAAACGTCGATGCAAAGCGGATACAACAAATCTGAAATTTACTGTATACCTTAGCTTATAAAATTCATTATAAATCATAGAAAAATTATTAGTATACGTTCTTTAGTTCGTTACGAATCTAACTTAGAATAGTATAACTCTATGAAATATTTACTTGCAAAATAAATTGTTTAAATAACGTAAAATTCAAATGAAAATATCTCTAAACTGCTGTCCAGGGAAAATCCAGCAGCAAACTTTCAACTTCTAATGTTCATAGCTTTTTGTAGCAACAACCTGAGATACTTCAACTTATAAAAATAAAAACCTTATTGAACTATCTTTGTTTTGGTATAAGACACGTTCCTTTTAGAGAACGTTTGTTATTTTTAAGCTATTTTACAAATTAGGGTGACGCTGAATTTCTGAACGGAACTTTCTTGTGCATGGTTAATCAATACCACTTTTATAGTTATTAATCAGTTTGAATATGTTATCCATGTTAATATTATTATATCAATATCTATTTAATAAATAATAGTGCTTGTGTTTTAATATTCTATAAATTTTACCGATTTACAGTTTTATAGTATCCGTCTGTATCCCTACGGTTTATTACATATCTAATTGCACGCCGAGACCATATTATTTCATGTTATTGTTGTATTAGTGCACCATGCTTGATATTTGTGCATCCTACTTAGTCATGATGTGGCCCCTGATCGATATTTGTGCATCCATGCTTTTATTGTACATCCGTACTTTTACCTTGATTCAATACTTTCTACATTTTGATTATGAGCACCCGTTTGACACCTGTGCACTACCTGACATGACCTGATACACCACAACTTGACATGACTTGATACATGCACACTACCTGACATGACCTGATATATCACTACTTGACATGTTACCTGATCCTGTTTCTAATGCCGACAATCCTGACATGTTGTCCCGATGGACATATCCTGTTGTCTGTATAGACAAACCTGTTCCTGCTTGATCTTGTGTTGGTATTAGTTTCAGATTTATCAATACCTGACTTGAACACATAACTTGGGGGTATGGGGAAATCAATGATGAAACCTGACTTGTAACTCAACAGTTCGACGCTTATACTGATCAGTTTTACGGGATAGGCCAGCCCCGGGATGATGCTGCTGACATCATTAGTCTGTACATGTTACCTGTTTACTGCCTAGCGGCACGTCTCGGATTCAGCTCGAGAGTCTTGACCGTTGTCCCGAACATGCACGGGATACTATTGAGTTACATCGACGATTCATTAAATTGATTTCAAAGACTTGAGAGTGATTAACCCAGTAGCTTAGTTCAGATTACTCACCGCACGTCACATGTGCTTATACTCTTCACTGTTTCTTATTCGTGTTACTATTATACTTTTATTACTGTTCATACTCATGCCTGCATGTCTTGCTACCCCCTGATTATGTTATTGTTGATATTATGACGCACTGACGTCTGGGTTTTGCATGGCCCATATCCTCTACCCTTATCGCAGGCTGATCAGGAGTACTTCCGCCGTTAGGCCGAGCAGTGATGATCCAGTTAGTATCCAGTTTAGTTATGTTTTAATTTCCAGATGTTTTTGCTCTTTGGATTTATTGCTTCCGCATATTATTTCTTAACTCGTTTATTCTGGCTCATGGACATATACTAGATAGTTTATTTTATTTTCCTGTTCTTGATATCTCTAGACAGCCGTAATGTGACTGTGGAGAGATATTTCCTATACACGGGTAGTATGGTTGGCTCTGTCATGTGCCTATCTTAGTGCACTCTGGGAAGCGGGGCGTGACACTAAACGGCCAGGCCAGGGCCCCAGATCGCCACTCCCCCGCCTCCAGAAGACTCTGCCCTCGTCGGCACGGCTGACCACCGGCAGGCTATATCCCATGGCCACAGATTTTACGGACCGATACTCGTCCGCTGGGCGATCATTGAGCCTCCTCTGGCGGAATCGAAACGACGCGACCCTGGCGCTTCGCTTCCCCGCACAATCGATGCACGTGCTACGCGCACGTTCGCCGCGACCGTTCCTGTTCTCCTTACCTGCAAATGGATGGTTGGGCGAAACCTCATGAAGAATCAGCCGAGCAGCTACCCTGCTCGGTTATCCCTGACCGGTAGCTTCCCTATTCGCAACGCCAGGGACCAAAGTCCTCCGTAGAGGCAACTGAGCATCTTCTCTGCTCGGATATTCCTGGCCGGTAGCTTTCCTACTCGCAACGCCATGGATCAAAGTCCTCCGTAGAGGCAGCCGAGCCGCTTCTCTGCTTGGCTATCCCTGGCCGGTAGCTTCCCTACTCGCAACACCAGGGATGAAAGCCCTCGCCAAGAGGCAACCCAGCAGCTTCACTGCCCGGTTATCCCTGGCGGGTAGCTTCCCTACCGCAACGCCAGGGATCAGAAAGTCCTCCCAGAGGCAGTCGAGCCCGACCCTTGCTCGGCTATCTCTGGCGGGCAGCTTCCCTACCGCAACGCCAGGGATCAGAAAGTCCTCCAAGAGGCAGTCGAGCCCGACCCTCGCTCGGCTATTCCTGGCGGGTAGCTTCCCTATCGCAACGCCAGGGATCAGAAAGTCCTCCCAGAGGCAGTCGAGCCCGACCCTCGCTCGGCTATCCCTGCGCGAGTAGCTTCCCTACCGCAACGCCAGGGATCAGAAAGTCCTCCCAGAGGCAGTCGAGCCCGACCCTCGCTCTGCTATCCCTGGCGGGTAACTTCCCTACCGCAACGCCAGGAATTAGAAAGTCCTCCCAGAGGCAGTCGAGCCCAACCCTCGCTCAGCTATCCCTGGCGGGTAGCTTCCCTACCGCAATGCCAGGGATCAGAAAGTCCTCCCAGAGGCAGTCGAGCCCGACCCTCGCTCGACTATCCCTGCGCGGGTAGCTTCCCTACTGCAACGCCAGGGATCAGAAAGCCCTTCCAGAGGCAAGAGGATCCCTCACTCGGCTATCCTTCAGGAAAAAAACCCTCGCCAAGAGGCACCGGGCAGTAACCCTGCCCGGCCAAGGGTCCTTGGTAGGCTTCTTACAGCCCCTCCTGCGCCAAGGACCAAAGTCCTCCCAGAGACGGTCGAGTCCTTGCTCGGCTATCCCCAGCCGGTAGCTTCCTACCACAACCGACAGGGATCAAAGTCCTCGCCAAGAGGCACTGGGCAGTAACCCTGCTCGATCCCCGTCCTGAAGGATCAAAGCCCTCGCAAGAGGCAACCGAGCAGCTACCCTGCTCGGTCATCTCCGGCCGGTAGCTCTCTACCCATGACGCCAGGGATCGAAGCCCTCACAAGAGGCATCCGGACGGCTACCCCACTCGGTCATCCCAGGCTGGTAGTTGCCTACCCACAACGCCAGAGATCAAAGCCCTCGCAAGAGGCAACCGAGCAGCTACCCTGCTCGGTCATCTCCGGCTGGTAGCTCCCAACCCATGACGCCAGGGATTGAAGCCCTCGCAAGAGGCATCCGGACGACTACCCCGCTCGGTCATGCCAGGCTGGTAGTTGCCTACCCACGACGCCAGAGATCAAAACCCTTGCCAAGAGGCAACCGCGCAGCTTCACTGCCCGGTCATCCTTAGTGGGCTTCTTACAGCCCCTCCAACGCTAGGGATTAAAGCCCTCGCCAAGAGGCACCGAGCAGCTACCCTACTCGGTCATCCCCGGCTGGTAGGTCCCTACCCACGACGCCAAGGATCCAAGCCCTCGCCAAGAGGCACCGAGCAGCTACCCTGTTCGGCCATCCTCAGCAGGCCTCTCACGGCCCCTCTCACGCTGAGGATCGAAGCCCTCACCTGAGGCCGCCGAGATCCTTCCTGCTCGGCGCATCCCCAGAGGGTATCCTCCTGCCCATCAGACGCCAAGGATCTTAAGCCCTCACCACGGGGCCGCCGAGATCCTTCCTTCTTAGCGCATCCCCAACGGGCATCCTTCTGCCTATCAGACGCTAAGGGTCTGAAGCCCTCATCACGAGGCCACCGAGATCCTTCTTGATCGGCGCATCCCCAGCGAGCATC
The DNA here is from genome assembly GCA_030015575.1 of Agapanthus africanus. Taxonomy (NCBI): domain Eukaryota; kingdom Viridiplantae; phylum Streptophyta; class Magnoliopsida; order Asparagales; family Amaryllidaceae; genus Agapanthus; species Agapanthus africanus. The sequence goes on from JASDDO010000029.1 coordinate 364,016,824, forward strand.
CTCCTGTCCATCAAACGATGAGGGTCTGAAGCCCTCATCGCGAGGCCGCCGAGATCCTTCTTGCTCGGCGCATCCCCAGCGGGCATTCTCCTGTCCATCAAACGCTGAGGATCTCATGCCCTCACCGCGAGGCCGCCGAATTCCTTCTGCTCGGCGCATCCCCGGCGGGTGTCTTCCTTCCTATCAGACGCTGAGGACCTCAAGCCCTCACCACGAGGCCGCCGAGATCTTTCCTGCTCGGCGCATCCCCAGCGGGTATCCTCCTGCCCATCAGACGCTGAGGGTCTGAAGCCCTCATCGCGAGGCCGCCGGGATCCTTCTTGCTCAGACGCATCCCCAGCGGGCATCCTCCTGCCCATTAGACGCTGAGGATCTCAATCCCTCACCGCGAGGCCGCCGAGTTCCTTCTGCCCGGCGCATCCCCAGCGGGCATCCTCCTACCCATCAGACGCTGAGAATCTCAAGCCCTCACCGTGAGGCCTCCGAGTTCCTTCTGCCCGGCGCATCCCCGGCGGGCGTCCTCCTGCCCATCAGACGCTGAGGATCTGAAGCCCTCTTCGCGAGACCTCCGAACCCCTTTCTGCTCGGCGCATCCCAGCGGGTAGCTCCCTACCCAACAAAGACAAGGATCAAAGTCCTCCTTAGAGGCATCCGAGCGGCTTCCCTGCTCGGCTATCCCTGGCCGGTAGCTTCTCTACTCGCAACGCCAAGGATCAAAGCCCTCGCCAAGAGGCAACCGCGCAGCTTCACTGCCCGGTTTTGCTTAGCAGGCCTCCTACGGCCTCTCCAACGCTAAGGATCGAAGTCCTCCTTAGAGGCAGCCGAGCGGCTTCCCTGCTCGGCTATCCCTGGCCGGTAGCTTCCCTACCCGCAACGCCAGGGATTAAAGCCCTCGCAAGAGGCATCTGAGCGGCTACCCCGCTCGGTCATCCTAGGCTGGCGGTTGCCTACCCACGACGCCAGAGATCGAAGCCTTCGCTAAGAGGCAACCGCGCAGCTTCACTGCCCGGTTATCCTTGACAGGCTTCTTACAACCCCTCCAACGCTAAGGATCAAAGTCCTTCCAGAAGCAGCCGAGCGGCTTCCCTGCTCGGCTATCCCTGGCCGGTAGCTTCCCTACTCGCAACGCCAGGGATCAAGACCCTCGCCAAGATCAACCGAGCAGCTTCCCTGCTCAGTCATCCCCAGTAGGCATCCTCCTGCCCAACAAATGCTGCAGGTTTGTAGCCTTCATAACGAGGCCACTGAGCCCATCACATGCAGCGGATCCGAAACCCCAACAAAAAACATTAGGTGATCGAAGTCAACTCGACGACCGATCGCTCCACTTGTCGTTCCCGCACTGGACCGCGCCCCGTCAGACGCCACAGGTCTGCACACGCCGCGTCGGCCAACCGACGCTTGACATGTGGACCGTCGCTTCAGTGGCAGGATGCACGAACTGGCGCACCTTCCTTAAATGCAGAGATCTCGCCCTAATTCGCTGGCAGAAAAGACAGCCGACAGCCCGGGGACGCGTCCCGACGAAACCTTACGAGGGAGCTTACCCCGGACGGCCCAGCAGTCCACTCCTGACCCGACCTGCTAGCTGGTCGGGACAAGAGTGGGGGGCTAATAATGATGCTCAATATTGGCGATCTTCAAGATCATGGCACGTGGCAGATGACATGTCCCAAGACCCAGAAGAAAGGGCCCACAGGGGCCGACCAGGCCACCCTCGTACCCGATCTGCAAGCATAAGCTGGCCCTCCTCAGGGCCCCTGCAAATTGGCCTCCTCGGCCCCTCAGCTCGTCCCAAGCCGCCACAGGACCAAGACTCCTCGGCCCTTTTGCTCGTCTCCGAGCTCCCCAGCTGAGGCCGTCTTCCTCGGTCCCTCCGACCGACCAACTCCACCATTCACAGGCGTAACCGCCGCTCCGCAAATCTCGTCACGCGCAGATTCTCCGCCAGCAACGTCCCACGTTCCACGCCATCACGATCCCCATTAATGGGCGATCCGCTCTTTACGCGAGCGTGACGTCGGGAGCGTAACTGCCGGCGAGATTCTCGCGCCTGCTGCTGCGTGCCGCCGCCGCTATATAAACCCTTATCACAGAGGGGTCAAGTAAGCCATTCTTGACTCCACTTAGCCGTTACTCTGCTCGGATCTAGTACTAACTTGATCGTCGGAGGGTCCCCGGTGGTACCAAACCACCCCGGGACTTCTTTGCAGGCACTCGGCGCTAAACTCCTCAAATCACCGTTCTCCTCAAAACCCATTGAGATCCACACGCAACAGAAGATCACCGTCGAAATCCACCGGGAGATCAACGGAAGACCACATCTGACGGAGACCCGAAAATGACCTCCATCAAACTGGCATGGTGATCTGAAAATGCTAGTTTCATTTGCTTGCTTGAAACACGAATTGATGGAAGAACCTCAAAATAAACTTAGACATGGACTACATAACCCCGAATTGAACCGAATATAATATTTCTGACAAAAAGATCTTCAAATTTTTGAAAAAAATAACCCTTCAATAAGGGTTCATGGCATTTTAAAGCTTAACCGTGTGATCTCAGAAACTTTGAAATGATGGTGCTCTGTTAAATTTACCCAAATAGATAGTCAGCTCTATTGTGCTCTACCAAATATATGCCGGTTTGTGCTGGCACATGTTTAGACCATTTCCGCCGCCGGAAATTTACCTCACTTTCCATCTCAAAATACATGTAAACAAAAGCATATACAAAACCATGCTGTAGTATGACATATGTTTCCAAAATCATCCAAGAGATTTTTTTCATGTACAGAAACCCCTGAGCTCTCTTCCATTAAACGCGTCCCTCTCGAGGCCCCCTGCCGTTAATTTCTTTATGAAATTACCAAAATATCATGCCGTTAATTTCTTTATGAAATTACCAAAATACCATGCTATACAGTGAACTCTTAAAAGAGGGATGAAAGAGCATTTTCGGAAGAAAAGGGTAAAATTTTAATTTAAAAGGTTTTAATTTTAACAGCAGGGGGTCCGAGTAGGGTCGCGTGTAATGGAGAAAAGTTCAGACGCTTTCCCTCCACAAAAAATCTCCTGGATGGTTTTGGTGAAATTTCCCGTACCAGTCACAATTATAGTCATATAATTCGTGCATTATTCGGCGAACTCATGAATAATTCGTGAATTTTTGATCGGCCGATTAATTCTCCGATTTAATCGCCCGTCGGCGAACGCTCCGAATAATTCGCGAATTATTTGTGAATAATACAAAAAAACAGCGAATAATTGGCAACATCAAAAGCTAGCATCTCATATATTAATTTCTTCATCGAAATCCTTACCGAACATTTCCAGAATATCTACCGAATCTCTCCGGAATACCAGCCGATTTATTCCGAATAGTTTTCCGAATCCAAATTTTCTAGTCTCCGAATCCAAATTTTCGGTGAATTGCGAATTTGTGAGTATGGGCACAATCATAGCGATACCATAGACTCATAAGAGTGTCCATGAAAGCGAAATGGGCCCCAGTGGCAATTCCTGGCATGAAAAGAATGGGTTTAAACGAGTATTAAGAATAAATAATTGGAGGGTGACGTCACGTTCCCTGGCCCTTTCCTTTTGGTTCTATCCCTCATCAGGCCCAAAATGGACGGCTGCGATCTCTCCTGTCGATTTCAGTTGGGTCCGCTATCACCATTGAAACGCTCGATGGGCCGGCCCACACTTTGTGCCAAGTGATGGAGACATTTGAGCACTAAATTGTCGGTAATTTGATGATGAATGATGATAAGCTCACTGTTAATTGGATGAAAGTGAAAGATGATGATGCTACATGGACTGGGTCGCACTTATTTTAGAATTTGTTTGATCCAGGGAGATATTATTAATAATCAGGTGTATAAAGATTTTTTTATTAAAAACAAAAAACCTTTGTTGAAAACGGGCCTAGGATATTAAATTGCGGATATCCGAATGATGTGCATTTTATAAGTTACCGATACTTATTTGAAATACTAAAAGTTTAGAGTTAGTTCTTTAAACGAAATAGTCTTTGTTGGATTCGAGGTTTCTTTCGCTCAAATATGCTTTCGCTTCATTTTTATCAAACCATGTATTCATCCAAAAGATGTCCAAAATTGAACCTTCGATGCTTAGACCAGATGCGTGAGCCTCGTCTTGCTGTCTGTTGAGTATGCATGTGGGTGGTAGAACTATTTATATTCATCTTCGTCCTATCGGCATGTCTAACTAAAACATAATCAAGATGTTATCTTTTTATGGGATTAATATTCAGATGACGTGAGTCCTATCCAACCATGTCTTGGTTCACATGCAGGCCATCATCATGATCAACCTATTATCTCAGCTAATCATAAATTATTTAAATAGCCGCAAATGTCGGCATAATTGTTGTGGGGCCCAGGTGCTATATGCTATAGAATAATGGCAATTTTCTTGGTATAATTATTTTTGGAAGCAACTCTTTCCATGTGCAAGTTTGGCTTCACCTTAATATCATGTGATGCCCACAGATTCGGCTTTCTATTTCAAAAAAGAATTCTGCTGCTTAGAAACAGCCCAGCACCTAACTATTTGTTGGCTAAAATAATCAACACCCCATTTGGCATTCATGTATCTTATCATTTCACGATTTAAGTTGACATCTTTTAAACAAAGGCATGTTCTTGTGAATCATGTAATTGAGAAAGACCCTCCAATTATCCAATGCTTTTTGCTCCATGACAGTTCATTGTATGTCGTATGTACTGCACAATTTTCACATGTAATTCTTGTAAAACATATTCACTTGCAATACACAATAGAAAAGAATGTAAACCTATGTGCCACATGGATGGTAAGCTTATAGCAGGTCTTCTATTGGAGGTCAGGTACAACACAACGTTGTGCTCATCTTAGCTGCGGTCTGCCTCTAATAGATAATAAGACTACCGGCTAGGTAAATTAGGACCCTATATAATATCTTATGAAAGTCTATAAATTTAAAAATAGTTTAACAAATAGGAAAAGTTAAAAAAATTCTATCATACAATACTTTAAAATCATAGAACCACCTCTACTATCATTTTGCTACAAAATATCGGATCAATGAAAAAAAGGCTTATTTCAATAAAATTCCTGACAACAAACTATCGAAAGATTTGAAATCTAAATAAAAACTATTATGGCTAATGGTGTCATGTTAGCACCAATGATTTTGTGTCACCGTCATATCGGTACCATAACTTAAATCTTGTCATCCAAAATGTCCATAATATCCCAAAGTACGCTATTATTCACCTCCTAACCCTGACCCCTATAACCAGAATCATCAAATCCCTTGTCAACGCCGTCATAGCCTCGTCGTGTTGTTTCCCTCATCATCTTCCACAAGGTTGCGATTCTAGCCCTGCCTGGTTGGTCCTCGTCCTAGACCTAGATATGCCCTCGCTGAGCATCACCCTAGCCTCTTTGATTCATCATATTCGAAGGCGTTTCTTTTTTCGATCATATTCCCTTCATCATCTTTGTTGCCCTCTTCTGCCTTCTTCGATGTCGACCGTCTCTGTCCACAGCCAAAACGGTTGATTATTAAGTTAATAATTAACAAATATTTAAAATTGGTAATTAAACAAGAAATATTTAATTTCATTAATTATATTTAATATAGATGCAAAATGGTCATTTCAATACGCGGTTCATTACCATGAACCATGACCGGCCTTGATTGTCGGTCATTGTTTTTTTTAGATCCAAACCTCCTTGTTGTTTCTATCAAATTCTAAAGAATTTTATGAAAATAAGTCTAATAAAAAATTAAAGTTATCGCATGTCTTTTAACTTTTAAGTGTAGGACACTATAACACCGTGATAAGGTTATGTACTACAAATCTACAACAAGCCTGTCCATCCACTCCACTTGTCGTTCAGCACAGAGTACGTATAAAGTTGTGGGAACCCCGTCTAATACCAACCACTCTATTGGCAGATCCATAAGCTATTTTACCGACTCTCAACTATTGCATTTTCTTCTTCTTCCGGTTACTAATTTGACCGCCGGAGGGGATACAGGGTGTAAATCTCCGGGTCTATCATTGGACACAGATGTAATTAAGGCCTAACACAAAATATCAACAAATACAAGGACTCATCTGAAAAAACGCATACGGTCTCCGCTGGGCTGCCCTATAGAAAATCAAACAGCAACAACACCGCGTACGCGATCCCGTCACCGCTGTACTCTCCCATTCTTAGCCTTCGGTAACCGACTCTTAAACTCACCGCCAAACCTCCATCCCTCACCTCTGTATATATACCCTTCATCCTCCCCCATTTCCCATAGATATTTTTCTCATAGATCCAAGACGAAGCGAAGAAGAAGATCAAAGTTGGTATTTTTATTTAACTGGAGGTAAAAATTTTTTATGATTTTTTATATTGAATCGAAGTTTGCTATGATCGATGTTGATGTTTGTTCTTCGTTCTGATCGAAAAACGAAAGCTTTTTGTTGTTGATCGATCGAGATCGAGTGATCTGAAATCTTTATGTCTTTTTAGTACTGATTCATCTCTTTGTTCAATTTTCTAGATCTAGGTTTATGTTGTTTGTTGATTGAGGCTGGATCCAGGAATTTTTTTTTGTTACGTATGTTGAGCTTTAAATTTTCATGTGATGATAATGATATCTAGCGTTGTGTTTAGCTTGTTACATAAAGGTCTCACCTTTCATGGCATTCTTTATAATTAGCTACATAAAGGTCTCACCTTTCTGTTGGAAATTAGGCTTATTTTATTGAAACCACCATGCGGTTTACTCGAGTTTTCCAAAACACTCTGTTGTTTAAACTCATCACGATACCCTTGAACTTTCAATTCCCTGTAAAAAAAACCCCTGCGGTTATTTATTTTAAAATTTGGTAAGATCAACATCTTTTAATAAAAATACTGATTCTTTAGATACATACATTGAAGGCAAACCATATACTACTAGAGCCGTTTATTGATCAATTTGTCCTAATTTGGAAAACAATACTTTAGATTTGAGGATTTGGAGAAAAGGTCGCAATTTGAAATTAAATCAAAATTTAGCGGAAAAGAGCTGACATAATAATACTAAGATGGATAACTTGTGATAAAACTACAAGAATTGGTCGATGTGGGGTCATTTGACCCGTTAATCGCCAAAAAACTTTAAAAGCAAACTACATGGGTTTTTGTACAAGGAATTGAAAGTTCAGGGGACTTCGTGATTAGTTTGAACTACATGCCGGTTTTGGAAAACTCGAGTAAAGCATAGGGTGATTTCTGTGAAATAAGCCCGGAAACTATGGGCATTTCAAAATCCAAAGTGATTTAATTTTGATATTCAATTCAAAAGTTTAATTTGTTCTTTTGCGTATGTTATGAGTTGAACTAAAAATTCTGTTTAGTTTGTTACATGAAGGGCTCACCTTTCATAGTATCTGAAAATACAAATTTTAAGATTCATGTTATGAGTTGAAGTAAAAAATTTGATTGCTCTTATGTATGCTAGTTTGTTGCTGCATGTTCTATGATGATCTAAATTTTCTACGGGTTGTTCAGATTTGCTTGCTGCTAAAAGTTTCAAATCATCGTTTGTATGTTAGTGTTGAGAGTTTGTAGGCGTCGAGAGTTTCTCGGTGACTTATTATCAATGTAAAGGTCTTCCATAGATGCTAAAATGATCCGTTGTCGTATTTTCAGAGTGCAAAATTTTGTTTTTTCCAGTGTCTCCTTGAATTTTATTTTTTTAATCTTTTTTTAATGAATGAGTGTCCTTTCACCTTAAGAATAAACTATATGGTCATTGGAGGTGATTGAAATTACTATTGAGTTCGGTAAAATGAAATAATTGGTGGTGTTCATGGTTTATGCTGCATTAGAATGCTGGTTTTTTTTTTGAAATAGGATAGTTTTAAATTTATATTATTAAAATAGGGTAGTTAAAATTTTTTTTATGAAAATAGGGCGGTTTGGTGGACCCCATCCCCCTCCCCGGTTTAGAGGGCAGGTTCTAGGAACCCGCCCTCTACCTATTATAGGGGAGGGCGGGTTCCTAGAACCCGCCCTCCCCTCATTTTTGAAGAGGGCGGGTTCTCAAAACCCGTCCTCTCCTTTATAAAGAAGAGGGCGGGTTCTCAGAACCCGCCCTCTTCTTTGTAAAGGAGAGGGCGGGGCCTGTCCTTTTTAAATTTTTTTTTAATTCTGTGGGGCCCACAAACCACCCTATTTTCATAAAAAAAAATTTACTACCCTATTTTAATAATATAAATTTAAAATCACCCTATATCAAAAAAAAACCCTTAGAATGCTCTTGTATTGAATCTAAATTTAATTCTTTTGTTTATATATATATATATATATATATATATATATATATATATATATATAATAACCTAATAAAAGTTCTCTTGTAATTAGCCAGCTCAACTCAGCTGAAAGAAACAATGAGTACCATGGCTGTAGCATCAAGATCCACGCTGAACCCAAACGCACCGCTTTTCATCCCAGCAGCTTATCAACAGGTTGAGGACTTCTCACCAGAGTGGTGGGAGCTCGTAAAGACAACCTCATGGTTCCGCGACCACTGGTTCCGCCAGCACCAGGAGCAAGAATCGTTTGATGGTGAAGATGAGGATGTTGCGAATCTGCTACCTGAGTCGTTTGATCTTGGCATTGCTGATGATTTCTCCAGTCTCGACGAGGAGGCCATTCATGCAGCTTTTGACATCATGGATCAGGAGCCCTTGTATGGCGCTGGCATCATGAAAGAGACTCTGATCAAGCCTGGTGGGTGTTAAGGTTTTTCCTTTTGTGTAACGTAGGATATAGAAACATGTTCCTACGTGAAGTGGCATGGATTTAAACTGATGTCTCATTAGGCTCTTGTTTAAAAGGGTGTAATAGTGACCTCTCTTACAACCGAGTTTCCCCCCAGTAAATATGGTTAAATGTCGCACTTTAAGGGAGCGTACTGCAGTAAAAGAACGTTAAAGCTAGTTTTTTGAGAAAATGCTCATTGTTGAGGGCATGTTAGTGTACAATAGGAATGTGTTGACTTTGGTATATAAGTGCACTGTCACTTGCCTAGTGATACTAATCTTAATGCTTTGATTTTATCTTTGAACAGGCCAGAGTGATGCAGATGCAGTGATCAGGAGCCTGAGCTTGAAGTCGCCGAGGAACGGAAATGTGAGGACTGTGTTGGAGCCGACCAAGTACCATGAGAAGCCGCAGCAGTACGTGAGTCCCAAGTTCAGCCCTCGCCGCATCATCCAGCAGCCCCGTTAGATTGACCAGCTCTCTGCCATCCGACGTCCTTCCTCCAAAGTGGTGTCTAGTTTCTGTGTATTAGTGTTTCTTTCGTGTATAGGACTTTCTTAAGATGCAGTCTCCAATGTAGCTTTCCTTGTTCAGTAGACATTTTCCTTCAGCAAAAACTTTGGAGATGAACAAAAAGGTGAAAAGAAAAAAAAATGTTGTAGCGTCTGTGAAGAAAAATGTAGTGTTTCAGTCTTATGCATCTCCCTCCCCCCCCTCCACGGCAACCCCCCTCTCTGGATTGCAATAAATCTGAAACTTTTGCGAATGAAACCTGCAATCTATGTAATGCCGGCAGGATTATTGTGAATCAAAAGAAAAAAATTGGTCGAAGGATTATTGTGAATCAAAAGACAAAAAATGGTCGCCGGTACATTTGCAGCGCATGATGCTATACAATTCAAAGGTGAGTGGAAAGGCGTGGAGAAATGGTCGCTGGTACATTGCATGATGCTAAACAATTGATAGGTGAGTGGAAAGGCGTGGAGTAAAGCTCGTTTCTTTCGTGCAGGAATGGACAGTGGACAAGGATGAAATGCGGTAATATAGGTGTTGGCGGATTTCTTTTAATTGCTTTGAGTCTCTTTTTCCCCTTGAAGTGATGATCGTTCTAGTTTTAGTAGATTTCTTTTAATTGCTCGAGTCTCTTTTCCCCTTGAAGTAATGATTGTTCTAGTTTTAGTAAATTTTAATAGTTTGAGTCTCTTTTTTTCTCTGAAGCAATAGTTGGTTTAGTAAAGACCCGGACCTATAAATATTCACAGCCCGGCTCACATCACCGCAATGCCCTTCTTGAAGGACCTCGGGGCCTTACCGCAGGTTAGGGTAACGAAAAAAGAGGAATGGAAGTTAGGAAGACCGCTGACGTACCGGTGGCTTGACCTCGGACCATCGTTATTAGTTCCTATTTCCTTCCTGCATGAACCTCTGTCCAATCAAAGCTTTTGTTCGGATTTGGAGGCTAGAGCCGGTTAGAACCCGCATTTTCCCATATATGTTTTATGATGTGTGTTTTGAGGTGTCAAAATAGGGTTTTGGTCTCTTTGGATCTCTTCCTTTCCCTTTCTAGGCTAAATTACACAAAAATTCCTTTTAAGTTTTCTTCCCCTAAAATGCTGCATAGAAGGATTTGTTAGTGAGAGTAAAAAAAAAAAAATAGAGCTCTAATGCAATAAAAATAGCTTTGCGGTATTTTACCGAAAGTTTAAATGAGGTTCGGGTTGACTGTCGAGAGCCCTATGTATCTTCTTTGCTTATCAGAACGCTTTGTCTCTTTACTATAGCCAGAACTATTCCATATGAACTAGCTAGCAAATGAGATACTCTTTGAGGGAACTTAAACCTATGGATGTCCCTATGTGCCGATTCGGCCCAGCTAACCCCTTGTTTTATAACCCCACGAGCGCCGCGGCACAACACCATATCTCTTTAGTAAAATACAAGTGAACAACTTAAACCTTAACTTTTATATAATTTTTTAATATGTTTGAAATGAATATTCTATTTATACAATCTATCTCTCTATATTATTATATATACCTATAAAATCTACATGGAAGGGTATTCCTATGAAAATATTCCTATGAATTTTCATTAGGTAAGAATGTTTTACGTTAAAATAATATAGAGTTTATATGTATAATATAGATTGGTCGATATAATGTTAAAATAATTAACAATCGGTATTTTCATTCAATGTCTATTTTATTAAAAAAAATCTTTTGAAAGAAAACACATTATAAAATATCAGTATACCAAAAAATACTACTTTTTATATGAATCCCGACAGAATACACGATAGGTTTTTCATCGGATACATTGAAGGTGCCTAGGCATATATTATCCTTGTGCTTATATTTTCCATTCCTTCGGATCTTAACTCCGATCACACCATGATCCTTAGAGTTCAATTTGAATATATCATCAATATGGCAAATCCTTATGCTATAACTTGCGTAAAGTTTTTAAAAAAAAACCCATGTAATTAATTAATTTAAATGAAGGGGACACATTGTTTTTATGGGTTTGAAATTTTAGGTTATTTTAAAAATTTTGCACTACAAGAAAAAAGAATTTATTCCGTAGGCTACTAGCCGACGGAATACATCTAAATACCGACAGAATAAACCCCAAATAAGTCAAATGGGACTTCAGGAGGTTTAATTTTATTTAGTTATTCCGTCGGCTAGTACCCTACGGAATATCCCAATAAATAATTAAGGGGCTCCGGTGGAGACTCTCCCATCATTTTCCACTCAAAATATAAAAAAAAACCTAGCTCTCGTCCCGAAACATGTCCTCCTCCGATCGAGCCACGGAGCTCCTCCTCCTCCTTCTCTTTGGCCCCAAAGCTCGTCCTCCTCCTCCGATCAGATCGCCCTCCTCCTCGACGGTCGGCCCCCCCCACCTATTTCTTCTTCAAGCCCTCGTCGCCGACATCGCCGCTGACGTAAGTGCCCCCTCTCGCTATCTCTCTCTGTCTCTCACTCACACTCTCTCCCTCTCTCTTGCAGGCACCACCTCTCTCCCTCTCTTGCAGGCACCACCGTCTCCGCCGTCGAGACTGCCGCCACATCACCCCCGTCGAAGCCCATGCCGTCTCGCCTCCCTGTTCGAGCCCGGTTCTTTCGATCGAAGCACTAGTCCCCGAGATCGAGCTCGTCGAAGTTTGCTGCCGCCGTCGATCGAAGCCCTAGCCCGATCAAGCTTTGCTCCGCGGTTGTCTTTGACAAAAGATAAGTAAAATTGGTTTAATTTTAATTTTTTTTTGTTTCCAGCCAAAAATTGTGTTGTCGATGTTGATGATGTTGTTGTTGATGATGTTGTTGTTGATGGGTTAGGGGGTGGGTTGGGTTGGGGGTTAGGGCCGGGTTAAGTGTTGGGGTTTGGGTTTGGGTTTGGATAATTTAGCTAATTTTTCTAGATAGTTTATTGAAATACAACAATGTTTAAGGGTATTTTAGTGGAATTGCAACAATAGTTAAGGGTATTTTAGTGAAATTTTTAGTAATTTAGTTAATTTAAGAAGATGAATTGTTTATTTAAATTTGTTAAGATAGTTTAGTGAAAAACCAACAATAATTAAGGGTATTTTAGTGTAATTTAGTAAAATTGAAGAAAAAATTTGCTTAGGAATTTTTTAAAGATAGTTTAGTGAAAAAACAACAATAGTAAAAGGTAATTTAGGGATAAATATTTTAGGTATTTTATAGTAATTTAGTGAATGTGTCTATGTGTGTATGTATACCTGTGTGTATGCTTGTGTGTGTGTGTATGCTTGTGTGTGTGTATGTGCATGCGAATATGTTTCTTAACTATATCCATTGTGAATTGATCCTTGAACATCAAAACAACACGAAAATCTGATAATACATACTAAGTGTACGATTCTCAATGATTACATTAAAATTACTTATTATCATCGAGGATCTCACGTTCAAAAATTCGAAACGTGCTTTAAAACCCATCTATCAGTTATATACGCAACGGTCTCTATCATGACATAAAACTACATGTTGATTGTCAAAACTAAGCGTTTAATCATTTGTTTCTACAACCGTCATGTAGTTTATGTGACAAGAGAACTGGTCGTACTAAAACCGATAGATTTGTCCAGTGTGGACAAGTTAAGAATTTATAACGCAAACACACCATGCATTTGTGTTTTCAGTCATTTCGAGATTAGTTTCGTCGGCATCTTTTCGCTGGTTCTCCTTGTACAAATATAGAGGGGATGATCATTAATTTCATTGTTGATATTCGGCATTGAAATGATTTTCATCCCTTCTAATGCAGTGTACTCGGAGAACAGCGAGGAGGTGCTGCCGAAATTTTCTTAAAACGAGTGAAAATACAAACGTAGGGGTATATGCGTTATAAATTCTTAATGAGATAGAAGTCTTACCCCCGACAGCCGATGTGATGAATTGATAGATCAAACTGAACCATTAAACCTTAATTAAAGACATGAAATAAATGGTTGATTACGTAATACATGATGTCAGATATCGAAGAGTAATGAATAGGAGTTGGATGCAAGTGTCCAAATTTAGTGATGAATACAAGGTCGGCGTCGAAGAGTTTATGGAATTTGCATTGAGGGACCGATCTCCTAAAGAATTGATTTTGTGTCCGTGTAAAAAGTGTCATAACAGCTTCGACCTCCGTCGAGATATAGTGCATGAACATCTACTGAAAAATAAGATATCTCCTGGGTATACACAATGGACATACCATAGAGAAGCGAGACTGATAGTCGACATGTCTACGAGTCGTTGGATCAGGCCAAATGATCCTCGTCTTACGAATGTTAGGGACACCGGTTTGAATAGTATGTTAGACGAGCTCTGAATCGGTATGCATCCCGATCATAATATTGTTCCTGAACCTAATGTCGGAGAGGAAGATATTTGTGGTCTTCCTGATGCAGAATCGGCAAAATATATGAAGTATATGGATGATGCAAATATACCCCTTTTCGAAGACGTAAAATCTCTAAGTTGGGATGGATTGTCAAAATGTTTCATCTCAAATGCCAGAATAATTGGACTAACAAGTCTTTCGATCAGTTTCTTGAGGTGCAAAGGGAGACTTACCCTAAAGCGCTACCGCCGGAAAATTTCACAGAGACGAAGAAGATCTTGAATGATATGGGTTTTAGTTATGAGAAAATTGACTTGTGTCCGAACGATTGCATGTTATACTGGACAGATAAGGATAAGAAGTTGGATAACTGTAGAACTTGTAACTTATCTAAGTGGGTCGTTCCTCGAATGAATAACAGTAAAGATGAGTCTACACTCGATACTCCTAAACAGATTCCAGCAAAGGTTTTGCAATATTTCTCAATCAAGTAAAGACTTCGGCGTTTATTTCTGTCAACCAAAAATGCCAATAGCATGTCATGGCTGTTAGTTATATGTATGCCCTAGAGGCCATTACTGTACATAGGATGTATATTGTAGTGGATGCTGGGACATATATAGGGAGGACTTTCTTGCTCGACATGATAGTATGCTATCTGGTTACTCTTTACCTTAACGTGTACACTGATTGTCTCTCTGTTACATGTTGGTAAAGCCCTTAGGATGTGTACTTGACTACCTGGACTATGATGCGGATCATACTAGTGGGGACATGGTAGTCCATAAGTACATCCTTCAAAGTCCCTAGTCGTGGGTGTATCGAGACAGGGCATCGATATACCAGAGTAGACTAGCGTATACCTTCTCGACCCATACAGATGGGCGATGGATGATCCCATATCCATTGGTGTTTGACATCAGAGATGATATACGGGTGCTCAGTGGAGACTGGGTATACTGGACGGACTCGCCGAGAACTCCCAGATGGTATTATACCTTACGTCAGATGGCAGTTCTCTGGTGACACTGGTACAGAGTAGTCTGTTGACCCGAGATCGTCATAGAGTCTTGTGTGGTTCCCACTGTGCTTTGATTTCCATCTTACCACGTCCAAGAGGGCGTGCAAAACGGTGGTTTTTGGGTACAGTCCCGAGTCATATGGAAGCAATGAGCGATAGGAGGGGATTCGTCTCTCCCGGTATAGGGAGTTGATGTTGCGCTGTGTTCGATTGGCTATAACAGGAAATCCCTGGCCAGGGTTGCTGAGATTTACTGGTAAGTGTTACCAGTAGTTTCTCGAATTGTTATAGACCTCATATCGACACGACTTATCGAGCTATTGGGGTCTGACGTTTACCACCCCTAGGCGAGATATGCGACATATCAGACGGACAGACCAGACTGTACGGTAAGTGTTACTGGTTGGATTCACTGGAGTGTGAGCGGGCTTGCTCGTCGATCTTCTGATCGCTCAATACCCGGGTGGCCGTTACGTTTAGCAGACCGCTTGCGGCTTGTGGGTGTTTGATATGATCATCATCTGCTGCCGGCGTATTGACGAGTCTTTAGAGTCCTACACAGAGGTTTCCTGGCTCAAGCGAAACGAAATAGGAGCGCATATGAGATATGTGCGGGACCGAGAATAATGCTTGTATGTGATACCGTATTCTATTCTCGCGATGAATGTATCGAATGGTTATATGCGATATAACCTAGTTATCGAATCGAGGGTTGATTCGATAAGCCGATACATTTGATACTAATCGGTTATATGCGATATGACCGGATCGTTAAATCAAGTGTTGATTTAATGATTTAATGTATAATTATATATTTGATATATTACTTTGCATTAACTAGTATCGGTTCACTTTAAATGGATTTTCTCGCTCGGATGTGCGCATTATATATGTGATATGATTTTGTGCACATGCTTGTATCATGTTTGATGGTGCATGTAAAATTGGTTAAGTATAAAGAATTAAACCTTGGTTAATGAAATGGTTAGGGTTTATTATTTGCTTATTCATTTTATTCATTTATTTATTCTTTTGGAAAAGGAAAAGGAAATGATAAAATGGTGGCATTCTTTGTTCTTTCATGAAGCTTCATGAATACTTTGACTTTGTGACCACTTTGTCTCATCCTTAACCCTAACCATTCCACTTAACCCTAATTAATTCTCTACACCTAACCATGGTTCTATTATGATAAGAATTCATTATTCTTTTCATTTTAGGATGAACTTATTATATTCTTTCTTCTTCTTCTTCATCTTCTTCAATGAAGAAAGCTTCACTTCATCAATGGTGATTGATGAAAATGAGTGAGAAATCCAATTCTAAAGTCTACCCACTTCCTATTTCTTCATCCTCTACCTCTTGCCAAGTAGTAGAGTGTGTTTCCTTCACAAGTTTTCTTGACTTGGTGAAGTTGGAGCTTGATCTAGCGATGCCTCGACGTAGATCATCTTCGGCACGTCGTCGATGACCTAGCCCGCTCTTTCTCCGATGAAGCCGACGCTAGAGCCCGGGATTTGATATGGACAGCGGAGAGGACTTCATCACGGAGCCGTGGAGGTGGAGGACCGGATCTACAAAGGTTGTATTTCCGTATTCTTGTAGTTAAGTGTTAACTAGTTTGCTTTTTCGCCTAGACATCTAGCCAACGATCTTGTTAGGGTTTCTCGGCACCGTTAAAATTTGAAATTGGTATGGTTGATGCCTTGTGAGACCTCATTAGTGTGCCTAGGAACCCTACAATGGCATGCAAATGGTCATACTAAGGATGGAGTCCTGCGGCATCCAGCCGATGGTGAAGAGTGGAAACACTTTGATGCCCTTTATAAAGATTTTGCTGCGGATTCCCGTAATATCAGGCTTGGTTTATCTGCAGATGGTATAGAGTTGTTCAGCCACGGTGCAAATCACGGTATATGGCATGTTACACTTGTTGTTTATAATCTACCTCCATAGATGAGTAAGAAGTATTCTTACACACAGATGCCTTTATTGATTCCTGGAAGTACTTCTCCTTCAAATAATATTGATGTATACTTGAGATCGTTGATTGAGAAACTGAAGGAGTTATGGGAGCCATGTATACAGGTATACGATTCCCACAAGAAAGAAACATTTACACTGTATGCGGCGCTCTTGTGGACAATCAACGATTTTCTAGCATACGCTATGTTGTCTGGATGGAGCACTAAAGGTTACAAAGCTTGGCCGGTATGTCTAGAGGAAACCGTTTGTGATCCTAAAGTAGGTTCGCGCAAGATCAAATGCTACACAAGTCACCGTCGATGGTTGGATATAAACCACCCATATCATCGTAATTGCAGCAAGTTCAATGGTAAACAAGAGTATAGGCGTGCTCCACCTGAGACGACGGGTTTTGTAACGACTCTGAATTTACTGTACGGACTTTTCCAGTTTAAGGTATAGAAAATGAGTTATACAGCTTGAGTTTGAGTTATAAGTAAATTTTATTAAATAACAGCAAGAAGCCATTTGTAGCTCACTGGTAAAGCCCTTGTACTGTTGTGACGTAGCCCCTGTGTTCGATCCCCATCAGACACATTATTTTTTCTGATTTTTCTTTTTAACTTTTTGGAAGCCCAAAAGTTTACATGTGCAATACACAGAAAAATGAAAAGTCAGAAAAATCAAACATGCACAAAATAGGGTAAACCTTA
Organism: Agapanthus africanus; assembly: GCA_030015575.1. NCBI lineage: Eukaryota > Viridiplantae > Streptophyta > Magnoliopsida > Asparagales > Amaryllidaceae > Agapanthus > Agapanthus africanus. Next base: position 364,034,208 of record JASDDO010000029.1, read on the forward strand.
ATTTGATCAAGCGGAACGAATCTCGAGGCAAAAGCCTCGAGATCGACCGGCCAAATGCTTGGTAGGGCCGGCGGGGACGGTTGATCTGAGCCCAATTATCCCTCGGCTTTGCACACTTGACTCTTCCCCTACCCCTAACTCCCCTACACTGTTTGATTTCCCTGCAATCAAACAGAGACCTTTTATTTCACTATTTATTATCTTTTTAATGCATTTTAATTCACCATTTTAATTCCAAAACCATAATTCTCTACTATAAATATCACCCCACATTTTGGCCCAGCATCATTCTGAAATTTCTATCCAAAACTCTCAAAATTTTTCTAAGTACAAGTGGAGTAAAGAGGAGTTAGCAAGCGGTCAACTTCCGGCGAAGAATCGAAGCTATTCCGGAGCTCCCGCGATGCCACGACGACAACAATATCTTCTTCTACCTCTTCTTAATATAACCAAGTAGTAAGTCCCTATCAATCACTCTTCTTATTCTTTGAAATTCAATTTCAATATATATATCGGTAAGTGGGTTTAATACCGATATATTTTTCAAAACCCTAGAAAACTCCTTCTCTTTAATATTTTGTTCAATCTAACTTATACACATCACTTGTAACCTTAAACCATAATATTTAGAATAAATTTTAATCTAGAATTCTATGGAAAATAACTTTAATTTATGTTTTTCATTTAAATACCATGAAATTTAAATATCATATTTTATTGTTTTGTCAAAACAATACCTTTAGAAATACTTCACGGGGTAATGACCTAACCCACACGCACACATGGTTCCATAGTACGATACCTCTTTCGTGTGAATTTTTGTTACGAAGACATTATTACAAGAAAATACCACCTCCTATAAAAAACGGATTTCTTTTAAACTGTATTTTAAATTCCTTTGCGAATATACCTCTACAACCCTCTTTAGGGGGCCCACTATTGGATGATGCGGATTATCACACATCCTTGGTCTAGTAGAGGGAGATGCAGACCTCCTCACGGAGCATTCAGTCTCAAAAGGTTTTAAATACGGTTTTTAAGAAAAACGCATTTTTCTAATTAAATAAAATTTAATTTTTAATAATTATATAAAAATTACAAATCCATATATTTTCAAAATATAATAAACTTACATTTTTTTTTAAAAAATGAAAGAATTACAAGTTTCACTAAAATCCATCAAGATACCAACAAAAGACAAGTTTTACAATAAAATACCATGAACTTTCCAAACTAAGCAATTATCACTAAAATACCTCAAATCCTTAAAAATTCATATCCATGAAAACCCTAAATAATATAAATAAATTCTCGAGATTTATTTTGAAATTTTATTTAAAAATATTTTTCATAAACCCCCTTGAGTTATATAAAACAATATTTAAGGACTTCAGTAAATATGGGTTTAAGCGAGATCAATTCTCTTGAGCCCCAGGGAGCCGGAGAAAGTGAGTGCTTGCCTATTTAAGGTATAAAACTTAACAGAGTTATCAGTGGTGATTGTCTTGGAAAAAGACACAAATCCTGCCGTTCATGTGCAGCAGTTACCGATGACTCCCGAACCTAATTCAAAAGCTAAATTAGTTTACAAGTGTCTGACAGTCTGAGTCCAATTCAAACCTGAATCCAAAATCACACATGAATACTTGATCAAGAACATGAATACTTAAAATCAAACATCAATATCAAACATGAATACTTGACTTGACTTGACCAAACCATGGTTATAATTTGACATGACTACTTGAATACATGATTACATCCTGAACCTGATTACTTGAACAAATTGTATCCATGGTATCGGCAAGTCTTGTAAACATAACCTATACAATACATTACGCGGGGATAACGGGGTAGATTGGTTCGGAACGTATTAACGTGGCACGAGATGGTCACTTAAAAGACTCCTACATGAACTCTCGTGCCGTTGTCCCATGGGTTTTGACTGGGCCTTGTACTACATGTTATCATAGTCCACGGGGTAAGATAGACTCCTCTTGTATACATAAATACCTTCTGTACCAAGCTACAAACAACTACGTTAGAATAACAATCATATACCTGTATAACTTTACAGTTTCATTTAACATTACTTGTTGTATTCCATTCCTTCTTTTAGGACTTACCGATCGCTAGTTCGCTGACGACATTCCTGTCTTTTCTTTCTTTTGAATGTTCGTCAGGAGGACCATACTCTCAGGAGATCGAGCCTAGCCAGGAGGACTTGGACCAGCTCACTGCCCAGCCGGATTTCTAGCTCTCCTTGTATTTACTTTCAGTTTGTATGCCACTGTTTAGGCATTGTTTATATCATTGTATCTTTCCTTCTCAAACAATTGTATGTAAATATGAATATAAATAAAGTTGCTGTTTATTTTTATTACTTTTTTCATTCTTGTATATTTTTATATATTGCTTAATTACGCTTAACGTATTTATTTCTTAGTAAATACGTTGCGGCTTGCCACGTTACCGTTTCCGTACACTGGGAAGCGGGGCATGACCGGTTTGAAGTTGTGGGAGACCACACAAGGTTTCAATAATGTTGTTTTCGGGAGAACGACAAAATATACAATTCCACAGGTTGCTGGAAGTCACTGGAGGAAGAATCTCATTTTCAACGAGCTGGTATATTGTCGCGATCTCAATCTACGTCATAACTTAGACTTTATGCACATCGAGAAGAACATATGCAAGCTACTCCTTAACATCTTATTGAATGTGAAATCCAAATCTAAGGATACACTTGCGGTTCGACAGTGGTACCTACAGGAAAGATTGAGTCCTGAATTGCACCCTCGAGAAACGGGGAATGGTAGATGGTCAATTCCTGCAGCGAAATACATGATGTCCGCTAGCAAGAAAGGTGCTTTTCTTAGAGTTTTCGAGCAAATAAGGGTTCCTGACAGTTATTCATCAAATCTCTCTAAGTGTATGGATATGAAATATAAAAAACTTTCTCATCTTAAAAGTCACGACTGTCACGTGATTATGCAGCAATTACTCCCCGTTGCAATTAGGGCGTTACAGGATGAGGATATTGTCTCTGTTGTGACGGATCTTTGTCATTGCTTCCAAGATTTAAGCTCCAAGGAATATAGGGCAGATGATTTTAGAAATCTGGAGCACAAAGTACCTTTCATTCTTTGTAGATTGGAGATGTTTCCGCCTATACTTTTCACAATTATATTGCATCTCACAGTTTATCTTGCAAGAGAGGGACGTTTAGGTGGATCCGTTAATTATCCGTGGATGTATCTATTTGAGAGGTAAGTAATGAGTAAGAGTTTAATATTTGAATTTAACTGTCGAATAATGTTTATCAAAATTCATCAATCGAACTTACCAAATTAAAATCCATAGGTTTATGTTTAAGATTAAACGATATATACGAAATAAAGCTAGATCTGAAGGGTCGATTGCCGAAGTGTTTCTCGCAAATGCATGACATTTTGTTTTATGTACCTTGACGGGACTGAGATTGTATTCAACAGGCCGGGCCATAACGAGGACGTCATAGTTCACGAAGGATAAGAAACAATATCGGTCTTCCATGGAGGCGGGAACGTAATAGGTTCCGTGAAACATGTCGCATTTCGTAGTGTGGAGATTGACACAATACATAGATATGTATTATTTAAGTCTGGCGAGATCGACCTATTTCAAGAGTATGTATATATCCTATTACTTTTTTCAAATTATAAATATGAAATTATCTAACTGTATTATTTGTTTCATACTTAGTTTATGGAGAGCTCAATACAGACCACCGAGGGGTCGCCTGCTACCGAAACATATCGATAATGTTTTAAATCTAGAATTTACAATATGATTTAACCATTTTGTAAGTTTATCACTAAAATATAATTCATTTCTAATCCGTTAAACAAAATACGATTTTTTCTAATACTTATCGTGCCTTATTAGGTCATACAGCCGTAAATACCAGCATAACAGAAGATTTAAAAATACTTGCATCTGAACTAGATCCATTAGTTGAACGTCTTACTGGTTATGTCTGTTCCCTTATAAAAAGAGAGGGGAAAAGAAAGAAGAAATGGATTCCCACAGTTTGGGCATCAAGTGTTAAACATGTGAGCCCTAACATATAAGCGCTGAGAATAAATAAGGCAAACTAGCCTCACGTGTTAAACATGTAAGCGCTCATATGTAAAGCATATGAGCGCTGAGAATAAACAAGGCAAACCAGCCTCACGTGTTAAACATGTGAGCGCTCATATGCAAAGTATATGAGCACTAAATATAAGCAGATTAAAACCCGCACTGGGGTCACGCGTTAAACACGTGAGAACATACTTTTTAGTTTCTCATAGAATTAAATTCTATATAGATAACCGTCAGATCAAAAGATCCAATGGTGATTCAAAATCATCGAATATAGAATTAAATTCTATTGGGGGGTCTTTCTAAATGAGAAAGAAATTTTCTGAGATGGGAAAATATTTCCCTATATCTTTCTAAACAGAGAAAGATGAGCTTTGTTAAATAAAGAACCCTTAGATTAAAAATCCAATAGAGATTAAAAATAACCGTTTGATAGAATTAAATTCTATCCAAGGGAAAATATATCCCTAATTTTGTTAAAAATAAGAATATATATTCTGTAAAATAAAAATTCTTGGGATAAAAAATCTAACGGCGGATAAAATCCCCCGAACAATTTTTGAGGCCAATTAAATCAATTGGTATCTCTTAAATGAGAGATTTTCTCAAACTAATTAACAATTTGCCTTTACTATATAAAGGAACTGTAACATTTCAGAAAAATAAGATATTATTTTTGAGAAGTTAAATAATTAAAATAATAAATATTATGAATATTTTAATGTGTGGAAATTAGTTTTAATGATATGGTATAATTATATACCGATAAATTAGGAAATATTTGAAAATTTATATCAATTATTGATTTTAAAAGAATTTATGAAAATTGGGAATTGTACAATTTAATATACAATGATTTGTATATAAGTTAGTGTTACTAAACTCGATTAGTATTTAATCATGCATTGATTGTGTTTTGTGCATGTGACATGCACCATATCATATTTGCTAGCATTTGTTACATTTATTCTACCATGACTTTCTCTTTTTATTTTAGTATGGCTTTGTTTTAATTTGGGAATGCAAAGGAAATAAAACCATAAGAAAAGAAAAAAAAGAATTATTAAAGAAATGGGTATAGGCAAGAGAGAGAAGAGAGAGAGAGAGGTGAGGGGTCATTTGACCAAAACTCCCATTTGTTTTCCCTTCATTTTTCTTTATCATTCTCACCTCCTCCTCTCTCATGGCTGCCCTCTTCCTTCCACCACCTCTATCCCCTCACAACACCATCAAATCCACATCAAAACATCACTTTCCCTTCATTAAAAATGTGCACAAGCTCACTACAAGCATGGGGAACCAAGAAAGTTTGGATTTTGAGCACTTGTGGTAACTCAAGAATTTTCTTGAGTTGCCAAATGAGGTATTTCCTTCACCATTAAGTGTAGTATTTGATTTCCTTTAGCTTCCATGTTAGTTTAGAATCGATTTAGTGAGGATTGGTGATCTTGGAAAATTCCAAGATGAAGTTTAGGGAATTTTTGAGTTGTGAGGGTGCAATTGAGAGTATTTGGTGATTACAAACTCCTTTAGTGATAATCTTATAGACCAAAACAGAAACAAATCCAAAAACAGGATTTAGAAAACTTCTGTGTCGGTTTTGTGTTAAATTAGTGCCTACAGGGAATCTGGAGTGATCCGAGACCATTACTGGAAAAACTAGCAACCCTAGAGACCTATACTGGACACTAGGAGACCACCCTGAGGAGAAGAAACCCTAACTCCTACTTTTGGCCGAGCAGGCCGGAAATTTAGGCAGTGTGGCCGGCCAAGTTGTGGAGGTTGGTGCCTAGGTTGGTTCTGTGGCTCATATACCCTATATACTACACCCTAGTGCTGCTAGTTTAGCTTGATTGCATCTGAACCAAAATCTGGGACCATTTTCTTGAGTTACTGTTTTGAATTATGGGTTTTAAACGACTTGAACTTTTGATATTTGTGTTTTGTATTGGTCACTTGACGTTTGTACGTCGATATCGGGTGTCGTTTGGTTCTTTTGCATGCGTAGACTATAGGTTCTAACCTATAGGCATCTCGCGTGTCGTTTCGATTGCGAATCGGATTTTAATGCGATACGATGTGTTATGACATGTAGGTACCTCCGTGTGAACTTTGGGACGACAAGCAAGGGCAAAGAGGCATCGACTTTGGCAAGCAAGGATCAAGGTGAGTAGATGTATATCTACGGGGGAAGTCGGGTGGATGGCGTATAGCACCCCAGCAGTTTCATAGTATAGTATGTGAATACGATATATATATATATATATATATATATATATATATATATATATATATATATAATTATGTGTATTATGATACGTGGATGATTAGCAAGAAGGCTTTAGGAGATCATGGGTTAGTTTAGCATAATAGAAAGTTAATGCTTTAGTTTAGTTCTTAGTCGCGAAACCCTAGAGTATAGTTGTTACACGCACACACATGCACACACGTGATATGTTTGGGGCGTATATGGTTATATGTGTATATATATATATATGTGGATGCGTTGATGCATATATATATATATATACGCATACACAGATGATGAGGATATTATATGATACTCGGAGGAGAGTCGATATGATCGGGCATGATGCCGTGAGATCGGATATGTGACGTGGGTCGTATTATGAGATACGGCATGATATTATAGCGGATCGTCGGGCGATGTGTTTTCATACACACGCGAATATATATGTTTGATGGTATCGGAATGTACTAGACTTTAGGTCAGTACCCCTAATTCAGAATACGATGATAATGATACCAGATAAATAATGTGTTATATGTGATAATTGACCCGTACCCCGATTTGGGATGCCGTACGATGGATTTTACCGTACGATGTATAAATATGATGATCGATCCTCCCTCTTGACTCGAGGATGTCGTATGATATATTTTATTGTATGTGACGCTATTGAGGCGGGGTCACCGACTAATAGATATATCGACTCGGACTTAGGTGGTTTTTCTTACCCTTTTGATCAGTCTCTTAGCCTTGTCCTGTAGTTTACTTAGTAGATGTTAGACTGGGCTCGAGTCATACTCATTTTTCAAACCAATGAATCGTAAGTATTTTAAAGACAGGCCGTGGGGTACTATGGATATTTCAAAGAACGTGCCTTTTCATAAAAACATCGTAGCCCCTATTTTTTAAAAACCACGATTCGTGCTAATTCAAATGTTAACACTGTATGACTCGTATGTATGTAAATGTATATTTTTTATTTTTGCGTTTACTATTCATTTGCCGTATATTCTTGCTATTCGCATCGCATCACATGCTTAAATGTGTTTTCGTAGTTATCATGAAACCCTGCTGTCAGGACACCAGCACCATTACCGATGATGCGTATGCTCCACATACACTTACTTGCCGGCTCATACACACCATCATCGGTAATTTCCATGTCACGTACACATTAGAAAACATTACTTCATTGTATAATTGCTAGCTAGTAGATTCGACGTAGTACTAGTACGTTTGCTTTCATATGCTAGTTTGATATCGTATTTCTTACTTAGACACTTCGTGCATGTATATGTATATTCATTGTTATGCAATATCATGGGGCTTTATGCCGGTATTTCACCTTTATTTACTTTGGAGTCTTCTGGATTTGGAGAAACCGCAAGGATTTATAAACTCATTTTCATTTCAAAAGATAGAAATTTGCGGTTTTCTCGTGATATGATTGAGAGGTGTCCACCATGAGTTTTCTCGGCTCTTGAGCGGTATCATACACCCGATTCGAGGAGGAGGAGGAACCGTCTGCGGGTGCATGGTGGACCCGGTGTGGTACCCCAGGGCAAGATGGTCGCAGATGATGGCGTTGAGCCTGGAAGGGGAGCACTACCGACCGGTTATTTATGACGCGGCGGATATCCGGAGGATACCGACGTAGTCGTGAGATATTTATGATTTGGGCCAGTCCGGATTGCCGGAGCCCGAGATATTAAGAAATTAAGATATTGATATTTTATGATATGGGCCAGTCCGGATTGCCGGAGCCTGAGATATTGAGATATTGGGATATATATTTTGTGTCGATACTTGACACGGATTTCTCTGTTGATTTCATTGACGATACTTCGGTTTTATACAAAAATCTCATTGAGATAGGAAAACGGTTTCTCGTACAAGATGTATTTTACGTTCATTCTTAATACATTTGTACATCATTTATGTGACATGTTATTACCTGAGGCACTGACACGAGCACTTGGTATTATACTGATGTTAGATGATTACCTTGTCATTATTAGATGCTTCAGATTATATATATTATCAGGATATTATTGTATGGCCTAGGATAGAGTCATACATGGGATTTCTTCTCAGTGGTGTTTTATACTCACGAGTTGGCAACTCACCCCCGTTGTGCCACAGTTTCTTGCAGGTTTTGCCGTACAGGTTTGGCTTGCTGGCAGACTACTTCCTCCCGGGTGATTGCTTTGTAGGTGGGTTCACTTGTATCGTGGCCACCGTAGTATTTGTATTTATTTCAGTTGTATCTAGTAACTCCATCAACCAGACTTGTATTATTGATAGACTTAGCAGACCAGTGCCTATTCTTTCGACCTTAGAGTCGCGCTTGTATTATTATGGTTTTCTGGTGGATATTGGTTTTCTTCCGAGTTTTGATCCTCGCCCTTCGGCGTTGTATATTATATTGCTCGCGTGGTTGTGTCCGTCAATTGGCGAAGAGCTAGCTCCCGCTTGGAGATGCCTTTATCCATATATATTTCATGTGCTGTACCCGTTTGGGGCCAGTATTTACAAAGGAGACTCTGCCGAAATTTTCGAGAAAATATGACGTTGCTTTTAAATATTTAATGCCACTTATTTATTAAAACCACTTGCTTTAAAACAAGTTTTCTACACTTCTTCTTTAGAATGGTTTAGATTTCTGGGCTTTTGGCTTACTTGAATTAGGTGGGGTCCTATAGACTTCACATGATTCAAGTGCCAGTCACGTGCTATTACGGGTCGTGACAGGAACCGAGACTTCAAGTCTCAAATAGAGGATCGATCCCATAAGCTTCTCTACAAAAAGAAAACTGAGAATTTAATTCTCCAAAGAAGAAGAAGAAGATCCCCCTCTCTCAAACCCCAGGTAAAGAAAATCAGAGATAAACATATCTCCTTTGACTAGTATAAAATAAAAAAAACAAGGGTTTACTCTTTACAAAAAGAACTTAGTTCTTTCTTTGATCTGAGATCTGCAAAGCAGATCTCCCCACAAGTTGAGAATTTAATTCTCATCGGGGAGATCCTGTTCTTCAAACTCAGAATTTAGGGGAAAGAACTAGATTAAAAGAAAATGAAAGAAAAAGAACATAAGTTCTAGGAATTTAATTCTTCTAAAAATAGAGTTTAACCCTACACAAAAGAACTTACTTCTTATAACATAAAACTTGATCACAGATCTTCAAAACGGAGATCTTGATGACCATCAATGGCCAAAATACTATCAATAGAAGTTTAACTTATTTTTAAAAGATAAAACAGAGAGTAAATCTTTAAAGGGCTCGGCGCCTCACGTGAAACACACGTGAGCGCCCAACAAAACAGAACGCTCAGCGCCTCACGTGCATCACACGTGAGCGTCCAACAAAACTGTAACGACTCTGAATTTACTGTATGGAATTTTCCAGTTTAATGTACAGAAATGAGTTATACAGTCTGAGATTGAGTTATATGTTAACTTTGTTAAATAATAGCAAGAAGCCACTTGTAGCTTATTGGTAAAGCTCTTGCACTGCTGTAACGTAGCCCCTGTGTTTGAATCCCATCAGACACATTATTTTTCTGATTTTTCTTTTTAAATTTTTGGAAGCCCAAAAGTTTACACGTGCAATACATATAAAAATGAAAAGTAAGAAAAATCAAACATGTACAAAAGGGTTTAAACACTGAGAAGTACACGTTTCATCAATCCAAAGCCCCAAAGCACCAATTCGACCGGCCAAACCCAAGAAAAAACCGGCACCGACGGCTTGGATGAACCCAAATGTCCCCGGGCTTTGCACACTTGACTCTTCCCCTACCCCTAACTCTCCTGCACTGTTTGGTTTTCCTGCAATCAAACAGAGACCTTTCATTTCACTATTTATCATCTTTTTAATGCATTTTAATTCACCATTTTGATTCCAAAACCCTAATTCTACACTATAAATACTACCCCACACTTTAGATCAACATTATTCTGAAATTACTAGTCAAAACTCTAAAAAAATTCCTAAGCACAAGTGAAGTACAAGTGGAGTTAGCAAGCGGTCAACTTCTGGCGAAGGATCGAAGCTATTCCGGAGCTCCCGCGATACCACGACGACAACTTTCTCTTCTTATACCTTTCTTTAAGCCTCCTAACTTGAAAGTCTATTCCAATCTTCTTTTCTCTTCTTTAAAAATCCATTTTTAAAACAAATATTGGTAAGTGGAGTTAATACCGATATCTATTTGCTAAACCCTAAAAACTCCTCTTTTTCTTACATATTGTTCATCCAAATTTTACACAATAATTGTAATCTTAATTATAAATGTTCAGAATAAATTTTAACCTAGAATTCCATGCAAAATAATTTTAACTTAAGTTTTTCATTAAAATACCATGAACTTTAAATATCACCTCTTTTAGTATCGCTTAAACATACCTTAGAAAAACTTCACGGGGTAACGACCTACCCTTCACATACACTCTTGTTCCATAGCAAGATACCTTTGTGTGAATTTTGGTTATGAAGAAAATATTACATTAAAATACCACTCACTTTAAAAACGGTTTTATTTTAAAACAGTATTCTTAATTCCTTTGTGAATATGCCTTTACAACCCTCTTTAGGGGACCCGCTATTGGATGGTGCGGATTATCGTATATTCTTGGATTAGTAGAGCGAGATGCAGACCTCCTCACGGAGCATTCGGTCTCGAAAGGTTTTAAATACAGTTTTTAAGAAAAAAGAATTTTTCTAATTAAATAAAAATTAATTTTTTAATAATTATATAAAATTACAAAATCCATATATTTTCAAAATATAATAAACTTGCATTTTTTTAAAAATGAAAGAATTACAAGTTTCACTAAAATACCATCAAGATACCAATAAAAGACAAGTTTTACAATAAAATACCATAAACTTTCCAAGCTAAGCAATTATCACTAAAATACCCCAAATCTTTAAAAATTCATATCCATGAAAACCCTAAATAATATAAATAACCCCTCGAGATTTACTTTTAACTAGATTATAATATTTTTCATAAAACCCCATCGAGTTATATAGAACAATATGTAAGGACTTTAGTAAATATAGGTTTAAGCGGGATCATTTTTTTTTAGCCTCAGGAAGCTGGAGAAAGTGTATGGTTGCCTATTTAAGGTAGAAAACTTAACGGAGTTATCAATGGTAATTGTCTTGGAAAAAGACACAAATCCTGCCGTCCGTGTGCAGCAGTTACCGATAACTCCTGAACCTAATTCAGGATCTAAATCAGTTATAAGTGTTTGACTCAAGTCCGAGTCTAACTCAAACCTGAATCCAAACTCAAATCAGAGTCTAATTCAAACCTGAATCCAAAGTCAAACATGAATACATAAACTTGAACCTGAATACCTGAATTCAAACATCAATATCAAACCTGAATACTTGACTTGACTTGACCAAACCATGGTTATAACTTGACTTAACTGCTTGATTACTTGATTACATCCGAACCGGACTACTTGAACAAATTGTATCCATGGTTTCGACAAGACTTGTAAATATAATCTATACAATACATTACGCGGGGATAACGGGGTAGATTGGTACGGAACGTATTAACGTGGCACGAGATGATCACTTAAAAGACACCTACATGAACTCTCGTACCGTTGTCCCGTGGGTTTTGACGGGACTTTGTACTACATGTTGCCATAGTCCACGGGGTAAGATGGACTCCTCTCGTATACACAAATACCTTCTGTACCAGGCTACAAACAACTACGTTAGAATAACAAGTATATACCTGTACAACTTACCATTTTCATTTCACATTACTGTTATATTCCATTCCTTCTTTTGGGACTTACCGAGCGCTAGTTCGCTGACGACATTCCTGTCTGTTCTTTCTTTGGAATGTTCATCAGGAGGACCGGACTCTCAGGAGATCGAGCCTAGCCAGGAGGACTTGGACCAGCTCACTACCCAGCCAGACTTCTACCTCTCCTTGTATTTACTTTTAGTTTGTATGCCACTGTCTAGGCATTGTTTATATTATTGTATCTTTTCATTTTCAAACAGTTGTATGTAAAGTGAATGAAAATAAAAGTTGTTGTTTGTTTTATATCACTTGTCATTCTTGTGCATTATATATATATATTGCTTAATTATGCTTAACGTATTTATTTCTTAATAAATACGTTGCGTCCCGCCACATCACCGTTTTCGTACACTGGGAAGCGGGGCATGACAAAAACAGAACGCTTAGCGCCTCACGTGCTTCCCACGTGAGCGCCCAAAACAGAACGCTCAGTGCCGCGTGTGAAACACACGTGAGCGCCTTATAAAAGTGCCGAGCACTATTAATTTAGTCAAAATGACTAAGTGCCTAGCACTGATTGGGCAACACAAATATCTGAGCGCCTCACGTGGTACACATGTGAGCGCCAGAGCAGAAAATAAGTGCTTAGCACTTATGAATAAAGGGAAAAAGCTCAAGGCGGAGCTCAAATTGGCCAAGTCTCTGAAGTTTCTTGCAGCCGAGCCCAAATGCTCTGTTGTTGGATCATAACTAAATTTAAGGACCCTGAAAATATATCTAAGTTGATCTTAGTCTCAAATAGAACTAATGTATTCTTAATTAAAATAAATTGAGCCCAAATGCTCATATATTTAAGTTTGATCTTAATCTAAAAACAGATTAACGGTACTTAAATAAAACAAAATATTTTTGAACTGATGGAATACATACAACCTAAGTTCAAACCCAACAAATATACGGATTTGGACTAATCCGTGCCTTACGGGCGACGTCATAAAATAGTCTTCGTATACAATCCACGGGAAACCATAATAAACAAAATACAACATGACACGAAGTGAACTACCGGAGCAGGAGAATGTGGCTATCGCAATGCGATAACGTAATTAACTGCAGAGGCTTGCGCCTGCAGGGAAGAGCGTCCCTACAATCAAAAACCCTCATAAACGAGGGGGAATCTAATGAAGTCTGCTACATCGGTCGCATCTATCCAAACCTCCGATATACGGTGCCATAAATCAACTTGGTATCTTTGGAGAGGTGGATGGATATGTCCAAATAGCATCTGCCCCCAAATTCAGGTAAGACGTTCAATCCCAGTTCGTCTCAGTCCGGTCTTCGGCGGTAAACAGATTCTGGCACGTCCGGTGAGACCTTTTCCTCTTTCCACTCCACACTTCGTGTGTTGTGTTTTGCGAACAAAATCGCGGTTCGCTATGGTTGCCCCTGGATTCAAGGTACTAAAACTTGGTGTCTTACTCCTGTGCAGAAAATCAATGACTTCTCACTGCACTGCTTGCAACAACAACACCCTCTCCACCCTAACTGGAGGAGTAACAAATAGGCCTAATGCAACCTCCATTTTCTCAATGCCGGTGGGGCAAATCACACAAGCCACTACTGGACTGTTGTTCGGGACCATGCTCTCGCCTGTGAACTTTGGCGCCTCAATGCCACAAGGAGAAGCTCCCAGAAAGTCGGTCTTCGATTTGCTGGCTGAAAATATGTCTTAGCACCACCACTAGGTTTCAAGGAGCATCAAGTATGCAATTTTAAAAAATTTAGAATGCTAAGCTATACTATTCTAAAATCGAACTAGAGAATTAGGGTTTGTTGTAAGCAAACATGTTCTAAACTAAATAACGAGGGTTACAACCTTTGTAGACCGGTCCTTCACTTCTATAGCTCTAAGTAGTAGTTCCTAGAACTCTTCTTAGACTCCATTTGGTGAAAGGAACGAGCTTGCTTTGTAGTCTTCGAAGCCGAAGATGATCCACCTTGAAGTCTCTCTAATTCAAGCCCACTCTTCTCTAATCAAAGTATTAGTGAAGCAAACAACCTATACTAAAAGTCTAGGATAGTGTAGGTTGATGAAGTAGGAATTTTGCTCACTTTAGAAATCTTTTTCTCTTTCTTTTTCCAACTCAAGAAAAACCCTAGAGAGCTCTTGAGAAAGAAGTTGAACTTGGGTGTGTGAGTGAATGAGTATGAGAGATTGAACCATGAGCTAGAGATAAGGTTGGGATGAATAAATATCTAAGAATAAAACAAAAAGAGAAGATGCGTCATGGCTTCTCAATGTTTCTCCAAGCATCCAAGCCATGACTCATTTTCTACTCCTTTTCATTTTACTCTTAAATTAAATTATCCCAATTATCTTTAGCTCTAGTGTGAGTCTCATACACCCATATTCAATGTATCATCTATCATGATACAATTCAATTATATATATATATATATATCATATATATATATATATATACAATTATATATCAAGAGAAGAAAATCATTAGTGAGCATTAATATTAGTTAATATATAAATATATCAAATATAAATATATATCAAATTATTAAATCAACACTTGATTCAATATACGGTTATATCATATATAACCGACTAATATCATATATGTATATCAAATTATCAAATCAACACTTGATTCAACAATCCGGTCATATCACATATAACCGACAATATTCAATACTAGATATTAAATCAACACTTGATTCAACAATCCGGTCATATCATATATAACCGGTCAATATCAAATATATATATATATATAAAATCATTGAATCAACACTTGATTCAATAATTCGGTTATATCACATATAACCTAACCGATATCAAATATCGCTAGATTAGAATACGGTATCACATACTCGTATTTAATCAAGCTCCCGCACATATCACTATATGTGCCCTACTTCGTTTCGCTTGAGCTAGAAAATCTCTGTGTGGGACTCTAAAGACTCATCAATATGCCAGCAGTAGGTATTGATCATATCAGATACCCACAAGCCGTCAGCGGTACTAGCTGGATGTAACGGCTACCCAGGTAATGAGCGAATAGAAGATCAACAAGCAAACTTGTCCAAACTCCCGTGAAGCCTATAAGCAACACTTACCGTACAGTCCGGTCTCTTCGTTTGATATGTCGCTGCTTAAGCGAAAAGAATTTTTATTTCTAACAGTGGGAAAGCACCAGACCGAACACTTCATCTATTACTTCTTCCGGTCTTTCTAAGGCAGGCGTTCATCAACTTGATATCTCAATTGCAATGAAGGCCGAAATGGCAGCGATCACGCGAAAACTGGAAGCAATTGAGAGCAAATTCTCATCTCCTTCTCCTGCCCCTGCTCTTTCCCTTCGTACCATCTGCGCTTGTTGTTCTGATCCATCACATTTGACCGAAGAGTGTCCTTACAACCCACTTGCTCAAAGACATGATCAGGTTAATGCTGCATTCAGCAAGGACCAAAAAATGATCCATACTCTTCCACTTACAATCCTGGTTGGAGGAACCACCCAAATTTCGCCTGGAATCAGAACCAGCAACAATTCCAAGGCCACAACAACTTCCAGAGGCCTCTTCCTCCTCAACAACAAGCTCAGCAACAAACTCAATATCAGCAGCACTTCCAACCCCAACCTTTTCAAAATCCGACGAACAATTTTGCACCCAACAATTCTTTTCCTCAAAACAATTTTGTTCCTTCTAACAACGATAAGGTGTCTTCGCTAGAACGAAGTCTGGAGGCGTTTGTAAAGCAATTGACTTAATCCACCGCCAACATCCAGTCTTCCATTCAGTCTTTGGTGCAACACACTGCTGCACATGGGCAAAGCATCAAAACCATCGAAGCCCAGATTGCACAACTGAATGCGGCTTTAAGCGAGCGAGAGAAAAGGAAGCTTCCATCTCAACCACTTCCAAATCCTGGTCACCCACATAATGTACATATTGCTCTTGAACAGCAGAACCATAATGTGAGTGCCGTGACTATATTGAGATCTGGAAGGCTGCTGCACAACAACGTTAGCACAGATGATGACACCCCGGCTTCTTCTTCTTCTTCGTCTTCTGAGCCTATTCTCAATTCTTCAAAAGGATCCTCTTCTTCTGCTGCACCGAACGGACCCACATCTCACTCCACGAAAACACCAGCACTGCGATCCGTTCCAACTCCACAATCTTCTCCACAAGTATTGGACTCAACCAATTTCAAAAATGTTCCATTTCCAAATCGGTTGAGATCCAATAAACAAAATCCAAAAATGGAGAAGATTCCGGAGTTGTTTAAACAGGTTAACATTAACATTCCCCTCTTGGATGCAATCCAACAAGTCCCTTCCTACGCAAAAATCTTGAAGGACTTGTGCACTAAGAAGAGGAAATCTCAGGTACCCAAAAAGGTTTTCTTAGCTGGTGCCGTGAGTGATGCTCTTACCTAAGCTTTACCTCAGAAACGGAAGGACCCTAGCTGTCCTATGATTTCAATAACCATTGGGGATAAGAACATCAACCGTTCACTTTTGGATCTTGGTGCCAGTGTTAACCTGCTTCCGTATTCTGTATATGAGCAACTAGGTGTAGGAGAGCTGAAACCCATACACTGTACTCTCCAAATGGTCGACCGATCTATCACCCATCCTAGGGGTGAGCTAGAGGATGTGTTTATAAAGGTAGGGGACTTCATATTTCCCGTTGATTTTATTGTTCTAGATACACAACCTGTAGCAAACCCACGGAACCAAATTCCTGTGATTCTCGGTCGACCCTTTTTGGCCACTTCCAATGCTGTAATTAACTGTCGTAACGGCTCTATGACTCTATCCTTCGGGAAGATGTCAATTGAGCTTAACATTTACAAGTTGGGAAGTGTACCCTCCAAACCCTCTGCTCATGCATGTTCTGTCGAATTAATGGATGTCGACAGCAGCGAATTTGATCAGCTTCACGATACTGATCTAGACTCTTTTCATATGTTGTTGTTTGACCCAACTATGTATCATACACATACGGACTCTTCCATTAAGTTGTCTGGGTCAACATCTAACGCTGATTATGAATCTTTTATGGAGTCTAGAGATCATCCCGCTCTTTCTGATGACATTATTCTTCGGGGTATCGATGAAAACTTTGAGGAAATTTTCGCTGATGAGCTCGTATTTTTAGCAAACATGGGTGTTGAGATGAATCAACTCCAAAAAGAAATTGAACCTCCACCCCTTCTTCTTGACAATCACAAAAATGCGAGTAATCCATCATCACAATCACTGTGTCGTCTCTCCAAATTGAGACGCAAACCCTTTCTTTTACACCACTTATCTCTTCCCCACTTCTTCCTGGCTCCATACAATATGTTCTTCCACCAACCGGTGCGTTTCATTGATAAATTCTTCGAATGGTTGGTGTTGATTTTTGGTCTTTGCAAAGCTTGGCATTGACCAGTAACTTTGACCCCCCTCTTTAAAAGCTTAACATTGTTTAACTCAAGTTTGGGGAGGGGGGGTTAAATTTGGCTCTTGAAAATAAATTTTTTTTACTCAAAATGGTGAGCCAAAAATAAGTTTGGGGGGGGGGGATTTTCACAATCATATTTCATGTTTCCGTTAATAAATTTTTTCTCCCAAGTTTACAGGTTTATGAGATTTAACAGATGACAACAGTGAGGACACTGTTGTAAACAAGTTTGGGGGAGGTTTGTGCTTATTTACGCATCAATTTACATCATACTTTGCATAAGCACAAAATTTTCAAAAAATTTCTTTTATAATAAAAGATTAGAAAGTGAAAAATTACATCAAAAATATTAGAAAAATTTAAGAAAACCTAGAATGTTAGATGTTTTCTTAAACGAAACTAGTAATAAGTAGTTATGAGCCGTTGTCCGAAGGGTTAGTAAGATGAAAGAAGTCACTAATCTGCGGATAAAAATAAGTCTGAAAAATAGTTCTTATCCTGGATGCCAAACATTTGAATATTGATACCCTACTATACGCACTTACACATGTCTTGAAACTCAGGATAGTAGAGGATAACTTGAAATGCTCTTGTCTAAAAGCCAAAGTATGAAGGAAATTATAAATAGAGTATAAAAGATAAAATGGTGTAGAAAAATGAACACTGGTTTTGTAATCACCAAGGCAGCAATAAAAAAATATAGCGAGGGTGCTTCATCACCTAATGCCTTAGACCAACTAGTTTGGGAGTCACTGCTAAGTCTCAGGTGTTGCAAGACGAGGAAAATACTAAATACACTTAATAAGCAAGCACACGAGTAATTGGTCGGTTAGTACCTCAAGAAGTATTAACGGTCGCATGAAAAATGTGTGAGCAATTCCATCTAAATTTTCATTAATTAAAAAGTACTAAGGTAGATGGACAAGAGTATGATAGCTTCAATTGAATTCTCCGAGTGTAGGGATATTCCTTACACACACGTAGGGGTATATGATCAGTGTTTGGAAGAAAAGTAGGAATAAAGAATAAAGACGATGTTTTATTGAGGGATGATGTGATTTCTAACACTTTTTCATGACTATTAAGATAGGGCTCATAACAACCGAAAAACTGGTATAGTTGGAAACTCTTATTTTCAAGTCCTTTCTTTTATAATTCTTATTTTTGTATGTAACTTTCACTATGTTTCTTTTATTAGAGGATTTTGTGGGTGCAATCCATTGAAACCCTCAGGAGACAACACTCCTCCTACTAGGGACACCTAGAGGTTTAACGGCTTGTTGCACGAGCTCAGTGCAATCGCGTTCCCTGCGAAAGTGAGGTTAGGACTTTTTGAGAATAAAATTGGCTTTGCTCGAGACTAGCAAAAGATAAGTTTGGGGGTATTTGTTCATATCAGATTTTTGCATTTTTATACCGCCCATTCTTGATCACAATGTATATAGGTAGGTACTTTTGATCCGTGTTTGCTGAATAATTGCAGGTTACAGGTTCTCAGCTCTTTACAGTGAAAAGTTGCAACAAATGAGGGACTACGACCAACAACAGATGAATACTGATCTCCGCTCACCATCCGTATGATGCCGCTTACCAGTTCAAGGGACACAATGGCAAATCATTGGTCACTTCAATGCACAAAGCACAAGGGCATCACAAGATCCAAGACTTCAAACGCGGAGTTCAAGGTAAAAGTCCACATTATTTTGCACTGCTGAAAATCTGGAAGAAAACTGAAGAGATTCTGAGAAACCAAGTGTACAAAACATAAGAGAACAATTGTTAGTTATATGTATGCCCTAGAGGCCATTACTATACATATGATGTATTTTGTAGTGGATGCTTGGACATATATGGGGAGGACTTTCTTGCTCGACATGATAGTATGCTATCTGGTTACTCTTTACCTTAACGTGTATACTGATTGTCTCTCTGTTACATGTTGGTAAAGCCCTTAGGATGTGTACTTGACTACCTGGACTGTGATGCAGATCATACTAGTGGGGACATGGTAGTCCATAAGTACATCCTTCAAGGTCCCTAGTCATGGGTATATCGAGACGGGGCATCGATATACCAGAGTAGACTAGCGTATACCTTCTCGACCCATACAGATGGGCGATGGATGATCCCATATCCATTGGTGTTTGACATCAGAGATCATATACGGGTGCTCAGTGGAGACTGGGTACACTGGACGGACTCGCCGAGAACTCCCAGATGGTATTATACCTCACGTCAGATGGCAGTTCTCTGGTGACACTGGTATAGGTTAGTCTGTAGACCCGAGATCGTCATAGAGTCTTGTGTGATTCCCACTGTGCTTTGATTTCCACCTTACCACATCCAAGAGGGCGTGCAAAACGGTGTTTTTTGGGTACAGTCCCGAATCACATGGAGGCAATGAGCGATAGGAGGGGATTCGTCTCTCCCGGTATAGGGAGTTGATGTTGCGCTGTGTTCGATTGGCTATAACCAGAAATCCCTGGCCAGGATTGCTGAGATTTACTGGTAAGTGTTACCAGTAGTTTCTCGAACTGTTATAGACCTCATATCGACACGACTTATCGAGCTACTGGGGTCTGACGTTTACCACCCCTAGGCGAGATATGCGACATATCAGATGACGAGACCGGACTGTACGGGAGTGTTACTGATTGGATTCACAGGAGTGTGAGCAGGCTTGCTCGTTGATCTTCTGATCGTTCAATACCCGGGTGGCCGTTACGTTTAGCAGACCGCTTGCTGCTTGTGGGTGTTTGATATGATCATCACCTACTGCCGGCGTATTGACGAGTCTTTAGAGTCCTACACAGGGGTTTCTTGGCTCAAGCGAAATGAAATGGGAGCGCATATGAGATATATGCGGGACCGAGGATAATACTAGTATGTGATACTGTATTCTATTCTCGTGATTTGTATCATTGGACGGTTATATGAGATATAGCCGGGTTACCGAATCAAGTGTTGATTCGATATATTGATACACTTGATATTAGTCGGTTATATGCAGTATGACCGGATTATTAAATCAACTGTTGATTTAATGATTTAATGTATAATTATATATTTGATATATTACTTTACATTAACTAGTATTTGTTTACTTAAGATTGATTTTCTCACTTGATATGCACAAGTTGTATATATGATATATGTTTGTGCACTAGTTTGTATCATGTTTGATGATACATGCAAACTTGGGTGTGTGTTTTCTTTAAACCATGTTTAGGTTAATGGTTAGGGTTTTATTTTATTTATTTATTTTGTTAAAACTAAATGGTGGCTTTTCTTCATCTTTGCTAGAAGTTTCATGAAGCTTCAAAGCATCTTTGAAAAAGTCTACCATTTTGTTTTATCTTTAACCTAACCATCAACCTAAACCCTAGTTTATTCTCTACATGAGTTAACTTCACCCATGGTTGCGTTATGATAAGTCTTCACTTGAATTTTCTATTATTGATTATTCATTCTTTTCTTTCTTCTTCTTCTTCTTCTTCATGAAGAGAAGAAAACCTTGCTAGAAAATTCCAAGTGATGAATCCAAGTGAGAAATCCAAATCCAAAGTGAACCCACTTCCTATTTGTTCATCCTCTACCACTTGCCATGTTGTATAGGGTGTTTTCTTCACAAGGTTCATGACCAAGTGAAGATGGAGCTTGAGTTAGAGTCGCCTCGACGTAGATCATCTTCGGCATCGAAGTCAACGACCTAGCCCGATCATTTCTCCGACGAAACCATCGCTAGAGTCTGGGATCCCGATGATCGCAGCGGAGGGACGTCATCACGGAGCTAAAGAAGTGGAGGACCGGATCTACAAATGTTGTATTTCCATTCACTTAGTAGCAAAGTAGTTTGCTTACTTGTAGTTTCGCCTAATCTCTAGTTAACGATCTTGCATAGAGTTGTTAGGCACACGGAATTTTTGATTTTGGCATGGTTGACGCATTGTGGAAGCTCTTGAGTGTGCCTAGGAACCCTACAGTGGTATCAGAGCCTAGCTAGAGCTTTAGGCGATGTGTAGACGATATTAGAAACCCGATCGAACCCCGAAACCCTAATCGATACCCCTTTCTGTATATTTTCTGAAAATGTGGTTTTTTGTGAATTAAAAATATCCAAAAAATTCAGCAGGGAATTGTAGGAGTTACTGTGCAGCACGTGACCCCAACTCGACCAATGCGCCGTGGAACCGCGGCCCCACCCTGGCTTGCGCGGCGGTTCCACGGCCATATTGGTGAGTTAGGCCATGTGGTTTGCACAGTAATTTATTTCTGGGAATGCTGTGTTTTCTGGGAAT
Organism: Agapanthus africanus; assembly: GCA_030015575.1. Taxonomy (NCBI): domain Eukaryota; kingdom Viridiplantae; phylum Streptophyta; class Magnoliopsida; order Asparagales; family Amaryllidaceae; genus Agapanthus; species Agapanthus africanus. Next base: position 364,056,129 of record JASDDO010000029.1, read on the forward strand.
TTTTAAGTTTTACTCAAGAGTTGAGTTTTCTAGGTTGTATTGGGGACTCGGTGTTTCGATCGGGAGGTCTAACTTCGTCTATGTGTTTTTTCCGGATAATTTTAGAAAATGTTGAAAAGTTCGACCGGATATAAATACCCACTTTTTCCCCTGTCGGGAAATTTCCAAATGTTGGATCTTTCCGTAGTTTAAGAACGTTCGAAGTAGTGCAAGTAACGCGATGGACCCTCTAGAAGACAACAAACCTTAACTCGATTATGTGACCGTCTTGAACTGCCCTTTGAATCTTAGGGTTTGGGGCAGTACGGCGTGCCACATGTGAGGCGTTGGATTGACCCTTCTACGGCTGGACCGTCGGTACTGTGGCATGAAGTGAATGTTTTTAAACTTATTTCATGTGTTGAGCCGTTTCGGGAAAACTTGGGTGTTTGATTGTTCGATCGATAAGTTTAACATTTTCTATTTATTTGGAATGTGATACAATATTTGGAATCCACAAGTAGTTATAAAATAACTGAATGAATGTTATAAACATAGCAGTTTAGTCTCACTTGATCGGTTGCCATGGAACTTTGATGCGATCAAAAGTCCGTCGCAATCACGTAGCGTACGCGGATACTCGCCGGGTAAACTTAATAGATAGCCATGCCCCATAGCCCCGACCAAGTGACTGTAGGAGAACCCCATCGCCGAAAACATCCGTTCGGGTGCTCGCGGCAGCGGTGTTCCGCCTTGGTGCACTTCGTCGACGGTATCGGGGGTGCGGCTATCTACTAAATTTTACGACGAGCATTCGATCAGGATGTCTGGAATCTTGTTGAATTGCCCGACTTGATATTGAAAAGAGTTTTCGATAATGAGACTAAAATGCGGGGTTTATAATTGTTAGGCGTGTGATATCTAAGAAATTCATTTGATTAGGCATGCGATGTCTAAAGAGGTTGCGGATTCCAACTGTTGTAGTTTTACACTTTCTTTTCTGCGACCGTAAGTATAATATGTGATATCGCCGGTTTCGTTGCTATATGTCAACGACAATTGGGATGGGCATATTTGCTTACGTTGATGACATGTGATGTTATGTGTTGCTGGATATGTTATATTGGATCGTCGTGTTTGAATAGCCGGGTTTTTTTATTTGAGATGGGTGTTTTTCTTTTTCATTCATGTATAAACTTGTATGTAATATTCTTTTATTGGGGCACTTCCAGGTAGCGGAAGATGTCACCGTTGATGTATATTATTTACTTTTCCGCACTAGGATAGACCCAAGGAGGGGAGCACAAGTAACCGGGTTTTAGGGTCCAGAGGGAGAGCAACTCGAGGAGTCGAGTCCGGGTCTCCTAACTCTAGAATTGGTAAGGGTTGCTTGCCGCTCTCGTAGGGGTCTAGGGGTGTGGGTTTGGCTATTCATCACGACTGTGGAATCCGTGTTTTATACAGGCTCGTATTGAAAACACGAACGTCCTAGTATATCCAATATTTCATATATGTTTCTTCTGCTGCGATATCTGTGCTGTGATCATGTGATATGTTTAGATTGATACTGTATATATTATTTATGATATATTATATAGATGTTACTTATGTTTTACACCCGCGCTAGCCCTGCCCCACTCTGCCGTTAGTTACCTAACCTAACGGTGCAGACGGGATATCGAGGCGAATGCGGATGGCATAAGTGTACGTCATATTTATCTGTGATGTTTAGGTGACTTAAATGATGGGACTTTATTAATATGATTAATGAAAGAAAAAGAAACCTAAAAGATGTTGTGGAATCGAATTTTCAAAAATAAGTAGCTACAGTTCTTGCTTTGCATCGTGGTGTTTCTTGTAGAACATCCTGCACCTTATTCGATGAGGAAAGGGCCGAGATCCCTTCACCGGGAGTGACCCCTTTAGCAATAACTGGCAGATGCTACACACTCGGTTTGTCTTTTGATTGCTTCTATAGTTTCTGTTTTGCACAGTGATATATATGATATATCCCGCACCTCATTCGACGAGGAAAGGGCCGACGATCCCTTCACCGGGAGTGACCCCTTTAGCAAAACTAGAAAAGCCTCAAAAACACTCCATTTTAAAATCATTTGATTCTACAACGATATCAAGTTCATTACGCAATAGGTTTTCAGAAAAACCTGTCGTAGCCCTCCGACATTTCAGATAAGTCCTACTTAGTATTCGTGCTACGTTTGTTGGCCTGCGTCAAGACGTAGTGTGCGGTAGCTAACTAGTATTTATCTGTTTATGCATATGATGCAGATTGGATTAGGGTAGTCGTGCGACTTTGTTGGCCTGCGTCAAGGGTCGTGCGGGTAGGTTTAATTCAATCAAGAAATGAAGAGTTGAATTTGACTAGCGGACTATGGTTTGTTGGCCTGCGTCAAGGTCATAGGACGCTAGGGGCAAAATTATCGGGAATTTCAAGTGTTGAAATTTGCAATGAGATTGCATACCTTCTATGAGATAGTTGGATCCCGATACCCACTGCGAGTAATTGTTACTCCTGGAAGAGTTTTACACATTACAATTAGCCGATCAAGTAGGTGTCTAGAAAGGTGTTAACGAGGTTACGCCTCTGGGAAAACGAGATTTACATTAATTAGGTTCGTGCGAAAGCACGGGGGACCTCCCTCAAAGTACCGACACTGGCCTGGCTGAAAGATTGGCGAACTTGTAGCGTGTAATTAATCCCGACTAGTCTTTCCTTTTAGGGTTTGAAGGAAGATTTGATAAAAAACAGTGGGAGCCATCCTGATTAGATAAAATATATAACCAATCTAATCTTGCAAGAGCGCACGCAGAGTGTTTTCTTCTCTCTCTCTCTCTCCAGGTAGCGACCATATCACGCCTTAATCAAGATAACAATACGGATATATTGACCGAACCCGCTTGTTATACTGAGCTGGGGAACGTTGGTCCCGCTCCAACTTATAATTATTATAAGACAGAGCAGGAAATTGGGGAATACCAGAATTCCCGTGCCGCCCAAACGAAGAAAGTGCATACAGATGCATCATCTTCGGGTGTGTTCATTACAGAGAACTGTTTCTCAGTATCGTTTACGTCCTGGGTATGAGATACCGGATCAGGACCCCACATATGTAATCTGTTACATGGGCTACAGAGAGGTAAAGAACTGAGGACGGGTGATAAGTTTCATGAGACAGAAAACGGTGCAAGTATTGCAACCAAGTCTGTTGGTCACTGTCACCCTGTATTATCAGAATACATTGATTCTGAACAAATGTTATTAGATACCGAACCTGATATACAACATCATATCAGTCTCTTTATTAGTAAAGAAAGGATATAATTTTGTATTGTTGGATAATGTTTTGAACATTTCCTATATCAAAAGTTGATCGGTTCAGGCACGTTATCTAAAAGCATTGACGTTCTAAATCAAACTATAGTTCTTAGTATACAGAACACACACAAGAGGAAGAGTTTAGAAATGAACGAATCCTTCTTGAGGCATTTTGGACTAGGTCATATCAATGCGACCCGACTAGCTGAAGTTACATATAGATGCATATTTAAATTAGTTTGAATTTACATCTTGTGAAACTTGCCGGTCATGTCACAAAGATAAGATGACCATAGCTCTGTTTATTGGAAACAGAGAAAGAGTTAGTGAACTTTTGGGATTAATACATGCTGATGTATGAAGGTCCCCTGTCTACACATGCCAAGACCGGTTCTTTTTACTTCATTACATTCTCTGATGATCTCTCAAGAATCAGACATATGTTCCTGTTGAAACACAAGTTCGAACCTTCTGAGATATTCACAGAATATAAGTTAGAAGTAGAGAACCAAAATACGGGTATAAGTATTATGTCCTTTGATGAGATCAAGGAGGAGAATACTTAAGCACGAAATTCCTGGACTATTCTAAAGGAGAATGAGATTCTCTCTCAGCATTACTCCTCCGTATACACCATAGCACGATGGTATATCGGGGCGGAGCAATAGCACCCTATGTGATATGGTGTGCTCTATGATGAGTACTACTGAGTTTCCTATTTCCTTTTAGGAGTTATGCACTTGAGAAGCTGCATACCTATTGAATAGGTTTCAAATCAAATCAGTTGCCTACCACTTCATATGTGATATGGAAAGGGAAGAGCCCATTTCTTAAGTTAGTTAAGATTTGGGGTTGTCCGGCCTATGTCTAAAAGCAAAATCCGGACAAGCTCGAGACAAGGTCTGTTATGTAGAACTGGAAAGAGTTCCAGCTATACAAACTACAACAGATGATTTGGTAGAACCAAAGGATTCAGTAGATTTCAACGAACCTCTGCCTCTCCGCCGATCTAGTAGGGTTCCTCACCCACCTGAGAGATACTTCAGTTTCTCTATGACAGTGGGAGCGAGGATTACATCATGAGATGATGACCCAACTAGTTTCGAGCTGGCCATCAAGAGTGGGACTCTGTAAGAATGGCTGGATGCTTAGCGATCTGAGATGGAATCCTTATACACCAACGAAGTATGGACTTTGGTTGCTTTATCTGAAGGGTTAAATCCCCATCAGGAGCAAGTATATCTTGAGAAGATTACTTGGTGTTCATGGAAAAGTTGAGACTTTCAAAGCTAGACTTGTTAAAGGTTTGCATCATAGACCAATTTTGGCTAATGATGAAACCTTTTCTAGGGCCTATGCTTAAGATCCATCCAGATCCTGCTTGCCACGGCTACATACCATGACTACGATATCTGGTGGTTGGGTGTCATGACTGCTTTTCTAAATGATGTTTTGGAAGAGAGCGTCTATAAGTATACGACCAGAGGGCTTCGTAGACAGTGGGAGCAGCGGAAACGTGTGCAAGATGCTTCATATGATAAAGCAGGCATCGCGGAGTTGGAACGTCTGTTTTGATGTGGTAGTCAAAGAGTTTGACTTCATCAAAATGGTAGATGAACCTTGTATAAACAAAAAGGTAGTAGGGATTATGGTGATGATCCTCGTAGAGTACGTGGATGACATACTCTTGATAGGGAAGGAGTTTCCTATGCTACGCTCCGTCAATCTCCGCTTATCACAAGGATTCTCCATATAGGATCAGAGTGATACCTCCTAAATCCTGGGTTTTGGATCTATGAGATAGATCTAATTGGATGTTAGGATACTCACTAGTTGTAGTGAGATGGTATCAATCGATCCTGGGGAGAATCACTGGAAAGGTTCCAGGGTGATAAGGACGACTGAATGTCAGTCGCAGGCATTGTCTTTACCCTCAGTGGAGGTACGGTATGTTGGAAGTGTTCCAAGCTAGATACCGTGACTTACTAGATGATTAAAGGCAAAATACATCGTTACCAAGGATGCTACCAAAGAGGCAGTCTGGATATATATATATATATATATATATATATATATATATATATATATAAGTTCATGAGATGAACTTCGTTCCTACTATTGTGTGACAATGGAGTTGTGGTTTTAGCCAAGGAACTACCGTCCCATCAGAAATCCAGATATAATTCTTAGGCAGTATCACCTGATCATGGAGATAGTTGATCCCCAGGGTGATCGAGGTTAGGAGAGTAGACTCAGAGGACAACACGGCGGATCCACTCACAAAGGCCTTTTCCCAAAGAGAGACTTTTATGGGATGGTTGAGTATGAGATACTACAACCATTGCTATCAGATGGCCCTAGTGCAAATGGGAGATTGTTAGTATATGTATGCCTTAGAGGCCATTACTATACATAGGATGTATATTGTAGTGGATGCTTGGACATATATAGGGAGGACTTTCTTGCTCGACATGATAGTATGCTATCTGGTTACTCTTTACCTTAACGTGTACACTGATTGTCTCTCTGTTACATGTTGGTAAAGCCCTTAGGATGTGTACTAGACTACCTGGACTGTGATGCGGATCATACTAGTGGGGACATGGTAGTCCATAAGTACATCCTTCAAGGTCCCTAGTCGTGGGTATATCGAGACGGGGCATCGATATACCAGAGTAGACTAGCGTATACCTTCTCGACCCATACAGATGGGCGATGGATGATCCCATATCCATTGGTGTTTGACATCAGAGATTATATACGGGTGCTCAGTGGAGACTGGGTACACTGGACGGACTCGCCAAGAACTCCCAGATGGTATTATACCTCACGTCAGATGGCAGTTCTCTGGTGACACCGGTACAGGTTAGTCTGTAGACCCGAGATCGTCATAGAGTCTTGTGTGATTCCCACTGTGCTTTGATTTCCACCTTACCACGTCCAAGAGGGCGTGCAAAACGGTGGTTTTTGGGTACAGTCCCGAATCACATGGAGGCAATGAGCGATAGGAGGGGATTCGTCTCTCCCGGTATAGGGAGTTGATGTTGCGCTGTGTTCGATTGGCTATAACCAGAAATCCCTGGCCAGGGTTGCTGAGATTTACTGGTAAGTGTTACCAGTAGTTTCTCAAACTGTTATAGACCTCATATCGACACGACTTATCGAGCTACTGGGGTCTGACGTTTACCACCCCTAGGCGAGATATGCGACATATCAGACGACGAGACCGGACTGTACGGGAGTGTTACTGATTGGATTCACAGGAGTGTGAGCAGGCTTGCTCGTTGATCTTCTGATCGTTCAATACCTGGATGGCCGTTACGTTTAGCAGACCGCTTGCGGCTTGTGGGTGTTTGATATGATCATCACCTACTGCCGGCGTATTGACGAGTCTTTAGAGTCCTACACAGGGGTTTCCTGGCTCAAGCGAAACGAAATGGGAGCGCATATGAGATATGTGCGGGACCGAGGATAATACCAGTATGTGATACTGTATTCTATTCTCGCGATTTATATCATTAGACAGTTATATGAGATATAGCCGGGTTACCGAATCAAGTGTTGATTCGATATATTGATACACTTGATATTAGTCGGTTATATGCAGTATGACCGGATCATTAAATCAAGTGTTGATTTAATGATTTAATGTATAATTATATATTTGATATATTATTTTACATTAACTAGTATTTGTTTACTTAAGATTGATTTTCTCACTTGATATGCACAAGTTGTATATATGATATATGTTTATGCACTAGTTTGTATCATGTTTGATGATACATGCAAACTTGGGTGTGTGTTTGCTTTAAACCATGTTTAGGTTAATGGTTAGGGTTTTATTTTATTTATTTATTTTGTTAAAACTAAATGGTGGCTTTTCTTCATCTTTGCTAGAAGTTTCATGAAGCTTCAAAGCATCTTTGAAAAAGTCTACCATTTTGTTTTATCCTTAACCTAACCATCAACCTAAACCCTAGTTTATTCTCTACATGAGTTAACTTCACCCATGGTTGCATTATGATAAGTCTTCACTTGAATTTTCTATTATTGATTATTCATTCTTTTCTTTCTTCTTCTTCTTCTTCATGATGAGAAGAAAACCTTGCTAGAAAATTCCAAGTGATGAATCCAAGCGAGAAATCCAAATCCAAAGTGAACCCACTTTCTATTTGTTCATCCTCTACCACTTGCCATGTTGTATAGGGTGTTTTCTTCACAAGGTTCATGACCAAGTGAAGATGGAGCTTGAGTTAGAGTCGCCTCGACGTAGATCATCTTCGGCATCGAAGTCAATGACCTAGCCCGATCATTTCTCCGACGAAACCATCGCTAGAGTCCGGGATCCCGATGATCGCAGCGGAGGGACTTCATCACGGAGCTAAAGAAGTGGAGGACCGGATCTACAAATGTTGTATTTTCATTCACTTAGTAGCAAAGTAGTTTGCTTACTTGTAGTTTCGCCTAATCTCTAGTTAACGATCTTGCATAGAGTTGTTAGGCACACGGAATTTTTGATTTTGGCATGGTTGATGCCTTGTGGAACCTCTTGAGTGTGCCTAGGAACCCTACAACAATAACATGGAGAAGCCCTGAAAAAGATGGTCCCCCAATTCCACCAAATGGCCACGGAACCATGGCCAAATAGGCACTTCTGCCGCTATTCCGCGGCCGCGTCTGAGCAGTGTCGGTGGCAGTTAGCTCCGCGTTGACTTGGCTCTTTTGGGGTAGTTTTGTAATCTCAGGTTTAGCTCAGAATGTAACCTAGGGTTTTACCTTCCTATCTATAAACAGAAGAGCTCAAAGCCAAATAAGTGTACCTTTCTTTAGTTTAGAATTTAGAATTAATTCTTTTCTTTCTCTATGAAAAATTGTAGCGAGTTATGAGCGTTGATTAATAAAAAAAAAAGAAAAAAAAGAGAGTTCATTTATTTATCCTGAATGTCTATTTAAATTTTGCAATTCTTATTTGTTAATCTAGTTGCTAATTTTTATTGTTGTTTTTCTCTTGTTTTCTCTTTTTTTCTTTTTGTTTATCCTTAAAACAAAGATGATGCTTGAGTAAGATCCTTGCCAAGATGATGTCTCAAATAGCTAGTTATAAATTCCTCTTAACCTCATTTCTTTCTACCTTCTTTTTGTTTTTATCTTTTTAATGGGTGAGTAATCTCTCACTTGTTAGGGCAGGAGAAGGAAAGTTTGAGAGAAGGAAATCTCTCTCACTCTTCCCTTTGCCCATCATCTTAATTCAGACTCCTTTTAATTGAACCACAATTCGCTCACTACGACACCCTATCCTACATGATAGTGGTGATTCCATAGTTAGACCGGTTGTGGTTGAATTAACCGGAGGTTAGGGCTAAGAGCCAAGAACGGACGGACAAAGACCAAAAGGAAGAAAGTAAGCATGGAAAGCCTAGCTTATACTTGTAAGTTCCTTCCTAGTCGTGCTAATCCCCGTTGTTGCCGATTACCTTAACACCGATATTAATAAGGGCATTGAGAAAAAGTGAGGAATTCTTAAAACTCGAACTAACCTAATCCTAACCCTAGCAAGCTCTTTATCATCTTTTATCTCATTAGTAGAACTTAAAACAAATCTCAAAATATTTGGATTTAACTCATTAAAGCATAAAGAAAAATATTCCATCTCCATGTAGATCGACCCGTACTCAACTGGCTAGCTACCAAGCGAAACCGTCTTGATTGCGGTAATTAAAAATACACAAAAACATAACAATCAGTCGCATATCGAGTTTAGGGGTGGAATCGTCATACCCCAGTAACTTGATAAGTCATGCCGATGTGTGGCCTATAACCGTTCGAGAAACTACTGATAACACTTACCAGTAAATCTCATCAGCCCTGGCTAAGGAATTGCTGTTATAGCCAATCGAGCATAGCGCAACATCAACTCCCAATACCGGGAGAGACGAAACCCTTCCTATCGCTTGCCTCCATGTGACTTAGGATTGTACCCAAAATCCACCTGTTTGCACGATTCCTTTGAGCCGTGGTAGGGAGGAAATCAAAGCACAGTGGGAACCACACAAGACACTATGATGATCTCGGGTCTACAGACTAACCTGTATAAGTGTCACAAGAGAACTGCTATCTGACGATATGTATAGTACCATCTAGGAGTTCTCGGCGAGTCCTGTTCGGTGTACCAATTCAGCACCCGTGTACAATCTTTGATGTCAAACACCAATGGCTGTGGGATCAACCATCGCCCCATACAGGGTCAAGAAACATACACACTAGTCTACTCTGGAATATCGATGCCCTGTCTCGATACTTCCTCAACTAGGAACTGTTAAAGGATGTGCTTGTGGACTACTCAAGCCCCACTAGTATAATCTGCATCATAGTCCTGATAGTCAAGCCAACATCCTAAGGGCTTTATCAACATGTATCAGAGAGACATTATAATAATACAAGCGTACATGTTAAGATAAAGAGCAACCAGATAGCATAATATCATGTCGAGCAAGAAATTCCTCTCTATATATATGTCCAAGCATCCACTATATCATACAATAATGGTCTCTAGGGCATACATATTCCTAACAATCTGCCACTTGCACTAAGGCCAGTTGTTGTAGTATCTCATACCCAACATCCCAAAAATTCTCTCAAACTGCGTCTGGGGGAGGGCCTTCGTGAGTGGATCCGCTGTGTTGTCTTTTGTGTCAACTCTCCTGACCTTGATCTTCCGGTGATCAACTATCTCCCGGATCAGGTGATACCGTCTTAGAATATGTCTGGATTGCTGATGGGACCGGGGTTCCTTGGCCAAAGCCACAGCTCCATTGTTATCACAATACAAGGGTATTGGATCCTCAATGGATGGAACCACACCAAGTTCAGCATTGAACTTCTTCATCCTGACTGCCTCTTTGGCAGTATCGTTGGCAGCAATGTATTCAGCCTCTATCGTCGAGTCCGCTACGGTATCTTGGTTGGAACTCTTCCAACATACCACCCCTCCATTGAGGGTAAAGACAAAACCCGAGACAAACTTGTTGTCGTCCTTATCACTCTGGAAGCTTGAATCGGTAAAGGACTCCACTTGGAGTTCACTGTTACCATACACCAAGAACATTTCTTTAGTCCTTCTCAAGTACTTAAGAATGTTCTTCACAGCTGTCCAGTGCTTCTTCCCTGGGTTTGATTGATACCTACTTACCACACTAAGTGCGTAAGCTACATCCGGTCTGGTGCATAACATAGTACACATGATAGACCCTACTGCAGAAGCATAGGGTATCCCTTGCATGTGAGCCCTCTCCAAATTAGTCTTGGGAGATATCTCTTTTGAGAGAGTGATTCCTGAACAAGCGGGTAAATTACCACGCTTAGAATCTTCCACACTAAACCTCTTTAGTATGGTGTCTATGTAGCTGGATTGGGACAATCCCAACATCCTTTTAGATATATCCATATATATATTTATCCCCAGGATGTAGGAGGCATCACCCAGATCTTTCATGGAGAAGTTTTGTGATAGGAAGAGTTTGACCGAGTGCAGCATAGGAACATCATTTCCTATCAAAAGTATGTCATCCACGTACAATACATGGAAGACAACCTTACTCTCTACTACCTTTTTATATATACAAGGTTCATCTACGTTTTTGATGAAGTCAAACTCTTTGACTGCCACATCAAAACAGATGTGTTAGCTCCGCGATGTCTGTTTTAATCCGTATATTGATTTAAACAGCTTGCACACCTTTCCGCTGCTCCCACTGTCTACGAAGCCCTCTGGCTGTGTCATGTATACGCTCTCTTCTAAATCACCATTTAGAAAAGCGGTCTTGACGTGTATCTGCCAGATTTCATAGTCATGGTATGCATCAATGGAAAGTAGGATCCCGATGAACTTAAGCATAGCCACTAGAGAAAAGGTTTCATCATAATCGACACCTGGTCGTTGACGAAAACCTTTTGCTACAAGTCTAGCTTTAAAGGTCTCAACCTTTCCATCTACACCAAGTTTTTTTCTTAAAGATCCACTTGCTCCCAATGGGTTTTACCCCTTCAGGAGCAACTTCCAAAGTCCATACTTTAGTTATGTACATGGATTCTATCTCAGATCGCATAGCATCCAGTCATTTCACAGAGTCCCCACTTATGATGGCCTGCTCGAAACTAGTTGGGTTATCATCTTCCATGATGCAATCCTCGCTCCCATCGTCTATGAGAAAACCGTAGTATCTATCAGATGGACGAGGAACCCTACCGGATCTGCGGAGTGGCCGAGATTCATCGGGGACTATTGAATCCTCTGGTTCTACCAAATTATCAGTTGCAGTTTGTGTATCTGGAACTTCTTCCAGCTTTACCTCATTACCACTATTTTTTTTACAAGAAATTCCTTTTCTAAAAAGGTGGCATGTCGAGAAAAAAATACCTTTTATTCTTCGGTGTGGTAGAAGATATACCCTCACGAATGTTTGGGATATCCTACAAACTTACACAGAATAGAACTTGCCTCCAGCTTGTCCGGATTTTGCTTTTTCACATAAGCCGGACAAACCCATATCTTAATAAAATTAAGATATGGTCTCTTCCCCTTCCATATCTCATATGGAGTGGTAGGCGTGGATTTGGTAGGAACCATATTCAATAGGTATGCAGCTGTCTCAAGTGCATAACTCTAAAAGGAAATAGGTAACTCAACAACACTCATCATAGAGCACACCATATCTAATAGGGTGCGATTTCACCGCTCCGAAACTCCATTATGCTGTGGTGTGTACGGAGGAGTAAGCTGAGAGAGAATCCCATTCTCTTTTAGATAATCTCATAATTCTATGCTTAAGTATTCTCTTTCTCGATCAAATCGAAGGATTTTAATACTTTTACCCGTCTGGTTCTCTACTTCGTTCTTATATTCCTTGAATTTCTCAAAAGCTTCAGATTTGTGTTTCATCAGGAACACATGTCCGAATCTTGAGAGATTATCGATGAATGTAATGAAGTACGAGGAACCATTCCTGGCATGTGTAGACATAGGACCGCATACATCACTATGTATCAGTCCCAAGAGTTCTGTAGCTCTTTCTCCATGTCTCGTAAACGGAGTTTTGGTCATCTTACCTTTGAGACATGACTGACAAGTTTCATAAGATGTAAATTTGAACGGATTCAAATATCCATCTTTATGCAACTTAGCTAGTCTAGTCGCATTGATATGACCAAGTCTATAATGCCACAAGAAGACTTCGTTCATTTCTGAACTTTTCCTCTTGTGTGTGTTTTTTATATTTAGAACTGTATTTTGATTTAGAATGTATATACTGTTACACAATATACCAAACCCAATCAACACTTGATTTAGGAAAATGTTCATAACATTTTTCTCTAGTGTAAAGTTATATCCTTCTTTATCTAATAAAGAAACGGATATTATATTGCACATCATCGACGGTACGTGATAACATTCGTTCAAAATCAATGTATTACTATTAGGCAATACAAGGTGATATTTGGCGACAGCTTCGGCAGCAACAATTGCTCCGTTCCCTACTCTGAGGGGCATATCACCCTTTCCCAGTTCTCTACTTCTTCTTAACCTTTATAACATATTACAAATATGGGACCCTGATCCAGTATCTAATACCCAGGACGTAGAGCAAACTGAGAAACAATTCTCAATAACGAACACACCCGAAGAAGATGCATCAAAATGCACTTTCTTCGTTCGGGTTGCGTAGAAATCCTGATATTCCCTTATTCCTTGCTCAGACTTATGACAGTCATAAGATAGAGTGGAACCGACGTTCCCCAGCCCAGTATAATAAGTGGGTTCGGTCAATGATTTGTATGTCAAAAACTATTTCTAAACCGCAATCAAGAACGGCGTCGCATGAAGCTAGCCGGTGAGTACGGGTCGGTCCACAGGGATTTTGTGAATCTTCTAGTCGCGCTAACGAGTTAATTCCGAAGGGTGTTCGGATTGGTTATTAAATCTAAAAATCTAAATTATTCTAGCTACGATTATCTAGATCTATTCTTGCTAGGGTTAGGTTTAGGGATGGTTTGGAAATGCAAGTAAATCTCAACGCTTTCTATACCCGAATGAAGATCTGTGAGGAGTTATGGTAATTATCAATAAAGGGGATTAGATCCATTCGGGAAGGTGTTCCTTCCTCTAGGTTCTTGTCCTTCATTTAGAGATCCTTACCCTAACTTCCATGGAAAACGCGCGCAACCGGGCCTTTACACTACGGTATCACCGCTACCTCGAGGGATAGGGTGCCGTAGGGCGCGGTGTGTGAGTGTATGCATGGAGTCCTATTGTAAATATTTGGTGGGTAAGAAAGGGATGAGAGATCTCATCTCTTAAAATCCTTCCTCAAAGCTAAACCCTAAATAAGTTCCTAGGGCATGAAATTAAATCTACCTAGGGCAAAGAATTGAAATCTAAACTAGGGAGAGAAATTAAATCTACTTACAAATGCATCCCTCCAATCATCCATGCAGGTTTGTCAGATTTGAATTTCTGAATGGAAAAGAAAACACCGATGCTCTCCAAAAGAGTTCTGGAATTTATTATTAAAAGGAGGCATAAAGGCATTACAATGATTAGAGTTCCTATTTATAAAGAATAGGAAACCCTAGGTTACATCTGATTCGCATGTCTACAATTACAAAAATGACCCTATAAAGACCAGTCAACGCCACCACAAACTTTTGGTAAAAAGCAATCTTCCTTTTGTCTTCTTCTGGCCGCGGAACCGCGGCAATGGTGGGCTTGGGCCGCGGTTCCGCGGCCCAATAGTTGAATCACATGCTGAAATTTTCAGGTATTGTTTTGGGCTTTCTGGGCTTTAATATTCTGTATTTCTTTTCTCAATTTAGCTTCTGACTCTTTTCCAGATTTTCCAGTGAACATTGTTGTGGACTTTAACCGTGGCTTTGTGTCGACGTCTTGAACTTTGCTTTGTGAACTGTTTCTTATGTAGGCTTGATCAAGATCTTCTGTTCATTGGTTAAAGTCTACTTTTTCATCGTCTTTACATCGTTTTCACCGTTTTCTATCCAAGAACCTGCAACCTGTAACATGTAGCAGACATGCGTCAAAAGCACCTATTTATTTATAAAAAGAATAAGAATGGGGAATATAATAATGCAATATTCTGCTGTGAACAAATAACCCCAAACTTATCTTTTGCTCGTCCTCGAGCAAACTTATTTCTTTATTTACTAAAATCCTAACCGCACTTTCGCAGGGAAACGCGATTGCACTGAGCATGTGCAACAAGCCGTTAAACCTCTAGGTGTCCCTAGTAGGAGGAGTGCTGTCTCCTGAGGGTTTTCAGCGGATTACACCTACAAAATCCTATCAATTCGGCCTTTCGACTTTTGTTCTCCAATTAGGTTTTCTAACAAGGAATTCTATTATCTTCTACTTGTAAATTATCCACCCATATTGTTCACGCTTTCTCATCATTTAACTTAAGATTATATATATCCTGTAGACTTACTTAGCTTTCGGCATCTCTTAAGTTTTCCTTCTAGGGTTCCATCTCCACTTAGGAATTTTATCAACTCTACTAAAGATACAAGTTCTATTCTTCACTCATTTCTCTCATCTAAACTCCAATCACATATCCCTACGTGTGTGTATAGATCACCCCTACACTTGGAAATTCAAATCAAGCAATCATACTCTCGTCCGTTGTCCAAAGCACTTATTAGTAGGTGAATTTTCAATTGAATTTTTGCTTACACATCCTTCATGCGATCGTTAATACTTCTTGAGGTACCAACAACCGATTACAAGATATGTTTGCACTTTTAAAACGTTATTCCTAGTCTTGCAATACCCAAGGCTTTTAGCAGTGACTCCCAAACCAGTTGGTCTAAGGCACTAGGTGATGAAGGCACCCTCGCTAAATATTTTTCTATTTTTGCAGCCTTAAGTAATCACAAAAACCAGTGTCCATTTTTTTTATTCTATATTCACATTTTTTTTATTTTCTTCGTACTAAGGACTTCAGACAAGAGCATTTCAAGGTCTCTTCTACTATTCCAAGTTTCAAGGTGCGTGATTGTGCAAATTGTAGGGTATACGTTTTCAGAATCTAGACTTAAGGTAGGAACTATTTTTCAAACTTATACTCTAATAAGAATATCAATACTCTTCCCTCATTTTGACTTAGCCCAAGAAGTGAACCCAAAATTTGCCTATTTCTAAATAAACTACCAGGCATATACTTTCTACCGTTAAACTTTAAGGAATGTTATTTTTAGGGTTTTTAATTCACTAAGTCTAAGATCTAGTTGTTCCTACCCAGTTAACCTATCTGTCAAACTCTAGTCAAATAAGCCAAAATTGAATACAATAATTTTTATAATTTTTGAAATTTTTCAAATTTTTATGGGTTTTCAAATAAATATGCAAATGCAAAAATATGTACAAATGAATGCGAAGGAAGAAAACGTACCGAGCATACCCCCAAACTTGAATTTGACAGTGTCCTCACTGTCATACTAAACCAAGAGGGTCAAAATGTCGGCACTCCCCTGTTTATTTATTTACGATTTTTTTTCTATTGATTTGAATTTTTTTTTATAGAAAAAGAAAACAAAAATATATATGCATATATACAACAAGGCTCCCCCCAAACTTAAGCTTGGCCTTACACAAGCCAAAGGTTAGCACCAACCATTCAAAAATCTTATCGTGGTAATGGTACAGTTGGTGTAAGAAAATAAGAAACACGCGAGACCGTGTGGAAAGAAGAATGGTAGAATATGGTCTCGGTGGGAGACAAGAAAGGCGGAAAGGAGAAAGAAGGGTCACGCGATCTTGAGGGTGTAAATCAAGTGAATAAATTAGCGCAATATGTGATGACCGATATGTTATAAACGATTGCGCTAACCTATCAACCCGTCGGGAAATGGGGTCAAATCCCTCAAGATTCGCAAGAAAACATGGGTACGCCGAACTTGGTATAGAAGATGAAAGCGTAACGGTCATTTGTTCGGTCGGAACAAGGGGAAAGACGAAAGGGAGTGAATTAGGGATAGTATCTTTCTCACCGTAGTAAACTGTTTCGAATTTGAAAGATTCCATTAATGGTTCGAAACTACTATAATCAACCGAGTCTGATGGCTCATCTGAAAATGTAAAGGACTCAAACTCGGGCGGTGAGTCATCAGCATCGTCCGAAAAAGTGAAACACTCGTAGGTGTTATCGTCTGTGAGAATTGTGTCAGATTCAAAGGAAAAGGTTTCAAGCTCACAGTCTTCAAGTGGGGTCGGAACGATGGGAAGGAGGGAGGGTGATATAACAGTCAAAGGTTCAGGAGGATGAATTGGAAAATCAGACACATCAAATAAAAATGATTCAACCTCAATATTATCCTCAAGACTCTCCTCAATACTATCCTCAATATTTAACTCATCCATGCCGTTATCATCAAAATCTAGACGCATATGAGATTCGGGAGAAACATTTAATAACTCAGGATGATGATTTGAACATAAAATTTCAATTAAATTGACAGGTTCATCATCCGAAATATTCCCGGCGTCTATATCCTCAATCAAGTGAAAATCAATTTCTTTAGACACCTCATCAAAAGCATGGATATTTATCGATTTAGGTTCTAGAGTGGAGGTGTAAAGGTCAAACGGATTAGGTGTAGTTTCACTCGAAAGGGGTTCTTCATAATTTGGCAAATCAAACATTACAAAATCACACAACTCATTTTTATTTTGAACTAGTAAATCATTTAGGACATTCGATGAAAAACTGGAGTTGTGGGCTTCAATTGGGTAAGGGTAGGTTTGATTTTGAAATCCTCTCTCATTCTCACTCTGTCCAACCGCCTCCTTATACATTAAAAAATTTTGAGCTAGCGGGAAACTAGCTACCGGTTCACTAGGTTGCATAAGGGCGGCCACGGACGCTTCCACATTCCTAGTCATTTTGTTTGTTGCTAAGATATAAGCCTCCAACGACTCTTCCAAACTAGACTTAGGTGGTGAGGGGGTTTCGGTAAAAGATTTAAAATTGGTTGGATATGTGAAACTCCCTAATGGCTGTGTAGAAACAGTGTCTAGTGAAGGTGGGAAGGTCGGGTAGGACTGGTAGGAAGTGGGTGGTTGGGCAGGGGTAGGATCAACATATGGATAAAAAGGTGAATAGTCTTGTGGATCCCTAGAACTAGATGAGTGGAGAGGGGTGAAAGATCGGCTGCGAGATTGAGCAATATGCTCAGCAATGGACATCGGCTTAGGAATGACAGAAGGACTTGAAAAAGTGGTGTCAACATATTGAGGTGGTAAAGGTTGACTTGGT
This sequence comes from Agapanthus africanus, assembly GCA_030015575.1. Lineage (NCBI taxonomy): Eukaryota > Viridiplantae > Streptophyta > Magnoliopsida > Asparagales > Amaryllidaceae > Agapanthus > Agapanthus africanus. Next base: position 364,073,769 of record JASDDO010000029.1, read on the forward strand.
TGACACGAAGTGGGTTGAAAAGTCAAACCGTTTCTCCTAGACGCCTCTATTTGATCTTTCAAAGATATTTTAGGCAAGGAAGGATCGTCTTTAAATTGACCGAAAAAATTGACGTACGATGCAAAATTAGGTTCGGGATACCAAAGTTCGGCAAGTGATTTGTTATGTGGGGTACCCATGTTAGAAGAAAGGGTGAAAGAAAGAAAGATGGGTGGTGGTGCAAGGATTTGTTTGCGGCAAAAGTTTGCAAGTTTTCTACTACTAATTTTCCTTTTTCTTTTTCTTTATTTGAAAATTGTTGCAAAAAGATTTTTAATTAAAGATATGCAACCGAAAAATATTACTTGCAATCAGTTTTTATTTTAAGCGGGGCCCAAAAATCCTGCACAAGATCGTTATTTGGAAGGGAATATATTTTTAAAGTGCACAAAATCTTGCAGAAATTTTTCAGAAAAGATATATGGGGATTTGCAGAGGGGAGAATGAGAAATCAAACCGTGCAAAAATTTTGCGTTGAACAGTCAAAAAGGCCGCGGTTCCGCGGTGTTGGGTGTGTCATGGCCGCGGTTCCGCGGTTTTTCTGCGGGATCGGGTCCTGAAAAAAATTGTACAGCTCTGTGGTGGCAATCTACCTCTGTTCTGATGTGTTGTTTTCTGTTTTGCTTTCTGAAAATTTCCAGATCCGTCTCGATTGTTCCTGCAAGATTCACACAACAAAGTACCCTTTCCAAAAAAATAACAATTGATATATTTTTATAATTTTTGGATTTTTTAGATTTTTATGATTTTTTATTTTGATTAACCCGAAATTGCAAAGAGGAAATTTCTACGCCATCCCCGGCAACGACGCCATTTGATTCGTATGTCAAAAACTATTTCTAAACCGCAATCAAGAACGGCGTCGCATGAAGCTAGCCGGTAAGTACAGGTCGGTCCACAGGGATTTTGTGAATCTCCTAGTCGCGCTAACGAGTTAATTCCGAAGGGTGTTCGGATTGGTTATTAAATCTAAAAATCTAAATTATTCTATCTACGATTATCTAGATCTATTCTTGCTAGGGTTAGGTTTAGAGATGGTTTGGAAATGCAAGTAAATCTAAGGCTTTCTATACCCGAATGAAGATCTGTGAGGAGTTATGTTAATTATCAATAAAGGGGATTAGATCCATTCGGGAAGGTGTTTCTTCCTCTAGGTTCTTGTCCTTCATTTAGAGATCCTTACCCTAACCTCCATGGAAAACGCGTGCAACCGGGCCTTTACACTACGGTATCACCGCTACCTCGAGGGATAGGGTGCCGTAGGGCGCGGTGTGTGCATGTATGCATGGAGTCCTATTGTAAATATTTGGTGGGTAAGAAAGGGATGAGAGATCTCATCTTTCAAAATCCTTCCCCAAAGCTAAACCCTAAACAAGTTCCTAAGGCATGAAATTAAATCTACCTAGGGCAAAGAATTGAAATCTAAACTATGGCGAGAAATTAAATCTACTTACAGATGCATCCCTCCAATCATCCATGCAAGTTTGTCAGATCTGAATTTCTGAATGGAAAAGAAAACACCGATGCTCTCCAAAAGAGTTCTGGAATTTATTATTAAAAGGAGGCATAAAGGCATTACAATGATTAGAGTTCCTATTTATAAAGAATAGGAAACTCTAGGTTACATCTGATTCGCATGTCTACAATTACAAAAATGGCCCTATAAAGACCAGTCAACGCCGCCACAAACTTTTGGTAAAAAGCAATCTTCCTTTTGTCTTCTTCTGGCCGCGGAACCGCGGCAATGGTGGGCTTGGGCCGCGGTTCCGCGGCCCAATAGTTGAATCACATGCTGAAATTTTCAGGTATTGTTTTGGGCTTTCTGGGCTTTAATATTCTGTATTTCTTTTCTCAATTTAGCTTCTGACTCTCTTCCAGATTTTCCAGTGAACATTGTTGTGGACTTTAACCGTGGCTTTGTGTCGACGTCTTGAACTTTGCTTTGTGAACTGTTTCTTATGTAGGCTTGATCAAGATCTTCTGTTCATTGGTTAAAGTCCACTTTTTCATCGTCTTTACATCGTTTTCACCGTTTTCTGTCCAAGAACCTGGAACCTGTAACATGTAGCAGACATGCGTCAAAAGCACCTGTTTATTTATAAAAAGAATAAGAATGAGGCATATAATAATGCAATATTCTGCTGTGAACAGTCAATACATCCATATTATTATCTTGATTAAGGCGTGTCTGTTCCCCTCCGAACGGCGGCTTGGACGTTAGGGCGTCCGTGCCTGAGGTTCAGGGCAGATGCTATTTGGTTTTATCCGTCTATCTCTCCGAAGATGCCAAGTTGATTTATGGCACCGTGTATCGGAGGTTTAGACGGATGCGGCCGATGTAGCAGACTTCGTCAGATTCCCCCTCAGGGTGAGGGGTTTTTTGATTGTGGGGACACTCTTCCCTGCAGGCGCAAGCCCCTGCAGTTAATTACGCTACCGCATCGCGGTAACAACTTTCTCCTTCTCCAGAATTTCACTTCATGTCGTGTGTGTTTGTTTTGTTTATGGTTGCCCGTGGATTGTATACGGAGACCGAGTAATGCCGTCGCCCGTAGGACGTGGATTAATCCAAATCCGTATTTACTTAGATTTGGGTTTGGTGTTTTTCGTTTAAGGATGCATTAGTCGCGTTGCGGCTAAGATCAACTTAAACGTTCGTCAAGGATACGTTAGTCCTGTTTTGGACTAAGATTCGACTTGACGTAGTGATCGATTTAATTATCTGGCCGTCGGGACTCGTCACCTCTCTGACGTCGTTGAGGGATTACAACGACAAGCGTCAGAGGAGTTTAGAGATGTACCCTTGAACCAAAGTTGATTTGGAGTTTTATTGTTTATTTAAATATCTAAGGACACATTAACCGTATTTGGGGCCAAGATCAACTTAGACGGGACCGTTTAGATCCGGCAAAAGAGCGTTCGGGCTCTATTGCGCCAGTTTAAGGACGTGGTGGTCCATTGCCAGTTTAAGGACGTGGTGGTCTATTGCCAGTTTAGGGACGTGGTGGTCCATTGTTAGTTTAGAGACGTTTCGGTCCGATATTAGTTTAGGGACGTTTCGGTCCACGAGTTTAAGAACCCCGCAGTCCAGTCGCCAGTTTAGGGACGTGGTGGTCCATTATTAGTTTAAGGACGTTTTGGTCCGTCGCCAGTTTAAGGACGTAGTGGTCCATCATTAGTTTAAGGACATTTCGGTCCGATATTAGTTTAGGGACGTCTCGGTCCATGTTCCAGTTTAAGGACGTGGTGGTCTATCATTAGTTTAAGGACGTTTCGGTCCGATATTAGTTTAAGGACGTTTCGGTCCAATATTCCCATTTTGGGATGAATATTAGTTTAAGGACGTTTCGTTCCAATATTAGTTTAAGGACGTTTCGGTCCACGAGTTTAAGGACTCCGCAGTCCATATCGATGTGTGGTCGTTGGGACCCGTCACCTCTTTGACGTCGTTGAGGAATTACAACGACGGATGTCAAAGGAGTTCGGAGATGTACCCTCGAACCGGATGTAAATTGATTTAGAAGAGCAATTTTGCTCAATCAATTTAATTTAAGGACTTATGGCCAAAATTGGGCTAAGTCCAGTTGAAATGTTCAACATTTTATTTGCTTTTGCATTGCATTTTTTTTTAATTTTTATTTAGGCCTTGTCCAGAAAGGATGCAGAGCATCAATTTGTTTTGGGCTCTGCCCTTTTAGGAATGATGCAAGGCATCAATTTTATTTGGGCTCTGCCCTTGTATAAAGGATGCAAAGCATCAATTTATTTGGGCTCTGCCCATTTATTGCCTTGCAATTTATTTTGGCCTGTCAGGTCATTTTGGTTTGGGCCTGACCCTTTAGAAAATGCATTGCATTTATCAAGCGCTTTGCGCCAATCAAAAAGCACAACAGTGCAAATTTATAAGTGCAAAGCACTATTAATTTTAGAATCTTTTAGATTCAAGAACCAATGGTTCATAAAAGAAGTGCAAAGCACTATTTGATTTCTTGATCTAATTTAGATCAAAGAAAAACAAGTTTGTTTATTTCGAGAACCAAAGGTTCATAAAAGTGCAAAGCACTATCTTTTTTTTTATTTCTGTTTTTCATGTTTTAGAGAACCAGTGGTTCATAAGAAGTGCAAAGCACTATTAATTTAAGAACCTTTTAGGTTCAAGAACCGATGGTTCATAAAACAAGTGCAAGGCACTATTTGATTTATTTCTAAGAAAAAACAAGTTTTTCTTGTTTTTTTTATCTCAGAGAACCAAAGGTTCATAAAAGTGCAAAGCACTATTTTATTTTATTTTATTTTTATTAAAGATCATTGATCTTGTTTTTTAGATCTATGATCTGTTCATAAGAGAAATTTCTCTTCTTTTAAAGGTTTTTACATTTTTTTTTTATTCTTCAAAAGTTCTCAAGAGTTCTCCTCTCTTTTTTTTTTTTTAAGATCTTCCTCCTTTTGAATTGAGGTCTAGGGTCCTTTTTATAGTGCCCATAAATTAGTTAAAGTTTGTTAAAGAGATCATTCTCTAAGTGATTTGGGGAATTTTCCCCACCGTCGGATCTTTAATCCAAAGGTCTCTGTTTTACAGAAGAAATCTTATTGTTTTAACAAAAACAGAAAAGATTTCCTCAAATCTTTATTCTGTTTTTGCAATAAAAAATTTTATTTTATTTTTATTTTTTTATTTATTTTTTTTTACTGCGCAGCGCGCACTGCGCAGTTGCGCGCAGTGCGCGCACTGCACAGGACAGTGCATTTTTTTTTTTAGAGCTTTGCTCTTATAGAGTACGTTACTTCATTTATTTTAACTTTAATTTTCTTTTTAATTTTCAAGACAGAGCTTTGCTCTGATTGGAGAAAAACAGAAGCATTGCTTCTTTTTCCACCTTGGAATTTAAACAGAGCTTTGCTCTGATTGAGGTAAACAAATGCCCCCCCACCGTTGCGCTTACGTGGTCTCCTAAAGTGAGTGCAGCGGTGGCAGATTCCGAACCGTCGCGCCATCTTTTGGAAGCTGAAAGGGCACTTGATGCCTATAAATAGGGCCTTTGGTCCCTTAGATGATTCTCATCTCTAAAATTTTACTTTCAGAACTCAGAGCCCTGCTCTCTTGTTTAAACACTTTTAAAAGTTCAAACTTTTAGAGACTTTTAGGTAAAAATATTAATTTTAATTAAATTAAATCAATTTTAAGAGCATTGCTCTCAATAAATCCCAGATCTAAAGAAGACCCATTTAGGGTTTCACTTAGTAGAGTTTTGCTCTAAGGGGGTCTATAGAAGACTAAGGAGGGCCCTATTAGAGTTCCATTAATAGAGCTTTGCTCTCTAAAAGATTTTCCTTGGATTTTCTTAATTCATTAATGGAGTTTTGCTCCTCCCAAATCATATAAAAGAACTTTTGAGGATTCTTAATGGATCTTGGAACTTAAATATGGCATTTTATTTCTCAGTGCATTATATCGTTTTGCTTAATCAGTTTTTCTGATAATTCTGTTGATTCTCTTTCACAGGAACAATGGACGCCCATATGTATGCTCTTAACGAGATCATCTCTCATGAGGACATTCGCCGACTTGGCCGCTCTCAAAATCAGGAGTTCACAAACGAGGAGTGTGCTGAAATAATGAGTCGCTTCGACGCATATAACGGTCCACTGCATCCCCGACGTTCCTTTCTTCTTAAACTTATCGTGGGAGCTATCTGGAAAGCGCTTCCCCTATTCTGTTCCGGCGTGCCGCTTAGGGCGTTGGATGCCGCTGAGGACAAGGCGTACTCCGTGTACCTATTGAACTTTATCTCGAAGAGACGGCAAGACAGTCTTATCGACCTCTTGCACAAGGTCTTTCAACAGTCTGACATACTCGCTGCTTATCGGAGGGTGGAAGACATCGGAGGGGACCCTGACGTTTGTGCTCGCGAAAGGAAGCACACTAGGATGGTCCGCGAGGCTTGGAAAGTCATAGATAGGATCGCTTTTGAATTCCTCAATCCATGCCCTGGATCTGAGGTTATTCCATTGTAACTTTCGTTTATTATTCTTACGACTGTAAGAACTTCGGGCAATATTAATGGAATTTTTTTTTATCCCAGCTTGTCTTTATTATATATCTTTGTCCTGAGTCTTTTTGCCCATGCATGAATGAATACGTCCTGAACGCTTGATCAAACGTAAATCGGGTGTTCTTTCTGTTGCTTTTCCTCTTTCTCAGCATATCGTCACGATTAGCAGGTAATAGAGTAAGCTTCTTGATTTCTTCACGAGATAGTGAGGGCTTAGGCCGCAGGTTCAGATCTGCTGCCTAAGAATTTTCAACTCTATGAGCCGTGAGGGTCTCATAGAGACTTTTCTCCCTACGGATCAAGAGGATCTCGTAGGTGGTTTTTCTCCTTAAGAATCGTGAGGATTCCTAAGTGTGGTTTTCTTTTGTAAGTCGTAAGGATCCTACAAGAGAATTTTTCCCTCTTACGAGTCGAGCGGACTTGTAAGAGGTTGTTTCCCTCCTTGTCGAAGTTTGACGTTGGAGAGTGATACCTGTGGATGGTATGCAAGAGACCGTTTTGGGCCAACTTACAGGGTCCCAATGCTTAGGAAACAGGCTTCTTTTATGCCCACTGCCTAAGGCTTTATCTCACGAGTCGAGCCGCCTCGACAATTTTTCACAAGTCGAGACGAATCGAACGTTTCTCGCAAGAACATCTTAACGTCGCATTTAACCTCTGCTCTTTACGACAGAAGCCCGTTAAGGTCGGTGGTACTTAGGGTTTTGGCCATCGTACCGTCGCATAAGCTGATATAGTCCTCGATAGGCAATCGTGCTGTTCGAGTAGCCCCGCGACTGCCGTGTCTCTGATCCCTTCGGGGGCTGGACAAGACGTCTTCAAGCAATCCTCCTTGGCAGTTTGACCGTCGGAAGAGAAAGCGCTAGGAATTTGCCATGCCGCTTTTTACTTGAGGTTAGGCTCATTTTGGAGAGCCCCGATGAGTCATAACCACTCCGCGCTGGTGTGGGATGATCTCCAATAGTCTTTCAGGCTTTATATGACTTGCCGTTAAGACCCTGAAGCTAGGAATTTGGCCTTTGCTTCGTTTGCTGGCATTGCGTCCTCTGTATCGAGACGAATGTCATGGTGGGAACTAGGGATTTTGCCGTGGCTCCGTTTGTTTGATGACGTTGCGTCTGCTGTGTCGAGACGAACGTTGGGGCGACATCTCGTCTGCTGTATCGAGACGGACGTCGAGATTGTCTTTAGGTTGCTGGTGAACCGTCGAGGTTTGGAACTAGGGATTTTGCCGTGGCTCCATTTGTTTAATGACGTTGCGTCTGCTGTGTCGAGACGAACATTGGGGTGACATCTGGTCTGCTGTATTGAGACGAACGTCAAGGTGGTGACCACTCTGTGCTGATGCGAGACGATTTCCGATTGTCTTTCCGGTTTTATGTGAGTTACCGTAAAGACGTTGAAGCTAGGAATGTGGCCTTCGCTTCATTTGCTTTGTCATGTCTGAATCCCTGCTGGAGGAAGAACGCTGAGGTTGACATTTCGTCTACTGTATCGAGACGAACGTCATGGAGGTGACCACTTCATGTGAGATGGTCTCCGATTGTCTTTTCGGTTTTATGTGAGTTACCGTCAAGACGTCGAAGTTAGGAATGTGGCCTTCGCTTCGTTTGTTTTGGTGTGTGCAAATCCTGTTGGAGGAAGAACGCTGAGGTTGACATTTCGTCTACTGTATCGAGACGAACGTCATGGAGGTGACCACTTCATGTAAGATGGTCTCCGATTGTCTTTCCGGTTTTATGTGAGTTACCGTCAAGACGTCGAAGTTAGGAATGTGGCCTTCGCTTCGTTTGTTTTGGTGTGTCCAAATCCTGTTGGAGGAAGAACGCTGAGGTTGACATTTCGTCTACTGTATCGAGACGAACATCATGGAGGTGACCACTTCATGTGAGATGGTCTCCGATTGTCTTTCCGGTTTTATGTGAGTTACCGTCAAGACGTCGAAGTTAGGAATGTGGCCTTCGCTTCGTTCGTTTTGGTGTGTCCAAATCCTGTTGGAGGAAGAACGCTGGGGTTGACATTTTGTCTGCTGTAATGAGACGAATGCTAAGACGGAGTTGGGATTTTGCCATCGCTCCGCTTGATGGTGTAACATCTGTGTCCTGCTGGAATGAGGAGGCACGCCGTTGTTGGTCTCCAGGCTGTAGATGTGGCCATTGAGATTTGGAACTAAGGACTTTGCCATGGTTCCGTTTCGTTGCGACTCTGAGGTCGATTGTTGACGTCACGTCTGCATCTGGCTGGAGTGAGGAGAAACGCCGTTGGTGATCTCTAAGTTGTCGATGTTGACGTCGAGACCCTAAAGCTCGGGATCTTCTTTTGCTTCATTTGTTGACATCGTGTCTGTAATATTGCGACAAATGTCGAGATGGTCTCTAGGTTATCTATGAACCGTCGAGATTTGGCTTCGCTTTCTGGTGGAGCCTGTTGGGAAAGTATTGTTCCCTTTTTATCTGTGCCCCTGGATTATATACAGGGATCGATGTGATTTCACCTGTAGGGCAAAAGTTTCATTCTTTCATTTTTTTTTATTCTTTCCGCGATGCTCTATCATTTCAGCTTTTATATCGCGAAGGTCGCGATTGCCCAATCATTTCGGCTATTTTTCGCGGTGCCCAATCATTTCGGCTGTTTATTTTATTTTTACTCGCTACTTTTTATTGCGAGTTGCCCAATCATTTCGACTGTTTATTTTATTTTTACTCGCTGTTTTTTTTATTGCGAGTAGGGAATTTGGGGTCTGATACCAATCTTGGCATCAGCATCGCTGCGACTGGAATATTGCCAGGAGCGAATCATCATTTGCCGTAAAAGGACTTGGAATTTGATATCGGTCTAGGCATCAGCATCGCTACAACTGGGATATTGCCAGGAGAGAATCATCATCTACCATGAAAGGACTTGGAATTTGATACCGATTTAGGCATCGGCATCGCTACAACTGGAATATTGCCAGGAGCGAATCATGATTTGCCGTAAAAGGACTTGGAATTTGATACCGGTCTAGGCATCAGCATCACTGCAACTGGGATATTGCCAGGAGCGAATCATCATTTGCCTCTGTCGATGTTGAACAAAGGTGGTTTAGTAAACAGGGTTAAGGGTCCTGTCGGCTAAGGCTTTTGACTTCATGAGCCGTAAGGGTCTCACAAAGGTATTTCTCCCTACAAGTCGTGAGGATCTTGCAGGTGTGTTTTCTCCTTGGGAATCGTGAGGATTCCTAAGTGCATGTTCTCTTGTAAGTCGTAAGGATCTTACAAAAGGGTTTTCTCCTTATAAGTCGAGAGGACTTACAAGTGTTGTTTGCTGTACAAGCATATCCCTAGTCACGGATGGGACTTTGTTAGGGAAATATTTATTTACGCCCGTGGATTGTATACAAGGGTCAGTATGAGCCGCTTGTAGGGCAATATCGAAGGTTGTGGGGGTTGCTTAAGAACAGGTTAAGGTTTCTGTAACTTAAGACTTTCAAATCTTATGAGCCGTGAGGGTCACATAAGAGAATTCTCCTTACGAGTCGTGAGGATCTCGCAAGTGTATTTTCTCCTTAGGAATCGTGAGGATGCCTAAGTGTGTTGCTCCCTTGTGAGTCGTAAGGATCTCACACGGGTGGTTTCTCCTTACAGGGTCGAGAGGATCCTATAAGTGTTTCTTTAACGAAGTTGCGCCCTTTCGGGTTTTCACAAACACTCGCCGGTAGCCCTGCTGCTTTTACTCACGGAGCCCTTTCGGGTTTTCATCCGTGCCCTTTTTGCTTATGGACATACCTTTATTATTATTTTTTTTCTTCTTTTTTTTTCTTCTTTCTTTTTTTACGAGGTCGCGCCCTTTCGGGTTTTCACGAACACTCGCCGGTAGCCCTGCTGTTTTTACTCACGGAGCCCTTTCGGGTTTTCATCCGTGCCCATTTTGCTTGTGGACGTACCGTTTTTTTTTCCATCAGCCTGAGAATGCTGCGGTAGTAGTTTAAAAAACATTTCGGTCATTTGCAAGTTTTAGGACATTGCGGTCCATCATTAGTTTAAGGACATCTCGGTCCGTTGTTAGTTTAAGGACGTTTCGGTCCGTTGTCGCCGTATTTGAGGCGAATATCTAGTTTATTGGCTTTTCGGTCTATGAGTTTTTCTCCATGAATGAACATGATGCCCCCGGCGTATCCATCTTCTTCGGAGCGTGCGGTTGTGGCGGACTCACCTTCCAGTTCTCAGACAGCGCAAACTTGCCCTGTTGGTATTGGTCTTCAACCCAGTTTTTGAAGACGTAGCAGTCCTCGATCAGGTGACCTACTGTTTGGTGGTAAGGGCAATAGTTAGGATTATTAACATCGCCTGGCCGCAACGGACGTTTTGGAGCCGGCAGATTGATGAGTCTGTTACACACTGCCAGCTCGAACAGTCCCCTTGTTTTGTCTTGCGGAAACGAGTAAGGACGTTTCAACTTTTCCTGGAGGGATTGCCGCTTGTTGCTTTGGCAAGCAACCGGTCTAAGGTCACCTGATTGTTGGTGAGTGCTGGCGACGAGGGCCGTTTTTCCTTTTCCTTTGTTCTTCTTGTTCGGTCCCTTGCTTACGGGGTCGGGATTTTTTCCCAGTAGCATGCGATTGCATGGCTGAACGTTCTCGCAGCTTCTCAATTCCTTTATTTTTGAAATAGATTCCCCTAGGGAAGAGTTGGGGGTAGCTTCTTCGTCAGAGTCGCTTCCAAAGGTGATAATTTGTGATCCCTTGAAGTCGGTTATATGACAGTCGGCGGTGGCTCTTTTGCGCTCATCTATCGCATTTTTCCGATGTCCACAAGCTTCACACTTTGTCCTGTCGAAGTGTCGCTTTTGAGCGACATACCCTTGCCACCAACAGTTAAAGGATTCGCAGTCTTCAGTAGGATGTATGATCTTCTGATGATATAAACAGAAGTTAGGGTGCATCTCTATCTCAGAGAAAGGATTTTCTTCGGAGGGCGGTAGCTTCATTCCTACTGATAGAGCTTTGGCGAACCGTTTCCTCGTCTTGAATTTGTTTTTACCCGCAGTGTATGGCTTTTGATTTGACAGGAATACCTTGGTCCTTTCCAGTATGGCCATTTCATGCTCTTGATTGGCTTTTGCTTTCAGATGAATTTCATTTAGGAAAGCATCGATCAACTTGTCTGACGGCCGCGGAATTTCTGTTTCAGGGTCCGCCGTTGTTTTCTCAGCGCAAGGATCCTCCTCCTCATCCGTCAGTGAATGAGAAATCACATGACAAGTCGCTACGTAGTCTTTGGATTCATCCGATAAGTTTTCTCCATCGTTTTCATCCTCGACGAAAGAACAAGTTGCCCCCGGCGTGTCCGTCTTCTTTGGAGAGTGCGGCTGTGGGGGGTTTACCTTCCAGCTTTCAGTCAGCGTGAACTTGCCTTGCAGGTATTGATCCTCGATCCATCCCTTAAAGACGAAACAATCCTCAATCGGGTGACTTACCGTTTGGTGGTAAGGGCAATAATTGGGATTATTAAGATCGCCTGGCTGCGACAGACGCTTTGGACTCGGTAGATTGATGAGTCTGTTACGCACTGCCAGCTCAAACAGTCTTCTCGTTTTATTCTGAGGAAACGAGTAAGGACGTCCTAGCCTCTCTTCGAGGGATGGGCGTGGACGCACGTTGTTTTGGCGAGCGACCGGCTTTGAGTTGCTCGACTGTTGCTGAGCGTTGGCGACGATGATCGCTTTTCCTTTCTCATTTCGGGGATCGGGTCTTGGAGGAGACGGTCTATGGCCCATCTGGTCCATTTGGGCTAATTTGTCGATCAAGGCATGGAAGGTGGTCGGCCTGAAGAACATCATGAATTGCGAAATGGTCGCTTGCGGATCGAGAGTGCCCACAAACATGCCTACCGCAGGTGCCTCTTCTATGCGTTGTTCGCATTTCGACCATAGGTTCCGCCATCATGTTGCGTATTGGACCCACGTTTCGCTCGGCCTTATCCTGGCATTTATCAGTGCTGTTATCGGAGTGTGTTCACTAGCACTCGCGAATCTTTGTGTAAACAGCAGCTCCATCTCTGCAAATGTTTTGATAGAGTCGTTAGGCAGCTCCGAATACCATTCAAAGGCTGTTTCTGCTAAGCTGCCGACGAATTGACGTAGCAACAATTTGTCGTCGCCTCCAGTATTGCCGCATAAGGCCCTGAATTGAGCGACATGCTGATGCGGATTCCCTGTCCCTTTATATACGTGGAATTTAGGGATCGTATATCCTGGCGGGTAACTGATTTGGTCATACCAGCTCGGATACGGTCGTCCGGTTCTAACAATTTTCCCAGCCGCTTCATTCGCCTGATGAACCCGGATCTGTTGAGCTATATATTCGTCTAGGTCGACTTTGGAGATTGCCTCCTCCTTGGCTGTTGATAGAGCCGGCGGAGGATTTGACGTTTCTCCCCTGTCGTCTTCAAGGACGATCGGAGGATCTTCAGCAGGAGGGTCCAGCTGTAACATCATCCCTACCATATCTTTGAAGAGGAGCGCCATCTGCTTTATATTAGCCGCCTGCTCTGCAGCTTCTTTGTCCCTCTTTTCGAGGACTCTGCGTAAAAAGTCAGCGTCGGCTTCTTGTTCTTGACGCTCATCCGAAGACGTTTCAGAGATTTCTTTTGGCTCAGTGAGTGCAGCCATTGTAGTCATCATTTCCTGAAGCTTTTGTTGTTGCTCCTGGGCTTTCGTCACGGATCGGGTGAGCGGTCGGTGGCCCGTAGAAGTGCGGCTTTCCTTCTTTCCAGAAGCCATATAAACAGTGTGCACTACCATGCCCCCAGACTTGGGGTGTTTGTGTTCGGTGTCTTTGCGATTTGCCGAAGACACAGGGGCTTCTTGCGGCCTCCTTTTTTGAGTGATTGGAGTTAAGGGAGCCGTTGTAGTGGGCACCCAAGTAGCTTTTGCTTTTTGTGCTTTGACAGAGTAATCCTTCCCCTACCGAACCTTCATCTTTTTCTGTCGTCGGAGGCAGTCTTGATCGATCACCGACTCTTGAACCTGTCGCCAGACTTTGTAAATTTTAGAGGACAGCCGTTGAAGGGGCTGCTCTAGCTTCTTCTCTGGAATATTCTTCACAGATGAATGAGTTCGCTTTAGCACCGCAGTAGAAGAGTTTCTGCGCACCGAGTTCAGCAACTCAAAGCTGTTCTTGGTTGGAACAGCAGTATCGATCTCCACCATTAGAGTTGGAGGAGTAAGTCCAGAGGGGGAGTTGCCCCCAGCCTTCTTCACTCGGCGCCAGTAGCGACGTCGGGCATGTCGTGCTGATGGAGTTGTTTCAGCTATAGGGGTGACCTCCTCATGCCCCCTGTGTTGGTCAGAATATATCGGTACCAGCTTTTTAAATATCGACGTCCGTTGAACGGGGACGGCCAACTTGTCAGAAGCGGACTTCTGAACATGGGAAGCAACCTTGGTGATTTTGCCAGGAACGGGAGTTGGAATGGCTATCCGCTTCGGGATAACGCCTTCTGGTATGGCAGGCTTCTTCATGAGCCTGTTAGAGCTCTGGCCTAGTCCGTTAAAAACTGAAGCAGTGGAGTTGGACGACCCGTTGAGAGGGGTCGCGGCAGCGGTAAGTCGATCGAAGACCGACTTTTTTGGAGCTTCTTGCAATGTCATTGGGGCGTTGAAGCTCATTGGTGGAAGCATGGTCCCAAAAAATAGTCCAGTGGTGGCTTGAGCCACCTGCTCCACCGGCATTTTGAAAAGAGAGGCCGCTCGGGGCCCATAAGTCACTCTTCCAGCAATGATGGAGCGAGAGTTATCGCTGCGGGCGGTGCAGTTCGAAGCCATCGATTTTCTGTTTTCTGCATAGAGCAAGACACCAAATCTTAGTACCTTGAATCCACAGGCAATCACAGCAAACCGCGATTTATTCGCGAACACGACACACGAAGTGTGGAGTGGAAAGAGGAAGAGGTCCCACCGGGCGTGCCAGAATCTGTTCCCCTCCGAACGGCGGCCTGGACGTTAGGACGTCCGTGCCTGAGGTTCGGGGCAGATGCTATTTGGTTTTATCCGTCTATCTCTCCGAAGATACCAAGTTGATTTATGGCACCGTGTATCGGAGGTTTAGACGGATGCGGCCGATGTAGCAGACTTCGTCAGATTCCCCCTCAGGGTGAGGGGTTTTTTGATTGTGGGGACACTCTTCCCTGCAGGCGCAAGTCCCTGCAGTTAATTACGCTACCGCATCGCGGTAACAACTTTCTCCTTCTCCAGAATTTCACTTCATGTCGTGTGTGTTTGTTTTGTTTATGGTTGCCCGTGGATTGTATACGGAGACCGAGTAATGCCGTCGCCCGTAGGACGTGGATTAATCCAAATCCGTATTTACTTAGATTTGGGTTTGGTGTTTTTCGTTTAAGGATGTATTAGTCGCGTTGCGGCTAAGATCAACTTAAACGTTCGTCAAGGATACGTTAGTCCTGTTTTGGACTAAGATTCAACTTGACGTAGTGATCGATTTAATTATCTGGCCGTCGGGACTCGTCACCTCTCTGACGTCGTTGAGGGATTACAACGACAAGCGTCAGAGGAGTTTAGAGATGTACCCTTGAACCAAAGTTGATTTGGAGTTTTATTGTTTATTTAAATATCTAAGGACACATTAACCGTATTTGGGGCCAAGATCAACTTAGACGGGACCGTTTAGATCCGGCAAAAGAGCGTTCGGGCTCTATTGCGCCAGTTTAAGGACGTGGTGGTCCATTGCCAGTTTAAGGACGTGGTGGTCTATTGCCAGTTTAGGGACGTGGTGGTCCATTGTTAGTTTAGGGACGTTTCGGTCCGATATTAGTTTAGGGACGTTTCGGTCCACGAGTTTAAGGACCCCGCAGTCCAGTCGCCAGTTTAGGGACGTGGTGGTCCATTATTAGTTTAAGGACGTTTCGGTCCGTCGCCAGTTTAAGGACGTAGTGGTCCATCATTAGTTTAAGGACATTTCGGTCCGATATTAGTTTAGGGACGTCTCGATCCATGTTCCAGTTTAGAGACGTGGTGGTCTATCATTAGTTTAAGGACGTTTCGGTCCGATATTAGTTTAAGGACGTTTCGGTCCAATATTCCCATTTTGGGATGAATATTAGTTTAAGGACGTTTCGGTCCAATATTAGTTTAAGGACGTTTCGGTCCACGAGTTTAAGGACCCCGCAGTCCATATCGATGTGTGGTCGTTGGGACCCGTCACCTCTTTGACGTCGTTGAGGAATTACAACGACGGATGTCAAAGGAGTTCGGAGATGTACCCTCGAACCGGATGTAAATTGATTTAGAAGAGCAATTTTGCTCAATCAATTTAATTTAAGGACTTATGGCCAAAATTGGGCTAAGTCCAGTTGAAATGTTCAACATTTTATTTGCTTTTGCATTGCATTTTTTTTTATTTTTATTTGGGCCTTGCCCAGAAAGGATGCAGAGCATCAATTTGTTTTGGGCTCTGCCCATTTAGGAATGATGCAAGGCATCAATTTTATTTGGGCTCTGCCCTTGTATAAAGGATGCAAAGCATCAATTTATTTGGGCTCTGCCCATTTATTGCCTTGCAATTTATTTTGGCCTGTCAGGTCATTTTGGTTTGGGCCTGACCCTTTAGAAAATGCATTGCATTTATCAAGCGCTTTGCGCCAATCAAAAAGCACAACAGTGCAAATTTATAAGTGCAAAGCACTATTAATTTTAGAATCTTTTAGATTCAAGAACCAATGGTTCATAAAAGAAGTGCAAAGCACTATTTGATTTCTTGATCTAATTTAGATCAAAGAAAAACAAGTTTGTTTATTTCGAGAACCAAAGGTTCATAAAAGTGCAAAGCACTATCTTTTTTTTTTATTTCTGTTTTTCTTGTTTTAGAGAACCAGTGGTTCATAAGAAGTGCAAAGCACTATTAATTTAAGAACCTTTTAGGTTCAAGAACCGATGGTTCATAAAACAAGTGCAAGGCACTATTTGATTTATTTCTAAGAAAAAACAAGTTTTTCTTGTTTTTCTTATCTCAGAGAACCAAATGTTCATAAAAGTGCAAAGCACTATTTTATTTTATTTTATTTTTATTAAAGATCATTGATCTTGTTTTTTAGATCTATGATCTGTTCATAAGAGAAATTTCTCTTCTTTTAAAGGTTTTTACCTTTTTTTTTTATTCTTCAAAAGTTCTCAAGAGTTCTCCTCTCTTTTTTTTTTTTTAAGATCTTCCTCCTTTTGAATTGAGGTCTAGGGTCCTTTTTATAGTGCCCATAAATTAGTTAAAGTTTGTTAAAGAGATCATTTTCTAAGTGATTTGGGGAATTTTCCCCACCGTCGGATCTTTAATCCAAAGGTCTCTGTTTTACAGAAGAAATCTTATTGTTTTAACAAAAACAGAAAAGATTTCCTCAAATCTTTATTCTGTTTTTGCAATAAAAAATTTTATTTTATTTTTATTTTTTTATTTATTTTTTTTTACTGCGCAGCGCGCGCAGCGCTCACTGCGCAGCGCGCGCAGTGCGCAGGACAGTGCATTTTTTTTTAGAGCTTTGCTCTTATAGAGTACGTTACTTCATTTATTTTAACTTTAATTTTCTTTTTAATTTTTTATTTTAACTTTAATTTTCTTTTTAATTTTCAAGACAGAGCTTTGCTCTGATTGGAGAAAAACAGAAGCATTGCTCCTTTTTCCACCTTGGAATTTAAACAGAGCTTTGCTCTGATTGAGGTAAACAATGTCATGGTCGCTACCTGGAGAGAGAGAGAGAGAGAAGAAAAACACTTTAGAGTGTGCTTTTTCAAGATTAGATTGGTTATTACCTTATCTAATCAGGATGGCTCCCACTGTTTTTATTAAATATTCCTTCAAACCCAAAAAGGTAAGATTAGCCGGAATTAATTACACCCTACAAGTTCGCCAATCGGTCAGCCAGGCAGGTATTGGTACTCCGGGTGAGTCTCCCCATGCTTTCGCATGGAACTAATTAAATAACCTCGTTTCCGTAGGGGTATAACCCCGTTAACACCTTTCTTAGACACTTACTGGATTAGCTAATTGTAAAGTGGAAAACTCTCCCAGGAGTAACACTTACTCGCAGTGGATATCGGGATCCAACTATCATATAGAAGGTATCCAATCTCATTGCAAATTTCAACACTTGAAATTCCCAATATCTGTTTTTACCCCTAATGACCTATGACCTTGACGGAGGCCAACAAACCATAGGCCGCTAGTCAAGTTCAACCCGTCATTTCGTGATTGAATTAAACCCACCCGCACGACCCTTGACGGAGGCCAACAAGGTCGTACGACTACCCTAATCCAATCGCATCATATGCTGCAGATAACCACTAATCAGCTACCGCACACTACGCCCTGACGGAGGCCAACAAACGCAGTATGAATACTAAATAGTCCTTATCTGCAGATAACCTTTAACGTAATGAACTTGATTCGTTGTAGAATCTAGTGATTTGAAAATGAGTGGTTTAAGCTCCGCTTTTAAAATCGAGTAGTTTTCAAAACAAACCGAGTGGGTTGTAGCATATGTTAGTTTTGCTAAAGAGGTCATTCTCGACGAAGGGATCTAGGCTCTTTCCTCATCGAATGAGATGCTGGATATTCATAAATGAATACCGCTATACAAAACAAGAACTAGAGCTACCTTTTTGAAAAATTTGATTCTACAACTTCTTTAGGTTTCTTTTCATTTCATTAATCTCATTAATGATGTCCCATCATTTATGTTTCCTAAACATCACAGAAGAAACGAAAATAAAACACACATATATGCCATCCGCATTCACCACATGGACCCGGGTTTTCACCGTAAGCTTACTTAACTTACGGCAGGGCGGGGTCAGGACAACCGCGGATGCAAAACATATATAGTGTCTACTAGTATATCATATATATAAGTAGCATTCGCCTCACGCAGTTATATGATCATATCATATCAGAATCAGTAGAAGCAAGTATATGAAATATATGATATATTAGGAGGTCCGTGTTTTAGATTAATCCAGTAATGAAAAACACTGATTCTACGGTCGTGATTGTAAGTCTACGGTAGCGCCCCGGCCGTCGAACCGAGGCCAAAATACAGAAACGAAACTTTTTCTAAACTTGAAACTGGTGCTAGCGTATACTTTAACCCGGATCAAACCATTAACCTATAACTAGCAAACTAAAGAAAGGTTGGAAAGGCTATACCGATTGATCCGTGTCTTTCGGTCTTTGGCCACCATCCCAAGCTCCTCGCGGCATCCCCGATCTCCGGTCTCCTCGTTGGAAGGACACCACATCAATGAGTCTTTTTATGGTCTTCCGCTTCATCCGAAGCAACTCGGACACGAAGTGTGCTAGCCGACGTGTCCAAGGTGAAGTAGAGAATGTGTGTGATCACTTCGTCTCAAGCATCCATTGATTCTCATCGCATGAGAGTGTATGGATGGAGGTTGAAGATGAAGCCATTTGTGAAAATGGTGAGCTAGAGGAAGAAGAAGAAGAGTAGCCTTTTGTTATTGTGTTGAGATGAAGAAAATGAGAGCTAGCATAAGAAATCCAAGAGCAAACCCAAGCCTATATGGCTGTCCATTCTCTCTCCAAGCATCATATCAACACAATAATCAAATCCTAATGTGACATTAGCACAAGAAAAGAGACCATGAGTCACTAAACATGTCCATGTCACATTAATTGCACCTCATGATCATTTCCACTCACAATTTCCACCATTTGTAAACATTAACCTAAATGTTTACAATAATAAAAAGATATGGCAACATCTAAAGTAAACTCGTGACGGATCACAAGGATACCCCTTACCTGTATATACATACTTGCATCCGCATTCCGACTGAATGCGAATGCGATGAGACTAAAGTAATCCAACAAATCTAATACTAGGATTCGGCTTAAACCAAAGCCCACTAGTATGATCCGTTCGATCATGATCCGTGCACTACTGCACGTATATGATCGAACCCTATCATAATACCATACGGCCTCTACGACGTTTCGCCCGAAACTTGAGAAACTGTCTGTGGAGGACTCTAAAGACTCGTCAATACTTTGGCTGTGGATTTAACCACTAGCACGTCAGTGGTACTAGCCGTACGTAACGGGCTACCAAGTATTGACCAAAAGGGAGGTCGATGAGCGAACTCATCCTGACACCCTACTGAGCCTGTCAGTGACAATATCCGTACAGTCCGGTCCGTTTGTCCATGAGCATCGCATGTCGGGCCTAGGGGGTTGGTAAAAGTCAGACCCCCAAAAGTGGTACAAGTCGTGTCGGAGTGTAGCCCAGAACACCCTGAGATACTACTGGAATACCTACCAGTAAATCTTCTGCCTTGGCCAAGGACTTCGTGTAATGGCTCTCCTAGACACAGCGCGATCTCACCCCCAATACCGGGAGAGATGAAACCCCTGCCGATTCGCTCACTGCCTCCATGTGGCTCGGGACTGTACCCAACTAAAACCTGTTTGCACGACTCCTTTGAGCCGTGGTAGGGTAGTAATCAAAGCACAGTGGGAACTCACACGAGACAAATGACGATCTCAGGTCGATGAACTAACCTGTACACATGTCACCAGGGAACTGCTATCTGATGTCAGGTATAATACCAACTAGTATGTTCCCGGCGAGTCCTGTCCGGTGTACTCATAACCCAATGAGCACCTGCATTTATCTTAGGTGAACCAACTGACACCAATGGCTTGTGAGACTGGCCACCGCCCTTCGTCGGGGTCTCGATTGTATACACTAGTCTACTAATAGAGTATCGATGCCCTGTCTCGAAACTCCCTCGACTAGGGACCTTTTAAGGATGTGCTTATAGACCCCAGCTCTCACGTATATGATCACCGTCATACTGCTAGCCGTCAAGCAAGAATCCTATGGGCTCTATCAACGTGCAATAGTGACCTGTAATGTCACCTAAAGTATGTACACGATGATAAAGATAAACCAGATAGTATACTATCATCTTGAGTAAGACTGTCCTACCGGTATAGGTCCTCCCTCAATCATTGCAATCACGTGCCTGTGACCCAATAATTGACTTTGAGGGCACTATATCCAACAATCTCCCACTTCACTCAAGGCTAATTATTGCGATGTCGCATACTCACAGCCCATGTGATACCGAACACCCAACACCTCTACTGATCAGTTTCACAAAGCCCGTTTGCGAAACTATTGAGTTCGAGGAATAGCCTCAGTGAGTGGATCCGCCCTAATGTTTCTTTCTATGTCTCTCTTTATCTCAAGTTCACGGAGAAAGCCATCTCCCGAAATGAGCAATACCTGTCTTAGAATATGTCTGGATATCTGATGGGACCTAGTTCATAAATGAACTCCAAATCCAAACTTCTTAGACTGTATCGTTAACTGAATTTAATCAGTATCCTGCGTCATGCCTCTCTCAGTATCCGCTTGGACCACCTGTCCAAACTACTGCCCCTCGTCAGAGGGAAAACTATAACTCTGACAGTCACTCTGTCATCCAGGTCACCTTGGAAGCCTGGAATGATAACCGTCTCCCGAAGGAGGATGCCGTTATCATATCCCTGGAACATCCACTTATGTTCTAAAACTACTTCCGAATGTTTCTCCAGGATTGGATTAATATCAACTTATTGCATCTAGTGCAAAAACAACATCTGGTGTGGTACTTGACATCTCATGATTGACTCAATTGCCTAAGCAAGGGATATGCCAATCATGTACATCGCTCTCCCCTTTAGTCTGTAAGACACCTTTAGAGAGGGTGACTCCATTACCTGCAGGTACACTACCATGCCTTGAGTCGTCCATTCTAAAGCACCTTTAGAATGCTGTCTAAGTACCCAGATTGGGAAACTACCCAAATCTAGATCTAAAACCATAGACCTATTAACCAGAATGTCAGATATAATATCCAAGCTCTATGTGGAGAAACCACTGTGTGACAACCAAAGTATAACCGATCGTAGTATAGGAATTTCACTTCCTACTCTGTGTATGTCATCCAAATACCAGGACATCACACCCTACTACCTTCTTAACAGATCCACCCCTTATTCTGATGAAGTCAAACCTATGACTTGCATATCAGAAATAGATGATCTGTCTCCGCTATATCTGCTTTAGTCTCTAAATAGACACAAGCTACTTGTCCACTATGCTTCCGCTGTTCCCACTGACTACGACAACCCTTTGGCAGAATCATATACACGTGCACTTCTAAAGCTAGTTTAGAACAATGCTATACTTATCCTCCTGCCGGGTCTCATAGCCTGGAACAACAGTAGTGTCAAGTCTGGGTAAACAAGAACCTCCCTGTCACCGTCTTTGAGCATACTGAAGTACCTCTCGAGTGCCGGAGGTTACCCACCATATCTGCAGAGTGGCCAATGAAATGTCAATCCAGATTGAATCTTTAGGTCCTATTAAATTTTCAGTAATCGTTTGCGGTTCTGGAATCACTTCCAGTTCTACCATACTCCCACTACTGTTTTCTTGAAAAAGTCTATTTTACTAAAACTGTGGCGAGTCAAGAACAATATAACCATTGATCTTCCAGATGGTAGAAAGTTAACCCTTGTCATAGCCCGGGTCAACCCACAAACAGCCATTCCAGAAACGTGCCTTGAGTTATCCAGAGTCTGGTTTTAAGCATAAGCCGGACAACTCCCTGTACCTTAACATCGTTAAGATATGAACCGTTCTATATCCAATATAGAAACAGAGGCACTTATTTAATTGGAACCAGATTCAAATCATGCAGCTGTCTCCAGTGCATGTCAACTAAATGGAGAGAGGCCGATCAACATTACTCAACTTAGGAGTGCATCCAAACATGAGTAACCTGAAAGAGAAACAAGTTCTCAAAACCATTACTGTCAACTGAATACCATACACAAGTATCTACATCTTCGATCACCTTGAAGAATCCCGATACTTGCAACACCTGGTTCTCTACTTTACTCTTATACCTATAACTTCTCAAAACTTAGACCTTGCATTTCTACGAAACACTTGTCTAAAACCTAGAGATGTCACAAGTAAACAGAATATAGTACGAGGACCAACCCCTCTGTCCTAATGGACACTGGACAACATACAATACTCTGTATAAGTCCCCTGAGTTGAATAACTCAAACCCTGTGCATCGTAGGTTGAAAACAGTACTATGGTTATGAAGAATTACACCGTTGTTTAATACTCCTTACCTAACCATCAACTGATATAGGTAAATGCCATCGACATAATTTCAAAAAGTTATATCTCACTTTATAAAAATAAACGTACAGATATATCAATTTGAATTGGTGCATAACAACGGGTATTCAAAACCAAATATTTGACGTCCGGCATACAGCCCAGGCGATTTCCTCAAATATCACCAATTACAACGAATCCCGATATAATGAGGATGATCACCTAATTCCCAATAATTTACTCCCACTCATCATCTGAAAAACCATGCAGATGTGAGAATCATACCTGGTAAATACATACCCTGGAGTAAGTACCTAATTGGGAAATCAGTTTTCTACTAACAATGCACAGTGAAACTGAAACATGAAAATGTCTCGAAGGGGTATCCGGCTATTCCTAGTAATGCCTTTTCCATTATCCAGATTCATGACTGTAACCGTACATTTCATTGCCATCTCTCCAAATCCCTTTATTTGTCTTTAGTCGCTACCTTCTGCACACCATCGTTAGACTAATGGTTTTCTTCCTTCCCTACCGTTCGGCACCAGCCTATGGTTTGGAAGAAGACTATCCAATAAGCGTAATAAGTGTACTATCCTAATCCTAGGAGCACTCGCAATGCGAGAGAAGGTAAAGATAAAAGACAACTGAATAAATCTTATTCTTATTTCTCCTGAACCAGAATCCATCCCCGAACTGGAACAAGTTCCTTCGAGTTCGTATATAACCATACGATGGAGTATCCAAATAACCGTGGATCTTCGTAGTGATACGGAGTGTTCCGGAGAAATACAAAGGCGAAGTAGGAGTGGCGGTGAAATACTTGGTTTGGTCGTGAATAGCAGTCGCAATTTACTTTGCCCTCCTTTTAATCCCTTTATTTGTCTTTACTCAATACCTTCTGTACACCACACTTAGGCTAATTGGTTTTCTTCATTCCCTACCGTTTGGTAGGTGCCTATGGTTTGGAAGAAGACTATCCAATTAGCGTAATAGGTGTACCGTCCTAATCCAAGGAACACTCGCAACTTGAGAGAAGGTAAAAGGAAAAGACAACTGAATAGTCCTATTCGTTTTCTCCAGAACCGGAAACCATCATCGAATCTAGAAAAAGTTCCTTCGAGTTCGTATATAACCATACGATGGTTTTATCCAATGGAAGTGGATGTTCGTAGTGATACGAGGTGTTCTGGAGAAAAGGGTAAAAATAGGAGTGGCAATGAGGTGTGCAACTCAGACAATCAAAAAGCCAGTGTTATAAGAAGGTTCAGTCAACTTGGTCACTGAGTCACAGTCTAGGGTCGGGCCATGGTCGCTGCCAAAGAGAGAGAGAAAAGAAACACTCTGCATGCACTCTAACCTGGATCAGAATGGTTACCAATTTATCTAATCAGGAAACCTCCCATTGTATCCTCAAATTCTCCTCCAAACCTGAAAGAAGAATTAGTCGGGATCACCCGAGGAGTAAACTAACTCATTAGTGGGAATCGGGATCCAACTATCATCGCATGATAACGTGGTGAGATCCATTCACGTTATCACACTCCAGAAGGTATGCGCATGCCTGGCAAGTTTCAGTTTCTTTAGAAACCCCCGATGTGATTTTTGCCCCTAGGACCTATGCGACCTTGACACAGTCAACAAATCAAAGAGTCCTAGTCAAGTTCAACCCGTCATTATCCTGGATTGCATTAAACCCACCCGTACGAGCCCTTGACACAGTCAACAAGGCCGCACGACTGTCCTAACCAATCCTATTAATATGCCACAAAAAAACACTACTTAGCTACCGCACACTACGCCTTGACACAGTCAACAAACGCAGCACGAATACTAAGTAATAGTTGTAAGAAATGACGTAGGGCTACGGCTGGTTTTTGGCGAAAAACCTTTAATGTAATGAACTTGATATCGTTGAAGGAACTGCATAGCTTTTTATAAATATATAGTGGCGAAAACTTTTGCTAAAGAGGTCACTCCCGGTGAAGGGATCTCGACTCTTTCCCCGTAGAATGAGGTGCAGGATATTCCAACTGAATACCACGATGCAAAGCAAAAAGTAATCGACTATAGTGAATTTATTGCCTTGACACAAACTTCTGTCCAAGGGGTCACTCCCGGTGAAGGGATCTCGGCCCTTGCCTCGTCGACTGAGGTGCTGGATATTCATAACCGTATACCACTGTGCAAAACAAAAGAGAACGTCCTTGCAATAACAGCTTTTTGAAAAATGTTCCAACAACATCAGAATAGGTTTGTTTAGCTTGCATTGATCCGAATCAATGCAGTCCCATCAATTGATCACACCAATAAAGAACGAAAATACGATGTACGTATATGCCATCCGCATTCGCCACCGGGTCCCGTCATCACCCGTTAGGTTACTTAACTAATGACAGAGCGGGGACTGGACTAGCGCGGATGTAAAACATATACAACATCTACTAGTATATATATAGCAATATATAATAATCACTCAAGGCGTGATAAAATGCAACATCACAGAAATGTAATAAGCATCACAGAACAATACAGATAATTTGGGATCCCCGGGTTTCATAGAGCCGCTACTGAAAACCGACGTTCCCCTGGTCGTGTAGATAGCCTGTGCAATGAAATCCTAGACCCCTACGGGTGCGGCAAGTTACCCGCCAAAACCTGAAGTGAGGCAGCCCCCTTCAACAAAATGAATGGACCACCCAGCACTTCACGGAATCCGGTAACTTGAGCACCACTCCTTGGGTCAACCTATACCCCCTACGAGTGCGGCGAATAGCCCGCCAATTCTAGAGTGAATCCCCCTCCGTCTCAAAGCCATGAGATGCGGGCCCGTTGCCCTCTAGAACCCGGCCATCCGTGCACTCCACCTTGGGGTAATCATAGTACAGAAAGTAAAATATATACAACGGGTACATCGACCTCAGCCCGGTCGTGCCCCAAAAGAATAATATACAAACAGGCAGTGACGGCAGTCCACATGTCGGACGCTCGCCCCGCAATATCAAATGTACAAATATAACCAAACTGTACTACCATTGCATCCAGGCTATCCACCACGACAAATCCGCAACATCACAGCACAACACAGAACATCAACGTGAATGTCACGTTCGCAAAACCCGTCTAAAAGAGCTATAGCAATTAGACGAGATTTACCGCTCGAGTGACATTCACGGTCGCAGATATAAAGTAAGCACTGTGAACCACCGTATTTAAAATTCCGATCGACAAAACTTCCCGAAGTGGGCCTCAAGTGCAAATCCAGCACTCAAATGAATCTGGGACAAAACTATATATCACAAAAATCATATTTCCATTAATTAAAACTCCATAAAACATTTGGGTTACTGTAGCCTAAAAAGGGCCGCGGAAGGGCCGCCAAATGCGACATTTAGCGGCCGTCGAACCGAGGCCAAAATGCATAAACGAAACTTTTTCTAAACTTGAACCTGGCGCTAGCGTATACCTTAACCCGGATCGAACCATTAACCTATAACTAGAAAACTAGAGAAGGGTTGGAAAGGCTATACCGATCGATCCGTGTCCTTCGGTCTTTGGCCACCATCCCAAGCTACTCGCGGCATCTCCGATCTCCGGTTTCCTCGTCGGAAGGGCACCACATCAATGAGTCTTTTTACGGGCTTCCGCTTCATCCGAAGCAACTCGGACACGAAGTGTGCTAGCCGACGTGTCCAAGGTGAAGTAGAGAATGTGTGCGATCACTTCGTCTCAAGCATCCATTGATTCTCATCGCATGAGAGTGTATGGATGGAGGTTGAAGATGAAGCCATTTGTGAAAATGGTGAGCTAGAGGAAGAAGAAGAAGAGGAGCCTTTTATTATTGTGTTGAGATAAAGAAAATGAGAGATAGCATAAGAAATCCAAGAGCAAACCCAAGCCTATATAGCTGTCCATTCTCTCTCCAAGCATCATATCAACACAATAATCAAATCCTAATGTGACATTAGCACAAGAAAAGAGACCATGAGTCACTAAACATGTCCATGTCACATTAATTGCACCTCATGATCATTTCCACTCACAATTTCCACCATTTGTAAACATTAATCTAAATGTTTACAATAATAAAAAGATATGGCAACATCTAAAGTAAACTCGTGACAGATCACAAGGATACCCCTCACCTGTATATACATATCTGCATCCGCATTCCGACTGAATGCGAATGCGATGAGACTAAAGTAATCCAACAAATCTAATACTAGGATCCGGCTTAAACCAAAGCCCACTAGTATGATCCGTCTGATCATGATCCGTGCACTACTGCACGTATATGATCGAACCCTGCCATAATACCTTACAGCCTCTACGACGTTTCGCCCGAAACTTGAGAAACTGTCTGTGGGGGACTCTAAAGACTCGTCAATACTTTGGCTGTGGATTTAACCACTAGCACGTCAGTGGTACTAGCCGTACGTAACGGGCTACCAAGTATTGACCAAAAGGGAGGTCGATGAGCGAACTCATCCTGACACCCTACTGAGCCTGTCAGTGACAATATCCGTACAGTCCGGTCCGTTCGTCTATGAGTATCGCATGTCGGGCTTAGGGGGTTGGTAAAAGTCAGACCCCCAAAAGCGGTATAAGTCGTGTCGGAGTGTAGCCCAGAACACCCTGAGATACTACTGGAATACCTACCAGTAAATCTCCTGCCTTGGCCAAGGACTTCGTGTAATGGCTCTCCTAGACACAGCGCGATCTCACCCTCAATACCGGGAGAGACGAAATCCCTGCCGATTCGCTCACTGCCTCCATGTGGCTCGGGACTGTACCCAACTAAAACCTGTTTGCACGACTCCTTTGAGCCGTGGTAGGGTAGTAATCAAAGCACAGTGGGATACTATTGCGCGGCAGAAGGGCTGCAAATACATGGTATTTACGGCGGTTCCGCCGCTAAGTTATGGAGTTACGTTCTCGTATTTCTTGAGCCTTCATAATTTTACCTGCATGATTTTCTGAGAATTTTTAATTGTGAAAAATCCAACGTTTGGAAAAATGGACAGAAACTAGTAAAATCCATGTTTAAAAACGTCGATCGAACACTTTAATGTCCTCTAGACTTCGTTTAAGTCTCTAGCTTGGCTATGATACCATGAAAGTATGTATTAGCACCACCACTAGGTTTCAAGGAGCATCAAGTATGCAATTTAAAAAAATATAGAGTGCTAATCTATACCATGTTGGATATATGTATGCCCTAGAGGCCATTATATGATAGTGGATGTATTTATATATATATATATATATATATATATATATTCAGTGTACATTCTTGCTCGACATGATAGTATGCTATCTGGTTTTACTTTATCTGACATGTTGATTCGATCATGCTTTTATTCATTCATACATGTTGATAAAGCCCTGAGGATATAGGCTTGACTACTGTGATTCTGATGGAGATTATACTAGTGGGACATCTGTAGTTTATAAGCATATCCTGAAATGTCCCTAGTCGTAGGTGTATCGAGACGGGGCATCGATATACCAGAGTAGACTAGCGTATATGATACTAGACCCATGTGATGGGCGATGGATGTTCCCACATTCATCGATGTTTGACATCGAGATCGTATACGGGTGCTCAGTGGTGACTGGGTACACTGGACGGACTCACCGAGAACTCCTATATGGAATTATATCTATCGTCGGATAGCAGTTCTCAGGTGACACTGGTGCAGGTTAGTCTGTAGACCCGAGATCGTCATAGAGTCTTGTGTATTCTCCCACTGTACTTTGATTACCACCCTACCACGACTCTACCGAGTCGTGCAAACAGGTGGCCGTTGGGTACAGTCCCGAGACACACGAAGGCGATGAGCGATAGGAGGGGTTTCGTCTCTCCCGGTATTGAGAGTTGATGCTGTGCTGTGCTCGACTGGCTATATCAGTAAGTCCCTGGCCAGGGCTGTTGAGCTTTACTGATAAGTGTTATCAGTAGTTTCTCGATCTGTTATAGACATTTCATCGGCACGACTTATTGAGTTATTGGGGTCGACGTTACCATCCCTAGACTCGATATGCAGTATATCTGGCGAAGAGACCGGACTGTACGGTAGTGTTGCCGGTTGGCTCGACGGGAGTTGTAGCAGGTTCGCTTGTTTTCTTCTAATCGCTCAATACCCGGGTGGCCATTACGTTTAGCTGACCGTTTGCGGCTTGGGGGTGCTTGATATGATCATCACCCACTGCCAGCGTATTGACGAGTCTTAGAGTCCCACAAAGGAGTTACCTAGTCCAGGCGAAACGTTGTGGTGCGCATATGCGATATGCACATGGACCCGGTTAAAATGCGCGTATGAGATACCGTATATTAATCGGGCGGCTTGCTTTTGGTCAGGTCGTATGTGATATGACCGGATTGCTAAATCAAGTGTTGATTTATCACATGACCATTAGTTTCTCACTAGAAATCCTTTCTTGTCTTTTTTGGATGTATGCATGCATGTGTGCATTCATTCTTGTTCATGCACATATGGATGTGCATGCACACATACATACATACATCATTATATCATGGTTGTATATATAGAAGATGGTGGCAATATAAGACTCACACCTTATGATTTTATATGGATTTTTATTTGTATTTGTGTTAAAACAAAAGAAAAAGAAAAAGGTTAATTCATGGTTAAGCTTCTACACTCTTCTTGGAACCAACCTTGGTTCAACCACTTTTTAACCATGGGTTAATTTTCCTTTTGTGTTTTAACTCAAATGCAATAATATCTTTATTAAGTAACCATGGTTTGAGATGAAGAGTAGAAAATATATATACTTATATTTTCTAGTTTTCATATTAAGCTTATCATTATCTTGAGCTTAGAAAGCCATCATCTTCTTTCTCCTTTCTCTCTTGTTCTCTAGTTCTTTCAAGTAAGCAAAAGAGTAATCAAGTTAGGATTTTGAAGTGAGAAAAGCAACCACAACACCATTCTACACTAGTCTTGCCCACTTGTGAAGAGTGTTAGCTTCCATTTTCTTCTCTTGATCTTGTGAAGTTACAAGCTTGGACAAAGCGGACTCCGGGTGGATCATCGTGGACCTAGAGGAGTTCAAGCGAACCTTTTACAACCCTCAAGTAGCCAAGAAGTCTAGCATAGGGAGCTACAAAGGTTGTACTCTCAAAACCCTAGCTTTATCTACTTGTGATGTTGTGTTTGTTTAGAAACCCTAATTTTCTCGTAATGATTCTTTGTATGTTCACTTAGCACCTTAAAAATTTAATTTTGAGACATGTGATGCTTCCAAACCCTTCATGAGGTGCTAGGTAAACCTAACAATGGTATCAGAGCTGACCTAGAACTTTAGGCGACACTTTAGCGAAGTTAAAACTCCGATCGAACCAAAATACGGACTTTTTGGACACTCTCTGGACAATTTTTCAAACTGTGTTATTTTCAGAATTAAAAATATGTAAAATATTCAGCAGGTAAATCTAAGAACCACTGTAAAAAATGATGCAGTGAACAGTATTTCCCACCGCGGAAACGCGGCCAGAGCTTGTTTGGGCCGCGGTTCCGCGGCCGCACACATGAATCAATGCATGGTTTTTGTACAGTAATACTTATAACTGCTTGTTGATATTTTTGGGTATTTTTAATCTGGTTTAAGTGTTATTTGTTCTGGAGATTGTTTTGCATTCGGTGATTCGATCGGAATTTTAATCTCGTGCCTTTTTCGGATAATTTAGAAAGTATTAAAATGTTCGAACGGATATCATTAACTCACTTTTTCCCGACACGAAAAATTTTCAAGTGTTGAATCTTTTCTCGAGTTTAAATCTTTCGGAAATGCGTGCAAGTTTTGTGGTGGACCCTCTAGAAGACAACAAACCTTAACTCGATTATGTGACCGTCTTGAACTGCCTTTTGAACCTTAGGGTTTGAGGCAGTACGGCGTGCCACATGTGACGCGTTGGCTTGACCCTTCTACGGCTGGACCGCTACTACTGTGACACATTCCGGGTTTTTTGAACTCCGCTCAAGTGTTGAGCTTTAGGAAATTTTGGGTATTTGATTATTCGATCGAAATGTTTAATACTGTCTATTTATCTGGAATGTGATACAATATGTGGAATTCATATGTTAGGCATGAAATGCGAGGTATGTGATATCTTGGATTTACGATGTCTAAAGAGAATGTGGATTCCAAATATTGTAGTTTTACACTTTCTTTTCTGTGACCGTAAGTGTAGTATGTCGCTTATCACCGGTTTCGTTGCTATATATCAACGACAATCGGGGTACGCATACTTACTTACGTTGATGATATATGATATTATGTGTTGCTGAGATATGATGTGCAGGATTGTCGCGATTGAATAGCCGGGGTTTTTTATGTGAGATGAGAGTTTTATTTTTCATTCATGTAAAATTCAAATATAATGTAATATTCTTTTATTTGGGGCACTTCCGGGTTGAGGTTGATGTCATCAGTGTTGTATATTATTTACTTTTCCGCATTATGATAGACCCAAGGAGGGGAGCACAAGTGACCGGGTTCTGGGGTTCAGTGGGAGGCCATCTCGAGGAGTCGAGACTGGGTCTCCTAAACTCCAGAATTGGTAGGGTCGCTTTCCGCTCTCGTAGGGGTCTAGGGGTGTGGGCTTGGCTATCCATCGCGACTGTGGAATCCGTATTTTCTATTGTTGGCTAAATACTAAATACGGACGTTCTAGTATATCCCACATTATATATATGTTTATACTGCTTGTGTTCTGTAATGAGATATCTGAGATGAATGATATATTATATATATTATATATAGTAGACGTTGCTTATGTTTTACACCCGCGCTAGTTCCGTCCCGGTATGCCGTTAGTTAAGTAACCTAACGGTGCATAACGGAACATTGCGGCGAATGCGGATGGCATAAGCGTACGTGTTATTTTCGTTTCTTTTCCGTGATTGGCTTAAGGACTTAAATGATGGGATTACATTAATATGATTAATGTAAAGAAAATAAACCTAAAAACACGTTGTAGAATCGAATTTTAAAACCACTCGGCCTTTTTATGAAAAAGCTACATTTCAAAACTGCGGAGCTTAAGCCAGTCCTTTTTAAAAACCTTTTGATTCTACGACAATATCAAGTTCAAAGCGTTAAAGATTTTCTTAAAAATCATCCGCAACCCTCCGTCATTTTAGGAAGTAGAGTACTTAGTATTCGTGCTACGTTTGTTGACCTTAGCCAAGGCGTAGTGTACGGTAGCTAAGTGATGTCTTCCTACATTGCATATGATGCAGATTAATTAGGACGGGCATATGACTTTGTTGACCTTAGCCAAGAGTCATGTGAACGGGTCTAATTAATCAAGAAATGACGGGTTGAACTTGACTAGTGCTTGTGATTTGTTGACCTTAGCCAAGGTCATGAGTACTAGGGGTAAAAACCATATCGGGAATTTCAATAGTTGAAATTTGCAATGAGATTGCATACCTTCCATATGATGGTTGGATCCTGATCCCACTGTGGGCAATAGTTGCTCCCAGGAGAGTTTTGCAGTTTACAATTAGCTAACTCATTAGGTGTCTAGAAAGGTGTTAACGGGGCTACGCCTCTGGGAAAACGAGGTTTACTTTAATTAGGTCCGTGCGAAAGCACGGAGAACCTCCCTCAAGTACCGACACTGGCCTGGCTAAACGGTTAGTGAAGTTGTAGACTGTAATTAGTCCTGGCTAGTTTTATTTTTAAGGTTTGAAAGAAAAAACTTGATAAAAGCAGTGGGAAACATCGATTAGACAAGATAATAACCAATCTGATCTTTGCAAGAGCTTTCGCTGAGTGTATTCTTTTCTCTCTCTTAATGGCAGATACCCATGACAGGACTCAAGCTTCTACTAGATAAAAATAAACTGAATGGGACCAATTATAAAGACTGGCTGAGGAATCTGAAAATAGCCTTGACTTATGATAAAGTATCATATGTCCTCACGGCTCCAGCCCCGCCCGTCCCAGGTCCAAAATCCTCAGCTGCGGATATTGAAGCCCGCAAGACATGGGACGCTGACTGTGCCACGGCCAAATGCCTCGCGCTTGCATCGATGAATAACACACATCAAAAGCAGCACGAGAATATGGACATTCACGCCATATTCCTCCATACAAAGGAGTTGTATGGAGAGCAATCCCGCGTATTACGATACGAAACATCAAAGAAATTGTTTCAGATGCGAATGGCCCCTGGCACACCAGTAGGAGACCATGTTCTGAAGATGATAGCTCTCATAGAAGAGCTTGAGGACCTTGGATGGACGATGGACAACGAACAATATACGGATATTATTCTACAGTCCCTCCCCTCCACCTTTGCTTAATTCATAGTTAACTTCAACATGCACAACATGGAGAAGGAACTACCTGAACTCCTTAATATGTTAAGGAGTGCAGAGAGCACAATAAAATCATTGAAAACTCCCGTTATGACTATTGGACAATCTTCCTCTTCTCGCCCAAAGGCTAAGGCCAAGGGAAAGAAAAAGAAGAAGCCCACTAATCCTAAGGGTGGAGTTAAAAATGTGAAGGAAAAGGAAAAGTCCAAAGCTGGAGACTCGGGGAAAGGAGAATGTTTTCATTGCCACAAGACAGGACATTGGAAGCGCAACTGCACCGAGTACTTGAATTTCAAGAAGAAGCATGGGGATGCTTCCGCTTCAGGTGTGTTTGTGACAGAAAACTGTTTTTCAATAAACTCTGCTTTCTGGGTATTAGATACCGGTTCAGGTTCTCACATTTGCAATTCTATGCAGGGGCTGAAAAATAGCAAGGTTTTGAGGACAGGTGACCATACTCTCCACGTTGGAAATGGTTCCAATGTACATACAGTCGCAGTGGGAGAGTATCACTTGGGGTTGCCATCTGGGTGTATATTGGTTTTGAACCCATGTTATTTTGTACCAAGTATGCTTTGTAATATAATATCTGTTTCTTTGTTAGACAATGAAGAATATAATTTTGTATTACAGAACAATGTTATGAACATTCACCTGAATCAAATGTTGGTTGGGTATGGTAAGCTTAATAACGGGATATACGTCCTAAATCAACACACAGTTTTCAGCATACAACACACTAATAAAAGAAAACTTTCAGAAATAAATGAAGCTTTTCTTTGGCATTGTAGACTTGGTCATATTAACGAAACAAGACTAAACAAGTTACACAAAGATGGATATTTAAACCTTTTTGAAAATAAATCTTATGCGACTTGCCAGTCTTGTTTCAAGGGTAAAATGACCAAAACTCCGTTTACCGGACACGGAGAAAGAGCTACTGAGCTCCTAGGCCTCATACATAGTGATATATGCGGGCCAATGTCTACACAGGCTAGAGGCGGTTTTTCATACTTCATTACGTTCACTGACGATTTCTCAAGATTCGGTAATGTATTTTTATTAAAGCACAAGTCCGAAACTTTCGAGAAATTCACTGAATATAAACAAGAAGTAGAAAAACAAACCGGCTTGAGTATCAAGATGCTTCGATCAGATCGAGGTGGAGAGTATCTCAGTACAGAATTTGCAAACTTCGTAAAAGAGAATGGGATTCTCTCTCAGCTCACTCCTCCTTACACACCACAGCACAACGGTGTGTCGGAACGACGGAATAGGACCCTATTAGATATGGTCCGATCCATGATGAATGATGCTGAGTTACCTGTCTCATTTTGGGGGCATGCATTGGAGACTGTAGCGTTTCTACTGAACAGGGTCCCAACCAAAACCGTGTCTACCACACCATATGAGATATGGCATGGAAAGAGACCATCTCTTAAGAGAATTAAGATTTAGGGTTGCCCGGCCTATGTTAAAAAGCAGAATCCGGACAAACTCGAGACACTGTCGGTCATGTGTAACTTTGTGGGATATCCAAAGAATTCTTATGGATATCTTTTCTACCACAAAGAGGAACAAAAGGTGTTTGTTTCTCAGCATGCCACATTCTTGGAAAAAGAGTTTTTCACAGATAAAGATGATGGCTATGTGGTAGATCTAGAAGAAGTTCTGGAGACACAAACTACAAATAACGACTTGGTTGAACCGGCTGTTGCAATAGAAACTGAGGAACCTCGGCCACTCCGTAGGTCTGGTAGGACTTCTCATCCACCGGAGAGGTACTACGGTTTCCTCATTGATGGTGACAGAGAAGACTGCATCATGGAGGATGATGATCCTACCAGTTTTTAGCAAGCTATCACGAGTGGAGACTCTGTGAAGTGGCTGGATGCCATGAGATCCGAAATGGAGTCTATGTACACCAACAAAGTATGGACTTTGGACGTTGTACCCCCAGGGGTAAAACCTGTGGGGTGCAAATGGATCTTTAAAAGAAAGATTGGTGTAGATGGGTAGGTAGAGACCTATAAGGCAAGACTTGTGGCGAAGGGTTTTCGTCAAAGACCAGGTTTGGACTATGACGAGACTTTTTCGCCCGTAGCCATGCTTAAATCCATTCGGATCCTACTTGCTATTGCTGCTCACTACGACTATGAAATCTGGCAGATGGACGTTAAAACGACATTTCTAAATGGGGATTTAGAAGAATGCGTTTATATGGATCAGCCGGAGGGCTTCATTGACAGTGGGAGCAGTGGGAAAGCATGTAGATTGCTTAAATCCATATATGGGTTAAAGCAGGCATCACGGAGTTGGAACATCTGTTTCGATGATGTTATCAAAGAGTTTGATTTCATCAAAAATCCAGATGAACCTTGTGTTTATACGAAGGCTGTAGGAAGAGCTGTCACATCCCTCGTATTGTACGTGGATGACATTCTTCTGATAGGAAATGATATTCCTATGCTACAGTCGGTCAAATCTTTCTTATCACTAAGGTTCTTCATGAAGGACCTGGGTGATGCCACATACATCCTGGGCATTAGGATCTATAGGGATAGATCCAAGATGTTATTGGGATTGTCCCAAACCAGGTACATCAACACCATCCTAAAAAGGTTTAGTATGGAAGACTCCAAGCGGGGTACCTTACCCGCTTGCCATGGGGTCACTCTCTCCAAGGATTCTTGCCCGAAGACCGATGAAGAGAGAGCTCGCATGAGCATTATACCCTATGCTTCGGCAGTAGGATCTATAATGTATGCGATGTTATGTACACGCCCAGATGTAGCTTATGCACTTAGTGTTATAAGCAGGTATCAATCCAACCCAGGGGAGAATCACTGGATAGCTGTGAAGAACATTCTTAAGTACTTGCGAAGGACTAAAGAATTGTTCTTGGTGTATGGTAATGGAGATCTCCAGATGGAGGCCTTTACCGATTCGAGCTTCCAGAGTGATAAGGATGACAGCAAATCTATCTCTGGATTTGCATTTACCCTCAATGGAGGGACGGTAAGTTGGATGAGTTCCAAACAGGATACCGTTGCAGACTCTACGATGGAAGCTGAGTACATTGCTGCGAATGATGCCGCCAAGGAAGCCGTCTGGATGAGGAAGTTCGTCTCGGAGCTAGGAGTAGTTCCAACCATTATTGATCCAATACCATTGTATTGTGATAATAATGGGGCTATGGCGTTAGCCAAGGAGCCCAGGTCCCATCAGCGGTCCAGACACATCCTGAGGCGCTTTCATTTGATCCGGGAGATTGTAGATCGACGCGAGATCGAGATTAGGAGAGTAGACACAAAGAATAACGCCGCGGATCCACTCACCAAGGCCCTCCCTCAGCCGCAGCATAAGCGACTTTTTGAGATGTTGGGTATGAGATACGCCAATAACTGGCCTTAGTGCAAGTGGGAGATTGTTGGATATATGTATGCCCTAGAGGCCATTATATGATAGTGGATGTATTTATACATGTATATATATATATATATATATATATTCAGTGTACATTCTTGCTCGACATGATAGTATGCTATCTGGTTTTACTTTATCTGACATGTTGATTCGATCATGCTTTTATTCATTCATACATGTTGATAAAGCCCTGAGGATATAGGCTTGACTACTGTGATTATGATGGAGATCATACTAGTGGGACATCTGTAGTTTATAAGCATATCCTGAAATGTCCCTAGTCGTAGGTGTATCGAGACGGGGCATCGATATATCAGAGTAGACTAGCGTATATGATACTAGACCCATGTGATGGGCGATGGATGTTCCCACATTCATCGATGTTTGACATCGAGATCGTATACGGGTGCTCAGTTGTGACTGGGTACACTGGACGGACTCGCCGAGAACTCCTATATGGAATTATATCTATCGTTGGATAGCAGTTCTCAGGTGACACTGGTGCAGGTTAGTCTGTAGACCCGAGATCGTCATAGAGTCTTGTGTGTTCTCCCACTGTACTTTGATTACCACCCTACCACGGTTCTACTGAGTCGTGCAAACAGGTGGCCATTGGGTACAGTCCCGAGACACACGAAGGCGATGAGCGATAGGAGGGGTTTCTTCTCTCTCGGTATTTGGAGTTGATGCTGTGCTGTGCTCGACTGGCTATATCAGTAAGTCCCTGGCCAGGGCTGTTGAGATTTACTGATAAGTGTTATCAGTAGTTTCTCGATCTGTTATAGACCTTTCATCGGCACGACTTATTGAGTTATTGGGGTCGACGTTACCATCCCTAGACTTGATATGCAGTATATCTGGCGAAGAGACCGGACTGTACGGTAGTGTTGCCGGTTGGCTCGACGGGAGTTGTAGCAGGTTTGCTTGTTTTCTTCTGATCGCTCAATACCCGGGTGGCCGTTACGTTTAGCTGACCGCTTGCGGCTTGGGGGTGCTTGATATGATCATCACCCACTGCCGGCGTATTGACGAGTCTTAGAGTCCCACAAAGGAGTTACCTAGTCCAGGCGAAACGTTGTGGTGCGCATATGCGATATGCACATGGACCCGGTTAAAATGCGCGTATGAGATACCGTATATTAATCGGGCGGCTTGCTTTTGGTCAGGTCGTATGTGATATGACCGGATTGCTAAATCAAGTGTTGATTTATCACATGACCATTAGTTTCTCACTAGAAATCCTTTCTTGTCTTTTTTGGATGTATGCATGCATGTGTGCATTCATTCTTGTTCATGCACATATGGATGTGCATGCACACATACATACATACATCATTATATCATGGTTGTATATATAGAAGATGGTAGCAATATAAGACTCACACCTTATGATTTTATATGGATTTTTATTTGTATTTGTGTTAAAACAAAAGAAAAAGAAAAAGGTTAATTCATGGTTAAGCTTCTACACTCTTCTTGGAACCAACCTTGGTTCAACCACTTTTTAACCATGGGTTAATTTTCCTTTTGTGTTTTAACTCAAATGCAATAATATCTTTATTAAGTAACCATGGTTTGAGATGAAGAGTAGAAAATATATATACTTATATTTTCTAGTTTTCATATTAAGCTTATCATTATCTTGAGCTTAGAAAGCCATTATCTCCTTTCTCCTTTCTCTCTTGCTCTCTAGTTCTTTCAAGTAAGCAAAAGAGTAATCAAGTTAGGATTTTGAAGTGAGAAAAGCAACCACAACACCATTCTACACTAGTCTTGCCCACTTGTGAAGAGTGTTAGCTTCCATTTTTTTCTCTTGATCTTGTGAAGTTACAAGCTTGGACAAAGCGGACTCCGGGTGGATCATCGTGGACCTAGAGGAGTTCAAGCGGACCTTTTACAACCCTCAAGTAGCCAAGGAGTCTAGCGTAGGGAGCTACAAAGGTTGTACTCTCAAAACCCTAGTTTTATCTACTTGTGATGTTGTGTTTGTTTAGAAACCCTAATTTTCTAGTGATGATTCTTTGTATGTTCACTTAGCACCTTAAAAATTTAATTTTGAGACATGTGATGCTTCCAAACCCTTCATGAGGTGCTAGGTAAACCTAACATACCATTCTAGAATCGAACTAGAGAATTAGGGTTTGTTGTAAGCAAACATGTTCTAAACTAAGTGAAGAGGGTTACAATCTTTGTAGACCGGTCCTTCACTTCTATAGCTCCAAGTAGTAGTCCCTAGAATTCTTCTTAGACTCCACTTGGTGAAAGGAACGAGCTTGCTCTATAGTCTTCAAAGCGGAAGATGATCCACCTTGAAGTCGCTCTAACTCAAGCTCACTCTTCACTAATCAAAGTATCAGTGAAGCAAAAAACCTATACTAAAGGGATATGATAGTGTAGGTTGATGAAGTAGGAATTTGGCTCACTTTAGAAATCTTTTTCTTTCTTTTTCCAACTCAAGAAAAACCCTAGAGAGGTCTTGAGGAAGAAGATGCACTTGGGTGTGTGAGTGAATGAGTATGAGAGAATGAACCATGAGATAGAGATAAGGTTGGGATGAATACATATCTAAGAATAAAACAAAAAGAGAAGATGAGTCATGGCTTCTCAATGCTTCTCCAAGCATCCAAGCCATGACTCATTTTCTACTCTTTTTCAGTTTACTCTTAAATTAAATTATCCCAATTATCTTTAGCTCTAGTGTGAGTCTCATACACATATGTTCTATGTATCATCTATCATGATACAATTCAATTTTATATATAAATATATATCATATATATACATACAATTATATATCAAGAGAAGAAAATCATTAGTGAGCATTAATATTAGTTAATATATAAATATATCAAATATAAATATATACCAAATTATTAAATCAACACTTGATTCAATAATCCGGTTATATCATATATAACCGACTAATATCATATATGTATATCAAATTATCAAATCAACACTTGATTCAACAATCCAGTCATATCACGCATAACCGACAATATTCATACTAGATATTAAATCAACACTTGATTCAACAATCCGGTCATATCATATATAACCGGCCAATATCAAATATATATACATATAACAAATCATTGAATCAACACTTGATTCAATAATACGGTTATATCACATATAACCTAACCGATATCAAATATCGCGAGATTAGAATACGGTATCACATACTCGTATTTAATCAAGCTCCCGCACATATCACCATATGTGCCATACTTCGTTTCGCTTGAGCTAGGAAACCTCTGTGTGGGACTCTAAAGACTCGTCAATACACTAACAGTAGGTATTGATCATATTAGATACCCATAAGCCATCAGCGGTACTAGCTGGACGTAACGACTACCCATGTATTGAGAGAATGGAAGATCAACAAGAAAACTTGTCTAAACTCCCATGAAGCCTATAAGAAACACTTACCGTACAGTCTGGTCTCTTCATTTGATATGTTGCATATCGAGTCTAGGGGTGGAATCGTTAGACCCCAGTAACTTGATAAGTCATGGCGATGTGTGGTCTATAACCATTCAAGAAACTATTGATAACACTTACCAGTAAATCTCATCAGTCCTGGCCAAGGACTTGCTGTTATAGCCAATCGAGCATAGCGCAACATCAACTCCCTATACCGGGAGAGACGAAACCCCTCCTATCGCTCACTGCCTCTATGTGACTCGGGGCTGTACCCAAAATCCACTTGTTTGCATGACTCCTTTGAGCCGTGGTAAGGAGAAAATCAAAGCACAGTGGGAACCAGACAAGTCACTATGAAAATCTCGGGTCTACAGACTAACCTGTACAAGTGTCACAAGAGAACTGCTACCTGACGATAGGTATAGTACCATCTAGGAGTTCTCGGCTAGTCCTGTTTGGTGTACCCATTCTCTAATGAGCATCTGTGTACAATCTTTAATGTCAAACACCAATGGCCGTGGGATCAACCATCGCCCCATACAAGGTCAAGAAACGTACACACTAGGCCACTCTGGAATATCGATGCCCTGTCTCGATACTCCCTCGACTAGGAACTGTTAAAGGATGTGCTTGTGGACTACTCAAGCCCCACTAGTATGATCTGCATCATAGTCCTGGTAGTCAAGCCAACATCCTAAGGGCTTTATCAACACATATCACAGAGACAGTATAATAATACAAGCGTACATGTTAAGATAAAGAGCAACCAGATAGCATACTATCATGTCGAGCAAGAAAGTCCTCTCTCTATATATATGTCCAAGCATCCACTATATCATACAATAATGGCCTCTAGGGTATACATATTCCTAAAACTGGCAACCACGACGTCTCCTATCAGCAAGCCGTCAAACCCTAAAGCCTCAGCCTTCAACAGGCCGAGGAAGAACTCAAGCGGGCCCGTAAAGAAGCCCATGATACCAGAGGGAGCTACTCCAAAATGGCTAGCTCTCTCTACTCTTGCTGTGGGTGAGGCCGATAAAATTGCTTCCCCTCCAAGACGGTCGGTCTTCGAAATATTGGCCAACCCTGCTCTAACTCCAATAAGGACGTCGGTCCTCACCAACTGAAACCTTGGAGCAACATAGGGGGCATGAAGAAGACGCCTCAAAAACTGAGGAAATTCCCACTCCAAGTCATGCTCGATATCGCCACTGGCGCCGAGTAAGAGAAGCTGG
Source organism: Agapanthus africanus (assembly GCA_030015575.1). Lineage (NCBI taxonomy): Eukaryota > Viridiplantae > Streptophyta > Magnoliopsida > Asparagales > Amaryllidaceae > Agapanthus > Agapanthus africanus. The sequence goes on from JASDDO010000029.1 coordinate 364,114,493, forward strand.
TGGCAACTCTCCCTCTGGGCTCACTCCACCAGCTCATGTGGTGGATACCAACGCTGCTGTTCCAATTGGAAACAATTTTGACCAGTTCAGGAGGGTGCGTAAGAACTCCCCGACGGTGGTGCTAAAGAAATCCCTTTCGCTAGTAGAGGCCCCTGTGCAGCGACAGCCAGAGCAGCCTCGCCAAAGACTCTCTTCGCAAATACATAGGGTCTGGCGAAAAGTCCAAGACTCTGTGCTTAACAAAAATTACTCTCATTGACCGAAAAGATCTAATCGTTGACAAGAAAAAGACCACTCCTCTACTATACAACGGGGGGCCATTCTTAAACAAGTGCCTATCACAATGGCTCTTTCAGCTCCGACTTCTCATAAAAGAATGAGGCCGGAGAAAATCCTACCGCCAGCGGCAAAATCCGATGGTGAAAGATCTAAATGCCTCAAGTTCGGGGGCATAACAATATATACGGTCTACATGGTTGTTCCCGCCAAATTTCTTGGCTAAGAGCTACTTGTTCCCTTATAAAAAAGGGAGATAAGAAAGAGGAAAAGAATTCTCACAGTTTGGCATCACGTATTAAACAAGTGGGCGCTTATATGCAAAGCATATAAGCACTGAAAACAAATAACTAAGGGCCAAACTGGCCTCACGTGTTAAACACGTGGACGCTTATATGCAAAGCATATGAGTGCAGAATAAAATAAACCCAAAGGCCAAACAGGCCTCACGTGTTAAACACGTGAGCGCTGAAAATAAAGCATGCTGAAACCCATGTTAGGGGTCATGTGTTAAACACGTGAGTTCTTCTGCTGCACTATTTGGCAAGATAGAATTAAATTCTATTTGGGAAATATTTTCCCTGATATTTCTGATACGGAAAGATTCTTCTCTAACAGAGAATTTTGGATTTAAAATTCAATTGTGATAAAATATCACCAATCAAACCACCTGATAAAATTAAATTCTATGTGGAAAATATTTCCTTGATATTTCTCAAAATAGAAAGATCTTCTCTGTTAGACAGATGATCCTTGGATCAAAGATCTAACGGTGATTATAAAATCACCCACCGATCATTTGATCGAATAAAAATTCTATCTTAGGAAAAGATATTTCCTAATCTTGTTAAATAAACAAGAAAACTTCTCTGTTAAACAAAAAGCCTTTGGATTAAAAATCCAACGGTGAATAAAATTCACCAAGTGATCCGAGAGATCATTTTGGATTGATTATGAAATCAATCATTATCACTCAATCAGAGATCTTCCTAACAAGTTGATCTTTTCTCTTATCCTATAAATAGAAGGGAAAAACAAAAAAAGAGAACATAGAGAGAAGAGAGAGAGAGAGAGAGAGAACTTCCCACAAGCTTCTGGAATAAAATTATACAGTGAGCTCTTGAAAAAGAAAGAGAATTTAATTCTTAAAAGAAGAAGAAGACTTGCCTCATTGAAACCCTAGGTAAAAAAAACAACACACATAGATAATAGTATCTCTTCTTTTCCTATCTAAGGGTTTAACCATTCATATAAGAACTTAGTTCTTCCTCTGGTTGAGATTTGCAGAAGCAAATCTCTCCACAAGTTGAGAATTTAATTCTCATCGGGGAGATTTTGTTCTGCAGATTCAAAACTTAGGGGAAAAGAACTAGGTTATAAAAGAAAAAGAAATAACAGGAACATATGGGAATTTAATTCCTCCAAAAATTAGGGTTTAACTCTATATAAAGAACTTAATTCTTCAAATGATGATGATCCAAGATCCTCAAAACCGAAATCTTGATGATCATCAATGACTAAAAATGTCATTAACAAGAGATCAATATATCTAAGAAAACACCAGAATAGCTTAGTGACTCGTTAGTGCTTAGCACTATTATGAAGCCTCACGTGTTTCCCACGTGAGTGCTTCAAATGAACAAAGAGAACAACCAAAACTGCTTCACGTGTTTCCCCACATGAGTGCTTAAAAGGGAAACAAGCAAAAGAAAAGCCAAAGCCGCCTCACGTGATTCTCACGTAGGTGCCTAAAAAGCAAAGAAAAACTTTTTATCAATTAGGCAGCCGCTCCAAAAGGAAGCAGTCGCGTGAGATGCACGTGAGCTCTATCTAAGTGCATAGCACTTCTGTAAATAGAGGGAACCGAACAAATAAAGCCCAAAGGACAGCACTCACGTGCTTCCTATGTGGGTATCATGCAGAGTGCTCAGCACTCCATGATTAGTCAAAAATGACTAAAAACACCCACATCTGAGCGCCTCACGTGTTTTGTACGTGAGCACCACAGGACTCTAGTGCTTAGCACTAATCTAGCACCCCACGCGTTTCACACGTGAGCGCTGTATGTGCCAGTGCTTAGCACTACTGGGTAATTATGAAAACTCAATCTCAGCCCAAAATTGGCTAAGTTTTCCGAGGTTAAACCTCTGTGTTTTTAAATCAATCGAGCCCATATGCTCTTGATTTCCAAGGTCTCAAATATGACCAAACATCCTTAAGTCCACAACAACCCATTTTCCCTCAAATACGGGATTTGGTTTAAGGGTACATCACTTCACACTTTTGATACATGTCATTGTAATCTCTCAACGTCTTTAGAGAGGTGGCGGGTCCGACGACCAACAACTTCTTTCATTGATGCACTTCCAAATTATCGTGCACACCTCAAATCGGATTGCACCCCAAATTGGGCGCATTCTATATCACCATCATTCACTCCACCACGTAACAAATTCACGTGCGCGCAAGATGGATAATGGACCGAAATGTCCCTAAACTAATATTCGTCCCCAAATACGGCGATAATGGACCGAAATGTCCTTAAACTAATATTCGCCCCCAAATACGGCGATAATGGACCGAAATGTCCCAAAACTAATATTCGCCCCCAAATACGGCGATAATAGACCGAAATGTCCCTAAACTAATATTCGCATCCAAAATGGTGATAAAGGACCGAAATGTCCCTAAACTAACATTCGACTCCAAAATGGCGATAATGGACCGCGATGTCCTTAAACTAAAATAATCGAGCCTAAATGCTCATATGTTTAAGCTGATATTAATCTCAAACCTGATTAACGATTCTTAAATCAACCCAAACCCAAATCTAAAAATATACGGATTTAGACTAATCCACGCCCTACGGGCGACGACATAAATTAGTCTCCGTATACAATCCACGAGCAACCAAAACAAAAAACACACACGACACGAAGTGAACTTTCGGAGCAGGAGAAAATGGTTACCGCAATGCGGTAACGTAATTAATTGTAGGGGCTTGCGCCTGCAGGGAAGAGCGTCACCATAATAAAACCCCCCTCATAAAACATGGAGGAATCTGACGAATTCCGCTACAACGGCCGCATCCGTCCAAACCTCCGATATACGGTGTCATAAATCAACTTGGCATTCTTCAGAGAAGTGGATGGATAAATCCAAATAGCATCTGCCCCCAGAATTCAGGCCAGACATCCCAACGTCCCGGTCCGTCTTCCGGCGGTGAACAGATTCTCGCACGCTCGGTGGGACCTTTTCCTCTTTCCACTCTACACTTTGTTTATCGTGTTTCGCACATAAAATCGCATTTCGCTATGGTTGCCCTTGGATTCGAGGTACTAAGATTTGGTATCTTGATTCTGTGCAGAAGAAGAAAAAAAATCGATGGCTTCCAGCTGCACAACTTGCAACAGCAACTCCCAATCCGCCCCAACTGGAGGAGTGACTTATGAGCCCAACGCGGCATCCATCTTTTCAATGCTGGTGGGGGTAAGTAACTCAAGCCACTACCGAATTGTTCTTCGGGACCATGATCCCACCAACGAGTTTCAGCGCCCCAGCGCCGCAAGACGAAGCTCCCAAGAAGTCGGTCTTCGATCGACTTGAAACCACAACGGCCCCTCTCAACGGGTTATCCAAATCCGATGCCTCAGTTTTCAACAGGCTGAGCCGAAGCTCAGACATCTCAGTTTTCAACAGGCTGAGCCAGAACCAAAACGGGCTCGCAAAGAGGCTCGTCACACCTGAAGGGGCTGCCCCAAAATGGACAGCCCTCCCAACTCCTCCTATAGGTGAAGTCGTCAAAAGTGCTTCCTCTACCAGAAGATTGGTCTTCGGAAGATTGGTCGTTCCTCCGCAAACCCTACCAAGGACGTCAGTCTTCAATAGATTGACACCAGCAACAGTCCCTCACCAAAGCCAGGGACATGAAGAAGCCGCTGTTAGTTATATGTATGCCCTAGAGGCCATTACTATACATGAGATGTGTAAGTCCATGCTACCTCTCCCGGTACTTACGGGCTTGCGGAAATGATGAAAAACGATTTTCAAGAGGTGGTAATATGGACTCAAAATACGGATCTTTGTTAAACAACTAACTAACAAACCTAACAAGTGTTTTACCTACTCGGTTAGGGGGTTATACCTTTCTTGAACTCCTTCGTCTTCAACTCTTTCCGGTGTACAGATCGGCCTCACCTCGTCGTCTCCTTGCGCCGAAGATGGATCCACCTGAAAGCTTCTACCTTTGGCATCTTCTTCAAACTTGAAGAAACTAGAACACTTGGTTTGCCAAACCTTGTGGACTAGGATGAGTAGAGAAGTGATATGGATTTTCTTTTATCTCTAAGGCAATATTTCTCAACTCATGAGAGGGTGTTGCCTTGAGCTAGAGAGAGAGAGCAAGAGGAAGAGCAAGAGGGAGAGCTCAAGCAAGAGAGAGAAATGAAATGAGAGAATTAGTAACTCTTTTGCCATCCAAGCTCTCATAATCCAAAACCATCATAACAAAAATAGTAATCAAGTATTGTGTGATGGTTTAAGTCAAAATGGCTATATCATTTCATGCACTCATTTTGCAAAAAACAAACAAGCAAGCAAAAGTCTTTGCCATGAAATGATAGCCATTATCATGATGATGGTCAACTAGTCCAACCTAGTCAACCGGTCAACAAAGTCAACAAGTCAACAAAGTCAACCCCTCAACAACCATGTCACCATAATACTTAATTAATATTAATGTTAATTATATTTCTTATTCTCATTAGGGTTTAGCCAAAAGTCAATAGTCAACAGTCAACAGTCAACAACCCCAATGAGAATCCTCTGCCTCTGTCTCTCTGTCAACTGTGCATACACACCTGCATCCGCGTTCTGAGGAACACGAATACAAACGAGATAAAACCAATCCCAAAATGTGCACTAGGATCTAGCTTAAACCAAAGCCCGCTAGTGTTAACTGTCCGGACACTAAACGTGCACAAGTGCACGGATGTGACCGAACCCTGTCGCAAAACCATGCGATCTGTCGCAAAACCACGCGACCTCTACTCTTTTGCCTAAAGGCGAATAGCTTTCTGTATGGGACTTTAAAGACTCGACACTACGCTGGCAGTGGGTTTAACCACAGACCGCAAGCGGCACTAGCTATGCGTAACGGTCCCCAGGTAGATGCCGACAAGAAGACTGACGAGGTGAAACCCATCTGAACTCCTACTAAGCCTGAATGTAACAATCTCCGTACAGTCCGGTCTGTTCGTCTGATACATCGCATGGCGGGCCTAGGGGGCGGTAAACGTCAGTCCCCTAATAGCGGTACAAGTCGTGTCGGAGTGAAGCCCAGAACACCCTGAGATAGCACTGGAAACCTACCAGTATATCTCGCTTGCCCTGGCCAGGGACTACTCGTGTAATGGCTCTCCTAGACACAGCGCGATGTCAACCCCCAATACCGGGAGAGACGAATCCTTTCTAACCGTCACTGCCTCCAAGTGCTTCGAGACTGCACCCAAAAACTACCTATTTGCACGACTCCTTTGAGCCGTGGTAGGGTAGTAATCAAAGTACAGTGGGAACACACTCGAGGCGAAGTGACAGTGTCAAGTCAGCGGACTAAGCTGTACTCATGTCACCTGGGAATTGATAACTGACGATAGGTATAGTACCAACCAACAGTTCCCAACGAGTCCTGTCCAGTGTACTCGTAACCTAACGAGCACCCGCATACTATCTCAAGTACGACGTACTGACGGCTGTGGGACAGTCCGTCTCCCACACTGGGATGAGAAGCGCATACGCTAGTCTACTCCGGAGTATCGATGCCCTGTCTCGATAGTCCTGCGACTAAGGACCTGCATAAGGATGTGCTTATAAATTACCCAGCCCCCACGAGTGTGACTGCTATCACAACGCTGGTAATCAAGCAAAGATCCTAAGGGCTCCACTAATGTGTATAGGTGATATACTAAAATAAACACATGTATACATTAAAGTAGAAACAAACCAAGTAGCATACTACTATATTGAGCAAGATTGTCTATACAAGGTGAATATCCCAAGCTTCCATTAAGTAATATACAAACTAGTATGATACAGTAATGGCCTCTAGGGCATATACACTAACAATCTCCCACTTGCACTAAGGCCATGTACTGGTGTATCGAAGACCTATCATCTCGATCAGCCGCTCGAACTGAGTCTGGGGTAAGGCCTTTGTGAGTGGATCAACAGTGTTATCTTCCGTAGAAACTCTCCAAACCTCGATCTCCTGGCGACCCACGATCTCCCTGATCAGGTGATACCGCCTCAAGATGTGTCTGGACCTCTGATGGGACTTGGGTTCCTTCGCTAAAGCTATAGCCCCATTGTTGTCGCAATACAGCGGTATTGGATCAACAATGGACTGAACCACCTGAAGTTCTGTTAAGAACTTCCTTATCCAGACAGCTTCTTTTGCGGCATCTGCAGCAGCGATATATTCCGCTTCCATCGTCGAGTCAGCAACGGTTTCCTGTTTGGAACTCTTCCAACACACCGCCCCTCCATTGAGGGTAAAGACATAACCCGACATGGACTTGGAATCATCCTTGTCACTCTGGAAGCTGGAGTCAGCAAAGGCCTCGATCTGGAGGTCTTTTCCACCATACACCAAGAACATCTCCTTAGTCCTTCTCAGGTATTTAAGAATGTTCTTTACTGCTATACAGTGTTTCTCCTCAGGGTTTGACTGATACCGGCTTACCACACTCAGTGCATAAGCTACATCTGGTCTGGTACACAACATCGCATACATTATAGAGCCTACCGCAGAAGCGTAGGGTATAATAGACATGCGATCCCTTTCCAAATCAGTCTTGGGAGACATCTCTTTGGAAAGGGTGATCCCGTGACAAGCCGGTAGATTACCGCGCTTGTAATCTTCCATACTGAATCTTTTCAGTATGGTGTCGATATACCTGGACTGTGAGAGTCCCAGTATCCTCTTGGATCTGTCACGATAGATCCGGATCCCCAGAATGTATGAGGCATCACCCAGGTCTTTCATGGAGAACCTGTGTGACAAGAACCCTTTGACAGATTGTAGCATAGGAATGTCATTTCCTATTAAGAGAATGTCATCCACGTATAAAACGAGGAATACCACAGTTCTCGCTACAAATCTACTATAGATGCATGGTTCATCTGGATTTTTGATAAAGCCAAATTTTTTGACCGTCTCATCAAAACAGATGTTCCAACTCCGCGATGCCTACTTTAGTCCGTAGATGGACTTAAGAAACTTGCACACCTTTCCGCTGCTCCCACTCTGAATGAAACCCTCTGGCTGGTCCATATAAACACACTCCTCTAAATTTCCATTTAGAAAAGCGGTCTTTACGTCCATCTGCCAAATCTCATAATCGTGGAAGGCAGCAATGACAAGAAGGATCCGAATGGATTTCAGCATAGCTACTGGAGAAAAGGTCTCGTCATAGTCCAAACCAGGTCTTTGACGAAAACCCTTTGCAACCAGTCTAGCTTTATAGGTCTCAACCTGTCCATCTACACCAATCTTCCTTTTGAAGATCCACTTGTATCCTACGGGTTTTACCCCATCTGGAGCAACGTCCAACGTCCATACTTTGTTGGTGTACATGGACTCCATTTCGGTCCGCATTGCATCCAGCCATTTTACCGAGTCAATGCTCTGAATGGCCTGCTGGAAGCTAGTCGGCTCATCATAATCAATGATGCAATCTTCTCTATCCCCGTCTATGAGAAAACCGTAGTATCTCTCGGGTGGATGAGACTGCCTACTACTTCTGCGGAGCGGCGTAGGAATGTCATTTTCTTTTGAACCCTCTGGTTCTACTAAGCTTTCAGTAATAGCTCGTGGTTCTGGAATTTCTTCCAGTTCTATTGCGCTCCTACTTATCTGATTTTCCAAAAACTCAGTTTCCAAGAAGTGGGCATGACGAGAAACATAAATCTTTTGTTCCTCTTCGCAATAGAAGAAATATCCCTTGGAGTTCTTTGGATATCCCACAAACTTGTACTGTACTGAGCGTGCCTCGAGTTTGTCCGCATGCTACTTTTTGACAAAAGCTGGACATCCCCATGTCTTAATGTGATTAAGATAGGGTCTCTTCCCACACCACATCTGATATGGTGTAGTAGGCACAGTCTTAGTTGGAACTCGGTTCAAAAGGTATGCAGCTGATTTTAGTGCATATCCCCAGAATGATCGCGGTAACTCAGCGTTACTCATCATGGACCGTACCATATCAAATAGGGTTCGGTTCCGTCTCTCCGATACACCGTTATGTTGCGGAGTGTATGGAGGAGTAAGCTGAGAGAGAATTCCATTCTCTTTTAAGTAATCCAGGAACTCGACACTCAAGTATTCACCACCTCGATCCGATCTCAGTGTCTTGATACTTTTGCCGGTTTGTTTTTCTACTTCATTCTTATATTCCTGGAATTTTCCAAAGGCTTCGGATTTATGTTTCATTAAGAAGACATAACCGTACCTTGAAAAGTCATCCGTAAAAGTAATGAAGTAAGAAAAACCGCTTCGTGCATGTGTAGACATTGGACCGCACACGTCGCTGTGTACGAGTCCCAAGAGCTCGCTCGCTCTTACTCCGTGTCCAGTGAACAGAGTCTTTGTCATCTTTCCTTTGAGACAGGATTGATAAGTAGCATACGATTGATATTCGAACGGATCCAAATATCCTTATGTATGTAACTTCGTCAACCTTCTCTTATTGATGTGACCCAGTCTACAATGCCATAACAAAGTCTGATTTATTTCCGGAGACTTTCTTTTGTGTGTATTCTGGACATTGAAAATCTGTGGTTGGTTTAGTACGTATATACCATTGCTTAATGTACCTGACCCAATCAGAACTTGATTAAGGTGAATGTTTACAACATTACTTACAAACGCAAATTCATAACCTTCTTTAGAAATCAACGATACAGAAATGATATTACAAGTTGCGTTGGGTACAAAAAAGCAATTACGTAAAACCAAAACATGTCCATCTGACATTCCCAGGTGATAGTCCCCCACGGCCTTAGCATCCATGCTAGCTCCGTTTGCAACTTTGAGGGTCATGTCACCTGCTTTCAAAAACCTACGCTTTCTCAACGTCAGCAAAGAATTACAGATATGAGATCCTGATCCGGTATCCAATATCCAGGACGTAGAGTTTATTGATAGACAGTTTTCAATAACATACACACCTGAAGTTGAAGCCGCAACCTGCTTCAGATCCTGTGTTCTGGCTTTCCAAGCCCTACAATTTTCTTCCAGTGCCCACTCTTATGACAGTAAAAGCACTCTTCCTTCCCCACAAGTTTCCCCGCTATCTTTGTTGCTTTTGCCTTTCCCTTCGTATCCACTTTACTAACACCGCCCCTTGATTTGGCGGGGGTTTTCTTCTTCTTTCCTTTGGCTTTCGCCTTGGACCTAGAAGAAAAAGATCCTCCTACAAACAAAGTGGATGTTTCCCTACCTTTCTGTAGGGTGCCCTCTGCACTCCTCAGCATGTTGAGGAGCTCTGAAATTTCAACTTCCTTTTCTTGCAAGTTGAAATTCAGGACGAACTGGGCGTAAGTGGAAGGAAGGGATTGAAGAATCAAGTCCGTATAGAGCTAATTCTCCAACTTGGTCCCAAGGTCCACGAGCTCCTCTATGAAACCAATCATCTTAAGCACGTTTTCCGTTACCGATGATCCGACGGCCAACTTTGCCGAAAATAACTTCTTCGACACTTCGTATCTTGCGATACGAGATTGCTCTCCATACAGTTCTTTTGTATGAAGAAATATGGATTCGAGGTCCATATTCTCGTGCCTCCTCTGATGTTCGTTGTCCATAGAGGCAAGCATGAGGCACTTGGTCTTCGCGCAATCGATTTCCAAGGTCTTACGGATTTCCCTATCCGCGACGCTGGTTTTGGGACCTGGGACAGGGGGAGCTTTGGTGGTAAGGAGATACCCTAACTTGTCATAAGTGATTGCTATTTTAACATTCCTGAGCCAATCTTTGTAGTTTGGCCCTGTCAGTATGTTTTTATCTAGTAGTAACTTAAGTCCGGTCATGATTTTTGGTCGCTGCAATTAGGAGAGAGAGAAGAAACACTTTAGCATGATGCTCTTGCAAGTTTAGAGTGGTTTTTAATTTGTCTAAACAGGATGGCTCCCATTGTCTCTCGAATCCCTCCTCAAACCAAAAAGGAAGAATTAGTCAGGATCAATCTCACCGTACAATTCTTGCTTAACCGTTCGGCCAGGCTGGTGTCGGTACTTCGAGGGAGGTTTTCCAACGCTTTCGCGAAGTTCCTTAATTAAATAACCTCTTTTCCCTGCGGGCGTAGCCCCGCTAACACCTTTCTAAACACCTACTTGGTTTATAGCATTGATCGTTAAGTAAGAAATTTCCCGAGGAGTAGCATATACTCACAGTAGAATCGGGATCCAAATATCATTGCGTGACAAAACTGAAGGAATCCTACCAGAATCATCACACTCCAAATGGTATGCAGCGCTAGCAAGTTTCAGTTCTTTTGAAACTCCCGATGTGGATTTTTGCCCCATGCTCTTATGACCTTGACTTTGGCCATCAAGAGTGGGACTCTGTAAGAATGGCTGGATGCTTAGTGATCTGAGATGGAATCCTTATACACCAACAAAGTATGGACTTTGGTTGCTTTATCTGAAGGGTTAAATCCTCATCAGAAGCAAGTATATCTTGAGAAGATTACTTGGTGTGCATGGAAAGGTTGAGACTTTCAAAGCTATGCTTAAGTCCATCCAGATCCTACTTGCCACGGCTACATACCATGACTACGATATCTGGTGGTTGGGTATCATGACTGCTTTTCTAACTAATGATTTGGAAGAGAGCATCTATAAGTACACAGCTAGAGGGCTTCGTAGACAGTGGGAGCGGCGGAAACGTGAGCAAGATGCTTTATAGGATAAAGCAGGCATCGCGGAGTTGGAACATCTGTTTTTGATGTGGTAGTCAAAGAGTTTGACTTCATCAAAATGGTAGATGAACCTTGTATATACAAAAAGGTAGTAGGGAGTATGGTGGAGATCCTCGTAGAGTACGTGGATGACATACTCTTGATAGGGAAGCAGTTTCCTATGCTATGCTCGGTCAATCTCCGCTTATCACAAGGATTCTCCATATAGGATCAAAGTGATACCTCCTAAATCCTGAGTGTTGATCTATGAGATAGATGTAATTGGATGTTAGGATTCTCACTAGTTGTAATGAGATGGTATAAATCGATCCTGGGGAGAATCACTGGAAAGGTTCCAGGGTGATAAGGACGACCGAATGTCAGTCGCAGGCATTGTCTATACCCTCAGTGGAGGGACGGTATGTTGGAAGAGTTCCAAGCTAGATACCGTGACATACTAGATGATTAAAGTCAAGATACATCGTTACCAAGGATGCTACCAAAGAGGCAGTCTGTATATATATAGTTCACGAGATGAACTTCGTTCCTACCATTGTGTGACAACGGAGTTGTGGCTTATGCCTAGGAACGCCCGTCCCATCAGTGATCCAGACATATTCTAAGGCAGTGTCATCTGATCATGGAGATGGTTGATCTCCAGGGGATCGAGGTCAGGAGAGTAGACTCAGAGGACTACACGGCGGATCCACTCACAAAGGCCTTTTCCCACAGAGAGACTATTATGGGATGGTTGAGTATGAGATACTACAACCACTGTTATCAGATGGCCCTAGTGCAAGTGGGAGATTGTTAGTTATATGTATGCCCTAGAGGCCATTACTATACATGAGATGTATACTGTAGTGGATGCTTGGACATATATAGGGAGGACTTTCTTGCTCGACATGATAGTATGCTATCTGGTTACTCTTTACCTTAACGTGTATACTGAATGTCTCTCTGTTACATGTTGGTAAAGCCCTTAGGATGTGTACTTGACTACCTGGACTATGATGCGGATCATACTAGTGGGGACATGGTAGTTCATAAGTACATCCTTCAAGGTCCCTAGTCATGGGTGTATCGAGACAGGGCATCGATATACCAGAGTAGACTAGCGTATACGCTTCTCGACCCATGAGATGGGCGATGGATGATCCTATATCCATTGGTATTTGACATCAGAGATGGTATACGGGTGCTCAGTAGAGACTGGGTACACTGGACGGACTCGCCGAGAACTCCCAGATGGTATTATACTTTACGTCAGATGGCAGTTCTCTGGTGACACTGGTACAGGTTAGTCTGTTGACCCGAGATCGTCATAGAGTCTTGTGTGATTCCCACTGTGCTTTGATTTCCAGCATACCACGTCCAAGAGGGCGTGCAAAAAGGTGGCTTTTGGGTACAGTCCCGAATCACATGGAGGCAATGAGCGATAGGAGGGGATTCGTCTCTCCCGGTATAGGGAGTTGATGTTGCGCTGTGTTCGATTGGCTATAGCTGGAAATCCCTGGCCAGGGTTGCTGAGATTTACTGGTAAGTGTTACCAGTGGTTTCTCGAACTGTTATAGACCTCATATCGACACGACTTATCAAGCTACTGGGGTCTGACGTTTACCACCCCTAGGCAAGATATGCGTCATATTAGACGACGAGACCGGACTGTACGGTAGTGTTACTGATTGGATTCGCAGGAGTGTGAGCAGGCTTGCTCGTTGATCTTCTGATCGCTCAATACCCGGGTGGCCGTTACGTTCAGCAGACCGCTTGCGGCTTGTGGGTGATTGATATGATCACCACCTACTGCCGGCGTATTGACGAGTCTTTAGAGTTTACACGGAGGTTTCCTGGCTCAAGCGAAACGAAATTGGAGCGCATATGAGATATGTGCGGGACCGAGAATAATACCAGTATGTGATACTGTATTCTATTCTCGTGATTTGTATCATCGGTCGGTTATATGAGATATAGCCGGGTTACCGAATCAAGTGTTGATTCGATACATTGATACACTAGATATTAGTCGGTTATATGCGATATGATCGGATCATTAAATCAAGTGTTGATTTAATGATTTAACGTATAATTATATATTTGATATATTACTTTACATTAACTAGTATTGGTTCACTTAAGATTGATTTTCTCACTTGATGTGCACAAGTTGTATATGTGATATATTTTTGTGCACTAGATTGTATCATGTTTGATGATACATGTAAACTTGGGTGTGTGTATGGATTACACCATGTTTAGGTTAATGGTTTATGTTTTTATTTGTTTTGGAAAAACAAAATGGTGTTTTTCTTTGTCTTTGCTTGAAGCTTCATGAAGCTTTCAAGCATCTTTGACAAAGTCTAACCATTTTGTTTTGCATGAGATTTTCATTAACCTAACCATTAACTTAAACTTTAGTTTAGTCTTTACAAAGGTCAACTCACCCATGGTTGCAATATGATAGACTTCACTTGATTATTCTTTTGTGATAATTATTATTCATTCTTATTCTTTTCTTTCTTCTTCATCTTCTTTAAGTGAAGAAAGCTTGCTAAAAAGATTTTCAAGTGAAGATTTAGGGTGAGAAATCCAAATCTAAAGTGAACCCACTTCCTATTTCATCATTCTCTACTACTTTCTATTTAGTTTAGGGTGTTCTCTTCACAAAGTTCTTGACCTAGTGAAGATGGAGCTTGAGTTTGAGTCTCCTCGACGTAGATCATCTTTAGCCTCGAAGTCAACGACCTAGCCCGCTCATTTCTCCGAAGAAACCATCGCTAGAGTCCAGGATCCCGATGATCGCAGCGAAGGGACGTCAACACGGAGCTTTAGAAGTGAAGGACCGGATCTACAAAGGTTGTAATCCCTTTCACTTGTAGTTAAAGTTGTTTAACTTTCTATTTTTCGCATAATCTCTAGTATACGATCTTGGTTAGGGTTGTTAGGCACGGCTAATTTTTGAATCGGGCATGGTTGATACCTTGTAGAACCTTGTTAGAGTGCCTAGAAACCCTACAGCCGCTTCCCAAACTGAGGCGGTCCCATCTGCAAGACATGCTCAACATCGCCACTGGCGTCGGGTGAGAAAAGCTGGGGGCAAATCCCCCTCTAGACTTATTCCGTCAGCTCCAATGGTGGAAGTTGATGCTGCTGTTCCAACCGGGAACAACATTGACCTGCTTAGGAGGGTGCGAAAGAACTCTCCAACGGCTGTGCTGAAGAAATCGCCCCCGCCTATAGAACCCACAGTGCAGGCAAAGCTGGAGTGCCCCTATCAACGGCTCTCCTCCCAAATTCACAGGGTCTGGCGAAAAGTCCAGGACTCCGTGATTGATTAAAACTACTTTCGTCGACCGAAGAAATTGAATGCTCGGCAAGAGGAAGACCATCCCTCCACCATACAGCGAGGGACTTCTTCCATACGGGTGCCTGTTACAACGGCTCTTTCAACTTCGACGTCCCACAAAAGGACGAGGCGGGTGAAAATTCCACCACAGGCGGCAAACTCCAAAGGCGATGGACCCAAACACCCCAAGACTGGGGGCATGATCGTGCACACGGTTTACATGGCTTCCGGAAAAGAAGAAAGCCATGCTTCCGTAGGTCACCGGCCGCAAACTCGGTCGCTGACAAAAGATCAGGAGCAACAATAAAAGCTCTAGGAGATGCTGACCAAAATGGCAGCACTTATCGGGCAGAAAGAACACCCGGACACAACAGCTGAACAGCACCACGAGCAGGAGACCGATACAGAGTTCCTGCGAAGGGTTCTTGAAAGAAAAGACAAAGAAGCTGTTGAGCAAGCCGCCAATATAAAGCAGATGGCTCTCTTATTCCAGAATATGGTTGGAATGATGATCCAGTCAGAACCTCCAGCCGAGGATCCGCCGATAATCATCGAGGATGACAAAGGGGAAACATCAAACCAACTTCCAACTCTATTAGTGGCCAGGGAGGAAACGATCTCTAAGTCTGCTCTTGATGATTACCTCAACAAATACGAGCTTATCAAGCGAATGAAGCGTCCGGTCAAACTGTCAGAACTGGGAGACCATATCCAGACTGGTATGACCAAATTAAGTACCCGCCGGGATATACGATCCCTAAGTTCCATATGTACAAGGGGACAGGAAACCCACACTAGCATGCCGCCCAGTTCAGAGCTCTGTGCGGTAACGCTGGAGGTGACGAAAAACTGTTGCTTCGCCAGTTTGTTTGCAGCCTATCAGAGACATCTTTTGAATGGTACTCGGAGCTCCCAAATGACTCTGTGAGGACATTCACAGAAATGGAACTGCTGTTCACACAGCGGTTCGCCAGCGTAAGCGAGCGCACCCCGATCATGGCATTAATCAATGCCAGGGTAAAGTTAGGAGAAACCTGGGTCTAATACGCGATCCGGTGGCGGAATCTATGGTCAAAATGCGAACAACGCATCAAAGAATCCTCTGCCATGGGCATGTTCATCGGGACCCTAGATCCGCAAACGACTGTGTCCCAGTTCATGAAGTTCTTCAAGCCGACTACCTTCCAGGCTCTGATAGATAGACTGGCCCAAATGGACCAGATGGGCCATGGGCCTTCCTCCTCAAATATGGACCCTCGAAATGCCAAGGGTAAAGGGAAAGTGGCCTTCGTCGCCAACACTCAACAACAACCGAGTGACCCAAAACCGGCGGTTCACCAAAACAATGCACGTCCACGCCTATCCCCGGAAGAAAGGCTAGGACGCACTTACTTGTTTCCCCGCGATAAGACGAGGAGACTGTTTGAGTTGGCAATGCATAACAAACTCATCACATGGCCAGACCCACGGCGTTCACCGCAACCCGGCGATGTCAACAACCCCAACTATTTCTCCTATAACAGAATGGTGAGCCACCCAATTGAGAATTACTACGTCTTCAAGAACTGGGTCGAGGATCAGTATCAACAGGGGAAGTTCGCGCTTTCTGAGAACTGGATGGTAAACCCTGTTGGATATATGTATGCCCTAGATGCCATTATTTGATAGTGGATGTATTTATACATGTATATATATTCAGAGAACATTCTTGCTCGATATGATAGTATGCTATCAGGTTACTCTTTTCATGACGTGTTCAATTGATCATGCTTTTATTCATTTGGTACATGTTGACAAAGCCCTGAGGATATTTGCTTGACTGCTGTGATTATGATGCAGATCATACTAGTGGGACATGTGCAGTTTATAAGCATATCCTAAAATGTCCCTAGTCGTGGGTGTATCGAGACAGGGCATCAATATTCCACAGTAGACTAGCGTATACGATTCTTGACCCATGTGATGGGCGATGGATGATCCCATATCCATTGATGTTTGACATCAAGATTGTATGTGGGTGCTCAGTGGAGTCTGGGTACACTGGACGGACTCGCCGAGAACTCCTATATGGTATTATATCTATCGTCGGATAGCAGTTCTCAGGTGACATCGGTACAGGTTAGTCTGTAGACCCGAGATCGTCATAGAGTCTTGTGTGTTCTCCCACTGTACTTTGATTTCCACCCTACCACGGCTCTACTGAGTCGTGCAAACAGGTGGCTTTTGGGTACAGTCCTGAGACACATGGAGGCAATGAGCGATAGGAGGGGTTTCTTCTTTTCCGGTATTGGGGGTTGGTGTTGCGCTATGCTCGATTAACTATATCATCAAGTCCCTGGCCATGGCTGATGAGATTTACTGATAAGTGTTATCAGTAGTTTATCGATCTGTTATAGGCCATGCATCGGCATGATTTATTGAGTTAATGGGGTCGACGATACCATCCCTAGACTCGATATGCAGCATATTTGACGAAGAGACCGGACTGTACTGTAAGTGTTACCGGTTGGCTCGACAGGAGTTTTGACAGGTTCGCTTGTTTTTATTCTGATCACTCAATACCCGGGTGGCCGTTACGTCTAGCTGACCGCTTGCGGCTTGTGGGTGTTTGATATGATCATCACCTACTGTCGGCGTATTGACAAGCTTTAGAGTCCCACACAGGAGTTTCCTAGCTCAGGCGAAACGATGTGGTGTGCATATGAGATATGCACGGGAGCTCGATTAGATGCGTGTATATAATCCCGCATTGTATTCTGGCGTTTTCTATTGGTCGGGTCGTATGTGATATGACCGGTTTATTAAATCAATTGTTGATTTAGTATTAGTGACCATTAGACTTTTTACTTATAACCTTTTCTTTATATGTTGTATGCATGAATGTATGTATGTACATATGTTGATATGAATGCACACATGCATGCATACATGTGTCATGGTTGATGATACATTGGAGTTGGCTATGCAAGACTCACATGGTTAGATATTTATATATTTTGATTATTGATTAAAGATAACTAGGATTAAATCATGGTTGGATTTCTTCTACACTCTTCTTGAGTCAACCATGACTCAAACCATGGTTTAATCTCTAATTCATTTTTTAACTCTTTAAAAAAATATCTAGATATTTTAGAACCATGGTTATGAGTGAGTGAGACTCTCTCATATATTCATTATTCATTTTATTTTATGATAACAATTATCTTGAGCTTGCTTAGCCATTTCCTCCTCCTTCTTTCTCAAAGCTTATTACCTCTTCAAAAGTGAGTGAAGGAGATAAAAAGAAAAGGTTTTTAAGTGAGATCCAAACCCACATCACCAATCTACACTAGTTTAGCCCACTAGTATAGGTTGTTTGCATCACTTCTACTTTGTTCTAGTGAAGCAAGGAGCATGAGCCAAGGGACTCCGCGGTGGATCGTCGTGGACAACGAAGGACTCATGCGGACCCGTTCAAACACCGAGTTGATCTAAGGTGTCTAAGGAGGAGGTCTACAAAGGTTTTATTACTATCCTCTTAGTGTTAGACACTAGATCTAGTATGTGATACTATGTATGTTACCCTAAATTTCTAGTTTGATCCTAGGTTAGTTTACTTAGCACCCTAAATTTTTTACTGTAGCATGTTTGTGTCACGACCCGAGAATATTAGCTCATGACCGGCACTTAAATCACGCAACGTCTAAAGGCGTAACATAATTCAAGTAAGCCGAAGCCCAGAAATCTAAACCTTTTTAAGAAAATAAAAGAGGTGAAGTTTTGAAATAAAGGTATGATGAAATTAAATGTTTTATTAAATGCATAGATAATGGAACATGAAAAATGCAAGTGGATTTTACTAGTTGAAAAACATATTTCGTCCTTTAAAAATTTGGGCAGCACCTCTTTTGTATATTTTGATCAAAAACCACATATACATGATAATATAAAAGGCATCCCCAAGCGGGAGCTAGCTCTTCGCCAATCGGCGGATTCACAACCACGCAAGTCATAAAATAAGTATATGACGCCCAACGGCGAAGATCAGTGCAAAGAATAATGAAAATAAAGAAAGACATCAACCCACCAAGCGAACATATAACTCATCGCTCTAAGTCTCGCAACTACAAGTATTTCTAAGTCTCACTACATATACAAATACTAGTTTCCGATTGATGGAGTTGACTAGATACAATAGAAATAATAATACAAGAGTGGCACGATCCAACATGTACCACCCACCAATGCAAATCACCCGAAAGTAAGCTGTGTGCCAGCGATGCCGCTACTGATCCATGCGGTCGACCTGTAAGAATTGTGGCAAAACGGGGGTGAGTTTCCAACTCGTGAGTAGAAAACATCATCCGGTAGAAATCGAATAAAACAATGATTCCTAGGTCAACTATATCATAAAGGCACTACTATGATATCTAGGGTGACCGTATCTACATATGTGCCAACAATATACTCAATGTCTCTATGCATGTGGATATCATCCAAACATATAATCAATGCCTGTATGCATGTGGATCTCATCCACGTGTCAACCAATGACACAACAACATCATGCATGTAAATATCATGAAAGCATATGCATGTAAATATGAGGATATCAATCAACGTGTGTCTAGCAACGACACATCAAAATCATGGAATTTGGGTGTCCAACATCGACAATCGAAACATCATGAAACCCGTGTCCAACATCGACACGTAAATCCTCATATCTTGGGCTCCGTCAGTCCGGATCGGCCCACAGGCTCCGTCTTTCCGGATCGGCCCTCGGACTCCGGCAGAACGGATCGGCCCATATCCATCTCTCGACTTCGGTCGGTATCCTCCGGATAACCGCCGGGTCCAACCAATCACCGGTAGGTAGTAGTCCCTCTGCCAGGCTCATCGTCTACCGCGCGACATCCCTTTCTCGTCCCGGGGTACCATACCGGGTCCACCATGAACCCGCAAATGGATTATCCAACTTCTCGAATCGGGTATCACATATCACACGTCTCAAAACCGAGAAAACGCATGGTGGACGTCTCGAAATATCATATTAAGTGAAACCGGGTTTTTAAAACAGTACATACTTTCTTTTGAAATAGCCACGGTTCTCAAATTCAGAAATCTTATGAAAACAGCACCTCAGTGCATATAATCGTAAAACATGATATATGCAAACATAGAACAGAATGTGTGCATCTCAGTATATCATGCAACATGGAACAGTGATGTGACAATATCAGTATATCATGCGACATATCATAATGATGTGACAATTCTACTGTGTAAGTGACATAGTAATTATCGATGATGAAGTGTGTGACCCGGACAGTCTGTGTAAGTGTAACATACGAATCATCGATGATGGTGTAGGTGTACTAGCACAGGTATATGTAATGCAAGAAGAATGTCATGAATGTAACATAAGGTACATCGTACGCGAAATACTAACAGGTATACGTATCTACAATATATCCGAGTCGGTGAATCTATCAATCGGCATCCAGCGTCACAACATCATGTACGGTATAATCCATCGTACGACATCCTCTAGTCAAGGGTACAGATCAATCATCATAAAACTCATCATGTACGGTAAATCATCGTACGGCGACATTAAATAATTAGGGATCCTATCAACCTATATGACAAATGAGGGTACTGACCTAACGTCTTGTACGGCATATCACTAATGATTCACAACATTATATATATCTATATACCTATATCTCAGGTCACATCCATAACAATCTCATATCAGGGGACCGGCAAAGGTATCAATCCTCTCATATCGACTCACATCCGTATACCGACATATTAATCAAGTCATCATATCACATCGTATATTCTTTTCATCACATTTATATCCCACATCAAGTCATTTTACATATATATATCCTATCTTATAAATCTCATGTCATGCTACTCTAAATCTCATGCTTATTCTCGTGCACTACCTATCTATATATCGTGATTCACGTTCACTTATCATATCCTTATATATGTATCAATCCGAGACATCATTTCTTTCATATCATGTCACACTAAATCTTTAATCACATCCATAGGTTCCTAGAATAGGTTTCTCTAGCCATATCTTATATATCGATTTCCATCAAAATTTGCGTGGGTGCTATACGCTATCCATCCAACTTTTCCCGTAGATATAAATCTACTCACCTGCAGAACTTCTTGTTCAGCCGTAGTCGATGTGCTTCGTCGTCTCGGAATCCACGCGAAGGTACCTATAATCAATACACAATCTCAATTGTTATTAAAATCAAATCCGGAAAACCCATACGGCACACGGTGCGCTCATAAGTTAGAACCTATAGCCTACGCATGCAAAAACAACCAAACAACTCTCGTCGTTGACGTACAAACATCCAACGACCCAATACAATATCAAATACCAAAACCCAAGTTTCAGAATCGCAAAACACGAAAACAACACCCTAGGAAAACCACTCCTAGATTTCATCTCAGGTGCAATTAGCCAATTTTGCATATATAGGAGGTCTAATTATCAGATATAGGAGCTACAAACCAAGCAAGAACCCATTATTTCACACGAAGGCCGACATTTGCGATTAGAAGGGAATTATTTGCGGCCAGGACAATGAATTTGGGGCTCAGGGCTCTAGGGTAGCTTCAAAGTTGCCTGCACGACTCACTGTAATCGCTATATAATTTTTGGGGTCTCAGGGTAGCAGCAGATCTCTAAATACCATCACTAATTTGACAAAAACCCGATATCGGCAAATCTAAAGTTCGTATCTTGGTGTCTAGTCTCTGGTTTTGTCCAGAATTCTAACACTAATGTCTTGTAACAGCCACTACACATCACCACAACACAACTCAAACCCTAATCCTTCTCTTGGAATTTCCAAACATCACAATCTAAATCGATTTAACTCTTAACTACTATAGGATGCTAAGAAACTAAAAACTAAACTAAATGAAAGGAATTATACCTCATTTGGGCAACTCAAGAAAAACCCTAGATGCCCAAGGTCTTCAAAATCCAACTTTGAAAAGCCCAATGGGTTTGTAGAGAGGTGGGGATCATCTTTTGTGAAGGGAGTATAGGGTTTTGGTGAGGTTTTGGAGATGGTCCATGGGGGTAGAGGAGGGGGAGGAGGAGTTGAAGAAGAAGAAGAAGAAAACAAAGGGGAGGGGAAATGAGGCAGCCCACTCACTCACACACACACACTCTCTCTCTCTCTTATCTCACCGTCTCTCAATTATTCATGCATCAAGTCATGATGTGGTCCCCCCTCTCTCTCCTCAATAATACACTCTCATTTCTTTCTTTTCTCACAAAAAATAGAACCAAAAGCAATGAACAAACACAAAGGAAACAATATGTAACAAAATGCAACATGTCATGGTGCACTAGCCATGATTAAAATATAGAAACACGGATTTGGCTTAATCGCGATTAGTAGTGCACTAATCAATTTTTATTTAAACTGCATATAATTAATTATAAAAATGCCAAATCCAATAAATATATTTTTAAGCGAATAAATTATTTTAATCTCTAATTATTTCACAATTATTGGTATATATTTATACCATTTTACGAAAACCCCAATTTCGCAAATCGGGTAGTTTTCGCGAAATACATTATTTTAATATTAAATTTCAAAAATAATATTTTATATTTTCTGAAATGTTACAGTTTGATGCAAGACAAACCCTTGGTATGGTGTTAAGTAAACCCAACAGTAGTATCAGAGCCAAGCTAGAGCTTTAGAGTAACCTAAACGACGTTAAAAAAAAACTTCGAACGAACATCGATTACCCCGAAAATTGTTCTCTGGAAAATTTTCAAAATGTTAGAATTTTTCACATTAAAAATATTCAGAAAATTATGCAGGTAATTCTATGGACCCTCTAGAAGAACGATACCCTAACTCGATCAAATGACCGTGGAACCGCGGCAGAAGCATGCCTTTGGTGGCGGTTCCACGGCGCCATTTGTGAGGCTCGGGTCGGCCCTTCTACGGTTGGTCCATGGGTACCGTGGCATGCTTCTGGGTATTTTTAATACTGCTCAGGTGTTGAGCTTCTCTGTGGTTTTTTGGGTAATCGATCGATCGATCAAATGGTTTAACGTTGCCTAGTTTATTTGAATGTAATACAATAATTGGAATCTACACTTATTGGTTTTATGAAAATTAATTATTTCTTGTAAATTTATCATTTCGGTCACGGATGGAATCGGGAATCTTGTTGAATTACCCGGTTTCTTTTGAAAAGGTGTTTTCATTATTGCGACCCAAATGAAAGATTTGCAGTTCTAGGCATGAAATCCAGAATATGAGATATTCCGGGTTTATGATGTCTAAGGATAGTGACGATTCCAAATATTGTAGATTGACATTCTATTCTGCGACCGTAAGTGTAGTATGTGTTGTATCGCCGGTTTCGTTGCTATATGTCAACGACTATTGGGGTACGCATACTTGCTTACGTTGATAACATGTGATGTTATGTGTTGCTGTGATATGATGTATAGGATCGTCGTGATTGAATAACCGGGGTTTTTATGTGAGATGAGAGTTTTCCTTTTCATTCATGTAAAATTCATTATATGTAATATTCTTTTATTGGGGTACATCCGGGTTGAGGATGATATTACCTTTGATGTATATTATTTACTTTTCCGCATTAGGATAGACCCAAGGTGGGGAGCACAAGTGACCGGGTTCTAGAGTCCAGTAGGAGGCCATCTCGAGGAGTAGAGACCGGGTCTCCTAACTCTAGAATTGGTAGGGTCACTTGCCGCTTTCGTAGAGGTCTAGGGTATGGGATTTTCTATTCATCACGACCGTGGAATCCGTATTTTCTATCGTAAGCTAAATACAAAATACGGAACTCCTAGTATATCCTATATTTTCATATATATGCTTCTGCTGTTGATATTCTGTGATGAGATCACTTTATATGATGAGACAAATGGTATTATTATATATATGATATTTAATAAGCGTTGCTTATGTTTTAAATTCGCGCTAGTCCCGCCCCGCTATGCCGTTAGTTAAGTAACCTAACGGTGCATAACGGGACACTGTGGCGAATGCGAATGACATAAGCATACGTTCTATTTTCGTTTTTTTCCTGTGATGGCTTAAGGACTTAATTGATGGGACTACATTAATGTGATTAATGTAAAGGAAAATAAACCTAAAAGATATTGTAGAATCGAATTTGAAACCCACTTGGCTTTTTACGAAAAAGCTACATTTCAAAATAGCGGAGCTTAAGCCACTCCTTTTGAAAACCATTTGATTCTACAACGATATCAAGTTCAAAGGGTTAAAGGTTTTCTTAAAAACCGTCCACAACCCTCCGTCATTTTAGGAAGTAGAGTACTTAGTATTCGTGCTACGTTTGTTGACTATAGTTAAGGCGTAGTGAACGGTAGCTAAGTGATGTCTTCCTACACAGCATATGATGCGATTAAGAGGGACAATTATATGAATTTGTTGACCATAGTTAAGGGTCATATAACTGGGTCTAATTAATCAAGAAATGACGGGTAGAGCTTGACTAGTGCTTTTGATTTGTTGACTATAGTTAAGGTTATGAGTACTAGGGGTAAAAACAATATCGGGAGTTTCAAGAGTTGGAATTTGCAATAAGATTGCATACCTTCCATATGATGGTTGGATCCCGATCCCACTGTGAGCAATAGTTACTCCCAGGAGAGTTTTGCACTTTACAATTAGCTAACTCATTAGGTGTCTAGAAAGGTGTCAACGGGGCTACGCCTCTGGGAAAACGAGGTTTATTTTAATTAGGTCCGTGCGAAAGCACGGGGAACCTCCATCAAAGTACCGGCACTGGCCTGGCTGAATGGTTAGCGAAATTGTAGAATGTAATTAATCCTGGATAATTTTCTTTTTAAGGTTTGAAGGAAAATTTGATAAAAGAAGTGGGAGACATCGATTAGATAAGATAATAACCAATCTGATTTTTGCAAGAGCTTTCGCTGAGTGTATTCTTTTCTTTCTCTTAATGGCAGATACTAATGACATGCCTTAAGCTTCTATTAGAGAAAAATAAACTGAATGGGACCAATTATAAAGACTGGCTGAGGAACATCAACATTGCCCTGACATATGATAAGGTATCATATGTCCTCACAGCCCCAGCCCCACCCGTCCCAGGCCCTGCATCTTCAGTTGCGGATAGGAAAATCCGTAAGAGATGGGATATTGACTGTGCCACGGCCAAATGCCTTGCGCTTGCATCGATGGACAACACAAATCAAAAGCAACACGAGCAGATGGATGTACAATCCATCTTTCTCCATACAAAAGAGTTGTATGGGGAGCAATCTCGGACCCTGAGATACGAAGCATCTCGAAAACTGTTTCAGATGAGGATAGCTCCTGGCACACCAGTAGGTGACCATGTTTTGAAGATGATAGCTCTTATTGATGAGCTTGAGGACCTCGGATGGACAATGGAGAACGAACAGTATGTTGATATTGTTCTACAGTCTCTCCCCCTGCCTTTGCTCAATTTATAGTAAACTTCAACATGCACAACATGGAGAAGTCATTACCTGAATTTCTCAATATGTTGAGGAGTGCATAGAGCACACTCAAGGCAGTGAAGACTCCTTCTTTGATTGCTGGGCCATCTTCCTCTTCTCGCCCGAAAGCCAAGGCCAAGGGAAAGATGAAGAAGAAACCCACCAAAGCTAGAGGTGGAGTTAAAAAGGCTAAGAGGAAAGACAAGTCCACGGCTGGGGAATCGGGGAAAGAGGAGTGTTATTACTGCCACAAATCGGGACATTGGAAGCGCAACCGTGCTGAGTACCTGGATCTCAAGAAGAAGAAGCATGGTGATGCTTCCGCTTCAGGTGTGTTTGTGACAGAAAATCGTTTTTCTATAAACTCTACTTCCTGGGTATTAGATACCGGTTCAGGTTCTCACATTTGCAATTCCATGCAGAGTTTTGAAGACAGGTGACCATACTCTCCAGGTTGGAAATGGTTCCAATGTACATGCGGTTTCAGTAGGAGAGTATCACCTGGGGTTGCCATCGGGATGTATATTGGTTTTGAACCCATGTTATTATGTACCTAGTATGCTTTGTAATATAATATCCATTTCTTTGTTAGACAATGAAGGATATAATTTTGTATTACAAAATAATGTTATGAACATTAACCTGAATCAAATGTTGGTTGGGTATGGTACACTCAGTAACGGGATATACGTCCTAAATCAACACACAGTTTTCAGCATACAACACACTACTAAAAGAAAATTTTCAGATATAAATGAAGCTTTTCTTTGGCACTGTAGACTTGGTCAGATTAACGAAACAAGACTAAACAAGCAACATAAAGATGGATATTTGAATCCCTTTGAATATAAATCTTATGCGACTTGTCAGTCTTGTATCAAGGGTAAAATGACCAAAACTCCGTTTACAGGACACGGAGAAAGAGCTACTGAGCTCTTAGGCCTTATACATAGTGATGTATGCGGGCCAATGTCTACACAGGCTAGAGGCGGTTTTTCTTACTTCATAACTTTTACTGATGATTTCTTAAGATTCGGTCATGTATTTTTATTGAAGCATAAGTATGAAGCTTTTGAGAAATTCACTGAGTACAAACTTGAAGTAGAAAAACAAACCGGATTGAGTATCAAGATACTTCGATCAGATCGAGGTGGAGAGTATCTCAGTACAGAGTTTTCAGATTTTCTAAAAGAGAATGGGATTCTCTCTCAGCTCACTCCTCCTAACACACCATAGCACAACGGTATGTCAGAACGATGGAATCAGACCCTATTAGATATGGTACGTTCCATGATGAGTGATGCTGAGTTACCTTTCTCATTTTGGGGGCATGCATTGGAGACTGCAGCGTTTCTTTTGAACAGGGTTCCAACCAAAACCGTGTCTACCACACCATATGAGATATGGCATGGGAAGAGACCATCTCTTAAACGAGTTAAGATTTTGGGTTTTCCGGCCTATGTCAAAAAGCAGAATCCGGATAAACTCGAGACACGGTCAGTCATGAGTAAGTTTGTGGGATATCCAAAGAATTCATATGGATATCTATTCTACCATAAGGAGGAACAAAAAGTGTTTGTTTCTCAGTATGCCATATTTTTAGAAAAAGAATTTTTTACAAATGATACTGATGGCAATGTGGTAGATCTAGAAGAGGTTCTAGAGACACAAGTTACAAATGACAACTTGGTTGAGCCTGATGTTGCAACAGAAACAAATGAGCCTCAGCCACTCCATAGATCTGGTAGGACTTCTCTCCCACTGGAGAGATACTACGGTTTTCTCATTGATGGTGATAGAGAAGATTGCATCATAGATGATGATGATCCTACCAGTATTCAGCAAGCTATCACGAGTGGTGACTCTATGAAGTGGATGGATGCCATGAGATCTGAAATAGAGTCTATGTACACCAACAAAGTACGGAATTTGGACGTTGTACCCTCCGGGGTAAAACCCATAGGGTGCAAATAGATCTTTAAAAGAAAGATTGGTGTAGATGGGCAGGTGGAGACCTATAAGGCAAGACTTGTGGAGAAAGGATTTCGTCAATGACCAGGTTTGGACTATGACGAAACTTTTTCTCCCGTAGCCATGCTTAAATCCATCCGGATCCTACTTGCTATTGTTGCTCACTACGACTATGAAATCTGGCAGATGGACGTTAAAACTGCATTTCTAAATGGTGATTTAGAAGAATGCGTTTATATGGATCTGCCAGAGGGCTTCGTTGACAATGGGAGCAGTGGGAAAGCATGTAGGTTGCTTAATCCATTTATGGATTAAAGCTGGCATCACGGAGTTGGAACATCTGTTTTGATGATATCATCAAAGAGTTTGATTTCATCAAAAATCCAGATGAACCTTGTGTTTATAAGAAGATTGTAGGGAGTACTGTCGCATTCCTCGTATTGTACGTGGATGACATTCTTCTGATAGGAAATGATGTTCCTATGCTACAGTCGGTCAAATTGTTCTTATCACAAAGGTTCTCCATGAAGGACCTGGGTGATGCCTCGTACATACTGAGCATTAAGATCTATAAGGATAGATCCAAACGGTTGTTGGGATTGTCCCAAACCAGGTACATTAACACCATCTTAAAGAGGTTTAGTATGGAAGACTCAAAACGGGGTGCCTTACCTGCTTGCCATTGAGTCACTCTCTCCAAGGAATTTTGCCCTAAGTCCGATGAAGAGAGATCACGCATGAGCATCATTCCCTACGCTTCAGCCGTAGGATCTATAATGTATGCGATGTTATGTACATGCCCTGATGTAGCTTATGCACTAGGTGTAGTAAGTAGGTATCAATCCAACCCAGGGGAGAATCACTGGACAGCTGTGAAGAACATTCTTAAGTACTTGCGAAGGACCGAAGAATTGTTCTTTGTGTATGGTAATGGAGATCTCCAAATGGAGGCCTTTACCGATTCGAGCTTCCAGAGTGATAAGGACGACATAAAATCTATCTCTGGGTTTGTATTTACCCTCAATGGAGGGGCGGTGTGTTGGAAGAGTTCCAAACAGGATACCGTTGCAAACTGTACGATAGAAGCTGAGTATATTGCTGCAAATGATGCCGCCAAGGAAGCCGTCTGGATGAGGAAGTTCATCTCGGAGCTAGGAGTAGTTCCAACCATTATTGATCCAATACCATTGTATTGTGATAAATAATGGGGCTATGGTGTTAGCCAAGGAGCCCAGGTCCCATCAGCGATCCAGACACATCCTGAGGCGATATCATCTGATCCGGGAGATGGTTGATCGCCGCGAGATCGAGATTCAGAAAGTAGATACAAAGAATAACACCGCGGATCTACTCACCAAGGCCCTCCTCAGCCGCAGCATGAGCGACTTTTTGAGATGTTGGGTATGAGATACGCCAGTAATTGGCCTTAGTGCAAGTGGGAGATTGTTGGATATATGTATGCCCTAGAGGCCATTATTTGATAGTGGATGTATTTATACATGTATATATATTCAGAGGACATTCTTACTCGATATGATAATATGCTATCTGGTTACTCTTTATCATGACGTGTTCACTTGATCATGCTTTTATTCATTTGGTACATGTTGATAAAGCCCTGAGGATATTTGCTTAACTGCTATGATTATGATGCAGATCATACTAGTGGGACATGTGTAGTTTATAAGCATACTGTGAAATGTCCCTAGTCGTGGGTGTATCGAGACGGGGCATTGATATTCCAGAGTAGACTAGCGTATACGATTCTTGACCCATGTGATGGGTGATGGATTATCCCATATCCATTGATGTTTGACATCAAGATTGTATGTGGGTGCTCAGTGGAGTCTGGGTACACTAGACGGACTCGCCGAAAACTCCTATATGGTATTATATCTATCGTCGGATAGCAGTTCTCAGATGACATCGGTACAGGTTAGTCTGTAGACCCGAGATCGTCATAGAGTCTTGTATGTTCTCCCACTGTACTTTGATTTCCACCCTACCACGGCTCTACTGAGTTGTGCAAACAGGTGGCTTTTGGGTACAGTCCCGAGACACATGGAGGCAATGACCGATAGGAGGGGTTTCGTCTCTCCCGGTATTGGGGGTTGGTGTTGCAATATGCTCGATTGGCTATATCAGCAAGTCCTTGGCCAGGGCTGATGAAATTTACTGATAAGTGTTATCAGTAGTTTCTCGATCTGTTATAGGCCATACATCGGCATTATTTATTGAGTTAATGGGGTCGACGATACCATCCCTAGACTCGATATGCAGCATATCTGACGAAGTGACCGGACTGTACGGTAAGTGTTACCGGTTGGCTCGACAAGTGTTTTGACAGGTTCGCTTGTTTTTCTTCTGATCACTCAATACCCGAGTGGCCATTACGTTTAGCTGACCGCTTGCGGCTTGTGAGTGTTTGATATGATCATCACCTACCGCCGACGAGTTTTAGAGTTCCACACAGGAGTTTCCTAGCTCAGGCGAAACGATGTGGTGTGCATATGAGATATGCGCGGGAGCTCAATTAAATGCGTGTATATGATATCGCATTGTATTCTGGCATTTTCTATTGGTCGGGTCGTATGTGATATGACCGGTTTATTAAATCAATTGTTGATTTAGTATTAGTGACCATTAGACTTTTTACTTATAACCTTTTCTTTATATGTTGTATGCATGAATGTATGTATATACATATGTTGATATGAATGCACACATGCATGCATACATGTGTCATGGTAGATGATACATTGGAGTTGGCTATGCAAGACTCACATGGTTAGATATTTATATATTTTGATTATTGATTAAAGATAATAAAGATTAAATCATGGTTGGATTTCTTCTACACTCTTCTTGAGTCAACCATGACTCAAATCATGGTTTAATCTCTAATTCATTCTTTAACTCTTTAACAAAATATCTAGATATTTTAGAACCATGGTTATGAGTGAGTGAGACTCTTTCCTATATTCATTATTCATTTTATTTTATGATAACAATTATCTTGAGCCTGCTTAGCCATTTCCTCCTTCTTCTTCCTCAAAGCTTACTACCTCTTCAAAAGTGAGTGAAGGAGATAAAAAGAAAAAAGGTTTTTAAGTGAGATCCAAACCCACATCACCAATCTACACTGGTTTAGCCCACCAGTATAGGTTGTTTGCATCACTTCTACTTTGTTCTAATGAAGCAAGGAGCTTGAGCCAAGGGACTCCGCGGTGGATCGTCGTGGACAACGAAGGACTCAAGCGGACCCGTTCAAATACCAAGTTGATCTAAGGAGTCTAAGGAGGAGGTCTACAAAGGTTGTATTACTATCCTCTTAGTGTTAGAAACTAGATCTAGTATGTGATACTATGTGTGTTACCCTAAATTTCTAGTTTGATCCTAGGTTAGTTTACTTAGCACCCCAATTTTTTTATTGTAGCATGTTTGATGCAAGACAAACCCTTGGTATGGTGCTAAGTAAACCCAACAAACCCGCCACAGAAGCACACTCTCAAAAAGGTGGATGCGCCGGGGGCATCATGTTCGCTGTTCAATCGAAAATATTGCATTCTCAACACGACAATTTCCTTACTCATTCTAATCATTTGAAGATAGTTGTTATAAATGTAATACATATTACAAGTTCGTCCACTAAATATCAAATACCACGTGTTATACATTATAATCAACATTCTGGAAGGAAATTGTATGTTTATTATATCACGCATAATATTCTATATCTCCCCAATTCTTCAGTGAGATTTTGTGCAGAAAATTATTTAGATCAAAGAACTGGAATCACAAATTTGCCGATAAAACGCAGCAAGTCAAAGACTTAGAATCTGGCAGAGATTCAGAAAAGAAAATAATATTCCAGATATCAGATGAAGACCCAAATGCCAACACCAGTACACTGCAGAAACACCATTCAGAGATCTCACCAAATGACCGCGGAACCGCGGCCAAGTCAGGCCGATCCGCCGCGGATCCGCGGCCGAGTTAGGGCATCGGTGGTTGAAACTTTTCTAGAAGCTCCCTTACAACTTCCTATCTTGTTGAAGACGCTTCGAACCACCTAGCTTACTCCAGAAGCTTCCCTACAACAGCCTAGCTTCTTAAGGAAGCTTGATAACTACCTTACTCTAGAAGCTTCCCTACAACTACCTAGCTTCTTTGAGAAGATTGACCTAGCTTCTAGTGGAAGATTGGTGAAGAGCTATATAAAAGGACCTAGGTCTTCATTGAAAAGGTTGTTCGGTATTCATCAAGTTACAAAGCACAAACCAAAACCAAATCCAATTCAATCCAATCAAAGATCCAAATCAAGATTCATTGAGAACAACATCAAGCGAAGACATCGAAGATCCTTTACGCGAAGCCGATCTTCATCAAGAGCACGAGATCCTCGACAGGTCCAAGTCTCACGGAGATTGAGCAACGCGAATTTTGACGGAATTAGTTACCTCTTCAAGGGAGCGATCGAGAGCAAATCTTGTAACCTCGAATTGAGGGAAAGTGTAATTAGACGTCGAGTTAATAAAGGTGATCATTTGTTAATTCTAGATTTCTTTAAATTCTCGTATTATGAAATTCCTAATTCTTGATTCTTTTATTTTCATGATGCGTGAGTGAAATCTCCGCTTGTTAAGGAATCGAAGGAAATCGGTAGATCAAAATGATGATGAAATCCTAAAACTAATCTTAAGTCTTATGAGAATTGTGAACTTTAGGGAAAAGAATCATCAGTGACCTATTTTGGAGCGAGATCACCATTCTTGATAATTTCATTGCAAATTAGGGATTAAATGATTGATGATTCTCTTTGCTAAAGGCTAGATTTGAATGATGATCAATGAAAAGTCAAGGGATAGTGAAGGAGAAACCTTAGTTTCTTCAATAGATCCCTAATCTTCATTCATCGCCATCGTTCTAACTATAATTCATCAATAGATAAGATTAGTCATTTTTAGTATTCATCATTGGTACGATTTCCTATCGAATCCTATAAGCTATTCTACATTTTCTTGATAATTCAAATTGATATTGGTCACTTTCTTGATTTATAATTCTTGAACATATTCTTGATTTTCTTGAAATGACAACTCAATTAAATCTTGGAATACTTTCTTGAATTTTCTTTTATATTTTCTTTCGACTCATCTAAAGCAAGATTGAATAAATACACGAATCTCAGTGGACGATCCGTTCTTATTAACACGCTACAGTCGACACCGTTATTGATTACGGTTATAAATTCTTTGGTTGTGATTATATTCTTCAAAACTCAATCTATACGATCAATCACTCGCTCATGGAAGAAACTCCATGGGAAATCGTTCTTTCAGCAAAGACAAAAAGAATGCTGAAGGATCTATAAGCATGTCCGGCAGTCAGGTGGAAAAGTCCGCTTGAACCTGAAATCATCAAAGGGATGCTGAAACCGTGTCCCGTACCGAAGATTGTTGACAAAGGGCAAAATCCCCAAGTCAAGATTTCAAAGTCTTCGAAGAAAAAGAAGAAGACCAAGAAGCCTGTGCAGCCTGCCGAGTATGACGACAAGCGCACAAACACACAAAATTACATTGACGCCCTGGAGGAGTACAACCAGAAGGCGCGGAAACCGGTCATGCTCGAAGAGTTCCTCAAGCATATTCTTGAGAATGAAAATAGTGACAACGATGACGAAAATGGCTCATCAGAAGAAACCGAAGACCATGTAGCAAGTTGCCACACGGTCTCCCATTCATTGTTAAATGACGAAGAAGCTCCCTCAGTGTCAGAAAATAACGCGAAGGAACTAGGGGAAGAATCGGTGCTAAAATCCCCGGAACTGCTAGAAGATCCGATCGATAGGCTGTTAAACGATGCCTTTCGAAAAAGCAAAACTGACCGAGAAAGCAAAAGAGCCATATACGAAAAGTCTAAGCGTCAGCATCAGGATGAAGAAGCTGCGGCAAGGTGGAGTCATAAAGTACTTCAACCAAACCAAGGCATACCTGCGACAAATAAGGGCAGGATCAAGGCAGAGAAGCGGTTCGCCAAAGCCCTGTCAATGGGGATAAAGCTGCCATCTCTCGTAAGAAACACTCCCGAGGTCATATGCCTCGACGGAGAGTATTCACATTCAAACTACTGCCTATATCATCGGAGGGTTACCTACCCCACCGAGGAGTGCAGTACCTTCAAGAAGTGGTGGCAAGGATATGTTGCTCACCAAAAACACTTCAAGAGGATGAAGCGTGAAGCTCGTCAACAGCAAAAGAGTGCGACATATGCGCGAGAAAAAATGACTGGAAACTGTCATATGGTTGATACCAGTCCGGAAGGGGAAAAGCCCTAAGTTCTTGCTTTCGGGAACGATTCTGAGGACAAATACCCCCAGCCCTCTCTTCAAAGAACTCCGCCTCAAACATGGCGATATAGGATCGAGATGTCCTTAAACTAGAAATTCACCTCAAACATGGCGACAAAGGACCGAGAAGTCCTTAAACTAAAAAATCGCCTCAAACATGGCGATAACGGACCGAGACGTCCTTAAACTAAAACCCCGTCTCAAATATGGCAACATTGGACCGAGAAGTCCTTTAACTAGCTCCCTCAAACATGACGATAACGGACCGAGATATCCTTAAACTAGCACATTGCCTCCAAAACGGTGATATACTCCCTTGAGATCTATATTGCAATCGAAGCCCCAACGGTGAAGAATATAACTTAAGTCCCACTGCTACATAGCTAATCCAGCGGTGAAGTCACCCCAAGTTACACTGGCAAACAGATAGGTCATTAAAAAACGGTATGTCCACAAGCAAAATGGGCACGGATAAAAACCCGAAAGGGCGCCGTGAGTAAAAACAGCAGGATTACTAGCGAGCTTATGAAAACCTGGAAGGGCGCAATCTCATAAAAAAAAGGGTATGTCCATAAGCAAAATGGGCACGGATGAAAACCAGAAAGGGCGCTGTGAGTAAAAACAACAGGACTGCCAGCGAGTTTGTGAAAACCCGAAAGGGTACGAACTCGTAAAATAAAAATTCATGGGTGCAAGGTCCTCTCGACCTTGTGAGAAGAAAATACCTGCGTGAGATCCTTATGACTCACAAAGGAATAACACACTTAGGAATCCCCACGATTCTTATAGAGAAATTACACTTGCGAGATCCTTACGACTCGTAAGGAGAATCCCCCCTATGAGACCCTTATGGCTCGTAGGATTCAAAAGCCTTAAGCTACAGGGATCTAAACCCGTTCTTAAGCCATCGTATCCCCCAAGTTGTCCTACAGGCGTTCCAATATTGACCCTTATATACAATCTATGGGCATGAATAAACATTTCCCCACCAAATTCCACCAATGGCGAGAAATGTCCTTATATGGTGAACGACACTTGTATGTCCTCTCGACTTATAAGGAGAAAATACTCTTGTAAGATCCTTACGACTTATAAGAGAAAATACACTTAGGAATCCCCACGATTCCCAAGGAGAAAATACACCTACAAGATCCTCACGACTCATAGAGAGAAATATCTTTATAAGACCCTTATGGCTCATAAAGTCAAAAAGCCTTAGTCGATAGGATTCTAACCCTATTTGCTAAGCCACATTTGTTCAAATCAACATAGGAAAATGATGGGTCGCTCCTGGAAATATTCCAGTCGTAGCGATGCCCATGCCTAAAAAGATATCAAACTTCAAGTTATCTCAAGGCAAATTGTAACACCCGAGCCCAATGCTACTATTTTCAGTTATTGTTTGAGCATAATGTGGTACTCAATTCATTTAGCTTGCTTGTTTGTTGCTTACTGCAAATTTTACCCGGTAAATTCATTTCTGCATATAACAAATTTTAGCATCTAAAATAAAATTAAAAATATCCATCTTGGCCTACTTGACACCCCTAATCCCGTTGTAGCGTCCGTGCATCGTGTTCTCGTCCCGTTCAGTGAAACGGGCGAGTTTAGATGGCTACGTGCGCGTACATGTGTCCGTTTTGGGGGTATGCTTTTTAATCATAAAACACTTCATTTTAAAATTTGGATCCCGCTTAAAATACTATTATTTCAATTTCAAATTTTTGGACCCGACCCGGGCGCGATTTGAAAATGTTTTATTTTGCGCCAAAACCCCAAAATTTAATATTTTATTACGCCGAATATTTTCCTAACCATATATATATTACTGTTACTGATAATCATATTAAATCATATTAATATTTTCCTAAATCATTCATCAACCAATCCAATCTCTCCATTTAACCCGTGGGCCCCACCTCATTATTCTCTCTCTCTCCTTCACCGTCTCTCTCTCTCTTTCTCTCTCTCTACCCCTCAAATCTCTCTCTCTATCTAACTTTATTCTCTCTTTCTCTCTCTCTTATATTAATTTTCCCCCCTCCTTTATTTTTTAAAAAAAGAACACAGAGACACATTACGAGCCCAGCGAACCCCCGGCCGCCTCGTCCCCCGTCGCCGGCACCAACACCGCCGGGTTAGTCGTCTCCGCGCCCTCGTCGCAGCTAGGCCACCTCTTCCTCCTTTCCTGTGCGCCTGCACCCTCACCGTGACCTTGCCCTAGCCGCCGCAGCCACCTGCAGCCCCTTGCACACCGTCGGACCGCCGTCTGTCGCCGCCGACGACCCCGTCCTCTTGCCCCCGACCTCGCACACTCCTCGGTAAGTTTCACCTACCCTTCTCTCTTCATTTCTCCTTTTCTCTGATATGTAGAGATTCTCTTGATCTGCTGACCCCTCACCGCGGTCACTGTAGGCCACCGCCGGAGTCATCGACCTCGTCGTCGTTCTCGCGTCTCCTCTCTGTAACCACAGAGCAGCCCTTGTAAGCCTCCTCTTCTTCTTCTTCTTTATTCCTTTCTTGTTGCAAAGTTCTTGACAATTAACTGTTCTCTTTCTCGCCGGAATCCGGCGATGCCGACGACGTGATCCGACATTCCAGCGAGATACCCCGACTCGTGTGGTTCCATTGTTTTTTGTTTGGGTTCAATCCGTGAACCGTGCGTCCGTCGCGAGTTTCCCCGCCGACTTTTATCGTTCCGTTTTTCCCGGTTCGCGACCCGTCGAGGCAAGTACCCCTTGCTACATGCTATACAATATTTACATATATATATTGACACTCTAAACCTGTAAAATTTAACTTGGTACAATCGTTTCCCATTTTCGGGTACAATATTGCATTATATCATTTTACTGTTAAACATGGAACTTACAATTTGCAAATTGAACCTAATAATCATATTTACCTGTTCAACCACATTTTACTGTTAAAATAGCTTATGGCATTTATCCCTGTAGTTCTGTTACATTCGGACACTCGTATGCATTTAACCTGAAATAGCTGTGCTGAACTGTTACATAAATTATTGCACCTCTAAGGGTTCTTAAACCTGTTAACATGACTAAACGGCTATATTTGTCTTACTGCACTCTTGTAATCATCTCTATAACAAATTGATATCTGTATTGCAAATTGAATGAAACTGCTTATTACTTAATTCATTGCTTATCTCATGTTGTTAATACCCATGTTTGATTATATATCTGATTGTGAGCACACCCACGATATTGTTTACATCTTGACCTGACATTGCTACACATATATATATATATATTGATATACCTGACATGGTACCGTATACTGGTGACTTGACCTGATGTACCATGACCCGACCCGTTACCTGATCTTGTGTCTAATGCCAACAAACCTGACATGTAGTCCTCATGGACCGTTCCTGTTGTCTATCCAGACAAACCTGCTTTTACCTGATCCTATGTTGGCATTAGTTCTTGATTACTGACTACCTGACTCGACATACATAACTTGGGGGTATGGGGAAATCAAAGGTGAAACCTGACTTGTAACTCAACAGTTCGATACCTGTTCTGATCAGTCTTACGGGCTAGGCCAGCCCCGGAGTGATGATGCTGACATCACTCGCCCATCCTGCTACCTGTTACTGCCTAGCGGCACGTCTCGGATTCAGCCCCTAGAGTCTTGACCGTGGTCCCGGGCATGCACGGGATACTATTGAGTTACATCGATAATTCATCAATTTGGTTTCAAAGACTCTAGAATAGGAAACCTGATATAATAGTTTAGTTACCCACTGCACACTACCCTGCACTGCTTGATTCATCTTATTGCTACTCTCGTTTTATTCTTGTTTATATTGCATTGCCTGCTACACTGTTCATATTATATTACTTGTTGACATGACGCGCTGACGTCTGGGTTTTGCATGGCCCAGATTCCGTACCGCTGTTGCAGTCCGAGCAGGAGTACTTCAGCCTGCAGGCTGAGCTGTGAGTCCAGTAGTAGTTAGTTTTATTTCCTGCATTTATTTCCTGATGTGAGCCCGCGTTATGGGACATACATTTCAGTTATTTGTATTGGATCATTTTCTTCCGCATTCATTTATTATTGACTCCTGTTATTCTGGATTATAGACATGTTTTAGTTAGTTTTATCTTGTTCTTGATATCTCTACAGCCGTAATGTGACTGTGGATGGGTACTTCCTACCCACAGGTAGCATGGTTGGCTATGTCACGTGCCCAGTCTAGCGTACTCTGGAAAGCGGGGCGTGACATGGTTCTTTTGGTATCAGAGCCATAGGTTAGTCGGGTTGATTCTTTTGCAGTTGGGTATTGTACCCAATACACGAATCAAAATGCCGTGTTTAGGAAACATGTCTTGCCACTTTGCCGTTTACCATTCTTAAATCACATTCTTCCTGATTATATCTTTTACGATGTGCAAACTTCCTTTGCATATCGACTCGAAAAACCTGATTCCTTGTTATCTCTAGGAATTAGGCGACTTGGGTGGAGT
Source organism: Agapanthus africanus (assembly GCA_030015575.1). Lineage (NCBI taxonomy): Eukaryota > Viridiplantae > Streptophyta > Magnoliopsida > Asparagales > Amaryllidaceae > Agapanthus > Agapanthus africanus. The sequence continues at coordinate 364,152,414 of JASDDO010000029.1, forward strand.
TAAGTGATTGTGGCTATGACACCGCGGCATAGTTACAATGCGGTACTCTATTTAAGTATCTTGGAGTTCTAGCTTTGATCTATATATTGAATCTATCATCATGCAAATGTTGGGTGTTTTGATTTCAGGAATATGGCCGATAAGAATTTCAAGACATACCAGAGGCGTGTGGATGAAGCCGCCATGCTTGGAGTGATAAGGGGAATGCTGGAGAATCAAAAGAGGCAGACCGAGCTGATCCAGCAGCAAGCAGACTCATTCCAAGAAGGTCTGCGGACCGTTCAGCAGTCCGTAGATAAGGTTGAAGCTAAACCAGTCGACCGAGTAGGGACCGTGGCAGATTTCAGGCGATTGGGTCCGTCTACATTTACTGGTTTGGAGGAGCCGTTGCCAGCCGAGCAGTGGCTAGTTGACACGGAGAATTTGCTGATTGTGGCACAGATTCCAGATGACAAAAGAGTTGATGTGGTACGCATTCAGTTAGTGGACTACGCCCGAGAATGGTAGCTTGTTGAGGAGACCCGCTTGCCCAAGCCGATCAAGTGGGCAGATTTTTCTAAGAGTTTCCTGGAGAAGTTCTTCCCGCGGACTGCACGGGAGGAAATGGAAGAGAAGTTTATTGGGCTAAGGCAGAATGGAGCACCCGTGGATGTGCATGCAGCAGAATGGACGAGACTCAGCAGATTCGCTGGACCTTTAATTGCCAACGATGCAGACAGGGCACGGAGGTTCATGCGCAGGTTGGATGTGGACATCCAGAGGCAGATTGTCTCCCTGGGTTTGACCACTTTCTCACAGGTTCTTACGGCAGCTCGGGAACAGCAGAGTTTATCTGGGATGAAAGGGAGTTTGCAGCAGACAGCAGTTGCGGCAAGGAAGCCCGCATTTATACCTAACCGAGCTCATGGTCGCAGAGGTATTCCAGTGGACCGTCGAGGTGTAGCACCCATGAAGAAGCCTGTGATCGTTGATCGAAGAAAGAGCGTGATTTGTGACTACTGCCGTTTACCTGGGCACATGCAGAAGGAGTGTCGAAGGAGGCTGGGACTTTGTTTGGTTTGTGGAGCGGCTGATCACGCCGTTGGTGCTTGTCCGTCGAAGCTTCGTACGAGGGATGATACTCAGAAGCCTCCGCAGAAACCGTTCCAAGGGCAGAAACAGCTGACTCAAGGACATAATCAGGCTCGAGCTTTTACCTTGACAGCTGAGGAAGCTAAGGCGCCAGGAGAAGTCGTTTAAGGTATTCTACTCGTTCATGGTTTTCCCGCATTAGCATTATTTGATTCTGGTGCATCCCATTGTTTTATGTCATCCAAGTTTGTGACTACACACTCGATTACTTGCACGACCCTGTCTAGTTTCTAGGACATACACACTGGGAATGGGAAAATCATATCTAGTATGGAGTGTAAAGATTGTACAGTTGTTGTGTGCGGACGGGAGCTTTTTGCAGATTTCTTGGTGATTGATACGGGCAGCTATGAAGTCGTCTTGGGAATGGATTTTCTTGGCACTTTCCACGCTCACATTGATTGTAGGGCAAAGAAAGTAATTTTCCAGATTCCCGGACATCCCGAGTTTACCTTCGCTGGAGGAAGCAGTTCTGTCGGGCCAGTCCAGTTTAGGGTTAGGCCGACAAATGATATTCTTGCAGCAATGGAAGTTGATAGTGGTGAAGAGCCGGCCGTTGTTCGTGATTTTATGGACGTATTTGAGGATATATCGGGATTACCGCCGAAGCGAGACGTGGAGTTCGCAATTGATCTTATTCCTGGTGCAGCGCCAGTATCCAAAGCGTATTATCCAATGGCACCAGTAGAGTTGGAAGAAGTTAAGAAGCAGGTTACTGAATTGCTTGAAAAGGGTTGGATTCGGAGCAGTAACTCGCCTTGGGGAGCTCCAGTTCTTCTAGTAAAGAAGAAGGATGGAACAAGAAGGATGTGCATCGACTATCGAGAATTAAACCGGGTGACTATTAAGAACAAGTATCCGATCCCTCGCATTGGAGAACTTTTTGAGCAGCTTAGTGGCGCGAGGGTATTCTCGAAGCTGGATTTGCGATCCGGATATCACCAGGTCCGAGTGAAAACAGAAGATATTTGCAAGATGGCGTTTCGAACTCGGTATGGACATTACGAGTACTTAGTGATGCCCTTCGGAGTAACGAATGCGCCGGCAGTATTCATGGACTTGATGAACCGAATCTTTTCACCGTTCTTGGATCAGTTCTTTATGGTATTCATTGACGATATTCTAGTTTACTCGAAGAGTTTTGAAGAACGTGCTGAGCATTTGAAGATCGCACTGCAGACGTTGAGACAGGAGAAATTGTATGCGAAGATGAGTAAGTGCGAGTTTTGGCTGGAGGAAGTAAAGTTTTTGGGGCATGTTGTGTCGGGCAATGGAATTGCTGTCGATCCCGAAAAGATTACAGCCGTTCGTGATTGGCCAATTCCAAAGAATGTTGCGGAGATAAGAAGCTTTCTTGGACTCGCCGGATACTACAGAAGATTTGTGGAGAACTTTGCTCGTCTGGCAGAGCCGTTGACCAAGCTTACGCGCAAGGAGATACCTTTTGTATGGACGGATAAGTGTGCGTTAGCTTTCGAGACGTTGAAGCAGAAGTTGATAACCGCCCCTATTCTGATCGTGCCAGACAATTCCGGAGGATTGGTGATTCACAGCGACGCATCTGGGAAAGGATTGGGATGTGTTTTGATGCAGCATGAAAAGGTTGTAGCTGTAAGTCCGTGTTGCCCACCCCGGTGCTTACGGGGAGGCGGAAAACATAATAAAAATCGGATTTTTAATGACTTAGGCAACATGGACTATGCTTGTGAGGATCTTTGCTAAACATAAACTAGCTAACCCTAACTACAAAGTAGCTAAGTGAAGAAAGGTTATACCTTTGGTCTTTAGTCCTTCTCTCCTTGCTCCTAGGTATGGTAGAAAGAGTTCACCTTGCTTGTCTTCTCCCGTCAAAGAAAGATCCACTTGAAAGCCACCACCTTTAGCTTCAACTCCAAGCTAGGAGTAACTAGAGTGCAAGAAATGCTAAGACTTGAACCCTAGAAGTGAGAAGAGAAGATCAAGAGAGGGTTTTTCTCAAGCTTTTTGTTTCTCAACACATGAGAGGGAGAGAGCTTGAGGGAGAGGATGAGCAAGAGAGAGAAATGAAATGAGAGAATGAGAAAATAGTGAGCCATTCTCACTAATATGTGAGGATAATTTTAATTAGATAATTAGCTTGAAAATTGTCATGATAAATCATGAATTGACCATTATCATTTCATTTTTGCAAAGATCAAAGAGCATCTTCCAAATGAAATGATTATGGTCAAGTTGTCAACATGGTCAACAAGTCAATGAAGTCAAATTGTCAACAACAACCATGCACAATAATTAAGCTAATTATCAATTAACAATAATCCACACAAAATCAATAGGGTTAATAAAATGACAAAAGCCATTAACCCTAAACAAGGTCCTCTCCCCCAATCTCAAGCAACTGTGCATACGCACCCGCATTCGTGATCCGAGGAACACGAACACAATGAGAAAAACCAATCTCAAATCATATACTAGGATCCGGCTTAAACCAAAGCCCGCTAGTATAAACTGTCCGGACAGCAAACGTGCACAAGTGCGCGGATGCGAACGAACCCTGTCGCAAAACCATGCGACCTCTACTCGTTTTGCCTAAAGGCGAATAGCTCTCTGTGTGGGACTCTAAAGACTCGACACTACGCTGGCAGTGGGTTTAACCACAGACTGCAAGCGGCACTAGCTGTACGTAACGGTCCCCAGGTAGATGTCGATAAGAAGACTGACGAGGTGAACCCCATCTGCACTCCTACTGAGCCTGTATGTGACAGTCTCCGTACAGTCCGGTATGTTCGTCTGATACATCGCATGGCGGGCCTAGGGGGGCGGTGAACGTCAGTCCCCTAATAGCGGTACAAGTCGTGTCGGAGTGTAGCCCAGAACACCCTGAGATAACACTGGAAACCTACCAGTATATCTCGCTTGCCCTGGCCAGGGACTACTCGTGTAATGGCTCTCCTAGACACAGCGCGATGTCAACCCCCAATACCGGGAGAGACGAATCCTGTCTAACCGTCACTGCCTCCAAGTGCTTCGGGACTGCACCCAAAAACTACCTGTTTGCACAGCTCCTTTGAGCCGTGGTAGGGTAGTAATCAAAGTGCAGTGGGAACACACTCGAGGCGAAGTGACAGTGTCAAGTCAGCGGACTAAGCTGTACTCATGTCACCTGGGAACTGATAACTGACGATAGGTATATTACCAACCAACAGTTCCCGACGAGTCCTGTCCAGTGTACTCGTAACCTAACGAGCACCCGCATACTATCCCAAGTACGACGTACTAACGGCTGTGGGACAGACCGTCTCCCACACTGGGATGAGAAGCGCATACGCTAGTCTACTCCGGAGTATCGATGCCCTGTCTCGATAGTCCAACGACCAGGGACCTGTATAAGGATGTGCTTATAGATTACCCAGCTCCCACGAGTGCGAGCGCCATCACAACGCTGGTAATCAAGCAAAGATCCTAAGGGCTCTACTAATATGTATACCAGCAATATGCTAAAAGAAACACATGCACATATTAAAGTAGAGACAAACCAAGTAGCATACTACCATTTCGAGCAAGATTGTATATACAACTGTGAATATCCCAAGCTTCCATTAAGTAATATACAAGCTAGTATGATACAGTAATGGCCTCTAGGGCATATACACTAACAATCTCCCACTTGCACTAAGGCCATGTACTGGCGTATCGAAGACCTATCATCTCGATCAGCCGCTCGAACTGAGTCTGGGGCAAGGCCTTGGTGAATGGATCTGCTGTGTTATCCTCTGATGCAACTCTCCGGACCTCGATCTCCTGGCGATCCACGATCTCCCTGATCAGGTGATACCGCCTTAAGATGTGTCTGGATTTCTGATGGGACCTGGGTTCCTTCGCTAAAGCTATAGCCCCGTTGTTGTCGCAATACAGAGGTATTGGGTCAACAATGGACGGAACCACCTGAAGTTCTTTCAAGAACTTCCTCATCCAGACAGCTTCTTTTGCGGCATCAGATGCAGCGATGTATTCCGCTTCCATAGTCGAGTCAGCAACGGTTTCCTGTTTGGAGCTCTTCCAACACACCGCCCCTCCATTGAGGGTAAAGACAAAACCCGACATGGACTTGGAATCATCCTTGTCACTCTGGAAGCTGGAGTCAGCAAAGGCCTCAATCTGCAGGTCTTTTCCGCCATACACCAAGAACATCTCCTTAGTCCTTCTCAGGTACTTGAGAATGTTCTTTACTGCTATCCAATGTTTCTCCCCAGGGTTTGACTGATACCTGCTTACCACACTCAGTGCATAAGCCACATCTGGTCTGGTACACAACATCGCATACATTATAGAGCCTACCGCAGAAGCGTAGGGTATAATAGACATGCGATCCCTCTCCAAATCAGTCTTGGGAGACATCTCTTTGGAGAGGGTGATCCCGTGACAAGACGGTAGATTACCGCGCTTGGAATCTTCCATACTGAATCTCTTCAGTATGGTGTCGATGTACCTGGACTGTGAGAGTCCTAATATCCTCTTGGATCTGTCACGGTAGATCCGGATACCCAGAATGTAGGAGGCATCACCCAGGTCTTTCATGGAGAACCTGTGTGACAAGAACCCCTTGACAGATTGTAGCATAGGAATGTCATTTCCTATTAAGAGAATGTCATCCACGTATAAAACGAGGAATACTACAGTTCTCGCTACAAATCTACAATAGATGCATGGTTCATCTGGATTTTTGATAAAGCCAAATTCTTTGACCGTCTCATCAAAACAGATGTTCCAACTCCGCGATGCCTGCTTGAGTCCATAAATGGACTTGAGCAACTTGCACACCTTTCCGCTGCTCCCACCCTGAATGAAACCCTCTGGCTGGTCCATATAGACACACTCCTCTAAATGACCATTTAGAAAAGCTGTCTTTACGTCCATCTGCCAAATCTCATAATCGTGGAAAGCAGCGATGGCAAGAAGGATCCGAATGGATTTCAGCATAGCTACTGGAGAAAAGGTTTCGTCATAGTCCAAACCAGGTCGCTGACGAAAACCCTTTGCTACCAGTCTAGCTTTATAGGTCTCAACCTGTCCATCTACACCAATCTTCCTTTTGAAGATCCACTTGCATCCTACGGGTTTTACCCCGTCTGGAGCAATGTCCAACGTCCATACTTTGTTGGTGTACATGGACTCTATCTCGGTCCGCATTGCATCCAGCCATTTTACCGAGTCGACGCTCTGAATGGCTTGCTGGAAGCTAGTAGGCTCATCACAATCTAGGATGCAGTCCTCTCTATCCCCGTCAATGAGGAAACCGTAGTACCTCTCGGGCGGATGAGACTGCCTACTACTCCTGCGGAGCGGCGTAGGAATGTCCTGTTCTTTTGAACCTTCTGGTTCCACTAAACTTTCAGTAATAGTTTGTGGTTCTGGAATTTCTTCCAGTTCTATTGCGCTCCCACTTAATTCTTTTTCTATGAACTGATGTTCTAGAATGTGGGCATGGCGAGAAACAAGGACTTTTTGTTCCTCTTCGTAATAGAAGTAATATCCCTTGGAGTTCTTTGGATATCCCACAAACTTGCACTGTACTGAGCGTGCCTCGAGCTTGTCCGCATGCTGCTTTTTTACAAAAGCTGGACATCCCCATGTCTTAATGTGATTAAGATAGGGTTTCTTCCCACTCCATAACTCATATGGTGTGGTAGGCACAGTCTTAGTGGGAACACGGTTCAAAAGATATGCAGCTGTTTCTAGCGCATACCCCCAGAACGATCGCGGTAACTCAGCGTTACTCATCATGGACCGTACCATATCCAATAGGGTTCGGTTCCGTCTCTCCGATACACCGTTATGTTGCGGAGTGTATGGAGGAGTAAGCTGAGAGAGAATTCCATTCTCTTTTAAGTAATTCAGGAATTCGGCACTTAAGTATTCTCCTCCTCGATCCGATCTTAGGATCTTGATACTTTTGCCGGTCTGTTTTTCTACTTCACTCTTATATTCCTGGAATTTTTCAAAAGCCTCGGATTTATGTTTCATTAAGAAGACATAACCGTACCTTGAAAAATCATCCGTAAAAGTTATGAAGTAAGAAAAACCGCTTCGCGCATGTGTAGACATTGGACCGCACACGTCACTGTGTACGAGTCCCAAGAGCTCGCTCGTTCTTTCTCCGTGTCCAGTGAACGGAGCCTTTGTCATCTTTCCCATGAGACAAGATTCACAAGTGGCATAAGACTGATACTCGAACGGATCCAAGTATCCTTCTTTATGTAACTTAGTCAACCGTGTCTCATTGATGTGACCTAGTCTACAATGCCACAAGAAAGCCTGATTAATATCTGGAGACTTTCTTTTATGTGTATTCTGGATATTGAAAACCTGTGGTTGGTTTAAAACGTAAATACCATTGTTTAATGTACCTGACCCAATCAAAACTTGATTAAGGTGAATGTTCACTACATTACTTACAAATGCAAATTCATAACCTTCTTTAGATAATAAAGATACAGAAATGATATTACAGGTTGCATTTGGTACATAATAACAACTACGCAAAACCAAAAAGTGTCCATCTGATAATCCCAGGTGATAGTCCCCCACGGCCTCTGCATCCATGCTAGCACCGTTCGCAACTCTGAGGGTCATGTCACCTGCCTTCAAAACTCTACGCTTTCTCAACGCCTGCAAAGAATTACAGATATGAGATCCTGATCCGGTATCCAATACCCAGGATGTAGAGTTTATTGATAGACAGTTTTCAATAACATACACACCTGAAGCTGAAGCTGCAACTCGCTTCAAATCCTGTGTTCTGGCTTTCCAAGCCTTGCAATCTTGTTTCCAGTGGCCACTTTTGTGACAATAGAAGCATTCTTCCTTCCCCACCAGCTTCCCCGCTACCTTTGTTGCTTTACCCTTTCCCTTCGTATCCACTTTACCGACACCGCCTCTTGGTTTGGCGGGGGCTTTCTTCTTCTTGCCCTTGGCTTTCGCCCTGGACCTAGAAGAGGAAGATCCTCCTACAAACAAAGTGGATGTCTCCCTACCCTTCTGTAGGGTGCCCTCAGCAGTCCTCAACATGTTCAGAAGCTCGGCAAGTTCAACCTCCTTTCCTTGCATGTTGAAGTTAAGAATGAACTGGGCGTAAGTGGAAGGAAGGGACTGGAGAATCAGATCAGTATAGAGTTCATTCTCCAACGTGGTCCCAAGGTCCGCGAGCTCCTCTATGTAGCCGATCATCTTAAGCACGTGGTCCGCTACCGATGATCCGACGGCCAACCTTGCCGAAAAGAGCTTCTTCGACACTTCGTATCTTGCGATACGAGACTGCTCTCCATACAGTTCTTTTGTATGGAGAAATATGGACTCTAGGTCCATATTCTCGTGCCTCCTCTGATGGTCATTGTCCATCGAGGCTAGTACGAGGCATTTGGCCCTCGCGCAATCTATCTCCCATGTCTTACGGATTTCTACATCCGCGACGCTGGAGGTGGGACCTGGGACGGGGGGAGCTTTGGTGGTAAGTATATACCCCAGCTTGTCATAAGTGATAGCCATCTTGACATTCCTGAGCCAATCTTTGTAGTTTGGCCCTGTCAATATGTTTTTATCTAATAGTAACTTAAGTCCGGTCATCTTGAATGGTCGCTGCAATTAGGAGAGAGAAAAGAAACACTTTAGCATGATGCTCTTGCAAGTTTAGAGTGGTTTTTAGTTTGTCTAAACTGGATGGCTCCCACTGTTTCTCGAATCCCTTCTCAAACCATAAAGAAAAGGATTAGCCGGGATCATTCTCACCGTACAATACTTGCTTAACCGTTCAGCCAGGCCAGTGTCGGTACTTCGAGGGAGGTTTTCCAACGCTTTCGCGAAGTTCCTTAATTAAGTAACCTCTTTTCCCTGTGGGCGTAGCCCCGCTAACACCTTTCTAGGCACCTACTAGGTTTATAGCATTGATCGTTAAGTGAGAGTTTTCCCGAGGAGTAGCATATACTCACAGTAGGATCGGGATCCAAATATCATCGCGTGATAAAACCGAAGGAATCCTACCAGAATCATCACACTCCAAATGGTATGCAACGCTAGCAAGTTTCAGTACTTATGAAACTCCCGATGTGGATTTTTGCCCCATGTTCTTATGACCTTGACTTTGGCCAAAATATCATAAGTCACATGTCAAGTTCTACCCGTCATTCTCCTGGTTAATTTGGACCCACCCGTACCTACCCTTGGCTTTGGCCAAAATGGCAGCACGACTGTCCCAAACCAACGCATCTATCTATGCTGCACATGAATACCCAAACGCTACCAATCACTATGCCTTGACTTTGGCCAAAATACATAGCTTGAATACTTTTGACCATTCATGTAGAATGACGGAGGGCTACGGATGGTTTTGGCGAAACCGTGAACGTAGTGAACTTGATATAATCGATGGAACGAGATAGCTTTTAAAAGGAGTGGTTCAAGCTCCGCGTTTAAAAGTTTTAGTTTTGAAAAGAACCGAGTGGTTTTCAAAGTGTTCCAATCGACTTTTACTTGGTTTATTTCTTGCATTAGTTCTTTTAATGCGTCCCATCATTTAATCCTACCATTGCAGAAAACAACCAAAATATGACGTACGCTTATGCCATTCGCATTCGCCACGGGGCCCCGTCATCACCCGTTAGGTTACTTAACTAACGACAGAGCGGGGGCTGGGCAAGCGCGGCTGTAAAACATAAGCAACGCCTAAATAGTTATTATATATAAATATATAGCAATGATAGACATTACAGATCACAGATGAATACATTGGATATACTAGGAATCCGCAATGCGTTCGAGCCTGCAACGCAAAGCGGATTACACGGTCGCGGTGAATAGCCAATACCCCACCCAAGACCCCTACGGGTGCGGCAAACTACCCGCCAAGCACCCGAAGCGAAGCAACCTCCCTCACCACCGTGAGTAGGCCACTCGGCACTTCGAGATACCCGGTAGTTCGTGCACCCCCTCCATGGGTCTATCCTAGGAGCAAAAACAGTAAAAAGAATTATACAATGACGGCTACAACCCCGACCCGGTTGTGCGGCCATACAAAGAATATTATTACATCAATTTACATGTTACAAATGAATGAAAGAAAAAAAAACGCTCATCTCACATCCAACCCGGCTATTCACCCGCGACAATCCAATCCATTCATATCCACAAACCAATAACAATCACAGATCATGTATAACCCCGACTAATCGTCTTATAGCGATTAGCCGACGTTCAATACATGCAAGCATTACAGATATAACCGATATAGTTAAAGTGCAGTGAAGTTCGGAAAAATACGGAATTATAGGACCCCAAAAGGAAATTTCTTTTCTGTAAAATCTGGGTACATATAATATATCCTAAAAATCCCAAAACCAACAACAACACACTCTGCACGAAAAACGATGCGCCGATCACGACAATCCGCGGCGGTTCCGCCGCATATACCTACTTCATGCGGCGGAAGGGCGGCGACTTGAGGGAATTAGAGTATCGTTTTTCTTGGGTGTATTCACAAAACCCTGAGACGATTTTACATGTATAAAGTTTTTCATTTAGAGCAGGAAAAATTTTAACAGAAACTTGGATTTTGTAAAAGTTTGGTTTTGTGATTTTTCCGGTTCCGAACTTCGTTACACTTAACTACTTAACTAGTTTAGGTTTAGTTAGTCTCTGATACCACTGTAAGTCCGTGTTGCCCACCCCGGTGCTTACGGGGAGGCGGAAAACATAATAAAAATCGGATTTTTAATGACTTAGGCAACATGGACTATGCTTGTGAGGATCTTTGCTAAACATAAACTAGCTAACCCTAACTACAAAGTAGCTAAGTGAAGAAAGGTTATACCTTTGGTCTTTAGTCCTTCTCTCCTTGCTCCTAGGTATGGTAGAAAGAGTTCACCTTGCTTGTCTTCTCCCGTCAAAGAAAGATCCACTTGAAAGCCACCACCTTTAGCTTCAACTCCAAGCTAGGAGTAACTAGAGTGCAAGAAATGCTAAGACTTGAACCCTAGAAATGAGAAGAGAAGATCAAGAGAGGGTTTTTCTCAAGCTTTTTGTTTCTCAACACATGAGAGGGAGAGAGCTTGAGGGAGAGGATGAGCAAGAGAGAGAAATGAAATGAGAGAATGAGAAAATAGTGAGCCATTCTCACTAATATGTGAGGATAATTTTAATTAGATAATTAGCTTGAAAATTGTCATGATAAATCATGAATTGACCATTATCATTTCATTTTTGCAAAGATCAAAGAGCATCTTCCAAATGAAATGATTATGGTCAAGTTGTCAACATGGTCAACAAGTCAATGAAGTCAAATTGTCAACAACAACCATGCACAATAATTAAGCTAATTATCAATTAACAATAATCCACACAAAATCAATAGGGTTAATAAAATGACAAAAGCCATTAACCCTAAACAAGGTCCTCTCCCCCAATCTCAAGCAACTGTGCATACGCACCCGCATTCGTGATCCGAGGAACACGAACACAATGAGAAAAACCAATCTCAAATCATATACTAGGATCCGGCTTAAACCAAAGCCCGCTAGTATAAACTGTCCGGACAGCAAACGTGCACAAGTGCGCGGATGCGAACGAACCCTGTCGCAAAACCATGCGACCTCTACTCGTTTTGCCTAAAGGCGAATAGCTCTCTGTGTGGGACTCTAAAGACTCGACACTACGCTGGCAGTGGGTTTAACCACAGACCGCAAGCGGCACTAGCTGTACGTAACGGTCCCCAGGTAGATGTCGATAAGAAGACTGACGAGGTGAACCCCATCTGCACTCCTACTGAGCCTGTATGTGACAGTCTCCGTACAGTCCGGTCTGTTCGTCTGATACATCGCATGGCGGGCCTAGGGGGGCGGTGAACGTCAGTCCCCTAATAGCGGTACAAGTCGTGTCGGAGTGTAGCCCAGAACACCCTGAGATAACACTGGAAACCTACCAGTATATCTCGCTTGCCCTGGCCAGGGACTACTCGTGTAATGGCTCTCCTAGACACAGCGCGATGTCAACCCCCAATACCGGGAGAGACGAATCCTGTCTAACCGTCACTGCCTCCAAGTGCTTCGGGACTGCACCCAAAAACTACCTGTTTGCACAGCTCCTTTAAGCCGTGGTAGGGTAGTAATCAAAGTGCAGTGGGAACACACTCGAGGCGAAGTGACAGTGTCAAGTCAGCGGACTAAGCTGTACTCATGTCACCTGGGAACTGATAACTGACGATAGGTATATTACCAACCAACAGTTCCCGACGAGTCCTGTCCAGTGTACTCGTAACCTAACGAGCACCCGCATACTATCCCAAGTACGACGTACTAACGGCTGTGGGACAGACCGTCTCCCACACTGGGATGAGAAGCGCATACGCTAGTCTACTCCGGAGTATCGATGCCCTGTCTCGATAGTCCAACGACCAGGGACCTGTATAAGGATGTGCTTATAGATTACCCAGCTCCCACGAGTGCGAGCGCCATCACAACGCTGGTAATCAAGCAAAGATCCTAAGGGCTCTACTAATATGTATACCAGCAATATGCTAAAAGAAACACATGCACATATTAAAGTAGAGACAAACCAAGTAGCATACTACCATTTCGAGCAAGATTGTATATACAACTGTGAATATCCCAAGCTTCCATTAAGTAATATACAAGCTAGTATGATACAGTAATGGCCTCTAGGGCATATACACTAACAGTAGCGTACACATCGAGACAGTTGAAGACCCATGAGATGAATTACCCAACTCATGACTTGGAGCTTGCGGCTGTGATTTTCGCGTTGAAGATATGGAGACACTACCTTTTAGGCGAAAGGGTAGAAGTTTTCACAGATCATAAGAGCTTGAAGTATGTGTTCACACAGAAGGAGCTGAATATGAGGCAACGTACATGGTTGGAGCTGATGGCTGACTACGATCTTGATCTTAAGTACCATCCGGGGAAGGTCAATGTCGTGCCGGATGCGCTTAGTCGGTTACCAGCAATTCAGGTGTTGACTACGCAGAAGAAGATCGTTGCAGACTTTCCAATATTTGACTTGGAGGTTGTGCTACCACATTCTACGGGACAGTTGATGCAGCTACAAGTACAGTCATCATTGATCGAGAATATTAAAGCAGCTCAATCGCAGGATCCTAGACTGCAAAAGTTTCGAGAGCAGGTTGAAGCCGGACTACGAACAGATTTATTGATCCACGAAGATGGTTCGTTGAGGTATGGTAGCCGTTTGTGTGTGCCAAAAGGGGATATTCGTGAAGAGCTTATGAAGAGGCACACAGTTCAGCTTATTCTGTACATCCAGGAGGCACAAAGATGTACCGAGATATTCGACAGCATTTCCGGTGGGAAGGCATGAAACGGGAGATTGCTCGCTTTGTGGCTAAGTGCTTGGTGTGTCAGCAAGTTAAAGCTGAACATCAAAGGGTTGCTGGTTTATTGCAACCACTTCCGATTCCTCAATGGAAGTGGGAACATATAACCAAGGATTTTGTGACGGCTTTACCGCGGAGTCCAAAAGGCAACAATGCAGTATGGGTGATTGTTGATCGGTTGACCAAGGCAGCTCACTTTATTCCTTTTCGGGTTGGTCAATCAACAGAGACCTTGGCGGAGCGGTACATGCAGGAGATTGTAAGATTACATGGAGTACCGGTGAGCATCGTGTCCGATCGGGACACTCGGTTCTTATCACACTTTTGGCAGAGTTTACAGGAAAGTTTGGGGACTCGATTGAAGTTTAGCACAGCTTATCATCCTCAAACTGATGGTCAGTCGAAGAGAACGATCCAAACTCTTGAAGATATGTTGAGAGCATGCATGTTGGACTTCAAGGGTTCTTGGGAGGATCATCTACACTTGGTGGAGTTTTCTTACAACAACAGTTTTCAGGCAACTATTCAGATGGCTCCATTTGAAGCTTTGTATGGTCGTAAATGCCGTTCACCTGTTTGTTGGGATGATGTCGGTGAACGAAGATTATTGGGACCAGATTTGGTTGTGCAGACAGTTGAGAAGGTTAACACTATCAGAAATCATATGAAGGCAGCACAAGACCGACAGAAGAGTTGGGCTGATACGTCAAGAAGACCTCTAGAGTTCGCCGTGGGTGATTTGGTATTCTTGAAGATATCACTGACTAGAGGGGTGATTCGTTTTGGGAGTCGAGGAAAGCTTAGTCCTCGATTCGTTGGACCCTTTGAGATCTTGGAGCGGGTTGGTGAGGTAGCATACCGTTTGGCGTTACCGCAGTCCTTGGCAAATATGCACGATGTGTTTCACGTATCTCAACTCCGTAGGTATGTTCGAGATGAAACACACGTTTTGGATCATTCGGAGCTAACAGTACGAGAAGACTTAACTTTTGAGGAGCGACCGATTGAAATCGTGGATCGAAGGGAAAAGGTTCTTAAGAACAAGGTTATCCTCCTTGTGCTTGTTTCTTAGGGTAATCGCTCGCATGGAGAGTCCACTTGGGAACGAGAAGATGAAATCCGGCAGAAGTTTCCTCACCTTTTCTTGTAGTTATCTTTGTATTCTTGGAATTTCCAGGACGAATTTTTTTTGTAGTTGGGTATAATGTAACACCCGAGCCCAATGCTACTATTTCAGTTACTGTTTGAGCATAATGTGGTACTCAATTCATTTAGCTTGCTTGTTTGTTGCGTACTGTAAATTTTACCCGGTAAATTCATTTCTGCATATAACAAATTTTAGCATCTAAAATAAAATTAAAAATATCCCTCTTGGTCTACTTGACATCCCTAACCCCGTTGTAGCGTCCGTGCATCGTGTTCTCGCCCCGTTCAGTGAAACGGACGAGTTTGGATGGCTACGTGCGCGTACATGTGTCCGTTTTGGGGGTATGCTTTTTAATCATAAAATACTTCATTTTAAAATTTGGATCCCGCTTAAAATCCTATTATTTCAATTTCAAATTTTTGGACCCGACCCGGGCGCGATTTGGAAATGTTTTATTTTGCGCCAAAACCCCAAAATTTAATATTTTATAACGCCGAATATTTTCCTAACCATATATATATTACTGTTACTGATAATCATATTAAATCATATTAATATTTTCCTAAATCATTCATCAACCAATCCAATCTCTCCATTTAACCCGTGGGCCCCACCTCATTATTCTCTCTCTCTCTCTCCCTCACCGTCTCAATCTCTCTACCCCTCAAATCTCTCTCTCTATCTAACTTTATTCTCTTTCTCTTTCTGATATTAATTTTCCCCCCTCCTTTATTTTTTAAAAAAAGAACACAGAGACCCATCACGAGCCCAGCGAACCCCCGGCCGCCTCGTCCCCCGTCGCCGCCGCAACCCCGTTGCCGGCACCAACACCGCCGGGCTAGTCGTCTCCGCGCCCTCGTCGCAGCTAGGCCGCCTCTTCCTCCTTTCCCGTGCGCCTGCACCCTCATCGCGACCTTGCCCTAGCCGCCACAGCCACCTGCAGCCCCCTGCACACCGTCGGACCGCCGTCTGTCGCCGCCGACGACCCCGTCCTCTTGCCCCCGACCTCGCACACTCCTCGGTAAGTTTCACCTCCCCTCCTCTCTTCATTTCTCCTTTTCTCTGATCTGTAGAGATTCTCTTGATCTGCTGACCCCCCGCCGCGGTCACTGTAGGCCACCGCCGGAGCTGTCGACCTCGTCGTCGTTCTCGCGTCTCCTCTCTGTAACCACAGAGCAGCCCTTGTAAGCCTCCTCTTCTTCTTCTTTATTCCTTTCTTGTTGCAAAGTTCTTGACAATTCACTGTTCTCTTTCTCGCCGGAATCCGGAGATGCCGACGACGTGATCCGACATTCCAGCGAGGTACCCCGACTCGTGTGGTTCCATCGTTCGTTGTTTGGGTTCAATCCGTGAACCGTGCGTCCGTCGCGAGTTTCCCCGCCGACGTTTATCGTTCCGTTTTTCCCGGTTCGCGACCCGTCGAGGCAAGTACCCCTTGCTACATGCTATACAATATTTACATATATATATTGACACCCTAAACCTGTAAAATTTAACTTGGTACAATCGTTTCCCATTTTCGGGTACAATATTGCATTATATCATTTTACTGTTAAACATGGAACTTACAGTTTGCAAATTGAACCTAATAATCATATTTACCTGTTCAACCATATTTTACTGTTAAAATAGCTTGTGGCATTTATCCCTGTAGTTCTGTTACATTCGGACACTCGTATGCATTTAACCTGAAATAGCTGTACTGAACTGTTACATAAATTATTGCACCTCTAAGGGTTCTTAAACCTGTTAACATGATTAAACGGCTATATTTGTCTTACTGCACTCTTGTAATCATCTCTGTAACAAATTGATATTTGTATTGCAAATTGAATGAAACTGCTTATTACTTAATTCATTGCTTATCTCATGTTGTTAATACCCATGTTTGATTATATATCTGATTGTGAGCATACCCACGATATTGTTTACATCTTGACCTGACATTGCTACACACACACACACATATATATATATATATATATTGATATACCTGACATGGTACCGTATACTGGTGACTTGACCTGATGTACTATGACCCGACCCGCTACCTGATCTTGTGTCTAATGCCAACAAACCTGACATGTAGTCCTCATGGACCGTTCCTGTTGTCTATCCAGACAAACCTACTTTTACCTGATCCTATGTTGGCATTAGTTCTTGATTACTGAATACCTGACTCGATATACATAACTTGGGGGTATGGGGAAATCAAAGGTGAAACCTGACTTGTAACTCAACAGTTCGATACCTGTTCTGATCAGTCTTACGGGCTAGGCCAGCCCCGGAGTGATGATGCTGACATCACTCGCCCATCCTGCTACCTGTTACTGCCTAGCGGCACGTCTCGGATTCAGCCCCGAGAGTCTTGACCGTGGTCCCGGGCATGCACGGGATACTATTGAGTTACATCGATGATTCATCAATTTGGTTTCAAAGACTCTAGAATAGGAAACCTGATAGAACAGTTTAGTTACCCACTGCACACTACCCTGCACTGCTTGATTCACTTTATTGCTACTCTCGTTTTATTCTTGTTTATATTGCATTGCCTGCTACACTGTTCATATTATATTACTTGTTGACATAACGCGCTGACGTCTGGGTTTTGCATGGCCCAGATTCCGTACCGCTGTTGCAGTCCGAGCAGGAGTACTTCAGCCAGCAGGCTGAGCTGTGAGTCCAGTAGTAGTTAGTTTTATTTCCTGCATTTATTTCCTGATGTGAGCCCGCGTTATGGGACATACATTTCAGTTATTTGTATTGGATCATTTGCTTCCGCATTCATTTATTATTGACTCCTGTTATTCTGGATTATGGACATGTTTTAGTTAGTTTTATCTTGTTCTTGATATCTCTAAAGCCGTAATGTGACTGTGGATGGGTACTTCCTACCCACAGGTAGCATGGTTAGCTATGTCACGTGCCCAGTCTAGCGTACTCTGGGAAGCAGGGCGTAACACAAATGTTGATTCGCTCCTGACAATATCCCAGTTGCAGCGAGCTGATGCCTAAACATGTGTCAAATTCCAAGTCCTTTCATGGAAAATGATGATTCACTCCCGGTTATATTCCAGTCGTAGCGATGCTGATGCCAAGGTTGGTATCAGATTCCAAACTCACAATAAAAACAACATCGAGTAGCAAAAAAATGCATATGAAATAGCCGAAATGTTGGGGCAACTCGCAATAAAAAACCAGCGAGCAAAAAATATGCATATAAAATAGCCGAAATGTTTTGGCAACTCGCAATAAAAAACAGCAAGTAAAAATATAAAAACAGCCGAAATGATTGGGCACCGCGAAAAATAGCCGAAGTGATTGGGCAATCGCGACTCTTGCGATATGAAGTGCTGAAAAGATAGAGCATCGTGGCAATAAAAAAAAAATAAAATAAAATAAAATTTCCTCTGCCCTGCAGGTGGGTCCACACCGACCCCTGTATACAAGCCATGGGCACAAATGAAAGAAAGGGTACCATATTTTCCCACCAAGCTCCATCAAAGGGAGAGCCAGATCTTAATGGCAACATGTACAGCCTAGAGGTCATCCCGATGTTCTTTTCATTCCGACAGGATGCAGAGGCAACGTCAACAAAGCTCCAAGGAGCCAAAACAAAAAAAAGGAGTGATGATAAAATCCTAACTCCAACTCGACGTGATTCTCATGCCAGCAGGATGCAGACGCAACGTCAATAAGGACCCAAGGGTCAAACAAAAAAGGAGTAATGGCAAAATCCCGGCTCCAACTCGACGTTCCTTTTCGGTGCAGATGCGTCGTCAACAAAGGCTCCAAGGAGCCAAATCAAAAAAGGAGTGACGACAAAATCCTAACTCCAGCTCGACATGCTCCTCATTTCAGCTGGGTGTGGACGTTACTGTCAAATGAAATTGAAACAATGGCATATTCTTAGCTCCAGATCTCGATGGCAATATTTACAGCCTAGAGATCAGCTCGACGTTCCTTCTCGGTGCAGATGCAATGTCAACAAGGACCCAAGGGGTCTAATAAAAGTGGAGCCATGGCAAAATCCTAGCTTTAGATCTCAATGGCGACATCTACAGCCTAGAGATCAGCTCGACGTTCTTCTCATTCCAATAGGGTGCATACGTGACGTCAACAAAGCTCCAAAGAGCCAAATCAAAAAGGAGTAATGGCAAAAACCCATCTCCAACTCGACATTCCCTCTCGGGGCAGACACAACGTCAACAAACAAAAGTGGAGTAATGGCATATTCCTAGCTCCGGACTTCAACTGCGATACATACAGCATGGAGGTCCTACAGATGTCTACCCTACTTCAGCAAAGAATCGATGCGATATCGTCAAAGCAAAAAATGAAGTGACGGCATATTCCTAGTTTCGGGTCTTGACGGCAACTCATATAAAACACGAAAGACCATTGGAGATCATCCCCCCTAGAAGTGTGCGGTCATGACTTATCGAGGCTCCAAATTGAGCCTAACCTCAAGAAAAAGGCGTCATGGAAAATTCCTAAAGCTTGCTCTTCTAACGGTAATATAACATAAGGAGATTACTTGAAGACGTCTTGTCCAGCCTCCGAAGGGATCTGAGACACGACAGTCGTGGAGTGATGTCATATTCCTGGCTCCGGACTTCAATCGCAATGCATACAGCGTAGAGGTCTTACAGATGTCTACCCTACTTCAGCAAAGAATCGGTGCGACATCGTTAAAAAAAATGAAGCAACGGCATATTCCTATCTTCGGGTCTTGAAGGAAACTCATATAAAACCTAAAAGACTATCGGAGATCATCCCACACCAGAGCGGAGTGGTTATGACTCATCGGGGCTCTAAATTGAGCTTAACCTCAAGTAAAAAGCGTCATGGCAAATTCCTAACGCTTGCTCTTCTGACGGTAATATGACCTAAGGAGATTACTTGAAGACGTCTTATCCAGCCTCAGAAGGGATCAGCGACACGACAGTTGCGCGGCTATCGAACAACAGCTTAAAGACTGCATATTGAGGAATACATCGGTCAATGCGATGGTACCACGGACTGAAACCCTAGTACCACAAACCTAACGGACCCCTGTCGTAAAGAATAGGGGTTATCTATATTTCACGTTAGGATACACATGCGAGATCCTCTCGACTTATCCTGACTCGTAGGGAAAAACATCTTTATGAAACCCTCACGGCTCATGAAGGTGAAAAGCCTTAGGCGACGAGGATATAAACTTGTTTTCCTAAGCACCGTGGCCCTATAAGTAGGTCCAAACTGACTCTTGTATACTATTCATGGGCCACATTCTCCAAAGTCGAATACCGATGAGGAGAAGAAACCACTTACGAGTCCTCTCGAGTCGTAAGGAGAAAATCCTCTTATGAGATCCTTACGACTCTCAAAAGAAAACGCACTTAGGAGTCCTCACGACTTCTAAGGAGAAAATACACCTATGAGATCCTCTCGACTCGTAGGGAGAAAAATCTTTATGAGACCCTCACGGCTCATAAAGTTGAAAAGTCTTGGCGACAGATCTAAACCTGTTTCCTAAGCCATCGCGACCCTACAAGTAGGTCAAAACTGACCCTTGTATACTATCCACGGGCCACATTCTCCAAAGTCGAATACCGACGAGGAGAAGAAGCCACTTATGAGTCCTCTTGACTCGTATGGAGGAAATCCTCTTGTGAGATCCTTATGACTCTCAAGAGAAAACACACTTAGGAGTTCTCACGACTTCTAAGGAGAAAATACACCTACGGGATCCTCTTGACTCGCAGGGAGAAAAGTCTTTATGAGACCCTCACGGCTTATAAAGTTGAAAAGTCTTAGGTGACAGATTTAAACCTGTTTTCTAAGCCATCACAGCCCTACAAGTAGGTCCAAATTGACTCTTGTATACTATCCACGGGCCACATTCTCCAAAGTCGCAAACTGACGAGGAGGAGAAACCACTTACAAGTCCTCTCGACTCATAAAGGGAAAACTATCTTGTGAGATCCTTACGACTCTTAAGGGAAAACGCACTTAGGAGTACTCACGACTTCTAAGGAGAAAAGACACCAACAAGATCCTCTCGACCCGTAGAGAGAAAAGTCTTTATAAGACCCTCACAGCTCATAAAGTTGAAAAGCCTTAGGCGACAGATTTAAACCTGTTTCTTAAGCCATCGCTGCCCTACAAGGAGGTCCAAACTGACTCTTGTATACTATCCACGGGCCACATTCGCCAATAAAGTGAAGAATCTACTTACGGGTCCTCACGAATCGTAAGGAAAAATATCCGAGTGAGATCCTTACGACTCATGGAGGCGACGAACACTTAGGAATCCTCACGATTTCTAGGGAGAATACACAATAATGATATCCTCAAGACTCATAGGGAGAAAAACCTTCTGGAGACCCTTACGGCTCCTGAAGATAAAAAAAAGCCTTAGGCAAGGATCCTAAACTTATCTCCTAATCCATCAATTCTATGGCCATGCATAACTCTGCACTACTTCACCCACGTACATACTTATGTGGGCAAAGTAGTGGGGGGCATTTGTTCCTGCCAAATTTCTTGGCTAAGAGCTACTTGTTCCCTTATAAAAAAGGTAGATAAGAAAGAGGAAAAGAATCCACACAGTTTGGCATCACGTATTAAACACGTGGGCGCTTATATGCAAAGCATATAAGCGCTGAAAATAAATAACTAAGGGCCAAACTGGCCCCACGTATTAAACACGTGAGCGCTCATATGCAAAGCATATGAGCGCTGAATAAAATAAACCCAAAGGCCAAACATGCCTCACATGTTAAACACGTGAGCGCTCATATGCAAAGCATATGAGCGCTGAAAATAAAGCACGCTGAAACCCATGCAAGGGGTCACGTGTTAAACACGTGAGTTCTTCTGCTGCACTCTTTGGCAAGATAGAATTAAATTCTATTTGGGAAATCTTTTTCCTTGATCCTTCTGATACGGAAAGATTCTTCTCTAACACAGAATTTTGGATTTAAAATCCAATTGTGATAAAATATCACCAATCAAATCACCTGATAGAATTAAATTCTATGTGGGAAATATTTTCTTGATCTTTCTCAAACTAGAAAGATATTCTCTGTTAAACAGAGGACCCTTGGATCAAAGATCCAACAGTGATTATATAATCACCCACCGATTATCTGATAGAATAAAAATTCTATCTTAGAAAAAAGTATTTCCTAATCTTGTTAAATAAACAAGAAAACTTCTCTGTTAAACAGAGAGCTTTTGGATTAAAAATCCAATGGTGAATAAAATTCACCAAGTGATCCGAGAGATAATTTTGGATTGATTATGAAATCAATCATGATCTCTCAATCAAAGATTTTTCTGACAAGTTGATCTTTTCTCTTATCCTATAAATAGAAGAGAAAAACAAAAAAAAAGAACAAAGGGAGAAGAGAGAGAGAGAGAGAGAACTCCCCACAAGCTTCTGGAAAAATATATATAGTGAGCTCTTGAAAAAGAAAGAGAATTTAATTCTCAAAAGAAGAAGAAGACTTGCCTCACTGAAACCCTATGTAAAAAAAAACAACACACATAGATCATAGTGTCTCTTCTATGCCTATCTAAGAGTTTAACCCTTCATATAAGAACTTAGTTCTTTCTCTGGTTGAGATTTGCAGAAGCAAATCTCCCCACAAGTTGAGAATTTAATTCTCATCGGGGAGATTTTGATCTGCAGATTCAAAATTTAGGGGAAACGAACTAGTTTATAAAAGAAAAAGAAATAACAGGAACATATGGGAATTTAATTCCTCCAAAAATTAAGCTTTAACCCTATATAAAGAACTTAGTTCTTCATTTGATGATGATCCAAGATCCTCAAAACCGAAATCTTGATGATCATCAATGACTAAAAATGTCATTAACAAGAGATCAATATCTCTAAGAAAACACAAGAATAGCTTGGTGACTCGTTAGTGCTTAGCACTATTATGAAGCCTCACATGTTTCCCACGTGAGTGCTTCAAATGAACAAAGAGAACAACCAAAACTGCCCTACGTGTTTCCACACATGAGTGCTTAAAAAAGGGAAATAAGCAAAAGAAAAGCCAAATCAGCTTCACGTGATTCTTACGTGTGCGCCTAAAAAGCAAAGAAAAACTTCTTTGTCAATTAGGCAGCCACCCCAAAAGGAAGCAGTCACATGAGATGCACGTGAGCTCTATCCAAGTGCTTAGCACTTTTGTAAAAAGAGGGAAACGAACAAATAAAACCCAAAGCCCAGCACTCACGTGCTTCCCACGTGAGTATCATGCAGAGTGCTCGGCACTCTATGATTAGTCAAAAATGACTAAAAAACACTCACATCTGAGCGCCTCACGTGTTTCGCACGTGAGCGCCACAGGACTCTAGTGCTTAGCACTAATCCAGCACCCTACGTGTTGCACACGTGAGCGTTGTATGTCCCAGTGCTCAGCACTATTGGGTAATTATGAAAACTCAATCTCAGCCCAAAATTGGCTAAGTTTCCCGAGATTAAATCTCTTTGTTTTTAAATCAATCGAGCCTATATGCTCTTGATTTCCAAGGTCTCAAATATGACCAAAAATCCTTAAGTCCACAACAACCTTTTCCCCCTCAAATACGGGATTTGGTTTGAGGGTACATCTCTTCACACCTCTGATACATATTGTTGTAATCCCTCAACATCTTTAGAGAGGTGGCGGGTTCCAACTGTAAGTCTGTATCGCACACCCCGCGTGTTTGCGGGAAGGCGAAATACATCAAAAAAGATTTTTTTCTCCATCAAAAAATCATGTTTGGCTTTGCAACATAGACTTTATCCACTTTAGGATCTTGATTAAAGATTAACTAGCAAAACTAATCTACAAGAAGGCTCTAACTACTCGGATAGAGGGTTATACCTTCATGTCAAGTCCTTCGGTTCTTCTCTTCGTTCTTTGCTCCTTGGATCAAGCTTCTACCTTGATCTCCTTTCCTTGGCTCCTAAGATGCTCCAAACGAACTCGGTTGCCGGTCTCCTTTGCGTCGTAGAAGATCCACCCGAGGGCCTATGGTCAAGCTCCAACCACAAGTGAGGTAACTTAGTGATCTAATTTGCTAAAGAAGACTACTAAGTAGATGTAGAGAAGATCTATGGATTAATTTGTCTCAAAGCTCAATAGATCACAACACATGTGAAGGTTTGAGCTTGAGGGAGGTGGAAAGGAAACCTAGGAGAGAGAATGAACCAATGATAATGAACTAGAGAATGCGAAGAGAGAATGGCTAAGTCTCATGACAATAATTCAAGCATGGATTATTTTAGTCTCAAATAATCAACCATGCTTGAATAGGAACTACAAATGAATAAACAAATAACAAAGCCGTGCTTTCAACCCATTCCTCAAGTGTCTCCTAATTTCCACCTCATTAATCCTTTAGCAAAAAAGGATAAATCAATAATGAAGCGTCTCCTTCTAGAAGCTCATTCTTGTGAAATTACAAGAATGCCCTCACCGTACATACATATCCGTATTCGTATTCCGAAAAATACGAATACAAAGAGACAAGTATAATCCAATAGTATAATACTAGAATCTGGCTTAAACCAAAGCCCACTAGTATTATCCGTTTGAACATCATCCGTGTAGCCAGTACACGTATGTGATCGAAACCCTGTCGTAAGACCATACGGCCTCTACATCGTCTTGCCTGATCCAGAGAAACACTCTGTATGGGACTCTAAAGACTCGACAGTATGCTGGCAGTGGGTTTAACCACAAGTCCGTCAGCGGCACTAGCTATACGTAACGGCAACCCAGGTACATGTCGAAAAGGGGTCCGCAAGTGCAGGCACACGCGACTCACTCGCTCGGCTTAAGACAGCACAGCGGCACGCGCGTGTATTTCCACCATATCTCTTTCATTGTACTCAATGCATTGAAGTGTCAAAATGTTATATAAACACTTCTCCCTTCCTTAATTTTCCCGACGCGGGACTAAAAAAACCCACAATGAGAAGTTTAGACCTTTTGTCTTTTAGTGCATTTGCTCCAACAATTCTCTCACAAAATTCAAACTTCAATTCAAACTGTATTGACTATGACTACTATGAGATGAACATCTAACAATATTGCATATCGGCGTAAGTGTCATAAAGACTTAAACTTACACTTTGTATAGAAAACTCCAATACGCAAGAATATAATAGTCATTAAATAACCTTACAAAACTACATCTTGTTGATCATTCATTTATCAAAAACACATATAATATGAAACATAAATTTGGGTATTCAAAACGGGTTACGCATTATGGCCATGCGTGGTACCTTAATTCTTGTGAGAGTTATAAGGGTTTCACCCACTCACCCTAAGACACGGCCTCATGGCAATCTCACTTAGATGATGTCTCAAGAGAATACTTATTGTCAGAGTACCTCGTAAATAATTTTGCATTTGACGTCATTAAGAGTTAAATTCTCAACCTTAATTAACAACTAGAGCACGACAGTATCATAAGAATATGACAGGATATAAATCGTTAAATAAAGTGCTCCCACGTTCATATTCAATAGCTGTGTTCTTCTCATTACAAAACCTTTTAAGGTTGGATATCCACTGTTGGTGAATTCAATATAGGTCTAAGTCTTATTCCTCTCGATGCATTAAGAATCTTGGTTTTCGCAAGACCCTTAGTAAAGCAGTCAGTTAAGTTTAGTTGACTACTTACAAACATAAGAGACACTATAAAATTTTCTTTGTATTGTTTTATAGTCTCATATCTTAATTTAAGGAATCTATTTTTTTTCCTATTACAATTTTTCTGTTCTAATAAATCTAATAGAGATTTATTATCACAATGAATTGTTATTACTGTAATTGGTTTTGGTACAAAGGGGATTTCGGATATTAAATTCCTTAACCATTCTGCTTCTACGCAGATAGTATCCAAAGCAATCATTTCAACATCCATGGTATTTCTAGCAATTAATGTTTGCTTGCACGATCCCCAATTAATTGCTCCACCACCAAGTAAAAAAACATAACCTGTGGTAGATTTTAGTCTAGAGTATCAGTTACCCAATTAGCGTCATTGTACCCTTCAATTTGATTTGGGAAATTAGAGCAAATAAGACAATAATCTATAGTACCCCTTAAATACTTGAACACTCGTTCCAAAGCATTCCAATGTAGTTGATTAGGGTTACTTGTAAATTTACTAAGTCTCGAAACCGCATATAAAATATCCGGTCTTGTTCGAGTAGTTATGTAGTTTAGTGACCCTATCAATTATGTATATCTATTTTGCAATATAGGTTCTCCTTCATATTTAATGATATGAACATTTGGATCAAAGGGAGTCGAGATAGTTTTTACATTGAAGTAATTATACTATTTTAATAATTTCTCTATAGCATGAGATAATGAAATTGAATATCCATTTTCAAATCTATTGATTTTCATGCTCAGAATGTAATCAGCCTCACCTAGATCTTTCATGCCAAAGTTCATAGATAAATACGACTTTACATTATTTATGATATTAATAGAAGAACCAAATATTAGAATGTCATCAATATAAAGACAAAGAACTACAAAATCATTTCCAAAAGATTTGCAATATATACATGTATCAAAATTATTAATTATAAAACCATAGTTAAGAATTAATTCATCAAACTTAGTATGCCAATGTTTAGGGGCTTGCATTAATCCCTATAGAGATTTAACAAGTTTGCAGACTTTATTTTCATTCTCCTTTTTCTATAAAACCTACTGTGTGTTCCATATAAATTTCCTCATCAAGATCACCATTTAAAAAGAAGGTCTTTACACCTATTTGATATATTAATAAATTATTATGAATAGCAGCCAAGGAAATTAATGTTCTCATTGTCACGCTCCGCTTCCTAAAATACGTAAATACGGAACGTAACAAAGCCAACTATACTACCTATGGTGAGAAAATCTTCTTCCATAGTCACATTACGGCCGTCAATCAGATATCAAGAACGGTAAACAAACATCTATTTATCTCATGTCCAAATTGCCATAATAAATAATAACGAGAAAGGTAGCGGAAACAAATAAAAATCCAACGAAAGAAATAATATCCTAACCTCGTCCCTTATAGGATCACAACGACAAAACCATAACTACAAAATAAATCAAAAGCATCACTAAACTAAATAAGCGAAAAACTCTTCACTGCTAGGCTTGCCTGTCAAAGTATTCTTGATCTTCCTGTGATAAAGTCAAAGGAACTGGGCCATGCAAAACCCAGACGTCAGTGCGCCACGAATATCATAATAATAATAATAATAATAAACTGAAAAGTGTCCTATATAGGATATCACGTGCAAGAGTGAGTTATCATGAGTATAAACAATAGCAATCATAGGTGATATAACAGCAAGCTATAGGTAGTCAGACTGTTAGGAATATGTATGCCCTAGAGGCTATTATTGTATATTATAGTGGATGCTTGAACATATATATAGAGGACTTTCTTACTCAACATAATAGTATGCTATATGGTTGCTTTTTATCTTAACGTGCGCACTTGTTTTAGTTTACTATCTCATTGATATATGTTGATAAAGCCCTTAGGATGTTGGCTTGACTACCAGGACAGATCATACTAGTGGAGCTTGTGTAGTCCACAAGCACATCCTTAAAAGTTCCTAGTCGAGAGAGTATCGAGACAGGGCATCAATATTCCAGAGTAGACTAGTGTGTACGTTTCTTGACCCTGTATGGGGCGATGGTTGATACAATAACCATTGGCGTTTGATATCAAAGATTGCACACAGGTGCTCATTGGAGAATGAGTACACCGAACAGGACTCGCCGAGAACTCCTAGATGGTATCATACCTATCGTTAGATAGCAGTTCTCTGGTGACACTTGTACAGGTTAGGTTGTAGACCCGAGATCGTCATAGTATCTTGAGTAGTTCCCACTGTGCTTTGATTTCCTCCTTAGCACGGCTCAAATGAGTCGTGCAAACATGTGGTTTTTGGGTACAGTCCCGAGTCATATAGAGGCAGTGAGCGATAAGAGGGGTTTTGTCTCTCCCAGTATTGGGAGTTGATATTGAGCTATGCTCAATTAGATATAACAGCAAGTCCCTGACCAAGGATGATGAGATTTACTGATAAGTGTTATCAGTAGTTTCTCGAAAGGTTATAGGCCATATATCGACGTGACTTATCGAGTTGTTGGGGTCTGACGATTCCACCCCCTAGACTCGATATGCGACATATCAGACGAAGAGACCGGACTGTACGGTAAGTGTTTCTTATAGGTTCTACGGAAGTTTGGATAAGTTTGCATTTTGATCTTCTATTCGTTCAATACCTGGGTAGCCGTTACGTCCAGCTAGTACCGCTGACGGCTTGGGTATCTGATATGATCATTACCTACTGCTGGCATATTGACGAGTCTTTAGAGTCCCACATAGAGGTTTCCTAGCTCAGGCGAAACGAAGTAGGGCACGTATGGAGATATGTGCGGGAGCTTGATTAAATATGAGTATAAGATACCGTATTCTAATCTAGCGTTTTATGATATTAGCCGGGTTATATATGATATAACCGGATTATTGAATCAAGTGTTGATTTAATAATTTGATATATATATATATATATATATATGATATATTAACTAGTATTAAATATTAGCCAGTTATATATGATATAACCGGATTATTGAATAAAGTGTTAATTTAATGATTTGATATATATATATATATATATATATTCATCTTCATCATCTCATATATATTTTTATATATATATATATATATATATTTGATATTAGCCGGGTTATATATGATATAACCATATTATTGAATCAAGTGTTGATTTAATAATTTGAGATATATACGTATATACATACATACATACATACATACATACATACATATATAAACTAATATTAAGCTCACTTAAGATTTTCTTCTTCTCTTTATATATATATATATATATATATATATATATATATATATATTTGTATCATGATTGATGATACATAGAACTAGGACGTGTGAGAATCACATTAGAGACAAGATGAGAAGATAATGGCCTGCATATATGAATTAAAGAAAAGGAGAATGAGTCATTTCTTTAGGTGCTTGGAGAAGTATTGAGAAGTCATGACTCATCTTCCATTCTTGTTTTATTCATATAGTTTTTTTTATTCATCTTCATCATCTCATCTTTGCTCAAGGTTCACTCTCTCACTTCCAAGTTCATCTTCTTCATCTCCTCACTAGTTTTTCTTAGGTTGAGAAAAAGTAAAAGAAAGAAAGATTTTTAGTGAGCAGAATTCCTACTTCATCAGCTTACACTATTCTAGCAAATTAATATATGTTGTTCACTTCATTAATACCTTGATTAGAGAAGTGTGAGCTTAAGTGTGAGTTACATCGAGGTAGACCATCTTCGACGATGAAGACTTTGAGCAAGCTCGTTCCATTCTTCAAGTGGATTCAAAGAAGAGTTCTAGGACTACTAATCAGAGCATTTGAAGTGAAGGACCAGACTACAAAGATTGTATTTTCTCTTCACTTCCTTTAGAACTTGCTTGTTTGCTAACTTTGAAACCCTAATTCTCTAGTTCGATTCTTGTTTAGTATACTTAGCCCTCTAGATTTTTTAAATTGCATACTTGATGCTCATAGAACCCTAGTAGAGATGCTAAAACATACTTTCATAGTATCAGAGCCAAGCTAGTGGTTTAGGAGTTGCTTAAACGAAGTTAAAGTGTTCGATCGACATTTTAAAAGTCAATTTCGCAAGGTTTCTGTCCATTTTTTGAAACTTTGAGATTTTGAGATTAAAAATATTCAGAAAATTGTGCAGGCAGTTATATGGAAGCACAAGAAATATGAGATCCTAACTCGTCTAAATGGCCGCAGAACCGCCTCCTATACCATGTATTGGCCGCAGTTCCGCCGCTCATTTATAGATTTAGAGCTCCATATTTCTTGTGCTGCTTCATTTTCAGTTTTTTGGATTTTCTGTATATTTTTGATGAGGCTCAAGTGGTTGAGGTCTCTGTGAATTATTGATGTTTGAAACATCGATCGAAATGTTAACACCGTCTATATTACTTTGGTTATGTGATACAATTTTTTGAATCCACATTGATTAGTTTTGCGAAAACTAGTTATTGATTTGTAAATCTCGCATTTTAGTTTCAAATGATGGATTACCATGGAGTTTGGATTTGGATCGAAACTCCGTCATAATCTCGTATCGTACTTTAATACTCGCCAGGAGACACTAGTAGACAGCAACGCCCCTTTGCCCCGACCAAGTGACTATAGGAGAACCCCATAGCCGAGAGCATCCACTTGGGTGCTCGTGGCGACGGTGTTCCGCCCAAGTCCACTTCGTTGACGGCCTCGAGGGTGCGGCCATCCACTAAAGTTCCCGACGAGCCTTCGAATCATTAATCGGGAATCTTGTTGAATTGCCCGGCTTAATTTTTTAAAAGGGTTTTCAATTCGAGACTTAAATGTAAGGCTTATAGGGTTAGGCATGAAATTCGGAATATGTGATAATCCGGATTTATGATGTCTATAGATGCGGATTCTAATGATTGTAATTTTCATTTCTTTTCTGCGACCGTAAGTGTAATATAAGGAATATCTCCGATCTCGTTGCTATACGACAACGATATTAGGGATATGCATATTTACTTACGTTGATGACATATGATGTTATTGTGTTGCTATCGATATGTTATATTGGATCGTCGTGATTGAATAGCCGGGGGTTTTATGTAAGATGAGAGTTTTTTTAATTTTCATTAATGTAAATAATTGTATGTAATATTCTTTTATTGGGACACTTCCGGATTGAGGTTGTTGTCTCTATTCGATATATATTATTTACTTTACCACATTAGGATAGACCTAAGGCGGAGAGCACAAGTAACCGGGTTCTAGAGTCCAGAGGGAGGCCATCTTAAGGCGTCGAGACCGGTCATCTAACTCTAGAATTGGCAGGGTTGCTTGCCGTTCTTGTAAAGGTCTAGAGGTGTGGGCTTGGCTATTCATCACGACCGTGGAATCCGCATTTTTCGTTACTGGCTTAATCCAAAACACGGACCTCCTAATATATCCTTTATTTCATATATCTGTTTCTACTGTGATGTGATGTGATCATATAACTGCATGATAAGAATGCTACTTATATATATGATATATTAGTAGACACTATATATGTTTTGCATCCTCGCTAGTCCTGACCCCGCCCCGCCGTAAGTTAAGTAACCTTAAAGTGAAGACATGGGTCCCTGTGGCGAATGCGGATGGCATATATGTGCATTTTATTTTCGTTTCTTCTGTGATGTTTAGGAAACATAATTGATGGAACTTCGTTAATAAGATTAATGAAAAGAAAAGAAACCTAAAAGATTTTGCAGAATCAAATTTTTCAAAAAGGTAGCTCTAGTTCTTGCTTTGCATAGCGGTATTCTATTATGAATATCCAGCACCTCATTCGATGAGGAAAGAGCCTAGAGTCCTTCACCGGGAATGACCTCTTTAGAAAAAACTAGTATATACTACAACCCACTCGGTTTGTTTTGAAAACTACTCGATTTTTAAAGCGGAGCTTAAACTACTCCTTTTCAAATCACTAGATTCTACACGATATCAAGTTCATTAAGTTAAAGGTTTTCTTCAAAACCAGTCGTAGCCCTCCGTCATTTCAGATAGGTACAGTTTAGTATTCGTGCTGCGTTTGTCGACCTTGTCGAGGCGTAGTGTTCAGTAGCTGATTAGTACTTTTCTGCCGCTTGATGATGCGATTGGTTAAGGCAGTCGTACAACTTTGTTGACCTTGTCAAGGTTCATGCGGGTGAGTCTAAATCAGTCACAAAATGACGGGTTGAACTTGACTTGCGGTTTATGGTTTTTTTACCTTGTCAAGATCATAAACCGATTAGGGTAAAAACAATTATCGGGAATTTCAAGTGTTGAAATTTGCAATGAGATTTGCATACCTTCTATGTGATAGTTGGATCCCGATACCCACTTCGAATAAGCGTTACTCCTGAGAGAGTTTTCCACTTTATAATTAGCTAATCCAGTAGGTGTCTAAGAAAGGTGTTAACGAGGTCATGCCCATGCGGAAACGAGGCTATTTAATTAGTTCCATGCGAAAGCATCGGGAGACTCCTTCGGTGTTCCAACACCATCCTGACTAACCGATTAACGAACTTGTAGGGTGTAATTAATCCCGGCTAATCTTACATTTTAGGATTTGAAGGAAAATTTGATAAAACTAGTGGGAGCCATCTTGATTAGATAAGATAATAAGCAATCTAATCTTGCAAGAGCACACGCTAAAGCATTTTCTTCTCTCTCTCTCCAGGTAGCGACCGTGTCACGCCTTAATCAAGATAATAATATGGATGTATTGACCGAACCCACTTATTATACTGTGCTGGGGAACATTGGTTCCGCTCTATCTTATGACGACTGTCATAAGTCTGGGCAAGAGATAGGGGAAAGCAAGGATTTCCACGCAACCCGAATAAAGAAAGAGCATTCTGATGCATCTTCTTCGGGTGTGTTTGTTATTGAGAACTGTTTCGCAGTCTGCTCTTCGTCCTGGGTATTAGATACCGGATCAGGATCCCATATTTGTAATCTGTTGCAAGGGTTAAAGAAAAGTATAGAACTGGGAAAGGGTGATATATCTCTCAGGGTAGGGAATGGAGCAATTGTTGCTGCCGAATCTGTCGGCAAATATCACCTAGTATTTCCAAATGGTAATAAATTGATTTTGAACGACTGTTATTTCTTAACGTCGATGATATGCAATATCATATCAGTTTCTTTATTAGATAAAGAAGGATATAACTTTGCATTAGAGAAAAATGTTATAAACATTTTCCTAAATCGAGTGTTGATTGGGTTTGGTACGTTGTGTAATGGTTTATACGTTCTAAATCAAAATACAGTTCTAAATATACAGAACACACACAAGAGGAAAAGTTCAGAAATGAACAAAGCCTTCTTGTGGCACTGTAGACTTGGTCATATCAATGCGACCAGACTAGCTAAGTTGCATAAGGATGCATATTTGGAACCGTTAGAATTTACATCTTATGAAACTTGTCAGTCATGTCTCAAAGGAAAGATGACCAAAACTTTGTTTACGGGACACGGAGTAAGAGCTTCTGAACTCTTGGGACTGATACATAGTGATGTATGCGGTCCTATGTATACATATGCCAGGAATGGTTCCTCATACTTCAATACATTTACCGATGATCTCTCAAGATTCGGACATGTGTTCCTGTTGAAACACAAATCTGAAACTTTTGAGAAATTCAAGAAATATAAGAGCGAAGTAGAGAAACAGATGGGTAAAAGTATTAAAATCCTTCGATCTGATCGAAGAGGTGAATACTTAAGCACGGAATTCCGAGATTATCTAAAAGAGAATAGAATTCTCTCTAAGCTTACTCCTCTGTATACACCACAGCACAACGGTGTATCGGAGGGAAGGAATCGCACCCTATTAAATATGGTGCGCTCTATGATGTGTACTACTGAGTTACCTATTTCCTTTTAGAGTTATGCACTTGAGACAGCTGCATACCTATTGAATCAAGTTCCATCAAAATATGTGCCTAAAACACCATATGAGATATGGAGTGGAAAGAGACCATATCTTAAACGAGTTAAGATATGGGGTTGTCCGACCTATGTTAAAAAATAGAATCCGGACAAACTTGAAACACGATCAGTCCATTGCAAGTTTATGGGATATCCAAAGAATTCACATGGATATCTATTCTACCATATTGAGGAACAAAAGGTGTTTGTTGCTCAACACGCCACCTTTTTAGAAAAGGAATTTCTTGTAAATGAAATTAGTGGTAATGAAATATAACTGGATGAAATTCCAGAAACACAAACTACAACTGAAGATTTGGTAGAACCGGAGGATTCAATAGTCCCCGACGAACCTCAGACACTCCGCAGATCTAGTAGGGTTTCTTACCCACTTGAGAGATACTACGGTTTTCTCATAGACGGTGGGAGCGAGGATTGCATCATGGAAGATGATGACCCAACTAGTTTCGAGTAGGCCATCATAAGTGGGGACTCTGTGAAATGGCTGGATGCTATGCGATCTGAGATGGAATCTATGTACACCAACAAAGTATAGACTTTGGAAGTTACTCCTGAAGGGGTAAAACCCATCGGGAGCAAGTGGATCTTTAAGAAGAAACTTGGTGTAGATGGAAAGGTTGAGACCTTCAAAGCTAGACTTGCAGCAAAATGTTTTCGTTAACGACCAGGTGTCGACTATGATGGGACATTTTCTCCAGTGGTTATGCTTAAGTCCATCAGGATCCTACTTGCCATTGCTGTATACCATAACTATTAAATCTGGCAGATGGACATCAAGACCGCTTTTCTAAATGGTGATTTAGAAAAGAGCGTGTATATGACACAGCAAGAGGGCTTCGTAGACTGTGGGAGCAGCGGAAAGGTGTGCAAGTTGCTTAAGGCAATCTACGGATTAAAGCAGGCATCGCAGAGCTGGAACATCTGTTTTGATGTAGCAATCAAAGAGTTTGACTTCATCAAAAACGTAGATGAACCATGTATATATAAAAAGGTTGTAGAGGGTAAGGTCGTATTCCTTGTATTGTACGTGGATGACATACTCTTGATAGGAAATTATGTTTTTATGCTGCACTCGGTCAAACTCTTCCTCTCACACAAGTTCTTCATGAAAGATTTGGGTGATGCCTCCTATATCCTGGGGATAAAGATCTATAGAGATATATCTAAAAGGATATTGGGATTATCTCAATCCAGGTACATAAACATCATACTAAAGAGGTTTAGTATGGAAGATTCTAAGCGTGGTAATTTATCCGCTTGTTCAGGAATCACTCTCTCCAAAGAGATGTCTCCCAAGACTGATTTGGAAATGGCTCGCATGAACGTGATACCCTATGCTTCTGCAGTTGGGTCTATCATGTACGTGATGTTATGCACTAGACCGGATGTAGCTTACACACTTAGTATGGTAAGTAAGTATCAATCAGACCCAGGGGAGAAGCACTGGATAGCTGTGAAGAACATTCTTAAGTACTTGAGAAGGACTAAAGAGATGTTCTTGGTGTATGGTAATAGAGAACTCCAAGTGGAGTCCTTTATTGATTCAGTGATAAGGATGACAACAAGTCTGTCTCGGGCTTTGTCTTCACCCTCAATGGAGGGGCGGTATGTTAGAAGAGTTCCACGCAAGATACCGTTGCAGACTCGACGATGGAGGCTGAATATATCGCTGCCAAAGAGGTTGTCTGGATGAAGAAGTTCATTATTGAACTTGGTGTGGTTCCATCCATTATGGATCAAATACCTTTGTATTGTGATAACAATAGAGCTGTGGTTTTGGCCAAGAAACCCCGATCCCATCAACGATCCAGACATTTTCTAAGGCGGTATCACCTGATCTGGGAGATAGTTGATCGCCGCGAGATCGAGGTCAGGAGAGTAGACACGAAGGACAACACGGTGGATCCACTCATGAAGGCCCTCCCCCAGACACAGTTGGAGAGACTTTTTGGGATGTTGGGTATGTGATACTACAACAACTAGCCTTAGTGCAAGTGGGAGATTGTCAGGAATATGTATGCCCTAGAGGCTATTATTGTATATTATAGTGGATGCTTGGACATATATATATAGGACTTTCTTGCTCAACATGATAGTATGCTATCTGGTTGATATTTATCTTAACGTGTGCACTTGTTTTAGTTTACTATCTCATTGATGCATATTGATAAAGCCCTTAGGATGTTGGCTTGACTATCAAGACTATGATGGAGATCATACTAATGGAGCTTGTGTAGTCCGCAAGCACATCCTTAACAGTTCCTAGTCGAGAGAGTATCGAGACAGGGCATCGATATTCCAGAGTAGACTAGTGTGTACATTTCTTGACCCTGTATGGGGCGATGGTTGATCACATAACTATTGGTGTTTAACATCAAAGATTGCACACGAGTGCTCATTGGAGAATGATTACACCGAACAGGACTCGCCGAGAACTCCTAGATGGTACCATACCTATTGTCAGATAGCAGTTCTCTGGTGACACTTGTACAAGTTAGTCTGTAGACCTGAGATTGTCATAGTGTCTTGTGTAGTTCCCACTGTGCTTTGATTTTCTCCCTACCACGGCTTAAATGAGTCGTGCAAACAGGTGGTTTTTGGGTACAATTCCGAGTCATATAGAGGCGGTGAGCGATAGGAGGGTTTTCGTCTCTTTCGGTATTGGGAGTTGATGTTGCGCTATGCTCGATTAGCTATAACAGCATGTTTCTGGCCAGGGCTGATGAGATTTACTGATAAGTGTTATCAGTAGTTTCTCGAAAGGTTATAGGTCACACATCGGCATGACTTATCGAGTTATTGGCGTTTGACGATTCCACCCGCCAGACTCGATATGCGATATATCAGACGAAGAGACCAGACTGTACGGTAAGTGTTGCTTATAGGCTCTACGGGAGTTTGGACAAGTTTGCTTGTTAATCTTCTATTCGTTCAATATCTGGATAGCCGTTACGTCCAGCTAGTACTGCTGACGGCTTGTGGGTATCTGATGTGATCATTACCTACTGTTGGCGTATTGATGAGTCTTTAGAGTCCCACATAGAGGTTTCCTAGCTCAAGCGAAACGAAGTAGGGCACGTATGGTGATATGTGCGGGAGCTTGATTAAATACGAGTATATGATACCGTATTATGATCTAGCATTTTATGATATCAGCCGGGTTATATATGATATAACCGGATTATTAAATCAAGTATTGATTTAATAATTATATATATATATATATATTAACTAGTATTAAATATTAGCCGGTTCTATATGATATAACCAGATTATTAAATCAAGTGTTGATTTAATGATTTGATACATACATACATACATACATACATACATACATACATATATATATATATATTAGCCGGGTTATATATGATATAACCAGATTATTGAATCAAGTGTTGATTTAATAATTTGATATATATTTATATATTTGATATATATATATATATATTTGATACATACATATATACATACATACATACATACATATATATATATATATATATATATATAAACTAATATTAAGCTCACTTAAGATTTTCTTCTTCTCTTTATATATATATATATATATATATATATATATATATTAATTTGTATCATGGTTGATGATACATAGAACTAGAATGTGTGAGAATCACATTAGAGATAAGATAAGAAGATAATGACATGGATATATGAATTAAAGAAAAGGAGAATGAGTCATTTCTTTAGGTGCTTGGAGAAGCATTGAGAAGCCATGACTCATCTTCCATTCTTGTTTTATTCATATAGTTTTTTATTCATCTTCATCATCTAATCTTTGCTCAAGGTTCACTCTCTCACTTCCAAGTTCATCTTCTTCATCTCCTCACTAGTTTTTCTAGGTTTGAGAAAAAGAAAAAGAAAGAAAGATTTTTAGTGAGCAAAATTCCTACTTCATCAACCTATACTACTCTCGTAAATTAGTATAGGTTGTTCTCTTCACTAATACCTTGATTAGTGAAGTGTGAGCTTGAGTGTGAGTTACCTCAAGGTATATCATCTTCGACGACGAAGACTTCGAGCAAGCTCGTTCCATTCTTCAAGTGGAGTCAAAGAAGAGTTCTAGGACTACTACTCGAAGTATTTGAAGTGAAGGACTAGACTACAAAGGTTGTAATTTCTCTTCACTTACTTTAGAACTTGCTTGTTTGCTAACTTTGAAACCCTGATTCTCTAGTTCGATTCTTATTTAGTATACTTAGCCCTCTAGAATTTTTAAATTGCATACTTGATGCTCATAGAACCATAGTAGAGATGCAAAGACATACTTTCACAGACATGTCACGCGCAACCTATGAGTCCCTGTGTCTAAGTTATCTATCCTATAGGTATTTGAAACCAATTAATGTACTCCTCCATATAACTCAAAAGTATATATCCCATTACCCACCAGGACCACGTTTGCAGGATATATCCCGTTACCCTCCGGGATCACGGATGCAAGATGTATGAATCAAGAATGATTCTGTTCCGTTAACCCCCCGGGACCACGGATGCAAGATGTATGAATCAAGAATGATTCTGTTCCGTTAACCACGGAACCACGGAAACATGTAATAACCTTGTAAGTTACACATCAGGCACACTTTTGATTTCCCCATATCCCCAGGTTTCATTTTCCAAGTCAGGTATGAAGATAATATCTACCTAATGCCAATACATGAACAGGCAGGTACAGGTTATGTCTATCAAGATAACAGGTCATGTTCATCAGGATAACAAGTTAGGATTGTTGGAATCGGTAATTATTACAGGCAACAGGTATTAACATGATAACAAATAGTAATAGTCTGGCAGGTTACAAACATATCAGGATAGTGTATTAATTATATGAAGTGTTATCTCGCAATAATATCACGTACACAAGTTATGGTGTAAAGAAAATAACCACACCAATTCCTGCAGTTCAATTTATTGATTTGACCAAACCAGAATAGTTTGTTATAATTACTAGGTATTATTAATAGATATAATTTGCATAAACATTATAAACTACAATTGTAAAACTTGTTAATGTTAACTATGTAACGACATACAGATTATATATATAAGTATAATAATAATAATAATGTTACGACAATATATG
Organism: Agapanthus africanus; assembly: GCA_030015575.1. NCBI lineage: Eukaryota > Viridiplantae > Streptophyta > Magnoliopsida > Asparagales > Amaryllidaceae > Agapanthus > Agapanthus africanus. Next base: position 364,190,787 of record JASDDO010000029.1, read on the forward strand.
TATGTATGTATGTATATTACGTAGACTATAGCATGTAGCAAGTTAGAAACTTGCCTCGGTCTCGACGAATGCGGATACGAACACAAACGGACACAGAACAACAGAAAATACGAAGCCACTCCAAACTTGCTCTCGGTTGGGTGTTTTGACTTGGTTGCTCGGCTCGGAGTTGGGTTCTACGTTAAGGGGAGAGATGATTGCTGCTCGGTCGAAGTTGGGAGATGGAGGTGGTTGCGTCGGCGGTAGTGTCACGGGGTCGGCAGAGGAAGGAAAAGAGGATGGCTGCTCATCAAGGGATCAAGGGAAGTGGGTTGCTCGGTGTAAGGTGATGTCGAGATTGCCTGGGTTAGGAGATAGGGATGATGACAAGGGTGAAGGTGAGGTGGAAACAGTGCTTGAGGCGGTGGTTGTTTCTCAGAAAGGAGGTGACGATGAAGATGGGTTCGTGCTGATCTAGAGTTGGAGGGTTTTCTCAAATATAAAGAAGGAAGAAGTTGATGATGGAGATGGGTGATGGAGGTTGGTGACGAGGAGGGTGCTCGGGTGTTTGCTAGTGATCGGAGGTGGAGACGGGGGAGGAAACGAGGATGAAGCAGGGATGAAGGAGATGAAGGCGATGATGTTGAACGGAGTTGGGGTTGAGGGTTGGAGCTCGGTGATGGAGGGTGATGGTCGGGAGAAAGGTGGCGATAAGGGAGTCGGGTTTGGAGAGAAGAGTGAAAGACGAAGGAGAGAGAGAGAGAGTTTTATATTTATTTATTTTATATAGTATACGTATATTATATATATATATTTGTATAAAAGTAAATAATATTATATAAAGATATTATGATCCCCTATCCGTCTCTACTAAATCTAAAAAATATCAGAAGTTATCTACACATGGTTATTATCTTAATGGCCTACTTAAAATATAAATATAGTGACTAGGAAAATATAATCTAATCTAATATGTTATACATGGTATCTCTGGATATTTAGGATTTAAATGTAGTAGATTACCGTCAATAAAATATCATGAGATATTTAAATAAGATAAAAGCATACTGACCATTAATATAAAAAATACCCATAACGTATGGCTACTAGTATATATATATATATATATATATATATATATATATATATATATATATATATATATTGTTTAGATATTGTATATCTATTATTTGAGATGCATATAGATTTAGTCTATAGATAAATATCAATAAAATATATTTTATCTAACTATCAACCCATAATGGATTTCATGCAAGTGGGTTGGGTCCGATAAACACACATACTATCCAAACACTAATCACAACCCAAACAATAATAATTAAAAGAAATTCAAAGTACTAATTCATATCGTTAAATAACGTACGATTGTGCTAGGGTGTTACACACATGGTTGTAATTCCTGCTATAGGCATATATGTGTCATTGTAGTCCATGCCTTTTCATTGAGAAAACCTTTTAGCCATTAGCCTGACTTTATATTTGTCGATACTACCATCAGCCTTTAGTTTCTTTTTAAAGATCCCCTTACATCCTATAACTTTACTGTCATAAGGTAAGTTTGTTAGAGCTCATGTATTATTATTCCGTATTAAGTTATTCTCACTTTGAATAGGCACTTTCCAATACTTTGCATCAGAGACGCCATTGCTTCTTCATAGGAAGAAGGATCTACTTCCATTAGATAATAGTAATAAGTATCATCAGTGAGCACTTTCCTTCTTTTAGTTCTATCACTTCTTCTTAATTCCGGTTCGGATGTTAGAACCGAGGAAGATGTATTTTGAATTAACTCATTATTATTAGAAGTACTATCTATGTCAGGGTTTGAAACATAATTATCTACCTGTTTAGAGATTTGAGTTATGTAAGGAAATCTATCGATTCTATTAAGATATTAACTTTAATATCAGTAATACCAAATTTTAAGACAATGCATCTATAAGTGTTGTTGTCGAGGGAATATTCTACAAATAATGCATCAACTGATTTATGACCTATTTTGTTTCTTTTGTGAAAAGGAATACATGCTAGTGCGAGGCAACTCCAAACACGAAGGTCGTCTAATCTAGGTAGTCTTTCAAACCATAATTCAAATGGAGAGTTATTTGTAATTTTATGAGGTATTCTATTTAGTATATAACATGTCGATAGTATACCTTCACCCCCATAAACTTTTAGGAGCACCAGAACTAAGTAACATGGAATTAACCATAATCATTAAAGTTCTATTTTTACGTTCTGCCACACCATTAGATTTAGGAGTGTAAGGAGGAGAATATTCATGTTTAATTCCATGTTCTTGACAGAATAGATTTAATATATTAGAAGTATACTCCCCTCCACGGTCTGATCGAAAGATTTTGATTTTTCTTTCAGTATAGTTTTCTACTTCGGCTTTATATATTTTGAAACATCTTATCCTTGGTTGGAAGTAAATATACATAACAATATCTTTTATTGTCATTGATAAAGGTAACATAGTATTTATTTCCCTCTCTAGTTAGTTGTTTGCAAAAATCACAAACATCAGAATGTACTAAACCTAAGGTTTGAGTGCAGTGATCAACAGATTTAAATGTATCTCTAGTATGCTTAGTGTAATAACGAGTTTCCATGTGTGCGTTATTTGTAGGATATATGTATGCCCTAGAGGCAATTATTTGTAATGAATGTTATGGATATATGTGTGTATGCGCGCGCGCATGACAATTTTGCTCGAAATGATAGTATGCTATCTGATTTGTCTTTATCTTAACATGTGTGTATTGTTTATGCATGTTGATAAAGCCTGTAGGATGTGCTTGACTACCAGCGTTGTGATGACGATCATACTTGTGGGGGCTGAGTAGTCTATAAGCACATCCTTAAAGTGTCCCTAGTCGTAGGAATATCGAGACAGGGCATCGATATTCCAGAGTAGACTGGTGTATACGTTTCTAGACCCCGACAAGAGGCAATAGTTAGTCCCATAGCCATTGGTGTGTTTCACCTAAGATTGTATACAGGTGCTCACTGTGGGTGGGTACACTGGACGGACCCGCCGGAAACTGCTGAATGGTATTATAACAAGTGTCAGATGGCAGTTCTCATGTAGCATATATACAGGTAGTCTGTAGAGCTGAGATCATCATTTGTCTCGTGTGAGTTCCCACTGTGCTTTGATTACTACCCTACCACGGCTCAAAAGATTCGTGCAAACAGATTTTAGTTGGGTACAGTCCTGAGCCATATGTAGGCATTGAGTGATTGTTAGGGATTCGTCTCTCCCGGTATAGGGAGTCGATATCGCACTATGTTTGGTTGGTCAATAATACCATAAGCTCCTGGCCAGGGCAGTTGAGAATTACTGATAGTTAGATCAGTAGTTTCTCGGATGGTCTTGAGCCACACCAACATGACTTATCAGGTTAGTAGGGCCTGATGTTAACCACCCCCTAGACCCGATATGCGATACTCTCAGACGAACATACCAGACTATATGGATATTGTCACGGTTAGGCTCAGTCTGGGTTCAGATGAGTTTGCTCATCGGCTTTCTTTTCGACAGATACCTGGGTACCCGTTACGTACAACTAGTGCCGTTGACGTGCTTGTGGTTAAACCTACTGTCAGCGTACTATCGAGTCTTTAGAGTCCTACACAGAGGGTTTCCCTGGTTCAGACGAAATGATGTGGAGGCCGTATATTTATACGTGCAGGGTTCCGGTTAATTACGCATACTAGTTGCGCGGAATTTGATCAGACGGATTATAATACTAGCGGGCTTAGGATTAAGCCGGTTTGTTAAATCAGATATTGATTTAATACTAGTATTATATTAGCAGTATCATTCTATCTCTAGGGTATTCATATTTTGATACGAATACAAGTATGTATATACGGTAGAATATATTTTGTATTTATACAAAATACCTTCTAGAAGATGACACCTCATCATGCATTTTTCTATTTATTGAAAATAGAAAATGAGGTGGAGGGGTGAGGTGGTTTCAAGTATGGCATAAAGCATGGTTTTGGTATTTCTTTATTCATTTGTGAATACTATTGAAGTATGGCTTGTAATTTTAATGAAAAAATAATGCTTCATATCTTTTTTCCTTAGCCATTCTTTAACTCATTCTTGCATTTGCCATTCTCTCTCCTCTCTTGATCTCATTTTCATCCTCAACCCCAAACATTCTCATGAATTGAGAGCCATGGAATTTTGAGATAGAAGAAATCACCACTAATCAACTCCATATATTCTAAACTAACTAGATTAGCAAACTAGCTAGTTTAGTTACTTTCTTTTGAAAGTAGAAGCTTGAATTAAGAACCTTCGGATGGATCATCTAGGATCGAGGAGACCGACAACAAAGATAGATCAAGGACCTCAAAGGAGCTTAAGAAGAGGATTCAAGACCCGAAGGATACGAACCTATCGGTATAACCCTCTTTACATAGTAGTTAGAACTTCTTTTTACTAGTTTAATATTTGGTTAGATTCTAGGTAGTTGTTTCTAACGTCAAGTTTATTGAAAAAGTTAAAGTTTTTTTGTTCCGCAACGGCCACGGTTAGCGACTAGGGTGCTAGGAAACGTTACATTATTTCCGTATTTTAATAAATTAGTTTCCCTAAATTCTTTTTCAACTTAAAACCCATTACCTTTTCTTTATACCAAACCGATTTTTATTTTTATTTAATGACGATTAATTTGGTATTAATTGCTATTAAATTTTATTAACTAGTATTTATAACTGTGTTTTAAATTGGGTTTTCATGGTTATTAATTTCTTATTAAATACCTTTGACCTAAATTCAACTGTGCTCTTTTCTAAACAAATTACTAAATCTTATCTCTCCGCTCCTCTCTTCTTTTATTTTTTTCTCTAAACCCATACCCGGTTCCCTTATTACATATGTATTCTAAATAAATATTTTTCTATATATATTCCTAATTAAATCTTATTTCCTTTCCTATATTTTAATCTAATTTCTAAACACTTAAACCCAAACCCTAAACTAAACCCCAACCCATCACCCAAACCCAAGCCCGCTCCTTCACTTACACACCCGACCCGACCCAGCCCACTTCCCTCCTTTTTCTTCTTCTTCTCTTCTTTCTTTTGGCCGAGCCCCATGTCTCCTTCTCCTCTGCCAACACCTCACACGACCACTCCACCCCACGACCATGTCGCCAACATCACTCTGGATCATGCGCCACCAAATCCCAGCTCCCCTCGAACTCCCCTCAACGGCTCCAAGCTTACCTCCTCTCTTCATAGTTATCTCTCTCAATCCCTATCTTTTACCATCTCTCATTTTCTCTCTATACCTCTCAAGCTCTCCTCCTCCATTGACAATAACTCCACCACTGACCACCACCACCAACTTCGTCGCCACCATCTTCACCTCCTCTCCACAAACCCAACCAAGCTCTCCACTTCCCTTCCAGCAACCAACAACCGCTATTGCACCACCTTCGAGCTCCAACACCACCATAGAGACTACTTCACCATCTCCACCACAAACCCACGACACAACCCACTGCCACCCGAGCCCGACATGCAACCCATCTCCGCTGTTGAGCAAGCCCAAGCCCCTCCTAATCCACCTTCGACGACAAACCCTCCTCCTCGTCCCCCTTATCTCACCGCCGGAACTGCAGTGCCCGTTGCCACCACCTCAAGTGTCATGACCCGAAATTGGTACATGACCGGCACTTAGATTGTGTGACGTCTAAAGATGTCGACGCAATCCAAGTAAGTCGAAAACCAAGATCTAAACCCTTTTTGAAGAATAAATGAGGTAAAGTTTTAAAATAATTAATTGATATGAAACCCCATTTTGCATTACAAATATTGTTTAATTTAAAGTATATATCAAGTGATTTGAAATAGGGTTAAGAAAAGTTTTTTCCATTTGAAATTTCGACATCACCCACTTTGTAGCTTTTGGAGAAAACAAGTATATGATAACAATTATAACGGCATCCTCACTTGGGTGCAACATCAACACCTATCGGCGGAAACAAACCTATGCAATGCATATACGACTCTCAAAAGCGAAGAATCACAAGCATACTATAAGTAAAAGGGCACAAAATGAGATAATTAGCCGATTCTACTCAAGTCGACCAAAATATACATAAGTCCCAACTCGCTCTAAGTCAAACAACACAAACGGTCTGATGGAGTGACACTAGATACAAAGGATAATATACACAAAAGAGACGGTTACTATGCATGTAACCCACCTAGCAAAATCTGCGATGAAAAACCCAAGATATATGTCTGCAACGCCGCTATGCGTCCACGCGGTCTATCCTGCAAAGAACTAAGGCACAACGGGAGTGAGTTACCAACTCAGTAAATAAAACTAATATCATAAAGTGGAAATCGTATGCATAACCGAAATAGCAACTAAACCAATGCACAATATAATCGTGATGTATAATAGAATGCACATGATAAGTGTAAAAAAATGAATATGTCACAACAGTGTCCGTATAAAAGAAAACGGAAATCTCATCAAAATATCCCAATATTTTGAATATATCCATAACTATCATCAAGTCCCATGTCAAACATCGACACAAATCTTCAATTCTCACAGGCATTGTTTCTCCGAATGATCCTGACATCTACTAACACCGATCGGTATCCTCCAGATATCCACCGTGTTTCTTAAACTATCTCCGAAATCGAGTGTCCTCGCTAGGCTCCCCGCCTCAAATGCGGCTTTCCTGCCCCTCGGCCTTAACTGGGTCCACCATGTATCCGACTGTATACTCCCCCACTCAGTCCGGATATCGTAAGAATCCGCAACCATATATCTCCCCCACTCGGTTCGTAATAAAATCAAATCATAAAAATATCAAGCTCATGGTGGACGCATCATCATATATCACAAGAAACTGTAAAATTTTAAATGAGATCAAATATTATCAACTATATCATGCAGTATCTCAAAACCCGTAGCAACAGAAATCTCATAAAACAATATCGCATAATAAAACGTAATAACAATGCCAATGAGGTACAATATATCAAACAATACATAATGATGAGTAACAATAGTCATCTACGATACTAGCGGTGTGCAATAGATATAAGTGACATAGCAAGTTCTATGTGTGTATGTGGCATGTTAATTTCCGATGAGTGTAGATGTTGCATGTAGGTATGTGCAAGTGCAACATAAATTCATCGGTAATAGTGCAAGTACCCTAGCAATCGTTCAGCAATAGTATTTAAAATGTATGAATGTGTGCAATGCGAATCTAAGTATAGTTATACAAATGAAATGAATAGAAAGAAATTTATCATAAGTTTTAGGTTTCGGGCGCTATACGCAATCCATACAATTTCTCCGGTAAATATTTAGTTTACTTAACCGGAACAAGTCACGACCTACTCGAATCCGATCACTTCCTTTCTCTTTATCGCCGATTCCGAAGTCTCCGCGAATGATCCTAATATCGAAATACAACTTTCTCACGTGAGCAGCTAATTTTTCGATACGACGAATATACATATATAAAAAGCAAACTAACTTGCATAACGTAAAATGTGTGATTATCGTGTGCTAATCAGACGTGAAGCTACCTAGAACTACTCCAAATCGTCGTAATTAGAGAAAACGCTAAAACGTGATATCAAATATCCGTATCATATGCTAATATATCACACTACGCCTAGTAAACACCTTCCAGATTTTTGTATAAGCAATCTGGGAAAAAACTAAGTATACCAGAGACCTTATATAAAACACAGAGAGCCCCAACAAAAAACTCAACACCCACTCCTTAACAAAACCGCTGGTGGCGGGAAATTTTTCAAATTTCGGCGGTCAAAACAAGGAGGAACGGGCTCGGGTTTCAAGGGTGTATTCTAGGTTCTAAAACAAGCTTCCAATAATGTTAGATTAATTTTGTGAGCACCATAAATATAGCAGATTCAAATTGAGCCATAAAACCTTATACTAACTAAAAATTCATATATCATACACACTAATTGAGACTACAACTCTTAATAAACATGAAAATGTTAGGTTTTTTACCTAACTTGAAGAATTTCATAGAATCTCTAAGCTTAATAATTACACAATAGAAGTTGTGAAGGCCTGGCTTTGGTGTTTTGACCAAAATCCATGAAGAACTCTACTCTTTTTCCTTGAGATAATGAAGAACTTAGAAGATTTTGTGTTGAAGTGTTAGAGTGAAGTTTTGTTCAGTTTGATAATGCAAAAATAAAAAATGAGTGTGGTGTTTTGATAGAAGGAGGAGGTGTGTGAAGGGAGGGTGAGGTGTATGTAGAGCAAGGAGGAGGTGTAAGCTCATGGTGCTTCTTAAGATAAGTTGTATGTGAGGGAAAATCCTAACCTTAACACCTACTTAAACCCACCTTGCACTTAAACCCTCAACAATTAAAAAACCCCTATTTGCAATTAAAACTTTTTACCACTTAAAACCCTTTTTTCAAATAACTTTCATCTAAATCTAATTACCATTACACTTAAATACCATACCCTTTTATAAAAGTCTTTTATTATTATAAAAATTAAAATATCATTTAAAATTTTCTAAAACGTTACAATATCCCCCCTTAAGAAAATTCGGTCACCGAATTTAAAATTTAACTACCCATACCTTCAAAGAAATGGGGAAATTTCTTCCACGTCTCATCCTCGATTTTCCAGGTGACATCTTCGCTATTTGGTCTACGCCATAGAACCTTTACAGAAGGAAGTACCCTAGATCGCAGCTTCTTTACCTGCCAGTCGAGAATGGCTACTGGCTGCTCAGTGTAAGAAAATCACGCTCTAGTTGTATAGTTTGATGCTGAATAGCGTGAGAAAGATCATGAAGGTACTTGTGGATCTTGGACACATGTAACACGGGATGAACATCTGGAAAACTGGGTGGAAGAACTAAACGATATGCTACAGTACCCACTCTCTCAAGAATCTCATAAGGTCCAATATCTAGGACCGAGCTTTCCCTTTTTCCCAAATCGCATCATACCCTTCATCGGAGAAACACAGAGAAACGCGTGGTCACCCACAGCGAATTCAAGTCTATGAAGACGGTGATCAGCATAAGACTTCTGCTTACTCTGGGCTGCTCTCATCCTTTCCTGGATCATCTGGATCTTCTCAATAGTCTCCTGAACCAACTGAGGCCCTAGGAGGCTTCTCTCACTATGATCGGTCCAACAAACTAGCGATCGACACTTCTTTCCATATAACGCCTCGAAAGGTACCCTCTGAATCGTCTTCTGAAAACTATTATTGTAGGAGAACTCAATCAAGGGCAAGTAACGATCCCAACTGCCACTAAAATCTAGCGTACAAGCTCGGAGCATATCTTCAAGAGTCTGAATCGTACGCTTTGACTGACTATTGATTTGTAGGTGGAAAATGGTACTAAAACTCAAGCGAGTACTTAAAACATCCTGAAACTTCTACTAGAGACAACTGATAAACTGCGTGCCCCTATCAGAATCAATACAGGTTGGAACTACGTGCAACCACACAATCTCATCAATGTAAATCTGGGCATACTGAGCATATCCAAAAGTAGACTTCACCGGAAGAAAGTGAGCTGTCTTTGTCAACTGATCCACAATCACCCAAATGGAGTCATACCCTCTGCTGGACCTAGGTAGACCCACAATGAAATCCATGGAGATCTGCTCCCGTTTCCATTCTAGAACGGATAAAGGCTGCAACTCTCCTGCTGGCCTCTGATGCTCGGCTTTGACTTGCTGACAAGTCAGGCATTTCGAAACGAAGAAGAACACATCACATTTCATCCCTTCCCACCAGTATATCCTCTCGCAAAGCATGATACATCTTGGTAGACCCTGGATGAACGATGTAAGTAAACTGATGTGCCTCCACTAAGATCTCACGCCTTAGCCCATCAAAGTCGGACATGTTGGCTATAGTGCCCTCAAGTCAATTATTGTAATCGCAGGCACACGATTGTGATGATTGAGGGAGGACCTATACGGGTATAACAGTCTTACTCAAGATGATAGTATGCTGTCTGGTTTGCCTTTATCATCATGTACATGCATTATGTGGTATTACAGATCACTATTATATGTTGATAGAGCCTATAGGATTCTTGCTTGACTACCAGCATTATATTGGCGATCATATACGTAGGAGCTGGGTGGTCTATAAGCACATCCTTAAATGTCCCTAGTCGAGAGAGTGTCGAGACTGGGCATCGATACACCGGAGTAGACTAGTGTGTACTTTTCGAGACCCTGATGAGGGGCGGTGGCCGGTCTCACAAGCCATTGGTGTCAGTTAGTCACCTAAGATAGTATACAGGTGCTCATTGGGTTATAAGTTACACTGGACAGACTCGCCGGGAACATGCTAGTTGGTATTATACCTATTGTCAGATAGCAGTTCTTAGGTGACATGAGTACAGGTTAGTCTATCGACCTGAAATCGTCATTTGTCTCATGTGAGTTCCCACTGTGCTTTGATTACTACCCTACCATGGCTCAAAGGAGTCGTGCAAATAGGTTTTACTTGGGTACAGTCCTGAGCCACATGGAGGTAGTGAGCGGATCGTCGGGGATTCGCCTCTCCCGGTATTGGGGGTTAATGTCACGCGGTGTACGGGTGGCCATCACCAGAAATCCTCGGCCAAGGTAGACGAGAATTACTGATTCAGATCAGTAGTTTCTCAGTTGGTGATGGGCTTCATACCGACACGAAATATCGTGTTATTAGGGGTCTGACTTTATCCACCCCCTAGACCCAATATGCGATACTCTTAGACGAACGGACCGGACTGTATGGAGATTGTCACTGACAGGCTCAGTAGGGGTTCGGATGAGTTTGCTCGTCGGCCATCTTTTTGCTCAATACCTGGGTAGCCGTTACGTATAGCTAGTGTCGCTGACGTGCTTGTGGTTAAACCCACTGCCAGCGTATTGACGAGTCTTTAGTGTCCCACACAGAGGGTTTCCCTGGTTCTGGCGAAATGATGTAGCAGCCGTATTGGATACGTGCAGGGTTCCGATCGAATGATTGTACTAGTTACCCAGACTTTCAATCGGACGGTTGATTATACTAGCCGACTCGGGTTTGAGCCAGATTATTAAATCGGGCATTGATTTAATAATTTACGTATATGTATTTTGATATGTATATTCTAGTATTATGTTCTTTGTGTGATTCTATCTCTTTGGGTATTCATATTTTGGTACGAATACAGATATGTATATACAGTTGAGTGTAATCCGTATTTATACGGAAAACATTCTAGAAGGTGGACACCTCATTTTGGTTTATCCATTTATTTATTTAAATGGAAATGAGGTGTAAAGGTAAAGAAGAAAGTATGGTGAGACCCATGCTTGAATAGTATTGACAAATGAATTGTTAATTCATTTGTGCTCACTATTCAAGTATGGTTGCATATTGTTTATTGAAAAAAATGAGTTTTACAAAAGCTTGCTTCATTTTTTTTTCCTCACTTGAGATGAATGGTTCATTTTTTTGAGATGGATTTTTTTTCTCACCATTAGCTTCACCCTTCTCACTTCTTTTTTTGAGCTCCTCCACCTTCATCTTCAACCTCGTCTCTACAATCTCATGTGTTGAGAATCAAGAGAGGAGGTGAGATAGATACACACATAGAACACTTCACTACATCCTAGACACTTTAGATTAGCAATCTAAAGTCTCTAGTTTCTCCATTAGACTCTTAGTGTGGATCTAAACCCATGAGCTACATCTTTCGGGTGGATCATCTTAGACGGAGGAAGAGCGGTGATTAAGCCCGATCCAAAGGATCTCTAGGAGCTAAGGAAGATGGTAGAAGACTGAAGGACACGATTCATTCAGAATAATGCTTCTATCACAGTAAATAACACCTTTACTTGCTAGTTTCATGTTTGGTTTCGATTCTAAATAGTTGTTTCTAGCGCCAAGTTTTTTAAACACCCAAATTTTTCTTGCCGCAACAGCCGTGGTCGATGGCCAGGGCACTAGGAACCCCAACAGCACACACACACAAATGGGTCCCAAACCGTAGCACTCCCTCCTTGTCGATCATAAACTCATAATCTCTCCCCTGCCGAACCTGTTCCAAAATCTCAGATAATCGTGCATCCTCGAACTGTGCCTTTCTGATGCGATCGAGCAAAGGTGGACGAGTACGATCATGAGCAAAATGTCCACCTATCGATGTAAACTCGAACTGTATGCCACTATCACACAAAATCTGCCAAATCGCATTCGACTGTCTCTAAGCTGTACCCAAATAAAACAAGCTACACCAGGTCTCCGACTCAATGCAGCAACCACTACATTTGCATTTCCTGGATGATAAAGAATCTCACAATCATAATCTTTCACTAGCTCCGTCAAAGGGAGAACCAGATCTCGACGGCAATATCTACAGCCTAGAGATTAGCTCGACGTTCTTCTCATTCCAACAGGGTGCAAACGTGCCGTCAACAAAGCTCCAAGGAGCCAAATCAAAACAGAGCCATGGCAAAATCCCAACTTCAAGTCTTGATGGTTCATATACGACCTAGAGACTATTCTGGCGTTCCTTCTCATTCCAGTAGGATGCAGTCACAATGTCAATAAAAGACCCAAGGGAAAAAGCAAAAATAGAGCATAGCAAAATCCTAGCTCCAAGTCTTGACTGTACATATATAACCTAGAGACTATCCCGGCGTTCCCCCTATTTGTAACGACTCTGAATTTACTGTCAATTTAATGTACAGAAAGGAGTTTACAAGCCTGAGTACAATTTAAAAGTTAATTTTTGTTTAAGAGCAGCAAGAAACAACTTATAGCTCACTGGTAAAACCTTGCACTGCTGTGACGTAGCCCCTGTGTTCGAACCCCATTAGACACATAATATTTTTTCTTATTTTTCTTTTAAACTTTTTGGAAGCCTAAAAGTTTACACGTGCAAGGCACATAAAAATGAAAAGTCTGAAGAAATAAACATGTGCAAAAGGGTGTAAATATAAGAGAGTACACGTGTCCAAATCCGACGGCTCCCTCTCACCAATCGGCCAGCGAAAATACCCCTATGGCCGGTACTGAAGAAATAAACGTATTGTTCAGTTGAAAATATTGCACATTTGTTATAGCATTTTCCTTACTTTTCTTAAATATTTAAAGGTATTTATTATAAATAGAGAACATATTTGGATTTATCTGCAAAATACTATTTACCATATATTTATATATTATAATTAACATAATGAAGGAAAATATATGCATTTTATATTTATATAATATTTTGGTAATTGAAAATAGGCATATCATATCAAATATTTTAATCACAATTCTTAAATGAAATAATATCATACAAATGGTTAGAATAATGTTTCAAAATATATGCGTAATATTTTAGTAATTAAAAGATGCATAGCATATTAAATATTCTTAATCAAGTTTCTTAAAAATTTATTACCATATATAGTGATTAAGATACTCTCTATAATTTAATAAATAGTACTAACATTATTCATGGAGATATTGTGCAAGATTTAGCTCAGGTCAAAAGATCAAGATGTTCAAGATGTCAGCTTAAAAAATCTGCCAAAATCATAAAATCAATACTGACAGAGACTCAGAATCCAGGCATGGAAATCACCATATTAGGCAATCACCATATTAGGTAACTTGGTTTTCTGATTTGAGAGCTATATAAAGGACCGAGGGCTAAAGTTAGAGGGCATCACCTTTACCACAAAGCAAATCACCGTCAAAGAACAAGTGATCCACGACAAGTCCACGATTCGACGTGATAGGGCGACATGAAAATCGACGGAGCATCTACTTCCTACAGGGCAGAGATCGAGAGCAACTTCTTCCTCTTGTAATCTAAATTCGTAGGATTTGTACTTGTGAAGTTGATTAATAAAGGTAGATCATTTTGTATAATTATTTATTTTCTGTATTTTTATTTTTCTGCATTATGATTTCTTTAAATATGCTTTCTTCTTTTATCTCCAACATGCGCGAGTAATTCTCCGCTTGTTAGGGTTCGTAGGATTAGAGTAGAATAATGGATGAGAAAATATTTTAATTTCTTTTAAGTCTTATGAAGTTTATAAACATTAGCAAAAGAATCGTTAACATCCTTATCGGGCGCGCTACCAATCTATTGCTAGTCTCGACCGTGATTTGAGATCAGATTAACAATTGTTTTGTTAAGGACTAGACATGATCAATGAAGGGACAAGGGTTAATAGTGGGAAAACACTAGTTTCTTTCAAGAACCCTAATCCTCATTCATCTCTATCAATCTTGTTTTAAATCTATCAATAGATAAAAGAAGTCATCTTTATTAGTCATCCATGACTACTAAATCTTAACGAACCCTACAATCCTTCTTTATATAAAATCTACATCCATAATTAATTTAGATCTTAAATAAACTACTCTTCTTTCTTCGTTTATTTTATTCAACTCGTATAAAGTAAGATTAAAAGTTCCACGCATCCCTGCGGACGGCCCGTACTCATCTCGGCTTACTACACGCGACACCGTTATTGATTGCGGTTATTCTACAAACACTTTTTCACGATCAATCAAATAGCGCCGTTGCCGGGGATCGAACCCGGGTCACCCGCGTGACATGCGGGAATACTTACCATTATACTACATCGACCGAGATAGACGGTTCTCCATCAGATTTTACCACCACTACCCTGCCACCACCCGTAGGTGCGCAGATTCCACCGCGCATCTCTCTCCAAGAGAGATGCTACCCCATGCGTGGACCCCTTCCTATCTGTCTATCTATTCCACCAGCCAATGGGGATAATTTTGAAATTAAACCCCAATTCATCAAACTGTTGCCCAAATTTCACGGGCTTGAATCCGAAGACGTATACGTTTTTATAAAGAAATTCAAAAACGTATGTGCAATGATTGGCACGTCACAACTTTCTGTGGATGCTATGAGATTACATGTTCTCCCATTTACTTTGTGCGATCTGGCAGAAAAATGGCTTTATAACACTGCTGCACATTCTATTTCTAAATGGGATGAATTCGTTGTAGCATTCCTTAAGAAATTTTATCCCAATCATAAGAACGCCCGCATTCGAAGCGAGATCAACCAGTTTTACCAATTTCCCAATGAACCATTTTGGAAATGTTTTGAACGGTTTCAGGATCTTCTTGTACAATACCATCATCACGGAATCAATAGATGGGATCTGTGTCGCATTATATATGAGGGTGTTGATCCTGCAACAAAACAAATGCTTGAAACCATGTGTCAATGTCATTTCCTGTCTAAAGATGATGGTGAAGCTTGGCAATTTCTGGAAGATCTCGCCGAAAAAACTTTGTAGTGGGAAAGCGTTAGACCAATATCGTCTAGGGGAGGTATCCATCAGCTCGAGGTTTCCATCGCAGTGAAAGCCGAAATGGCCGCGATACAAAAGAAACTCGATGCTATAGAAGACAAAGTCTCTTCAGCCTCCCCAAACCAATTTACGCTCCCCAAAACCGTGTGTGGTTGCTGTTCCAACCCATCGCACTTAACGGAAGAATGTCCTTTGAATCCACCGTTTCAAGGTCAAGAACAAATGAATGCTACTTTTCAGCAGTGACCTAGAAACGATCCTTATTCTTCCACATACAATCAGGGATGGAGGAATCGTCCTAATTTTGCTTGGAACCAAAACCAAATTCAAAATCAAAACCAGTTCCCAAGCAACTATCAAATACCTCCTCCACGGCAACAGCAACCACCACAAAGTCAGCACCCCTTTCAACCACAATTCTTTCAGAATCCGGCCAACAATTCTACACCTTATAATAATTATTTCCAAACGGACAGTACTGAAAACTCCTCCGCATTCGAATGAACCTTGGATATATTTATGAAACAGTCCATGCAAACGTCGGCTGATATAAAGTCTTCTATCGAAACATTAATGAAGGACTCCGCCTCCTACGGTGAGAGTATAAAATTGATAGAACCACAAATTGCACACTTAAATGCCGCAATGAGTGCGAGAGAGAAAGGGAAACTTCCATCTCAACCCCTACCGAATCCTGGCCACTCGCAAAATTATAATGTGAGTGCCGTTACCACGTTGAGATCGGGAAGAGTGTTGAACAACCAAGTGGGTCAACAGATTGATGATGAGGAATCAATTGAAACCCTAGCTTCTACTTCTTCTCCTAATTCGTCTAGTCTCCCACCATCTTCCGAGCCTATTCTCCGTTTTCCACAAGGCTCGAACCCTCAGCTCACTTCCTCGAATCTATCTAAAACGATCCCCACTCCAATTCTGGGATCCATTCCATCCACACAACCCTCTCCAATGTTGGACCAAACACTTATTGATAAAGTACCTTATCCAAACAGGTTAAGGGACAACGGACCAAGTCCACAAATAGAGAAGATTGTGGAAATTTTTAAGCAAGTTAACATAAACATTCCTCTCCTAGATGTTATCCAACAAGTTCCGTCCTATGCGAAAATTTTAAAGGACTTGTGCACTAGGAAGAGAAAAACTCAAGTACCTAAAAAGGTTTTCCTTGTGAGTAATGTGGGCACTGTTTTTACACAACAACTACCCAAGAAACGAAAGGACCCCGGAAGTCCTACAATTTCTATTTCTATTGGGGGTAAAAATATCAATCGTGCTCTACTCGATTTAGGTGCTAGTGTTAACTTGCTTCCATATTCTGTCAATGAGCAATTAGGGACCGGAGAGTTAAAACCGGCGCACTGCACTCTTCAGATGGCCGATCAATCTATCACCCAACCGAGGGGTGAGCTCGAGGACGTGTTAATCAAAGTCGGGGAATTTATATTCCCTGTGGACTTTATCGTTATAGATACACAGCCTGTGGCAAACCCACGAAACCAAATTCCGATGATTTTAGGTCGACTTTTTCTTGGGACTTCCAATGCAATAATCAATTGTCGAAATGCCTCTATGACCTTATCCTTCGGAAAGATGTCAATTGAGCTTAACATTTACAAGTTGGAAAGTGAACCCTCCGAACCTTATGCTCAAGTATTTTCTGTCGAAGCAATCAATTCCGACAGCAGCAAATTTGAACAGCTTCACGATGCTGATCTCGACTCCGCTATTACGTTGTTGTTTGACCCTGCTATTTATTATATACATACGGACCCTTCTATCGAGTTGTCCGGGTCAACATCTAACGCTAATTATGAACCTTTTATGGAGTCTGAGTATCATCCCATTCTTTCCGATGAGATTATTATTCGGGATATCGATGAAAGCTTTGAAGAAATCTTCGCTGAAGAACTCACATTCTTAGAAAATATGGGAGTTATGATGGATCAACCCCAACACACAGAAGTTGAACCAACAACCCTTCTTCTTAACAATAACGAGAATGCGCGTAATCCTTCATTATTGTTTCGTCTTTATGAACTAAGGCGTAAACCCGTACTATTCCACCTCTTATCTCCTCCCCACTTCTTTACGTCGATAGGTGACACGTTCTTCTACCAACCAATGCGTTACATCGATAAAATTTTTGAATGGTTGGTGTTGACTTTTGGTCTTTGTAAATCTTTATATTGACCAATAACTTTAACCCCCCTCATAATTTTAAATGCTTAATACTATTTTACTCAAGTTTTTGGGGAGAAATATTTTGGCTCTTGAACAAAAAGAATTTTTTATTGTGAGCCAAAAATAAGTTTGGGGGAGAATTTCATTGTCATGATTTCTTGTCCCCTTTCATAACTTTTCCTCCCAAGTCTACAGTATTTTTTAAGCTTAACAGATGACATCAGTGAGGACACTGCTGCCAACAGGTTTGAGGGAGGTTTGTACTTATTCACGCATTATCTTTCATTATACTATATATAAGCAAAAAAAAATTAATACTGAAAGTTAAAAAGTAAAAAATTATATATGAAAGATAGGAAGAGTTTAAGAAAAACAAGAAAATTAGATGTTTTCTTAAACAAAACTAGTAATAGATAATTATGAGCCGTTGTCCTAAGGGTTAGTAAGATAAAAGAAATTACTAGTCTGAGGATAAAAATAAGTCTGAAAAATAGTCCCTATTCTTGAAGCCAAACATCTGAGCGTTGATATCCTGCTATACGCACTTGCACACGTCTTGAAACTTGGGATAGTAGAGGATACCTTGAAATGCTCTTGTCTAAAAGCCTTAGTATGAAAAAAAAATTATATAAGTGGTGAAGAAAAAAATGAACACTGGTTTTGTAATTACCAAAGCAGCATAAAAAAATATAGCGAGGGTGCTTTATCACCTAGTGCCTTAGACCAACTGGTTTGGGAGCTACTGCTAACCCTTAGGTGTTGCAAGATGAGAATATTGCTAATGAGCGAGCACATTTGGTAATCGGTTGGTTAGTACCTCAAGAAGTATTAATGGTTGCATGAAGAATGTGTAAGCGAGAAGCATCTAAAATATTCACCATAAAAAAATATTGAGGTAGATGGACAAGAGTATGATAGCTTGAATTGAATTCTCCGAGTGTAGGAATGTCTTTTACACACACGTAGGGGTATATGATCGATGTTTGGAAGAAAGGTAGGGAGGAAGACTAACGGCGATGTTTTATTGAGGGATGATGTGATTTTTGACATCTTTTCATGACCATTAAGATAGGGCTCATGGCAACAGAAAAGCTAGTGTAGTTGGAAACTCTTATTTTCAAGTTCTTTTTTTATAGTTCTTATCTTTATATGTAACTTTCACCATCTTCCTTTTATTATGGGATTTTGTGGGTATAATCCGCTAAAAACCCTAAGGAGACAACACTCCTCCTACTAGGGACACCTAGAGGTTTAACGGTTTGTTGCACATGCTCAGTGCAATCGTGTTGCCTACGAAAGTGTGCTGGTTAGTTTTTCTTTTCTTCTTTCTCCCTCTCTTGAATAACAAGTTTGCTCGGGACGATTAAAGTTATGTTTGGGGGTATTTGTTCAGTCGAAAATATTGCACATTTGTTATAATAATTTCCATACTTTTTTTTAAATATTTAAAGGTGTTTATTATAAATAGAAAACATATTTGAATTTATCTGCAAAATACTATTTACCATATGTTTATATATTATAATTAACATAATGAAGGAAAATATATGCATTTTATATTTATATAATATTTTGGTAATTGAAAATATGCATATCATATCAAATATTTTAATCACAATTCTTAAATGAAATAATATCATACAAATGGTTAGAATAATGTTTCAAAATATATGCATAATATTTTAGTAATTAAAAGATGCATAGCATATCAAATATTCTTAATCAAGTTTCTTAAAGATTTATTACCATATATAGTGATTAAGATACTCTCTCTAATTTAATAAATAGTACTAAAATTATTCATGGAGATATTGTGCAAGATTTAGCTCAGATCAAAAGATCAAGATGTTCAAGATGTCAGGATCAAAAATCTGCCAAAATCATAAAATCAATACTGACAGAGACTCAGAATCCAGGCATGGAAATCACCATATTAAGAAAACACCATATTAGGCAATCACCATTTTAGGTAACTTGGTTTTCTGATTTGAGAGCTATATAAAGGACCGAGGGTTAAAGTTAGAGGGCATCACCTTTACCACAAAGCAAATCACCGTCAAAGAACAAGTGATCCACGACAGCTCCACGATTCGACGTGATAGGGCGACGTAAAAATCGACAGAGCATCTACTTCCTACGGGGCAGAGATCGAGAGCAACTTCTTCCTCTTGCAATCTAAATTCGTAGGATTTGTACTTGTGAAGTTGATTAATAAAGGTAGATCATTTTGTATAATTATTTATTTTCTGTATTTTTATTTTTCTGCATTATGATTTCTTTAAATATTCTTTCTTCTTTTATCTCCAACACGCGCGAGTAATTCTCCGCTTGTTAGGGTTCGTAGGATTAGGGTAGAATAATGGATGATAAAATATTTAATTTCTTTTAAGTCTTATGAAGTTTATAAACATTAGCAAAAGAATCGTTAACATCCTTATCGGGCGTGCTACCAATCTATTTCTAGTCTCGACCGCGATTTGAGATCAGATTAACAATTGTTTTATTAAGGACTAGACCTGAATATAGATCAATAAAGGGACAAGGGTTAATAGTGGGGAAACACTAGTTTCTTTCAAGAACCCTAATCCTCATTCATCTCTATCAATCTTGTTTTAAATCTATCAATAGATAAAAGAAGTCATATTTATTAGTCATCCATGACTACTAAATCCTAACGAACCCTACAAGCCTTCTTTATATAAAATCTCCATCCGTAATTAATTTAGATCTTAAATAAACTATTCTCCTTTCTTCGTTTATTTTATTCAACTCGTCTAAAGTAATATTAAAAGTTCCACGCATCCCTGCGGACGACCCGTACTCATCTCGGCTTGCTACACGCGGCACCATTATTGATTGCGGTTATTCTACAAACACTTTTTCACGATCAATCACGTATCTTTGCGGCGATTATAATATATTTCATTAAAATACCATCTCTTATAAAAAACGGTTTTCTTTAGAATTGTATTTTAAAATTCCTTTGCAAATAAGCTTCTACAACCTTTTTTAGGGGACCCGCTATTGGATGGTGCAGATTATCGCACATCCTTGGACTAGTAGAGCGAGATGCAGACCTCCTCAAGGAGCATTCGGTCTCGAAAGGTTTTTAATATGATTTTTAAGAAAAACGTAATTTTTTACTTAATAATAAAATTAATTTTTAATAATTATATAAATATTATAAAATCCATATATTTTAAAAATATAATAACCTTATATTTTTCAAAGGAAAGAATTACATGTTTCATCAAAATACCATCAAGATACCAACGAAAGTCAAGCTTTACAGTAAAATACCATGAACTATTCAAGTTAAGGTAATTATCACTAAAATACCTCAAACCCTTAAAATTCATATCCATGAAAACCCTAAATAATATAAATAACTTCTCGAGGTTATTTTGAAACTATATATTAAAAATATTTTTCATAAAACTCCCTCGAGCTATATAAAACACTGTTAAGGATTTTAGTAAATATAAATTTAAGCGGGATCAATTCTCTTAAGTCTCAGGGAGCCGGGGGAAGTGAGTGCTTGCCTATTTAAGGTAGAAAAACTTAACGGTGTTTTCAATGGTAATTGTCTTGGAAAAAGACACAAATCCTGCCGTCCATGTGCAGCAGTTACCGATAACTCTCGAACCTAATTCAAGATCCAAATCAGTTCTAAGTGTCTGACTGAAGTCTAAGTCTAAATCGAACTTGAATTCAACTCAAACCAGAATCCAATTCAAACATGAATCCAAACTATAACATGTATACTTGAACCTGAACCTGAATATCAAACCTGTTTACAAGACTTGACTTGACCGAACCATGGCTTTAACTTGACATGACTTCTTGACTACAAGCTTATATCGTGAAGATGACTACTTGAACAACTTGTATCCATGGTCTCGGCAAGCAATATAATCTATACAACAAATTACGTGGTTAAAGGGGTAGATTGGTACGGAATGTGTTAAAAGTGGCACGAGATGATCACTAAATGACATCTACATGAACTCTCGTGCCGTTGTCCTATGGGTTTTGACGGGGCCTTGTACTACATGTTACCATAGTCCTTGGGGAAATATGGAGTTCTCTCGTATACACTAATACCTTCTGTACCAAGCTACAAACAACTACGTTATAATAGCAATCTTATACCTGTACACCTTAACAGTTCAACTCTCTATACGTGCTATATTCCTGTCTTTCTTTTGGGACTTACCGAGTGCTAGTTCGCTGACGACATTCCTGTCTTTTCTTTATTTGGAATGTTCGTCAGAAGGACCGGACTCTCGAGATCGAGCCTGGCCAGGAAGACGTAGACCAGTTCACCGAGCAGCAAGATTTCTAGCTTTCCTTGTACTTACTTTTCATTTCATATGCCATTTTTTAGGCATTGCTTTATATCATTGTACTTTCCTTTTCAAAGCAGTGTATTGTAAAGATGAATGTTAATAAAAGTTGATGTTTATATTATATCTTTTGTCAATTCTTGTGCATTTTTACATTATTGCTTATTTATGCTTAACATATTTATTTCTGAGTAAATACGTCACGTGCTTACCATGTCTCCGTCTCCATATACTGGGAAGCGTGGCGTGACACCATTTCAGCAGGATGTGAACACAGCTATCATATGAAACTGGAGCAATGGCATATTCCTAGCTCCGGACTTCAATTGCAATACACACAGCATGGAGGTCCTACAGATGTCTACCCTATTTCAGCAAAGAATCGGCGCAACATCGTCGAAGCAAAGAATCGGCGCAACATCTTCGAAGCAAAAAATGAAGTGACGGCATATTCCTAGCATCAGGTCTTGACGGCAACTCATATAAAGCCTAAAAGACCATTAGAGATCATCCCACCCCAGAAGGGTACGTTTATGACTCATCGGGGATCTAAATTGAGCCTAATCTCAAGTAAAAAGCATCATGGAAAATTCGAAATGCTTACTCTTCCGATGGTAATATGACCTAAGGAGATTACTCGAAGACGTCTTGTCTAGCCTCCGAAGGGATCGGAGACACGACAGTCATGGGGCTACTCGAATAGCGGCTTAAAGGCTGCATATCGAGGAATATATAGCCAACGCGACGGTACCACGGACTAAAACCCTAGTACCACAAACCTAACGGACCCCTGTTGTAAAGAATGGGGGGGTATCTACATACAACGTTAGGATAAGTTTGCCTGTAAACCTAAAGGAGGTAAACTAAAAAACACTCCGAAATGAGTACATAAACTGAAGACTCCGAAATGAGTGAATAAACTATAAACTCCGAAATGAGTACATATACTAGAGACTCCGAAATGAGTGAATAAACTAGATACTCCGAAATGAGTACATAAACTACAAACTCCGAAATGAGTGAATAAACTACAAACTCCGAAATGAGTACATAAACTACTTCACACCGAATCAAGACATCAAAAGACAGAGAGGTGCAAGCATGAAATAAAATGTCTTTTATTCATAAACCAAAATGAATACAAGATACAAAAAAGAAGAAAAAATATACGGTGACAAAAATTTTAAGACGGTGGATGGTTCAATAAGCCAGATAGAGCATCATTTTTCCGCCGAACCTCCGCCTTAAGCTCTAGCAGCGCTGCAAGTTGAGCCCATGCCTGTGCTTTTTATTGTTGATACAAAGAAAACAGATGCTCAAGCTCCTTCTCAGCGGTCTTATGAGTCTAAACCATTTCGCGCGTAAAAGTGACAGCTTTATCAAGAGCCACCAGTTCCGTAATTCCCTCTTGAAGAACTCGCCAAATTTCATAGGCCCGAGTAGTTTTAGCTGTGAGCTGAGTTTGGAGTTCCCCTAGAGCTTTCGAAGCCAACTCCCTCTCCGAAAATTTCCGGTTGAGTCTTTTCTCACAAGATTGGAGGTTGGCAGCACACCGATCAATCCGTTCACGTAAGCTGGCCTTTATAGATAAGATATCAGAGGGAAGACGTGCGCATTCGACTCCATATAAAGAAGTCTCCACTTGACGGCAATACTCAACCTAAGCACGCACCAGCATCTCGTCATGGTAGGTAGAAAGGATAGACAAAGAAGCGTTGGCTTCGACAGCAAATTCCTCTGCTATAACGGAAGTGCCAGCACGAAGATCCCCGATAAGAGTTTCTAGTGAATGAATACTTTGTTTCGCCATTCTCTCAGACATACGTCTGGCATAAGGGCCCGGCAGCATGCAAATATGGGACTCTAGTGGATTCAGGGTTGGCAAAACTATAAAAGATACATGTATGGTTAGTCGCCTTTCTGCATAGAGAATAAGTAAAAGAATACCAGGGCTAAAGCGTCGCTTACCCATGGCCACAGAAGGCAAATATGAGAAATTCACAGGCCCATCAAGAACTTCAACTTTGTCATCAGCCTTGTTGGGGTCAAAATTTACACCCCGGTTGACCAAGTCAAAATGAAAGTCAACTCCAAACCAAGTGGGCCCAAGCCCAAGTCAAGACCGAGCATGGAAGGGACCGGCCCCATGACAAAAAGAATGAAGCCATAAATCGGATTAATGTAATTCTTTTTTTTATATATAGAAATAAATGTATGAAAAATGGGCAGAAAGCCAAAGTTTTGTAAACCCCATGACTTATGTGCAAAAAGAAATAAGCACATAAGGTATTGGGTGGCGTAAGTGTCATTTGGCAAAGCCAAAGGGGATATATATAAAGTGTGTAGCCTATAAATGCAAACATGATGAAAAAATCAAAAAAGTACTTTTTCTCTCTCAAAAAAATTAGGGTTTCTGTGTCTCCTTCTCCTTCCTCAAGTTTCTAAACCTTCTTCCTTTTTTTGAATTAAATTAAGAGTTTAACTCTTCTTTTTTCCAAAAAGAAACAGTTTTTCACCATAAAACCCTTGAAGGGGAGCTCAGATCTCCTATCAAATCCCCAAAAGGGGTGATTTTTAAGTCTCACCCCTTTTTTCTCCAAGACCCAGCCAACAGAGAGGAGGAAGAAGGAGACCCATCTCCAAAAACCCCACTTTGGGAAGATCCAAAGCTCAAAAGAAAATCTATGGCTCAAGAGAGAAGAAAGGGATGCCCTTTCATCATCCCCGAAAATCTCTTGGTAGTTTACCTCCGAACAAAAAAGTCTTTCTTTTTAGGAGTTTGACTCCAAAAGTAAATTGGGAGTACAACTCCCAGTGCAGGGACTAAGCCCCCTTTGTCTTTTTTAGGAGCTTAACTCCAAAAGTCAATTGGGAGTACAACTCCCAGTATAAGGGGCTAAGCCCCTTTCCCTGCGGGCGCCCGGCGCCCGCGTGAGGGCACGTGAGGCGCTGGCGCCCGGCGCCCGGTGCCCGGCGCCCGGCGCCCGCGTGCAGGGCACGTGAGGCGCTGGCGCCCATGCGTCCTTTGGACGCTATTCCCCATTATATATATATATATATATTTATACACACTCCACAACCCCCGTAAACTCTGTAAGGCCCCCGATATACCCAAGACCCCTCAAAACACAACACACGTACATTGCACATTGAGTTCGCATGACCAGTTTGACCCGTCAATCGGAAATTCCTTCTCTCCAAAGGTGAGGGGTAATTAACGGCAGCTTAGTCTGCGGTCTCCGAAGATTCGGATCCCCACAATCAATAAACTCTAGCCTACCTTAGGAAGGGGGAATCTGTAGTACGCCTGACAAGCGACATGTATTCCCATCTCAATGGGGT
The DNA here is from genome assembly GCA_030015575.1 of Agapanthus africanus. Lineage (NCBI taxonomy): Eukaryota > Viridiplantae > Streptophyta > Magnoliopsida > Asparagales > Amaryllidaceae > Agapanthus > Agapanthus africanus. Next base: position 364,216,028 of record JASDDO010000029.1, read on the forward strand.
GACGAAAAACACCCTACAAGCCTGAAGGACTGTGGTTTAAAGCAAAGAGCACGTCAATATTATTATGAAAATATAATACAGAAAGCAAAGGAAAACCAACCTTGACCGGAGGAAAGTACGATGCGCTGAGGGGGTATCGTGTGCGGGGCCGCCATGTTAAGTAAACGCAAGAAGGTTTGCTCCGGAGAACGATCTATAATGGAGGACGCCAACTCCCGCAATTCTGAGAGAAAAAAGGGTTAAACATATAGAAAGGTCATTAAACAAACAAATATATATATATATATATATATAAGATTACCTTCAATACTTCGTTCATTTTGGACCGAAGGGATAGTAGCCTCAAGAACCTCCTCTACATTCTCCGAGGTGCCACTAGAGATATTTACAGAATCTATAACCGGTCCGGCAACCTCCGCTGAAAGAATAAAAGTCATCACCGGAAGCTCTAATGCGCGGTCTGGGCTCGAAACTGCGCCCGCCCTAGAAGGCCCTACAAAAGAAAAATGTGTAAAAACGAATACGATATGAAAGCAATATAAATCATTTATTGGGAAAGATGTAAAAAGTACATACCGATACGCCATGGAGCCTGAAGTATAGCCTTTTTGAGCCGCCGCTCTTTTCTGATCAACCGCGCTCGTCGGGCTTCAATCGAAGATAAATCCATACCCGCCTTCAGAGCAACCTCGTCTTCAGAAGTGGCCGATATTGGCTATTTGAGAGCCCATTCTTATTCCAGTGTTAAAGGAACTATTGGTAGCATAGCAGGATCCAGGTCAACATCACGGAATTCAACAGGGGGAAAGCATCCCTTCTTGGGGCGCACGTTTTCGGTTTCATCCTGTGATTGCTTTAAGGCCTCGGCCAGCTGAGCGGCCTCCTCGGCAGATGTATCAGGAAAGAGAAGACCATCATCCGGTTCATGCGCATACATAGGCTCATCTTGAGTGAGAGGTTCAGACTCAAGCAAAGTATCGAGTAAACGGGTGGCCGATTTCTTTCTCCTTTTAGGGCCTGAGCTAGTACTAGTAGAAAGACGCTTCCTCCCCTTCGACACTTTTGTACGGCGCTGCCCAATCTCGTCTTCGGGATCCGACTTTGATGATGCCGCTGCTTGTGCCTTATCAAGAGTCTTTGCACCGGTTCCAGTGCGAACCGGCATACCAGCAGTACGGGGGATCGACTCTGTTCGAGCGGCTTTTGGAATAAACACTGAATCGCTGTCCCTCAGAGGAGGACGAACGACCGACCGAGGTCGCAACGGAGCGTTGATGGCTTGAGCAGGAACAGGGGCCTTCCACTCGAAAAGTACCCGTCTCTCCTCTGTGGTAATGGGACTAACCCGGTGACGATACCAGCCCTTGAAGGGTCCCAAGGGCCTTGGAATGTAGTCCGACTCGGGGATCATGAAGAGGGAACCGGTATTTAGCCTCATGAAATGATGAATAGCAACACGGGCGGTCTCCAGCGAGGGAGTAGGCTCAACTAAAAAAGCTTCAAGGGGGCGCCCTGGTTATAACCCAACTGTTGGGCAAAACGATGCGGATTATACCGCATGAAGAGAGCAGCGTCATTTAATCGGAACACTAAGTACCCTGGCCTGATTGAATACAAATGCATGATATCTTTGTGTTTCAAAGCCGGCGCCCCATTCTTCAACAAATCAAATAACTGCTGAATAGGCCCCGCTGGCGCAGAAATGGCCCGATCGTTGAAAACCGTGCCACCTTCGTTTGAATACGAGTTAAGCAGCACGCGCAAAGCCCCTAACTGAGTTGGATCAGGAGCGAAGGCATCAACCAATCTCATGACTCGTGGGAAGGTATACGACTCATAAAAATCAGACCGCTGGTGCACAGCAAACGCGCCTAACACGTGCATATCGATCCAGGACGTGAAATAGTGGACGGAGAAATTCACAGTGTCTACACCTGGGTTTGAAGTGTTGGCGGTGGTACTTAAGCCATGATACAGGTGTGATAACCCTACAACGCCAATAGCCAATCGTGCTCCTTCGGATATGCGATGTGCGGGGTAGGAGACGGAGGCTCTCATAAAACGACGGTGCATTGGCATGGCAAACCAGCTGAGCCAGAGACTGATGAAGCCCACAAAGAATGTTTCCTCGTCCATACCGGGGGCAGCAATCGCATCAAAAGTCAAGGACGATGAATTCGGGATATAATATTGCGGCATATCTTCTTTTTTAGCCGGCAATTTCTCCAGGCCAAATCCAAAGGGATCCTCGACCTTCGCGAATTTTGGAGCTTTCTTGGATAGAGCATCTTTATAAAGAAAGCGAGCGATGAAAGCGTCAAAACTAACACCTTTCCCTTCTGATGCCACGAACAGTCTTTCAAAGATACATAAGGCCTTGATTAAACTTGGATGCTTGTGTTGAACATCATTCTCAGTTGTCAAGCCTTCATGCATGGATGGCACCGTAGCAAAAACATACTCATCGGGGGGTAATAATTCTTCGTAGTGTTCTCCCCTGATTGGCAGTCCCGAAATTTCTCGGAATTCCTCCAGCAAAATGGAACTTCGCGATCCCCCAGTAGGAACGTGTGCGTTGGAAGATTACATTGGTTCAGAAAGGATTTGACCCACCAAACGTGAAGAGCATGATAATAGAACAAAGATGCATACACCGCCTGGTATAATCCCACCTTCTGCAAACGAGAGCATTGGGAAGAGAGAATATAACGGGCCCAAGGAAGGTAGCCCACTGGATGCCGTGGGATGTGATTGGTGGAGATTCAGCGTGCTTGCGCTTTCTAAAAGATAGATCAAAAATATTTGTAACCGCAATCAAGAACGGCGTCGCTTTGCAGCTAGCCGGTGAGTACGGGTCGGTCCACAGGGATGTTGTGAATTTCCGATTCGTTCTTACGAGTTAATTCCGAAGGGTGTTCGGAGTTATTAAATCTAAAAATCTAATTATTCTAGGGCAATTAATTAAATCTATTCTTGCTAGGACTAGGTTTAGGGATGATTTGGAAATGGTAGTAAATCTCAACGCTTTCTTTACCCGAATGAAGATCTGTGAGGAGTTATGGTAATTATCAATAAAGTGGATTAGATCCGTTCGGGAAGGTGTTCCTTCCTCTAGGTTCTTGTCCTTCCTTTAGAGATCCTTACCCTAACCTCCATGGAAAACATCACACCCGGGCCTTTATACTACGGTATCACCGCTACCTAGAGGGATAGAGTGCCGTAGGGAGCGGTATGCGCATGTATGCATGGAGTCCTATTGTAAATATTTGATGGGTAAGAAAGGGATGAGAGATCGCATCTCTCAAAATCCTTCCCAAAAGCTAAACCCTAAACAAGTTCCTAAGGCATGAAATTAAAATCTATTCTACTGCAAGAAATTAAATTACTTACTGATGGCTCTCTCCAAACATCAAAGCAGGGTTGTCAGATCTGAATTTCTGAATTAAAGAGAGGCATCGATGCTCTCCAAAAGATTTCTAAAATTTATTAATGAAGGGAGGCATAAGAAATTACAATGAGTAGAGTTCCTATTTATAGAGAATAGGAAACCCTAGGTTACAATTGATTTGCATGTCTACATTTACCAAAATATCCTTAGGAAGACCTAGTCAAAGTAGACTTCAAGCTTTGGTAAAATTTTATGTCTCTTTAAAAGAAAGTATTGGGCCTTGGATCTTTGGGCTTCCTTATTATTTGGTTCTTTGTTAAAATAGCTTCTATGTTTCTTCCAGATCTCCAGTGAATAATTGCGGTGGGCTTTTAACCGTTCGCTTTGTAATCTTGGACCTTGCATTGCCTTGTACTTTGTGAATTTTATCTTTGATATAGGCTTGATCAAGAGTCTTCTATTTGTTGGTCAAAGTCCACTTTTGCATCGTCTTTTCATCATTTTCACTGTTTTCTGTCCAAGAACCTGTAACCTGTAATATGTAGCAGACATGCATCAAAAGCACCTGTTTATTTATAAAAATGAATAAGAATGGGGAATATAAAATGCAATATTATGGTGTGAACAAATACCCCCAAACTTATCTTTTGCTCGTCCTCGAGCAAACTTATTTTTTATTCTCTACAAAAACCTAACCGCACTTTCGCAGGGAAACGCGATTGCACTGAGCACGTGCAACAAGCCGTTAAACCTCTAGGTGTCCCTAGTAGGAGGAGTGTTGTCTCCTGAGGGTTTTCAGCGGATTACACCCACAAAATCCTATCAATTTAGCTTTTTGATTTTTGTTCTCCAATTAGGTTTTCTAACAAGGAATTCTATTATCTTTTGACTCGCAAATTATCCACCCATATTCTTCACACTTCCTCATTATTTAACTTAAGATTATATATGTCCTGCAGATCTACTTAGCTTTCGGCATTTCTTAAGTTTTCCTTCTAGGGTTTTATCTCCACTTAGGAATTTCTATCAACTCTATTAAAGATACAAGTTCTATTCTTCATTCCTTTCTCTTATCTAAACTCCAATCACATATCCCCACGTGTGTGTAAATATCACCCCTACACTTGGAAATTCAAATCAAGCAATCGTACTCCCGCCCATTGTCCAAAGCACTTGTGAGACTTTGCTTTCACATTCTTCATGCGACTGTTAATACTTCTTGAGGTACCAACAACCGATTACAAGATGCGTTAGCGTTTTTAAAGCGTACTTCCTAGTTTTGCAACACCCAAGGCTTTTAGCAGTGGCTCCCAAACCAGTTGGTCTAAGGCACTAGGTGATGAAGCACCCTCGCTAAATATTTTTCTATTTTTACAGCCTTAAGTAATCACAAAAACCAGTGTCCATTTTTTTTTTATCCACCTTTTTTTTTTCGTTGTGCTAATGATTTTAGACAAGAGTATTTCAAGGTCTCTTCTACTAATCCAAGTTTCAAGGTGCGTGATCGTGCAAATTGTAGGGTATACGTTTTCAGAATCTAGACTTAAGCTAGGAACTATTTTTCAAACTTATACTCTAATAAAAGTTTTAATACTTTTCCTTCGTTTCGACTTAGCCCAAGAACTGAACCCAAAATTTGCCTATTTCTAAATAAACTACAAGGCATATACTTTCTACCGTTAAACTTTAAGGAAGGTTATTTTTAGGGTTTTTAATTTACTAAGTCTAAGATCTAGTTGTTCCTAGCTAGTTAACCTATTTGTCAAACTCTAGTCAATTAGCCAAAATTGAATACATTTATTTATAATTTTTTTTTGAAATTTTTCAAATTTTTATAGGTTTTCAAATAAGTATGCAAATGCAAAAATGTACATATGAATGCGAAGGAAGAAGACGTACCGAGCATACCCCCAAACTTGAACTTGACAGTGTCCTCACTGTCATGCTAAACCAAGAGGGTCAAAATACCGGCACTCCCCTGTTTATTTATTTATAATTTTTTTTTTTATATTTTTAATGTTTTGAAATTTTTTTTTTATTATTTTTTTTATAGAAAAAGAAAACAAAAAAAAAATATATATACATATATACAAAGATTCCCCCAAACTTAAGCTTGGCCTTGCACAAGCCAAAAGTTAGCACCAACCATCCAAAAATCTTATCGTGGAAATGGTATAGTTGGTGCAAAAAAATGAGAAGCACGCGAGACCGTGTGGAAAGAAGAATGGTAGAATATGGTCTCGGTGGGGGGGAAGAATAGCGAAAAGAAGAAAGAAGTGGGGTACGATCTTGAGGGTGTAAATTGAGTGAATAAATTAGCGCAATTTGTGATGACCGATGTGTTAAAAGCGATTGCGCTAACCTATCAACTCGTCGAGAAATGGGATCAAATCCCTCAAGATTCGTGAGAAAACATGGGTACGCCGAACTTGGTATAGGAGAAGAAAGCGTAACGGTCATTTGTTCGGTCGGAACAATGGGAAAGACGAAAGGGAGTGAATTAGGGATAGTCTCATTCTCACCGTAGTAGACTGTGTCGAACTGGAAAGATTCCATCAATGGTTCGAAACGACTGTAAGCAACCGAGTCTGAAGGATTAACTAACTCATCTGAAAATGCAAAGGACTCAAACTCGGGCGGTGAGACTTCAACATCGTTCGAAAAAGTTAAACACTCGTAAGTGTCATCGGCTGTGGGAACTGTGTCAGATTCAAAGGAAAAGTTTTCAAGCTCACAGTCGTCAAGCGTGAAATGAGGCGTGGTCGGAACGATGGAAAAGAGGGAGGGTGATTTAGGAAAAGGTTCAAGAGGATGAATTGGAAAATCCGATACATCAAATAAAAATGGTTCAACCTCAATATTATCCTCAAGACTATCCTCATAATTCTCCTCGATATTCAACTCATCCATGCCATTATCATCAAAATCAAGACGCATATGAGATTCGGGAGAAACATTTAATAACTCGGGATGATGATTTGAACATAAAACTTCAATTAAATCGACAGGTTCATCATCCGAAATATTCCCGGCGTCTATATCCTCAATCAAGTGAAAGTCAATTTCTTTAGACACCTCCTCAAAAGCATGGATGTTTATCAATGTAGGTTCTAGAGTGGAGGTGTAAAGATCGAAAGGATTAGGTGCGGTTTCACTCGAAAGGGGTTCTTCACAATCTGGCAAATCAAACACTACAAAATCACACAACTCAGTTTTATTTTCAACAGGTGAACTATTTAGGGCAATTGATGGAAAACAGGAGTTGTGGGCTTCTATTGGGTAAGGGTAGGTTTGATTTGAAAATCCTCTCTCATTCTCACTCCGTCCAACTGCCGCCTCATACATTGAAAAATTTGGAGCTAGCGGGACACTAGCTACCGGTTCACTAGGTTGCATAAGGGTGGCCACGGACGCCTCCACATTCCTAACCATTTTATATGTTGCTGCGATATACGCCTCCAACGCCTCTTCCAAACTAGACTTGGGTGGTAAGGGGGTTTCGGTAAAAGATTCAAAATTGTTTGGATATGTGAAACTCCCTAAAGGCTGTGTAGAAGCAGTGTCTAGTGACGGTGGGAAAGTCGGGTAGGACTGGTAGGAAGTGGGTGATTGGACTGGGGTAGGGTCAACATGTGGATAAAAAGGTGAATAGTCTTGTTGATCCCTAGAACTAGATGTGTGGAGAGAGGTGAAAGATCGGCTACGAGATTGAGCAATATGCTCAGCAATGGACATCGGCCTAGGAGTGGCAGAAGGACTTAAAGAAGTGGTGTCAACATAGGTAGGTGGTGAAGGTTGACTAGGTTGACACAAAGTGGGTTGAAAAGTCAAACTGTTTCTCCTAGACTCCTCTATGTGATCTTTCAAAGATTTTTTTGGCATGGAGGGATCGTTTTTAGATTGACCGAACAAATTGCCGAACGACGCAAAATTAGGTTCAGGATACCAAAGTTCGGCAAGTGATTTTTTATGTGGGGTACCCATGTTAAAAGAAGAAAGGTTGAAAGAAGGAAGGTTGGATGGTGCAAGGATTTATTTGGGGCTAAAGTTTGCAAGTTCTCTAAAAATTTTCCTTTTTCTTTTTTTTTCTTTGTTTGAAAATTTGTTGCAAAAAGATTTTTTAATTAAAGATATGCAATCTAAAATATATTACCTGCAATCAGTTATTATCTTAAGCATATCACAAGAATCTTTATTTGGAAAAAAACTGTTGCAACAAGATATTTGATAAAAGATATGCAACAACAAAATATTTCTTGCAATCAATTTAGTTCAAGCGGGGCCCAAAAATCCTGCACAAGACTTGTTATATGGAAGGGGAAATATTTTTAAGGCGCACAAAATCCTGCAGGAATATTTCAGAAAAGATTTTTCAAAAATCACGGAGGATGAACCAGAGAAGCTTACGGAGCAAATTTCCTGCGCTGAAAGCACGACGGCGCCGCCCTTCCGCGGCCTAAATGATGTTTACACCGCGGTTCCGCGGTTGAATAGCTTTCACGGATCCCGAGAATTTTTTTCGCGCCACAACTCGACAAGTCGGCCGCATTTCCGCGGCCTAAGGTGGGTATTGGCCGCGGAAGCGCGGCAAGTTGGGGATTTTGGGGCTTCAAAATTTTTCTGGCTCTCTGTTTTGAAAATCCCCCTCTGTTCCGATGTTTTATTTTCTGTTTTGCTTTCTGGAAACTTCCAGATCCGATTCTGTATATCCTGCAAAAAATTCAACCACAAAGTATCCCTTTCCAAAAATAACAATTGATATATTTTTATATTTTTTATGATTTTTCAAATTTTTATGATTTTTTTAATTTTAAGATTAACCCGAAATTACGAAAAGAAAATTCTACGCCATCCCCGGCAACGGCGCCATTTGATTGGTGGAGATTCAGCGTGCTTGCGCTTTCTAAAAGATAGATCAAAAATATTTGTAACCGCAATCAAGAACGGCGTCGCTTTGCAGCTAGCCGGTGAGTACGGGTCGGTCCACAGGGATGTTGTGAATTTCCGATTCGTTCTTACGAGTTAATTCCGAAGGGTGTTCGGAGTTATTAAATCTAAAAATCTAATTATTCTAGGGCAATTAATTAAATCTATTCTTGCTAGGACTAGGTTTAGGGATGATTTGGAAATGGTAGTAAATCTCAACGCTTTCTTTACCCGAATGAAGATCTGTGAGGAGTTATGGTAATTATCAATAAAGTGGATTAGATCCGTTCGGGAAGGTGTTCCTTCCTCTAGGTTCTTGTCCTTCCTTTAGAGATCCTTACCCTAACCTCCATGGAAAACATCACACCCGGGCCTTTATACTACGGTATCACCGCTACCTAGAGGGATAGAGTGCCGTAGGGAGCGGTATGCGCATGTATGCATGGAGTCCTATTGTAAATATTTGATGGGTAAGAAAGGGATGAGAGATCGCATCTCTCAAAATCCTTCCCAAAAGCTAAACCCTAAACAAGTTCCTAAGGCATGAAATTAAAATCTATTCTACTGCAAGAAATTAAATTACTTACTGATGGCTCTCTCCAAACATCAAAGCAGGGTTGTCAGATCTGAATTTCTGAATTAAAGAGAGGCATCGATGCTCTCCAAAAGATTTCTAAAATTTATTAATGAAGGGAGGCATAAGAAATTACAATGAGTAGAGTTCCTATTTATAGAGAATAGGAAACCCTAGGTTACAATTGATTTGCATGTCTACATTTACCAAAATATCCTTAGGAAGACCTAGTCAAAGTAGACTTCAAGCTTTGGTAAAATTTTATGTCTCTTTAAAAGAAAGTATTGGGCCTTGGATCTTTGGGCTTCCTTATTATTTGGTTCTTTGTTAAAATAGCTTCTATGTTTCTTCCAGATCTCCAGTGAATAATTGCGGTGGGCTTTTAACCGTTCGCTTTGTAATCTTGGACCTTGCATTGCCTTGTACTTTGTGAATTTTATCTTTGATATAGGCTTGATCAAGAGTCTTCTATTTGTTGGTCAAAGTCCACTTTTGCATCGTCTTTTCATCATTTTCACTGTTTTCTGTCCAAGAACCTGTAACCTGTAATATGTAGCAGACATGCATCAAAAGCACCTGTTTATTTATAAAAATGAATAAGAATGGGGAATATAAAATGCAATATTATGGTGTGAACAGGATGACGCATATCTTGTAGACCTGCCCCCAAGGTCGAGCTTCGCCTTGGCATATCCAACATTCCAGAATGTCGATAGCTACCACAGGCTGATTGGGAATCCCTGTCGTTGATGGCTCAAGCCGGCCTTCAGGCGTCCAATTAACTGCCTCCACTGCATAAGCGGTACGCGGACGTTCCGTAAATGAAATCGAACGAATGGGTTCCGTCGGCATTCTACACGTAAAACTGTGGCGGCCCCTTATGATGTGACCATACCAGACTCCCCATAACAGAAGGCACTTTCTGTTCTTTTCATGATTCTTAATCGTAGCCATCACTTTTTCGTCGGACGACGACTGTGGGAAAACAGCCTCTTAGCGTGTATAAGGGAAGTAGGGAAGTGAGGCCATTGTACCTGAAAATGGGGACAACAAAAAAAACAATCAACAAAATGTGCGACATGGTCTTATGGGACTACAAACTAAAAAGCTAGTGGACCCCATGAAATCAAAATGGCGGCTCGTCAACGATGAAACATGTTCCCATTAAAAGGATCCTTATTAAATGAACAGTAGAGTTATAAACTCCTAATATCCCCAAAAGAAAGCGGGTTCTGTTAAAATAACAACAGATTCAAATTTGTAAATAGGGGATTTAAAAAAATACTCAAGAACAGTAAAGGGAATAAAATTCCCTAAATTTCAAAAATTCAAAGCTGAGCTCTGCAAGACAATGGAATTAAATTCCTCCAATAATGGGATTAAATCCAAGAAATCCCCATGATGGGAAACAAAGAAAATGGAATTAAATTCCAAAGATCTTTAAAGATCAGGATCAATGATAGGGTAAAACCCTAACAAAAGAGCCAACGATTCTCAAGAATGATCATTGATTCAAGACCCATGGTCTACATAAAAGAAAAAAGTTTTTTTTAAGATCTCTAAAAGATCTGTTCAAGAGAAGAGTCAAGCTCTGTTAATGGATTTAAAATCCAAAACAAGAGAAAAAGTTTCCTAAGCGATAAATTCTGTTCATAATCCGGACCAAAAAGAAATTTTTTGCAGAGTTTAACTCTAATCAGAAGGAGTTTTGTGGGCAGAGAGCTAAGCTCTGAAAGGATAATTAAATTCTCAAAAAAAGAGTTAAGGAGGAAGATGAAAAAACAGTGGTCATCTCAAAGGCCAAAGGCCTCATTTATAAGACGTGATGGGAGAGGTTCAACATCACATTCCCCTAGGAAATCCAACGGTGGTAAAGATGGACAACGTTGCACTCATGTGCAAGCCACGTGAGAGCAACGATGGGGGGAATTTGTTCCCTTATAAAAAGGGAGAGAAAAGGGGAGAAAATTCCCCACGGCTCAAGCCTTACGTATTAAACACGTGAGATCTTATATGCAGAGCATATAAGTGCCGCGACCTAACAATTAAAGACTACATAGGCCTCACGTGTTAAACACGTGAGCGCCCATGTGTAAAGCATACAAGCACAAAGAAAAATCCTCACTGGGGTCACGTGTTAAATATGTGAGAATACCCTTTTAAAGCATTAGCTTCAGATAGAGTTAAACTCTATGCATATAATTAAATTCTATTTTTGTATGCAAAGCATATGAGCATTAAGAGTAAATGGCCAAAGGCCAAATTGACCTCACGTGTTAAACACATGAGCGTCCATATGCAAAGCATATAGGCACCAAATGAAAGAAGTTAAATAAGCCTCACGTGTTAAATACGTGAGGGCGCCTCCTTATGTAGAATTAAATTCTACTCTTGAGAAATACCTTCCTGGATTTTTCTAAAAGAGAAAAATCCTCTCTGTTAAACAGAGAACCGTTGGATCAAAGATCCAATGATGATATCTCCCTGGTCTTTCTAAATGAGAAAGATATTTTCTGTTAAACAGAAAGTTGGTGGATCAAAAATCCAATGAGATGGAAAATATTTCTTATATCAGAGAAAGATTGTGCTCTGTTAAACCGAGCACCCTTGGATTAAAAATCTAATGGTGATAAAAAAATCACCGTTTAATAGAATAAAATTCTATATATGGGAAAATATTCCCCCAATCTTGTTAAAAACAAGAATACATATTCTGTAAAACAGAAGTCCTTGGATCAAAGATCCAACGGTGGGTAAAATTTCCCAAATCAATTTTGAGACCAATTAAATCAATTGAAATCTCTCAATAAGAGATTTTCTCAAAATTAAATAACAAACTTGCCTCCACTATATAAAAGACCCGAGACTTCAAGTATCATATAGACGGAACCCCCCATAAGCTTCTAAAAAATACAGAAAGCTTCCAAAACAACAGAGAATTCAATTCTCAAGAAAAGAAGAAGACTTTCCTCCTCAAAACCCTAGGTAAAGAAAACACAGAGATTAAAATATCTCTTTTTACCTATCTAAGGGTTTAACCCTTCTCAAAGAACTTAGTTCTTCCTCTGGATCAGAGATCCACAAGACAAGTCTCCCACAAGTTGAGAATTTAATTCTCATCGGAAAGATCTTGTTCTTGAGAATCAAAGATTCTTAAAAGAACTAGGTTAAAAAGAAAGAAAAAAGAAAAGAATATATGTTCTGGGAATTTAATTCCTCCAAAATTAGGGGTTAACCCTACATAAAGAACTTATTTTTTATAAAAAGAAAAGAAGAACTTAGTTCTCCAATTAAAAAAATGATCTAAGATCTTCAAAACAGAAATATTGATGATCGTCAATGACTAAAATATCATTAACAGAGATTAACATCTCTTAAACGAAGAAGAACTTGGCGTCTCACGTGAAACACGCATGAGCAAAATTAGTGCTTAGCACTATTATAGTGCCTCACGTGTTTCCCACGTGAGTGCCCAAAACAAACAAAAGAGGAGCTAAAACGCCTCACGTGCTTCCCCCGTGAGCGTAAAAAAAACAAAGAAAAACTCATTTGTGTTGATTGGGTAGCCACCAAATAAAGCTGCCCAGCACCCCAAAAATAAAGCAGTCACATGAAATACACGTGAAACACTCTTGGAAACCCGAAATCTGGCGCTTCGCGTGCTTCACACGTGAGCATCAGAGCTCTAGCCAAGTGCTTAGCACTTCTGTCAAAAAAAAGGGTGAACAAAAAAAATCCGAAATCAATGCTCAGCACTCACGTGTTTCCCACGTTAGTGCCACGCAAAGTGCTTAGCACTCTATGTTCAGTAAAGATGACTAAGTGCTTAGCACTGATTGGGCAGCGTCCATATCTGAGCGCCTCACATGTTTCACACGTGAGCGCCAGAGAAAATTAGTGCTTAGCACTATAGTAGCGCCTCACGTGAAAAACACATGAGCGCCAGAAAATATTAGTGCTTAGCACTATTCCAGCACTTCATGTGAAACACACGTGAGCACTGTATATCTTAGTGCTTAGCACTGCTGGGTAGTATAGAAATCCAATCTCAGCCCAAATTGGCTATGTTTCGTGAGGTTAAACCTCTTTGATTTTAAATCAACCAAGCCCATATGCTCATGATTTCCAAACTGATCTTAGTCTCAAACATGACTAATGATCTCTCATTGATGATATCGAAAATGATATTCATCCCATATTCTCTTAGGTCCACCACAACCCCTTTTTCCCTCAAATACGAGATTTGGTTCAAGGGTACATCTTTCCACACTTCTGATATATGGCGTTGTAATTCCTCAATGTTTTCAAAGAGGTGGCGGGTCCCGACAACCAACAACTCTTTTTTCGTCCCAACTTAATATAAAATTTCATCAAGACGGGAATGATACATCCCACATTGATGCACTTCCAAATTAACGTGCACACCTCCAATCGGATCGTGCCCCAAATTGGGTGCATTTCATGTCACCATCGTTCACTCCGCCACATAAAAAATACACGTGCGCGCAAGATGAATAATGGACCGAAATGTCCTTAAACTAACATTCGTCCCCAAAATGGGAATGTTGGACCGAAATGTCCTTAAACTAATATTCGCCCCAAACACGGCGATAATGGACCATGATGTCTTTAAACTAAAATAATTGAGCCCATATGCTCATTTATTTCTAAGCTGGTCTTAATCTCAAATATGACTAACGATCCTTACATAAAACCCAAATATCCCGCGAACGGATGGACCTCACAAATATGAGAAATGCGTCCTGAGTTCATTCCCGTTGGTAAACCAAGCTACCAACGTGGACCCCGTCAAGCAAATCCTTGACCCAAACCCAAATCTCAAATATACGGATTTGGACTAATCCGCGCCCTACGGGCGACAACATAAACTAGTCTCCGTATACAATCCACGGGCAACCAAAACAAACAAAAATACAACATGACACGAAGTGAAATGCTGGAGAAGGAGAAAGTGGTTATCGCAATGCGGTAACGTAATTAACTGCAGGGGCTTGTGCCTGCAGGGAAGAGCGTCCACACAATCAAAAAAAACCTCACAAATGAGGGGGAATCTGATGAAGTCTGCTACAACGGCCGTGTCTGTTCAAACCTCCGATATATGGTGCCATAAATCAACTTGGTATCTTCGGAGAGGTGGATGGATAAATCCAAATAGCATCTGCCCCCAAATTCAGGCTAGACGTCCCAACGTCTCGGTCCCTGTCTTTCGGCGGTGAACAGATTCTGGTACACCCGGTGGAACCTTTTCCTCTTTCCATTTCACACTTCGTATGTCATGTTTTGCGAACAAAATCGCGGTTCGCTATGGTTGCCCCTGAATTCGAGGTACTAAAACTTGGTGTCTTGCTCCTATACAGAAAATCGATGTCTTCTCAATGCACTGCTTGCAGCAGCAACTCTCGCTCCACCCCCACAGGAGGAGTGACCTACGGGCCCAACACGGTCTCTATTTTCTCAATGCCAATGGGGCAAGTTACACAAGCCACTACTGGATTGTTCTTTAGGACCATGCTCCCACCGGTGAGTTTCGGTGCCTCATCGCCGCAAAAGGAAGCTCCTAAAAGGTCGGTCTTCGATCGACTGGCAACAACAATGGCCCCTCTCAATGGGCCGTCCAAATTTGACGTCTCAGTCTTCGACAGGCTGAACAAGAACCCCAACGTGCCCGCAGAGAGGCTCGTGATACCTGAAGGGGCTGCCTCAAAACGATTAGCCCTCTCAACTTCTGCTATAGTTGAAGCCGCCAAAGGTGCTTCCCCTACCAGAAAGCCGGTCTTCGAAAAATTGGCCGTTTCTACTCAAATTCAACCAAGGACGTCGGTCTTCAACAGGCTGATTCCAATTGAAGCGTCTCAGCAAACCCGGCGGCATGAAGAAGCCGCTTCCAAAACTGAGGCGGTCCCATCTGCAAGACACGCTCGACGTCGCCACTGACACCGAGTGAGAAAAGCTAGAGGCAACTCCCCCTCTGGACTTACCCCGCCAGCTCCAATAGTAGAAGTCGACGCTGCTTTTCCAACTGGGAACAGTTTCGAACCTCTCAGGAGGGTGCACAAAAACTCCCCAACGGCAGTGCTAAAGAAATCTCCCCCACCTACAGAGGTTACTGCGCAGGCAAAGCCGGAGCAGCCCCATCAGCGGCTCTCCTCGCAAATTCATAGGACCTGGAAAAAAGTCCAGGACTCTGTAATTGACCAGAACTACTCTCGTCGGCCGAAGAAATTGAAGGCTCGGTAAGAAAAAGACCACTCCTCCGTCATACAGCGAGGGACTTTTTTCTACACGGGTGCTCGTTACAGCGGCCCCTTCAACTTCAACCTCTCATAAAAGAACGAGGCTGGAGAAAACTCTACCGCCGGTGGCAAATTCCAAAGGCGATGAGCCCAAACGGCCCAAGCCCGGGGGCATAACAATACATACGGTCTACATGGCTTTAGGGAAAGAAGAAAGCCGTGCTTCGGTGAGTCACCAACCGCAAACTCGATCGCTGACAAAGGCTCAGGAGCAACAGCAAAAGGTCCAGGAAATGCTGACCAAAATGGCAGCATTTACCGGACAGAAAGAAAGTCCAGATCTAGCGGCCGAACAACGCCAAGAAAAGGAGACCGATACAGAGTTCCTGCGAAGGGTGCTTGAGAGAAAAGACAAAGAAGCCGCTAAACAAGATGCCAACATAAAGCAAATGGCTCTCTTGTTCCAAGACATGGTTGGAATGATGATCCAACCAGAACCCCCGGCTGATGATCCGCCGATAATCGTCGAGGATGACAGTGGGGAAACATCAAACCCTCATCGGGCCTTATCAACAGCTATGGAGGAAACGATCTCCAAGGCTGCTCTTGATGATTATATTGCTCAACAAATAAGAGCTTATCAAGCTAATGAAGCGGCTGGCCAAATCGTCAGAACTGGGCGACCGTATCCAGGCTGGTATGATCAAATCAAGTACCCGCCAGGGTATATGATCCCTAAATTCCATGTGTACAAAAGGACAGGAAACCCTCACCAGCACGTCGAGTAGTTCAGAGCTCTGTGCAGCAACACTGGAGCCGACGACAAATTGTTGCTTCGCCAGTTCGTCGGCAGCCTGTCAGAACAGAATGGTACTCGGAGCTCCAAAATGACTCCGTAAAAACATTCGCAGAGATGGAATTGCTGTTCACACAGCAGTCCGCCAACGCGAGCGAGCGCACCCCAATTACGGTATTAATCAATGCCAGGGTGAAGCCGGGAGAGACCTGGGTCCAATACGCGATCCGGTGGCGGAACCTATGGTCTAAGTGCGAATAGCGGATTGAAGAATTTCCCGCCGTGGGTATGTTCATCGGGACCCTTAATCCTCAAACGACTGTGTCTCAGTTCATGACATTCTTCAAACCAACAACCTTCCAGGCTCTGATAGATAATCTGGCCCAAATGGACCAGATGGGCCACGAGCCTTCCTCCTTAAATAAGGACCCTCAAAATAATAAGGGTAAAGGGAGAGCGGCCTTCGTTTCCAATACATAACTACAGCCGAGTGGCCCAAAACCGTCTGCTCGCCAAAACAATGCCCGTCCGTGCCCATCCTTGGAGGAAAGACTAGGATGCGCTTAATCATTTTCCCGCGACAAGACGAGGAGACTGTTCGAATTGGCAGTGTATAACAAACTCATCATATTGCCAGACCCGCGGCATCCACCGCAGCCCGGCGACGTCAACAACCCTAACTACTGCTCCTATCACAGAATGGCGAGCCACCCAATTGAAGATTGCTACATCTTCAAAAACTGGGTCGAAGACCAGTATCAACAGGAAAAATTCACACTGTCTGATAACTGGAGGGTAAGCCCACCCCAGAAGCATACTCCTAAAAAGGTGGATGCGCAGGGGGCATCATGCTCACTCGTGGAAGAAACTCCATGGGAAGTTGTTCTTTCAGCAAAAACCAAAAGAATGATGAAGGATCTACAGGCATGTCCGGCAGTTAGGTGGAAAAGCCCACTTGAACCAGAAATCATCGAAGAGATGCTGAAACCACATCTCACACCGAAAATTGTTGACCGGGGGGGACCCCAAGTCATGCCTTCAAAGTCTTCGAAGAAAAAGAAGAAGACCAAGAAGCCTGTACAGCCTGCCGAGTATGACGACGAGTGCACAGACCTACAAAAATACATTGACGTGCTGGTGGAGTACAACCAGAAGGCGCGGATACCGGTCACGCTCGAAGAGTTCCTCAAGCATATTCTTGAGGATGAAAATAGTGACTTCAATGAGAAAAATGACTCATCAAAAGACACCGAAGACTGTGTAGCAAGTTGCCACATGGTCTCGCATTCGTCGTCATATGATGAAGAAACTCCATCAGCGTCAGAAAACAACACAGAGGAACTGGGGGCAGACTCGGCGCTAAAATCCCCGGAACTGCCAGAAGACTCGATCGATAGGCTGTTAAACGAAGCCTTTCAAAAAAGCAAAGTTGATCGAGAACGCGAAACAGCCATATACGAAAAGGCTAAGTGTCAGCGTCAGGATGAAAAAGCTGCGGCGAGGACAAGTCGTAAAGTACTTCGACCAAACCAAAGTATACCTGCTACAAATAAGAGCAGGATCAAAACAGAGAAGCGGTTCGCCAAAGTCCTGTCAATAGGGATGAAGCTGCCACCTCTCATGAGGAACACTCCCGAGGCTATATGCCTCGATAGAGAAGGATTACATCCAAACTACTTCCTATACCTTCGGAGGGTTACCCAACCCACCGAGGAATGCAGCGCCATCAAGAAGTGGTTGCAAGGATACGTTGCCCATCAAAAACACTTTAAGAGGATGAAGCGCGAAACTCGTCGACGGCAAAATAGTGCGACAGATGCGCGTGAAGAAATGACTGACAACTGTCATATGGTTGGTACCAGTTCGGATGGGGGAAACCCTAAGTTCTTACCTTCGGGAGCGATTCTGAGGACGAAATACCCTTCGACCCTCTCTTCAAAGACTCCACCTCCGAAAAAGAAGAAGAGGAGAAGAACTACGAGAATATTCAACTGTGTAACCGCACGCTGCCTGAGAGGAATCTCGGACCTACAAACAAAGGTTCGAACAAAAAGGACAAAGGGAAAGGAAAAATCCCCGAGGAGATCGCCCTGGATGAAAAAGCAGTCAAAGAGCTCGCGGCAAAAGATCCGCCTAAGAAAAACAAGGTGGATTACAATGTCCTGGTGCATCTGAGGAAAATACCCTCGCAACTGAGCATATTGGATGGTCTCCTCCTATCCAAAGAGGCACGAGATTCCCTGATCAATGCATTAAAACAGCCCGATCAGTTCAAAGCTTTCTTCGCAGAAGAGAAGATGAAAGATAAGCTGGTAGAGGTCCACATGGCTGACATTACATTCAACGATGATGATCTCCTCCTCGGTTCATGCAAACATAATTGCCCGTTATACGTCACCGGGTACTTCCACAACATCAAGATAGGGAAAATCCTTATCGACAACGGATCCTCCGTCAACCTTCTCAATGTGAGGGTGCTGAAAGAAATTTGCATGAACGTTCGGCACCTTGCCCAAGATAAAATTACCATCTCCGGGTTCGACTCACTGTCGTTACGGACGCTTGGGTCCGTAATACTAATGTTACGCTTCGGGCAGCTCGTCACCGACATCAAATTTTACATCATTGACGCCAATACTTGCTATAATGTTTTGCTCGGCAGGCCTTAGTTACATGAGAACAACGTCATCCCTTCTACACAACATCAGTGTATGAAGTATTTCAAGGATGGCTTGGAGTACACTGTCACAGGGGAGCTAAATCCGTTCTTCATAAATGAGGTCCGAAAATATAAAGACGCAAAGTACATCCTACCAGACTTCGAGGAGACAGAAAGGTGCCACATGCCGGAGAATAAACAGAAGTCCGTCACCACTATTCCGATCTTTGGGAGCGATACCGAGGAAGATAAAGAAATACTCTACTCAGGACAACCGCAGAAAGAAAATAACAAGCCCGGACCATCTACTCCTATTTCGGTCTTTAGCAGCGACTCACAAGACGAAGCCAACACAGTGTTCTCCGTCCGCTCATCAATGCAAACTTTTGCCGGAGTAGATCGGAGTCTGCAAATCACAATGGCTCCGCCTCGACACTGCAAGCAACTTGATGCACTCCATACATACATCGTACAAGAACTGCAAACTTTCTATGTGCCTTTCAGGCGAAGAGGTGAAAAAGCGATCCTCTTCTACCAATCTACGGAAACCAAAGTAGAAAAGAAAGTTTGGCATGGTGCCGATTTTGCGTTCAATAGGCTTCAACCAATCTTTCTGCCAAGATATTACATGGAGGGATTAAAGAGCCTGTTAAGATGCCAAGGTGTACCCCTCGAACAAACTATTCGACAAGCCCAATTCTATAAAAAAGATTTGGGATTTTCCCAGGACTCGGCGAAAGATGCCCAACAGAAAGATGGAGACAACCAGGCTCGGATACGTTCGGTCCAAGAAACGGGAGTGGTTCTATAGTTTCCGCGTCATAAACAGCTCCAGTGAAGGGGAAAACGCTCTGCCAAATAGCTGTGACGTTGAAACAGAGCGAAATCCCGCTCTAAGAACGTTAAGTCCGTCACTCGAAGAAGAAATTGACAGGTTAATAAAAGAAGCTTGTCAAAAGAGCCGGGACAATCACAGTCGTGAAATGGCCATTTATGAAAAGGCCAGTACGCAGCGTCTCAATCAGCAATCTACGGAGAAGGGAGACTATAATGCTCTTTGTCCCCAGCCCACGGTATGTTCTCACGAAAGGGGAAAATCCAGAAATAGAGGCAAAAATAAGGCAAAGAACACAAACAACGTTCGAAAACAACAAAGTGGATCCAAGACGCCATGCAATCGAGAAAAACTCGGTTGGAGCCTGTCCTTTATAAAGAAGATGGGTCGGAAATACTCTTTCCCCCAAGACAAGACAATAAAAATATTCAACCTTGTCATTAAGTATCAAATGATGATGCTTCCGTAGTCTCGGCATCCCGAACAAATAAACGAGGTCCATCATCTGGATTATTGCTCTTACCATCGAGCAATAGGTCATCACCTTGAAGACTGCTTTACTTTTAAAGACTGGGTAGAAGACCAATATCAACAAGGCAGGTTCGCTTTATCCGACAGCTGGAGGGTAACCCCGCCGCAAAAGCACGAGCCAAAAATGACCTATACCGTCAGGATAGGACCAGCTCAACCACAAAAAGGGAAGCGAACTCATACCTGCTATATGATAACACTCGCAAAAGAGGGAGGGCACAAGACTATGGATGACCTCCACACGTGCTTCGCAAATGAAGACGAGGGAGGGGTGATCTTAGAGTTTCTACCAGCACCAAAGAGCTGGAAGATGTGGTACACACCACGGCGGACAACCTAAGAAAAATTGACTTAGGGACAGAAAATGATCCGAGGCTGACATTCATCAGTGAACTACTATCTGAAAAACAGGAAGCCACGTTAAAAGACTGCTTCGCGTGGAACTATTCCGAAATGCCAGGTCTAGATCCAAAAGTAGCAGTACATAAACCGGCCAAATCGCCGGACATAAATCCAGTCAAACAGGCGCCAAGAAGAATGCGGCTCGAACTTGAGATGCATATCAACGCTAAAGTCAAGAAACTAATCGACTCCAGCTTCATCCAAGAAGTTCAATATCCCTACCGGATCGCTAACAGCGTTCCAGTGATGAAGAAAAATGGGACGGTGCGCATCTGCGTGGACTTTCGGGACCTCAACAAAGCTTGCCCGAAAGATGATTTCCCAGTACCTGTTACCAAGCTGATGATCGATAACATGTCTTCTGATGAGGTCTTCTCTTTCATAGATGGATCTTCACGATACAATCAAATAAAAATGCATCCTGAAGACCAAAAGCATACTGCTTTCCGAGCCCCATTGGGCATATTCTACTATAAAATGATGCCTTTTGGTTTGTAGAATGCTGGCGCTACCTACCAGAGGACCATGACAAATATCTTCGATGATCTCATACACAAGATCGTCGAATGCTACATTGACGACCTTGTGGTGAAGAGCAAGTCTCATGAGGAACATTGGGAACATCTAAAAATAGTGTTCCGACATCTTCAGAAGTATAATCTGAAGATGAATTCTTTAAAATGCGCGTTTGGAGTCTCCTCAGGCAAATTCCTAGGATTCATCATACGGCACCGGGGTATCGAAATCGATCCCTTAAAGATCAAGGCGATTATGGAAATGCCCACGCCAAGAACTCTCAAACAGTTGCGATCTCTTCAAGGAAAGCTCGCATATATCAGGTGGTTCATAACCAACCTCTCCGGAAAATACCGTCCCTACAGTCATTTGATGAAGAAGGGGACCCCGTTCGTTTGGGATCAAAAATTCCAAAACGCACTGGACGAAATCAAGCAATATCTGCAAAATCCTCCGGTATTGACCGCTCCGATTAAGGGAAAACCTTTTATCCTATACACAACGGCCCTTGAGGTTCACTAGGCGCGCTATGGGCACAAGAGAACGATCAGGGAAAGGAGAGTGCTCTGTACTAATTGAGTCAAGTTCTCCTGGGGGCAGTGTCATGCCCCGCTTCCCAGTATACGGAGACAGAGACGTGGCATGCACGCGACGTATTTACTCAGAAATAAATACGTTAAGCGTAAATAAGCAATATATAAAATGCACAAGAAATGACAAGAGATATAAAATGAACAACAACTTTTATTAACATTCATCTTTACAATACACTGCTTTGAAAAGGAAAGTACAATGATATAAAGCAATGCCTAAACAGTGGCATATGAAATGAAAAGTAAGTATAAGGAAAGCTAGAAATCCTGCTGCTCGGTGAACTGATCCACGTCCTCCTGGCTAGGCTCGATCTCGAGAAAGTCCAGTCTTCCTGACGAACATTTCAAAAAAAGAAAAGACAGGAATGTCGTCAGCGAACTAGCGCTCGGTAAGTCCCAAAAGAAAGAGAGGAATATAGCAAGTATTGAGAATTGAACTGTTAAGGTGTACATGTATAAGATTGCAATTCTAACGTAGTTGTTTGTAGCTTGGTATAGAAGGTATTAGTGTATACGAGAGAAGTCCATCTTACCCCATGGACTATGGTAACATATAGTATAAGGCCCCGTCAAAACCCATGGGACAACGGCATGAGAGTTCATATAGGTGTCTTTTAGTGATCATCTCATGCCACTTTTAATACATTCCATACCAATCTACCCCTTTGACCCCGTAATGTATTGTTTTAGATTATATTGCTTGCCAAGACCATGGATACAAGTTATTCAAGTAGTCAGGTTCAAGATATAAGCTTGTAGTCATGTCAAGTTATAGCCGTGGTTCGGTCAAGTTAAGTCTTGTATTCAGGTTTGATATTCAGGTTCAGGTTCAAGTATACATGTTAGAGTTTGGATTCATATTTGAATTGGATTCTGGTTTGAGTTTGGATTCAAGCTTGATTTAGACTCAGACTTGAGTCAGACACTTATAACTGATTTAGATCCTGAATTAGATTCGGGAGTTATCGGTAACTGCTGCACATGGACGGCAGGATTTGTGTTTTTTTCTAAGACAATTACCATTGATAACACCGTTAAGTTTTTCTACCTTAAATAGGCAAGCACTCACTTTCTCCGGCTCCCTGAGGCTCAAGAGAATTGATCTCGCTTAAACATATATTTACTAAAGTCCTTAACAGTGTTTTATATAGCTCGAGGGGGTTTTATGAAAAATATTTTTTTATATATAGTTTCAAAATAAACCTCAAGAAGTTATTTATTTTATTTAGGGTTTTCATGGATATGAATTTTAAGGGTTTGAGGTATTTTAGTGATAATTACCTTAACTTGAATAGTTCATAGTATTTTATTGTAAGCTTGTCTTTTGTTGGTATCTTGATGGTATTTTTATGAAACTTGTAATACTTTCATATGAAAAAAATATAAGGTTATTATATTTTGAAAATATATGGATTTTTAATATTTATATAATTATTAAAAATTAATTTTTATTATTAATTAGAAATTTGCGTTTTTCTTAAAAATCGTATTAAAAATTTTTCGAGACCAAATGCTCCGTGAGGAGGTCTGCATTTCGCTCTACTAGCCCAAGGATGTACGATAATCCACACCATCCAATAGCGGGTCCCCTAAAAAGAGTTGTAGAGGCTTATTTGCAAAAAAATTTTAAAATACAATTCCAAAGAAAACCGTTTTTATAATTGATGGTATTTTAATGAAATATTGCGTTCGTAACTAAAAATACGCTTAAAGAGTATCGTGCTATGAAAACCATGTGTGTATGTGAAGGGTAGGTTGTTATCCCGTGAGGTTTTCTAAAGGTTTAATTGTTTACAAAGTTCATGGTATTTTAATGTAAAAGTTGATTTAAAGTTATGTTTCATTATATTTTTGAGTGAAAGTTTGTTCTAAACATTAGTTTTATGTTAACAAGTAAGGTGTAGAAATATGAATAAGCAATACTTAAGAAAAAGTGTAATTTCTAGAGTATAGAATAAAATGTCGGTATTAACTCCACTTACCGACATATTTTGAAAAAGAGTTTTTTAAAGAGGAAGAAGAGAGGTTGGAAGGGACTTACCGTTTGATTTTTTTAAGAAGAGGAAGAAGAAGAGGGGGAAAGCTTTGGGTTCCCATGGAAGCTCCGGAATCGGCTTCGATCTTCGCCGGAAATTGATCTCTTACTAACTCCACTTGTACTCCTCTTATACTTAGAAAACTTTGAGAATTTTGGCTATAATTTCTAGAATGAGGAAGGGTTAGGACATGGGGTAGTATTTATAGTATGGAATTAGGCTTTTGGAATTAAAAGACTAAATTAAAATGCATTAAAATGAGGATAAATGTGGAATTGAAAGGTCTCTGTTTGATTGCAGAGCAATCAAACAGTGCAGGGGAGTTAGGGGTAAGGGAAGGGTTAAGTATGCAAAGCACGGGCACCATTGGCGACTGGGGGACCGTCGGCACCGGCCCAAATAAGGATCTCGTCGGTCGTTTGATGGAGAGGGGCCGTCAGATTTTGGACACGTGTTCTTTCCTGTATTTAAATCCTTATGGACATGTTTATTTCTTCAGACTTTTCATTTTTATGTGCATTGCACGTTTAAACATTTGGGCTTCCAAAAAGTTTAAAAGAAAAATTAGAAAAATATAATGTGTCTGATGGGATTCGAACACAGGGGCTACGTCACAGTAGTGCAAGGGCTTTACCAGTGAGCTACAAGTTATTTCTTGTTGTTCTTAAACAAGATATACTTATAACTTCTACTCAGGCTTGTAACTCCTTTCTGTACATTAAAAAGAAAAATTTTGTATAGAAAATTCAGAGTCATTACATTCTACCATCCTTATAAAACTTTCGTCCTCAAAATTTATAGAAAGAAGTTGTAACAGATTCAAGAAAATTTGATTACAGCGGTGGTGAAAAAATAGCTGGTATTGTACCGAAAGTGCATGAAAATGTTTGAAAGAACGAAAATGATGCAAGAGTTTGAAAAGGCTGAAAAAGATGGGAGGGGATTTTACCAGGGTTACCTTGACCCATAGCTTCGGCTTCTACGGCCGCCAAGGTGTAAGCCTGACGTCTCTGCACATTTCTCTGTGCATGCTGGTACATCGATGGATGACGAGGTAAAGGTGGTCCGCGTGGAGGTGGTGCAGGAAGAGCTAAACAAATAGGTGGAGCTTGGATAGCTGGTCTAGCTGTAGGAATTGGGCATGTTCGGTTGTGTGGGCAAGTTCCTATAATGTGTGAGGATGATCCACATATCAGAAAAAACCTGCATGGGCCGCCAACAAAACCTGTCACGCCTCGCTTCCCAAAAGACGAAAGCAGGTACGTGACGAGGCCACGACGTATTTATTTCGAGAAGGTCATTTCTCGGAATAAATATGCTAAGCGTAAAATAAGCAATATAAAATGACAAGAGAATAAACATGAGATTAAACTTCAACAACTTTATTTACATTAAACTTGATTCATTTACAATACATGATTTTAACTGAAAGAAAATACAGGGTTAGAAATGCCTAAATCGGTGGCATACATAAACTGAGAAAAGGTAACTGGTCTAGACCTGGGTCTCGGTCTGATCGTGTTCTTCCTCTGAGATGTCTACCTCTTCAGTCTCCACAGTATCTGACGAACATTCCAAGAAAACAGAGAAGGGTGGAATGCCCGTCAGCGAAATTTCGCTCGGTAAGTCCCAAGGAATGAAGTGAAATATAAAGTGTAATGATAAGAAAAATGTATATCGTGATCAATGGATTATGAAGTATGGTAGCATGAAGTTTTATCGTAATATATGTGAACAAGTATGATAATGTATGACAAGTAGATAAGCATGATAGCATGAGCATGGCACAAAAAAGTAACATGGCCGTGTAGTGTAAGTATAGTGAACATGCAGTGAATGTAAGTTTCTTAACATGTCTCTACTTGGGTATACTAATTTAACGTAAGTTCAAGAGTGAATGCCAACCAATCTCAAGAGTATTCTCGAACCCAACAGGCTGTAATCCAGAGGTAAGGAACCACGGGCCCGAATCAAGTGTTAGTAACGGGACTTCAATCTAGTGTTGAAGTATTCCAAACTCAACAGGTTGTAATCTAGGAGCAAGGAAACACGGGCCCTCATGATAGCTTGCTTGTGTTAGTAAACATGGATTCATGATCTAGTGGAACTCCTGAGATTTCGTTGGATTCACGCATGAACTACCCCAGCACCCCGTATATGCTAAGTTACAGCTAAAATTACCAGCCTTGCTCGAATCCATGAATACATCAGTTTGCAAGATAGAGTTCATGTATATATCAAGTATTCATGTCAAGTATTCTTGTATTCATGCCAAGTTGTATTCATTGTTCGAGTCAAGTCAAGTCATGTATTCAGGTTTGATATATGTGTTTGAATGCAGGTATTCAAGTTCATGTTCAAGTATGCAAGCTAGACTTTGGCTTCATGTTTGAATTGGATTCTGACTTGAGTTTGGATTCAAGTTCTTGATCAAGTATTCATGTTTGGTTTTAGATTCAGGTTTGAGTTTGGATTTAGACATGAGTTAGACTCAGACTTGAGTCAGACACTTATAACTTATTTAGATCCTGAATTAGATTCAGGAGTTATCGGTAACTGCTGCACTTGAACGGCAGGATTTCTGTCTTTTTCCAAGACAATTACAATTGATAACTCCGATAAGTTTTTCTATCTTAAATAGACAAGCACTCACTTTCTCCGGCTTCCTGAGGTTTAAAAGAATTGATCCTGCTTAAACCTATATTTACCAAAGTCCTTAACAGTGTTTTATATAGCTCAAGGGGGTTTTATGAAAAATATTTTTTTAAATATAGTTTCAAAATAAACCTCGAGAAGTTATTTATTTTTTGAACACTATCCAATTTTTCTTGTAGTAACGTGCAAAATATTGAGAATTTGAAGAAAACAAATAAATTTAGGATTTTTGTAAATTTCGCGATTGTCTTGTGCTATAATATTAAAAAAATTCAAATTCTTGTAAATATCGCAATTTTCGTGTGTTACAGCAAGCAAAAAATGAAAAGCCGAATAGCACCAAGAATTTCGTTTCGTGTGCAATATAGCATTCAAAATATTGAAAATTCGAAGAAAACTGTAAGTATTTTAGATTTTTGAAAAATTTCATGAGTTGTGCTATAGTAATCAAAACCAAAGAAAGCGGAAAAGTAATTATTTTAAATTTGAAAAAGCAAAAAAATTTAGGATTTTTATAAATTTTTGGATTGTCAGATGCTATAGTATACAAAATATTAAAAATGTTGTATTTTAAGAAAATATCGTGTTTTTCACTTGTTATATAACAAGCAAAATATTGAAAGAACGAATAGCACAGTATTATGACTTTTTGTGCACTATATCATGCAAAATATTAAAATATCGAAAAAATCTGTATTTTTTTATGTTTTTGAAAAATTCCGAGAGTTTTCGCATGCTATATAGCAAGCAAAATATAAAAACCCAAAGAAAAATGAAAAATTTAAGACTTTTGAAAATTACGCTGTTTTCGTGTACTGCGTGCGAAATATTGTATAAATTTCCAAAAAATAAATAATTTTGATATTTTTGAAAATTTCAAGATTGGCACGTTCTATCACATGGAAAATATTAAAAATTTTATTATATTTAAAGATGTCTCAATTGTCCTCACGAATAGGAAGCAAAATATTGAAAGCCCCAATAACACCAAACATTTGTGATTTTCGTGTGCTATAAGATGCAAAATATTAAAAAATCAAAGAAAACCAAAAAATTTAATATTTTTGAAAAATTTCGCGATTTCCGTATGCGCTATATAGTAGGCAAAATATTGAAAACCGAAAAAACTAAAAATTTAAGATATTTTAGAGTTATGCAATTATCGTGTAAAGCGTGCAAAATATTATAAATTTTAAGAAAACAATTGGGTCTTTTATAAATTTCACGATCGCCATGTGCTATATTATGAAAAATATTTAAAAATTTAGGACCTTTAAAGATATCGTGATTTTCGTTTGTTATATAGTAAGCAAAATATTGAAATACCGAACAGCATGGAAAATATGTATGCCCTAGAGGCCATTGTTGTACATACGATGTATATTATAGTGTATGCTTGGACATATATAGGGAGGAAATTCTTGCTCGACATGATAGTATGTTATCTGGTTGCTCTTTATCTTAACATGTACACTTATTGTCTCTCTATTACATGTTGATAAAGCCCTTAGGATAAGTACTTGACTACCAGGATTATGATGCAGATCATACTAGTGGGGACAGGGTATTCGATAAGTACATCCTTCAAATGTTCCTAGTCGTGGGAGTATCGAGACAGGGCATCGATACTCCAGAGTAGACTAGCGTATGCGCTTCTTGACCCATATGATGGGCGATGGATGATCCTGCATCCATAGGTGTTTGACATCAGAGAAGGTATACGGGTGCTCAGTGGAGACTGGGTACACTGGACGGACTCACCGAGAACTCCTAGATGGTATTATACCTATCGTCGGATAGCAGTTCTCTGGTGACACTGGTACAGGTTAGTCTGTAGACCCGAGATCGTTATAGAGTCTTGTGTGATTCCCACTATGCTTTGATTTCCACCATACCACGGTCAAGAGATCGTGCAAAAAGGTGGTTTTTGGGTACAGTCCCGAGTCACATGGAGGCAATGAGCGATAGGAGGGGTTTCGTCTCTCCCGGAATTGAGAGTTGATGTTGCGCTATGCTCGATTGGCCATAACATGAAATCCCTGGCCAGGGTTGCTGAGATTTACGGGTAAGTGTTACCAGTAGTTTATCGAACCGTTATGGACCTTGCATCGGCATGACTTATCAGGCTATTGGGGTCTGACGTTATACCACCCCCAGGCTGTGATATGCGACATATCAGACGAAGAGACCGGACTGTACGGTAGTGTTACTGATTGGATTCGCAGGAGTACGAGCAGGCTTGCTTGTTGATCTTCTGATCGCTCAATACCCGGATGGTCTTTACGTTTAGCAGACCGCTTGCGGCTTGTGGGTGTTTGATATGATCATCACCTACTGCCGGCGTATTGACGAGTCTTTAGAGTCCTACACAGAGGCTTCCTGGTTCATGCGAAACGGAGTAGGTGCACATATGTGACATGTGCGGGACCGAGATTAATGCGATATGAGATACTGTTTCGCGATTAGTGACATCGTCGGTTATATGTGATATAGCCAGGTTATCGGATCAAGTGTTGATTCGATAGGTTGTTGCATATGATATTAGTCGGTTATACACACTATAACCGGATTATTAAATCAAGTGTTGATTTAATAATTTAATGTAGCATTATATATTTGATATATTAAATTACATTAACTAATATTAGCTCACTTAAGTATTTCTTTTCTCACATTTGATATTCATTACATATATGTGATATATGTATTGTTTTCTTTATGCACACAAAATATATATGTGATATATATTGTTGTGCCATGTTAGGTTACACTTGCAACATGTATGTATAAGACTCACACCATGCTAGGGTTAAATTAGGGTTTATATTTATTTCAAGCAAATTCAAAATTGTGGAGATATTTGTCATGGTTCAAAGCTTGTAGAAGCTTGCGAATTTCATTGACTTAGTCCACTCCTTTGTCTTGCTTAAGATATTTCTTAACCCAACCCTTAACTCATAGCTATGATTTATTCTCTACATGAGTTAGGCATGACACTAATTCACCCATGGTTTCAATTCTAACCTCACTCTCCCATTCATTTTCTTAATCACTTCTTCTGCTTCTACAAGAGAAAAAGCTTGCTAGTTTTTTCTAAGTGATGAAATCTTGTGAGAAAAATAAAACTAAAGAGAGCCCACTTCCTACTTCATCATCCTCTACTACTTGCCATTTAGTTTAGAGTGTTTGCTTCACTAATTTCTTAATTAGTGAAGGGGTAGCATGAGCTAGTGTCTCCTCGACGTAGATCATCTTCGGTCTCGAAGACCTCAAGCAAGCTTGTTCCGTACATATTGTGGAGCCTCTATAGAGTCCGGGAGTTCGTGATCGCAGCGAAGGGACTACTACACGGAGCTATTGAAGTGAAGGACCGGTCTACAAAGGTTGTATTCCTTCTTCTCTTTAGTTTGTAAAGTGTTTACAATCTAGAAAACCTTAAGTCTCTAGTTCGATCTCCGTTCGGGTTCTTTAGCTCTCTAGAAAATTTTGAAATGGCATGTTCGATACCCTAGTAAACACCGTGAGGGTGCTAAGGAACCCTTCAGTGGTATCAATGCCTAGCTAAAGCATTAGGCGTTGCGTAGGCGAAATTAAAAGTTGGATTTTTCCCACTTTCTGGAAAATTTTCCAAAAGTTGGATTTTTCCTTGTTAAAAATATTCAGAAAATCATGCAGGGAATTCTATGGACACACCTGAAGAACGAAACCCTAACTCGTCTAAGTGACCGCGGATCCGCGGCTAAAACATGGTTTTGGCGGCGGATCCGCGGCGCCACTTAAGAGGCTTGGGTCAGGCCCTTCAGTTGTAGGTCCGTAGGTACTGTGGTATGTCTCTGGTTAACTTTAACAGTGCTCAAGTGTTGAGCTTTCTAGGAAATTTAGGAATTCGTTGATTCGATCGAAATATTTAACGTTGCCTAGCTTTCTGTAATTGTGATACAATATTTGGAATCCACTATAATTAGTTATGTGATAACTAGTTTGAATTTTGTAAATCTAGCGGTTTGGTCTAATTTGATCGGTTGCCACGGAATTTTGATGTTGATTAAAAGTCCGTCGCAATTACGTAGCGTACGCGGATACTCGCCGGGTAACCTTACTAGATAGCCACGCCCCATAGCCCCGACCAAGTGACTGTAGGAGAACCCCGTCGCCAAAAAGCATCCGTTCGGGTGCTCGCGGCCGTGGTGTTCTGCCTTGGTGCACTTCGTCGACGGTATCGGGGGGTGCGGCCGTCTAATAATGTTTCTGACGAGCATTCGATTAAGTTATCGGGAATCTTGTTGAATTACCCGACGGGTTATTGGAAAGTGTTTTCAATATCGAGACTAAAATGCGGGGTTTATAATTGTTAGGCATGTGGTGTCTAAGGAATTCATTTGGTTAGGCATGAAATCCAAAGTATGTGATACATTGGGTTTATGATGTCTAAGGTGGTTGCGGATTCCAACTGTTGTGGTTTTTCACTTTCTTTTCTGCGACCGTAAGTGTAATATGTGGTGTATCGACGGTTTCGGTGCTATATGTCAACGAAAACTGGGATACGCATATTTACTTACGTTGATGACATGTGATATTATGTGTTGTTGTGATATGTTATATTGGATCGACGTGTTCTAAATAGCCGGGGGGTTTTATGTGAGATGAGGGTTTTTCATTTTCATTCATGTAAAAACTTGTATGTAATATTCTTTTATTGGGGCACTTCCGGGTTGAGGATGATGTCTCCATTGATGTATATTATTTACTTTTCCGCATTAGGATAGACCCAACGCGGGGAGCACAAGTAACCGGGTTCTAGGGTCCAGTGGGAGACCATCTCAAGGAGTTGAGACCGGGTCTCCTAACTCTAGAATTGGAAGGGTTGCTTGCCGCTCTCGTAGGGGTCTAGGGATGTGGGTTTGGCTATTCATCAGGACCGTGGAATCCACGTTTTTACTGGCTTAAATAAAACATGGAATTCCTAGTATATCCAATATTTCATATATGTTCTTCTGCTGCTGATATTCTGTGATGTGATCACTTGATATGTTCTGAGACGAATGTCTATATTATATTATATATATGATATATAATAACTATTGCTGCTTTTGTTTCTACTGTGATGCTTAGGAAGCATAAAAATTAATGGGATTTCATTAATGAGATTAATAAAGTAAAACGAAACCTAAAGGTGTTGAAGAAACTTGTTTAAAATAAAAACTGGTAGCTCTAGTTCTTGTTTTGCATAGCGGTATTGCTTGTAGAATATCCAGCACCTTATTCGATAAGGAAAGAGCCGAGATCCCTTCACCGGGAGTGACCTCTTTAGCGAAACTAGCAGATGCTACAAACTCGGTTTGTCTTTTGATTGCTTCTATAGTTTTTGCTTTGCATAGTGATATTTGTGAAATATCCTGCACCTTATTCGATAAGGAAAGAGCTGAGATCCCTTCACCGGGAGTGACCTCTTTAGCAAAACTAGCAAAAGCCTCAAAAACACTCTTTTTAAATTCACTCGATTCTACAACGATATCAAGTTCATTACGCAAAGGATTTTCATAAAAAACTGTCGTAGCCCTCCCTCATTTCAGATAAGTAGTATTTAGTATTCGTGCTACGTTTGTTGGCTTTCGTCAAGGCGTAGTGTGCGGTAGCTAATTAGTGCTTATCTGCTTAAGCATGCGATGCGATTGGATTAGGATAGTCGTACGACTTTGTTGGCTTTCGTCAAGGGTCGTGCGGGTGGGTTTAATTCAATCATGAAATGTACGGGTTAACTTGACTAGTGGACTATGGATTGTTGGCTTTCGTCAAGTTCATAGGACGCTAGGGGTAAAATATTATCGGGAATTTCAAGTGTTGAAATTTGCAATGAGATTGCATACCTTCTATGAGATAGTTGGATCCCGATACCCACTGCGAGTAAGAGTTACTCCTAGGAGATTTTACACATTACAATTAGCCGATCAAGTAGGTGTCTAGAAAGATGTTAACGGGGTTACGCCCCTGGGAAAATGAGGTTTATTTTAATTAGGTCCGTGCAAAATCACAGGGAACCTCCCTCAAAGTACCGACACTGGCCTGGCTGAAAGATTGGCGAACTTGTAGGGTGTAATTAATCCCGGCTAGTCTTACCTTTAGGGTTTGAAGGTAGATTTAACTAAAACAGTGGGAGCCATCCTGATTAGATAAATTAATAACCAATCTAATCCTGCAAGAGCGCACGCAGAGTGTTTTCTTCTCTCTCTCTCCTGGTAGCGACTATGTCACGCCTTAATCAAGATAATAATATGGATGCATTGATCGAACCTGCTTATTATACTGAGCTAGGAAACGTTGGTTCCGCTCTATCTTATAACTGTTATAAGTCCGAGCAGGAAATAGGGGAATATCCAGATTCCCATGCCACCCAATCGGAGAAAGTGCATGTTGATGCATATTCTTCGGGTGTCCTTATTACCGAGAACTATTTCTCAGTATCCTCTACGTCCTAGGTATGAGATACCGGATCAGGATCCCACATATGTACATGTTACATGGGCTACAGAAAGGTAGAGAACTGAGAATGGTGATATGTCTCTAAGTGTTAGAGAATGGTGCAATTGTTGCAGCCAAGTCTGTTGGCAGATATCACCTTGTATTAGATCCATTGATTCTGAACAAATGTTATTAAATACTGAACCTGATATGCAATATTACATCAGTTTCTTTAATGAGTTAAAGAAAGATATAATTCTGTATAGGAGGATAATGTTGTGAACATTTTCCTGAATCAAGAGTTGATGGCATCAAGCACGTTATGAAATAGCATATACGTTCTAAATCAAACCATGGTTCAAAGTATCTAGAACACACACAAGAGGACTAGTTCAGAAATGAACGAATCCTTCTTGTGGCAATTATAGACTAGGTCATATTAATGTGACACGAACAGCTAAGTTACATAAGAATGAATATGAGAATCTGTTCAAATTTTCATCTTATGATACTTTTCAGTCTTGTCTCAAAAGTAATATGACCAATACTCCGTTTACTGGAAACAGAGAAAGAGTTAGTGAACTCTTGAGATTGATACATGATGATGTATGTAGGTCCCCTATCTACATATGCCAGGATTGATTCTTGGTACTTCATTACATTCATCGACTATCTCTCAAGATTCGGACATGTGTTCCTGTTGAAACACAAGTCTGAAACTTTTGAGAAATTCAAGGAATATAAGCTGAAGTTAAGAACCAGATGGGTAGAAGTATTAAGTCCTTTGATGTGATCGAGGAGGTGAATACTTAAGCATGGAGTTCCTAGATTATTTAAAGGAGAATGTGATTCTCTCTCAGCTTACTCCTTCGGTACACCACAGTACAACGGTGTATCGGGGCGGAGGTATCGCACCCTATGAGATATGGCGCGCTCTATGATGAGTATTGCTGAGTTAACTGTTTCCTTTTGGTGTTATGCACTTGAGAAACTGCATACCTATTGAATGGGGTTCCGTCCAAATCAGGGCCTATCACTACATATGAGATATGTTGTGGGAAGAGACCATGTCTTAAACGAGTTAAGATATGGGGTTGTCCGGCCTATGTTGAAATGCAGAATCCGAACAAGCTCGAGGCAAGGTCAGTTCTGTGGAAGTTCGTTGGATATCCCATGCATTCGCAAGGGAATATCTTCTACCACACTGAGGAACAAAAGGTGTTTTATTTCTCGGCATGCCACCTTTTTAGAAAAGGTATTTCTTGTGAAGAAATTAGTGGACATGAGGTAGAACTGGAAGGAGTTCCAGCTAGACAACCTAACAGCTGATGATTTGGTAGAACCGAAGGATTCAATAGTTCCCGACGAACCTCAGCCTCTCTGCCGATCTGGTAGGGTTCCTCATCCACCTGAGAGATACTTCGGTTTTCTCTATGACAGTGGGAGCGAGGATTGCATCATGAGATGATGACCTAACTAGTTTCGAGCAAGCCATCAAGAGTGGTGACTCTGTGAGAATGGCTGGATGCTAAGCGATCTAAGATGGAATCCATATAGACAAACAAAGTATGAACTTTGGTTGATTTATCTGAAGGGCTAAATCCCCATCAGGAGCAAGTATATCTTGAGAAGATTACTTGGTGTACATGGAAAAGTTGAGACTTTCAAAGCTAAGACTTGTTGCAAAAGGTCCTCGTCATCGACCAGGTGTGGATAATGATGAAACCTTTTCTAGTGTCTATGCTTAAGTCCATCCGAATCCTACTTGCCATTACTACATACCATGACTACGATATCTGGCGGTTGGGTGTCATGACTGCTTTTCTAAATGTTGATTTAGAAGAGAGCGTCTATAAGTACACAGCCAGAGGGCTTCGTAGACAGTGTGAGCAGCAGAAACGTGTGCAAGTAGCTTTACAGGTTAAAGCAGGAATCGCGGAGTTGGAACATCTGTTTTGATGTAGTAGTCAAAGAGTTTGACTTCATCAAAATGGTAGATGAACCTTGTATACACAAGAAGGTTGTAGAGAGTGAGATTGTCTTACACGTATTGTACGTAGATGACATACTCTTGATAGGAAAGGGTTTCCTATGCTACACTCGGTCAAGCTCCTCTTATCACGAGGATTCTCAAAGGAAGATCTGGATGATACCTACTATATCTTGTGGATTATGATCTATGGTGATAGATCTATGTAGATGTTGGGAGTGTCCCAAACCCAGGTACATTAACACCATACTAAAGGGGTTTAGTATGGACGATTCTAAGCGTGGTGGTTCGCCCACTTACTCATGGATCACTCTCTCCAAAAAGATGTCTCTCAAGACTGATTTGGAGAGAGCTCGCGTACAAGGGATACCCTATGCTTCGGCAGTAAGCACTATCAGAGTATGCGATGTTATGTACCAGACTAGATGTAGATGACTCACTAGGTGTAGTGATCAGGAATCAATCGGAGCTAGGGAGAATCACTGGACAGCTGTGGAGGACATTCTTAAGTACTTGAGAAGCACCAAAAGAAAGTTCTTGGTTCTAGATTCCAGAGTGATAAGGTCGACTGAGAGTCAGTCACAGACATTGTCTTTACCCTCAGTGCAGGGACGGTATGTTGGAAGAGTTCCAAGCTAGATACCGTGACATACTAGACGATAAAGGCTGAATACATTGCTACCAATGATGCTGCCAAAGTGGTTGTCTGGACATTTCTTGTTCATAAGATGAACAAGGTTCCTACCATTGAGCATCCAATAACTGTTATTGTGACAACAATGGAGTTATGGTTTTAGCCTAGGAACACCGTTCCCATCAGCGTTCCAGACATATTCTGAGGCAAGTATCACCTGATCAGGGAGATGGATGATCTCCAAGGGATCGAGGTCAGGAGAGTAGACACGAAGGATAACACAGCGGATCCACTCATAAAGGCCTTACCCCTAGAGAGACTTCTATGGGATGGTTGAGTATGGGATACTACAACCACTGCTATATTGTTGGGTATTGGATACTACAACAGATGGCCCTAGTGCAAGTGGGAGATTGTTAGTTATATGTATGCCCTAGAGGCCATTGTTGTACATACGATGTATATTTTAGTGGATGCTTGGACATATATAGGAAGGACTTTCTTGCTCGACATGATAGTATGCTATCTGGTTGTTTTTTATCTTAACATGTACACTTATTGTCTCTCTATTACATGTTGATAAAGCCCTTAGGATGAGTACTTGACTACCAGGATTATGATGCAGATCATACTAGTAAGGACAGGGTAGTCGATAAGTACATCTTTCAAATATTCCTAGTCGTGGGAGTATCGAGACAGGGCATCGATACTCCAGAGTAGACTAGCGTATGCGCTTCTTGACCCATATGATGGGCGATAGATGATCCCACATCCATTGGTGTTTAACATGAGAGAAGGTATACGAGTGCTCAGTGGAGACTGGGTACACTGGACGGACTCGCCGAGAACTCCTAGATGGTATTATACCTATCGTCGGATAGCAGTTCTCTGGTGACACTGGTACAGGTTAGTCTGTAGACCCAAGATCGTCATAGAGTCTTGTGTGATTCCCACTGTGCTTTGATTTCCACCATACCACGGTCAAGAGATCGTGCAAAAAGGTGGTTTTTGGGTACAGTCCCGAGTCACATGGAGGCAATGAGCGATAGGAGGGGTTTCGTCTCTCCCGGTATTGGGAGTTGATGTTGCGCTATACTCGATTGGCCATAACATGAAATCCCTGGCCAGGGTTGCTGAGATTTACTAGTAAGTGTTACCAGTAGTTTCTCGAACTGTTATGGACCTTGCATCGGCATGACTTATCAGGCTATTGGGGTCTGACGTTATACCACCCCCAGGCTGTGATATGCGACATATCAGACGAAGAGACCGGACTGTACGGTAGTGTTATTGATTGGAATAGTAGGAGTACGAGCAGGCTTGCTTGTTGATCTTCTGATCGCTCAATACCCGGGTGGCCTTTACGTTTAGCAGATCGCTTGTGGCTTGTGGGTGTTTGATATGATCATCACCTACTGCCGGCGTATTGACGAGTCTTTAGAGTCCTACACAGAGGCTTCCTGGTTCAAGTGAAACGGAGTAGGTGCACATATATGATATGTGCGGGACCGAGATTAATGCGATATAAGATACTGCATTCTATTCTCGCGATTAGTGACATCGTCGGTTATATGTGATATAACCAGATTATCGGATCAAGTGTTGATTCGATAAGTTGTTGCATATGATATTAGTCGGTTATACACACTATAGCCGGATTATTAAATCAAGTGTTGATTTAATAATTTAATATAGAATTATATATTTGATATATTAAATTACATTAACTGATATTAGCTCACTTAAGTATTTCTTTTCTCACATTTGATATACATTACATATATGCGATATATGTATTGTTTTCTTTATGCACACAAAATATATATGTGATATATATTGTTGTGTCATGTTAGGTTACACTTGCAACATGTATGTATGAGACTCACACCATGCTAGGGTTAAATTAGGGTTTATATTTATTTCAAGAAAATTCAAAATTGTGGAGATATTTGTCATGGTTCAAAGCTTGTAGAAGCTTGTGGACTTCATTGACTTAGTTCACTCCTTTATCTTGCTTAAGATATTTCTTAACCCAATCCTTAACTCATAGCTATGGTTTATTCTCTACATGAGTTAGGCATGACACTAACTCACCCATGGTTGCAATTCTAACCTCACTCTCTCATTCATTTTCTTCATCACTTCTTCTTCTTCTTCAAGAGAAAAAGCTTGCTAGTTTTTTCTAAGTGATGAAATCTTGTGAGAAAAATAAAACTAAAGAGAGCCCATTTCCTACTTCATCATTCTCTACTACTTTCCATTTAGTTTAGGGTGTTTGCTTCACTAATTTCATAATTAGTGAAGGGGTAGCATGAGCTAGTGTCTCCTCGACGTAGATCATCTTCGGTCTCGAAGACCTCAAGCAAGCTTGTTCTGTACATCTTGTGGAGCCTCTCTAGAGTCCAGGAGTTCATGATCGCAGCGAAGAGACTACTATACGGAGCTATTAAAGTGAAGGACCGGTCTACAAAGGTTGTATTCCTTCTTCTCTTTAGTTTGTAAAGTGTTTACAATCCAGAAAACCCTAAGTCTCTAGTTCGATCCTCGTTCGGGTTCTTTAGCTCTCTAGAAAATTTTGAAATGGCATGTTCGATGCCCTAGTAAACACCGTGAGGGTGCTAAGGAACCCTTCAGGCTCCTACTGTTTCCTCGAATTCTCCTTCAAACCCTAAAAGGAGAACTAGTCGGGATCATTTAAGTGAAAAATCTCCCGAGGAGTAATACGTACTCATTAGTGGGAATCGGGACCCAACTATCATCATGTGATAACCTGACGGAATCCACTCAAGTCATCACACTCCAGAAGGTATGCGCATGCCTGGAAAGTTTCCCATATGTTTGAAACTCCCGATATGGTTTTTGCCCCAAGCGTCTTATGACCTTGACGAAATCCAACAAATTATAAGTCGCAAGTCAAGTTCAACCTGTCATTGTCCTGATTAATGTAAACCCATTGTTCATATCAGAATTTTGCATTATTATATCACCCATTCTTATTCATATTACAAATAAATAGGTGCTTTTGATCCATGTCTGCTAAATAGTTGCAGGTTACAGGTTCTCAGATCATTACAGTGAAATTCATGAAAAGACGCTACAAATGTGAGACTGCGACCAACAATAGATGAATCCGTATGATGCCGCCTAATATTTCAAGGAACAAATGAAGATCAGTAAACAGTTCAAATGCACAAAGTACAAAGGCATCACAAGATTCAAGACTTCAACGTGAAGCTTACGGTAAAAGTCCACATAATTCTGCACTGTTGGAAATCTGAAAGAAACTAGAAGAGATTCTGAGGGTCCAAGTGAAGAAAACAGAAGATAAAAGCAACTTGAAGAAACCCTAAATAATTGGGCCCATAAGCCCACCAAATGGCCGTGGATCCGCGGCCAAACAGGCTATTATGCAGCGGTTCCGCGGCCGTGCAACGCACGTGTCGGTAGGGTGTTGGTGCTTTGACTCGGTCTTTGGGGTTGTTTTGTAATTTCATGTATGGATCAGAATGTAAACCTAGGGTTTTTCCTATCTATAAATAGGAGGGCTCAAAGCCAAATAGATGGTGCCTCTTTTGGGTGCCTCTTTTGAGATACCTCTTTTTATTTTCTAGTTTTAAAATTTTAATTCCTTTGTAATCGTTCAAGAGTGCATCAATAAAGAAAGGTATTTTTATTTTTATCTGGCATTCCTTTTCTGAATTTAATTCTTGCATTTTTTTATCTGTTCTTTTAATATTTGCAATTTAGTTTTCTAATATAAACATTTATAAAAAATGGATTCCATTGTTAATACCCTAATGAGTAAGTAATTCCTCACTTGTTAGGGTTAGGAGAGAGAAGGTTTGAGAGAAGGAAATCTCTCTCCCTCCTTTTCTTGCCCCCATAAGTTTTAATTAGGACTCTATTTGAATCAAACACACACCGCTCACTATGGCACCCTATCCAACGAGATAGCGGTGATTCCCTAGTTAAGACCGGTTGTGGTTGATTTACATAGAGGTTAGGGTTAAGAGTTAAGAAAGGACGGATAAGGACCAAAAGGAAGAAACTTAACTAAGTTTCTTGCTAGTCGTGCTAATCCCCTTTGTTGACTATTACCCTAACACCTAAATCCTAACTAGGGCATTAAAAGCAGTGAGAAGAATCCATATTTTGAACTGACCTAACCCTAGCCCTAGCAAGCCTTTTTATCAACTTATTCTCATTCTCAGATCTAAAACAAAACCCGATTTGATCGGATTAACTCGTTAGAACATAAAGAAAAGGAATCCATCTCCCTGTGGACCGACCCGTACTCAACCGGCTAGCTACCAAGCGACACCGTTATTGATTGCGGTTAATCTTTGATTTCAAAATGCATACGCACAAAATCTCTCTTAATCACCCATTCTTACTCGCCCTTGACGAAGGCCAACAAGGCTGTATGACTATCCTAGATTAATGTATATCCATGCAACAGAAAAGTAACACATAGCTACCATACACTATGTCTTGACGAAGGTCAACAAACATAGCATGAATACTATGCGCTACCCGTCTGAAATGACGGAGGGCTACGGCTGGTTTTTGGCGAAAAACCTTTAACGTAATGAACTTGATATCGTTGAAGGAACTCGAGTGGCTTTGAAATGGAGTGGTTTAAGCTCCGCATTTTAAAACTAGTAACATAAACTTTTACTTAAGAGCGAACTCCCAATGAAGGGATCAAGGCTCTTCCCTCATAGAATGAGGTGCGGGATATTCCTAACCGAATACCTCTATGCAAAGCAAAAGAATACGACCATGAGTTTTGAAGAAAACCGAGTAGTTTTAAAATTGGTTCCGACAACATCATTTAGGTTTTTTTTCCTTTCATTATGTCGATAATGTGTTCTCGTCATTTTATGTTTCCAAGCCACAAAAAAAACAACCAAAATAACATGCTTTTTATATGCCATCCGCATTCGCCGCGGGGCCCGTCATGCACCGTTAGGTTACTTAACTAACGGCAGAGCGGAGGACTGGACTAGCGCGGATGCAAAACATATAGAAGCATCTACTAAATATATAATATATATATATCAACATCGCAGGCAGATAATAATCATCACAGGCAGATAAAAATCATCACAAGTATGCGAACAACAATATGGAATAGCGGATAATCTAGGAGCCCCGCATTTCATTCGAGACATAAATGAGACGCGATGTTCCCCGGTCGTGTGGATAGCCAGTGTAATGAAGATCCTAGACCCCTACGAGTGCGGCAAGTTACCCTTCAATCCCTGAAGTGAGGCAACTCCAATCAACAAAGTGATTGGGCCATCCAACACTTCATGGAAACCGGTAAATTAAGTACCCCTCCATGGGTCAACCTATACCCCCTACGAGTGCGGCGAATAGCCCACCAATTCTAGAGTAAGGCCCCCCGGTCTCAACGCCATGAGATGCGGGCCCG
The DNA here is from genome assembly GCA_030015575.1 of Agapanthus africanus. Classification (NCBI taxonomy): domain Eukaryota; kingdom Viridiplantae; phylum Streptophyta; class Magnoliopsida; order Asparagales; family Amaryllidaceae; genus Agapanthus; species Agapanthus africanus. The sequence continues at coordinate 364,256,713 of JASDDO010000029.1, forward strand.
TTGTCCTCTAGAACCCGGCTATTCGATCACTCCTCCACGGGGTAATCCTAGTACAGAAAAGAAAATATATATACAACGGCGACATCGAACTCAACCCGGTCGTGCCCCGATAAAAGAATATACAAACTGACGGTGACGGTAGTCCACATGTCGGACGCTCGCCCCGCAAAAATCAATATACAAGTGAATCTGAACTGTACATCTAACATTGCACACAAGGCTATCCATCACGACAACCCGCACAAACCATAACCATATATACATATATATACATATATAACCGCAAAAGCAAGCAACACCAGAATGTGTGCAACTCCGTCTAAATGAACATATAGCAATTAGACGACGTTCAGCAACACATATACAACACGCAAATGAAGTCATGACAATAGAATTCCAAAACACAATTGTAGGATTGCTTGGCACGACAGCAAGGTTTCAGGAGGAATCGTCCATACCATTTTCAAAATTTTTCCATGCTAAACAATCCTAACCATAGAATCTTAACTAGTGATTTAGACAATACAAATTGTAAACTACTTTTACAACTAAGTGAACTAGGAATACAACCTTTGTAGACCAGTCATTCATTTCAATAGCTCCGTGTAGTAGTCCCTTTGCTCCAAGTAGTGATCTTGCGGACTCTAGAGTGGCTCCACAAGAAGAAAGCAACGAGCTTGCACGAAATCTTCGAGACCGAAGATGATCTACGTCGAGGAGACACTAACCCAAGCTACCTCTTCACTAATGTGGGATTAGTGAAGCTAACACCCTAAACTAAAGTGCTAATCTAGTAGAGGATGATGAAGTAGGATTTTTGCTCACTTTAAAATTAATTTTCTCACTAATTTTCCTCACCTCTCATAAACCTAGAGAGCTCTCTCAAGTGAAGAGAAAGAAGAAGCAAATAATAGATGAGAGAATGAATGACAACCATGGGTGAGAAATATCTCATATAACTCATGTAGAGACTTAACCATGGGTTTAGATAATGGATGGGTAAATAAATATCTAGTGTAAGACAAAACTAGTGGACTAAGTCAATGGATCTCCAAGCTTCTACAAGCTTCATGCCATGTGACCAATTTCCAACTAATAATTGATTTACTCTAAATAAATAAACTCTTCATTATCATTAGCATGGTATAAGTCTCATACACCCATGTTGCATGTGGCATCAAGCATGACAAAAAGAAAACAAAATTAAAATATATCACATATATATTAAGCGTGCACATGTGAGAAAAAGAAATACTTAAGTGAGCTAATATTAGTTAATGTAAATTAATATATCAAATATATATAATCATACATTAAATCATTAAATCAACACTTGATTTAATAATCCGGTTATATCTCATATGACCGACTAATATTATTTGTATCAACTTATCGAAACAACACTTGATTCCATAAACCGGCTATATCTCATATAACCGACCGATACAGTATGGACTTATCGAATCAACATTTGATTCGATAACCTGGCTATATCTCATATAACCGATCGATACCTTATATCGCGAGAATAGAATACGGTATCACATACTCGTATTAATCTCGGTCCCGCACATATCACATATATGCTCCTACTTCATTTTGCCTGAGCCAGTGAAACCTCTGTGTAGGACTCTAAAGACTCGTCAATACGCCGGCAGTAGGTGATGATCACATCAAGCATCCACAAGCCGTCAGCGGTACTAGCTGGACGTAACGGCTACCCAGGTATTGAGCGATCAGAAGATCAACAAGCAAGCCTGCTCCTACTCCTGAAAAGCCTGTCAGTAACACTACCGTACAGTCCGGTCTTTTCGTCTGATATGTCGCATGTACAGTCTAGGGGTGGTCAACGTCAGACCCCAGTAACCGATAAGTCGTGCCGATGTGAGGCTCATAACGGGTCGAGAAACTACTGATAACACTTATCAGTAAATCTCCATATTAGCCCTGGCCAGGGACTTCCAGTTATGGCCAATCGAGCACAGCGTAACATCAACCCCCAATACCGGGAAAGACGAATCCTCTCATATCGCTCATTGCCTCCATGTGATTCGGGACTGTACCCAAAAGCCACCGTTTTGCACGTTCTCTTGAACGTGGTAAGGTGGAAATCAAAGCACAGTGGGAATCACACAAGACTCTATGACGATCTCGGGTCTACAGACTAACTTGTACCAGTGTCACCAGAGAACAGCTATCTGACGATAGGTATAATACCAGCTAGGAGTTCTCGGCGATTCCGTTCAGTGTACCCAGTCTCCACTGAGCACTCGTATACCATCTTTGATGTCAAACACCAATGGATGTGGGATCATCCATCGCCCATCATATGGGTCAAGATGCATATACGCTAGTCTACTCTGGAATATCGATGCCCTCTCTCGATACACCCTCGACTAGGAACAATTATAAGGTGTACTTGTGGACTACCCTTGGCCCCACTAATATGATCTCCATCATAGTCCTGGTAGTCAAGTATATATCCTAAGGGCTTTATCAACATGTGAGAGTAAGACAGCATCACTTATACAAGTCAACATGTTAAGACAAAAAGCAACCAGATAGCATACTATCATGTCAAGCAAGAAAGTCCTATCTATATATATCTAAGCATCCACTATAATATACATCACATGTACAATAATGGCCTCTAGGGCATACATATAACTAACAATCTCCCACTTGCACTAAGGCCGGTTATTGTAGTATCTCATACCCAACATCCCGAAGAGTCTCTCAAATTGTATCTGGGGTATGGCCTTTGTGAGTGGATCCGCCGTGTTGTCCTTCGTGTCAACTCTCCTAACCTCGATCTCCCGGCGATCAACTATCTCCCGGATCAGGTGATACCGCCTCAGAATATGCCTGGTTCGCTAATGGGACCTGGGTTCCTTGGCCAAAGCCACAGCTATATTGTTATCGCAATACAAAGGTATTGGATGCTCAATGGACGGAACCACGCCAAGCTCAGTTATGAACTTCTTCATCCAGACAGTCTCTTTGGCAGTATCGTTAGCAGCGATGTATTTAGCCTCCATCGTCGAGTCTGCCACGGTTTCTTGCTTGGAACTCTTCCAACAAACCGTCCCTCCATTGAGGATAAAGACAAATCCCGAGACCGACTTAGAGTCGTCCTTATCACTCTGGAAGCTCGAATCGGTAAAGGACTCCGCTTGGAGTTCACCGTTACCATACACCAAGAACATCTCTTTAGTGATTCTCAAGTACTTGAGAATGTTCTTCACAGCTGTCCAGTGACTCTCTCCTGGATCTGCTTGATACCTACTCACTACACTTACTGAGTATGCTATATCGGATCTGGTACATAATATCGCGTACATGATAGAGCCTACTGCTGAAGCATAGGGTATCCCTTGCATGCAAGCTCTCTCCAAATCAGTCTTGAGAGACATCTCTTTGGAGAGAGCGAGTCCTGTGATCATGGATAAATTCTCATGCTTGGATTCTTCCATACTAAACCTCTTTAGTATGATGTCAATGTACCTGGATTGGGACAATCCCAGTATCCGTTTAGATCTATCTCTATAGATCTTGATCCCCAAGATGTAGGAGGCATCACCTAGATCATTTATTGAGAATCTTTGTGATAAGAAGAGCTTGACCGATTGCAGCATAGGAACATCATTTCCTATCAAGAGTATGTCATCCACGTACAATACGAGGAAGACAACCTTTCTTTCTGCCACCTTCTTGTATATACAAGGTTCATCTACATTTTTGATGAAGTCAAACTCTTTGACTACCACATCAAAACAGATGTTCCAACTCCGCGATGCCTGCTTTAACACGTAGATGGATTTAGGCAGCTTGCACACATTTCCGCTGCTCCCACTATCCACAAAGCCCTCTGGCTGAGTCATGTAAACGCTCTCTTCTAAATCACCATTTAGAAAGGCTGTCTTAACATCCATTTGCCAGATTTCGTAGTCATTGTATGCAGCAATGACAAGTAAGATCCGGATGGACTTAAGCATAGCCACTGGAGAAATGTTTCATCATAGTCTACACCTGGTCGTTGACGAAAACCTTTTGCAACAAGTTTAGCTTTGAAAGTCTCAACTTTTCCATCTACACCAAGTTTCTTCTTAAAGATCCATTTGCTCCCAATGGGTTTTACCCCTTCAGGAGCAACTTCCAAAGTCCATACTTTGTTGGTGTACATGGATTCCATCTCAGATCGCATTGCATCCAGCCATTTCACAGAGTCCCCACTCGTGATGGCCTGTTCGAAGCTAGTTGGATCATCATCTTCCATGATGCAACCCACCATCTACGAGAAAACCGTAGTATCTCTCAGGTGGATGAGGAACCCTACTAGATCGGTGGAGAAGCTAAGGTTCGTTGGGAACTATCGAATCCTCTGGTTCCACTAAATCTTCAGTTATAGTTTGTGCTGCTGGAACTTCTTCCAGCTCTACCTCTTTGCCACTAATTTCTTTTGCAAGAAATTCCTTTTCTAAAAAGGTGGCATGTTGAGCAACAAACACCTTTTGTTCCTCACTGTGGTAGAAAAAATATCCATATGAATTCTTGGGATATCCCATAAACTTGCAAAGAACTGATCGTGCCTCGAGTTTGTCCGGATTTTGCCTTTTAACATAGGCCGGACAACCCCATATCTTAACTCGTTTAAAATATGGTCTCTTCCCACTCCATATCTCATATGGTGTGGTAGGTACAGATTTAGATGGAACTTGATTCAATAGGTATGCTGCTGTCTCCAGCGCATAACCCCAAAAGGAAATAGGTAACTCAGCAGTGCTCATCATAGAGCGCACCATATCCAATAGGGTGCAATTCCTCCGTTCCGATACACCGTTATGATATGGTGTATACGGAAGAGTAAGCTGAGAGAGAATCTCATTCTCTTTTAGATAGTCCAAGAAGTCATTGCTCAAGTATTCTCCTCCCCGATCAGATCGTAGAATTTTAATACTTTTACCCGTTTGGTTCTCAACTTCATGTTTATATTCTTCGAATTTCTTAAAAGCTTCAGACTTGTGTTTCAACAGGAACACATGTCCATATCTTGAGAGATCGTCAGTGAATGTAATGAAGTACGAGAAACCATTCCTGGCATGTGTAGACATGGGACCGCATACATCACTCTGTATCAGTCCCAAGAGTTCCGTAACTCTTTCTCCGTGTCCTGTAAACGGAGTTTTGGTCATCTTTCCTTTGAGAAATGAATGGCAAGTTTCATAAGATGACAATTCGAACGGATTCAAATATCCATCCTTATATAACTTAGCTAGTCGTGTCACATTGATATGACCTATTCTACAATGCCACAAGAAGGATTCATTCATTTCTGAACTCTTCCTCTTGTGTGTGTTTTGTACGTTAAGAACTGTGGTTTGATTTAGAATGTATATGCAATTATTTAACGAGCTTGATCCAATCAACTTTTGATTTAGGAAGATGTTTATAACATTATCTTGTACTACAAAATTATATCCTTTTTTACTTAATAAAGAAACTGATATAAGATTGCATATCAGGGTCGGTATGTAATAGCATTCATTCAGAATCAATGTATTACTATGTGGTAATATAAGGTGATATTCGCCAACTGCTTTGGCTGCAACATTTGCACCATTCCCTACTAGTATGGAATGATCACCTATTCCCAGTTCTCTACATTTCCTTAGCCCATGTAACATATTACATATGTGGGATCCCGATCCAGTATCTAATACCCAGGACGTAGAGTGTACTGAGAAACGGTTCTGAGTGACTAAAACATCCGAAGAAGATGCATCAACATGCTTATTTTTCGTTTGGGCGGCGTGGAAATCCGGATATTTTCCTATTTCCTACTCGGACTTATAATAATTATAAGTTGGAGCGGAACCAACGTTCCCCTGCTCAGTATAATAAGTGGGTCCAGTCAATACATCCATATTATTATCTTGATTAAGTCCTGACATAGTCGCTACCTGGAGAGAGAGAGAAGAAAACACTTTAGCGTATGCTCTTGTAAGATTAGATTGGTTTATTATCTTATCTAATCAGGATGGCTCCCACTATTTTTATCAAATTTTCCTTCAAACCCTAAAAGGTAAGACTGATCGGGATTAATTACACCTTACAAGTTTGCCAATCTTTCGGCCAGGCCGGTGTTGGTACTTTGAGGGAGGTTCCCCTTTCTTTCGCATGTACCTAATTAAAATAAACCTCGTTTTCCCAGGGGGCGTAACCCCGTTAACACCTTTCTAGACACCTACTTGATTGTCTAATTGTGATGTGTAAAACTCTTCCAGGAGTAACTCTTACTCGCAGCGGGTATCGGGATCCAACTATCTCATAGAAGGTATGCAATCTCGTTGCAAATTTCAACACTTGAAATTCCCGACAATACTTTTACCCCAAGCGATCTATGACCTTGACAAGGTCAATAAACCATAAATCGCAAGTCAAGTTTAACCCGTACATTTCATGATTGAATTAAACCCACCCGCACGACCCTTGACAAGGTCAACAAGGCCGTACAACTACCCTAATCCAATCGCATCTCATGCTTTAGCAGATAAGCATTAATTAGCTATCGTACACTACACCTTGACAAAATCAACAAACGTAGTACGAATACTAAATATTACTTTTCTGAAATGTCGGAGGGCTACGCAGGTTTTTAAGAAAACCATGAGCGTAATGAACTTGATATCGTTGTAGAAACCAGTGATTTTTGAAAAGGAGTGTTTTTGAGGCTTTTTACTAGTTTTGCTAAAGAGGTCACTCCCAGTGAAGGGGTCTCGGCTCTTTCCTTATTGAATGAGGTGCTGGATATTCTACAAGGAACACCACTATGTAAAGAAAAAACTAGAGCTACTCTTTTTGAAAATATGATTCTACAACATCTTTTAGGTTTCTTTTTCTTTCATTAATCTCATTAATGAAGTCCCATCATTTATGCTTCCTAAGCATCACAGAAGAAACGAAAATACAACGTACTCTTATGCCATCCACATTCGCCACAGTGTCCCGTTATGCACCGTTAGGTTACTTAACTAACGGCATAGCGGGGCGGGACTAGCGCGGGTGTAAAACATAAGCAACGTTTATTATATATCATATATACAATAATAAAGCATTCGTCTCACGCATATAAAGTGATCACATCACAGAATATCAGCAGCAGAAGATAACATATGAAATATTGGATAGACTAGGAATTCCGTGTTTTATTTAAAGCCAGTATAAAACACGGATTCCACGGTCGCGATGAATAGCCAAACCCACATCCCTAGACCCCTACGAGAGCGGCAAGCAACCCTACCAATTCTAGAGTTAGGAAACCCGGACTCGACTTCTCGAGATGGTCTCCCACTGGACTCTAGAACCCGGTTACTTGTGCTCCCCCCTTGGGTCTATCCTAATGCGGAAAAGTAAATAATATACAACAATTGTGACATCATCCTCAACCTGGAAGTGCCCCAATAAAAGAATATTACATACAATGAATTTTACATGAATGAAAATAAAAACTCCCATCTCACATAAAACTCCCGGCTATTCAAAACACGACGATCCAATATAACATATCACAGCAACACATAATATCACATGTCATCAACGTAAGTAAATATGTGTATCACAATTGTCGTTGGCATATAACAACGAAAACAGTGATACACCACATATTACACTTACGTTCGCAGAAAAGAAAATATCAAACTACAACATTTGGAATCCACAATCACCTTAGACATCATAAACCCGAAATATCACATATTTCGGATTTCATGCCTAACTGTATGAATTCCACATATTGTATCACATTCCACAAATAGCTAGACGATGTTAAACATTCCGATCGAATCAAGAAACACCCAAAATTCTCCAAAAAGCACAACACTTGAGCGCAGTTTAAAAATACTCAGAACATGCCACAGTACCTATGGACCAACCGTAGAAGGGTCAACCCTTGCCTCACCTATGGCGCCGCGGAACTACCGCAAACCCTAGGGTTTAGCGGCGGTTCTTACGGTCAAAGAATCGAGTTAGGTTTTTGTTCTTCTAGAGGGTCCATTGCATCACTTGCATGATATTTGAATGTTCTTTAACTTGGAAAAAATCCAACTCTTGGACAATTTTCCATCAAGGGTTAAAGTGGGTATTTGATAATCGTTCGAACTTTTTAACACCGTCTAAATAACCCGAAATATTGTTAGAATTACGACTATGAAACACTCCGACTTGCCTTTGCAAAAAGATAACATCACATACAAATTTAACAAAAACATGTAACACCTGAAACACCAATACCCAGAGACCAGAACACCAGACAAATACGAACCAGAACAGAGCAACTGGGGCCGGCCTGCTCGGTTTTTGGAGCCATGTGCTCGGGTCAAATCGGATGGAATTGGTTCGTATTTGCTCAGTGTTCATATTACATCTCATGTAACATTCTGCAGTTGCTTAAAAAAAATTCGACGACTTTAAAAATTAACAGAAACTGGGTTTTTTGTTTCGAGTGTTTCGGAGTTGTTTCGGTTTCGTAATTCTACAAACATCGTCTAAATCTCTAGCTTGGCTTTGATACCACAGTAGGATTGCTTGGCACGACAGCAAGGTTTCGGGAGGAATCGTCCATGCCATTTTCAAAATTTTGCCATGCTAAACAATCCTAACCCTAGAATCTTAACTAGTAATTTAGACAATACAAAGTGTAAACTACTTTTACAACTAAGTGAACTAGGAATACAACCTTTGTAGACCGGTCCTTCACTTCAATTGCTCCGTGTAGTAGTCCCTTCGCTCCAAGTAGTGATCTTGCAGACTCTAGAGTGGCTCCACAAGAAGAAAGCAACGAGCTTGCATGAATCTTCGAGGCCGAAGATAATCTATGTCGAGGAGACACTAACCCAAGCTACCTCTTCACTAATGTGGGATTAGTGAAGCTAACACCCTAAACTAAAGTGCTAATCTAGTAGAGGATGATAAAGTAGGATTTTTGCTCACTTTAAAATTAATTTTCTTACTAATTTTCCTCACCTCTCATAAACATAGAGAGAGCTCTCAAGTGAAGAGGAAAAATAAGCAAATAATAGATGAGAGAGTGAATGGCAACCATGGGTGAGAAATATCTCATATAACTCATGTAGAGACTTAACCATGGGTTTAGATAATAGTTGAGTTAATAAATATCTAGTGTAAGACAAAACTAGTGGAATAAGTCAATGGATCTCCAAACTTCTACAAGCTTCATGCCATGTGACCAATTTCCAACTAATAATTGATTTACTCTAAATAAATAAACCCTTCATTATCATTAGTATGGTGTAAGTCTCATACACCCATGTTGCATGTGGCATCAAGCATGACACATAAAGAAAACACAATTAATATATATCACATATATATTAACTGTGCACATGTGAGAAAAAGAAATGCTTAAGTGAGCTAATATTAGTTAATGTAAATTAATATATCAAATATATATAATCATACATTAAATCATTAAATCAACACTTGATTTAATAATCCGGTTATATCTCATATGACCGACTAATATTATTTGTATCAACTTATCGAAACAACACTTGATTCGATAAACCGGCTATATCTCATATAACCGACCGATACAGTATGGACTTATCGAATCAACATTTGATTCGATAACCCGGCTATATCTCATATAACCGATCGATACCTTATATCGCGAGAATAGAATACGGTATCACATACTCATATTAATCTTGGTCCCGCACATATCACACATGTGGTCCTACTTCATTTTGCCTGAGCCAGTGAAACCTCTGTGTAGGACTCTAAAGACTCGTCAATACGCCGGCAGTAGGTGATGATCACATCAAGCATCCACAATCCGTCAGCGGTACTAGCTGGACGTAACGGCTACCCGGGTATTGAGCGATCAGAAGATCAACAAGCAAGCCTGCTCCTACTCCTGAAAAGCCTGTCAGTAACACTACCGTACAGTCCGGTCTTTTCGTCTGATATGTCGCATGTACAGTCTAGGGGTGGTCAACGTCAGACCCCACTAACCGATAAGTCGTGCCGATGTGAGGCTCATAACGGGTCGAGAAACTACTGATAACACTTATCAGTAAATCTCTATATCAGCCTTGGCCAGGGACTTCCAGTTATGGCCAATGGAGCACAGCGTAACATCAACCCCCAATACCGGGAGAGACGAATCCCCTCATATTGCTCATTGCCTCCATGTGATTCGGAACTGTACCCAAAAGCCACCGTTTTGCATATTCTCTTGAACGTGGTAAGGTGGAAATCAAAGCACAGTGGGAATCACACAAGACTCTATGATGATCTCGGGTCTACAGACTAACTTGTACCAGTGTCACCAGAGAACAGCTATCTGACGATAGGTATAATACCAGCTAGGAGTTCTCAGCTAGTCCGTTCAGTGTACCCAGTCTCCACTGAGCACCCGTATACCATCTTTGATGTCAAACACCAATGGATGTGGGATCATCCATCGCCCATCATATGGGTCAAGATGCATATACGCTGGTCTACTCTGGAATATCGATGCCCTGTCTCGATACACCCTCGACTAGAAACAATTATAGGGTGTACTTGTAGACTACCCTTGGTCCCACTAGTATGATCTCCATCATAGTCCTGGTAGTCAATTACACATCCTAAGGGATTTATCAACATGTGAGAGTAAGACAGTATCACTTATACAAGTCAACGTGTTAAGACAAAGAGAAACCAGATAGCATACTATCATGTCGAGCAAGAAAGTCCTCTCTATTTATATCCAAGCATCCACTATAATATACATCACATGTACAATAATGGCCTCTAGGGAATACATATAACTAACAATCTCCCACTTGCACTAAGGCCGGTTATTGTAGTATCTCATACCCAACATCCCGAAGAGTCTCTCAAATTTTATCTGGGGTATGGCCTTTATGAGTGGATCCGCCGTGTTTTCCTTCGTGTCAACTATCCTGACCTCGATCTCCCGGCGATCAACTATCTCCCGGATCAGGTGATACCGCCTCAGAATATGCCTGGATCGCTGATGGGACCTGGGTTCCTTGGCCAAAGCCACAGCTCTATTGTTATCACAATACAAAGGTATTGGATGCTCAATGGACGGAACCACACCAAGTTCAGTTATGAACTTCTTCATCCAGACAGCCTCTTTGGCAGTATCGTTGGCAGCGATGTATTTAGCCTCCATCGTCGAGTCTGCCATGGTTTCTTGCTTGGAACTCTTCCAACAAATTTCCCCTCTATTGAGGGTAAAGACAAATCCCGAGACCGACTTAGAGTCGTCCTTATCACTCTAGAAGCTCGAATCGGTAAAGAACTCCGCTTGGAGTTCACCGTTACCATACACCAAGAACATCTCTTTAGCCCTTCTCAAGTACTTGAGAATGTTCTTCACAGCTGTCCGGTGACTCTCTTCTGGATCTGCTTGATACCTACTCTCTACACTTACTGAGTATGCTACATCGGGTCTGGTACATAATATCACGTACATGATAAAGCCTACTGCCGAAGCATAGGGTATCCCTTGCATGCAAGCTCTCTCCAAATCAGTCTTGAGAGACATCTCTTTGGAGAGAGTGAGTCCTGTGATCGTGGGTAAATTCCCACGCTTGGATTCTTCCATACTAAACCTCTTTAGTATGGTGTCAATGTACCTGGATTGGGACAATCCCAGTAACCGTTTAGATCCATCTCTATAGATCTTGATCCCCAAGATGTAGGAGGCATCACCTAGATCATTTATTGAGAATCTTTGTGATAAAAAGAGCTTGACCGATTGCAGTATAGGAACATCATTTCCTATCAAGAGAATGTCATCCACGTACAATACGAGGAAGACAAGCTTACTCTCTGCCACCTTCTTGTATATACAAGGTTCATCTACATTTTTGATGAAGTCAAACTCTTTGACTACCACATCAAAACAGATGTTCCAACTCCGCGATGCCTGCTTTAACACGTAGATGGATTTAGGCAGCTTGCATACATTTCCGCTGCTCCCACTGTCCACGAAGCCCTCTGGCTGAGTCATGTACACGCTCTCTTCTAAATCACCATTTAGAAAGGCTGTCTTAACATCCATTTGCCAGATTTCGTAGTCATTGTATGCAGCAATGACAAGTAGGATCCGAATGGACTTAAGCATAGCCACTGGAGAAAAGGTTTCATCATAGTCTCCATTTATATCTTCTCAAACCTAGTAACTCCTTCATGATATTGGGAACGGGCTCATTACAACTTATTACTAGATCTATGTAACCATCCATTTTCTTATTTTTCTTAAAATCTCTCTCTTTTATATATATTTTTCACTTTTTAATTTTCATTTTCAAAATTTTCTAAGTTATTTAAAGAACCGAAAAATAAAAGAAATTTTTTATACAAAACTACCCCCATACTTAAATCAAACAACGTCCTCATTTTGTTAGAGTACATATCTTGTTACACCCGCATAATTGTGCTTACCTTTGTTGAATTATTTTTGGTTTCAAATTTTCAATACCTACAAAAGAAGATGTGGGTGTGCATTTTGGTACCCAAACTAATTTGAGTTTATCAGGGTAAATTTTATGGACCCATTTCAAATTGGTATAGAAAGATAAATTTCTTTTCAACTCATGTGAATATGCAAAGTGACCATGTGCACCACAATAGTGACAAGTGTGATTAGATGTACCCATTGGACTAGATTTATGTTTAGAATAGTGGTTGAAAAAATTAGATGAAGAGAATTTTTGAATCTTCGAAATTTTAAAATTAACATCTCCTTTATTTAAAAATTTCTTCCCTTTACTTTGTAAAAGATCAAGTGTTTCCTGTCTTTCTGAAAACTTGGCAAAAGAAACTGTTAAATCGTTATTTTGTTTCTTGAAAGAAGCAATTTTCTCGATCAACTTTCCTTGAGAAATAAAGGACAATTGAAAGAATCAATTTCTCTTTTAAAAGATGAAACCAAATTTTCATTATCATTTCTTAAAACATCACATGACAAAATCAAATTTTCATTTTCAGTGTTTAAAGTATCAATAGCTTTTTTATTGAATATCAATTTTTAAAAGAAACTCAATTTTCTCCTTCTCGAATTTATCAATCTATGCCAGAAAATCATTTTACTCTTTTTCTAATCTATCAATCAAAATAACATTTCTCAGAACTTCTTGTGAACTAGTAGAAGATTTTAAAATATCAATTTCACTAGTAAAAATTTCAATCAATCCATCATTATCTTAAAGAATTTCGAGACAAAATCAAATTCTCTTTTTCAAAGATTCATTCAACAAAACCAATTCCTTTTTCTCTTTTTCTAACAACAAAATTTTATTTTCAAGGAAACTATTTCGAGACATTACCGTATTAAGTTGATGAAGAAAAATATGAGAAGAATCATTAAATTGATCATGTGTATCAACAACAGAAGAATCGCTCTCATCGTCATCACTATTAAATGCATCCTCTCTAGATGTTTTTTAGCTCTTTCAACCCACCATCCTCAAAGTTAAACACTTTATCGTAAGAAACTTCTTGAATCATATTGACTTCGTGATTTTGATTATATATGTCGCTTTGTTGTCTTCCTAGGTTAAAAATATTCAATTCCATTTTTAGATTCCCAAAGGTAAGTGTTCATATCAGAATTTTGCATTTTTATACCGCCCATTCTTGATCGCATTGCATATAGGTAGGTACTCTTGATCCGTGTTTGCTAAATAATTGCGGGTTACAAGTTCTCAGCTCTAAACAATGAAAATCATGATTAGTCGCGACAAATTCAGGACTACTACCAACAACAGATAAAAATACGGGTCTCTGCTCACCATCCGTCATATGCCGCCTACCAGTTCGAGAGACAAAATGGCAATCAAAGGTCATTCATGCACAAAGCACAAGGAGGTAGCACAAGAACCAAGTTTATAACGCGGAGCTCAAGAAGATCAAGGAAAAAGTCCACATTCTTTCATCTTTTTGGACTGTTGAGAATCTGGGAGAAGAATGAAGAGATTCTGAGAAACCAAGTGTACTAAACAGAGAAAAACGGCAACATGGAAAACCCCAGAAAAAACGACACAGCAACTCACCCAAAGGGCCGCGGAACCGCGGCCAATATGGCACTTATGCGGCGGTTCCGCGGCCGAGTTGACTCGGAGACAGGAGATATTTTCAGGGTAGTTTTGTAATTGTGTAAGGGCTCAGATTTTAGCCCTAGGGTTTCTTGTACCTTCCTATAAATAGCCTAGTTTCAAGCCAAGTAAAGGATGCTTTTCTTGTATTAGGATTTAGGATAGTAATTTGTAACTTCCTCTTCCTCTTCCTCTATTCTCCATTGATATTGTAGTGAGCTTTTGAGTGAATGATGAATAAAGAAGAGTTCTTTTAACATACATGTTTTATAATTGAGTTCTTATATTTTGCTTGTAATTTTCTTTGTTTAAGTAGTTGTTGTTATTTGTTTGTTTGTTTGTTTTCTTTTTCTCTTTTCCTTTATCCTTACAACAATGATGCTCAAGTGTGATCTTTGCCTAAGTGAGGTCCCAAATAGCTAGTTGTGATTCTCTAACTCATTTCTTTCTATCTTCTTTCTTTGTTTTATTTTCTTTTTCTTTATAATGGGTGAGTATTGTCTCACTTGTTAGGGTAGAATAAGGGAAGTTTGAGAGAAGCAAATCTCTCTCACTCTTTTCTTTGTCCAACATTTTGACTCGGACTTCCGTCAATTTAACCACAATCCGCTCCCTATGGCACCCTATCCTACATGATAGCGGTGACACCCTAGTGAGACCGGTTGTGGTTTAATTGACCGGAGGTTACGGCTAAGAGCCAACAACGGACGGACAATGTCCAAAAGGAAGGAACTAAGCGTTGGAAAGCCTAGCTTATACTCGCAAGTTTCCTTCCTTGTCGTGCTAATCCCCGTTGTTACCGATTACCGTAACATCTATATTAAGAGTGGCAACGAAAGAAGTGAGCGACTCCTAACTCAAACTAACCTAATCCTAACAAGATCTTTTTATACATATTTAGCACATAGTTAATCTTAAACAAACCTGGAAAATTTGGACTTAACTCGTTAAAACACTAAGAAAAAGATTCCTATCTCTCCGTGGACCGACCCGTACTCATCCGGCTAGCTACCAAGCGAAACCGTCTTGATTGCGGTAATTAAAACTAAACACACCAAATCTCTATCAATCAAATAGCGTCGTTGCCGGGGAGACGGTAGTTTATTTCTTTGTGTCATTTCGGATTAATTTGTGATATATATATATATATATAACCAAAAACAAAAAAAACAAACAAACAAACTGTAAAAATCATCTTGTTATTTTTTATTCTTTTTTGTGCAAGTGTGCAGAATAGGAAGAAGATCAAGTTCAGTGCCAAAGTCGTGGGGAGTTAGACCCATATCTCGCGGCTACACCGCGGCGGATCAAGACGAAACCACGGTTAACTATACAATTCTGGAGCAAATTCAGTGACCAAATCAAGATTCAGGGGCTCTAACCAAGAAGAGGAGAATGAATTTAGCACAGGGAAGAATTTTGAAGCTCCCAATAGTCTGTCAAGTCACGGAACCGCGGCAAAAGTGTAGGTTTGACCGCGGAACCGTGGTCAACCTGTGACGTCAGCACCTATAAACTTAGGTGAGTACTCAAATCTTCTATCTACCCTCTCTGAACTCCACTGAACTACTCTTTCTGCAGCATTCTTTGCGCAAACTCTCTTCCCCTCTCCAATAAAACTGTTTTTATGCAGGATTCTTTGCGCCGCCGCCAAATAAATTTTTGCAAGTGTTTTATCTTTTTGCTTGTTATTGCTTTGCATAAATAATACGGACTTTAAGGGGCTATAACACCAATTCAGATTGGGTGGGGATTTCATCACCCTTTCTAAGACCCCAAAAAATCACTAAAAGCATACGCATTACCTTTGAGCTTAATAAAAAATATCTAGACTCAGCCAACCCAGGACTTGTTGTGCTCAATAGGACAGAAGAAGGTTGTGGGCATTCGGTCGTTTATCTAAACTTGACTTTGTGGTACCTAGGCTAGACAAGTGAGAAGGTAATTTTAAAAGGCCCGTCTCACGGTGATTCGTGAGTGGAACCCTCCTTATCTCGCTTGTGCTTACCTAGCCACAATTGGCAGTGAAGAGACGATTTGAGGGTTATCTCACAACTTGTCACTTTGGAACAGTTATGAGCAGTCTAGTGGACTTTGAAGATCATAGCTCTAGGTATGATTGTGCATGTTGTGACTGTGATTATTTGAAGTTGTGTCATAAATCCGTATATATATATATATATTTTGCAAAACTCTTTCTAAAAAAAACGAAAAAACAAAAACTTTTATAAAAACTTGTCCTTTGTCACCAGAATTCCATTTCACCCACCTTTCATCAACGTTTCTCCGTTGACGTTTTCTTACCCTCACATTCTACGCTTTGACTATACTAAACTCGTTTAGTGTATGTCCGGTTGGACTCGGGACACTAGTGCCCGCCTAGTCCGCGTTACGTTAGTCGATATCGACTGCGCAATCGACTTCAATGTCGAAACTCCATCCACGCCTCTTTCACTCTTACCTTTGCCGGCCAACTCCGACATTGACCGCAATTATGTTCATACATCTTCACTTTCACCTTCGCCATCACCATCACTAAATTCTTCTTCCGAGATGTCAGGATTTCCTCCTAACATCCCTTTACCTCCCCCGGGACTCATTCCACCTCCATTAAGTGCGAATAACCCGCAACCACCTCTTGTTGAAGCGCCACAGCGAATTGCGCTCCAAGATCGTTTCTATCCTACCCGCGCTACGCTTCCGACTTGTCTTTCACTTCCACCGACCAATGAGGATAATTTCGAAATTAAGCCCCACTTCATCAACATGTTGCCCAAATTTCACGGGCTGGAATCCGAAGATGCCTACATCTTCATCAATAAGTTCCAAAACGTTTGTGCGATGATGAAGACTACCCAACTGTCTGATGATGCTATACGGCTACGAGTCATTCCTTTCACTCTGTGTGACCTTGCTGAAAAGTGGTTGTATAGCACCGCATCTCATTCGATAACCAGTTGGGGAGAGTTTGTAAAATCGTTTCTTAAAACATTATACCTAAATCATAAGACCGCACGGATCCGAAACGAAATAAATCAATTCACCCAGCTTCCAATCGAACCTTTTTGGAAGTGCTTTGACCGGTACAAGGACCTCCTTGTGCATTGCCCTCATCACGGTATTGAGAAATGGCAACTTTGCCAAACTTTATATGAGGGCCTGAATCCAGCAACTAAGCAGTTGCTGGAGACCATTTGTCAAGGCCACTTCCTATCTAAATCTGACGAGGAAGCTTGGTAATTCTTCGATGATCTTGCGGAACAGACGCTTCAATGGGAGAGCACCAGACCGAACACATCTTCCTCTTCTTCCACTTCTTCCGGTCTTTCTAGGGCAAGAGTTCATCAACTCGACATCTCAATTGCAATAAAGGCCGAGATGGCTGCAATCACGCGAAAACTGGAAGCAATTGAGAGCAAAATTTTCATCTCCTTCTCCTGCCCCTGTTCCTCCCCCTCATACCATTTGCGCTTGTTGTTCGGATCCATCTCATTTGACCGAAGAGTGTCCTTATAATCCACCATCTCAAGGACAGGATCAGGTTAATGCTGCATTTCAGCAAAGACCAAAAAACGATCCATACTCTTCCACATACAATCCCGGTTGGAGGAACCATCCCAATTTTTCCTGGAATCAGAACCAGCATCAGTTCCAAGGCCACAACAACTTCCAGAGGCCTCCTCCTCCTCAACAACAAGGTCAGCAACAAACTCAACAACAATTTCAGCAGCCTTTCCAACCCCAACCTTTTCAAAATCCTACGAACAACTTTGCACCCTGCAACAATTCTTTTCCTCAAAACAACTTTGTTCCGTAAAACAACGATAAGCTTTCCTCGCTAGAACGGAGTCTGGAGGCGTTTGTAAAGCAATCGACTCAATCCACCGCCAACATCCAGTCTTCTATTCAATCTCTGGTGCAACACACTGCTGCACACGGGCAAAACATCAAGACCATCGAAGCCCATATTGCACAGCTGAACGCGGTTTTAAGAGAGCGAGAGAAAGGGAAGCTTCCATCTCAACCACTCCTAAATCCTGTTCATCCACATAATGTCCATGTTGCTCTTGAACAACAGAACCATAATGTGAGTGTCGTGACTACATTGAGATCTGGAAGGATGCTGCACAACAACATTGACACACGGATAGATAATGACACCCCGGCCATTTCTGCTACTCCTTCTTCTTCTTCTTCTGAGCCTATTCTCTATTCTTCAAAAGGCTCTTCTCCTTCAATCGCTACACCGAACGGATCCACATCTCACTCCACTCAAACTCCAGTTCTGGGATCCGTTCCAACTCCACAATCTCCTCCACAAGTATTGGACTCAACCAATTTCAAAAACGTTCCATTTCCAAACCGGTTGAGAACCAATAAACAAAATCCACAAATGGAGAAAATTCTGGAGTTGTTTAAACAGGTTAACATCAACATTCCCCTCTTAGATGCAATTCAGCAAGTCCCGTCTTACGCAAAAATTTTGAAGGACTTGTGCACTAAGAAGAGGAAATCTCAGGTACCAAAGAAGGTTTTCTTAGCTAGTACCGTGAGTGATGCTTTTACCCAAGCTTTACCTCAAAAATGGAAGGACCCTGGCTGTCATACGATTTCAATAACCATTGGGGATAAGAACATGAACCGCGCTCTTTTGGATCTTAGTGCCAGTGTTAACCTGCTTCCGTATTCTGTATATGAGCAACTAGGTGTAGGAAAGCTAAAACCCACACACTGTACTCTTTAAATGGCCAACCGATCTATCACCCATCTTAGGGGTGAGCTAGAGGATGTGTTAATAAAAGTTGGGGACTTCATATTCTCTGTTGACTTCATTGTTTTAGACACACAACCTGTAACTAACCCCCGGAATCAAATTCCGGTGATACTCGGTTACCCATTCCTTGCAACCTCAAATGTTGTGATCAATTATCGAAATGGTTCGATGAACCTATCTTTTGGCAACATGACAATTGAACTCAACATTTTTAGGTTAGGGAATCAGCCATCCGAACCAAGTGCTCATATACTAGATGTTTGTTCCATCCAGGAGATCGCCCTAGAGGACTGTGAATTTGAGGAATTCTTGCTTGATCACAGTGATCTTGATGCCACTAGTGCGCTCCTCTTTGAACCTACTGCTGCTTCCGCTCCCGACAACAATTACGAGTGCTTCACGTTTTCAAACGTTCTTGGCTTATCGCCGCCCGAGTTTGAATCTTTTGACTTTTCGGATGCGTTAGTTGGACCATCTGACTCAGTCGCATACACTCACCTTGAGCCTCTGTTGGAATCTTTTGAGTTCGAGACATTTTTGCCAATCTTGCCTTCAGTCGTTTCACCTCCGACACTCGAACTCAAGCCTCTGCCACCTCACCTCAAGTATGCTTACTTAGGTGAGAACGAGACCCTCCCAGTCATTATCTCGGCTTCTCTAGCTCTCAAGCAAGAGAAAGCCCTTCTCACGGTTTTGCAATCCAATCGCAAGCTTTCGGCTGGACGATGGCGGACATCAAGGGGATTAGTCCCCTGATCGTTGAACATCACATTCATATGATGATGAATGATGCCAAACCAGCTAGGGATCCATAGAGGCGACTAAATCCAGTCATGAAGGAGGCTGTGAAAAAGGAAATCGTCAAATGTCTGGATAGTGGTATCATTTACCCTATCTCAGACAGCCAGTGGGTCAGTCCTATACACGTTGTCCCTAAGAAGTCGGGCATTACGGTCATCACAAACGAGGCGAATGAGTTGATCCCCACTCGCACCCAGACAGAGTGGCGAGTATGCATTGATTATCGAAAACTCAACGCCGCAACGCGGAAGGATCACTTTCCACTGCCATTCATTAACCAAATGCTCGAAAGATTAGCTGGACATGAGTATTACTGCTTTCTGGACGGCTACTCTGGCTACAACCAGATTCCCATCGCCGAGAAAGACCAGGACAAAACCACGTTCACTTTTCCTTTCAGCACGTTCGCATATCGCCGCATGCCCTTTGGGCTATGCAATGCTCCCGCTACCTTTCAGTGGTGTATGATGGGAATTTTCTCTGACATGGTTGAGAAATTTTTGAAGATATTCATGGATGATTTCTCTATCTTTGGCGATTCTTTCGACGAGTGTCTGCAACATCTTGATGCTGTCCTTACCCGATGTAAAGATAAAAACCTCACTTTAAACTGGGAAAAATGCCACTTCATGGTACGCGAAGATATTGTCCTAGGACATATCATTCCGCGAAATGGCATTGAGGTTGACAAAGCAAAAATTGAAGTCATTTCGAATCTCCCTCCTCCCATATGCATCAGAGATATCCGAGCTTTCCTTGTCCATGCCGGTTTTTACAGACGGTTTATCAAGGATTTTAGCAAGATTGCTAGACCCTTGACTCTACTTCTAGCCAAGGATACCACATTCGACTTTGACTCGAGCTGTTTGACTGCTTTCGAATCACTGAAAAGCTCACTCACCTCTGCTCCCGTTCTTTCTTCACCTGACTGGACGGATCCCTTTAAGATTATGTGCGATGCATCCGACTTTACTATCGGTGCGGTCCTAGGACAGCACATCGATAAAATGCCACACGTAATCTACTACGCAAGCCGGACCCTGAATGACGCCCAAATGAATTACACAACAACCGAGAAAGAGTTCTTGGCTGTTGTGTTTGCTTTAGAGAAATTCAGGCTTTATTTGATCGGCTCTCCAGTCATTTTCTACACCGATGATTCAGCTCTGCGACATCTTTTTGCGAAGAAGGATGCAAAATCTCGGTTAATACGTTGGATCCTCTTAATTCAAGAATTTGACCTTGTCATTAAGGTCAAAAGAGGATGTGAAAACGTAGTGGCCGACCATCTTTCACGTCTTCCTTCTTCGTCGATGCTTCCTCTCGTAATTAACGATGTTTTTCCTTATGAACAACTCTTGACAGTATCCTGCGAACTCTGGTTCACAGATATTGTGAACTATTTAGCGACGGGACTAATACCGAACGAATGGTCAAGTCAGGACAGACTTAGATTTTTATCCCAAGTAAAACACTTTTACTGGGACGAACCCTACCTATTCAAGTACTGTCCAGACCAAATTATTCGTCGGTGTGTTCCTGATAATGAGTTCAAGAGTGTGATGTCGTTTTGCCACGATCAAGCGTGTGGCGGGCATTTTGGCCCAAGAAAGACAGCTGAGAAAGTCTTGCAATGTGGCTTTTACAGGCCACAACTCTTCAAAGATGCCCATGATTACTGCAAGACTTGCTCTCGGTGCCAACACTTGGGCCGTATTTCCAGGAGAAACGAGATGCCGCTCAAACCAATCTTGGTTGTTGAGATTTTCGATGTTTAGGGAATTAATTTCATGGGGCCGTTTCCCAGCTCTTTTAGGAACCTGTATATTCTCTAAGCTGTTGATTATGTCTCTAAATGGGTCGAGGCGGTGCCAAGCCAGACGAACGACAACAAGGTTATTAGATTCCTTAAAGAAAACATTTTTTCCCGGTTTGGGCACCCCCGCGCAATCATTAGCAACAATGAGACGCATTTCTGTAATAGGACTTTCAAGACCTTGATGCGGAAATACTTTATTAATCATAAGCTATCCACGCCCTACCACCCCAAACATATAGGCAAACCGAAGTTTCAAATTGGCAAATCAAGCAGATTTTGGAGAAAACGGTTTCCAAGAACCGTAAAGATTGGTCTTTGAAACTAATTGATGCCCTTTGGGCATTTCGAACTGCGTACAAGACTGATCTTGGAATGTCTCCCTATCGGCTTGTGTATGGAAAGGCTTGTCACCTTCCTGTGGAAATCGAGCATCGCGCATTTTGGGCAATCAAAGAGCTAAATCTAAACCTTGAAGATGCGGACAGCTATCGGAAGCTGCAACTTAACGAACTGAATGAGCTTCGGGATGAAGCTTATGAGAACGCGGTTGTTATAAAGAACCGAACGAAGATGTTTCATGATAAACACCTTATACGCAAAACCTTCACGCCTGGACAACAGGTACTTCTTTACGACACCCGACTCCATTTCCATCCCAGTAAGCTTAGATCTCGCTGGAAAGGACCCTTTTTGTGTGGAGTGTATACCCGCACGGCGCGGTGGATTTGGAGAATCCAGATGACGGTTCACTATTCAAAGTGAACGGAAACAGAGTAAAACCGCTCCTCACCGCAGAACCATCGGAGGTGCTCCTGATGTTGCAGGAGCCGGTTTACATTGACTAATCTTCCTCCGTTTACCACCAAACTTCGGTTATCCAGCCATAAACAGTGGAAAAACTGTTTCAAATAAGTTTGGGGGTATGTATATACCATCTTGTATATATATAATGGATATTCTTGTCCGGTGCATATCCATTTTGTTTTTTTGTGTGTTGGGGTATTTCATGCCTGGTGAAATTCCCATTTGTAATAAAAAAAATAAAAGAAAAATATATATAAATAAAAAAAGGGGGTGTTTTTGTAAATATTCAGAACTATCTAAAATTAAAACAAAAAAAACAATTTATTTTAAAAATAAATAATTTCTATCTTTGGGAGGACTTTTGTACAAATAGACCCTTCTTGTTGACCTACCCTTTAAATACTCTATCTCTCTCTTTTTCTGTAAATTCTCGAGCCTTCATTCAAACCCTCACAGAAAACCCTAGCCGCCACTACAATTTACACCAGCGATCTCCTCAACCCGCCGTGGAACCGCCGCCGAACGCCCCATCCGCTGCCCATCCGTCGCCAATACGCCTCTTCTCCCTCCGAAATTTTCAGAGGAGGTTTGATTTTCTCATCTCCTCTCTGTAAATTTAATAGTTCTGCATTTTTTGTCCATGGCTCCTAATTTTCAATTTGAACGGGATTTCTCCCAATTATTTACCCATGATGTTAATGGTAGCTACTTTGGTGATAAGATCCGGAAACGCGGATGGAATTTCCTGTTGTATAACCATCCGAACGCGTTCGTGATTCCGGATCTCGTTGCGCGTTTCTTTGAGAGTATGGAGGAGGCTTGTTTAGCTAAATACGGGTTTATACGCTTGTTGTGGGGAGAGCGGGAAATTATTATAGATACGAACTTCATTCACGAAGTCACTTTCATACCTCGTATCCCCGCACACGATCAACCCCTCCGCTTTGAGGATTACATGCCGTTGATGGGCGATGATTGTTCTAGGGAACCTAGGAATGGCATTCAAGCACGAACGCTGTATGCGAACATCTTAACCGTGTGCCGTTGGGCAAAAAACAACATCTTTGGAAGTTCGCACAACACCACCTTTTTCACACCATCCCTACACATTGTGCACACATTAATGATGAAGAACCCTAGCTATGACATGTGCACTGTGATTTTACACACGGTTGGCGCCGGCAATGGGGCAGCCAATTACCCGTGCCCAATGTTAGTGACACAATTATGTCGCTATTTCCTTTCTGTTGAGGAATTCGATGCTTTTATGCATGGTGGGGGTTCCCATTTGACCCCTTCTTGAGGGTGTCTCCATATCATACACGAGACTTCATGGGTTATGGGCACGCACCGAGCCGGCTGAAGATGTGATGGAAAATACGCCCAGCTCGAGCTCCACAGCGAGCGATGAAGAGCTGACCCCCGCCGCGCAAGCACACTTGCTGAGACATACTCATAGGGGGGTAGACAGAGTGTTGGGGATGCTGACAAATTTTTATCAGCGCTTGACGAGTCTTGAGTAGGGGATGTCTACCCTGCTGGCACGAGAAAAGAGAGCGAGATCGAGGGGTCGTGGAACGGACAGGAGTGAAATGGGTACGAGTGATACCGCGTCTGGTTCTAGGAGACGCCGTAGGCAGCAGTGAGGGCACTGCTGTGAGTCAGTTTGGGGGTGGGGTTTTGTTGTAAATAGTTATCCTTGCATTCTGCATCTGCACGTTTTTTTTTGTTCTTTTACTTTGCATGTTTAAATTCCGCATCGCATTTTTCTGCATTGCATTATTATCCTATAAAAAAAATTAAAAAATGAAAAATTTCAATGTTGGCCATTTTTTACTCAAGTTCGACATGACGGTTGACTAGTCAGAAAAAACTAAATCCTAAACTTAGTAATTGAAAACCCTAAAAATAACCTTCCTTGAAGTATAACTGTAGAAAATATACGTCCTTGCAGTTTATTTAGAAATAAACAATTTTGAGTTCAGTTCTTAGGCTAAGTTGAAATGAGGGAAGAGTATTGAAAGCTCTATTTGAAGAGTGAGTCTGAAAAATAATTCTGAATCTTAAGTCCAAATTCTGAAAATATATACGCTACAAATCGCACATACGCGCACCTTGAAACTTGAGATAGTAGAGAATACCTAGAAATACTCTTGCCTGAAAGTCTAGTATGAAAGAAAAAACGGTATTTAAAGCTAACCACCAAAAGAGCACCATTGAAAAATATATCCGGTCTTGAAATAAAAAAATTAAAAAAAATTATAAAAAAAGTACAAGACCTGGAAACTACTATTTACGCTTTAATGCTCACACATTCAGTAATCGGCTGATTAATGCCTCAGGAAGCTGTAATAGTCGCATGAAAGATGTGTGAGCAAATCCGTCCACCATTAATAAAGAAGAAGTAGTGCTAGGTATTAAGGCAAGGGTATTATAGCTTGAATTGAATTTTCAAGTGTAGGGGTGATATTTACACACACGTAGTGGTATATGATCGGAGTTTGAAGGAGAGATAAGAATGAAAAATAGGGTTTATATCTTCAATAGAGATGATAAAAATTCATGATTTGAGATTGCGGTTTAGAAGGAAAACTCAAGAGATGCTGAAAGCTTTATAAGCTAGAAAAACGTATAGGATCTTAAGTTAAATGAAAATGAAGTGTGAAGAATAAGGGATGATGATTTCTAAGTTAAAGATGATAGAGTTTCTTGCTAGAATGCTGAACTGTAGGATTAGAGTCGACAGCCAATTTGATCGGATTTTGTGGGAAGTATCCGCTGAAAACCCTCAGGAGACAAAACTCCTCCTCTAGGGCAACCTAGAGGTTTAACGGCTTGTTGCACGAGCTCAGTGCAATCGCGTTCCCTGTGAAAGTGAGGTTAGGACGTTTTGTGAATAAAATGGCTTTGCTCGGGACAAGCAAAAGATATGTTTGGGGGTATTTGTTCATATCAGAATTTTGTACTTTTATACCATCCATTCTTGATCGCATTGCATATAGGTAGGTACTCTTGATCCGTGTTTGCTAAATAATTGCAGGTTACAGGTTCTCAGCTCTAAACAATGAAAATCATGAATAGTCGCGACAAATTCAGGACTACTACTAATAACAGATAAAAATACGGGTCTCGGCTCACCATCTGTCACATGCCGCCTACCATTTCGAGGGATAAAATGGCAATCAAAGGTCATTCATGCACAAAGCATAAGGAGGTAGCACAAAAACCAAGTTTATAACGCGGAGCTCAAGAAGATCAAAGAAAAAGTCCACATTCTTTCATCTTTTTGGACTGTTGAGAATCTGGGAGAAGAATGAAAAGATTCTGAGAAACCAAGTGTACTAAACAGAGAAGAACAACAACATGGAAAACCCAAGAAAAAACAACACAGCAACTCACCCAAAGGGCCGTGGAACTACGGCCAATATGGCACTTATAAGGCGGTTCCGCGGCCGAGTTGACTCGGAGACAGGAGATATTTTCAGGTTAGTTTTGTAATTGTGTAAGGGTTCAGATTTTAGCCCTAGGGTTTCTTGTATCTTCCTATAAATAGCCCAGTTTCAAGCCAAGTAAAGGATGCTTTTCTTGTATTAGGATTTAGGATGGTAATTTGTAACTTCCTCTTCCTCTTCATCTATTCTCCATTGATATTGTAGTGTGCTTTGAGTGAATGATGAATAAAGAAGAGTTCTTTTAACATGCATGCCTTATAATTGAGTTCTTATATTTTGCTTTGTTAAAGTAGTTGTTGTTATTTGTTTGTTTGTTTGTTTTCTTTTTCTCTTTTCTTTTATCCTTACAACAATGGTGCTCAAGTGTGATCTTTTCCTAAGTGAGGTCCCAAATAGTTAGTTGTGATTCTCTAACTCATTTCTTTCTATCTTCTTTCTTTGTTTTATTTTCTTTTTCTTTATAATGGGTGAGTAGTTTCTCATATGTTAGGGTAGGATAAGGGAAGTTTGAGAGAAGGAAATCTCTCTCGCTCTTTTCTTTGCCCAACATCTTGACTCGGACTCCCGTCAATTTAACCACAATCCGCTCCCTACGGCACCCTATTCTACATGATAGCGGTGAAACCCTAGTGAGACCGGTTGTGGTTGAATTGACCGGAGGTTACGGCTAAGAGCTAAGAACGGACGGACAATGACCAAAAGGAAGGAACTAAGCGTTGGAAAGCCTAGCTTATACTCGTAAGTTTCCTTCCTAGTCATGCTAATCCCCGTTGTTGCCGATTACCGTAACATCGATATTAAGAGTGGCAACGAAAGAAGTGAGCAACTCCTAACTCAAACTAACCTAATCCTAACCCTAACAAGCTCTTTTTATACATATTTAGCACATAGTTAATCTTAAACAAACCTTGACAATTTGGACTTAACTCGTTAAAACACTAAGAAAAAGATTCCCATCTCTCCATGGACCGACCCGTACTCATCCGGCTAGCTACCAAGCGAAACCGTCTTGATTGCGGTAATTAAAACTAAACACACCAAATCTCTATCAATTAAATGGCGTCGTTACCAAGCGTAAATAGCAGTTTCCATTTGATTAATAGCGGAAACACGCGTTTCGCCTTTTCTTTTTTGTTCAACTTACTGCAATCAAGACGGTGTCGCTTTACAGCTAGCCGGTTGAGCACGGGTCGATCCACAGAGAGATGGTCGTATATTCGTTCTTGTCTTAGACGAGTCAATAAAGAATGTGTATATGTATGTTCAAAACTATCCTAAGTATTTGTATGTATATTCAAGTAATCTTGTTAGGGTTAAGGTTGGTTAGTAGAGTTAGGATTAGTCTTGTACTTGTCTTTTGCCATTCTTAAAACGATGTTGGGATAATCGACAATAGCGTAGATTAGGAGGACATAGGAATGAGATTTGCGAGTTTAAGCAAGCTTTCCAACGCTAAATCCATTCCTAGTGCCCCTTATCCGTCCGCTAAATGCGCTTATTTCCAACCTTAGGCCAAACACCTGCAACCATGTATCCAATTAAGTCACAACTACATGTCACATTGTAATGCGCTTAAAGGACTTCTCGACTTAGGTCGCGACTATATATCACGTATAGCGCTCCTAAGTAAGTGGGTTGCATTTGTTTGGTCTAGGTTCGTTTTAGGATGTTTGGCGAAGAGAAGCACAAGGGATTTTTTTCCGTCCCTCATACTAACCTTCCTTAGCCCCTAACAAGTATGGAAATTATTCACACATGAAAATGAAAAGAAAAAAAAAGCAAGAAAGAAGCAAAGAAAGAAAGTAAAAAATACAGTTTTACAAGCTTACTACTTGGGTCCTCACCTAAGCAAGGAACTCCGTCGAGTATTATGGTTTGAAAATAATACGGATAAGAAGGGAAGGAAAATAAAACAAGCAAAGAAATATCAACACCTACTTAACAACAAGAAACAAAATTACACTTAGGAATTAAAATTACAATACAAGAATTAAAAGATACAAGTTAAATAAAAACCCTCATCTTCATGGATTTTCCACTCAAGAACTCTCACTACACTTTAATGGAGAATAGATGAAGAGGAAGAAGAAGATACAAACTAACCTACACTAAAATCTAACTTAAAAGGAAGCATTCTTTACTTAGAACAAAACTGGGATATTTATAGGCAGAGAGCTGAAACCTTAGGACCAAATTCTGAGCCCAAATGAAATTACCAAAACACCCTAAAAATATCTTCTGGCGCCAAGTTAACTCGGCCGCGGAACCACCACGTATATGCCATATTGGCCGTGGTTCCACGGCTCTTTAGGGGAGTTGGGTTGTCGTTTTTTGTGAGGTTTCTTGTGTTGCTTTCTTCTATTGTTCTACATGTCCCAAATTGCAAAATGCTTCTAAAGTTTCTTCAGATTTGCAACAGTCCAAAATGGCTTTCACTTTAAACTCTTTTGACCTTTATCTCCCTCGAGCTCCGCGCACCCATTGAATCTTGTGCTGCCCCTCTCGTGCTCTGTGCTTGTCCGAGACACGAATGACCACTGTTCTTTTGTCTTGTCTCTTGAACTGGTAAGCGGCACTGGACGGATACGGATGACCAGAACCCGGCTATTATCTGTTGACAACAGATGTTCTGGATTTTGGCGTAACTGTGGAGATTTTGTATGATTTGCGTTATTTTAGACTAGGAACATGTAACCTGTAAATATGTAGCAAACACGGATCAAAAGCACCAGCTTATAAACAAACGAGCAGAAGAATGGGCGGTATTAAATGCAATATTCTGGTATGAATATATACCCCCAAACATAACTTTTGCTCGTCCCGAGCAAAACCAATTATTCGCAAAAAGTCCTAACCACACTTTCGCAGGGAACGCGATTGCACTGAGCTCGTGCAACAAGCCGTTAAACCTCTAGGTGTCCCTAGTAAGAGGAGTGTCGTCTCCTGAGGGTTTTCAACGGATACTACCCACAAAATCCCGTCAAGCTAGTTTCATGAGTTAATGTCGATTCTACTCCTACAGTTTAGTATCTAAGTCAGAAATTCTATCATCCTAAGTTAGAAATTTTCAACCCTTATGTTTCACTCCTCCTATTTATTCAACCCCAGATCCTATACGTTTTACAGTTTAGAAAGATCTCGGTATCTCTTGAGTTTTCCTTCTAAAGCGCGATCTCCAATCAGGAATTTTTATCAACTTTACGGAAAACAAAAGCCTTATTCTTTATCCCTATCTTTCCTCCAAATATCGATCGTATACCCCCACGTGTGTGTAAATTTTCACCCCTACACTTAAGAATTCAATTCAAGCTATAGTACCCTTTCCCTAATACCTAATACTACTTCTTTTCGTTAATGATGGACGGTTTTGCTCACACACCTTTCATGCGACTATTAATGCTTCTTGAGGCACTACCGGCCGATTTACTGAATGTGTGAGCTTAAAGCGTAAATAGCAGTTTCTAGGTCTTGAATTTATTTATTTTTCTTTCTTTTTCTTTCTTTTTCAAGACCGGATATATTTTTCAATGATGCTCTTTTGGTTGTTAGCTTTAAATACCGTTTTTTCTTTCATACTAGGTTTTCAGGCAAGAGTATTTCTAGGTATCCTCTACTATCCCAAGTTTCAAGGTGCGTGTAAGTGCAGTTTGTAGGGTATATACTTTCTGAATTTGGACTCAAGAATAGGAATTATTTTTCAGACTTATTCTTCAATAAAGCTTTCAATACTTTCCCTTTATCTCG
The DNA here is from genome assembly GCA_030015575.1 of Agapanthus africanus. NCBI lineage: Eukaryota > Viridiplantae > Streptophyta > Magnoliopsida > Asparagales > Amaryllidaceae > Agapanthus > Agapanthus africanus. Next base: position 364,286,239 of record JASDDO010000029.1, read on the forward strand.
ACTTAACTCAAGAACTGAACTCAAGATTACCTACTACTTAAAAAACTGCAAGGACGTATAATCTCCAAGGTTAAACAGAATGAGGGTTATTTTTAGGGTTCTCAATTCCTAAGCCTAGGATTTAGTTATTCCTAACATATCAACTCAATTTTCGGAATAAAAATCTAAGTTACCCTACTAGCTAATTTGACGATAAAGTTTTTATATTTTTGGAAAAAAATTCGATTTTTTTGGGTTCTTAATAAGTATGCAAATGCAAAATATACACATGAATGCGAAGGTGGAAAGCTTGCCGAGCACACCCATAAACTTAAACTTGACAGTGCCCTCACTGTCAAGCTACACCAAGAGCGTCAAAATTGTCGGCGCTCCCCTGTTTTTTTTTTGTTTTTTTATACAAAAGAAAAAGCAAACAAAATATATATACACAAAAAGCCCCCCCCCCAAACATAAGTAAAACAGTGTTTCCACTGTTTTAAGCGTTGGAGTTCAGAATAAGGGGGAAAAGAACAGTATAAATCTATACAAGGCCTTACACAGACCAAAAGTTAGCACCAACCATTCAAAAATTTTATCGCGGTAAAGCAGTGGTTGGTGAAAGAATGCGGAGAGGAAAGAAATGGAAAATATGCAAGACCGTGTGTGGATGGAAGCGGCGTACGGTCTCGGTGGAGGAGAAGAATGGCGGAAGGGAGAAAGAAATGGAATACGAACTTGAGGGTGGAAATGGGATGAATAAATTAGTACAATTTGTAATGACCGATGTGTAAAAAGCGATTGTACTAATCTATCAATCCGTTGAGAAATGTGGTCAAACCTCTCAAGATTCGTAAGAAAACATGGGCCGACCAAACTTAGTAAACCAGACACAGGAAATGAAAGTGATACGGTGTCTTGCAAAGTGGGAACGATGGAAAGGATGGAGGAAAGTGATAAAGGAATAGGATCGGTCAAACGTTCAGGAGGGTGTACACAGTCAACGAAAGGGACAGGATGAATTGGAAAATCCGACTCATCAAGTAAAACTGCTTCATCCTCAATATTATCCTCAAAATTCTCCTCAAAAATCAGCCCATCCATGCATTCGTCATCAATTTCTAGACGCATATGAAGTTCGGGAAAAATAGTTAATGACTCGGGATGATGTCCACATGGAAGTGAAAGAAACTAATGAATTGGTGAGAAAAACTCATCCAAAATTGCGGGTTTATCATCCAAAATATTCCCAGCGTCAATATCCTCAATCAAGTGAAAATCAATTTTCTCAGACACCTCATCAAAAACATGGATTTCAATCAATTGTGGTTCTAGGATGGAGGTGTAGGGGTCACCAGGTTTGGGTGTGGTTTCACTTGACAAGGTCCCTTCACAATCCGGTAAATCAAACACTACAAAGTCGCACAACTCATTAAACGTCCTATCTTCACTAGGTGAATCGTTTGGGACATTCGATAGACTTTCAAAACCGGAGTTGTGGAATTCAATTTGCAATGGGTAGGTTTGATTTGGAAGGGTGTACCGCTCACTCTCACTACTCAAATTCTCAACCAGTCCTATCGCCTCATCATACATTGGAAAATGTGGAGCTAGTTATAAACTAGCAGCCGGTTCACAAGACTGTATGAGAGCGGCCATGGATGGATTCACTTCCTCTATTTGGCATGACGCTACCCGAAATTCTTCCAAAGTTCGCTCAAGACTAGACATGGGTTGGGAGGGGGTTTCGGTAAAAGATTCAAAGTTGTTTGGATACGTGAAACTCCCAAATGGCTGTTCAAAAGTAATGTTTATGGAAGGTGTAAATGTCGGGTAGGATTGATAGGAATCGAATGGATGTAAAAAATGGACAGGATTAGGATCAACATTATGATATGAAGATGACTGGAATTGTTGTCTTACGGAATTTGGAGTGATGAAAGGAATGAAAGATCGGCTACGGTATTGTGCAATATTTTCAGCAATGGACATTGGTCTCAGAGTCGCAACATGACTCTCAGATCGGGTATCAACATAAGAAGGTGGGGGAGGTTGAAATGGTTCATATGAATTGAATTGCGGAGTCCAATTGTTTGTCCTAGACGCGTCTATCCGATCTCTCAATAAAATTTTGGGCATGGATGGATCGTTCGAAGTTCGGCCAAAGCAAGAACCGTAAGAACAAAATGTCTGGTTGTGGGTACCAAAGTTCGGCAAGAGTTGGTCGTTTTTGGGTACCCATGTTATGAAAAGTGAGGAGGGTGGAAGTGAATTTTTATATTTTTTTTTAAATTTTTGAATTTTTTGAAATTTTTATTTTATTTTATATATATTTTTAGCAGTTTTCGAAATTGTTTATTTTGAAAGAATACGGAATTATGGGACTAAACTTTACATAAGCATAATCACAATCACAATATGCACAAATAATCACTTAGAGGTAGGGTCTTCAAAGTCCAACTAGACCGCTCCTAGACTTCCAAGCGACAAGTTGCAGGATAACCCTCGAATCGCCTCTTCACTGCCAATTGTGGCCAGGTAAGTACAAGTGAGGTAAGGAGGGTTCCGTTCACGAATCACCGTGAGACAGGATTTTTAAAATTATCTCCTCACTTGTCTAGCCTAGGCACCACAAAATCAAGTTTAGATAAACGACCGATTTCCCGCAACCCTCACTTGTCCTAAATGAGCGCGATAAGTCCTTATAGGTTTGGTCTAGATATTTTTTATTAACTCAAGGTGATGCGTATGCTTTTTGTGATTTGTGGGGACTTAGGAAGGGTGATGAAATCCCCACCCAACTTTAATTGGTGTTATAACCCCTTAATGTCCGTATTATTATATGCAAAGCGGTAAACAAACAAAATCTAAAACAACAAAAAATTTATTTGGCGGCGGCGCAATCTGTGCAAAGAAACCTGCATGAAATACAGTTTAGTGGAGCTCAGAGAGGGGACTAGAGTAAAGAGAAGGGGAGTAAAAGAAATTGGGCATAAAATCCACAATAAGACAGCGGAACCGCCGCGAAACTCCCCTTTTGACCGCGGTTCCGCGGTCAAATTGTTGAGTTGGTGCTTAAACCTTTGGTCACTGCACTTCCCTTATTCCGTACACCATAATAAAAACATCTGTTTCTTGATTCAATTACTGTAATTGCACCAGATCGCCTGCACACTTGCACACAAAAAAAAAATCAAAAATAACAAAAAGGGTTTTCGTTATATTTATTTATTTATTTATATTTTTTATATACAAAAAAAGAATATTAACCCGAATAATAAGAAAGAAATACGTTATCGTCTCCCCGGCAATGACGCCATTTGATTGATAGCGGAAACACGCATTTCGCCTTTTCCTTTTTGTTCTACTTACCGCAATCAAGATGGTGTCGCTTTGCAGCTAGCCAGTTGAGCACGGGTCGATCCACAGAGAGATGGTTATATGTTCGTTCTTGTCTTAGACGAGTCAATAAAAAATGTATATGTGTATGTTCAAAACTATCCTAAGTGTTTGTATGTATATTCAAGTAAGCTTGTTTGGGTTAAGGTTGGTTAGTAGAGTTAGGATTAGTTTTGTACTTGTCTTTTGCCATTCTTAAAACGGTGTCGGGATAATCGACAGTAGCGGGGATTAGGAGGACATAGGAATGAGATTTGCGAGTTTAAGCAAGCTTTCCAATGCTAAATCCATTCCTAGTGCCCCTTGTCCGTCCGCTAAATGCGCTTATTTCCAACCTTATGCTAAACACCTGCAACCATGTATCCAATTAAGTCACAACTACATGTCACATTGTAGTGCGCTTAAAAGACTTCTCGACTTAGGTCGCGGCTATATGTCACGTAAAACGCGCCTAAGTGAGGGGGTTGCGTTTGTTTGGTCTAGCTTCGTTTTAGGATGTTTGGCGAAGAGAAGCACAATGGATTTTTTTCCGTCCCTCATACTAACCTTCCTTAGCCCCTAACAAGTATGGAAATTATTCACACATGAAAATGAAAAGAAAACAAAGTAAGAAATAAGCAAAGAAAGAAAGGAAAAAATACTGTTTTACAAGCCAACTACTTGGGTCCTCACCTAAGAAAGAAACTCCGTCGAGTATCATGGCTTGAAAATAATACGGATAAGAAGGAAAGGAAAATAAAACAAGCAAAGAAATATCAACAACTACTTAACAACAAGAAACAAAATTACACTTAGGAATTAAAATTACAATATAAGAATTAAAAAATACAAGTTAAATAAAAACCCTCATCTTCATTGATTTTCCACTCAAGAGTTCTCACTACACTTTAATGGAGAATAGATGAAGAGGAAGAAGAAGATACAAACTAACCTATACTAAAATATAACTTAAAAAGAAGCATTCTTTACTTGGCACAAAACTGGGCTATTTATAGGTAGAGAGCTGAAACTCTAGGGCCAAATTCTGAGCCCAAATGAAATTACTAAAACACCCTAAAAATATCTTCTGGCACCGAGTTAACTCGGCCGCGGAACTGCCGCGTATATGCTATATTGGTCGCGGTTCCGCGGCTCTTTAAGGGAGTTGGGTTGTCGTTTTTTGTGAGGTTTCTTGTGTTGCTTTCTTCTATTGTTCTACATGTCCCAAATTGCAAAATGCTTCCAAAGTTTCTTCAGATTTGCAGCAGTCCAAAATGTCTTTCACTTTAAACTCTTTTGACCTTTATCTCCCTCGAGCTCCGTGCACCCATTGAATCTTGTGCTTCCCCTCTCGTGCTCTGTGCTTGTCCGAGACATGAATGACCACTGTTCTTTTGTCTTGTCTCTTGAACTGGTAAGCGGTACTGGACGGATACAGATGACCGGAACCCGGCTATTATCTGTTGACAACAGATGTTCTGGATTTTGGCGTAACTGTGGAGATTTTGTATGATTTGCGTTATTTTGTACTAGAAACCTGTAACCTGTAAATATGTAGCAAACACGGATCAAAAGCACCTGCTTATAAACAAACGAGCAGAAGAATGGGCGGTATTAAATGCAATATTCAATTCCATTTTTAGATTCCCAAAGGTAAGCTGCATAAAATCATTATGACAGTTGATCAACGCGTTTGAGGTGGCTAAGAATGGTCGACCCAAGATTACCGAAATTTGGTTCCTAGGGTTAGATACGGGTTGTGTTTTTAGAACAATGAAGTCTACAAGGAATATAAATTCCCCTATCTTAAGTAAAACACCCTTAATTTCTCTCTTTTATTTCTTAATGGATCGGTCGGCCAATTGTAAAGTAATTTTCTTGGGTTGAAGATCACCCAATCCTAGTTGTACATAAATCAAAAAAGGTAGAAGGTTCACACTAGCTCCTAGATCAAGTAAAGTTCGGTTTATGACCTTGACACCTATAATACAAGAAATGGTAGGACAACCGGGGTCCTTAAACTTTATGGGTATTGCATTACGGATGACGTCACTAACATTGCCGAGTAGAAAAACCTTCTTAGGCGCTTGTTTTTCTTCTTTTTAGTGCATAGGTCTTTAAGAAATTTAGCATAGGAAGGAACTTGGTCAATCATGTTCAAAAGAGGGACGCTGACTGATTGCACGCTTTTGGCGTGTCGTGTTTTTAAAGTTCTAAAGTTAACCGCAATCAGGACGGCGTCGCGTGTAGATAGCCGCGATGAGTACGGGTCGTCCGCAGGGAGACAGTGCGTTTCACGTTCTTGTTATCACGAGTTAATGCGCGAGTCAAAATGTTTGGTTCTAACCTAAGTGTATATATGCAAGTTATAAGTTCTTAGGATTAGATAGGATAGTGTAAGTTAGTGAATTCCGTACTCAATCCTTTGAGACGAACTTGACCAATGAAGCTAGAGCAATCGGCAACAACGTGGATTAGGGTGCTTAAGCACGGTATTAGTGAAATCCGGCTTATTGACCCTTGTCCGTCCGTTCTTGTCGCTTGGTTTTCGCCTCCGGCCAAACCGAATGCAACTGGTCGCGGTTAGGAATCACCGATACCTTGGTAGGGTAGGGTGCCTAACGGAGCGCTTGCGTAAGGTTTGGACGGAGTTCAATGAAAAAATAACGGGCAAAAGAAATGAGAAACGAAAACCTTGACTTACACAACCAATCTTTTTCCTAACAACAACAATATTCAAAAACCATCAAAAACAACAATAAGAAAGATCAAATGAAAAGATAAAAGAAAAGAAATAAATAAATAAAGTCAAGACATGGAAACTGCTATTTACGCTTTAAACTCGCATATTCGGTAATCGGCTGTCAGTGCCTCAAGAAGCATTAATAGTCACATGAAAGGTGTGTGAGCAAAACCATCCATCATTAACGAAAAGAAGTAGTATTAGGTATTAGGGCAATGGTACTATTGCTTGAATTGAATTCTTAAGTGTAGGGGTGAAAATTTACACACACATAAGGGTATACAATCGATTTTTGGAGGAAAGATAGAAATAAAGAATAATACTTATGTTTCCATAGAGTTGATAAAAATTCCTGACTGGAGACCGCGCTTTATAAGGAAAACTCAAGAGAAATCAAGATCTTTCTAAACTGTAAAACGTATAGAATCTGAGGTTGAATAAATTAGAGGCGTGAAACATAAGGGTTGAATATTTCTAAGTTAGGATAATAGAATTTCTAACCTAGATACTAAACTGTAGGAGTAGAATCGATGTTAACTTATGAAACTAGCTTGACGGGATTTTGTGGGTGTAATCCACTTAAAACCCTCAAGAGACAACACTCCTCCTACTAGGGACACCTAGAGGTTGAACGGCTTATTGCACGAGCTCAGTGCAATCGCGTTCCCTGCGAAAGTGAGGCTAGGATTTTTTATCTGCTCAGGACGAGCAAAAGATAAGTTTGGAGGTATTTGTTTATCACAGGAAGCTGTATTTTAATATCACTTATTCATTATCTATTTTTTGTATATATCGGTACTATTAACCAGTGTCTGCTCAGTAATTACAGATTACAGGTATCCGTGACAAAATACTGGAAACACACTCAAAATCACAGATATAACATTTGTGAGCCGACACTATAACCGGAACTGCAAACCGATCGATATCCAAAGAGTTATTTTGCAACAAATAAATGTGTGCGCACAATTTTGGTCCAACACAATGCAAGTGTGCACACAACTCTTTGGCATGGACCATGGAGGGGCTGCCATGATGTAAGGGGCATAAGTGGGCACATGTGATTGACAGCGCTTTCGCGCGTCGTTTTTTAAAGTTCTAAAATTAACCGCAATCAGGACGGCGTCGCGTGTAGCTAGCCGTGATGAGCACGGGTCGTCCGCAGGGAGACGGAGCATTTCACGTTCTTATTATGACGAGTTAATGTACGTGGCGGAATGTTTTGATTCTAACCTAAGTGTATATATGCAAGTATAAGTTTGTTAGGATTAGATAGGTTAGTGTAAGTTAGGGATTTCCGTACTCAATCCTTTGTGCCGAACTTGACTATTGAAGCTAGAGCAATCGGAAACAACGTGGATTAGGATGCTTAAGCACGGTATTAGTAAAATCTGGCTTATTGACCCTTGTCCGTCCGTTCTTGTCGCTTGGCTTTCGCCTCCGGCCAAACCGAATGCAACCGGTCGCGGTTAGGGATCACCGATACCTTGGTAGGGTAGGGTGCCTAACGGAGCGCTTGCGTAAGGTTTGGACGGAGTTCAATTGGAAAATAACGGGCAATGGAAATGAGAAACGAAAACCTTAATTTACACAACCAATCTTTTTCCTAACAACAACATATTCACAAACATCAAAACCACAAAAAGAGAGAGAGAGCAAAGGAAAAGATAAAAGAAAAGAAAAGAGCAACATTGCAAGTAATTAAATGCATGGTATTAAATTGCAAGTAAGTAAATGGCATGGAAATAAAAGAGCAAGTAAAGCAAGAAATAAAATACTAAGAACCCAAAGTGCAAAATGAAAGCTTTATTATGTCCAAGTGATACAACCTTGAGTTCAATAACCAAAACTTAAACTTGCAAGCTCAATGAAGAGCTTGCAAGATCAAGAGAAAGCAAAGAGCTCAAGGGAAACTAGCTATGTATAAGAATAAAAACAAAAAGAGAATGAAGTATTGATAATGTATGAAGTCTTGGACCCCTTTCCCTTGCTCACTGATCTGGCTTTTATAGGCACAAAAAAAGATTAGGTGATGTGATAACAAGGGATGGGCTGAAGAAAATTGGAGCACTTTGGCCACAGGAAAACCGGTGGGGCCGGTTTTTGGAGGCATGTCGCCGGGTCAATTCCGAGCAATTGGGCTCGTGTTTGTTGTGTGATGTTGTGTGCTCTCCATAATTCCACTGGTATTACTTGATTTCTTTGTAGAAGCCTGGTTTACATTCAGGGATTTGGAGGGAACTTGATGCTTTTTAAATCACATCACATCTTTTTGCATTTATAACACATCACTTCTCACAAGTGCCCACTTGTGCCCCTTGCATCATGGCCCCACCATGGTCCATTCCAAAGAGTTATGTGCACACTTGCATTGTGTTGGACCAAAATTGAGTGCACACATTTATTTGTTGCAAAATAACTCTTTGGATATCGATCGGTTTGCAATTCCGATTGCAGTGTCGGCTGTTATATCCGTGATTTTGAGCGTGTTTCCAGTATTTTGTCACGGATACCTGTAATCTGTAATTACTGAGCAGACACTGGTTAATAGTACCGATATGTACAAAAAATAGATGATGAATGAGTGGTATTAAAATGCAGTTTTCTGTGATAAACAAATACCCCCAAACTTATCTTTTGCTCGTCCCGAGCAAACAAAAAATCCTATCCTCACTTTCGCAGGGAACGCGATTGCACTGAGCTAGTGCAACAAGCCGTTAAACCTCTAGGTGTCCCTAGTAGGAGGAGTGTTGTCTCCTGAGGGTTTTCAACGGATTACACCTACAAAATCCCGTCAAGCTAGTTTCATAAGTTAACATCGATTCTACTCCTGCAGTTTAGTATCTATGTTAAAAATTCTATTATCCTAAGTTAGAAATATTCAACCCTTATGTTTCACGCCTCTAATTTATTCAACCTCAGATCCTATACGTTTTCCAGTTTAGAAAGATCTTGGTTTCTCTTGAGTTTTCCTTCTAAAGCGCGGTCTCCAATCAGGAATTTTTATCAACTTTACGGAAAACATAAGTCTTATTCTTTATTTCTATCTTTCCTCCAAATCGATTGTATACCCCTACGTATGTGTAAATTTTCACCCCTACACTTAAGAATTCAATTCAAGTTATAGTACCCTTGCCCTAATACCTAATACTACTTCTTTTCGTTAATGATGAACGGTTTTGCTCACACACCTTTCATGCGACTATTAATGCTTCTTGAGGCACTAACAGCCGATTACTGAATGTGCGAGCTTAAAGCGTAAATAGCAGTTTCCAGGTCTTGACTTTATTTATTTTTTTCTTTCCTTTATTTTTCTTTTTCAAGACCGGATATAATTTTTCAATGATACTCTTTTGGTGGTTAGTTTTAAATACCGTTTTTTCTTTCATACTAGGTTTTCAGGCAAAAGTATTTCTAGGTATCCTCTACTATCCCAAGTTTCAAGGTGCGTGTATGTGCAGTTTTTAGGGTATATACTTTCAAAATTTGAACTCATGAATAGAAACTATTTTTAAGACTTATCCTTCAGTAAAACTTTCAATACTTTCCCTTCGTCTTGACTTAATTCAAGAACTGAACTCAAGATTACCTACTTCTATAAAAAAACTGTAAGGACGTATAATTACCAAGGTTAAACAGAAGGAGGGTTCAATTCCTAAGCCTAGGATTTAGTTATTTCTAACGTATCAACTAAACTTTCGGAATAAAATCTAAGTTACCCTATTAGTTAACTTGACGACAAAGTTTTTATATTTTTGTAAAAAATTTTGATTTTTATGGGTTTTTAAAAGTATGCAAATGCAAAATATACACATGAATGCGAAGGAAGAAAGCTTACCGAGTACACCCCCAAACTTAAACTTGACAATGCCCTCATTGTCAGGCTACACCAAGAGGGTCAAAATTGTCGGTGCTCCCCTGTTTTTTTAAATTATTTTACATAAAAAAAAAAAGCAAACCAAAAATATATATACACAAAAAGGTCCCCCCAAACTTAAGTAAAACAGTGTTTCCACTATTTAAGCGATAATGTTCAGAGTTAAGGGGGAGAAAATAGTATGAATCTATACAAGGCCTTACACAGGCCAAAAGTTAGCACCAACCATTCAAAAAATTTATCTCTATAATGTGCAGGTTGGTAAAAGAATGCGGAGAAGAAAGAAATGGAAAATACGCGAGACCGTATGGGGATAGAAGTGGTATACGGTCCCGGTATATGAGGAGAAGAATGGCGGAGGGGGAAAAGAAATGGAATACGAACTTAATGGTGGAAATGGAGTGAATAAATTAGTACAATTTGTAATGACCGATGTGTAAAAAGTGATTGTACTAATCTATTAACCCGTCGAGAAATGGGGTCAAATCTCTCAAGATTCGTGAGAAAACATGGGTAGACCAAACTTGGAGAACCAGACACAAGAAATGAAAGTGATACGGTGTCTTGCAAGTTCGAAACGATGGAAATGATGGAGGGGAGTGATCGAGGAATGGTATCAGTTAAAGATTCAGGAGGGTGTACACAGTCAATGAAAGGGATAAGATGAATTGGAAAATCCGACTCATCAAGTAAAATTGGTTCATCCTCAATACTATCCTCAAAATTTAGCTCATCCATGCATTCATCATCAATTTCCAAATGCATATGGGGTTCGAGAAAAACAGTTAATGACTCGGGATGATGTCCACATGGAAGTGAAAGGAAATGATGAATTGGTGAGAAAAACTCATCCAAAACTGTGTTTTCATCATCCATAATATTCCCAGCGTCAATATTCTTAATCAAGTGAAAGTCAAATTTCTCAGACACCTCATCAAAAGCATGGATTTTAATCAATTCAGGTTCTAGAGTGGAGGTGTAGAGATTAAAATGATTGGGATTGGTTTCATTTGAAATGGACCCTTCACAATTGGGTAAATCAAACACTACAAAGTCGCACAACTCATTAACTGTTCTATCATCAATTTGTGATTCATTTAGGGTACTCGATAGACTTTCAAGACCAGAGTTGTGGAATTCAACTTGGAACGGGTAGGTTTGATTTGGAAGGGTGTACTACTCACTCTCACTACTCAAATTCTCAGACTGTCCTATCGCCTCATCATACATAGAAAATTTTGGAGCTAGTTGGAAACTAGCAACCGGTTCGTTAGGTTGTATGTGGGCAGCCATGGACGCATTCAAATCCATCATCTGTTGGCATAACGCTACCCGAAAATCTTCCAATGACTGTTCCAGACTAGACATGGGTTTTGAAAGGGTTTCAGTAAAAGATTCAAATTTGTTTGGATACTGGAAACTCCCAAAAGGCTATTCATAAGTAATGTCTAGGGAAAGAGTAAAAGTCGGGTAGGACTGGTAGGAATCGAATGGTTGGACAAGAGTAGGATCAACATTTGGATAAGAAGGTGAATGGAATTGTTGATCCAAAGAATTGGCAGTGATGAAAGGAGTGAAAGATCGGCTACGGGATTGTTCAATACGTTCAGCAATAGACATAAGTCTTGGAGTTACAACAAGACTCTTAAAAGGGGTATCAACATAAGAAGGTGGGGAAGGTTGAAATGGTTGATACAAGGTGGATTGCGGAGTCCAATTGTTTGTGCTACACGCGTCTATCTGATCTTTCAAAGAAAGTTTAGGCATGGAGGGATCGTTCGAAGTTCGACCAAAGCAAGAACCGTGAGAAGTAATGTCTGGTTGTGGGTACCAAAGTTCGGCAAGAGTTTTTCTGGGTGGGGTACCCATGATATGAAGAGGAGAGGAAGAAGAGGAGAGGAAAAAGAATGTGGTTTTTTTTATTTGTTAATTATTAACAGAAGAATGAAATATACACACAAAAAAAATAATCACGACACAAAATACCACACACCTAATCGGTCTAGGGTTCACCTAGGTCAACTAGACCTGCTCAAGAACTTGATTATCGAAGTAAAACTGTGTCGAGAAACGGGCTCAAGATATACTCATCACGAGGCCAGGTAAGTGCAGAGATAAGGGGAGGTTTTCCAACGCTTTCGCGAAGGTCCTTAATTAGATAACCCTTTCTCTTTTGGCGGTTTCGCCGTGAACACTTTTCTACCCCGTGAACGATATACCGTTAAGCGGTGTTCTAAACACAGTTAACTTCTCCTAATGAGCGCAAAGTCCTTAAAGGCTTAAAGTCTAATTTCTTTTAAAATTTGTGCGCGTAAACGTTATGCTCAATTTCGTGATTTGTGGGCCACGGAAAAGGTGATGAAATCCTTTACCGTATGTTGTGGGGTTCGCTTGCCCTTAAGTCCGTATTAATGGATGCAATGCGCAAATCAATAAAAAGGTTGTTAAAACCCTTAAAAAATCGATTTTTATATTTAAGCACGGCACTGCAACAAATACGGGTTAGTCAATTTTAGCGTTTGATAGCGAACTTGCAAAGAATCCTTCAAAGATATTATATTGGATGCGTCGGATTTGAGAAGAAGGTATTAGGAAATACGTACCGATAAATTTTCGGGTTAAGAAACCCTCGTTGAATTGAATCCGGTTAGCTTGAAAAGTTCTCTTGCGCGGGTCAAACTACCCGGATCTTTGGCACTGTACTTCGCAATCACCTTAGCCTCGAATGTATACTTTGCTCCACACAATCGCAATTCGCAAATCCGTCAAATCTACAAATGTCGGAAAATGTTTTATTAGTGCGAAAAAACGATATGAATGCCCAAACACCTGCACACCTAAAATTATAAAAAAACAAATAATAAAAATGGGACAATAATAGAACAATGGAGCAGAGAGAAAAAATTTGGAGCCAAAGGGGGTGTTTGGGCCGGCGGCGCCGGAATTTTGGTGGGTCTCACCGGTTTTCTTATGGAGTTAAGGCTCCAAATTTCTTCTGGTGTCTAAGTGTTCTACTAGTGCCTCAATATTATTGTTTATCTTTTCAGTTTAGTTCCAGAGTACTTGCAGGTCAAAAATCCAGAGAGCAAAAAAAATGTTAGGTTGTTAATTTTTGTTTTGGTTTTGAAATTTTTTCGATTTTTAGTTTGTTTTTTAAGAATGATGTTAGTGATATAAACAAGATTAACCCGAAATAACAAGAATAAAAACGTTACCTTCTCCCCGGCAACGGCGCCATTTGATTGATACGCGCTTTCACGCGTCATTTTTTAAAGTTCTAAAGTTAACCGCAATCAGGACGGCGTCGCGTGTAGCTAGCCGTGATGAGCACGGGTCGTCCGTAGGGAGATGGAGCGTTTCACGTTCTTGTTATGACGAGTTAATGCGCGTGGTGGAATGTTTCGATTCTAACCTATGTGTATATATGCAAGTATAAGTTTGTTATTATTAGATAGGTTAGTGTAAGTTAGGGATTTCCGTACTCAATCCTTTATGCCGAACTTGACTATTGAAGCTAGAGCAATCGGCAACAATGTGGATTAGGGTGCTTAAGCACGGTATTAGTGAAATCCGGCTTATTGACCCTTCTCCGTCCGTTCTTGTCGCTTGGCTTTAGCCTTCGGCCAAATCGAACGTAACCGGTCGCAGTTAGGAATCACCGATACCTTGGTTGGATAGGGTGTCTAACGGAGCGCTTGCGTAAGGTTTGGGCGGAGTTCAATTGGAAAATAACGGGTAAAGGAAATGAGAAACGAAAACCTTAACTTACACAACCAATCTTTTTCCTAACAACAACATATTCACAAACATCAAAACTACAAAAAGAGAGAGAGCAAAGGAAAAGATAAAAGAAAAGAAAAGAGCAACATTGCAAGTAAGTAAATGCAAGGTAATAAATTGCAAGTAAGTAAATGGCATGAAAATAAAAGAGCAAGTAAGTAAAGCAAGAAATAAATACTAAGAACCCAAAGTGCAAAATGAAAGCTTTATTATGTCCAAGTGATACAACCTTGAGTTCAATAACCAAAACTTAAACTTGCAAGCTCAATGAAGAGGTTGTAAGATCAAGTGAAGGCAAAGAGCTCAAGGGAAACTAGCTATGTACAAGAACAAAAACAAAACAAAAAGAGTATGAAGTATTGATAATGTATGAAGTCTTGGACCCCTTTCCCTTGCTTACTGATCTGGCTTTTATAGGCACCAAAAAAGATTAAACAAGTAATAAAAATAAGGTGATGTGACAACAAGGGATGGGCTGAAGAAAATTGGAGCACTTTGGCCATAGGAAAACCGGTGGGGCCGGTTTTTGGAGGCATGTCGTCGGGTCAATTCTGAGCAATTGGGCTCGTGTTTGTTGTGTAATGTTGTGTGCTCTCCACAATTCCACTGGTATTACTTGATTTCTTTGTAGAAGCCTGGTTTACATTCAGGGATTTGAAGGGAACTTGATGCTTTTTAAATCACATCACATCTTTTTGCATTTATAACACATCACTTCTCACATGTGCCCACTTGTGCCCCTTGCATCATGGCAGCCCCACCATGGTCCATGCCAAAGATTTATGTGCACACTTGTATTGTGTTGGACAAAAATTGTGTGCACACATTTATTTGTTGCAAAATAACTCTTTGGATATCGATCGGTTTGCAGTTCCGGTTGCAGTGTCGGCTCACAAATGTTATATCCGTGATTTTGAGTGTGTTTCCAGTATTTTGTCATGGAATCCTGTAATCTGTAATTACTGAGCAGACACTGGTTAATAGTACCGATATATACAAAAAATAGATAATGAATGAGTGGTATTAAAATACAGTTTCTGTGATAAACATTGACCTTGACTTATTTAAATGTCTCCATCATCTTCGCCACTTTAGCATCTTGCTTCTTGGCCTTTAAACGTTTTAGATATGGTGTTCTAGACTCAAGAAGGGTATCCATAGAAGATGGATGGAATATGGGTATATCAATAGATGTCGGCTGTGTAAGTGGGATAGGAGACTGCTGCTCCTCATTAGCCGGTATCTCTTCTGAATCTTCAGGCATCCTAACCTGATTATCAACCTGTTTTTCCGATTGCAAAGTAATTATAGGATTTGCTTTCACGGGATTTGCACATGGATCTTTAGGATTTGTTACAGGTTGGCTAGATAAGGTGCCCATTTCTCGTCCTCCCAATACTGCAACTAGTTGGCCAATTTGCTTTTCAATATTTTCCAGCTGCTTTTCAACCCTATTAAGCAAGTATTCTCGTCCCCATATCCTTGTCGTGTGTTGTGTTGGTTGGGTTGGGTGGAGAATCTTGTCTTATATTTTGGAATTGTAGGCTAGTGTTGCCTTAATTCCATTGTAAATTAGGGTGATTCCTCCTTCCTTGGTTATAAGTTTGAGAATAAAGATTATTATTATTATTATTTTGATATGCAGCATTAGCGGTCTCTTGCCCTTGAGGACCGCTTAGAAGGGGACATTCTTCAGAAGGGTGGAACAAGCCTTGACAGTTTAGACAAGGAGAGGGTTTGCTAACTTTTTGGACGGGGAAGGTTGTAGTTGATAGCTTTTCTATTGATTTTCTTATTGCTGCTAGCTCGGCTTGCATCCCTATAATAGTTTCAACTGCGTGTAACCCTTCCCTAAATGTGGTCGAACCTCTCTCACTAGTACTCTCCCATTGTATGGTTTTATCAGATAATTCTTCTAGAAAGTTCCAAGCATCATCTTCCTTTTTCATCATAAAGTCGTATTGACGTATTGACTCTACCATAAGTTTAGACTCCATACCATCATACACTACTTGGCATAATTCCTACTTAGCTATATTTTGATGTGGGCATTTAATGAGAAGGTCTTTAAAACATTCTAAATATTTCCAAAAAGATTCCTCCGGTTTTTATGAAAATGTCTTAATTTCATTTCTGAATTTAGCGATTTTAAAATGCGGGTAGAATTTTTTAAGGAAATTTTTAGTAAACTCCTCCTATGTGTGAATACTGTTAGCCGGCACACTGTACAGCCAATGCTTAGTTTTATCAGTGAGGGCAAATGGTATTAATCTAAGTTTTACAGCATCTTGATTTAATTACTTCAATTTGAACAATTGGCATAAGTCCTCAAATTCTCTTATAAAGACATAGGCGTCTTTCGATTCTAGACCATGGAATTTAGGAAGTGGATTTTGTAAGTATGTTGTGCTCGCGCCACAGAAGCAGCTGCCAAGACGGAAGCGAGAACAATGATTTTTAGCAAGCACAAAACACGTATCCCCTAAGAATCAAACCATAAAACTAAACTAGCAAACATAGCATACAAAGATACGAAATACTATCTTTGACGCGTATCCACCCAATCGTGGAAAACCCCTCTATGCTCCGTGTATGCTGTCCGGATCATGCTTGAGTGGCGACCGCCCTTACCGAAGAAGATCCACCTGAGGGAAACCGATCCAAGCTCCGGCTTCACCTAGTGAAGCGACCGACGCTCCAAGCTCGCTACGAATGGAGAGTGGGGATGTAAGAATATTCTCACTATCTTTTTCTCTTTTTTCTAAGCTCAAGTGAGTTACCTAGAAGAAGTAGGATGAGGTGAAGAAGAAGAATCCATGGAAAATTGGCTTAAGTGTTTTTTTGAAGAGCTAGCAGCAAAAGGTAGAAAAAGAATGGCTAAGTATTTTAGCAACCATCCAAGAATAGTATTCACAAATGAAAATTCTATATAATAACCAACCCATACCTCTATACCATGCTACAAAACACCTCATCCTCCACCTCATTTTTGATTTTCTATAAAAGAAAAATCAATAAATGAAGTGTCCATCTTCTAGAACAAATTCCGTATTAATACGGAATACAACCTGGTATACGTATCGAAATACATATACGCGTATTCGTACAAAAATACGAATAGCCAAGAAAGAAAATGAATAGTGAACAATAATACTAGAATTTACATATTAAAAATATATATATATTATTAAATCAAAACCTGATTTAATAATCCGGCTTAATCCTAAGCCGCTAGTATTATCAACCGTCCAATTAAAGTCCGTGTAGCCTGTACACGTATTTAATCAGACACCCTGTATGCATCAACATACGTCATCTACATCATATCGCCTGAACCGGGAAAACCCTCAGTGTGGGACTCTAAAGACTCGACAATACGCTGGCAGTGATTCACTAGATAAATCCAAAAACCACAAGCACATCAGCAGCACTAGCTGTACGTAATGGCTACCCAGGTGTCTGTCGAAAGGGAGGTCGACAATCAAGTCCATCCAAACCCTTCTGAGCCTGAATGTGACAATCTCCGTACAGTTCGGTCTCTTCGTCTGAGAGTATCGCATACTGGGTCTAGGGTGGAAACGTCAGACCCCTAATAACCCGATAAGTCGTGTCGGATTCAAGCTCATCACCAACCGAGAAACTACTGAACTCATATCAGTAAATCTCATCTACCGTAGCCATAGATTTAAGGTGATAGCCTACCAAACACAGCATGACATCAACTCCTAATATCAGGAGAGACGAATCCCCGACAATCGCTCACTGCCTCTATATGGCTCGGGACTGTACCCAACTAAAACCTGTTTGCACGACTCCTTTGAGCCGCGGTAGGGTAGGAATCAAAGTACAGTGGGAACTCACATAAGATAAATGACGATCTCAGGTCAAAAGATTAACCTGTACTAATGCCACTCTAGAACTTCCATCTGACGATAGATATAATACCATCTAGAAGTTCTCGGCGAGTCCGTCCAGTGTACTCACCTCCAGTGAGCACCTGTATACTATCTTAGGTGACATAACGCCAATGGCTTGTGAGACCGGCTACTGCACCTCGTCGGGGTCTCGAAACATATACACTAGTCTACTCTGGAATATCGACGCACAGTCTCGATACTCCTATGACTACGAACATTTAAGGATGTACTTATAGATAACCCAGCTCTCACGTATATGATCGCCATCATAATACTGGTAGTCAAGCAAGAATCCTACGGGCTTCATCATTATATATTAACGACACGTAATAACAAGTAAAACATGTACACATCAATGATAAAGACAAACCAGATATCACACTATCATTTCGAGTAAGATTGTTCTACTTGTATATGACCTCCCTCAATTATCATAATCGCCTGCCTGCAATTACAATAATCGCCTTGAGGGTACTATATCCAACAATCTCCCACTTGTACTTAAGGCTAATTATTGCAGTATCGCATACCCATATCTCGTGTGCTATCGAATACCCAATTTCTCTACTAATCAGTTTCTCAAATCTCGTTTGAGAAACATCTGTGTTCGAGAAATGGCCTTAGTGAATGGATCCGCTACAATGTTTCAACTTCCTCTCTCTATATCTCAAATTCGCGGAGATGAACAATCTCCCGAACTGAGCGATACCCCGCCTCAAGAATTTTGTCTGGATACAAGATGGGACCAAGTTCATAAATCAACAACCTTATCCTTCAAACTTCTTGGGATGTATCCTCTGTTGAGTCATAACCAGCATCCTGAACAATACCTACCTCAGTATCCATATTGGAACACTATCCAATATACTGATCCTCAGAAGAGGTAAAACTCAAAACTTTGACAGCATGTCTGTCATCCAGGTCACCTTGGAAGCCTAAACCGATAACCGCCTCCCGGAGGAGACCGTCGTTATTATATACCAATAACATCCTCTAATGTTCATAACTGCTTCCCTTTGTTTTTCCAGGATTGGATTAATATCTGCTTACTACAGCAAGTATAAGCAATATCTGGTTTTGTACAAGACATTGCATGATTGACTCAATTGCCTAAGCAAATGATATGGCATTCACGCCAGTCTCTTTCCTCATCAGTCTAGAAGACATCTTTTTAGAGAGGGTGACTCCATCACCTCCGGGTACACAACCACGCCAGGTATTGTCCATTCTAAAATACTTTTAGAATGCAGTTTAAGTACCCGATTAGGAAACTTCCCAAATCTAGATCTAAAACTATAGATCTAGTCACCAGAATCCCTGATATATTATCCATATCTAATGTAGAAAAAATAATATATGACAACCAAAATTTGACCGATTGTAGTGTAGGAACATCACTTCCTATCTGAAGTATGTCATCCAAAACCCAGGACAGTACTCCCTACACCCTTCTTACTAGGTTCATCTGTTGTTTTGATGAAATCAATCACCTTGACTGTCACATCAAAACAGATGATCCGTCTCCACTATCCATGCTTTAGTCTATAAATAGACACAAGAAACTTGCACACCTTCCGCTGCTCCCACTAACTACGATAACCTTCTAGCAGAACCATATAGACGTGCACGTGCACTTCCAAATTCCCATTTGGAAAGACATTATAGTCATCCTCTTGCCAGATATCATAGTCTAGAGCAGCAGCAGTGCCAAGTCATATCCGTATAGATTTTAGCGTAGACACTGAAGTAAAAGTCTCATCATAATCCACAACGGGTATTTGATGAGAATATTTATAACAAGTCTACCCTTATTAGGTTAATACCTTTCCACCTGCATAGATCTCGAAAGATCTACTTACTCCTGATGGGTTTTACCCCTTCAGGAGCACCCAGCAAAGTCCAAAATCCAATATTTGCTGAAGTGCATGGAGTCCAATTTGGATATAAAGCATCTGGTCACCTGGAATTTACCACTTCCTATGACCTACAGATAACTAGTAGGGCTATCATTGTAAGTCTATGTTACCCACCCCGGTGTTTAACGGGGAGGCGGAATAGGTAAAAATCGAATTTTTATCACAAAAGGAAACATAGACTAACCATGAAGGATCTTTACTAAACAAAAACTAACAAACTAACATGGAGCTTTAACTACTAGGTTAAGAAATTATACCTAATGCTTGAACTCCTTCTCTTCTTGTGTTGCTTCTCCTTGTTGTAAGCTCCTTGGAGTGGTGTAGATGGCTCCTCCTCACCGTCTTCTTTATGCCAAAGAAAGATCCACCCGAAGGCCTCTACCTTGAGCTCCAACCTCTATCTTGAAGTAACTAAGGTGCTTAGTGTGCTAGACTTAGAACCTTAGAGGGAGTAGAGAAGTATTTTGGTGGTTTAGTCTCAAAAGCTTTTGATTTTCAACTCATGAAAGATTAAAGGTTTGAGAGAGGAAGAAGAGAGAGCAAACCATGAGAGAGAAAAGTTATGTGAGAATGAGAGGATAAACTCTCATATGAGAAAATATGAAATAATAATATTAATTAAGATAATTGTGATGGTGTGTTGATTTGACCATTATCATATCACATTTAATGCTAAGCATGCTCACAAAAAAATATCTCATGCTTAACAAAAAATATCTAAGTCAACATGGGTCAACTTGGTCAAATGGTCAAACCAACATTAGCCATGACACAATTAACTCTAATTAAAACTATTAATTAATTTCCTCCTTCTCATTATGGTTTTGATCAAGTCAATGGTCAAAACCCTAATGAGGTGTCTCCTCCCCTGCCTCTGTCAACTGTATGTAAATACCCGTATCCGTGTTCCGAGAAACACGAATACCATGAGGCTAAACCAATCCAAAATCCAATACTAGGATCCGGCTTAAACCAAAGCCCACTAGTATCTACTGCCCGAACACCGAACACGCACAAGTGCGCGTATATGAACGACCCCTGTCGTAAAAACCATACGACATCTACTCATATCGCCCAAAGGTGAACAACCCTCTGTGTGGGACTCTAAAGACTCGACACTACACTGGCAGTGGTTTTAACCACAAGACGCAAGAGGTACTAGCTGTACATAACGGTCCCCAGGTAGATGCCGATAAGAAGGCCGATGAGGAAAAACCCATCCGAACACCTACTGAGCCTGAATGTGACAATCTTTGTACAGTCCGGTCTGTTCGTCTAAGAGTATCGTATGTCGGGCCTAGGGGGCGGTAAACGTCATACCCCTAATAGCGGTACAAGTCGTGTCGGAGTGTAGCCCAGAACACCCTGAGAAACTACTGGAAACACTACCAGTAAATCTCGCTTGCCCTGGCCAGGGACTTTGTGTAATGGCTCTCCTAGACACAGCGCGATATCAACCCCCAATACCGGAAGAGACAAATCCTGTCTAACTGTCACTGCCTCCAAGTGCTTCGGGACTACACCCAACTACTACCTGTTTGCACAACTCAATAGAGCCGTGGTAGGATAGTAATCTAAGAACAGTGGGAACACACTCGAGGCGAAGTGACAGTGTCAAGTCAACGGACTAAGCTGTACTCATGTCACCTGGGAACTGTTAAAATGACGATAGGTATTGTACCAACCAACAGTTCCCGACGAGTCATGTCCAGTGTACTCATAACCTAATGAGCATTTGCATACTATCTCCAGTACGACGTACCGATGGCTGTGGGACAGACCATCTCCCCAGCTGGGATGAGAAGCGTACACACTAGTCTATTCTGGAGTATCGATCCCCTGTCTCGATAATCCTACGACTAGGGACCTGTATAAGGATGTGCTTGTAGACTACCCAGCCCCCACTAGTGTGACTGTCATCACAACGCTGGTAGTCAAGCAAAGATCCTAAGGGCTCTATCAATATGTATTAGCGATATGTTAAAAGAAACACATACACATATTAAGATAGATACAAACCAAGTAGCATACTACCATATTGAGCAAGAATGTCAATCCGTGTATATATCCCAAGCTTCCAAAATGTAATATACAAACTAGTACTATACAATAATGGCATCTAGGGCATATCACACTAACAATCATAACCATGATGCCGATCTCCCTGTCATCGTCTACGAGAAAACAGAAGTATCTCTCAGGTGGCTGAGGTCGCCTACTAAAATTTGCGGAGTGGCTAATAGATTGTCAAGTTCAATTGAATTCTTAGGTTCTACAAAATTTTCGGTAACCGTTTGAGGTTCTAGAATCACTTCCAGTTCTACCATACTCCCACTAGTTTCTTTTGCAAAAACATTCCTTTTATAAAAAAAATGTGGCGAGTCAAGAACAATGTAACTATTGATCTTGAAAATGGTAGAAACAAAACCCTAGCAAATGCTTGGGATAATCCACAAACAACCTATACCAAAGCGTGCCTTGAGTTTGTCCGGATTCTGATTTTAAACAGGAATCGGATAACTCAATATCTTAATAATTTCAAGATATGCAACTAATCTATGTCCATATAGAATCAAAGACACTAATTTAGATGGAACCGGATTCAAATATCATGCAGCTGTTTCCAGTGCATATCACCTATGGAAAAAGGCCAATACATCATTACTCATCAAGGAGCGAACTAGCGGATGAGTAACATGAAAGAGAATCGAGTTCTCAATATTACTATGATAGAATACCTAGCATAAGTATCAATATCTTCGATCACTTCGAAGAATCCTGGTACTTCCAGCATATAGTTCTCTACTTTATTCTTATACCTATAAACTTCTTAATATCTTTAGACCTTGCATTACAACGAATGCGTGTCTTAAACCTGAGAACCCATAGGTAAACCTGAATGAAGTAAGTACCAACCCTTTGTCCAGAAGGACACTGGACAACATACATTTTCATGTATAAATCCCAAGAGTATACTAACTCAAATTCCATGTGTTGAAAGTTGAAAACTGTATTTTGATCAAGAATGACTTACACCATTATTCAATACACCTTACCTCATCCTCAACTGTTAGAGGTAAATGTTTGGAACACAATTTTCAAAATTTATATCTCACTTTATAAAATAAACATACAGATATTTCATTTTTAAAAATTGGTGCATAACAACGGTTATTCAAAACCAAATATTTTGCCATTAGGCAAAGCCAGGCGATTCAATCCAATATCACCAATTACAAAGAATTCCGATATTGAGGATCAGATCGCCCATTTCCCAATATTCTACTCATACTCAGTATCTATAACTCCGTACATATGTGAGATCCAAATCCCGTAAATACATATCCTGGAGTCAGAATTAATTGGGAAAACAGTTCTCATTTACAAGTACACAGAAATTCTAAAACATAAATATTTCAGGGGGGTGTCTGGGTATTCTTAGTAATGCCTTTCCCAATCCAGATTCATAACAGTAGCTACAATTTCCTTTGCCCTCGCTTCAATCCCTTTATGTGTCTCTACATCTTACCTTCTGTACACCGCACTTACGCTAACTGGTTTTCTTCTTACCCTACATTTCGGCACCTGCCTAAGATTTGGAAGAAAACTATCTAATAAGCGCAATAGGTTTACTCTGCTAATATAAGGAGCTCTCGCAACCTGAGAGAAGGTAAAAAGGAAGAGACAACCGAATAACACAATCTAAGTTCTCCAGAACCAGTGGCCATCCTCGACTGAAATAATTTCTTCGAGTTCGTATGTAACTATACGATGGCCATTTCCAAGCAATATGGATCATCGTAGTGATACAGAGTGTTCTGGAGAAATGCAAAGGGAAAGTAGGAGTAGCAGGGATATTTGAGACTTTGTCGTGAATCATGATAGTCCAAATCCAACGTGTGTAAGAAGGTTTGGTTAACTTGGTTAATGAGTTTTAGATAAGTCATAGGTCGTTGTACCAGAGAGAAAGAAAAGAAACACTTAGCGTGCACTTTATCAAGATTAAATTTGTTATCACTTTATCTAATCAGGATGGCTCCACTATTTCCTCGAATTCTCCTTCAAACCCTGAAAGGAGAACTAGTCGGGATTATATACACCTTACAAGTTCGCTAACCGTTCAGCCAGGTCAGCGTTGGTACTCCGAAGGAAGTCCCCCGTGCTTTTGCACGGACCCAATTAATAACCCCATTTCCGTGGAAGCACAACCTCGTTAACACTTTCTAGACACCTAATAGGTTAAGTAATTGTGAAGTGAAAAATCTCCCAAGGAGTAGTACCTGTTAGTGATATATGCCCTACAGGCCATTATTGTATAGTACCAGTTAGTATATTACATTTTGGAAGCTTGGGATATACACGGATTTTATGACAGTCTTACTCAATATGGTAGTATGTTACTTGGTTTGTTTCTATCTTAATATGTGTATATGTTTTTTTTAACGTATCGCTAATACATATTGGTAGAGCCCTTAGGATCTTTGCTTGACTACCAGCGTTGTGATGGCAGTCACACTAGTGGGGGTTGGATAGTCTATAAGCACATCCTTATACAGATCCCTAGTTGTAGGATTATCGAGACAGAGCATCGATACTCCAGAGTAGACTAGTGTATACGTTTCTCATCCCAGCAGGGGAGATGGTCTGTCCCACAGCCATTAGTACGTCGTACTGGAGATAGTATGCAGGTGCTCATTGGGTTATGAGTTACACTGGACAGACTTGTGGGGAACTGTTGGTTGGTACTATACCTATCGTCAGGTAGCAGTTCCTAGGTGACATGAGTACAGCGTAGTTCGTTGACTTAACACTGCTACTTCACCTCAAGTGTGTTCTTACTGTTCTTAGATTACTACCCTACCACGGCTCTGATGAGTCGTGCAAACAGGTAGTAGTTGGGTGCAGTCCCAAAGCACTTGGAGGCAGTGGCGGTTAGATAGGATTCGTCTCTCCCAGTATTGGGGGTTGATGTCGCGCTGTGTTCGGAAAGCCATGACACAGAGTCCCTGACCAGGGCAAGCGAGATTTACCGGTAGGTACTCCAGTAGTTTCTCAGGTTATTTTTGGGCTTTACTCCGGCATGATTTATTGCGCTATTAGAGGTCTGACGGCTACTGCCCCCTAGGCCCAATATGCGAAACTCTTAGACGAACAGACCGGACTGTACGGAGATTGTCACAGATAGGCTCAGTAGGAGTTCGGATGAGTTTGCTCATCGGCCTTCTTATCGACAGATACCTGGGTAGCCGTTACGTGCAGCTAGTACCGCTGACTTGCTTGTGGTTAAACCCACTGCCAGCGTACTATTGAGTCTTTAGAGTTCCACACGGAGGGTTTCCCTACTTCGGGCGAAACAATGTAGAGGTCGTATGGTTTTACGACAGGGTTCGAACATATACGTGTACTTGTGCACGGATCATGTTCGGACGGATAATACTAGTAGGCTTTGGTTTAAACCGGATCCTGGTATTAGATTATTGGATTAGTTTCGTTTCATTGTATTCGTGTTTTTCGGAATACGGATACGAGTATGTATATACGGTGAGGGGTATTCTTGTAATTTACTCAAGAGTGATTCTAGAAGAAGACACCTCATTACTTGTATTACCATTTATATTAAATGGTTCATGAGGTGGAGGTATGAAGTGTTATTTTTGTGGTAAATGAAGCATGGCTACTTAGTGACTCATGGATGACTATTGATGCAAGGGTAGACTTAGATATTTTGTGATATTTTGTGAGATATTTTGTGAGATATTTTGGCATGCTTCATAGTCATCACAAGTAGCCATATTCATTTCATTATTATCTTAAACACTCTCTCTCCTCAAGCTCTCTCTTCTTTTTCCTCAAACCCTAATTGTCTCATGTGTTGAGAAATCTAGGGTTATTGAGACTAGTCTATCCATAATCACTCTCTATATCCTCTAGGCTACTTAGATTAGCACACTAGGTACCCTAGTTACCTCATCTTAGAGATAGGAGCTCTTAGTAGACACTCTCGGGTGGATCTTCTTTGACTCGAGGAGGCCGAAGAGGACGCGCGATCCGTAAACTCTTCAAGGAGCATAAGAAGGGGAGGAGGAGTACAAGAAGAAGGACTTGATACTTGAGGTATAACTTTCTTACATAGTGGTTAAATCTCTTAGTTGTTTTGTTAGCTAGGGTTTAGTATTGATCCTGGAGTTTAGTCGGTATTGCGAAGCATATAAAAGTCGTTTTTTGCAAACTCTGCCTCTCCGTGAACCCGCGGGGTGCGCGACATCGACTTACAGTGGTATCAGAGCAAACTTAACCTTAACTAACAGATTAAACAACAAGTAAAACTACGAAACCGAAATAACTCCGAAACACGAAACCATGATTCCAAGTTTCTGTCGAATTTTTTAGAAACTCTAAAAAAATTTTAAACAATTGCAGAGTGCTCTATTACTTGTATCTTGAACACCACCAGAATAAGAGACCCTGAATCCATGTTTTGGCCGGCCAAAATACCATTTTTCCCGGCCTCGCCGGCCCCATGGGGGATTTTTGTCTCGTGTTTTGTTCTGTGTTCTAGTCTCTTGGAATTAGGGTTTCAGGTTATGTTTGATTTTGCCAAGATTTCTTATACTGTTATCTTTTTGTTGTGGCAATATGGAGTATTTCGAAGTCGCGGTTTTAACATCGTTTATAGTTTCAGGTTGTTATATGTGTTCGTAAACATCCGCTAATTGCTATTTGTCGGTTAGTTGGGGGTTGCACATATCTTTGTTGCTATTGTTGTTGGTTTGTGAATATGGAATATTGGATCGTCGATGATGAATAGCCGGGGCATGTGAGAAGAGAGTTTTATTTGTTTCATTCGATGTAAATTGTAATATTGATGTAATATTATTTTGCGGGGCACATCCGGGTTGAGATTGTAGCCACCGTTGTATTATTTCTTTTACTGTTTTTGCTCCTAGGATAGACCCAAGGTGGGGTGCACAAACTACCGGGTTCTTTGAAGTGCCGAGTGGCCTACCCATTTTACTGAGGGAGGTTGCTTCACTTCGGAAATTTTGCGGGTAGTTTGCCGCACCCGTAAGGGTCTAGGGTGGGGTTTGGCTATTCATCACGACCGTGGAATCCGTCTTTCGTTACAGGCTTAAACGAAACGCGGAATTCCTAGTATATCCAATATGTTCATCTGTGATCTGGAATGCCTATTATTGCATGAGATAAATGGATATATTATATATTTTATAAACAGACGTTGCTTATTTTATGCACCTGCGCTAGTCCAGCCCCCGCTCTGGCGTTAGTTAAGTAACCTAACGGTGTAAGATGGGGCCTAGTGGCGAATGCGGATGGTATAAGTGTATGTGGTATTTTCGTTTCTTTCTGCAATGGTAGGTGTAAATGATGGGACTACATTATTTGTTTAATGCAAAGCAAACAAACCTAAGCTGAATCGTTGGAACAGTTTCAAAAACCACTCGTTTTTTTTCCAAAAAGCAAACTTTTAAATGCGGAGCCTAAACCACTCCTTTAAAAGCTATCATGGTTCCTTCGATCATATCAGGTTCATTACGTTCACGGTTTACCCAAAACCATCCGTAGCCCTTCGTCATTTCAGATGGATATTCAGTAGTATTCAAGCCATGTATTTTGACCTTCTCCAAGGCATAGTGATTGGTAGCTGCTGAATATTCATCTGTTGCATAGATAAATGCGTTGGTTTGGGACAGTCGTACTACTATTTTGGCCTTCGTCAAGGGTATGTATGGGTGGATTCAAATTAACCTGGACAATGACGGCTAGAACTTGACTTGCGACTTATGATATGTTGGCTTTCTTCAAGGTCATAAGAGCTTGGGGCAAAAATCCACATCGGGAGTTTCTAATGAAACTGAAACTTGCTAGTGTTGCATACCATTTGGAGTGTGATAATTTCGATAGGATTCCTTCAAGGTTATCACACAATGATATTTGGATCCCGATCCTACTGTGAGTATCCGCTACTCCTCGGAAGAGTTTTTTCACTAAACGATCAATACTATAAACCAAGTAGGTGTCTAGAACGGTGTTAGCGGGGCTACGCCTCCAAAGAAAAGAGGTTATGTAATTAAGGAACTTCGCGAAAGCGTTGGAAAACCTCCCTCGCAATACCAACACCAGCCTGGCTGAAAGGTTAAGCAAGTATTGTAGGGTTAGATTAATCCCGACTAATTCTTCTTTTATGGTTTGAAGGAGGATTCAATAAACGGTGGGAGCCATCTTGTTTAGATAAACTAAAAACCAATCTAAACTTGCAAGAGTATCATGCTATAGTGTTTCTTCTCTCTCCCCTAATTGCAGCGACCAAGATGACCGATCTTAAGTTACTTTTAGGTAAAAACATATTGACGGGGCCAAACTATAAAGACTGGCTTAGGAATGTCCAAATGGACATCACATATGACAAACTGGGCTATCTTCTTACACTATAGCCCCCGTCATCTCAGGTCTAAATTCCAGCATCGCGGATATTGAGATCCGTAGGACATGGGAAATTGACAGTGCGAAAGCCAAGTGCCTCGTGCTGGCCTCTATGGATAATGAACACCAGAGGAGGCATGAGAAGATGGATCTTGAATCCATCTTCCTCCATACCAAAGAATTATATGTAGAGCAATCTCGTATCGCAAGATATGAGACCTCGAAGAAATTATTTCAAACGAGGTTGGCTATCGGGTCATTTGTAGGGGACCACGTCCTTAAGATGATCAGCTTGATTGAAGAGCTCGCAGACCTGGGGACCACGTTAGAGAACGAGTTGTATACAGACTTGATTATACAGTCCCTCCCCTCTACCTACGCCCAGTTCATCTTGAATTTTAATATTCAAGCGAAGGAAGTTACACTTCCAGAACTCCTCAACATATTGAGGAGCGCAGAAGGCACCCTGTAGAAGTCCAGGGAGACACCCGCTCTGCTTGTTGGGGGATCTTCCTCTTCTAGATCCAAGGCGAAAGTCAAAGGGAAGAAGAAGAAGAAGGCCCCCACCAAGCCGAAAGGCGGTGTTAGTAAGGTAGAGGGAAGGGGTAAGGCAAAAGTTGGGGGGCCGACGGTAGGGAAGGAAGAATGCTTCTACTATCACAAGAAGGGCCATAGGAAGAAGGATTGAAGGGCCTAGAAAGCCCAGAACCAGGGTTCGAAATAGGTTGTGGCTTTGGCTTCAGGTGTGTTTGTGATTGAAAACTGTCTGTCAATCAACTCTACTTCCTGGGTATTGGATACTGGATCAGAATCTCATATCTGTAATTCTTTGCAGTCACTGAGAAGCCGTAGAGTTTTGAAGGAGGGTGATATGACCCTCAGGGTTGCTAATGGAGCGAGCGTGGATGCTGTGTCCGTAGGGGAATATCACTTAGGATTGACAAGTGGACATATTTTGGTTTTGTGCAACTATTTTTGTGTACCTAGTTTGACTTGTAATATCATTTATGTATCTTTGTTATCAAAAGAAGGTTATGATTTTACATTTGTAAGCGATATCGTAAACATCCACCTTAATCATGGTTTGATTGGGTCGGGTATACTAAACAATGGTATATACGTATTAAACCAACTACAAGTTTTCAACGTCCAGAACATACACAAAAGAAAGTCTCCAGAATTAAATCAAGCTTTCTTATGGTATTGTAGACTGGGTCACATCAATGAAACACGGTTGACCAAGTTACATAAAGAAGGATATTTGGATCCGTTCGAATATAAGTCTTATGCAACTTGTCAATCATATCTCAAAAGAAAGATGACAAAGACTCCGTTCACTGGACACGAAGTAAAAGCGAGCGAGCTCTTAGGACTCATACACAGCGACGTGTGTGGTCTAATGTTTACACATGCAAAAAGTGTTTATTCCTATTTCATTACTTTTACGAATGATTTCTCTAGGTATGGACATGTCTTCTTGATGAAACATAAATCCGAGGCCTTTGAGAAATTCCGAGAATATAAGAATGAAGTGGAAAAACAAACCGGCAAAAGTATCAAGACACGTAGATCTGATCGAGGAGGTGAATACTTAAGTGTCGAGTTCCTGGATTACTTAAAAGAGAATGGAATTCTCTCTCGTCTTACTCCTCCATACACACCTCAACACAACGGTGAATCGAAAAGGCGGAACCGAACCTTATTGGATATGGTACGTTCCATGATGAGTAACGCTGAGTTATCACGATCCTTCTAGGGCTATGCACTAGAATCAACTGCATATCTTTTGACCAAGGTTTCTACCAAGACTGTGCCTACCATACCATATCAGATGTGGAGTGGGAAGAAACTGTTAGTTATATGTATGCCCTAGAGGCCATTACTATACATAGGATGTATATTGTAGTGGATGCTTGGACATATATAGGGAGGACTTTCTTGCTCGATATGATAGTATGCTATCTGGTTGCTCTTTACCTTAACGTGTGCACTGTTTGTCTCTCTGTTACATGTTGGTAAAGCCCTTAGGATGTGTACTTGACTACCTGGACTATGATGCGGATCATACTAGTGGGGACATGGTAGTCCTTAAGTACATCCTTCAAGGTCCCTAATCGTGGGTGTATCGAGACAGGGCATCGATATACC
The DNA here is from genome assembly GCA_030015575.1 of Agapanthus africanus. NCBI lineage: Eukaryota > Viridiplantae > Streptophyta > Magnoliopsida > Asparagales > Amaryllidaceae > Agapanthus > Agapanthus africanus. The sequence continues at coordinate 364,316,416 of JASDDO010000029.1, forward strand.
AGAGTAAACCAGCGTATACCTTCTCGACCCATTCAGATGGGCGATGGATGATCAATATCCATTGGTGTTTGACATCAGAGATGATATACGGGTGCTCAGTGGAGACTGGGTACACTGGACGGACTCGCCGAGAACTCCCAGATGGTATTATACCTTACGTCAGATGGCAGTTCTCTGGTGACACTGGTACAGGTTAGTCTGTAGACCCGAGATCGTCATAGAGTCTTGTGTGATTCCCACTGTGCTTTGATTTCCACCTTACCACATCCAAGAGGGCGTGCAAAACGGTGGTTTTTGGGTACAGTCCCGAATCATATGGAGGCAATGAGCGATAGGATGGGATTTGTCTCTCCCGGTATAGGGAGCTGATGTTGCGCTGTGTTCGATTGGCTATAACCGGAAATCCCTGGCCAGGGTTGCTGAGATTTACTGGTAAGTGTTACCAGTAGTTTCTCGAACTGTTATAGACCTCATATCGACACGACTTATCGAGCTATTGGGGTCTGACGTTTACCACCCCTAGGCGAGATATGCGACATATCAGACGACGAGACCGGACTGTACGGTAAGTGTTACTGGTTGGATTCACAGGAGTGTGAGCGGGCTTGCTCGTCGATCTTCTGATCGCTCAATACCCGGGTGGCCGTTACGTTTAGCAGACCGCTTGCGGTGTGCGGGTGTTTGATATGATCATCACCTGCTGCCGGCGTATTGATGAGTCTTTAGAGTCCTACACAGAGGTTTCCTGGCTGAAGCGAAACGAAATGGGAGCATATATGAGATATGTGCGGGACCGAGAATAATACGTGTATGTGATACCGTATTCTATTCTCGCAATATGTGACATTGATCGGTTATATGGGATATAGCCGGGTTATCGGATCAAGTGTTGATTCAATAAGTTCTTACTATTGATATTAGTCGGTAATATGTAATATGACCGGATCATTAAGTCAAGTGTTGATTTAATAATTTAATGTATAATTATATATTTGATATATTACTTTACATTAACTAATATTGGTTCACTTAAGATGTTTTTCTCACTTGTTTGTGCACATTGTATATGTGATATATTTTTGTACACAAGATTGTATCATGTTTGATGATACATGCAAACTTGGGTGTGCATGCTTTAAACCATAGTTTAGGTTAATGGTTAAGGTGTTATTTATTTATTTATTTATTTATTTATTTATTTATTTATTTATTTATTATGGCAAGAAATAAAATGGTGGCTTATTTTGTTCATACTTGAAGCTTCATGAAGCTTTGAAAAAGCTTTGACCATTTTGTTCCTTTCCTTAACCCTAACCATTCACTTAAACCATAGTTTATTCTCTACACTTGTTAACTCACCCATGGTTTCTAAATGATAGATATCACTTCATTTTCTTTTTGAAAATAATTGATTCTTTTTCTTCTTCTTCATCTTCTTCTTCAAGTGAAGAAAAAGAAAAACTCTCTCTTGAAAAAAATGTCAAGTGATGATTCCAAGTGAGAAATCCAAATCCAAAGTGAACCCACTTCCTATTTTTTCATCCTCTACCACTTGCCAGGTAGTATAGGGTGCTTTCTTCACAAGTTTCATGACTTGGTGAAGTTGGAGCTTGATCTTGAGTTGCCTCGACGTAGATCATCTTCGGCATCGAAGTCGACGACCTAGCCCGATCATTTCTTCGACGAAACCATCGCTAGAGTTCGGGATCCGATGATCGCAGCGGAGGGACGTCAACGCGGAGCTATGGAGGTGGAGGACCGGATCTACAAAGGTTGTATTTTCCGTTCACTCTTAGTTAAGTTGTTAACTTGCAATCTTTATCGCCTATCCTCTAGTTAACAATCCGTATTAGGGTTTGTAGGCACATGAAAAAAATTGATTTTGGCACGGTTGATACCTTGTGAGACCTCATTAGTGTGCCTAGGAACCCTACAGTGGTATCAGAGCCTAGCTAGAGCCTTAGGCGATTAGTAGACGAAGTTAGAAACCCGATCGAACCCGAAACCCTAATTCTAAATCCCTCTCTGGAAATTTTCTGGAATTTTGGATTTTTGTGAATTAAAAATAGCCAAAAATTCAGCAGGGTTTTCTAGGAATTACTGTGAAATCCGTGGACCCAACTCAATTAAACCGCCGCGGAACCGCGGCCGTACCCTAGGTTGGGCGGCGGTTCCGCGGCAATAAAGTGAGCTTGTTCACTTCTATTTACACAGTAATCTCTATCTTCAGTTGCTGTATTTTATGGGTATTTTTATTATGACTCAATAGTTGAGTGTTCTGGGGTTGTATTGGGGACTCGATGATTCGATCGGATTATTTAACTTTGTTTACTGTGTTTTTTCGGGTATCTTTAGAACATGTTAAAAGGTTCGACCGGATATAAATACCTACTTTTTCCCCTGCCAGGAAATTTCCAATTGTTGGATTTTCCGTAGTTTAATGACGTTCTAAGTAGTGCAAGTAACGTGATGGTCCCTCTAGAAGACAACAAACCCTAACTCGATTATGTGACCATCTTGAACTGCCCTTTGAACCTTCGGGTTTGAGGCAGTACGACGTGCCACATATGAGGCGTTGGCTTGACCCTTCTACGGCTGGACCGTTGGTACTGAGGCATGAATTGGATGTTTTTAAACTTGTTTCATGTGTTGAGCTGTTTTGGGAAAACTTGGGTGTTTGAATGTTCGATCGGAAAGTTTAGCATTTTCTATTTATCTGGAATGGGATACAATATTTGGAATCCACAAGTAGTTATGAGATAACTGATTTGGATGTTATAAACATAGCAGTTTAGTCTCACTTGATTGGTTGCCACGGAATTTTGATGTGATCAAAAGTCCGTCGCAATCTCATAGCGTACGCGGATACTCGCCGGTAAAACTTAATAGATAGCCACGCCCCATAGTCCCGACCAAGTGACTGTAGGAGAACTCCGTCACCGAAAGCATCCGTTCGGGTACTCGCGGCAGCGGTGTTCCGCCTTAGTGCACTTCGTCGATGGTATCGGGGGTGCGGCCGCCTACTAAAGTTTGCAACGAGCATTCGATCAGTTTTTCGGGAATCTTGTTGAATTACCCGACTAGATATTGAAAAGTGTTTTCGATATAGAGACTAAATGCGGGGTTTATAATTGTTAGGCATGTGATGTCTAAGGAATTCATTTGGTCAGGCATGCGATATCTGAGGAGGTTGCGGATTCCAACTGTTGTAGTTTTACACTTTCTTTTCTGCGACCGTAAGTGTAATATGCGATATCGCCGGTTTCGTTGCTATATGCCAACGACAATTGGGATACGCATGTTTACTTACGTTGATGACATGTGATATTATGTGTTGCTGGATATGTTATATTGAATCGTCGCGTTTTGAATAGCCAGGGGTTTTTTTTTATGTGAGATGAGTGCTTTTCATTTTCATGTAAATGTAAAAACTTGTATGTAATATTCTTTTATTGGGGCACTTCCAGGTTGCGGAAGATGTCACCTTTTGTATATTATTTACTTTTCCGCACTAGGATAGACCCAAGGAGGAGGGCACAAGTAACCGGGTTCTGGAGTCCAGTGGGAGACCAACTCGAGGAGTCGAGTCCGGGTCTCCTAACTCTAGAATTGGTAGGGTTGCTTGCCGCTCTCGTAGGGGTCTAGGGGTGTGGGATTGGCTATTCATCGCGACCATGGAATCCGTGTTTTATACTGGCTCGTATTGAAAACACGGACGTCCTAGTATATCCAATATTTCATATGTTTCTTCTGCTACGATATCTGTGATGTGATCATGTGATGTTCTGAGATAGATACTATATATAGTATATATGATATATTATATAGACGTTACTTATGTTTTACACCCACGCTAGCCCTGCCCCGCTCTGCCGTTAGTTACCTGACCTAACGGTGCACGAGGGGACATCGAGGCGAATGCGGATGGCATAAGTATACGTCGTATTTATCTGTGATGTTTAGGTACTTAAATGATGGGACTTCATTAATGAGATTAATGAAATAAAAGAAACCTAAAGATGTTGTGGAATCGAATTTCAAAAATAAAACAGGTAGCTACAGTTCTTGCTTTGCACAGCGGTATATATGATATATCCTGCACCTTATTCGATGAGGAAAGGGCCGACGATCCCTTTACCGGGAGTGACCCCTTTAGCAATAACTGGCAGATGCTACACACTCGGTTTGTCTTTTGATAGCTTCTATAGTTTCTGCTTTGCACAGTGATATATATGATATATCCCGCACCTCATTCGACGAGGAAAGGGCCGACGATCCCTTCACCGGGAGTGACCCCTTTAGCAAAACTAGAAAAGCCTCAAAAACACTCCATTTTAAAATCATTTGATTCTACAACGATATAAAGTTCATTACGCAAAAGGTTTTCTTAAAAACCTGTCGTAGCCCTCCGTTATTTCAAATAACTAATAGTTAGTATTCGTGCTGCGTTTGTTGACTCAGTCAAGGCGTAGTGTGCGGTAGCTGATTAGTGCTTATCTGCAAAGCATATGATGCGATTGGATTAGGGTAGTCGTGCGGCCTTGTTGACTCAGTCAAGGGTCGTGCGGGTGGGTTTAATTCAATCGAGAAATGACGGGTTGAACTTTACTTGTGGTCTATGATTTGTTGACTCAGTCAAGGTCATAGATCGCCTGGGGCAAAATATTATCGGGAATTTCAAGTGTTGAAATTTGCAATGAGATTGCATACCTTCTATGAGATAGTTGGATTCCGATACCCGCTGCGAGTAAGAGTTACTCCTGGGAGAGTTTTACACATTACAATTAGCCGATCAAGTAGGTGTCTAGAAAGGTGTCAATGGGGTTACGCCTATGGGAAAATAAGATTTACATTAATTAGGTTCGTGCGAAAGCACGGGGGACCTCCCTCAAAATACCGACACTGGCCTGGCTGAAAGATTAGCAAACTTGTAGCGTGTAATTAATCCCGGCTAGTCTTTCCTTTTAGGGTTTGAAGGAAGATTTGATAAAAAACAGTAAGAGCTATCCTGATTAGATAAAATAAATAACCAATCTATTCTTGCAAGAGCGCACGCAGAGTGTTTTCTTCTCTCTCTCTCCAGGTAGCGACCATATCACGCCTTAATCAAGATAATAATACGGATTATTGACCGAACCCGCTTGTTATACTGAGCTGGGGAACGTTGGTCCCGCTCCAACTTATAATTGTTATAAGACCGAGCAGGAAATTGAGGAATACCAGATTTCCCATGCCGCCCTAACGAAGAAAGTGCATATGATGCATCTCTTTCGGGTGTGTTAGTTACAAAGAACTGTTTCTCTTTATCCTCTACGTCCTCGGTATATGATACCGGATCAGGATCCCAGATATGTAATCTGTTACATAGGGCTACAGAAAGGTAGAGAACTGAGAACGGGTGATAAGTTTCATGAGACAGAAAACGGTGCAAGTGTTGCAGCCAAGTCTGTTGGTCACTGTCACCCTGTATTCCAAATACATTGATTCTGAACGAATGTTATTAGATACCGAACCTGATATACAAAATCATATCAGTCTCTTTATTAGTAAAGAAATGATAAAATTTTGTATTGTTGGACAATGTTTTGAACATTTCCTATATCAAAAGTTGATCGGTTCAGGCACGTTATCTAAAAGCATTCATGTTCTAAATCAAACTACAGTACTTAGTATACAGAACACACAAAAGAGGAAGAGTTCAGAAATGAACGAATCCTTCTTAAGGCATTGTAGACTAGGTCATATCAATGTGACCCGATTGGCTGAAGTTACATTTAGATGCATATTTAAATTAGTTTGAATTTACATCTTGTGAAACTTGCCGGTCATGTCACAAAGATACGATGACCATAGCTCTGTTTACTAGAAACAGAGAAAGAGTTAGTGAACTCTTGGGATGATACATGTTGATGTATGTAGGTCCCCTGTCTACACATGCCAAGACCGGTTCTTTGTATTTCATTACATTCTCTGATAATCTCTCAAGATTCAGACATATGTTCCTGTTGAAACACAAGTCCGAACCTTTTGAGATATTCACAGAATATAAGTTAGAAGTAGAGAACCAAAACGGGTATAAGTATTATGTCCTTTGATGTGATCAAGGAGGAGAATACTTGAGCACGGAATTCTAGGACTTTTCTAAAGGAGAATGAGATTCTCTCTCAGCATTACTCCTCCGAATACACCATAGCACGATGGTATATCGGGGCGGAGCAATTGCACCCTATTCGATATGGTGCGCTCTATGATGAGTACTACTGAGTTACATGTTTCCTTTTTTGGGGTTATGCACTTGAGAAGCTGCATACCTATTGAATTAGGTTCGAATCAGATCACAGCCTACCACTCCATATAAGATATGGTATGGGAAGAGCCCATGTCTTAAGCTAGTTAAGATTTGGGGTTGACCGGCCTATGTCTAAAAGCAAAATCCGGACAAGCTCGAGGCAAAGTCTGTAATGTAGAACTGGAAAGGTTCCAGCTATACAAACTACAGCAGATGATTTGATAAAACCAAAGGATTCAATAGTTACCAACGAACCTCAGCCTCTCCGCCGATCTAGTAGGGTTTCTCACCCACCTGAGAGATACTTCTGTTTCTCTATGACAATGGGAGCGAGGATTGCATCACGAGATGATGGCCCAACTAGTTTCGAGCAGGCCATCGAGAGTAGGGACTCTGTTAGAATGGCTGGATGCTTAGCGATCTGAGATGGAATCCATGTACACCAACAAAGTATGGACTTTGGTTGCTATATCTGAAGGGTTAAATCCCCATCAGGAGCAAGTATATCTTGAGAAGATTACTTGGTGTAGATGGAAAATTTGAGACTTTCAAAGCTAGACTTGTTAAAGGTTTTCGTCATCGACCAGGCGTGGATAATGATGAAACCTTTTCCAGTGGCTATGCTTAAGTCCATCCGGATCCTACTTGCCACGGCTACATACCATGACTACGATATCTGGCGGTTGGGTGTCATGACTGCTTTTCTAAAATGATGTTTTAGAAGAGAGCGTCTGTAAGTACACAGCCAGAGGGCTTCGTAGACAGTGGGAGCAGCGGAAACGTATACAAGATGCTTTATAGGATAAAGCAGGCATCGCGGAGTTGGAACGTCTGTTTTGATGAAGTAGTCAAAGAGTTTGACATCATCAAAATGGTAGATGAACCTTGTATAAACAAAATGGTAGTAGGGAGTATGGTGACGATCCTCGTAGAGTACGTGGATGACATACTCTTGATAGGGAAGGAGTTTCCTATGCTACACTCGGTCAATCTCCGCTTATCACAAAGATTCTCCATATAGGATCAAAGCGATACCTCCTGAATCCTGGATTTTGGATCTATGGGATAGATCTAAATGGATGTTAGGATTCTCACTAGATGTAGTGAGATGGTATCAATCGATCCTGGGGAGAATCACTGGAAAGGTTCCGGGGTGATAAGGACGACTGAATGTCAGTCACAAGCATTGTCTTTACCCTCAGTAAAAGGACGGTATGTTGGAAGAGTTCCAAACTAGATACCGTAGCATACTAGACGATAAAGGCTGGATACATCGCTACTTAAGATGCTACCAAAGAGGCTGTCTGGGTGTATATTTGTTCATGAGATGAACTTAGTTCCTCCCATTGTGTGACATTGGAGTTGTGGCTTATGCCAAGGAATGTCCGACCCATCAGTGATCCAGACATATTCTAAGACAGTATCACCTGATCATGGAGATGGTTGATCTCCAAGGAGATCGAGGTTAGGAGAGTAGACTCAGAGGACAACACGGCGGATCCACTCACAAAGGCCTTTTCCCAGAGAGAGACTTTTATGGGATGGTTGAGTATGTGATACTGCAACCACTGCTACAGATGGCCCTAGTGCAAGTGGGAGATTGTTAGTTATATGTATGTCCTAGAGGCCATTACTATACATAGGATGTATATTGTAGTGGATGCTTGGACATATATAGGGAGGACTTTCTTGCTCGACATGATAGTATGCTATCTTGTTGCTCTTTATCTTAACATGTGCACTGTTTGTCTCTCTGTTACAAGTTGGTAAAGCCCTTAGGATGTGTACTTGACTAACTGGACTATGATGCGGATCATACTAGTGGGGACATGGTAGTCCTTAAGTATATCCTTCAAGGTCCATAGTCGTGGGTGTATCGAGACAGGGCATCGATATACCAGAGTAAACCAGCGTATACCTTCTCGACCCATTCAGATGGGCGATGGATGATCCCATATCCATTGGTGTTTGACATCAGAAATGATATACGGGTGATCAGTGGAGACTGGGTACACTGGACGGACTCGCCGAGAACTCCCAGATGGTATTATACCTTACGTCAGATGGCAGTTCTCTGGGGACACTGGTACAGATTAGTCTGTAGACCCGAGATCGTCATAGAGTCTTGTGTGATTCCCACTGTGCTTTGATTTCCACCTTACTACGTCCAAGAGGGCGTGCAAAACGGTGGTTTTTGGGTACAGTCCCGAATCACATGGAGGCAATGAGCGATAGGATGGGATTCGTCTCTCCCGGTATAGGGAGTTGATGTTGCGCTGTGTTCGATTGGCTATAACCGGAAATCCCTGGCCAGGGTTGCTGAGATTTACTGGTAAGTGTTACCAGTAGTTTCTCGAACTGTTATAGACCTCATATCGACACGACTTATCGAGCTATTGGGGTCTGACGTTTACCACCCCTAGGCGAGATATGCGACATATCAGACGACGAGACCGGACTGTACGGTAAGTGTTACTGGTTGGATTCACAGGAGTGTGAGCGGGCTTGCTCATCGATCTTCTGATCGCTCAATACCCGGGTGGCCGTTACATTTAGCAGACCGCTTGCGGCTTGTGGGTGTTTGATATGATCATCACCTGCTGCCGGCGTTTTGACGAGTCTTTAGAGTCCTACACAGAGGTTTCCTGGCTCAAGCGAAACGAAATGGGAGCACATATGAGATATGTGCGGGACCGAGAATAATACGTGTATGTGATACCGTATTCAATTCTCGCGATATGTGACATTGATCGGTTATATGCGATATAGCCGGGTTATTGGATCAAGTGTTGATTCGATAAGTTCTTACTATTGATATTAGTCGGTAATATGCAATATGACCGGATCATTAAGTCAAGTGTTGATTTAATGATTTAATGTATAATTATATATTTGATATATTACTTTACATTAACTAATATTGGTTCACTTAAGATGTTTTTCTCACTTGTTTGTGCACATTGTATATGTGATATATTTTTGTGCACAAGATTGTATCATGTTTGATGATACATGCAAACTTGGGTGTGCAAGCTTTAAACCATAGTTTAGGTTAATGGTTAAGGTGTTATTTATTTATTTATTTATTTATTTATTATGGAAAGAAATAAAATGGTGGCTTATTTTGTTCATACTTGAAGCTTCATGAAGCTTTGAAAAAGCTTTGACCATTTTGTTTCTTTCCTTAACCCTAACCATTCACTTAAACCATAGTTTATTCTCTACACTTGTTAACTCACCCATGGTTGCTAAATGATAGATATCACTTCATTTTCTTTTTGAAAATAATTGATTCTTTTTCTTCTTCTTCATCTTCTTCTTCAAGTGAAGAAAAAGAAAAACTCTCTCTTGAAAAAAATGTCAAGTGATGATTCCAAGTGAGAAATCCAAATCCAAAGTGAACCCACTTCCTATTTTTTCATCCTCTACCACTTGCCAAGTAGTATAGGGTGCTTTCTTCATAAGTTTCATGATTTGGTGAAGTTGGAGCTTGATCTTGAGTTGCCTCGACGTAGATCATCTTCGGCATCGAAGTCGACGACCTAGCCCGATCATTTCTTCGACGAAACCATCGCTAGAGTCCGGGATCCGATGATCGCAGCGGAGGGACGTCAACGCGGAGCTATAGAGGTGGAGGACCGGATCTATAAAGGTTGTATTTTCCGTTCCCTCTTAGTTAAGTTGTTAACTTGCAATCTTTATCGCCTATCCTCTAGTTAACGATCCGTATTAGGGTTTGTAGGCACATGAAAAAATTTGATTTTGGCATGGTTGATGCCTTGTGAGACCTCATTAGTGTGCCTAGGAACCCTACAGAAACCCTATCTTCAATATCTGAAGAATGGGGATGTCCAGTTTTTTTCAAAAAGCAGCATGCGGACAAGCTCGAGGCACGCTTAGTACTATGTAAGTTTGTGGAATACCCAAAGAACTCCAGGGGGTATCTTTTCTATTACGCAGAGGAACAAAAGGGTTTTTTTTTCTCGTCATGCCCACTACTTGGAAACTCAATTTTTTGAAAAGAGATAAGTTGGAGCACGATAGAACTGGAAGAAATTCCAGAACCACAAGCTATTACTGAAAGCATGGTGGAACCAGAAGTTTCAAAAGAACAGGACATCTACGTGCCACTCCGCAGGAGTAGTAGGCTGTCTCATCCGTCCGAGAGATACTACGGTTTTCTCATAGACGGGAATAGAGAGGATTGCATCATTGACAATGATGAGCCAACCATTCCAGCAAGCCATTCAGAGCGGAGACTCGGTAAAATGGCTGGATGCATGTTTACCGCTGAAAACAGAGACGAACCGGGGGGGATCGTCTTGCCGGAATTTGGGGGCAGATGCTATTTGGATTTATCCGTTCACCTCTCCGAAAATGCCAAGTTGATTTATAGCACCGTATATCGGAGGTTTGGACGGATGTAGCCGTTATAGCGTGACTTCGTCAGATTCTCCCTCATTTTTCGAGGGGGTTTTGATTGTGGGGACGCTCTTCCTGCAGGCGCGAGCCGCTGCAGTTAATTACGTTATCGCATCGCGATAACCACTTTCTCCTGCTCCGGAAGTTCACTTCGTGTCATGTGTGTTTTTAATTTGTTTAGGTTGCCCGTAGATTGTATACGGATACTGATTTATGTTGTCGCCCGTAGGGCGTGGATTAGTCCAAATCCGTATTTCTTAGATTTGGGGTTTTTTTTATTTAAGGATCATTAATCTATTATGAGATTAAGATCGACTTAAACGTATGTAAGCATTTGGGGCTCGGTTGGTTTTTTATTAAGGATACGTTAGTCCAATTTGAGACTAAGATCTACTTAACAATGTTTTAGGATCATTTTTGTTTCAGATCCAACAAGAGAGCATTTGGGCTCTGTTGTTTTAGTTTAAGGACGTTTCGGTGTGTTATCGCCATTTTGGAGGCGAAGTTTTAGTTTGAGGACATCTCGGTCTGTTGAGATGAGGTTTTAGTTTAAGGACGTCTCGGTCCGTTGACCACCATTTTAGAGGTGAGGTTTTAGTTTAAGGACGTCCCGGTCCGTTGATCACTATTTTGGAGGTGAGGTTTTAGTTTAAGAATGTCTCGGTCCGTTGATCATCATTTTGGAGGTGAGATTTTAGTTTAAGGACGTCTCGGTCCATTGTCCATCTTGCGCACACGTGTATTTGTTACGTGAAAGGATGAACAACGATGATTTGGGATGCACCCGGTTTGGGGTGCGGTTTGATTTGAGGTGTGCACGTTAGTTTGGAAGTGCACCAAAGAATTGTTGGTTGTCGGGACCCGCCACCTCTCTGAAGACGTTGAGAAATTACAACGACATATATCAGAGGTGTAGAGAGATGTACCCTTATACTAAATCCCGTATTTGAAGGATCTGCTGTGGACCTAAGAATCATTAGTCATTTTTGAGACTAATATTATCTTACGAGATATGGGATGAATATCATTTTGGATATCATCAGTTGAAAGATCATTAGTCATGTTTGGGACTAAGATCAATTTGGGAAATCATGAACACAAGGGGGCTCGGTTGATTGGAAATCGAAGAGGTTTTGACCTTGGGAAAACTTAGCCAATTTGGGCTAGGTCTGAGTCTCCATAGTTACTCAACAGTGCAAAGCACTGGTATATGCAACACTCACGTATATCCCACATGAGGCGCTGGATCAGTGTTAAACACTAAATTCCATAGGCGCTCACGTGTGAACACGTGAAGCACTCCAAATGTGGGCGCTGCTCTTTGGGTTTTATTCCCCCATCTTTTATATAAGTGCTAAGCACTTGGTTCTCGTGGCACTCACATGTGAAACACGTGAGGCACCCCAAATATGGGCGCTGCCCTTTGGTTTTATTGCCTCTTCTTTTATATAAGTGATAAGCACTTGATTGGGGGTCGCGTGCAAAACACGTGACTGCTTTAGGAAGTGCTCCTTGCTTCTCTTTTAAGCACTTGCGTAGGAAACACGTGATGCAGTCTCAGCCGTTTCTTTTTGTTCATTAGAAACACTCACGTGGGAAACACGTGAGGTCTCTTTATGGTGTTAAACACTAACGAATCACCAGGCTGTTCTTCTGTGTTCTTGGAAATTTTGATCTCTTATTAATGACATTTCTAGTTATTAGGATTTGGGTTTGGAAGGTCTCAAATTATTATCATTGTTTGAAGGATGAGGAATCAACTTCTTCTCTTATTCTTGGCAAGAATTAAATTATTTTTATAGGGTTAAACCCTAGCTTTCAGAGGAATTAAATTCCCATATGTTTTTGTAAGAATTAAATTCTTTGGACTCAATTCTTTCCTCTAGGTTTTGAATCTGCATGACAGAATCTTCCCGATAAGAATTAAATTCTCAACTTGTGGGGAGATCTGTTTCCGCAGATCTCAACCAGAGAAAGAACTAAGTTCTTATATGAAGGGTTAAGCCCTTAGAGAGGAAAAGAACGATCTTTGTGTTTTATTTTAACCTAGTGTTTCAAGGAAGCAAGTCTTTTCTTTGAGAATTAAATTCTCATGTTCCTCAAAAGCTCACTGTATATTCCTTTTTTTAAACCTCAGGGGAGTTCTCTCTCTTCTTTCCCTTTTTTTCTCCTCCTTCCCTTTTTTTCTTTTTTTTCTTTTTAAGACTTGAAGTCTCTGGCTCTTTATATAGTGAAGAGAAGTTTGTTTGATTCTCAAAAAATCCCTCATTGAGAGATCCACATTGATTTAATTGGTTTCAGAATTGATTTGGGGAATTTTACCCACCGTTCGATCTTTGATCCAAGAACTTCTGTTTTACAGAAGATATTGTTCTTATTTTTAACAAGATTGGGAATATTCTCCCATATATAGAATTAAATTCTATCGAGCGGTGACATTTTAATCACCATTGGATTTTTTTTTTAATCCAAGGGTGCTTAATTTAACAGAGTATAATCTTTCTCTGCTTAGAAAGATACGGAAAATATTTTGGATCTTTGATCCATTAACTCTCTGTCTAACAGAAAATATCCTTCCCGATAGAATTTAATTCTATGTTAATCACCGTTGGATCCTTGATCCAACGGTTCATTAAGTAGGATTTAATTCTACGTTAGGAGGTGTCCTCACATGTTTAGCATGTGAGGCTTTGTTTAGCCTATTGGTTGTTTGATTGCAGCGTCTATATGCTTTGCATATAGGTGCTCACGTGTTTAACACGTGAGGCTTTGTTTAGCCTATCTGTTGTTTGATTGCAGCGCCTATATGCTTTGCATATAGGCGCTCACGTGTTTAACACGTGAGGCTTTGTTTAGCATATCTGTAGTTTGATTTCAGCGCCTATATGCTTTGCATATTGGCGCTCACGTGTTTAACACGTGAGGCTTTGTTTAGCCTATCTATAGTTTAATTGCAACGCCTATATGCTTTGCATATAGGCGCTCACGTGTTTAACACGTGAGGCTTTGTTTAGCCTATCTATAGTTTAATTGCAGCGCCTATATGCAAAGCATATAGGCGCTCACGTGTTTAACACGTGAGGCTTTGTTTAAACTATCTGTAGTTTAATTGCAGCGCCTATATACTTTGCATATAGGCGCTCACGTGTTTAACATGTGAGGCTTGTTTAGTGGGAAGTTTCCCCTTTCTTTCTCTCATCTTCTTTTTCTTCTTTTTTTTATAAGTAAACAAATGCCCCCACAGCGTTGCTCTCACGTGGCTTGCACATGAGAGTAACGCTGTCCACTTTTACGGCCGTTGGATTGCCTAGGGAAACGGGGAGATGAATCGTTTCCATCATGTCTTATAAATACGAAGGCTTGGCTCTTGAGATGGTCACTGTTTCTTCGTCTTCTTCCTTAGCCTTTCTTTTGAAAATTTAATTCTTCTTTGAGAGCTCAGTTCTCTACCCGTTGAAATTTCAGAGTTAAACTCTGTTAAAAAAAAGAAACTCTTTTGGGTAAAGATCTTGAACAACATTTATCTCTTAGGAATAAGAAACCCCTTTTCTCTAATTTTTTCTGGATTTTAAATCCACCGCAAGAGCTTTGCTCTCCTCTGGAACCGATCTCTTAGAGATCCAAAAAGACATAATCTTTTATGTAGTAACCCTAATGGCTTCGAAGATCGGGCATTTCTCCTCTGATCTTTGAGGATTTTTGGAATTTTAATTCCATTTTTCGTTTCCCATCATGGGGGTTTCTGGAATTTAATTCCATTGCTTAAAAGGAATTTAATTCCTCATCAAAGAGCTTAGCTCTGAAAGATCAAGAAGGCATTTTGGGAATTGTATTCCCTGGTGTTCTCGAGTATATTTTCATTATAGGGTTTACCCTTATTTCCATAAATTTAAACTTGTTGGGTATTTTAACAGAACTCATTTTTCTTTAAGGGTGCCCAGAGTTTGTTTAAACTCCAGTGTCTATTTAATGAGAATCCTTTTTTATTCTCACAATGATTATCTTGTCTCATCATTGGTAAGCCGCCATATTGATTTTGTGGGGTCAATTAGTTTTGCAGCCAATGGTCCCGTGAAACAAACATCGCATTTTTTATTTTATTTTATATTATTTTATTATTTTATTTATTATTATTTTTTTTTTTAAATGGATTTTTCCTTTCCCCTCTTATTTCAGGAACGATGACCTCACTTCTTGACTTCCCTTATACTCGCTCAGAAGTCGCTTTTCCGCAATTGTCATCGGACGAGAAAGTTATGGCGATAATTAGGGCGCATGACAAGGGCCATACGAGTCTTCTCCTATGGGGGGTATGGTACGGTCATATCATCAGAGGTCGCCGTAGCTTTACTTGTGGAATGCCAACAGAACCTATCCGCTCAATGTCATTGATGGAGCGTTCGCGCACGGCTTATGCAGTGGAAGCGGTTAATTGGACCCCCACGGGCCGGCTTGAGCCGTCGACGACTGGGATACCTAATCAACTTATGATGGCCATTAATATCTTGGGGCGTCGGATATGCCAGGGCGAAGCCCGACCCTGGGGACAGCTGTATAAGGTAGGCGTTACCCCGCGCCATCCAGTGGGCTACCTTTCTTGGGCTCGATACATTCTCTTCGCCCAACGCGCACGGCTGTAGAAGGTTGGGTTGTACCTAGCAGTGTACGCGTCATTATTCTATTATCACGCCCCTCGCGTCTGGTGGGTTAAGGCTTTCTTGAACCAATGGAATCTTCCCACAAACACGTTCTTGCTAAGGGATCGTGAAGTTTCGATCTCACTGAAGGAGTTTCGTGAAATTTCAGGGTTGCCGATCAGGGGAGAGCATTACGAAGAGTTAATTCCTCCTGATGAGTACATGTTTGCTACAGTGCCCGCTATGCTTAATGGCCTGACGACTGAGAACGCCGTTCGTCACAAGCACCCAGGTCTAATCAAGGCCCTGGGTATTTTTGAAAAACTTTTTGTGGCATCGGAAGGGCAAGGTGTCACTTTTGACGCTTTCATTATCTGCTTTCTCCGCGAGGATGTCTTATCCAAGAAGGCTCCAAAATACGCGAAAATTGAAGACCCTTTTGGATTCGGGCTGAAGAAACTGCCGGCCAAATAAGAAGACCTGCCGTAGTTTTATATTCTAAACTCGTCGGCCTTAGCTTTCGATGCGATCGCGGCCCCTGGCATGGACGAAGAAACTTTCTTTATCGGCTTTATCAGTCTCTGGATCAGCTGGTTTGCCATGCCGATGCATCGACGTTTCATGAGAGCCTCCGTCTTCTACCCTGCTCACCGCATATCTGAAAGGGTGCGATTAGCTGTTGGCGTTGCGGGATTATCGCATTTATATCACTGGTTAAGCGTTGCCGCTAATACTTTGAGCCCGGGTGCGGATACCGTGAATTTCTGCCTCCATTACTTCACGTCGTGGATTGAGATGCACGTGTTAGGAGCATTTGCTGTGCACCGGCGGCTAGATTTTTATGATTCATATACCTTCCTGCGGATCATGAGATTGGTTGATGCTTCCACTCCCGATCCGACCCAGTTAGGGGCTCTCCGCATACTGCTCAATCCATACTCGAATGAAGGCGGAATGATTTTTAGCGATCGAGACCTCTCTGCTCCAGCACGGCCCGTTCAGCAATTGTTTGATTTGTCAAAGAACGGGGTTCCATCTTTAAAGCTTAAGGAGATTATGCATCTATACTCAATCAGGCCAGATTATTTGGTGTTCCGCCAGAATGACACTGCTATCTTCATGCTGTATAATCCGCATCGCTTCGCCCAGCAGTTAGGCTACAACCAGGGTGTTCCTCTTGATGCATTTTTAGTTGAGCATGCCCCCTCCCTGGAGGTTATTCGCGATGTCATTCACCATTTCATGCGGTTAAACACTGGCTCCCTCTTCATGATCCCGGAGCCCGACTATCTTCCGAGGCCTGTGGGGTCCTTTAAGGGTTGGTATCGCCATCGGGTCGGCCCCGTCATTGCAGAGGAGAGACGGGTGCTTTTCGAGTATAGAGCTCCCGTTGCAGCTAAGGTCACCAGCGCCTCATTACGGCCGCGGTCGGTGGTTCTCCCTCCTCTGAGGGATAGTGGTTCAGTGTTTATCCCTAAAGCCGCAGACGTAGAATCAGCCCCTCGCACTGCTAGTATGCCGGTGCGTGTAAGTCGATGTCGCGCACCCCACGTGTTCGCGGGGAGGCGGAAATTGTAAAAAATAATTTTTACGGGCTTCGCAACACCGACTAGAACCAAGAATCGATCATAAACTCTAGCTAGCAAACTACTTGAAGTTTAACTACTGGGATGAATGTTATACCTCATAGTATCGTGTCCTTCGGGTCTTCTCGCTAGCCTCCTCGTCATCGTAGGCTCCTAATTGATGAGAGATTTTCTGTGCGTTTTAAATTTAAAAATACCATAATCAAAACGGTGTCACTTGGTAGCTAGCCGGTTGAGTACGAGTCGATCCATAGGGAAATGGTGTCCTTTTCTTTAAGTTCTAACGAGTTAAGTCCTATCTTTGGTAGGTTTTGTTTTAAGATCTAAGAATAAGAATAAATTGACATAAAGGCTTGCTAAGGTTAGGATTTGGTTAGTTCGAAATAGGGATTCTTCTCACTTCTTTCAATGCCCTAGTTAAGAATATAGGTGTTAGGGTAATAGTCAACAACGGGGATTAGCACGAGTAGGAATAAACTTAGTTTCTTCCTTTTGGTCCTTGTCCGTCCGTTCTTGGTTCTTAACCCTAACCTTCGGTTAATTTAACCACAACCGGTCTAACTAGGGAATCACCGCTATCATGTAGGATAGGGTGCCGTA
Organism: Agapanthus africanus; assembly: GCA_030015575.1. NCBI lineage: Eukaryota > Viridiplantae > Streptophyta > Magnoliopsida > Asparagales > Amaryllidaceae > Agapanthus > Agapanthus africanus. The sequence continues at coordinate 364,333,950 of JASDDO010000029.1, forward strand.
GTGAGCGGATTATGGTTGATTTAAAGAGAGTCCTTAATTAAAATTATTTGGGCAAAGAAAAGAGTGAGAGAGATTTCCTTCTCTCAAACCTTCCCTCTCATATCCCTAACAAGTGAGGAATTACTCACTCATTAGGAAGATAACAATAAAATTCATTTTTTTTATTTTAATAGATGAACTAAATTGCAGATAATAAAAGAACGGATAAAAAATTGCAGGAATTAAAATTCAGATAAAAAGAATGCGAGATAAAAAAATAAAACTTACTTTATTGATGACCTCTCAACAATGCATTACAATTGGAATTAAAATTTAGATCTAAGAATTAAAAAGAGGAATAAAAACTAAAGAGAGGCATCCTCAAAAGAGGCACCCTAAAAGAGGCACACTAAGAAAAGCCTTGAGCTCTCCTATTTATAGATAAGAAACCCTAGATTTACATTCTGATCCATACATGAATTTACAAAACTACCCTAAGAAAACCGGGTCAAAGCACCGACACCTCCACCGACACGTGCACCGACACGTGCACCATACAGCTGCGGTTCCGCGGCAGAAAGGCCTGTTTAGCCGCGGTTCCGCGGCCATTTGGTGGGATCTTGGGCTCAATTCTTCAGGATTGCTTCATATTACTTTTACCTTCTGTTTTCTTCACTTGGATCCTCAGAATCTCTTCTATTTTCTTCCAGTTTTCCAACAGTACAGAATGATGTGGACTTTTGCCTTGAGCTTCGCGTTGAAGTCTTGAATCTTGTGTTGTCCTTGTGCTTTGTGCATTGAACTGTCTAATGATTTTCATTTGTTCCTTGAACTGGTAGACGGCATCATACGGATTCATCTATTGTTGGTCGTAGTCTCACATTTGTAGCGACTTTTCATGAATTTCACTGTAACGATCTGAGAACCTGTAACCTGCAACTATTTAGCAGACATGGATCAAAAGCACCTATTTATATGTAATGTGATTAAGAATGGGCGATATAATAATGCAAAATTCTGATATGAACAAATACCCCCAAACTTATCTTTTGCTCGTCCCAAGCAAAGCCAATTTTATTCTCAAAAAGTTCTAACCTCACTTTCGCAGGGAACGTGATTGCACTAAGCTCGTGCAACAAGCCGTTAAACCTCTAGGTGTCCCTAGTAGGAGGAGTGTTGTCTCCTGAGGGTTTTCAGCGGATACTACCCACAAAATCCGATCAATTTGGCCGTTGACTCTAATTCTTCAATTCAATATTCTAGCAAGAAATTCTATTATCTTCAACTTAGAAATCATCAACCCGTATTTTTCACACTTCCTTTTCATTTAACTTAAGATCGTATATGTTTTGCAAATTTATTTAAGCTTTCAGTATCCTTTGAATTTTCCTTCTAAAGAGCAATCTCAACTCAGGAATTTTTATCATCTTTACTGAAGATATAAGCCATATCTTTCATTCCTAACTCTTATCCAAACCCCAATTATATACCCCTACGTGTGTGTAATTATCACTCCTACACTTGGAAATTCAATTCAAGCTATCATACTCTTGTCCATTTTCCAAAATACTTTTAGTTGGTGAATTTTAGATGAAATTGCTCATACATTCTTCATGCGACCGTTAATACTTCTTGAGATACTAAACGACCGATTACAAAATGTGCTTGCGTATTTAGGCGTAATTCCTCGTCTTGCAATACCTAAGGCTTAGCAGTGACTCCCAAACCAGTTGGTCTAAGGCACTAGGTGATAAAGCACCCTTACTATATTTTTTTATTTATGCTGCCTTAAACAATTACAAAACCAGTGTTCATTTTTTTTATGTCTCTTTATTCACCATTTATACTTTTATTTTATTTTCCTTCATACTAAATATTTTATACAAGATCATTTCAAGGTATCCTCTACTATCCCAAGTTTCAAGGTGCGTGTATGTGCAAGTTGTAGGGTATATATTTTCAGAATTTAGACTAAAGGTTCAGAATTTATTTTTCAGACTTACACTTCAAATAAAAATTTCAATACTCTTCCCTTATTTTGACTTAGCCCAAGAACTGAACTCAAAATTTGCCTATTTATAAATAAACTACAAGAACATATATTTTCTATAATTAAACTTTAAGAAAGGTTATTTTTAGGGGTTTTAAATTACTAAGTTTAGGATCTAGTTTTTCCTAACTAATCAACCATCATATTGAACTTAATTCAAATATGGCCAAAATTGAACTTTTCAAAAAAAAATTATTTTTGATTTTTATGGGTTTTAAAATAAGTATGCAAATGCAAAAATATACACATGAATGAGAAGGAAGAAAGCTTACCGAGCACACCCCCAAACTTAAACTTGACAGTGCCCTCACTGTCAGTCTACACCAAGAAGGTTAAAATTGTCAGCACTCCTCTGTTTGTTTATTTTTTTATTTTTTTTATTTTTAATTAATTTTTTTATTATTATTATTATTAACAGAAAAACAATATATATATATATGCAAAAAGGCCCCTCCCCCCAAACTTAATTGAAACAGTGTTTCCACTGTTGCCATCTGTTAAATCTCAAAAACTTGTAAACTTGGGAGAAAAAATTTATTAACGGGGACATGAAATAAGATTGTGAAAATCTCCCCCAAACTTATTTTTGGCTCACCACTTTGAGTAAAAAATTATTTTCAAGAGCCAAATTATACCCCCCCTCCCAAACTTAAGTTAAACAATGTTAAGCCTTTAAAGAGGGGGGTCAAAGTTACCGGTCAATGCCAAGCTTTGCAAAGACCAAAAGTCAACACCAACTATTCAAAAAATTTATCAGTAAAGCGCACCGGTTGGTTGAACAATATGTTGTATAGAGTCAGGAAGAACTGGGGGTAAAGATAAGTGGCGTAATGGAAAAGGTTTACGTCTCGATTTGTAGAGACGAAACAATAATAGTGAACGGAAATGAGAATGTGGATGATTAGGAATGAGAAGAATGGTCACATTCTCATATGGGATAAGAAGAAATGGTGGTGGTTCGACTTCTTCATATGGAGGTTGATTAATCACAAAATCCGTGTCGTTTAGGAATGCGAGTTCGTCGGCGAAAATATCTTCGAAACTTTCATCGATGGTCCGATTGAACGTTTCAATGTCAATAAGTGTCGCGCCAGAATTCAACACACTTGATTTTTCAAAAATTATGGAGGTAGGAGTCTCGTAAAGCTCATCTACCTTATTCTCAAAAGAGTCTAAATCAAGTTGTTTTTCTAAAATTATCGAACTCAAAATATCGGATTGTCATTCATTAACACTCGCTATCATTAAAGGAAGATTAGAAGAAGAACCAGAGAAAGTGGGAGAAAGAAGTGGAATACGAACCTGAGGGTGGAAATGGAGTGTATAAATTAGCACAATTTGTAATGACCGATGTGTAAAAAGCGATTGTGCTAATCTATCAACCCACTGAGAAATGAGGTCAAATCCCTCAAGTTCGTAAGAAAACATGGGTACGTCGAACTTGGTAAACCAGACATTGAAAATGAAAGTGTAACGGTTTCTTGCAAGGTCGGAACGAGGATGGAGGGAAGTGATTGAGGAAGGGTATCGGTTAAAGATTCAGGAGGGTGTGCGCAGTCAATGAAAGGGATAGAATGAATTGGAAAATTCGACTCCTCAAGTAGAACTGCTTCATCCTCAATAATTTCCTCAATACTCTCCTCAAAATTTAGCTTATCCATGCAATTCTCATCAAAATCAAGACGCATATGAAGTTCGGGAGAAACATTTAATGTCTCGGGATGATGAATTGGAAAGAAAAACTCATCCAAAACGGTTGGTTCATCATCCAAAATATTCCCTGCGTCAATATCCTTGATCAAGTGAAAATCAAGTTTCTCAGACACCTCATCAAAAGCATGGGTATTAATTAATTCATGTTCTAGAGTGGAGGTGTAGAGGTCAAAAGGATTGGGTGTGGGTTCACTCGAAAGGGACCCTTCACAATCAGGCAAATCAAACACTACGAAGTCGTACAACTCATTACTCATTCTATCTTCAATTGATGAATCACGTGGGAAACTCGATAGACATTCAAAACCGGAGTTGTGGGATTCAATTAGGGATGTGTAGGTTTGATTTGGAAGGGTGTACAGCTCACTTTCTCCACTCAAATTCTCAACTTGTCCTACCGCCTCATCATACATTAGAAAATGTGGAGCTAGTTGGAAACTAGCTGCCGGTTCGTTAGATTCTATGAGGGCGGCCATGAACGCATTCAAATCCATCATCTGTTGGTACGACGCTACCCGGAAGTCTTCTAACGACTGTTCCATACTAGACATGGGTTGTGACTGGGTTTCAGTAAAAGATTCAAAGTTTTTTGGATACGTGAAACTTCCAAATGGCTGTGTAGAAGCAATGTCTAGGGAAGGTGCAAAAGTTGGGTAGGATGGATAGAAATAGAATGGTTGGACAGGGGTAGGATCAACATACGGATAAGAAGGTGAATGGAATTGTTGATCAAAAGAATTCGCAGTGGTGAAAGGAGTGAAAGATCAGTTACGAGATTGTTCAATATGTTCAGCAATAGACATGGGTTTCGGAGTTACAACAGGACTCGAAAAAGGAGTATCAACGTAAGAAGGTGGTGAAGGTTGAAATGGTTGATACAAGGTGGATTACGGAGTCCAATTGGTTGTCCTAGACGCGTCTATCCGATCTTTCAAAGAAATTTTGGGTATGGAGTGGTCGTTCGAAATTCGACCAAAACAAGAACCGAAGGAAGTAATGTTTGGTTGTGGGTACCAAAGTTCGGCAAGAGTTTTTCGAGGTGGGGTACCTATGATGTGATGAGAGAAAGGAGAAGAAAAAGAATGTGATTTTTCTTTTTAATATTTTTATTTTTTTTATTTTTTATTTAATTATATTTTTATATAAAAAAATGTTTGTTTTTAGAGTTTTGAAATTTTTGAAAGTGTTTTTTTTTTAGAAAGAGTTTTTGCAAGAATGTGTACGGACTTACGGCACAATTTCAAACAATCACAGTTAAAACATGCACAATCATACCTAGAGCTATGGTCCTCAAAGTCCACTAGACTGCTCCTAACTGTTCCAAAGTGACAAGTTGTGAGATATCCCTCAAATCGTCTCTTCACTGCCAATTGTGGCCAGGTAAGCACAAATGAAGAAAGGAGGGTTCCGCTCATGAATCACCGTGAGACGGGCCTTTTAAAGTTACCTTTCTCACTTGTCTAGCCTAGGCACCACAAAGTCAAGTTTAGATAAACGATTGAATGCCCACAACCTTCCTCTGTCCAGCACGGCAGTCCTTGTTGGCTGAGTCTAGATATTTTTTAATTTATCTCAAGGGTGATGCATATGCTTTTAGTGATTTTTGGGGACTTAGGAAGGGCAATGAATCCCCACCCAATCTTGATTGGTGTTATAGCCCCTTAGATTCCGTATTAATTATGCAAAGCAGTTAACACACCAAAAGTCTAAAACACTTGCAAAAAATTTTTTATTTGGCAGCGCAAAGAATCCTGCACAAAAACAATTTATTGGATAGGAGAAAGAGAATCTGTGCAAAGAAAGCTGCAGGAAATTTTTTTCAGTGGAGTGCAGAGGAGAGGAGATGAGAAATGAGATACTCACAGAGATTTTTGGGTTGCTGATGTCACCCTTTGACCGCAGTTCCGCGGTCAAACTGTTGATTATGCCGCGGTTCCGCGGCTGTTCAGACGTTTGACTGCTTCAAAGTTGTTCCCTGTGCTGAGTTTGTTTTCCTCTTTCTGTCTAGATCTCCTGAATATTGATTTGTTCACTGAATTTGCTCCAGATCTGAAACAGAGTTTGCTCCAAGCCTGCACACTTGCACAAAAACCTTTCAAAAATAACAAAATGATTTTTATTTTATTATTTTTTTTCTTGTTTTAAAATTTTTCAATTTTTATAATTTTTAATTTTTTTTTTAATTAACCCGAAATTACACAAAGAAAGAGACTACCGTCTCCCCGGCAACGGCGCTATTTGATTGATGAGAGCTTCTCTGTGCGTTTTAAATTTAAAAATATCGCAATTAAAACGGTGTCGCTTGGTAGCTAGCCGGTTGAGTACGAGTCGATCCACAGGGAAATGGTGTCCTTTTCTTTAAGTTCTAACGAGTTAAGTCCTATCTTTGGTAGGTTTTGTTTTAAGATCTAAGAATGGGAATAAATTGATATAAAGGCTTGCTAGGGTTAGGATTAGGTTAGTTCGAAATAGGGATTCTTCTCACTTCTTTCAATGCCCTAGTTAAGAATATAGGTGTTAGGGTAATAGTCAACAACGGGGATTAGCACGACTAGGAAGAAACTTAGTTTCTTCCTTTTGGTCATTATCCGTCCGTTCTTGGCTCTTAGCCCTAACCTTCGATTAATTTAACCACAACCGGTCTAACTAGGGAATCACCGCTATCATGTAGGATAGGGTGCCGTAGTGAGCGGATTATGGTTGATTTAAAAAGAATCCTTAATTAAAATTATTTGGGCAAAGAAAAGAATGAGAGAGATTTCCTTCTCTCAAATCTTCCATCTCCTATCCCTAACAAGTGAGGAATTACTCACTCATTAGGAAGATAACAATAAAATTCATTTTTTTTTATTTTAATAGATGAACTAAATTGCAGATAATAAAAGAACAGATAAAAAATTGCAGGAATTAAAATTCAGATAAAAAGAATGCGAGATAAAAAAAAATAAAACTTACTTTATTGATGACCTCTCAACAATGCATTACAATTGGAATTAAAATTTAGATCTAAGAATTAAAAAGAGGAATAAAAACTAAAGAGTGGCATCCTCAAAAGAGGCACCCTAAAAGAGGCACACTAAGAAAAGCCTTGAGCTCTCCTATTTATAGATAAGAAACCCTAGATTTACATTCTGATCCACACATGAATTTACAAAACTACCCTAAGAAAACCGGGTCAATTACCGAAACCTCCACCGACACGTGCACCGACACGTGCACCATACGGCCGCGGTTCCGCGGCAGAAAGGCTTGTTTGGCCGCGGTTCCACGGCCATTTGGTGGGATCTTGGGCTCAATTCTTCAGGGTTGCTTCATGTTGCTTTTACATTCTGTTTTCTTCACTTGGTTCCTCAGAATCTCTTCTATTTTCTTCCAGTTTTCCAACAGTGCAGAATGATGTGGACTTTTGCCTTGAGCTTCGCGTTGAAGTCTTGAATCTTGTGCTGCCCTTGTGCTTTGTGCATTGAACTGTCTAATGATTTTCATTTTTTCCTTGAACTGGTAGGCGGTATCATACGGATTCATCTATTGTTGGTCGTAGTCTCACATTTGTAGCGACTTTTCATGAATTTCACTGTAACGATCTGAGAACCTGTAACCTGCAACTATTTAGCAGACAAAAATCAAAAGCACCTATTTATATGTAATGTGATTAAGAATGGGCGATATAATAATGCAAAATTCTGATATGAACGGCTCCAAGGATCAAAATGGATCAAAGCTTCCTCGTCGGCTTCCTCGAGTCAAAGATGATCCTCCCGAGAGTATATAATTCGAGCTCCAACCTCAAATCCGAGGTAACTAGGGCAACTAGCTTGCTAAACTAGATGGCCTAGGTGATGTAGAGAAAGAAGATGGAGTGGTTTGTCTCTTGGAACCCTAGGATTCTCAACACATGAGAGCTTTTAGGGTTTAGAGGAAGAAGAAGAAGACTTGAAGAAAATGAGAGTGAAGTGTGAACTTGGAAATAGCTTGGATTTCCTCTCTTTAAAAAAATTAAGCTTACTTATATTTAGAAGATAAAATATCTAACTAAATATCAAGTATGCTTCAAAATATCTAAAGAGTGAGTCATAACCATGAGTCACCAAGTAGCCATGCTAGATTCAATGTAAAACTCCACCTTATTTCCTCCACCTAATAATGTTTAATCCGAAAAGAATAAAACCCTAATTAGGTGTCCTATTCTAGAAGCTTTCCCGAGTAAATTACGAGAATGCCCATCATTCGTATATACATACCCGCATCCGCATTCCGAAGAATACGAATACAAAGAGACAAAAATAATCCATCAATATAATACTAGGATCCGGCTTAAACCAAAGCCCACTAATATTATCCGCCCGAACATCATACGCGCACAAGTGCACGTACGTGATCGAAGCCCTGCCATAAAACCATACGGCCTCTACATCTTTCGCCCGATGCAGGGAAACTCTTTATGTGGGACTCTAAAGACCCGACAATACGCTGGCAGTGGGTTTAACCAAAAGCCACAAGCGGTACTAGCTGCACGTAATGGCTACCCAGGTATCTGTCGAAAAGAAGGCCGATGAGCAAACCCATCCGAACTCCTACTGAGCCTGAATGTGACAATCTCTGTACAGTCCGGTCTGTTCATCTAAGAGTATCGCATATCGGGCCTAGGAGGCGGTAATCGTCAGACCCCTAATAGCGCAATAAGTTGTGCCGGAGTGTAGCCCAAAACACCCTGAGAAACTACTGGAATACCTACCAGTAAATCTCGCTTGCCCTGGCCAGGGACTTTGTGTAATGGCTCTCCAAATACAGCGCGTTATCAACCCCCAATACCAGGAGAGACGAATCTTATCTAACCGCCACTACTTCCAAGTGCTTCGGGACTGCACCCAGCTACTACTTGTTTGCACGACTCTTTTGAGCCGTGGTAGGGTAGTAATCAAAGTACAGTGGAAACACACTCGAGACGAAGTAGCAGTGTCAAGTCGACGGACTAAGCTGTACTCATGTCACCTGGGAACTGCTACCCGACGATAGGTATAATACCCACCAGCAGTCCCCGACGAGTCCAGTCCAGTGTACTCATAACCTAATGAGCACCTACATATGATCTCCAGTACGACGTACTAATGGCTGTGGGACAGACCATCTCCCATGCTGGGATGAGAAGCGTATACACTAGTCTACTCTGGAGTATCGATGCCCCGTCTCGATAATCCTACGACTAGGGACCTGTATAAGGATGTGCTTATAGACTACCCAGCCCCCACTAGTGTGATTGCCATCACAACGCTGGTACTCAAGCAAAGATCCTAAGGGCTCTACCAATATGTATAAGCGATATGCTAAAAGAAACACATGCACATATTGAGGTAGAAACAAACCAAGTAGCATACTACCATTTTGAGCAAGACTGTCAATACAACTGTGAATATCCCAAGCTTCCATTAAGTAATATACAAACCAGTATGATACAATAATGGTCTCTAGGGCATATATCACTAAGAATCTCACACTTGCACTAAGGCCATGTATTGGCATATCGCAGACCTATCATCTCGATTAGCCTCTCGAACTGTGTCTGAGGGATGGCCTTTGTGAGTGGATCTGCAGTGTTATTCTCCGTATCTACTCTCCTCACCTCGATCTCCCGGCGATCAATGATCTCCCTGATCAGGTGGTAACGCCTCAAAATGTGTCTGGACTATTGATGGGACCTGGGTTCCTTCGCTAAGGCTATGGCGCCGTTGTTATCATAATACAGAGGTATTGGATCTACAATGGACGGAACCACCTGAAGTTCTGTTAGGAACTTCTTCATCCAACTGTTTCCTTCGCGGCGTCATAAGCAGCTATGTACTCCGCTTCCATCATCGAGTCAGCAACGGTGTCCTTCTTGGAGATCTTCCAAGAGACCGCCCCTCCATTGAGGGTAAAGACATAACCCGACATGAACTTGGAGTCATCCTTGTCACTCTGGAAGCTGGAGTCAGCAAAGGCCTCGATCTGGAGGTCTTTTCCACCATATACCAAGAACATCTCCTTAGTCCTTCTCAGGTACTTGAGAATATTCTTTACTACTATCCAGTACTTCTCTCATGGGTTTGACTAATACCGGCTTACCACGCTTAGTGCGTAAGCAACATCTGGTCTAGTACACAACATCGCATATATTATAGAGCCTACTGCTAAAGCGTAGGGTATAGATGTCATGCGAGCCCTTTCCAAATCAGTCTTGGGAGACATCTTTTTGGAAAGGGTGATTCCGTGACAAGCCGGTAGATTACCGCGCTTTGAATCTTCCATACTAAATCTTTTCAGTATGGTGTCGATGTACCTGGACTGCGAAAGTCCTAACATGCTCTTAGATCTATCACGATAGATCTGGATCCCCAGAATGTAGGAGGCATCACCCAGGTCTTTCATGGAGAAGCTCTGTGACAAGAATCCTTTGACAGATTGTAGCATAGGAATGTCATTTCCTATTAAGAGAATGGCATCCACGTACAAGACGAGGAATACTATAGTTCTCCCTACAATCTTACTATATATGCATGGTTCATCTGGATTTTTGATAAAGTCAAATTCTTTGACCGTCTCATCAAAACAGATGTTCCAACTCCGCGATACCTGTTTTAGTCCATAAATGGACTTAAGCAACTTGCACACTTTCCCGCTGCTCCCACTCTGAATGAAACCCTCTGGCTGATCCATATAGACGCACTCTTCCAAATTTCCATTTAGAAACGCCGTCTTTACGTCCATCTGTCGAATCTTATAATCGTGGAAGGCAGCAAGGGCAAGAAGGATCCGAATGGATTTGAGCATAGCCACTGAAGAAAAGGTTTCATCATAGTCCAAACCAGGTTTTTGACGAAAACCTTTTGCAACAAATCTAGCCTTATAGGTTTCAACCTGTCCATCTACACCAATCTTCTTTCTGAAGATCCATTTGCAGCCTACGGGTTTTACCCCTTCTGGAGCAATGTCCAAAGTCCATACTTTGTTGGTGTACATGGACTCCATCTCGTCCCGCATTGCATCCAGCCATTTTACCGAGTCGCCGCTCTGAATGGCTTGTTGGAAGCTAGTAGGCTCATCATTGTCAATGATGCAATCCTCTCGATCCCCGTCTATGATAAAACCGTAGTATCTCTCGGGCGGATGAGACTGCCTACTAGTTCTGTGGAATGGCGCTGGGATGTCCGGTTCTTCTGAAACCTCTGGTTCTACCAAGCTTTCAGTAATAGCTTGTGGTTCTGGAATTTCTTCCAGTTCTATTGCGCTCCCACTTTTCTGATTTTCTAAAAATTCAGCATCCAAGAAGTGGGCATGACGAGAAACAAAGACCTTTTGTTCCTCTGCGCAATAGAAATAATACCCCCTGGAGTTCTTTGGGTATCCCACAAACTTACACCGTACTGAGCATGCCTCGAGCTTGCATGCTGCTTTTTTACAAAAGCTGGACATCCCCATATCTTAAGATACTGAAGACAGGGTTTCTTCCCACTCCACATCTAATATGGTGTGGTAGGCACTGGCTTAGTAGGAACCTTGTTCAAAAGATATGCAGCTGATTCTAGTGCATAACCCCAGAATGATCGCGGTAACTCAGCGTTACTCATCATGGAACGTACCATATCCAATAGGGTTCGGTTCCGTCTCTCCGATACACCGTTGTGTTGTGGCGTGTATGGAGGAGTAAGCTGAGAGAGAATTCCATTCTCTTTTAGGTAAGCCAGGAACTCGGCACTCAAGTATTCACCACCTCGATCAGATCTCAGTGTCTTGATACTTTTGCCTGTTTGTTTTTCCACTTCATTCTTATATTACCGGAATTTCTCAAAGGCCTCGGATTTATGCTTCATCAAGAAGACATGTCCATATCTTGAGAAATCATCCATAAGAGTAATGAAGTAGGAATAACTACTTCACGCATGTGTAGACATTGGACCACACACATCGCTGTGTATGAGTCCCAAGAGCTCGCTCGCTCTTACTCCGTGTCCAGTAAACAGAGTCTTTGTCATCTTTCCCATTAGACAAGACTGACAAGTTGCATAAGACTGATATTCGAATGGATCCAAATATCCCTCTCTATGTAACTTCGTCAACCGTGTTTCATTGATGTGACCCGGTCTACAATGCCATAAGAAAGCCTGATTTAATTCCGGAGACTTTCTTTTAAGTGTGTTTTGGACACTGAAAACCTGAGCTTGATTTAATACATATATTCCATTATCTAATGTACCTGACCCAATCAAAACTTGATTTAGGTGGATGTGGACCACATCGCTTACAAATGTAAAATCATATCCTTTCTTAGAAAGTAGGGATACAGATATGATATTAAAAGCTAGACTAGGTACATACAAACAGTTACTGTTCCCGCCAAAATTTTCGGCCAAGAGCTATTTGTTCCCTTATAACCCTTATAAAAAAGGGAGAAAAGAATGAAGAAAAGAATTCACGGTTGGACATCACGTGTTAAACACGTGAGTGCTTATATGCAAAGCATATAAGCGCTGAAAGCAAATGACAAAGGCCAAACATGCCTCACGTGTTAAACACGTGAGCGCACATATGCAAAGTATATGAGCGCTGAACATAAATAACTAATGGTCAAACAGTCCTCACGTGCTAAACACGTGAGCGCTCATATGTAAAGCATATAGGCGCTGAAAATAAACTAAATAAAACAACTAATGGCCAAACAAGCCTCACGTGTAAAACACGTGAGCGCTCATATGCAAAGCTCTGAACATAAATAACTAATGGCCAAACAGACCTCACGTGCTAAACACGTGAGCATTCATATGTAAAGCATATGGGCGCTGAAAATAAACTAAATAAAACAACTAATCGCCAAACAGGCCTCACGTGTAAAACACGTGAGTGCTCATATGCAAAACATATGAGCGTTGAACATAAACAGGCTAAAACCCACAGCAGGGGTCACGTGTTAAACACGTGAGTTCTCTTGCCTCTCACATGCAAAGCATGTGAGCGCCCCAATTTATAATGTTCCCATTAAATTCTATGTGATAAAATTAAATCCTATTTGGGAAATATTTTCACTGATCTTCCTCAAACTAGAAAGATCTTCTCTGTTAAACAGAGGACCTTTGGATCAAAGATCCAACGGTGATCATCTGGTAGAATAAAATTCTATCATAAGAAAATATTTTCCTAATCTTGTTAAACTAACAAGATATTCATATGATAAGAATAAAATTCTATATTAAACTTACGAGATATCCATATGATAGAATTAAATTCTATGTTAAGAAAATATATTTCTGATCTTGTTAAACTAAAAAGATATGATAGAATAAAATTCTAATCTTATTAAAACTAACAAGATATTTATAATCTTGTTAAACAAACAAGAAATCTTCTCTTTTATACAGAAAGCCTTTGGATTAAAAATCCAACGGTGAATAAAATTCACCTATTGATCTAAAAGATCATGGGATCAATCATGATCTCTCAATGAGGGATTTTCTTAACAAATTGATTCTTTTTCTTCTCATATTAATAAGAGCAAGGAGAGGAGGAAAGAGACACACACAGAGAGAGGGGAAGAAAAATACAGAGAGAATTTAATTCTCTAAAATGAGGAAACCCCCCCCCCCCCGCACACACACCATAAGCTTTAAAAAAAAGAGAGACAACTGCAGAGAGAGAAAACTCCCCAGAGACTTAAAGAATATACAGTGATCATAGAATTTAATTCTCAAAAAGAAAAGCCTTGTTCCTTTGAAACACTAGGTAAAAAAACAAAAGAATGTTCTTGGCATCTCTAAGGGTTAACCCTCCATCGAAGAACTTAGTTCTTATTCTGGTTGAAATCTGCAGAAGCAGATCTCCCCACAAGTTGAGAATTTAATTCTCAATGGGGAGATTCTGTCATGCAGACTCAAAACCTAGGGGAAAGAACTAGGTTCAAAAGATTTTAACTCTTACAAAACATATGCGAATTTAATTCCTTTAAAAAAACTAGGGTTTAACCTTATGAGAAGAATTCAACTCTTGCGAAGAAATAAAAAGAGAACTTAATTCCTAAGAACTACAGAAGAATAGCCTGGTGATACACACTAGAACTAGACCTCGCGTGTTTTCCACGTGAGTGTTTCTAATGAACAAAAGAAAGCTAAGACTGCCTCACGTGTTTCCCACACGAGTGAAGCAAGGAAAATTTCTTAGGACAGTCACATGTTTTGCACGCTACCCTCTTTAAGTGCTTAGCACTTCTGTGAAAAGAACAGGAAAGAAAATAAAGGGGTATCGCCCCATTTGAGGCGTCTCACGTGTTTTACATATGAGCGCTAGGGGAACTAAGTGTTTAACACTTACATAAGGGGAAGGCAATAAAGCCAAAAGGTAAAACCCAACTTTGGAGCGCCTCACGTGTTTCGCACGTGAGCGCTGCAAGAATCGAGTGCTTAACACTTACGTAAGAGGGAGAAATAATTGGGCAGCACCCATATTTGAGCGCCTCACGTGTGTCACGTGAGCGTCACACAACCCTAGTGTTTAACACTAATCAGGTGCCTCACATGCACCACGTAAGCGCCAGAAATTTAGTGTTTAACACTGTTTCAGTGCCTACATAAAATGCACGCGAGCATTGTATGCCTCAGCACTTTAGCACTGTTGGGTAATTATGGAGACCCAGACCTAGACCAACTTGACTAAGTTCCTCCAAAGTCAAGAGCCCTCTGTGCTCATCATCCCCTCAAATTGATCTTAGTCCCCAACATGACTAATGGTCTGTCAACTGATGACATCCAAAATGATCTTCATCCCATACCTCCTGGGTTAATCTTAGTCTCCAAACTGACTACTGATTCTTAGATGATCCACCATGACCTTCTCCCTCAAATATGGTAATTTGGTTCAAAGGTACATCTCTCTACACCTCTGATATATGTCGTTGTAATTCCTCAACGTCTTCGGAGAGGTGGAGGGTCCCGACAACCAACAGCTTTTGGGTGCACTGCCCACACTGACGTGCACACCTTAAACCAAACCACACCGTCAAATGGTGATCTATGGACCGAAACATCTTTAAACTAAACCCTCACCTCAAAAAAAATGGTGATCTACGGACCGAAACGTCCTTAAACTAAAACAATAGAGCTCAAATGCTCTTTTGTTGGATCTGAATGATCCTAAAGCCTTGTTAAGTGGATCTTAGTCTCAAATTGGACTAATGTATCCTTAACAAAAAAAACAATCGAGCTCCAACTGCTTACAAACATTTAAGTTGATCTTAATCTCAAACTAGATTAATGGTCCTTAAATAAAAACCCAAATCTAAAATATACGGATTTGGACAATCGCGCCCTATGGGCGACGACATAAATTAGTCTCCGTATACAATCCACGGGCAACCAAAAATAAAACAAACACACACGACACGAAGTGAACTTCCGGAGCAGGAGAAAGTGGTTATCGCTACGCGGTAACGTAATTAACTGCAAGGGCTTGCGCCTGCAGGGAAGAGCGTCCCCACAATAAAAAAAACTCTCATAAATGAGGGGGAATCTGACGAAGTCTGTTACAATGGCCGCATCCGTCCAAACCTCCGATACACGGTATCATAAATCAACTTGGCATCTTCGGAGAGGTGGACGGATAAAACCAAATAGCATCTGCCCCCAAATTCAGGCAAGACGATCCATCCCGGTTCGTCTCTGTTTTCGGTAGTAAACAGTTGCGTAGAATCAATATCTGCCCACTTGTCAATCCTAGGTGATACTCCCCTATGGATTCAGCGTCCACGCTCATTCCGTTCACAACTATGAGAATCATATCACCTGCCTTGATAACTCTACGGTTTCTCAAAGCCTGTAATGAATTACAGATATGAGATCCTGATCCGGTATCTAGTACCCAGGAAGTAGAGTTAATTGACATACAGTTTTCAATTACAAACACACCCGAAGTCGAAGCCACAACATGCTTCGGATCCTGGATTCTGGCATTCAAAGCCCTGCAATCCCTTTGCCAATGCCCTTTCCCGTGACAATAGGAACATCCCTCCTTCCCTACTGTCAGCCCTGAAACTTTTGCTCTTCCCTATCCCTCTACCTTACTAACACCGCATATCATCTTTGTGGAGGTCTTCTTCTTCTCACCCTTTGCTTTGGCCTTGGATGAAGAAGAGGAAGATTCCGCAATAAGTAGAGCGGGTGTCTCCCTAGTTTCCTTCAGGGTGTAAGTAGAAGGTAGGGACTGTAGAATCAAGTCAGCATATGATTGGTTCTCCAACGTGGTCTCCAGGTCTGTGAGCTCATCAATATAGCTAGTCATTGTAAGGACGTTGTCCCCTACAAATGACCCGACATCCATCCTCGCTTGAAGCAATTCCGTTGAGGTCTCATATCTTGTGATATGAGATTTCTCTCCATATAAAACTTTGTTATGGAGGAAGATGGAAGCTAAGTCCATCTTCTCGTGTTGCCTCTGGTTTTCCCCATCTACTGAGGCCAACACGAGGAACTTGGCATTCGCACTGTCCTTTTCCCTTGTCATATGGATATAAATATCTGCGACGGTGGAAACTGGACCTAGGACGGCGGGGGCTTGAGTAGTAATGAGGTGGTCCAGCTTATCACAGGCAATGGACATCTGGACAAACCCTTACCAGTCAATATAGTCTGGCCAGTAAATTTATTAGCTAAATGTAACCTAGGCGCGGTCAACTGGTCGCTGCAATTAGGAGAAAGAGAAGAAACACTTTAGCATGATGCTCTTGCAAGTTTAGATTGGTTTTTAATTTATCTAAACAGGATGGCTCCCACTGTTTCTCGAATCGTTCCTCAAACCATAAAAGAAGAATTAGTCAGGATTAATCTCACCGTACAATACTTGCATAACCGTTCAATCAGGCTAGTGTCAGTACTTCGAGTGAGATTTTACGACGCTTTCGCGAAGTTCCTTAATTAAATAACCTCTTTTCCCTAGAGGCGTAGCCCCGCTAACACTGTTCTAGACACCTACTTGGTTTATAACATTGATCGTTAAGTGAAAAATCTCCCGAGGAGTAGCATATACTCACAGTAGGATCGGGATCCAAATATCATTATGTGATAATTCTGAAGGGATCCTACCAACATTATCACACTCCAAATGGTATGCAGCACTAGCAAGTTTCAGTTTCTTTAGAAACTCCCGATGTGGATTTTTGCCCCATACTCTTATGACCTTGACGAAGGCCAACAAATCATAAGTCACATGTCAAGTTCTACCCATCATTATCCAGATTAATTTGAACCCACCCGTATATACCCTTCACGAAGGCCAACAAAGTAATATGATTGTCCCAAACCAACACATCTATCTATACTACATATGAATACCCAGCAGCTACCAATCACTATGCCTTGACGAAGGCCAACAAACATAGCTTGAATACTACTGAATATTCATATGAAATGACGGAGGGCTACGAATGGTTTTGGCAAAACCATGAACGTAGTGAACTTGATATAATCGAAGGAACCTTATTGCTTTTAAAAGGAGTGGTTTAAGCTCCGCGTTTTTAAAAGTCTGCTGTTTTGAAAAAACCGAGTGGTTTTAAAATTTGTTCCAACGATTCAGCTTTGGTTTGTTTTCTTTGCATTAATGTAATGCATTCCCATCATCTACACCTATCATCACAGAAAGAAACGAAAATATGACGTACGCTTATGCCATCCGCATTCGCCACTGGGCCCCGTCTTACACCGTTAGGTTACTTAACTAACGCCGGAACGGGGGCTGGACTAGCGCGGATACAAAACATAAGCAACGTCTAATATATAATATATATATTATAACCATTCGTCTCACGCAATAATAGGCATTCCAGATCACGGATGAACATATTAGATATACTAGGAATTCCGTGTTTCGTTTAAGCCTGTAACGAAAGACGGATTCCACGGTCATGATGAATAGCCAAATCCCACCCCAGACCCCTACGGGTGCGGCAAACTACCCGAAGTGAAGCAACCTCCCTCATCAAAGTGAGTAGGCCACTCGGCACTTCAAAGTGCCCGGTAGTTTGTGCACCCCACCTTGGGTTTATCCTAGGAGCAAAAACAGTAAATGAAATAATACAACGGTGGTTACAACCTCAACCCGGATGTGCCCCGCAAAAATAATATTACATCACTTTACAAATTTACATCGAATGAAAGAATAAAAACTCTCATCTCACATCCCCGGCTATTCATCCACGACGATCCAACAAGTTCATATACACAAACCAACATAACATCATCACAGATATGTGCAACCCCGACTAATCGACGTATAGCAATTAGTCGACGTTTCCAAGTACATATACTCATCACAGAGCTTATAATGTAACTGCGACATTAGAATTCCACACGCAATTAGCAAACTAAACTAATTTTTCCAAAACTTGAAAAATGTAGTGAGCTAAAGTTCCAAAAACGATCGTTTTAAGCCAATCCGGGAGTCAAAACAAACTCGAAACCCGTCCGAATCTTCACGGATACGAAGATACAAAAATTAACTATCTAATGGGGGGCCTCGGGGGGTACCCACCCCCGGGGGCCACCACAAAGTGTCCCCTAGAGGAAGGCAGACCCGAGAGCACCATTCTTGGGTGCTCTCGGGTTACCACCCCCTAAGGCCACCTCGTGGTCGTCTTGGGGGTGGGCCCAGCCTTTAGTCCCACCTGGGGTGTCCCCGGGGTGCACACGCTCCACCCCGTGGCTTCTCGGTTCTAACCGTGAGCCCGCGTGGTGTGCAAACAACTCAAAACTTCGTTTTTGGAGACTGTTTTTGTCGGCGGTTTTTGCACGACAAAAACAGCGGATTTCTAACGTCGCTACAAGCTATCTAAGGTTTATGAGAGGCTATGATACCAATGTAAGTCGATGTCGCACACCCCACGTGTTCGCGGGGAGGCGGAAATTGCAAAAAATGATTTTTACGGGATTCGCAACACCGACTAGAACCAAGGATCGATCATAAACCCTAGCTAAACTACTTGAGATTTAACTACTCGGATGAATGTTATACCTCGTAGTATCGTGTCCTTCGGGTCTTCTCTCTGTCCTCCTCATCATTGTAGGGTCCAAGGATTGAAACGGATCGAAGCTTCCTCGTCGGCTTCCTCGAGTCAAAGACGATCCACCCGAGAGTATACAGTCCGAGCTCCAACCTCAAATCCGAGGTAACTAGGGAAACTAGCTTGCTAAACTAGATGGCCTAGGTGATGTAGAGAAAGAAGATGGAGTGGTTTGTCTCTTGGAACCCTAGGATTATCAACACATGAGAGCTTTTAGGGTTCAGAGGAAGAAGAAGAAGACTTGAAGAAAATGAAAGTGAAGTGTGAACTTGGAAATAGCTTGGCTATCCTCTCTTTAAAAAAATGAAGCATACTTATATTTAGAAGATAAAATATCTAACCAAATATAAATATCTAACTAAATATCAAGCATGCTTCAAAATATCTAAAGAGTGGATCATAACCATGAGTCACCAAGTAGCCATGCTAGATTCAATATAAAACTCCACCTCATTTCCTCCACCTAATAATGTTTAATCCAAAAAGAATAAAACCCTAATTAGGTGTCCTTTTCTAGAAGCTTTCCCGAGTAAATTACGAGAATGCCCCTCATCCGTATATACATACCCGCATCCGCATTCCGAAGAATACGAATACAAAGAGATGAAAATAATCCATCAATATAATACTAGGATCCGGCTTAAACCAAAGCCCACTAGTATTATCTGCCCGAACATCATACGCGCACAAGTGCACGTACGTGATCGAAGCCCTGTCGTAAAACCATACGGAATCTACATCTTTCACCCGATGCAGGGAAACTCTCTATGTGGGACTCTAAAGACTCGACAGTACGCTGGCAGTGGGTTTGACCACAAGCCGCAAGCGGTACTAGCTGCACGTAATGGCTACCCAGGTATCTGTCGAAAAGAAGGCCGATGAGCAAACCCATCTGAACTCCTACTGAGCCTATCTGAACTCCTACTGAGCCTGAATGTGACAATCTATGTACAGTCCGGTATGTTCATCTAAGAGTATCGCATATCGGGCCTAGAGGGCGGTAATCGTCAGACCCCTAATAGCGCAATAAGTCATGCCGGAGTGTAGCCCAAAACACCCTGAGAAACTACTGGAATACCTACCAGTAAATCTCCCTTACCCTGGCCAGGGACTTTGTGTAATGGCTCTCCAAATACAGTGCGATATCAACCCCCAATACCAGGAGAGACGAATCCTATCTAACCGCCACTTCTTCCAAGTGCTTCGGGACTGCACCCAACTACTACCTGTTTGCACGACTCCTTTGAGCCGTGGTAGGGTAGTAATCAAAATACAGTGGGAACACACTCGAGGCGAAGTAGCAGTGTCAAGTCGACGGACTAAGCTGTACTCATGTCACCTGGGAACTGCTACTCGACGGTAGGTATAATACCCACCAGCAGTCCCCGACGAGTCCTGTCCAGTGTACTTATAACCTAATGAGCACCCGCATACTATCTCCAGTACGACGTACTAATGGCTGTGGGACGGACCATCTCCCCTGCTGGGATGAAAAGCGTATACACTAGTCTACTTTGGAGTATCGATGCCCCGTCTCGATAATCCTAAAACTAGGGACCTGTATAAGGATGTGCTTATAGACTACCCAGCCCCCACTAGTGTGACTGCCATCACAATGCTGGTAATCAAGTAAAGATCCTAAGGGCTCTACGAATATGTATAAGCGATATGCTAAAAGAAACAAATGCACATATTGAGGTAGAAACAAACCAAGTAGCATACTACCATTTTGAGCAAGACTGTCAATACAACTGTGAATATCCCAAGCTTCCATTAAGTAATATACAAACCAGTATAATACAATAATGGTCTCTAGGGCATATATCACTAACAGTGCATACTAGAGCCGAGGCGGAAGTTTCTGATAAAGCACCCGTGGTGGTGTCACCAAAAGGTGATACTGAAAGTGAAGTTCGGCAGCACCGTGCCAAAGCACCAAAGGGGAGGAAGCGCTCTTCCGCTAGCGTTAGCACAGGCTCCAAAAGGAGAAAGAAATCGGTCGCCGGCCTTCTCGACACTTTGCTTGAATCCGAGCCCTTTATTCAGGACGAGCCAATATTTATGCAGGAGCTGGACGACGGTCTTCTTTTTCCTGGTTCATCTGCCGAGGAGGCCGCACAGTTGGCCGAGGCTTTAAGGTGCTCACGAAATGAGACTGAAAACGTGCGTGTCCCGAAGAAAGCCTTCCCACCGTTGTATTCTAAGGCGTTGACCTATCATTACGTAGGGTACCCATGGGTCCTCTGTTAATGGAAAAAGAACGGGCTCTCAAACAGCCCATCTCGATTGTTTCTGAAGACGAGCTTGCACTGAAGACGGGCAGCCATTTACTTGCAATTGAAACCCGGCAAGCGCATTTGATCAGAAAAGAACAACGGCTCGAAAAAGCCATACTTCAGGCTTCTTGGCGTATTGGTATGCGTATTTTTCATGTTTTTCTTTTGGCGAGTAATTTTTATTACTTTCACGTCTCCTTATCTTTGCAAAAACTTCGCATGGACTTCTGCAACAGAAGTGGGTTTGAACCCAGATCGAGCCATGGCTGCGGATTCTATGAAAATCTCCCGTGACGCACCGGAAGGTGTAGAGAAGATTACTGAAGCTGCTACCCTTGCTGTGGAGCTCCCGGCTGTGGCTTCTGTCCCTTTAGCGTCTACTCCTCCAGCAGAGGTAGTCTTGCCGGCCATAGATCCCATGGATATCTCTAGTGACGCACCGGAGGGTGTAGAAGAGATTGTTGAAACAGTTATCCCCGCCTCGGGGTCTTCCGTGGCGGCTTTTGTCCCTCTATTGGAGACTGCCATGCCGGCTATAGATTTCACAAATATCCTCAGTGATGCACCTGAGGGTGTAGAGGAGGCTGCCGAAGCTGCCATCCCTCCAGTTCAGGATGGGTGAAGTATCAAAGGTAATCTTCTATACATACACATTTTTTTTAACGACCCCTCCGTTATCTGAACTTTTCCTTCCCTCGGAATTGCGGGAGCTGGCGACATCCATCGTGGATCTTTCCCCGAGGAAAACCTACTAACGATTGCTTGATATGGCGGCCCCACAAGCGATACCTCCACAAAGCATAGTGCTCTCTTCTGGCCAAGGTCGGTATTCTTTTACCCTTTTTATTTTATATTTTTATCATGATGCTGATATGCCCTTCATTTTAAACCACAATTCTGGAAGCCGACGACGAAGTCAATATTCTTGATAGACCTGGGGATCTCTCAAACCCGCCTTGCATGACTGTAGGTAAGTGACGTTTTATTTTTGGTTTCGTTTTGCTTACTCTATATTTGAAAATACAACTGACTGCACATATATCTTCACAGCTTTGCCAGCCCTGACCCCATTAGAGTCTCGGATACCCATGCCACCAGGTCCTTACGCCCGATGCGTATCTGAGAGGATGGCAAAACAGAGCGTTTATTCCCTGGCGGCTCTCATCGAAGATCTTCGCGCTGGCACTTCTATCGTGGCCGAAGAATTCGCTGCTGAAACCAAGGCTTCCTTATCTGTTCTTGCCACTTATCATGACGAGGCATTGGTGCGTACCTGGGTTGAGTATTGCCGCAGAGTAGAGGCCTGTCTACATGGGATTGAATGCATACGCCTTCCCTCTGACATCTTGTCTGTAAAAGCGAGCCTGCATGGATGGATTGAACGATGTGCGGCTAATCTCCAGTCATGGGAGAAAAGACTCAACCGGAAGTTTTCGGAGAGGGAGTTGGCTTCAAAGGCTTTAGGGGAGCTTCAAGCCCAGCTCACTGTCAAGACCACTCGTGCATATGAAATTTGGCGGGTGCTTCAAGAGGCCACCACAGAAGTGGTGGCTCTCGATAAAGCCGTTATTTTTACACGTGAGATGGTTGAAACCCACAAAGTCGCCGAGAAAGAGCTTGAAAGTCGGTTCGCTTTATACCAGAATCAACAGGCATAGGCAAGGACTCGTCTTGCGGCACTGATAGATCTCGAAGAAGAATTCCAGCGGAAAAATGACGAACTTGCGGGCTTATTGAACCGTCTGCCGTCTTAGAAACTTTGTTGTTGTATATTCTTTTCTTTTTGCATTCATTTTGATCCCTGAATAAAATGTATTTTTTTATCCCTGAATAAAACGTATTCATTTTGATCCCTGAATAAAAGTATCTTGTATTCACTTAAACTCATGAATAAAGACATATTTCATTTCAACTAGCACTTCTCTTTCTGTCGATATCTTGTCTTGGCATAAAGTAGTTTATGTACTCATTTCGGAGTTTGTACTTTATTCACTCATTTCGGTGTCTCTAGTTTATAGACTCATTTCGGAGTTTGTAGTTTATTCACTCATTCCGGAGTCTCTAGTTTATGGATTCATTTCGGAGTTTATTTAGTTTACCTCCCTTGGGTTTATAGGCAAACTTGTCCTAACGTTATAAATAACCCATGCTCTTTGCGACAGAGGTTCGTTAGGCTTTGTGGTACTAGGGTTTTAGTCCGTGGTACCGTCGCGTTGGATGATGCATTCCCGATATGCGGTCTTTATGCTGCTGTTCGAGTAGCCCCGCGACTGTCGTGTCTCTGATCCCTTTGGGGTCTGGACAAGACGTCTTCAAGTAATCTTCTTAGGCAGTTTGACCGTCGGAAGAGCAAGCGTTAGGAATTTTGCCATGCCGCTTTTTACTTGAGGTTAGGCTCAGTTTGGGAACCCCGATGAGTCATAACCACTCCGCACTGGTGTGGGATGATCTCCAATGGTCTTTCGTGTTTTATTTGAGTTACCGTCAAGACCCTGAAGCTAGGAATTTTGCCTTCGCTTCCTTTTGATTTGGCTATTTTGGAGCTTTTGATGACATTGCGTCTGCTGTAACGAGATGAATGTCGAGATAGTCTTTAGGTTGTTTTATGAACCGTCAAGACCTGGAGCTAGGAATTTTGCCATGACTCCGTTTTGTTTCGACCCTGTGTCTTTTGTTAACGTCGCGTCTGCATCTTGCTGGAGTGAGAGGCAACGCCGTTGTTGAAATTGAGTCTGCTGTAACGAGATGAATGCCGAGATAGGCTTTAGGTTGTTTTGTGAACCGTCAAGACCTGGAGCTAGGAATTTTGCCATGGCTCCGTTTTGTTTCGACCCTAGGGTCTTTTGTTGACGTCGCGTCTGCATTCTGCTGGAATGAGAAGGTACGCCGGGGTTGTCTCTAGGTTGTAAATGAACCATCAAGATCTGGCTCTCCCTTTGACGGAGCCTGGTGGGAAAACATAGTTCCCTTTTTCATTTGTGCCCATGGATTGTATATAGGGGTCGGTGTAGACTCACCTGCAGGGTAGAGGAAATTTTATTTTATTTTATTTTTTATTTCCGCGATACTCTATCTTCTCAGCTTTTCATATCGCGAAAGTCGCGATTGCCCAATCATTTCGGCTATTTATCGCGGTGCCCAATCATTTCGGCTATTTTTATATTTTTACTCGCTGCTTTTTATTGCGAGTTGCCCAAACATTTCGGCTATTTCATATGCATATATTTTTTGCTTGCTGATTTTTATTACGAGTTGCCCCATCATTTCGGCTATTTTTATATTTTTACTCGCTCCTTTTTATTGCGAGTTGCCCAAACATTTCGGCTATTTCATATGCATATATTTTTGTGCTCGCTGATTTTTATTGCGAGTTGCCCCATCATTTCGGCTATTTTTATATGCATTTTTTGCTTGCTGATTTTTATTGCGAGTATGGAATTTAAGATCTGATACCAATCTTGGCATCAGTATCGTTGCGACTAGAATATTGCCAGGAGCGAATCATCATTTGCCGTGAAAGGACTTGGAGTTTGACACCGATTCAGGCATCAGCATCGCTGCAACTGGAATATTGCCAGGAGCGAATCATCATTTGCCTGTGCTGGTTTAAACAAAGGTGGCTTAGTACACAGGGTTGGGATCATGTCAACTAAGACTTTTCGACTTTATGAGCCGTAAGGGTCTCGTAAAGTTATTTCTCCCTACGAGTCGTGAGGATCTCGTAGGTGTATTTTCTCCTTATAAGTCGTGAGGACTTACAAGTGTCATTTACCATATGAGGACATTTCTCATCATTGGTGGAACTTGGTGGGGGAAGTCGTTTATTTGTGCCCGTGGATTGTATACAAGAGCCAATATTGGACCGCCTGTAGGGCAACTTGGGGAATATGATGGCTTAAGAACAGGTTTAAGTGCCTGTGGCTTAAGGCTTTTGAATCCTATAAGCCGTGAGGGTCTCATAGGGAGAGTTTTACTTACGAGTCGAGAGGATCTCTTAAGTGAAAATTTTACGAGATTGCGTCCTTTCAGGTTTTCACAAGCTCGCCGGTAGCCCTGCTGTTTTTACTCACGGCGCCCTTTCGGGTTTTCATCCGTGCCCATTTTGCTTGTGGACATACCGTTTTTTTAACGAGATCGCGCCCTTCCGGATTTTCACAAACTCGCCAGTAGCCCTGCTGTTTTTACTCACAGCGCCCTTTCGGGTTTTCATCCATGCCCATTTTGCTTGTGGACATACCATTTTTTTACCCATCGGTTTGCCAATGGGACTTGGGTTGCAGTCTTCGCCGTAGGACCTTTGATTGCAATATAGATCTCAAGAGAGGATATCGCCGTATTTGGGGCGATGCACCATGTTTGAGGCGGAGCCCTAGTTTAAGGACATTCCGGTCAATTGTTAGTTTAGGAACATCTCGGTCCATGGCCAGTTTAAGGACGTAGTGGTCCATTATCACCATTTTTGAGGTGAGGCTTTAGTTTAAGGATATTACGGTCCGTTGTCGTCATGTTTGAGGCGAAGTTTTTCCGAATACCACTTAGAGTTTTGATTCAGGAAGATAGCAAGCAGACACGAGCGTCGTCATCTATCATTGACCTAAGTCGTGACTCGTCAAGCATGGTATTTCTTGAGGAATCGGCCGTTTATTGGCCGGAAAGGTCTTTCGCTATGCATATCCATGAGCAAATAGGCCCCACCTTGATAGACCTTGTCTATGATGTACGTGCCTTCATAGTTTGGCTCGAATTTCTCCTGTTTTGAACGATGGGGGATCATAGGTCTTTTGACGACTAGCATGAGTTCGCCTTGGCGGAATGTTCTTGGCCTAGTCAGTTTTTTGTATGCCCGAATCATCCTTGCCTTATAAGCCTCCATATTTTGCCGCGCTATAAGGCGGGTTTCGTCGAGGGCATCGAGTTCCTCAAGCCGGAGATGAGCGTTTTCTTCATCTGTCAGTACGTATTGAACCGCTACTCGGAAAGAAGGGAGTTCTATTTCCAAAGGGAGGACTGCTTCCGTGCCGAATACCAACGCGTATGGGGTTGTATTCGTGGCTGTCTTGAATGTCATCCGGTATGCCCAGAGAGCTTCGTGCAGTCTTTTGTGCCAGTATTTTTTGCTTCTGGACACCGTTTTCTTTATAATATTGGTCAAGATCTTGTTGAAAGCTTCAGCTAGACCATTAGCTCGGGGATTATAGACGGAAGAGTATCTCCAGTCTATTTTGTGATGTTCTGCGAAGCGGTTGATTTTATGGCTCCTGTAGGCTGGCCCATTATCCGAGATTATCCGTCACGGAGTACCGAACCAGTAAATGACACGTGTCTTGAAGAAATGGAGAATATTCTCTGTCTTCACTTCCCTTAGTGGTACTGCTTCCACCCACTTAGAAAAGTAGTCAGTCATTGCCAGTATGAACCGGTGTCCTTTGGATGACGCTGGTTCAATAGGGCCAATTATGTCAGTTCCCCACATTTCAAACGGCCAGCTAGCTACTGTTGGGTGCAGCGGATTTGGATGTTGGTAGATGAAGTCCCCGTGAACTTGGCACGAGTGACACTGCTTCACTCTGGTTAGAGTACTTTGTGACTCTTCCTCGCTGCATCTTCTTCATCCTGACGTCGATACTTGGCCTTTTCGTATATGGCCGTTTCACGTTCTCGGTTAGCTCTGCTCTTTTGAAAAGCTTCATTTAGAAGCCTGTCAATTAGGCCTTCTGGAAGCTCCGGGGATTTTGGCACCGATCCTGCCCCGGTTCCTCTGCGTTGCTTTCCGACGCCGAGGGAGTTTCTTCGTTATTTAACGACGAATGAGAAATCATGTGGCAACTTGCTACATAATCTTCGGTTTCTCCCGACGAGCTATTTCCCTCATCATCGTCACTATCTCCGTTCTCAAGTATATGGTTGAGAAACTCTTCGAGGGTGACTGGGATCCGCGCCTTCTGGTTGTACTCCCCAACGCGTCGATGTACTTTTGCAGGTCCGTGCACTTGTCATCAGGCTGCACGGGCTTCTTGGTCTTCTTCTTTCCCTTCGAAGACTTTGAAGGCTTGACCTGGGTGTTTTGCCCATCGTTAGCAGTTTTTGATGTGGGACGCGGTTTCAGCATCCCCTCAATGATCTCAGGATCCAACGGGCTTTTCCACCTGATCGCCGGACATGCTTGAAGATCCTTCAGCATTCTTTTGGTTTTAGCTGAAAGGACAACTTCCCACGGAGCTTCTTCCACAAACGAACATGATGCCCCGGCGTATCCACCTTTTTAGGAGCATGGCTCTGTGGCGGGTTCACCCTCCAGTTCTCTGACAGCGCGAATTTCCCTTGACGGTATTGGTCCTCGACCCAGTTCTTGAAGATGTTGCAATCCGCAATAGGGTGGCTCACCATTAGATGATAGGAGCAGTAGTTGGGATTGTTGACGTCACCGGGCTGCGGTGGACGTTCTGGGTCTGGCAGAGTGATGAGTTTGTTGCGCACTGCCAGTTCGAACAGTCTCCTCGTTTTATCACGGGGAAACGAATAAGCACTTCCTAGCTTCTCTTCCAGGGATTGGCGCGGGCGCGCGTTGTTTTGGAGAGCAACCGGTTTCGGGTCACTCGGTTGTTGTTGAGTGTTGGCAACGAAGGCCGCTTTCCCTTTACCCTTTGCATTCCGAGGGTCCATTTTTGAATAGGAAGGTCCGTGGCCCATCTGGTCCATTTGGGCCAACTTGTCAATCAAAGCCTGAAAGATGGTCGGCTTAAAGAACGTCATGAACTGGGACACAGTCGCCTGAGGATCCAGAGTCCCTATGAACATGCCCACGGCAGGAGCTTCTTCGATGCGTTGTTCACATTTTAACCATAAGTTCCGCCACCGGATTGCGTATTGAACATAGGACTCTCCTGGCTTCGCTCTGGCATTGATTAATGCCATGATCGAGGTGCGCTCGCTTGTGCCGGCGAACCGCTGCGTGAACAGCAATTCCATTTCCGTGAATGTTTTGACGGAGTCATTTAGGAGCTCCGAGTACCATTCAAACGTCGTTTCTGATAGCCTGCCAACGAACTGGCGAAGCAGCAATTTGTCATCGCCTCCAGTATTGCCGCATAGAGCTCTGAACTGAGCGACGTGCTGATGAGGATTGCATGTCCCCTTATACACGTGGAACTTGGGGATCGTATATCCTAGCGGGTATTTGATTTGGTCATACCAGCCCGGATACGGTCGCCCAGTTTTGACGACTTGGCCAGCCGCTTCACTTGCCTAATGAGCTCGTATTTGTTGAGCTATGTAATCATCAAGGGCAGCTTTGGAGATCGTTTCCTCCCTGGCTGTTGATAAAGTTGGAAGAGGGTTTGATGTTTCCCCTCTATCGTCCTCGATGATTATCGGCGGGTCTTCAGTTGGAGGTTCTGGCTGGATCATCATTCCAACCATATCTTGGAACAAAAGTGCCATCTGCTTTATATTAGCAGCCTGTTCCGCGGCCTCCTTATCCTTTCTTTCCAGCACCCTTCGCAGGAACTCTGTATCGGTCTCCTGCTCCCGGCGTTGTTCAGATGCCGATTCCGAGCATTCTTGCTGCCCGGTGAGTGTTGTCATTTTCGTCAGCATCTTCTGGAGCTTTTGTTGCTGCTCCTGAGCTTTTGTCAATGACCGAGTTTGCGGTCGATGACCCACGGAAGTACGTCTTTCCTCTTTCCCAGAAGCCATGTAGACCGTGTGTACAACCATGCCCCCAGACTTGGGGCGTTTGGGTCCGGCGCCTTTGGAATTTGCCGCAGGCAATGAGATTTTCTCCGGCCTCCTCTTTTTGTAGGAGGTCGAGGTTGAAGGAGCCGTTGTAACAGGCGCCTGTGCGAAAGAAGTCCCTCGCTGTTTGGTGGAGGGATGATTTTCCTCTTGTTGAACCTTCATTTTCTCCGGTTGACGAGAGTGGTCTTTGTTGATCACAGAGTCCTGGACTTTCCGCCAGACCCTGTGTATTTGGGAGGACAGCCGCTGAGGGGGCTGCTCTGGCTTTGCCTGCATCATGTTTTTAGCAAGAAGTGGAGATTTCTTCAACACCGCAGTTGGGGAGTTCTTTCGCACCCTCCTAAGCGGTTCAAAGATGTTCCCGGTTGGAACAGCAGCGTCAACTTCCACCATTGGAGCCGGTGGAGTGAGTCCAGATGGGGAGTTGCCCCCAGCTCTTCTCACCCGGCGCCAGTGGCGACGTCGAGCATATCTTGCAGACGGGACCACCTCGGTTGTGGAAGAGGCTATGTCATGCCCCCGGCTTTGATGAGGGGCTACTATCGGGGTCAGCCTGTCGAATACTGGCGTCCGTTGAGAGGGATCGACCAATCTTTCGAAGGCCGATTTTCTGGTAGGGGAAGCACCTTTGACGACTTCACCCGCAGCAGGATTTGGAATGGCTATTCGTTTTGGGATAGCCCCTTCGGGTATCGCGAGCCTCTTTGCGGGCCCACTTGAGCCTCGACTCTGCCTGTTGAAGACTGAGGTGGCAGACTTGGACGACCCGTTGAGAGGAGCCGTGGTGGCTGCAAGTCAATCGAAGACCGACTTCTTTGGAGCTTTCTGTGGTGGCATTGCGGCGCTGAAACTCGCTGGCGGGAGCATGGTCCCGAAGAACAATCCAGTGGTGGCTTGAGTCACCTGCCCTACCAGCATTGAAAAGATGGAGGCCGCATTGGGCCCGTATGTCACTCCTCCAGTTGGGACGGAGCGAGAGTTGCTGTTACAGTTTGTGTAGCTGGAAGCCATTGATGTTCACTTCTTCTTTCTGCACAAGAACAAGACACCAAATCGTAGTATCTCGAATCTAAGGGCAACCATAGCAAACCGCGATTTTTGTTCGCGAAACACGACACACGAAATGTGGAGTGGAAAGAGGAAAATGTCCCACCGAGCGTGCCAGAATCTGTTTACCACCGAAAACAGAAACGAACCGGGATGGATCGTCTTGCCTGAATTTGGGGGCAGATGCTATTTGGATTTATCCGTCCACCTCTCCGATGATGCCTAGTTGATTTATAGCACCTTATATCGGAGGTTTGGACGGATACGACCGTTGTAGCGTGACTTCGTCAGATTCCCCTTCGTTTTTCGAGGGGTTTTTTTATTGTGGGGACGCTCTTCCTTGCAGGCGCGAGCCCCTGCAGTTAATTACGTTATTGCATCGCGATAACCACTTTCTCCTGCTCCAGAAGTTCACTTCGTGTCGTGTGTGTTTTTAATTTGTTTAGGTTGCCCGTGGATTGTATACGGAGACTAATTTATGTTGTCGCCTGTAGGGCGTGGATTAGTCCAAATCCGTATTTCTTAGATTTGGGGTTTTTTTATTTAAGGATCGTTAATCTATTTTGAGATTAAGATCGACTTAAACGTATGTAATCATTTGGGGCTCGATTGGTTTTTTGTTAAGGATACGTTAGTCCAATTTGAGACTAAGATCTACTTAACAAGGTTTTAGGATCATTTTTGTTTTAAATCCAACAAGAGAGCATTTGGGCTCTGTTGTTTTAGTTTAAGGACGTTTCGGTCCGTTATCGCCATTTTGGAGGCGAAGTTTTTATTTGAGGAAATCTCGGTCTATTGAAGTGAGGTTTTAGTTTAAGGACGTCTCGGTCCGTTGATCACCATTTTGGAGGTGAGATTTTAGTTTAAGGACGTCTCGGTCCGTTGATCACCATTTTGGAGGTGAGATTTTAGTTTAAGAACGTCTCGGTCCATTGTCCATCTTACGTGCACGTGTATTTGTTACGTGACGAGATGAACAACGATGATTTGGGATGCACCCAGTTTAGGGTGTGGTTTGATTTGAGGTGTGCATGACAATTTGGAAGTGCACCAAAGAATTATTGGTTGTCGGGACCCGCCACCGCTCTGAAGACATTGAGGAATTACAACGACATATATCAGAGGTATGGAGAGATGTACCCTTATACCAAATCCCGTATTTAAGGGAGAGAGGGGGTGCTGTGGACCTAAGAATCATTAGTCATTTTTTAGACTAATATTATCTTAGGAGATATGGGATGAATATCATTTTGGATATTATCAGTTGAAATATCATTAGTCATGTTTAGGACTAAGATCAATTTGGGGAATCATGAGCACAAGGGGGCTCGGTTGATTGGAAATTGAAGAGGTTTTGACCTTGGGAAAACTTAGCCAATTTGGGTTAGGTCTGAGTCTCCATAGTTTCTCAACAGTGCTAAACACTGGTATATGCAGCACACACGTGTATCCTACATGAGGCGTTGGATCAGTGTTAAACACTAAACTCCAGAGGCGCTCACGTGTGAACACGTGAGGCACTCCAAATGTGGGCGCTGCTCTTTGAGTTTTATTCCCCACTCTTTTATATAAGTGCTAATCACTTGGTTCTCGTGGCGTTCACGTGTGAAACACGTGAGGTGCCCCAAATATGGGCACCGCCCTTTAGTTTTATTGCCTCTTCTTTTATATAAGTGATAAGCACTTGATTGGGGGTCGCGTGCAAAATACGTAACTGCCTTAGAAAGTGCTCCTTGCTCCTCTTTTAATCACTCGCGTGGAAAACACGTGATGCAGTCTCAGCCGTTTCTTTTTGTTCATTAGAAACACTCACGTGGAAAACACGTGAGGTCTCGTTATGGTATTAAACACTAACGAATCACTAGGCTGTTCTTCTGTGTTTTTTGGAAATTTTGATCTCTTATTAATGACATTTCCAGTCATTAGGATTTGGGTTTGGAAGGTCTCAGATTATTATCATTGTCTGAAGGATGAGGGATCAAGTTCTCCTCTTATTCTTTGTAAGAATTAAATTCTTTTTATAGGGTTAAACCCTAGCTTTCAGAGGAATTAAATTCCCATATGTTTTTTTAAGAATTAAATTCTTTAGACACAATTCTTTCCCCTAGGTTTTGAATCTGAATGACAGAATCTCCCCGATGAGAATTAAATTCTCAACTTATGGGGAGATCTGCTTCTGCAAATCTCAACCAGAGGAAAAACTAAGTTCTTGTATGAAAGGTTAAACCCTTAGAGAGGCAAAGAACGATCTTTGTGTTTTCTTTTTACCTAGTGTTTTAAGGAAGCAAGTCTTTTCTTTGAGAATTAAATTTTCCTGTTCCTCAAAAGCTCATTGTATATTTCTTTTTTTTTAACCTCTAGGGAGTTCTCTCTCTTCTTTCTCTTTTTTTCCTCCTCCTTTCCTTTTTTTTTTTTTTGAGACTTGAAGTCTCTGGCTCTTTATATAGTGGAGAGAACTTTGTTTGATTCTCAGAAAATCCCTCATTGAGAGATCCCCATTGATTTAATTGGTTTCAGAATTGATTTGGGGAATTTTACCCACCGTTGGATATTTGATCCAAAGACTTCTATTTTACAGAAAATATTGTTCTTGTTTTTAACAAGATTGGGGATATTCCCCCATATATAGAATCAAATTCTATCGAGCGGTGACATTTTAATCACCATTGGATTTTTAATCCAAGGGTGCTTAATTTAACGGAGTATAATCTTTCTCTGTTTAGAAAGATATAGAAAATATTTTGGATCTTTGATCCATTAACTCTCTGTCTAACAGAAAATATCTTTCCCAAAAGAATTTAATTCTATGTTTAATCACCGTTGGATCCTTGATCCAACGGTTCATTAAGTAGGATTTAATTCTACGTTAGGAGGTGTCCTCACGTGTTTAGCATGTGAGGCTTTGTTTGGCTTATCTGTTGTTTGATTGCAGCGCCTATATGCTTTGCATATAGGCGCTCACGTGTTTAACACGTGAGACTTTGTTTAGCCTATCTGTTGTTTGATTGCAGCGCCTATATGCTTTGCATATAGGCGCTCACGTGTTTAACACGTGAGGCTTTGTTTAGCCTATCAGTAGTTTAATTGCAGCACCTATATCCTTTGCATATAGGCGCTCACGTGTTTAACACGTGAGGTTTTGTTTAGCCTATCTGCAGTTTAATTGCAGCGTTTGCATATAGGTGCTCACGTGTTTAACTCGTGAGGCTAGTTTGGTAGGAAGTTTCCCCCTTTCTTTCTCTCATCTTCTTTTTCTTCTTCTTTTTATAAGGAAACAATGCAATGCGAACTGAGATGGAGTCCATGAACACCAACAAAGTATGGACTTTGGACATTGCTCCAGAAGGGGTAAAACCCGTAGACTGCAAATGGGTCTTCAGAAAGAAGATTGGTGTAAATGGGCAGGTTGAAACCTATAAAGCTAGACTTGTTGCAAAAGGTTTTCGTCAAAGACCTGGTTTGGACTATGATGAAACCTTTTCTCCAGTGGCTATGCTCAAATCCATTCGAATCCTTCTTGCCATTGCTGCATTCCACGATTATGAGATTTGGCAGATGGACGTAAAGACCGCTTTTCTAAATGGAAATTTGGAAGAGTGCGTCTATATGGATCAGTAGAGGGTTTCATTCAGAGTGGGAGCAGCGAGAAAGTGTGCATGTTGCTTAAATCCATTTATGGATTAAAGCAGGCATCGCGGAGTTGGAACATCTGTTTTGATGAGACAGTCAAAGAATTTAACTTTATCAAAAATCCAGATGAACCATGCATCTATAATAAAATTGTAGCAAGAACTGTTGTATTCCTCGTCTTGTACATGAATGACATTCTCTTGATAGGAAATGACATTCCTATACTACAATCAGTCAAAGGATTCTTGTCACAAAGGTTCTCCATGAAAGACCTGGGTGATGCCTTCTACATTCTGGGGATCCAGATCTATCATGATAGATCTAAGAGAATGTTGGAACTTTCACAGTCCAGGTATATCGACACCATTCTTAAAAGATTCAGTATGAAAGATTCAAAGCACGGTAATCTACCGACTTGTCACGGAATCAACCTCTCCAAAGAGATGTCTCCCAAGACTGATTTGGAAAGGGATCGCATGTTAATTATACCCTACGCTTCTGCGGTAGGCTCTATAATGTATGTGATATTGTGTACCAGACCAGATGTTGCTTACGTACTAAGCGTAGTAAGCCGGTATCAGTCAAACCCTGGAGAGAAGCACTGGATAGCAGTAAAGAACATTCTTAGGTACCTGAGAAGGACTAAGGAGATGTTCTTGGTGTACGGTGGAAAAGACCTCCAGATCGAGGCCTTTGCTGACTCCAGCTTTCAGAGTGATAAGAATGACTCCAAATCCATGTCGGGTTATGTATTTACCCTCAATGGAGGGGCGGTCTGTTGGAAGAGCTCCAAGTAGGACACCGTTGCTGACTCGACGATAGAAGCGGAGTATATCGCCGCATGTGACATTGCAAAAGAAGCAGTCTGGATGAGGAAGTTCTTAACAGAACTTCAGGTGGTTCCATCCATTGTTGATCCAATACCTCTGTGTTGTGACAATAACGGGGCTATAGCTTTAGCAAAGGAACCCAGGTCCCATCAGAAGTCCAGACATATCTTGAGGCGGTATCACCTGATCAGGGAGATCGTGGATCGCCGGGAGATCGAGGTACGGAGAGTTGATACGGAGATTAACACTGCAGATCCACTCACAAAGGCCATCTCTCAGACGCAGTTCGAGAGGCCATTCGAGATGATAGGTCTGCGATATGCCAACACATGGCCTTAGTGCAAGTGGGAGATTGTTAGTGATATATGCCCTAGAGGCCATTATTGTATAGTACTGGTTTGTATATTACATTTTGGAAGTTTGGGATATACACGGATTTTATGACGGTCTTTCTCAATATGGTAGTATGCTACTTGGTTTGTTTCTATCTTAATATGTGTATATGTTTCTTTTAACGTATCGCTAATACATATTGGTAGAGCCCTTAGGATCTTTGCTTGACTACCAGCGTTGTGATGGCAGTCACACTAGTGGGGGATGGGTAGTCTATAAGCACATCCTTATACAGGTCCCTAGTCGTAGGATTATCAAGATAGGGCATCGATACTCCAGAGTAGACTAGTGTATATGCTTCTCATCCCAGCAGGGGAGATGGTCTGTCCCACAGCCATTAGTACGTCGTATTGGAGATAGTATGCAGGTGCTCATTGGGTTATGAGTTACACTGGACGGACTTGTGGGGAACTGTTGGTTGGTACTATACCTATCGTCAGGTAGCAAGCAGTTCCCAGGTGACATGAATACAGCGTAGTCCGTTGACTTGACACTGCTACTTCGCCTCGATTGTGTTCCCACTGTTCTTAGATTACTACCCTACCACGGATCTGATGAGTCGTGCAAACATGTAGGAGTTGGGTGCAGTCCCGAACCACTTGGAGGCAGTGGCGGTTAGATAGGATTCGTCTCTCCTGGTATTGGGAGTTGATGTCGCGCTGTGTTCGAAAAGCCATTACACAAAGTCCCTGGCCAGGGCAAGCGAGATTTACTGGTAGGTACTCCAGTAGTTTCTCAGGGTGTTTTTGGGCTCTACTCCGGCACGACTTATTGTGTTATTAGGGGTCTGACGACTACCGCCCCCTAAGCCCGATATGCGATACTCTTAGACGAACAGACCGGACTGTACGAAGATTGTCACCGATAGGCTCAGTAAGAGTTTGGATGAGTTTGCTCATCGACCTTCTTATCGACAGATCCTGGGTAGCCGTTACGTGCAGCTAGTACCGCTGACGTGCTTGTGGTTAAACCCACTGCCAGCATACTGTCGAGTCTTTAAAGTCCCACACAGAGGGTTTCCCTGCTTCGGTCGAAACGATGTAGAGGTCGTATGGTTTTATGACGGGGTTTGAACATATACGTGTACTTGTGCATGGATCATGTTCAGACGGATAATACTAGTGGGCTTTGGTTTAAGCCGGATCCTAGTATTAGATTATTGGATTAGTTTCGTCTCATTATATTCGTGTTTTTCGGAATTTGTATACGGGTATGTATATACGGTGAGGGGTATTCTTGTAATTTACTCAAGAGTGCTTCCAGAAGAAGACACCTCATTACTTGTATTACCATTTATATTAAATGGTTAATGAGGTGGAGGTATGAGGTGTTATTTTTGTGGTAAATGAAGCATGGCTACTTGGTGACTTATGGATGACTATTGAGGCAAGGGTGGACTTAGATATTTTGTGGTATTTTGTGAGATATTTTGTGAGATATTTTGGCATGCTTCATAGTCATCACAAGTAGCCATATTCATTTCATTATTATCTTAAATACTCTCTCTCATCAAGCTCTCTCTTCTTCTTTCTCAAACCCTAATTATCTCATGTGTTGAGAAGCCTACGGTTATTGAGACTAATCTATCCATAATCACTCTCTACATCCTTTAGGCTACTTAGATTAGCACACTAGGTACCTTAGTTACCTCATCTTAGAGGTAGGAGCTCTTAGTAGACACTCTCAGGTGGATCTTCTTTGACTCGAGGAGGCCGAAGAGGAGGCGTGATCCGTACACTCTTCAAGGAGCATAAGAAGGGAAGGAGGAGTACAAGAAGAAGAAGGACTTGATACTTGAGGTATAAATTTCTTACATAGTAGTTAAACCTCTAAGTTGTTTTGTTAGCTAGGGTTTAGTATCGATCCTGGAGTTTAGTCGGTGTTGCGAAGCATATAAAAATCATATTTTGCAAACTCCGCCTCCCCGCGAATCCACGGGGTGCGCGACATCAACTTACAGTACCAACTCATCGGTGAGAATCAGGACCCAACTATCATCGTATGATAACTTTGACGGAAGCCGACTAAAATTACCACACTCCAGAAAGTATGCGCATGTCTGGCAAGTTTTCTTATATTTGAAACTCCCGATATAGTTTTTGCCCCAAGCGCTTATGATCTTGACGAAGGTCAAAACATCATAAGTCACAAGTCAAGTTCAACCCGTTATTGTCCTGATCAATCTAGACCCATTCGTACAAGCCCCTGACGAAGGCCAAAACAGCTGTACGCATGTCCTAAATTAATGCATCTACCTATGCTACAGAAAAGTATCCCCTAGCTACCAAACACTATGCCTTGGCGAAGGTCAAAACACATAGCATGAATACTAGTTGACACTTGTCTGAAATGCGGCTGGTTTTAGCGAAAAACCTTTAACGTAATGAACTTGATATCGTTGAAGGAATTCAAGTGGCTTTGAAATGGAGTGGTTCAGGCTCCGCATTTTAAAACTGGTAACATAAACTTTTGCTTAAGAGCGAACTCCCCGTGAAGGGATCAAGGCTCTTTCCTTATAGAATGAGGTGCAGGATATTCCTAACCGAATACTTCAATACAAAGCAAAAGAATACGACAGTTGTTTTGAAAAAAAATCGAGTAGTTTTAAAAGTTGGTTCTAACAACATCAATTAGGTTTGTTTTCCTTGCATTAAACATATAATGCAGTCCCATCAAATCTAGTTTCTAAGCCACAACAGAAAGAACCAAAATAACATGCTTTTATATGCCATCTACATTCGCCACAGGATCCCGGGTCATCACCGTAAGGTTACTTAACTTATGGCAGGGCGGGGAAAGGGCTAGCGTGGATGCAAAACATATAGAAGCATATACTAATATATATATATATATATATATATATATCAACATCGCAGGCAGATAATAGTCATCACGGGTAAATAAGAATCATCACAGGCATGCGAACAACAATATGGAATAGCGGATAAACTTGGAGCCCCGCGTTTCATTTGAGCCGTAAATGAAATGCGACGTTCCCCGGTCGTGTGGATAGCCCATACATAGTTGATCCTAGACCTCTACGAGCACGGTAAGCCACCTGCCAATTCTAGAAACTGGGTAACACGTCCTTAATGAAATAAGTCGATCACCCGCCGCTTTCTAGAATCCGGTAACTTATGCACCCCTCCGCGGGTCAAATCCTATAACCCCTACAAGTGCGGTGAGCAACCCGCCAACTCTAGAGTGAAGCAGCCTGGTCTCAACTCAATGAGATGGCCACCTACTGCACTCTAGAACCCGGCTACTCGAGCACTTCTTCTGGGTTAATCTTAGTACAGAAATGAAATATATACAATGGTGACATCAACCGCATCCTGGTCGAGCCCCAATAAGAGAATATACATAATACGGAAACGGCGGCCACAGGTTGGAGCTCGTCCTGAACAAATGAATACAACAAAGTAAATCAAAATTGTACAAGCAACACACGAGGAGCTATCCGACACGACAATCTGACTAAATCATAAAACTAGATATATATAACCACAAAAACAAGTAACTGAAACAAGTGTGCAATACCGTCTAATTGAGCGTATAGAAATTAGACGACATTCAACAATACATGTACACAAATACGAAAACCATTACCATAGAATTCATCACACACGAAGCGAACACTTAAAATTTTCCAACACCAAAAATCAACTGCACACTATACGGCAGAATTAAACATGCAAAAATGGCAACTAAATTGAAACGAATGTATTCCCAAGACCCCATTGGTCACCCTCAATACCCTATGAAGTCACCGTTCTAAAACAAGAGCTCTGGGCATCGAGTACACACATGAAAACACAAGTTTAGTGGCAATAAGCGCAGTTTTGGACAACAAAACAAAAACAGTTTTTAGCACCGAAAAATAGCGACAAAACATGATATAACTTTGAAAAAACGGATCCCTAAGACTCCCTGGATCACCATCGAACCCTTTCGAAGTCCCCATTCCAAAACGAGAACTCCGGGGATCGAATACACGCATGAAAACACGAGTTTAGTCGCTGGTTTTGGCTTTCTACAAAAAAAAACAGTTTAGAAAAATGGAGTTTGCGACGAATTCTTCGGTCATGCAAGCAAGTTTTGGTGTATGGTTGGCTCTGATACCAATGTAAGTGTGTTGTTCTTGCGCCGCAGAAGCCGCGGCCAAGACGGAAGTGGAAACAATGATTTTTAGCAAGCACAAAACACGTATCCCGTAAGAATCAAACCATACAACTAAACTAGCAAACTTAGCATACAAAGATACGGAATACTACCTTTGACGCATGTCCACCCAATCATGGAAGACCCCTCCATGCTCCGTGTATGCTGTCCGGATCATGCTTGAGTGGCGACCGCCCTTACCGAAGAAGATCCACCTGTGGGAAACCGATTCAAGCTCCGGGTTTAACTAGTGAAGCGACCGACGCTCCAAGCTCGCTACAAATGGAGAGTGGGGATGTAGGAATATTCTCACTATCTTTTTCTCTCTTTTCTAAGCTCAAGTGGGCTACCTAGAAGAAGGAGGAAGAGGTGAAGAAGAAGAAGCCATGGAAAAATGACTAAGTGTTTTTTTGAAGAGCTAGATTATCTATTCTACAAGTCTTTGAAATCAATTAAATGGAATCGTCGATATAACTCAATAGTATCCCGTGCGTGCCCGGGACCACAGTCAAGACTCTCGGGGTTGAATCCGAGATGTGCCGCTAAGCAGTAAAACAGGTATCATGTATAGAAGAATGATGTCAGCAGCATCATTCCGGGGCCGGCCAAAGCCCGTATCGACTGATCGGTATCTGGAAGTATTGAACCGTTGAGTTATAAGTCAGGTTTCATTATTGATTTCCCCTTTTCCCCCAGGTTTTGTGTTCAAGTAAGGTATTGATGATATAAATCTAATACCAACACAGAATCAAGAGGATACAGGTCTTGTCTATGTAGACAACAAGTCATGTCCATCACAACAACAAGTCAGGATTGTCGGCATTAGTGGATGATCCAAGTAACAGGTCTGGTAATGTCTCGTGTACAAGTCAGGAAATATATTTTAACCAAAATAGACACCAAATGTAAAACTGTAACCAATATCTAAACACGGTAAACATAACTAATACCAGGATGCATATGTATTTATATGTAATAACCGTTTTACATCTATTACCAGGTGTATGGCAATCTAGATAAATATTACAGAACTAACATAGCAGTATGATAATATTGTAATGACCCGGTATGCAACTAGATAACCCATTATTGGTACGGATACAGACTGATAATGTAAAACTGTAAATCGATAATATTTGCTGAATATTAAAACACATATACTATCATTAATCATATAAATATAAACAAAGTAGCATGTTGCAAGTTTAAAACTTGCTTGATCGAAATCTCATGACGAATATACGGATATCACGTTCCAAATGCTGAATAACGTCATGATGCAGAACCCACGTACATAGGACTTGACCTGGCTGAGCAACTGCGTGACGTGGTAACTGGACTAGACGACGACAGTGACTGGGTCGTCTGGATCGTCGGCGATATGCGCAACTCCGGCGAGACGATCGGAAAAGAGAAGAAAAGAAGAAAGAAGAAGAAATAAATGGGGTTGCTGGGTTCTGGGGTTCTCTGGGTTTTTAGAGTGGCGAGGACAGAATAGATGGTGGCGACGAAGTGACGGGGAGGCCGACGGCGAGGCGTCGTGGCCGGTGAGGGGGTTGAAGGTGATAGGGGATTGAGAAGAAGAAGGAGATGAAGGTGCGGTGTGATGTGGGTGCTCTGAGGTTGCTGATGATGAGGGAAGGTGATGGGGTGGTAGCATTCAGGCGGCGAGGTCGACAGCGAGGGAGGAGGTGATGGGTTATGGCGGCGAGGTCGACAGCGAGGGAGGAGGTGATGGGTTATGGCGTCGGGGTCGGGCTTCAGTCGAGGTCTCGGGGAAAGGAGATAGAGGTGCTAACGAAGAAGAGGTGATGGTGAGGAGATGGGGACGACGATGAGAGGGAGACGGCAACGAGAGGGGACGGCGATGGCGTGGGTTTAGGCGCGGTTAAGGTTCGTCGTGAGCGAGGGAGAGAAAGAGACGAGGGAAGAGAGAGAGAGAAGGGGTTTATAAAATTTATATATATTATATATATATATATATATATATATATTATATATATAGGGAGAGAGAGGGGTGGGGACGGAGAGACAGAGAGAGAAACGGAGAGATTTTAATAAAATTAAATATATATTATATATTTTTACATATTAAACTGTTATATATATATATATATAATTTATAATAATATAATATATATATATTGTGGGATTTTACATATAATACCAGATTACTCCGAATATTACCCGTCTCCCTTCAAAAATATAGTTTTTAAATATAAAGAGTATACGTAAGAATTTTAACCATAATGCAATATCCTGTAGTTAAAAACATATACCCCCAAATAAAATCTACGTAAATATACGTAGCGATCCAATTACTAGTCTGTCTAACCCTTAGATATGAACATGATATATGGGCGCAACCACCTGATATGGGGTAATATGCCATGTAAGGCTAGATAAGAAAAGAGTATTATTTTGTTTTTATATTGTATTATAAAGAGATATGTAGAGCGTAAAATATATTATGTATATATTTAACACTCAATTCAAATGGATATACTGTACTAGCAAATATTTGATATAATCTCGAATCATGTTGGGTTTCAAACATGTGGGTCGGGTCGGGTAATGACCACAGCTACTAATTGTATCATTCGCAACCCAATAGCAACAATAGTAAAGGATTTTGCCATAAGATTTGAAATACCCAAATATATAGTATAAATGTACTAGGGTGTTACAATATACATATTAAAAATATATATATAAATTATTAAATCAGAAACTGATTTAATAATCCGGATTAATCCTAAACCGCTCGTATTATCAACCGTCCGATTAAAGTCTGTATAGCCTGTACACGTATTTAATCAGACACACTATATGCACCAACATACATCATCTATATCATATCGCCTGAACCGGGAAAACCCTCTGTGTGGGACTTTAAAGACTCGACAATACATTGGCAGTGATTTACTGGATAAATCCAAAAACCACAAGCACGTCAGCGGCACTAGCTGTACGTAATGGCTGCCCAGGTATCTGTCGAAAGGGAGGTCGACAATCAAGTCCGTCCGAATCCTACTGAGCCTGAATGTGACAATCTCTGTACAGTCCGGTCTCTTCGTCTGAGAGTATTGTATACCGGGTCTATGGGGTGGAAACGTCAGACCCCTAATAACCCGATAAGTCGTGTCGGAGTCAAGCTCATCACCAACCGAGAAACTACTGAATTCATATCAGTAAATCTCATCTACCGTGGTCATGGATTTAAGGTGATAGCCTACCGAACACAGCACGACATCGACTCCTAATATCATGAGAGACGAATCCCCGACAATCGCTTACAACCTCTATGTGGCACGGGACTGTACCTAACTAAAACCTGTTTGCACGCCTCCTTTGAGCCGTGATAGGGTAATAATCAAAGTACAGTGGGAACTCACACGAGACAAATGACGATATCAGGTCAAAAGTCTAACCTGTACTAATGCCACTCAAGAACTTCCATCTGACGATAGATATAATACCATCTAGAAGTTCTCGACGAGTCCGTCCAGTGTACTCACCTCCAGTAAGCACCTGTATACTATCTTAGGTGATATAACACCAATGACTTGTGAGACCGGCCACCGCACCTCGTCGGGGTCTCGAAACGTATACACTAGTCTACTCCGGAATATTGATGCCCAGTCTCGATACTCCCACTACTATGGACATTTAAAGATGTGCTTATGGACAACCCAGCTCTCATGTATATGATCGCCATCATAATGCTGGTAGTCAAGAAAGAATCCTATGAGCTTCATCATCATGTATTAGCGACACGTAATAACAAGTAAAACATGTACACATCAATGATAAAGACAAACCAGATAACATACTATCATTTCGAGTAAGATTGTTCTATCTGTATAGGTCCTCCCTCAATTATCATAATCGCATGCCTGCAATTACAATAATCGCCTTGAGGGCACTATATCCAACAAGTTTATGAAAGTAGATTTAATTTCATAGTCACCGGCAGCAATCGGTAAGGTTATACAAGAAGAAAGCGAAGTACGTGCAGGATAGCATCTATCCTGTAGCGTAGGTGTAGCGGGGACAATATCAGACATAGTATCTATAAAATCAAGACGAGTCAAATGGTTTGTTTCGTTTCGACCCCACACGTGCATACATCGTACGTAAAAGTTTTCTTATATGCAAAAACTAATATGCAGAAACTAAACTAGAGATTCTAAGAAATCATAATCAAAGATGTGCAAACAACCTAGATCTAGGGTTACCTAAGTCAAGTTACTAGACTCGCTCCTAACTGCCAAGAGACAAATTGCGGGATAGATCCTCTAACAGCTCTTTAACAACCTTGAGGCCAGATCAGTGCCAGTTAAATAGGAGGGTTCCGCTATACGAATCACCGAAATAGCGGGTCTTAATTAAATAACCACAACTAGTCACGCGTCATTAGACACCTCAAGATTGAATCGGATAACCGTTAGATTCCCTATAATCTCCTCTTATCCTATTGTGCGCGATAAGTCCTTAGGGGCTGAAGTCTATATATATATATATATATATATATATATATATATATATATATATATATATTATTATTTTTTAATTTAATGTAGATTAATGCTGATGCTCGGTTGTGATTTGTAGGGCTTAGGAAGAGTAATGAAATCCCCACTTAACCTGAATTTGGGTTGTTACCACTTAGAATCTTCTTAAATATGCAATGCAATTTAAAACGATCAAAGATCTAAAATCTAAACTAATTTTTTTATATAGAACAAAGAATCCTGTAAATATCTGTTAGTTGGAATCAAATCGAGATTTTGGGAAGAACGAGATCTTACCTAGATTTGTCTCTGTTTGTCTTGATCTTATCTTCCAGTAAGTTTGTCTCGATTCCTGAAATTTTAAATAGAAATTTTGAAGAATCAAACACACTAAAGAAAATCTAATTTAATTTACAATTAAAATCTAAAACTTAAATTTAAATGTAATTAAACTACACCTCCCCGGCAACGGTGCCAAAACTTGATGTGGATTTTATTAGTCTCCAAATTTAACCGCAAGTATACAGCTTATCGTAGTTGTACTTGAGAATCGTTCCCACAGAGAGGTGTGTTAACTCTTCTAAATTAAGTTAAAGTTGAGTTGTTTTTTAAAATCTAAAAATTTAAATGCAAAATAAAATAAAAGTTGGTTTTCAAGAAAGCGAAAAATCTAGGGTTTTTATTTGCTTTATTTTTATGGTTGGTTTAAAAGATCCATCTTCTTTTCTAATCTATTTCTAATATGTTTCCATTAATTATAACTAAACATAGATTATATTTAAATTATAAATATAACCTATCAAAATTATAACATCATTTAGATCATATTAAAACCCTAATTCTAGTTAATTAGAAGTAACCTAGTTTTAATCTTCCACAAAAATATGTAGGTCATGAGTCTGCAATTAATATATTA
Organism: Agapanthus africanus; assembly: GCA_030015575.1. Classification (NCBI taxonomy): domain Eukaryota; kingdom Viridiplantae; phylum Streptophyta; class Magnoliopsida; order Asparagales; family Amaryllidaceae; genus Agapanthus; species Agapanthus africanus. The sequence continues at coordinate 364,378,266 of JASDDO010000029.1, forward strand.
TCGATTAATCTAGATCTCTTTTAACTACCTAGATTGAATAACTTGTGATTAAATTATTTTCTTACCTTCCCTAATTAAGTTTCTAACTTGTTAAACTTTCCTTAACCTAATTAGATTATTGGTGTTATCACCCTTCCTAATCTTATTCTAGACGTCAAGTTTCATTATGAGATTAGTTTATTAGATGAAAAACTATAAAGATGATAATTAAATTATAAGACATTCATCATAAAAGTATAGAAAAGAAGAGATAAAAGATTACCCAATCACAAAATAAATACAAATAAAACCCGAGAAAAGAATTAGTTACTCATGTTTATAAAAGAAAAATAAATCTAATTCATAACTAAGAGTACTTACAATAAACTCGATCTCTTCTTCTTGAAAACCCTAACTTGAATGTTATGAGAGAGATGATAGAGATCAGAAAGATGAAACCCTAAGGCTATACAAGTGCTTCTATAGGGCTAAAGAAGATTGGAGAACAAGTAATAGAAAATACAAGAGAATCTACTTTCTAACAACTATGATATTCTAATCTAATTACTCTGTCGGATATTTGTCACGACCCGAATGTGGCACGTGACCGGCACTTAAATCACGTGACATCTAAAGACGTCGACACTGTCTAAGTAAACCGAAACCTGGAATCTAAACCCTTTTAAAAATAATGGAGGTGAAGTTTAAAATAGTCATTAGATGGGATCAGTTTAAAATAAACATATAAGTCAAACTAAGTATGTTTAAAAAAACATCTTTGACGTTTTGAAATTCGACAGCACCTCCTTTGTAAATTTTGAATAAAACCCGATACAACATAATAATAAAAATAGCATCCCGATGGGAGCTAGCTTCCACGCCCAAACGGTGGAGCAACCAAGCAAACAATATACGACGCACCATGGCGAAGAAAAGAAAAGCGAAACAAAATCAACAAAATAAAAAGGTCGACTCCAATGAGTACGACGCCCACAACACATAAACTCTAAGTCTCGCTTCTAAGTCTATAATATACAAATTCTAAGTCGATGGAGTTTTACTAGATACAAAAAGATATGAATATACAAGTGTGAGTACGATACAACAGTAACCTACCTACCAAAGCAATCACCGAAAGGAATGTATGCCTCAAGCCGCTGATAATCCGAGCGGTAAAACCTGTAAGAAACTGTGGCAAAACGGGGGCGAGTTGCCAACTCAGTGATTAAAAGTACATCACAAGGTAGAAATCGAAAGGCACAACGATACCTAGGTCATAATTATAGTACTATCATATCCTGTACTAGTATAATATATAATATACATATGTATCATAAATGCAAGTCTATCTATCACATGAACCCAAGATAGAATATATCATATGCAAATGACCTGTATCTAGGTATAAGCCTATAACTAGCCGAAAATATATATGTAAAACCCCTTCTTTAAAATAGCCGCGGAATACATATGTTACGGCATAAAAGCAGACGTGATAGTATGAAGTATAATAGGTATCTTATTTAAGATATGCGTCTTGCTGTTTTTAGTGAAGAGTGTAAAGAGATTTACGGTTTAAAAGATCGACACGTCAAAAATAATGAGGCTATAGTTCGATTTTGAATTCCTTTTTATATGCAATAACCCGCAAAAAGATATGCAGGTACTGTCCTCCGGATCAGTCCTGGTCGGCTATAATAACTCATAACATAACTGTATGATAGCAACATATCAAAATTTGGATGTCCAGCATCGACACCCGAAATCAGAAGTCCCTCGTGTCCATCACCGATATGCAAATCCTTAAATCTCTCGTGTCCATCACCGACACGCAAATGCAGATATCTTCGACACCATCTCAACAGATGATCGCCACCTGATATCCCGGGCCCGGGTCAGTATCCCCTGGATATCCGACGTGCTCAAATCTAGCCCCGGTCAGTATCCCCTGGATATCTGCCGTGCTCATCTCTATCTCCGGTATCGAGTGTCCTCGCTAGGCTCCCCGCCTCAAATGCGGCTATCCTGCCCCTCGGTCTCGACCGGGTCCACCATGTATCCGAATGTATACTCCCCCACTCAACACGGATAAGTAGCAAGTCTGTAACCGTATATCTCCCCCCACTCGGTTCGGAATAAAACAATCAGAAAACATCAAGCTCATGGTGGACGTCAACTCATCGTATCCAGAAATATCAAGTAAAGAATAAGGTACTTGCATAGATCATTCTGATTATATATATATACATATATATCAGCGTCCCATACTACTGATATATATCATCAAAAGTAAAACATCCTGAAAACTCATAAGAATCAAATACGATTATCCAAGTTACTGATGTTCACAATAATTCAGCAGGCAATGATGGTACTGTACGTAAATATAGACATGCAGGCAACAAACGTATTAATTCTACTGTGTCATGGCAATACTAATGATGTGTGGTGTAGCATACGCGTCTGTGCTCGTGTAGCATGGCAATCATTAATATTTGTGCAAGTGTTCAAAAAGTGTATATAGCATACTCGTATCGACATCTACATATGCATCACGTAGTATAACAGTCCTACAGTGACATGGCAGTACCAATGAGATATAGTGTAACATATGCGTATGTGCTTGTGCAACATAATACTCATTGGTAGTTGTGTAGTGTTCTATCATTGTGTTCGTATCACGGAAACGTATAACATCGATAAATGTATCGCGAACATGTAAAGTAAACCTAAGCGTGATTATTAAATGTAACTACTTGCTATAAGCTATACCATTATCTTTGAAAACGGAACGAAACGTTGGTTTTGAAATAAGGAAGCTGCCTTAGGTTAAAATAGATATTCATTTTGGAAATCAGCATCGCATCCTTGTCATTTATCATTTAAAAGGTAAACAAATCGTTAGTTTTTAAAAGAGTATAGCTCACTCAAGTATTACGTTCTAAAACGAAATAAAACATGACTCCACGAGTCTAAAGGAAACTTGGCCGTATTCGGCACGATAATCTCGTCATCACAAGTACGGTATAATTTCTCGTACAATATCCACATTATCACAACATCCATATCATACAGATCTATTATTACGTGCGTATGTCACTAAAACTATGTATGAAACTATATGCATATGAAGGACATACTGTTGCGCCACGGGAGCGCCCCGGCCGTCTTACTCGAGGCCAAATTGCGGAATCAAAATTTTTCCTTACTCGGAAACCGGCGCTACCGCGGACAAAGAAAACCCGGATCGTTTACCATTAACCTACGCTAGCTAACAAGAGATGGGGTGAGAAGTATACCGAGTGATCCGAGTCCTCCGGTCTTCTCTTCATCATCCCGATCTCCCGCGGAAAGTCTTTGCTCCACATCGTCGCCTCCTCGCCGGAAAGGGCACCACATCGCCTTCGTCTTTTACGGGCTCCCGCCTCAATACCGAGGCAACTCGAGCATGAAGCCGGCAACTCGACATGCTCAAGATTTGCTGTAGGAAGTAGTGTAGAAACTTTGTCTCTTGGAGTTTATGTAGTTGCCATTGATGGATGGAGGAAGAGGTAAAGAAAATTGGTGCTTTCAATTTTCTAGCAAGAAGAAGATGAAATCAACTCTCTCATTCTTTTTCTTTCTCTCTTTCTTTTTCTTCTACTCTCTTTTTTTCATAACCATGAAAGACTTTTTTTTTTCAAGTGAGAAGAAGATGGAGGAGGAATGAATATCATAACATCAACATGAAGGGAGGTGAGTGTAGGAGCAAGGAAGTGGTGACCTTATCCAAACCTCATCATAACAATCTCACATCAACATGAAATCAATCATAATCCTATCTCATCAACAAAAAGCAAATGATAAAGATGGATAAGAAAGGTATCAAAAGATGCTTTCATAATAAAACATCTTACAAATAAAACCTCCACCAAAAGTTATTTGCAAAACTGCAAACAACCCCCTCCATCGGAAAAGTCCGGCCGGGAAAGAACAAAGGAAAACCGGCCGGGACGGAATGCAAACTGGCAACTCCAGAAAACTGGTCCCGTAATAAATTACAGGAAAACCCCAATACTGTGCATACACACCCGCATCTGTATTCCGACCGGATACAAATGCAATGAGACAAAATCTACACTGTACTAAACTAGGACCGGCTTAAGCCAAAGCCGGCTAGTAAAAACCGTTCGATCCTGATCCGTGCAATACCGCATGTATCAGATCAAACCCTGCCATATAACTATACGGCCACTAGTACAAAACTGTCTGATCCTGATCCGTGCAATACCGCACGTATCTGATTGGACCCTGCCATATCTCCATACGGCCTCTACAGCGTTTCGCCCGAAAACTGAGTAACTGAAAGTGTGGTGGACTCTAAAGACTCGTCAATACTATGGCTGTGGATTTAACCACTAGCACGTCAGAGGTATAAGCCAATACGTGACGGGCCACCAGCTATTGACCAAAAGGGACGTCGATGAGGAAGCTCGCCCCGACACCCTACTGAGCCTGTCAGTGACAATATCTGTACAGTCCGGTCCGTTCGTCTATGAGCATCGCATGGCGGGCCTAGGGGGTTGGTAAAAGTCAGACCCCCAAAAGCGGTACAAGTCGTGTCGGAGCATAGCCCAGAACGCCCTGAGATACTACTGGAATACCTACCAGTAAATCTCCTGCCTCGGCCGAGGGCTTTGCGTAATGGCTCTCCTAGACACAGCGCGACCTCACCCCCAATACCGGGAGAGACGAACCCCTGCAGATCCGCTCACTGCCTCCATGTGGCTCGGGACTGTACCCAACTAAAACCTGTTTGCACGACTCCTTTGAGCCGTGGTAGGGTAGTAATCAAAGCACAGTGGGAACTCACACGAGACAAATGACGATCTCAGGTCGATGAACTAACCTGTACACATGTCACCTGGGAACTGCTATCTGACGTCTGGTATAAGACCAACTAGCAGGTTCCCGGCGAGTCCTGTCCGGTGTACTCATAACCCAATGAGCACCTGTATACATCTTAGGTGAACCAACTGACACCAGTGGCTTGTGAGACCGGCCACCGCCCCTCGTCGGGGTCTCGACTGTATACACTAGTCTACTAATGGAGTAGCGATGCCCTGTCTCGAAACTCCTACGACTAGGGACCTATTAAGGATGTGCTTATAGACTACCAGCTCCCACGTATATGATCGCCATCATACTGCTGGTCGTCAAGCAAGAATCCTAGGGGCTCTATCAACGTGTAATAGCGACATGTCAGGTCACCTAAAGCAGTACACGATGATAAAGATAAACCAGATAGCATACTATCATCTCGAGTAAGACTGTTCTACCGGGATAGGTCCTCCCTCAATCATTGCAATCACGTGCCTGTGATCCAATAATTGACTCTGAGGGCACTAACTCCAACAATCTCCCACTTGCACTCAAGGCTAATTATTGCGATGTCGCATACTCACAGCCCGTGTGATACCGAACACCCAACTCCTCTACTAGTCAGTCTCACAAAACTCGTTTGCGAAACTATTGCGTTCGAGGAATAGCCTCAGTGAGTGGATCCGCTGTGATGTTTCTTTCTATGTCTCTCTATATCTCAAGTTCGCGGAGAAAGCCATCTCCCGAAATGAGCAATACCTGTCTTAGAATGTCTGGATGTCTGATGGGACCTAGCTCATAAACGAACTCCAAATACAAACTTCTTAGACTGTATCATCAACTGAACTTAATCAGTATCCTGCGCCATGCCTCCCTCAGTATTGCCTTGGACCACCTGTCCAAAATACTGTCCCTCGTCAGAGGGAGAACTATAACTCTGACGACCTCCTTGTCGTCTATGTCACCTTGGAAGTCTGGAGTGATAACCGTCTCCTAAAGGAGGCAGCCGTTATCATATCCCTAGAACATTCACTTATGTTCTAAAACTGCTTCCAACTGTTCCTCCAGGATTGGATCAATATCAACTTATTGCATCTAGTGCAAGAACAACATCTGGTGTGGTACTTGACATCTCATGATTGACTCAATTGCCTAAGCAAGTGATCTGTCAATCATGCGTATTCCTCTCCCCTTTAGTCTGTAAGACACCTTTAGAGAGGGTAACTCCATTACCTGCAGGTACACTACCATGCCAGGAGTCGTCCATTCTAAATACTCTTAGAATACTGTCAAGGTACCCTGATTGGGAAACCACCCAAATCTAGATCTAAAACCATAGGTCTAGTAACCAGTATGTCTGATATAATATCCAAATCCCATGTGGAGAAAAACACTGTGTGACGACCAAAGTATAACCGATCGTAGTATAGGAATATCACTTCCTACTACCTTCTCAATAGATCCATCCCCTATTCTGATGACGTCAAACCCATGACTGTCACATCAGAAACAGATGATCTAACTCTGCTATATCTGCTTTAGTCTATAAATAGATATAAGCATGAAGTCCACCAATGCTTCCGCTGCTCCCACTGACTACGACAACCCTCTGCCAGAGTCATATAGACGTGCACTTCTAAAGCTAGTTTAGAACGACGCTATACTCATCCTCCTGCCGGGTCTCGCAGCCTGGAACAACAACAATGGCAAGTGTGGGTAAACAAGAACTTCCCTGTCACCGTCCTTGAGGCTACCGGAGTACCTCTCGGGTGCCTGAAGTTACCCACCTTATCTGCGGAGTGGCCAATGGAATGTCAAATCAGATTGAATCTTTAGGTTCCTTATCAACTCTTCAGTAATCGTTTGCGGTTCTGGAATCACTTCCAGTTCTACCATACTCCCACTGCTGTTTTTGAAAAAATCCATTTTTAATAAAACTGTGGCGAGTCTAGAACAATATTTCTATTGATCTGCCAGATGGTAGAAAGTCAACCCTCGTCATAGCCTGGGTCAACCCACAAACAGCCATTACAGAAACGTGCCTTGAGTTATCCGGAGTCTGGTTTTAAGCATAAGCCGGACAACTCCCCGTACCTTAACATCGTTAAGATATGAACTGTTCTATATCCAATATAGAAACAGAGGCACTGATTCAATTGAACCAGATTCAAATCATGCAGCTGTCTCCAGTGCATGTCAACTAAATGGAAAAAGGCCGATCAGCGTTACTCAACTTAGGAATGCTTCCAATTATGAGTATCCTGAAAGAGAAGCAATCTGTCTTCATCATTACTATCAACTGAATACCATACACAAGTATCTACATCTTCGATCACCTTGAAGAATCCCGATACTTGCAATACCTGGTTCTCTACTCTATTCTTATACCAATAACTCCTCAAAACTCAGACCCTGTGTTTCCACGAAGCACATGTCTAAGAACTGGAGAAGTTAAAAGTAAACAGAATATAGTATGAGGACCAACCTCTCTGTCCTAATGGACACTGGACAACATACAATACTCTGTATAAGTCCGCTGAGTCTAACAACTCTTTCACTGTGTGTCGTAGGTTGAAAACGGTACTTATGGTTAAGAAGAATTACACCGCTGTTTAATGCTCCTTACCTAACCATCCACTGATATAGGTAAATGTCATCGACATAATATCAAAAAGTATATCTCACTCTATAAAAATAGACGTACAGATATATCAATTTGAAATTGGTGCACAACAGCGGATATTCATAACCAAATATTTGCCGACCGGCAAACAACCCAGGTGACTTCCTCAAATATCACCGATTACAACGAATCCCGATATAATGAGGACGATCACCCAATTCCCAATAACTTACTCCCACTCATCATCTGTAAAACCATACAGATGTGAGAATCCAACCTGGTAAATACATACCCTGGAGTAAGTGTGTAATCGGGAAATCAGTTTTCTTTTAACATTACACAGTGAAAATGAAACAATGAAATGTTTCGATGGGGTATCCTGGTATTCCTAGTAATGCCTCTACCATTATCCAGATTCACAACTGTAACCGTATATCTCTTTGCCATCTGTCCAAATCCCTTTATATGTCTTTAGTCATTACCGTCTGCACACCCCCTTAGGCCAAATGGTTTTCTTCCTTCCCTACTGTTCGGCACCAGCCTATGGTTTGGAAGAAGACTATCCAATAAGCATAAAAGGTGTACTGTCCTAATCTTAGGAGCACTCGCAACGCGAGAGAAGGTGAAGATAAAAGACACTTGAATGTACTTTATTCTTATTTCTCCTGAACCAGAATCCATCCCCGAACTGGAACTAGTTCCTTTCGAGTTCGTATATAACCATACGATGGAATATCCAATAAAATGGGATCTTCGTAGTGATACGGAGTGTCCTGGAGAAATACAAAGGTGATTTAGGATTGGCGAAGAAATACTTGGTTTGGTCGTGAATATCAGTCGCAATTTACTTTGCCCTCTTACTAATCCCTTGCTTTGTCTGAACTTAATACCTTCTGTACACCGTTTTAGGCTAACTGGTTTTCTTCATTCCCTACCGGTCGGCACCAGCCTATGGTTTGGAAGAAGACTATCCAATTTGCGTAATAGGTGTACTACTCCTAAACCAAGGAGTACTCGCAACCTGAGAGAAGGTGAAAAGAAAAGACAACTGAATAATCCTATCCGTTTTCTCCAGAACCAGAAACCATCCTCGAAGTCCTTCGAGTTCGTATATAACCATACGATGGTTTTGTCCAATGGAAGTGGACGTTCGTAGTAATACGGGGTGTCCTGGAGAAAAGAGTAAAAGTAGGAGTGGCAATGAGGTCTGCAACTCTGACAATCCAAAAGCCAGTGTTAAGAAGGTTCGGTCAACTTGGTCACTGAGTCATAGTCCAGGGTCGGGTCAATGGTCGCTGCCAGAGAGAGAGAAAAGAAACACTCAGCGTGCACTCTAACCTAGATCAGAATGGTTATCACTTTGTCTAATCTGGAAACCTCCCACTGTACCTCAAATTCTCCTCCAAACCTGAAAGAAGAATTAGTCGGGATCACCCGAGGAGTAAACCAACTCATCAGTGGGAATCGGGATCCAACTATCATCGCATGATAACGTGACGGAATCCACTCACGTCACCACACTCCAGAAGGTATACGCATACCTGGCAAGTTTCAGTTCTTTTGAAACTCCCGATGTAATTTTTTACCCCAAGCGGTTTATGACCTTGACTAGGTCAACAAACCATAAACCGCCAGTCAAGTTCAACCCGTCATTATTCTGGATTGCATTAAACCCACCCGTACGTGCCCTTGACTAGGTCAACAAGGCCGCACGACTGTCTCAACCAATCCTACTTATGCAACAAACAAGTACCACTTAGCTACCGAACACTTCGTCTTGACTAGGTCAACAAACGCAGCACGAATACTAAATAATACCTGTAGGAAATGACGGAGGGCTACGAATGGTTTTTGGCGAAAAACCTTTAACGTAATGAACTTGATATCGTTGAAGGAACTGCATAGCCTTTTATAAAATATAGTGACGAAAACCTTTACTAAAGAGGTCACTCCCGGTGAAGGGATCTCGGCTCTTTCCCCGTAGAATGAGGTGCAGGATATTCCAACTGAATACCACGATGCAAAGCAAAAGTAATCGGCTATAGTGAAGTTAATGCCCTGACGCAAACTTCTGTCCAAGGGGTCACTCCCGGTGAAGGGATCTCGGCCCTTGCCTCGTCGACTGAGGAGCAGGATATTCCAAATGAATACCACGATGCAAAACAAAAGTGAACGTCCTTGCAATAACAGCTTTTTTTTTTTGAAAAATTGTTCCAACAACATCAGAATAGGTTTGTTTATCTTGCATTGATCCGAATCAACGCAGTCCCATCAATTAATCACACCACAAAGAACGAAAATATACTGACGTACGTATATGCCATCCGCATTCGCCACTGGGTCCCGTCATCACCCGTTAGGTTAGCTAACTAACGGCAGAGCGGGGACTGGACTAGCGCGGATGAAAAACATATACAACATCTACTAATATATATACCAATATATAGTATTTCGCTCAAGGCATGAATAAAATGCAACATCACAGAAATGTACAGCATCACAGAACAATACAGATATCTGGAAGCCCCGGGTTTCACAGAGCCGCTGCTGAAACCCGACGTTCCCCTGGTCGTGTGGATAGCCTGTGCAATGAAATCCTAGACCCCTACGGGCGCGGCAAGTCACCCGCCAAAACCTGAAGCGAGGCAGCCCCCTCCAGCACCGTGAATGGACCACCCAGCACTTCACGGAATCCGGTAACTTAGGCACCCCTCCTGGGTCAACCTGTACCCCCTACGAGTGCGGCGAATAGCCCGCCAATCCTGGACTGAAGCCCCCTCCGTCTCAATGCCCTGAGATGCGGGCCCGTTGCCCTCCAGAACCCGGCTATCCGTGCACCCCACCGCGGGGCAACCCTAGTACAGAAAGTAAAATATACATACACCGGGTACATCGACCGCAACCAGGTCGTGCCCCAAAAGAATAATACAAACAGGCAGTGACGGCAGTCCACATGTCGGACGCTCGCCCCGCAATATCAAATGTACATAATACAACAAAACTGCACTAGCATTGCTTCCAGGCTATCCCCACCGACCGATCCGCAACATCACAGCATAAACATAGAACATCAACGTGAAAGTCACGTTCGCAAATCCGTCTAACCGGGCTATAGCAGTTAGACCGGATTTACCGATCGAGTGACATTCACGGTCGCAGATATAATGTAAATACTGTGAAATGATGTGTTTAAAATATCCGATCGATCAAATAATTAACAAGCGGGCCCCAAAAGAAAACTGTAGCACTCACAGAAAAACTGGCCCAATTTTAATATCCCAAAAGCCCTATTTTTAGCCCATAAGACAACTGGAGAAAAATTACCAAGTGGGCCCACCATAGTGCGGCGGAAGAGCGGCAGAATGGTGGTTATTGCCGCGCTTCCGCGCTTGGATTATGGGTTCACTTTGTCGTTTTTTCCCAGAGTTCTTAGAACTACTTACACATCTTTCTGAGACCACCTGAAAAATTTTTAGACACCAAAAAATTTCAACAGAAACTGATGTGAACTAAAATACGGTTTTTGAGATTTTGGTCGATCGGATAAGTAAAACGCATTAGAACAAGATAGGTAAGGTTAATGGCGTGGCTCTGATACCATGTTGCGCCACGGGAGCGCCCCGGCCGTCTTACTCGAGGCCAAATTGCGGAATCAAAATTTTTCCTTACTCGGAAACCGGCGCTACCGCGGACAAAGAAAACCCGGATCGTTTACCATTAACCTACGCTAGCTAACAAGAGATGGGGTGAGAAGTATACCGAGTGATCCGAGTCCTCCGGTCTTCTCTTCATCATCCCGATCTCCCGCGGAAAGTCTTTGCTCCACATCGTCGCCTCCTCGCCGGAAAGGGCACCACATCGCCTTCGTCTTTTACGGGCTCCCGCCTCAATACCGAGGCAACTCGAGCATGAAGCCGGCAACTCGACATGCTCAAGATTTGCTGTAGGAAGTAGTGTAGAAACTTTGTCTCTTGGAGTTTATGTAGTTGCCATTGATGGATGGAGGAAGAGGTAAAGAAAATTGGTGCTTTCAATTTTCTAGCAAGAAGAAGATGAAATCAACTCTCTCATTCTTTTTCTTTCTCTCTTTCTTTTTCTTCTACTCTCTTTTTTTCATAACCATGAAAGACTTTTTTTTTTCAAGTGAGAAGAAGATGGAGGAGGAATGAATATCATAACATCAACATGAAGGGAGGTGAGTGTAGGAGCAAGGAAGTGGTGACCTTATCCAAACCTCATCATAACAATCTCACATCAACATGAAATCAATCCTAATCCTATCTCATCAACAAAAAGCAAATGATAAAGATGGATAAGAAAGGTATCAAAAGATGCTTTCATAATAAAACATCTTACAAATAAAACCTCCACCAAAAGTTATTTGCAAAACTGCAAACAACCCCCTCCATCGGAAAAGTCCGGCCGGGAAAGAACAAAGGAAAACCGGCCGGGACGGAATGCAAACTGGCAACTCCAGAAAACTGGTCCCGTAATAAATTACAGGAAAACCCCAATACTGTGCATACACACCCGCATCTGTATTCCGACCGGATACAAATGCAATGAGACAAAATCTACACTGTACTAAACTAGGACCGGCTTAAGCCAAAGCCGGCTAGTAAAAACCGTTCGATCCTGATCCGTGCAATACCGCATGTATCAGATCAAACCCTGCCATATAACTATACGGCCACTAGTACAAAACTGTCCGATCCTGATCCGTGCAATACCGCACGTATCTGATTGGACCCTGCCATATCTCCATACGGCCTCTACAGCGTTTCGCCCGAAAACTGAGTAACTGAAAGTGTGGTGGACTCTAAAGACTCGTCAATACTATGGCTGTGGATTTAACCACTAGCACGTCAGAGGTATAAGCCAATACGTGACGGGCCACCAGCTATTGACCAAAAGGGACGTCGATGAGGAAGCTCACCCCGACACCCTACTGAGCCTGTCAGTGACAATATCTGTACAGTCCGGTCCGTTCGTCTATGAGCATCGCATGGCGGGCCTAGGGGGTTGGTAAAAGTCAGACCCCCAAAAGCGGTACAAGTCGTGTCGGAGCGTAGCCCAGAACGCCCTGAGATACTACTGGAATACCTACCAGTAAATCTCCTGCCTCGGCCGAGGGCTTTGCGTAATGGCTCTCCTAGACACAGCGCGACCTCACCCCCAATACCGGGAGAGACGAACCCCTGCAGATCCGCTCACTGCCTCCATGTGGCTCGGGACTGTACCCAACTAAAACCTGTTTGCACGACTCCTTTGAGCCGTGGTAGGGTAGTAATCAAAGCACAGTGGGAACTCACACGAGACAAATGACGATCTCAGGTCGATGAACTAACCTGTACACATGTCACCTGGGAACTGCTATCTGACGTCTGGTATAAGACCAACTAGCAGGTTCCCGGCGAGTCCTGTCCGGTGTACTCATAACCCAATGAGCACCTGTATACATCTTAGGTGAACCAACTGACACCAGTGGCTTGTGAGACCGGCCACCGCCCCTCGTCGGGGTCTCGACTGTATACACTAGTCTACTAATGGAGTAGCGATGCCCTGTCTCGAAACTCCTACGACTAGGGACCTATTAAGGATGTGCTTATAGACTACCAGCTCCCACGTATATGATCGCCATCATACTGCTGGTCGTCAAGCAAGAATCCTAGGGGCTCTATCAACGTGTAATAGCGACATGTCAGGTCACCTAAAGCAGTACACGATGATAAAGATAAACCAGATAGCATACTATCATCTCGAGTAAGACTGTTCTACCGGGATAGGTCCTCCCTCAATCATTGCAATCACGTGCCTGTGATCCAATAATTGACTCTGAGGGCACTAACTCCAACACATACTAGATACGAAACTATATCAATAACATTAACAACTAACTAGATAGTATAACTATCCTAGTTAAATGGTTGCGGGGGTGCTATACGCCATCCACCCGACTTCCCCTGTAGATGTAAATCTACTCACCAACTTGTCGAGCTTGTCGAATCCACGATTGCTTTGTTCGTCAACTCCGTCTCGGAAACCTTCATGATCGTACCTATAATCATAATTAAATCATATCGACGTAAATATCATATCAAAACTCAAAATAACGAGATAGGCACCCGTAGGTTAGAACCTACAGCTTACTTAACCCAAAAACGACAAGATATCCCTGTTGTTAACGTACGAACGTTAACAAATCAGTTACGGCACAGAAATACGAAAACCCGTATCGAAATATCGAAAACTTTAACAAATCCCATACTAAAACATTTCCAGATTTCTATGTATGAATATTGGGACAAATAAAACAATACAGTAACCTATAAAATGCCCAAATAAAACTACAGAAGAAAAACTAACACAAATTGCCCCAAGGGCTCGGCGACGCCGGTCAAAACAAGGATATCGCCGGATTAGGTAGGGAGTTTGGAGCTCGGGCTTTAGGTATAATCTTCTAGTGGTCTCATTATACTATGGTCTAGTTAGTTTTTCTGGTGGGTTTACCTAGTAGCTCCAGATTCAAACATTGTACCACAAAACCCCAATTTTCTAACACTGCACACTAAAAACAGATATCAAACAGAATTGAAATTGTAAGGAAAGAAGGAGATATACCTATGTAGATGATTTATAAGGGAACACCAGCTCAAGAAGTGTGTGTGGGAGCATCTATGGTTTGTAGTGGTTTAAGCTTGATGATGTGCACGACTTTAATGAAGGAAATCATGGATTTTCTCTCTTGATATGAAGAACACTTAGAAATATTAGTTTGGAGCTGAAGAAGCTATGTTGTGTTCAGTTTGTGAATGATAAGAATAGGTGTAATTTGATGAGAGAGGTAGGTAAAGAAGGAATGAGGTGGAGGGTTGTGAGGTAATGGTGTAAGCGTTGAAGCATGAGGTGGAGGGAGGAGAGTGGGTGTGTGGTGTGGAGGGTGTGAGATTTAACCCACTAGCTAAACATATACCCATCCTCAACAAAAGAATTTAAAACGAAAAAAGAAAACCCTTTTTCCTTTAATTAAACCCTTCATGTAAAAATCTAAATCCATGTTTTAAAAGAAATGAAATACTTATTCTAACACTTAAATATCATTTTCTTATTATAAAATCTCATGTCATGTTTAAAATAATTAAAATACCATTTTTATGATATCACACCTTTTCTTCATATTTACAAAATTAATTACATTTTTACGGATATAATTCCGATACCAAAATTTATATGTGATATCACTTTCATAAACTCATTATTTCTATATTTAAAATTATAAATTAATATTTATAATTTTCCAAAATGTTACAATATTCCCCCCTTAAAGAAATTCGGTCCCCGAATTTAAATTAAACCCCCATCTTAAAACATTTTTCTCAATCCAATCCACTCAATTCAAAACAATTTGCCGGGGTCCAAATTTTAAAACATATAGTCCGCTCAATATAACGGAACTCCGAAATCCCATACGAGCTAAAACGTAAAATAACACAACCGTGTGCATGAAAACTCAAAAAGATATAAAACTCACATAACTGTAACTCCAGCGGTTGCTATGAGAATTACATCAGTTATGATGCAAAATTCCAAATATGAAAACCGTTGTGTATACCAAGTACACAATCAATACCATGGTCGTAGTGCAATATCGGTAGCACACGATCAAGAGAAAATATATAAATCAAAATCTATAACATATTCTATCAAATGCAAACACGAAAACAAAATCAACCCTAACGGCTTTGCATGAAAATCCAAACCATATTCCACGGGTGTGCATGAAAACGAAATTAGCGCCAAGTGCAACAGGTGTGCATGAAACAATATCCACTGCATCAACTGTGCATGGAGCAAATATCAAGTGCATCTAAAGTGCACAAAATCAATCTCAAATACATCGGGGTGCACAAAACAAATCTCAAGTGCATCGGGGTGTACAAAATAAATCTCAAGTGCATCTGGGTGCACAAAATCAACATCAAGTGCATCAAGTACACAAAACAAATCTTAGGTGCATCGGGGTGCACAAAACAAATCTCAAGTGCATCGGGGTGCACAAAATAAATCTCAAGTGCATCTGGGTGCACAAAATCAACATCAAGTGCATCAGGTGCACAAAATAAATCTCAAGTGCATCTGGGTGCACAAAATCAATATCAAGTGTATCAGGTGCACAAAACATCAAAACGTGCAACTGGTGTGCACAAAATCATACCGAGTATATCTAGAGCATATATATATATATATATATATCAAATCTCTTAATCATGTGTAACTGATGTGCACGAAAATATCAGTTTAGTACGTCTGGTGTGCACAACACTCCAATCGAGTGCAGTCATCTCGCACGGAAATCTCAAACAAGTGCACCTGGTGTGCACAAAACATTTGTGTGACCCTCAAATCCTTAAAATACATAAGTCAAAATAATGAACGTCGAGTTGTCCTTTCTTCAAAGTTGAAAACAAAATATTCGGATCGTAAAAACGCAAATTGAAAACAAATGACATTGAAATATATCTTCTTCAATGTCGAAAGGTGTCTATACACCCGGAATTGGCATAGCAAGGATTACCACTTGCCTTCTGCTACGGTCTACCGTTCCCTGTCTCTGAATTCTTGTTCTTTCTACGGATCACTAATGCCATGGCCTCTTATACCCTCGACCGGTAAGGAGCAACGACGCAATTAGTCTCATGCTGATACTTTTCAAGACACTTCCTTGCCAAGCCAGTCCAGTTCTCGCAATGCAACATGTCGACGACGGCGATCTCTAACCTCTGCATGCGCGCCAAACAACTGATCCTGGGTCCAATCTTACTTTTTATAGTATTCAGGAATGAACCCGTCAAGTCTCCTGCCGATTTCATCTATCAAATCTGTCCAGAACTAGCACTCATTACTGAATCCACTTCCATTTCGAAACAACTGCAATTTCCTCAAGATTTTCTTCTTAAAGTGTGGTTGTACACGCCTCCGTATACATCAATCTCAAATATCGAAGGGGAAGAACCACTGCGCTTTGTAACTTCGCACCAATCTCTTGTTCCATTATTCTCCAATATCGGTCAAATAAGGAGCGTATCGCGATAGTCATGCGAATTGCAAATCATTATCATGATCAAGCCCGGAGTCTTACAAAACTCGAAATACGAATCCGGTATCTCTGACACTCTATGGAAGAATCTGGCTAGGCTCACCTTCACGAACTCGTCCCAATTCGTCGGACAATACGATCTCTCTCATGCGACTTACATCAGGTCTGAGCAGAACCCATCAAAAGAAGCTAATCAACTTCACCAATCTCACATCGGAGTGCCACAATGGATTAAATATCCTAGCCACCACTTATCTGAATGACTACGAATCCTCTGATCCATCTATACTCGTAAACATCGGCCACCTTTAACTTCATGAATTCTGGAAGCAACACCTCGACAATCTCAGCAACGATTGGTACCACTGTCTGAACAGTAGGCAACACCACGATCTTCGGAGTAGTGTAAACATCAAGCCTCCAAGTCCGGCTGGTCTCCATAAATGACCCGACTCTCTGGTGCGGATCCCGAAGAAACTCGCTTCAACATTAGAAACCCGATCATCTAAGGATAAACAACATGTCCTTATGTCACCGGAATGTCACCCTGGTCAGCCCTCGTCCCAAACAAGTCTGCCCTGACCATGTCTCTAATCACAGCCCTCTCGGCTCGCGTAGACATGGCGACCGGAACAATCAACATGTATCGATAAGGATAGATCAACAGAATGAATAGAAGGAAGATCTCAAGATATATATCCTAAGGTAACTTAGGCGGAGTATCATATCGTAAATATACCGCGGAACATATGTACGGTATATCACTCTACTTAGTAGTTATTCCATCAACCAAGATCATCATATATAATGAAAGTTCGGGTATAAGACCCCCAAAGTCAAGTCTAAGTTCTATAAGGTCAAGCCTAGGTAACAAAAGTGTATGCCTAGACTCCATATAGTCAAATCTAGACTCGAACAAAGGTTAAACCAAACGCTCTGATACCAACATTGTCATGACCCGAATGTGGCACGTGACTGGCACTTAAATCACGTGACATCTAAAGACGTCGACGCGGTCTAAGTAAGCCGAAACCCGGAATCTAAACCCTTTTGAAAATAATGGAGGTGAAGTTTAAAATAGTCATCAGATGGGATCAGTTTAAAATAAACATATAAGTCGAACTAAGTATGTTTAAAAAAAAACATCTATGACGTTTTGAAATTCGACAACACCTCCATTGTAAATTTTGAATAAAACCCGATACAACATAATAATACAAACAGCATCCCAACGGGAGCTAGCTTCCACGCCCAAACGGCGGAGCAATCAAGCAAACAATATACGACGCACCATGGCGAAGAAAAGAAAAGCGAAACAAAATCAACAATATAAAAAGGTCGACTCCAATGAGTACGACGTCCACAACACACAAACTCTAAGTCTCGCTTCTAAGTCCATAATATACAAATTCTAAGTTGATGGAGTTTTACTAGATACAAGAAGATATGAATATACAAGTGTGAGTATGATACAACATTAACCCACCTATCAAAGCAATCACCGAAAGTAATGTGTGCCTCAGGCCGAAGTAATCCGAGTGGTAAAATCTACAAGAAACTGTGGCACAATGGGGGTGAGTTGCCAACTCAGTGATTAAAAATACATCACAAGGTAGAAATCGAAATGCACAACGATACCTAGGTCATAATTATAGTACTATCATATACTGTACTAATATAATATATGATATGCATATGTATCATAAATGCAAGTCTATTTATCGCATGAACCCAAGATAGAATATATCATATGCAAAAGACCTGTATCTAGGTATAAGCCCATAAGTAGCCGAAAATATATATGTAAAACCTCTTCTTTAAAATAGCCGCAGAATACATATGTCACGGCATAAAAGCAGACGTGATAGTATGAAATATAATATGTATCTTATTTAAGATATGCGTCTTGCTGTTTTTAGTGAAGAGTGTTAAGAGGTTTACGGTTTAAAAGATCCCAGTGTCATACTAGACAGGTCAAAAATAATGAGGCTATAACTCGATTTTGAATTCCTTTTTATATGCAATAACCCGTAAAATGGTATGCAGGTACTGTCCCCCGGATCAGTTCTGGTCAGCTACAATAACTCATAACATAACTGTATGATAGCAACATATCAACATCTGGATGTCCAGCATCAACACTTGAAATCAGAAGTCCCTCTATCCATCACCGACACGCAAATCCTCAAATCTCTCGTGTCCATCACCGACACGCAAATGAAGATATCGTCGACACCATCTCAACAGATGATCGCCACCCGATATCCCTGGCCCCGGTCAGTATCCCCTGGATATTCGTCGTGCTCAAATCTAACCCCGGTCAGTATCCCCTGGATATCTGCCGTGCTCATCTCTATCTCGGGTACCGAGTGTCCTCGCTAGGCTCCCCACCTCAAATGCGGCTATCCTGCCCCTCGGTCTCGACCGGGTCCACCATATATCCGACTGTATACCTCCTCACTCAGCACAGATAAGTAGCAAGTCCGTAACCGTATATCTCCCCCACTCGGTTCGGAATAAAACAATCAGAAAATATTAAGCTCATGGTGGACGTCAACTCATCGTATCCAGAAATATCAAGTAAAGAAGAAGGTACTTGCATAGATCATTCTGATGATATATTATATATATACATATATAATAGCGTCCCATACCACTGATATATATCATCAAAAGTAAAATATCTTGAAAACTCATAAGAATCAAATACGATTATCCAAGTTCCTGATGTTCACAATAATTCAGCAGGCAATGATGGTACTGTACGTAAATATAGACATGCAGGCAACAAATGTATCAATTCTACTGTGTCATGGCAATACTAATGATGTGTGGTGTAGCATACGCGTCTGTGCTCGTGCAGCATGCCAATCATTAGTATTTGTGCAAGTGTTCTAAAAGTGTATATAGCATACTCGTATCGACATCTACATACGCATCACATAGTATAACAGTCCTACAGTGACATGGCAGTACCAATGAGGTGTAGTGTAACATATGCGTATGTACTTTTGCAACATAATACTCATTGGTAGTTATGCAGTTTTCTATCATTGTGTTCGTATCACGGAAACGTATAATATCGATAAATGTATCGCGAACATATAAAGTAAACCTAAGCGTAACTATTAAATGTAACTACTTGCTATGAACTATACCATTATCTTTGAAAACGGAACGAAACGTTGGTTTTGAAATAAGGAAACTGCCTTAGGTTAAAATAGATATTCGTTTTGGAAATTAGAATCGCATCCTTGTCATTTATCATTTAAAAGGGAAATGAATCGTTAGTTTTTAAAAGAGTATAGCTCACTCAAGTATTACGTTCTAAAACGAAATAAAACATGACTCCACGAGATTAAAGGAAACTTGGCCGTATTCGGCACGATAATCTCGTCATCACAAGTACGGTATGATTCCTCGTACAATATGCACATTATCACAACATCCATATCGTACGGATCTATTATCATGTACGTATGTCACTAAAACTATGTATGAAACTATATGCATATGAAGGACATACTAGATACGAAACTATATCAATAACATTAACAACTAACTAGATAGTATAACTATCCTAATTAAATGGTTGCGGGGGTGCTATACGCCATCCACCCGACTTCCGCTGTAGATGTAAATCTACTCACCAACTTGTCGAATCCACGATTGTTTTGTTCGTCAACTCCGTCTCGGAAACCTTCGCGATCGTACCTATAATCGTAATTAAATTATCGACGTAAATATCATATCAAAACTCAAAACAACGAGATAGACACCCGTAGGTTAGAACCTACAGTTTACTTAACCCAAAAACGACAAGATATCTCTTGTTGTTAACGTACGAACGTCAACAAATCAGTTACGGCACAGAAATACAAAAACCCGTATCGAAATATCGGAAACTTTAACAAGACCCATACTAAAACATTCTCAGATTTCTATGTATGAATATTGGGACAAATCAAACAATACAGTAACCTATAAAATACCCAAATAAAGCTACAGAAGAAAAACCAACACAAAATGCCCCAAGAGGCCCGGCGACGCCGGTCGAAACAAGGATATCGCCGGATTAGGTAGGGAGTTTGGAGCTCGAACTTTAGGTATAGCCTCCTAGTGGTCTCATTATACTATGGTCTAGTTAGTTTTTCTAATGGGTTTACCTAGTAGCTCTAGATTCAAACATTGTACCACAAAAAACCAATTTTCTAACACTGCACACTAAAAACAGATATCAAACAGAATTGAAATTGTAAGGAAAGAAGGAGATATACCTATGTAGATGATTTATAAGGGAACACCAGCTCAAGAAGTATATGTAGGAGGATCTATGATTTGTAGTGGTTTAAGCTTAATGACGTGCACAACTTTAATGAAGGAAATCATGGCTTTTCTCTCTTAATATGAAGAACACTTAGAAATATTAGTTTGGAGCTGAAGAAGCTATGTTGTGTTCAGTTTGTGAATGATAAGAATAGGTGTAATTTGATGAGAGAGGTAGGTAAAGAAGGAATGGAGTGGAGGGTTGTGAGGTAGTGGTGTAACTGTTGAAGCATGAGGTGGAGGGAGGACAGTGAGTGTATGGTGTGGAGGGTGTGAGGTTTAACCCACTAGCTAAACATATACCCACCCTCAACAAAAGAATTTAAAACAAAAAAAAAAAAAAAAAACCCTTTTTCCTTTAATTAAACCCTTCATATAAAAATCTAAATTCATGTTTTAAAAGAAATGAAATACTTATTCTAACACTTAAATATCATTATCTTATTATAAAATCTCATGTTATGTTTAAAATAATTAAAATACCATTTTATGTTATCACACATTTTCTTCATCTTTACAAAATTAATTATATTTTTATGGATATAATTCCAATACCAAAATTTGTTTGTGATATCACTTTCATAAACTCATTATTTCTATATTTAAAATTATAAATTAATATTTATAATTTTCCAAAATTTTACAATACTGTTGCGAGCCTTTAGAATTTTTAAAAGACGAAACCCTACATCTCATATTAATCTATGTAGCAGAAAGACGATCGTGCCCATAAAAATTCTCATCGAACAACCCAAAATCGACCGCTGACCCGCCGTCGTTTGGCTAGATTGGCCCCATATTTTTTCTGTGGTTTTATCGTCAATTTAGATGATCTTTTAGCACATAAAATTTTGAATATCTCGTTGTATCTCTATGGTTGCGTAGATCTCCGAATTATTCCCAAATTTGTTATATACTTAGACAGGTTGATTTGTTGCTTTTGATTTGATTTGGTTTTCCCAACTGATTTGTTGTTGTGATAATTGATTCACCTCTATTTATTGCAACCTTTACTGATGTGTAATTATATTCCCAAATTTGTTACAAATTTGCAATTTGTCTTTTGATTTTCTGAATAATTCCCTTAAGTCTCCATTATATGCATATAATCGTTCTTTTAGGAAAATTTTCCGTCATTTTGCATCCAAGCCCTGTTGTCTGTAATAATTCACAAAAAATATCCAGAACAACATAATATATGGGAATAACATGATAAATGGGTTAGAAAAATGTGCAATAAATTACACCAATCAAGTTAACATATGCTATATAATATGCAAAATATTAAATATTTTAGGATCTTTAAGATATCGCGATTTTCAATTGTTATATATTAAGTGAAATATTGAAAAACCGAATAGCACAAAATATTTCGTGATTTTTGTGTGACAAACGAAATACCGAAAATAGAAGAAAAACAAATAAGTTTTAGATTTTTGAAACTTACACATCTTTCTTGTGGTAGCGTGGAAAATATACTAAATTTGAAAAAAAAAACAAATATTTTTTTAGATTTTTATAAACTTCATGATTGTCACGTGCTATATAGTATGCAAAATATTGAAAATTTTGGTATTTTTGATGATATCCTAAATTTCGTGTTCTTTAGCAATGAAAATATTGAAAAACTGAATAATATAGAAAATATTGAAAACAACAAAAATTTTGTGTATAGCATGCTAAATATTGAAAAATCGAAAACACTAAAAAATTTGAAAATTTTGAAATACTTTCCAATTTTTGTGTTTAAATATAGAAAGCAAAATATTGAAAACCAGAAATATTGAGATATTTGAAAATTATGCAATTTTTTTGTGTAGCGTGCAAATTATTGTTAATTTGAAGAAAGCAAATTATTTGCGATTTCTGAAAATTTCACGATTGTCACTTGCTATTGTATGGAAAAAGATTTAAATTTCTGAGATTTTTAAAAATATTGTGATTTTCGGATATTATAGCAAGTAAAATATTGAAAAATCGAATAGACAGAAAAACTACGTGATTTTGGTGTTTTATAGCTTGCAAAATATCGATAAATCGAAGAAAACTGAATTTTTTCACATTTTTAATCAGTTTAGCGATATTCGTGTGCTATATATAGCAAGTAAAATACCGAAGACCGACGATAATAGAAAAGTTTGAGATTTTTGAAATTATGTAAGTTTTGTGCGTTAGTGTGCAAAATATTGTAAATTTGAGGAGAATTAATAATTTTAGGATTTTTAAAATTTTTGCATGTATTATGTGCTATATAGTACGCAAAATTATAAAAATTTTGGAATTTTAAAAATATCGTGCATTTCATGGGTTATATATAGCAAACAAAATATTGAAAAACCGAATAACATAAAAAAATTCATGATTTTCGTGTGTTAACTCAAAAATCGATGAAAACTATTTTTCTT
Source organism: Agapanthus africanus (assembly GCA_030015575.1). NCBI lineage: Eukaryota > Viridiplantae > Streptophyta > Magnoliopsida > Asparagales > Amaryllidaceae > Agapanthus > Agapanthus africanus. The sequence continues at coordinate 364,401,556 of JASDDO010000029.1, forward strand.
TTACATTTTTAAAAATATTCTCAATTTTCTTGTGCAGTAAGTAAAATATAGAAAATAGAAGAAAACTATAAAATTTGAAATTTTTTGAAAATTACTCAATTTTCATGTTGTAACGTACAAAATATTGTAAATTTGAAGAAAACAAATTATATTGGGATTTTTGTAAATTTCGCGATTGTCATATGCTGTAGTATGCAAAATATTATTTTTTTTTTGTATTTTTGAAGATATCATTATAAGTCCGCGGCGGCGCCCCGGCCGTCGATTCGACGCCGGAAACGCGGAAACAAAAATTTTGCAAACTAGCAAACCGGCACCACCACGCACTTTTCACCCGGATCGGGCCATTAACCTAGCAACTAGCAAACTATAAAAGAGTAGAGAAGCTATGCCAAGCGATCCGTGTCCTTCGGTCTTCGTCTCCACTCCGATCTCCCGCGGAAACTCCGTTTATCTCCTCCTCGTCGGAAAGGGCACCACGTAGCCGAAATCTTTTACGGGCTCCCACCTCTGGACCGAGGCAACTCGGACACAAAGTTGGCTAGCCGACGCGTCCAAGGAGTGCTGTAGATGAAGTGTAGAATGCTATGTCTCTTTGGGGTATTTATGAAGTTGCCATGGATGAAGTTGTGGAGGAATGAAATTAAGAAAAATGATGCTTTCATTTTTCCTAGCTAGAAATTAGATGAAGCAAAAATGCCACACATCCAAAAATGAACTTCTCTCTCTCCCCTCAAGCAATGGCCGGCCCCTCATCCAAGAAATGGTGGTGGGAAAAAGAATGAATCAATATTCCAAGTGAGAAATGTGTGTGAAGATAATGATCAAGAAAAATAGTCACCACATTTCAAATCCAAAGCCAAATCAATTTCTTTCTCATTAAAGCAAGAAAGAGACCAAAATGGAATCTCATCATGATGCTACCATTTTACAAAGAACCCCCTCCATCAATACTAATTTGCACAATTGCAAATTAGCCCCTCCATCGGAAAATCCGGCCGGGAAGGAACAAATGAAAACCGGCCGAAACGAAATGAAAACTGGCAACTTCAGAAAATTGATCCCGTAATAAATTACAGGAAAAACCCGCTACTGCAAATACATGCCCGCATTTGTATTCCCACTGAACACAAATGCAAAGAGACAAAATCTACACTATCTAATACTAGGATCCGGCTTAAGCCAAAGCCGGCTAGTAAAATCCGTCCGATCACGATCCGTGCAATACCGCACGTATCTGATCGAACCCTGCCATATCTCCATACAGCCTCTACAGCGTTTCGCCCGAAACTTGAGTAACTGTGTGTGGTGGACTCTAAAGACTCGTCAATACTATGGCTGTGGATTTAACCACTAGCACGTCAGAGGTATCAGCCATACGTGACGGGCCACCAGCTATTGACAAAAAGGGACGTCGATGAGCGCACTCATCCTGACATCCTACTGAGCCTGTCAGTGACAATATCCGTACAGTCCGGTCCGTTCTTCTATGAGTATCGCATGGCGGGCCTAGGGGGTTGGTAAAAGTCAGACCCCCAATAGCGGTACAAGTCGTGTCGGAGTGTAGCCCACAACACCCTGAGATACTACTGGAATACCTACCAGCAAATCTCCTGCCTTGGCCAAGGACTTTTCATGTTCTGGCTCTCCTAGACACAGCGCGACCTCACCCCCAATACCGGGAGAGACGAACCCCTGCAGATCCGCTCACTGCCTCCATATGGCTCGGGACTGTACCCAACTAAAACCTGTTTGCACGTCTCCTTTGAACGTGGTAGGGTAGTAATCAAAGCAAAGTGGGAACTCACACGAGACAAATGACGATTTCAGGTCGATGAACTAACCTGTACACATGTCACCAGGGAACTGCTATCTGACGTCTGGTATAATCCCAACTAGCAGGTTCCCGGCGAGTCCTGTCCGGTGTACTCATAACCCAATGAGCACCTGTATACATCTTAGGTGAACCAACTGACACCAGTGGCTTGTGAGACCGGCCACCGCCCCTCGTCGGAGTCTCGACTGTATACACTAGTCTACTCCGGAGTATCGATACCCTATCTCGAAACTCCCACGACTAGAGACCTTTTAAGGATGTGCTTATAGACTCCAGCTCTCACGTATATGATCGGCCTCATACTGCTGGAAATCAAGCATGAATCATAGGGGCTCTATCAACGTGTAATAGCGACTCGTAAGGTCACCTAAAGCAATACACGATGATAAAGATAAACCAGATAGTATACTATCATCTCGAGTAAGACTGTCCTACCGGCATAGGTCCTCCTCAATCATTGCAATCACGTGCCTGTGATCCAATAATTGAATCTGAGGGCACTATCTCCAACAATCATGATTTTTTTGTGTTATAACAAATAAATATTGAAAAACCAAATAGCACAAAAAAATTCATTATTTTCGTGTGAGCATGCAAAATATTGAAAAAACGAAGAAAGTTGAATTCTTTTGAGATTTCTGAAAAAATTCTCAATTTTCATGTGATATAGAAAGAGAAATATTGAAAACTTAAGAAAACAGAATTTTTTTGAGATTTTTTAATATTATGTATTTTTCGTATGGTAGCATTCACAATATTGTAAATTTGAAGAAAACAAATTATTTTGGGATTTTAAAAAATTTTGTGATTGTGATGTGTAATTTATAAAATTTAAAAAAAATTGGATTTTTGAATATATCACGATTTTCATTTGTTACAGCAAGCACGATATTACAAAACCGAATAGTACAAAATTTTTTGTAATTTCCATTTGTCATGACATGCACAATATTGAGAAAACGTAAAAATAATTATTTTTGAGATTTTTGAAATTTTTTGCGCATTTCAAATGGTAGCATGCAAAATATTAAAAATAGAAAAGTTTGAGATTTATGAAAATTATGCAGTTTTCATGTGCTACGTGTAAAAATATTGTAGATGTGTAGAAAACAAATTATATTTTGGATTTTTATAAATTTCACGATTGTTATGTACTATATACTATGCAAAATATTAGAATTTTTAGTATTTTTGAAGATATCGCGATTTCCGTGTGTGTAGCAAGCAATATCTTGATTATAGCATGCAAGAAAAATTAAATAACACAGAAAATTTCATGATTTTTGTGTGGTTATAGCATGCAAGATATTGAAAAACTAAAAGATTCTGAATTTTTTTAGATTTCGGGAAAATATATAGCAAGCAAAATATTAAAAACTGAAGAAAACATAAAAATTTGAAGTTTTTTAAAATTACACAATTATCGTGTGGTTGCATGCAAAATATTGTAAATTTGAAAAAAATAAATAATTTTGTGATTTTCAAAAATTCCGCGATTGTCACGTGCTATAGTATTTGCAAAATATTTAAAATTTTGGGATTTTTTTAAAGATATTATGATTTTCGTGTAGCAAGAAAAATATTGAAAAACCGAATAGCATGGAAAATTTCATGATTTTTGTGTGCAATTATAGCATACAAAATATTTAAAATAGAAGAAAACGAAATATTTTGAAATTTTTAGATTTCTTAATTTTCATGTGCAAGTAAGCAAAATATTGAAAACCGATGAAAATTGAAAAGTTGTAGATTTTTTGAAAATTATTCAATTTTCATGTGATAGCGTGCAAAATGCTGTAAATATGAAGAAAATAAACCATTTTGGGATATTTTGTAAATTTCACGTATAGTATGGGAAATATTAAAAATTTTGGTATTTTTGAACATATTGCGAATTTCGTGTGTTAACATACAAAATATTGAAAAACCGAATAGCATAAAAAATTTCTTGATTTTCATGTATTATAAAAGTTGATTTTTTTTTTTAGATTTCTGAAAAATTATACGATTTTTCTGTGCTATATATCAAATACAATATTGAAAATCGATACGAAAAAAAAAGTTTGAAAATTCTGAAAATTACCCAATTTTCGTGAGACAACGTGAAAAATATTCTAAATTTAAAGAAAGCAAATAATTTTAGGATTTTTGAAAATTTCGCGATTGTCACATGTATATAAATTTTACGATTTTTTAAGATATCGTGATTTCCATGTGTTAGTAAGGAAAATATTGAAGAACCGAAAAGCATAGAAAATTTCGTGATTAACATGTTTTATAGCAAGTGCAATATTGAAAACCGAAGAAAAAAGAAAAATTTGAGGTTTTTGAAAATTATACAATTTCCATGTGAAAACCGAAGAAAAAAGATTTTTTTTTGAAAATTATGCAATTTCGTAGCGTGCAAAATTAAATAATTTTAGGAATTTTTAATTTCACGATTGTTATATGAGTATGCAAGATATTAAAATACCGAAGAAAACGAAAAAAATAGATTTTTGAAGATATAATGATTTTCATTTGTTAGCTTGCATAGAAACGAGGAAGAAAACAAAATTTTAGATTGAAAATCTTATTATTTCAGTATGCATGAAAAATATTGAAAAATTGAAGAAAACGAAAAATATTTTATTTTCGAAAATTTCTTGATTCTCTTGCGTATCAAGCAAAATATTGGAAAACCGAAGAATTGAGATTTTTAAAATTTTGCTATATTAGTGCGATGCATGCAAAAAATATTGAAAATTTGAAGAAAACATTTTTTGAAATTTTTTATACATTTCGTGATTTTCGATACTAAGCAAAATATTGATAACTGAAAAAAGAAAAAAATTCATGATTTTCGTACTAATAAAAATATTGAAATCTGAAGAAATATGCCGAAATAGTTACAGGCATAGTCACAAATTCGTCATTCGGGAATAATTCGGCGAGGTCGAAAATTCGGATTCGGAGAATTATTCGGAAAAAATCGGCAGGTATTCGGGAAAGATTCGGTAAGTGTTCGGGAAATGTTCGGAAAGGATTTCGAGCAATAAATTAATATATGAAACGCTAGGTTTTGATTTTGTGAATTATTTGCTGTTTTTTAAATTATTCGGTGTTTTATCACATAATTCGGGAATAATTCGCGAATTATTCGCGAATAATTCGCGAATAATTCGGCCAGTTCGGCAATCACGAATAATTCGGAGATTAATTCGTTTGATCAAGAATTCGCGAATTATTCGCGAATTCGGCGAATAATTCGCGAATTATGTGACTATGGTTACAGGTTAATCTTTCATATATTTTGTGTAGTTCATAAAATATATAATTTACAAAATATATAATAATAAAATTTTAAATTAATATGATTTTTCTTGATTTTGGATTTTGTATAAAATGGGTTTCAAAGTGGATTTTCAAAGCCTTGTCAAAAAAATCTAAATAAATAAATAAATACCATATGCTTCACAACTTGTCATTTATTTTTTATTCAAGATTTTAATTCTGGACTGCATAATCTAAATAAATTAATATTGTTTAGTTTTGTCACAGTATCGGAAGATACAATAATCAATTTCCACAGGAATGGGAAAAAAATTAACATTGTTAATAAAATTTAAAAGAAAAGCCATAATAATATTAATTTCAAAATCAAAACTCTTGGAATGTCAAAACAAAATGAAATGAATGATGACAGTGCCAAAACAAAGGAACTACTACAATAATTTGAATTATCTCTGTTTATGAAGAAGATTACACAATGAATGGCTGAAACTAATCATCTAAAGGAAAATGAAATGAATGATGATAACCATAATAAAATATGACGCCTTCTCATTTAATGATTCACAAGATATTTCTTAATGTAAACCCCTTGAATCATTCTGATCACTTGAACTATGCTGCTGGCTTGTAAAATTTCTCGACCATTTTCCTAAACTCTGCACAAATTAAAAACAAATTATTAAAACTCAAAGTTACAATCAATTAAATATGGCAATAATAGAAAATGCTCAAAATTCCTATCACACACCTTCTTGATTGCTCCAAAGCGCGGCTGCCTGAGTGTTCAACGGCGAATCATTATTCGGTTCTGAATCAAAAAAATTTAAGAAATCAACACATAATATCTCTTTAAAATATCAATACTAGACGATGCAAAATTTATGTTATTTTTACCTCCCAATAGACTCTGAATAGAAAGCAAAATGGTCCTAACATCATAAGCCGACGACCATTTATCCTGCAAAAATCAAGAATAATTTCTTAACCTGATACTAAAAATAAAATATTTTTTTTTTATATCTTTTTTATTTGATATCATACCTGAAGAATGTCCAAGCAAATGTTGCCGAAGACGTCGACATTGGGATGAAAGCAATTAGCATCAAACTTAACCTTGGGGGGCTTGAAAGGGTAATCATTTGGGAATGAGAGTGAGAGCTTGTAAACCATTCCCTCATAAACTGTATCTTTGCTGCCAGTGATTGTCCCTTTCCAGCAAAATATGTTATCTCCTTCGGGGAAAGCCGAAATGCCCGGATCGCCGCACATCTGTAAAATAAAATTTATGATAAAAAATCGAAGAAAAAGTTTGATGCAAGGATTTAGATAAATTTTTTGTTGTGTTTCTTACCATTAAGGACATTAGTTCAGATTGCAGCCTGTTTTTTGCAAGAAAAATCGAAAGATATTGATTAGAATTTATCTATAAGCAAGAAAGATCAAAAATTGAAGAAAGAAACCAGACCCCTTACCAACAATATAAATAAATAAATAATACAAAAGGATTAATCAAGGTTTAATTTACAAGAACTAATCTACTAATAAAAGAACTTCATCAAAGTTAGAGCTTGAAAACCCATTGAAGATTGAAACCAGAGGAGACCCATGATCCAAAACTAAAAAAATTGCAAAATTGAAACCAAGAACAATTCCAACAACTTAATTGAAGAAGACCCATTTCCAAATTCCCAATCTTTTTCCAAGAAACAAAGAAACTAAAAGAGACCCATCACCCAAAAACCCAAAACAAAATCAAAACAATTTTTAAAAATGAAAAAAATTATACCTTTTCAACACAGATTGACGATCTGAGCCCTTGGCAACAGGCATGGATTGCTTGGCACCAGGAACAGCAGCAGGGGTGTTGTTGTTGGCGATGTTGTCATCATGGGCACCTTGGGTGTTGTTCTCTCCATGAGGCATCTTTGCTTCTTGTATCTTGAAAATTTTGAATTAAAGTGAGGAGAGAGAGAGAAAGAGAGAAACAAAGAAGAAGAGATCAATGAGAGATTTAGCAATCAATCTCTTCTTCTTGTTTCTAGAGAGAGAGAGAGAGAGAGAGAGAATTGGGAATGGGGTTTTTGTGTGTGTGGGAGAGAGAGAGAGAGGTGGTGTTTAAAAAGGGGAGTTTTGTTGAGGGATTCATTGAACTCACATGGTTTTTTTGGGGAAGATTTTCAAAAAAAAATAATATGACCGTTGGGGATATGGACGCGGTTTTGCTCACAACGGCTAGGGTTTGGTATGCTTTTTCAGTTGGTTTAGGCTGCGTGGTTTGTTTTGTTTTTCAACATCTATCATGGTTTGGATTAATCATGTTGATTGGTAAAATTTGGTTGAAGCAATGTTTTATTTTAAGAGGGTTTTTTTACCCTCATGCATACCAAAACCTACCAATTTTAGAATGTCATGTTAGGGCTAGAGTTGATCGAGACTCGTCGCTGCGGCTGCATGACTCCTCCCATTAAGATGGTTCCCATTCTTTCTTAATCCAGGGTCTTCGTCTACCGTTCTACACTTTTTCAAACATAGTATGAGGTTGTAGTCAACCACAACCATATTTAAGTATTTTAGAAAATCGATTCCAAATCTTTAATGTTCAATATATCTTTCCGGAACGGCGTCTTTATCCAAAAAACCACCTCTTTCGTCCCCATCGTCATTATTTTAATTCGGGCTGGATTAGCTTAACTAGGGTTGTAGGTTTATGTAATAATAAAAACCCGGTTAGGACTTAGGATAATCCAGAAAAAAAATGAAATGCGTCGGCTAAGGTTTAGAATTTTCTAAGCATGCACTTGCCAATTTAGTATCCTAAGCCGTAACTTACAATGAAAATTGGACTATATTTGCAATTATGATAAAGTGATGAGGGTAACTATGAAAGAGAATGGATAAAAAGAAACAACCCAAATTTGTTCGTTCCGGTTCAAGAAGAAAAAAGAGTAGGTCCCGCTCGGGCATAATCTGTAAGAGTGTTTTTTTAAAGTGGTTCAAGCCCAAAATGAAAAGCATTGAGAAAAGTAAAAAGATGTGCATCTCTGCTATTGTAACTAAAACATAAGAGATACAACATTTTTATAAATTTTCTTAACGCGTTGCAAATAACTGCCGCATGTTTATAATAGGATAGATTGAACTAAAATACCTTGACTGTCGAGATTTTTCGGTAAACTACTTGCATGAGTATCTAAGAGTACAATAAATTATTAAGAATATTTTTTTTTATGCCTTTTACTAAAAAAACCTATCATATGAGCTACATAATCCTCAGGCATTTGATGAGCTTCATACGAGTTAACACGGTTTTGAGTCGTTCCAGACGACGAAAGCAATGAGTGAGAAGACCTCATATTTCGGCCCATCAATTTTGGGCCATGTCGGGCCATGAATAATATCCAAGTAAAATTCTTTGATTGCAATAATTCAGAGATCGGCGTCTTTTCAGTTTCCCGCTCTCTCTATAAATTCGCCAAATCCATCAACGCCACCAAAAAAATCTCTCATTTCGAGAATTCGATCCCAAAAATGGCGCCAAGAAAGTGCTCGTCCTCTTCATCCCCAATCTCCATCGGTGCTCATCAAAAACCCTAATTTTTTGATCGTAAACCCTAGCTCTCTCTTCAAATCCCTCAATTTTTTTTTTCATTTTGATCTCGTTCTTAGGAAATTGCAAGGTCGAGATCGATGGCGACGATTACAGCTGCCAGGCGATCTCAAAAGGCGTTCTCATTTCGTTGCATAGTGGAGCAAGCATCAAAATATCAAGTAATTTTTTATTTTATTTTTAGCTTTTTACCCCCTTGTAAAGTTATGAGTTTCAAATTGATCTTTTGGTTTGGGTTTATTGATATCAGCAGTGGATGAATCAAGGAAAGCTCGCAATCTTGGAATGACAGACACAGGTATCGTTGATTTGTATTTCTCATTGATAAAGTTCATTTCTTTTTTGTTAATTTATTGCAATTCTGAAGTAGATAGCGGTTTTAGTAATTAATGAATTGATTGCTTGTAAGTATTTTTAAAGATGCTGTTTTTGCATTTGGAAGAGGAAGTTTTTATGATTTTTGGTTTGCTGATTGCAGGAGGGAAGTGTTACCCTTTGGAGGATTCTTCGTTTGTTCTGTTGAACCCTAACGATGGAGTCAATGCTACTAAATCTCTGCTTCAGGTAATTTCTTGTTTCTCTTTCAAATGATCGTTGCCGATATTATTGACGTCAGTCTACAATTGTAATTTACAGTTGATAGCTAGCTGAGGTGTCTAGCTTCAAGTGTGGAACTAGTAGAGAGAGAGGGAGAGAGAGGGAGAGACAAATGAAATGAATAGATAGAACCTTTTTATATAGAACCATTTTATATAGACAATGCCATTATACTACTACGCCTTTATTAAGTATCTAATTACATATAAGAAAACCCGTGTACAATACGGATATTCTAACACTCATCCTCAAGTTGAAGCATGCATATCATACATGTCCAGCTTGTTACAAATAAAACACATCCTATCCTTCCCAAAGATTTTGTGAATAAATCTGCTAACCGATGAGCAGATTGTATATAGTAAGCATCGATCTAATCTTCAACGTTCTCCCTCATAAAGTGTCCATCAACTTCAATGCGTTTCGTTCGTTCATGAAATACAGGATTAGAGACGATATAGATTACAACCTTATTATCACAATATAGCCGCATAGAGGAAGTGGGTTCAAAACCAAGTTCTCCAAGCAGAAAGCGGATCAGTACGAGTTCATAAGTAGTATTCACCATGGCTCAGTACTTTGACTCAGTACTGGAATGCGACACTACGCTCTTCTTTTTGCTCTTTCAGGAGACCAAATCACCTCTTATAAACACGCAATATCCTCTAGTAGATCTGCGCAATCGGATGGAGATCCGGCCCAATTTGCATCAGTGAAGCCGGCTACCTGAGAATGTCTACGATCTAAGTACAGTAGACCTTTTCCTGAAGCATTCTTCAAATATCAAAGTATTCGAATTACCGCGTCCTAATGAGTCACTCAAGAATTGGTCATGAATTGGCTTACAATGCCAACTGGATATAAGATATCAGGTAGAGTGACGGTGAGATAATTCAGTTTACCGACCAATCACCGGTACCTTCCGAGATCTTCAATCAAGTCAGCTTGTCCTGGAAGCAGAGTATTAGGATCCATTGGAGCCTCTATGGGTTTGCATCCTAACATCTTCACTTCGGTCAGCATATTAAGAACATACTTTCGATGTGAGATATATATAGCATCCTTTGATCTAGCAATCTTGATACCTAAAAAATGTTTAAGGCTTCCAAGGTCGATAGTCTGAAATTTTATTTGAAAGTGGTGCTTAAGCTATGTAATACCAGCCACATCATCGCCGGTAATCATTATGTCACCGACATATACTACTAAAAGAATGCAAAAATTATTGGTGTTATTACGGTAGAACACCGTATGGTGATGGGTACATCGTCTGAGCCTAAACGAAATAACCACCTCAGCAAATTTCCCAAACCACGCTCGAGGATGTTTCAAGTCATACAATGACTTCTTCAATTGACAAATTAGATCCGATCCCCCTAAGCAACAAAACCAGGTGGTTGCTTCATATAGACCTCCTTTATCAAAGAACCATGAAGAATCACATTCTTTACATCAAGCTGATCCAGTGGTCAATGATGAGCAGCCGTAAGAGACATAAATAGACGAACAGAGGTTATCTTGGCCACATGAGAAAGGTCTTCTCATAATCAATGCCATAAGTCTGCGAATACTCTTTAGCAACCAAACATGCTTTCAAATGGGAAAGGGTCCTATCAGGATGAAGCTTCATAGTGTATACCCAGCGGCATCCTACTACTTTCTTCCCAGTCGAAAAAGAAACCAAATCCCAAGTCTGATTCTGTTCGAGCGCAATCATCTCATTAATCATAGTACCGGTCCATCCTTTACAAAACAAAGTATCGAAGAGGGACTTGGGTAGACCATGGGAGTCGTGGAAGGAGAGAAACACCCGATATTCCGGAGATAAATGAGAAGTCGCCACATGGTGAGTTATAGGGTGAGAAATACATCTTCGGATGCCTTTCCGTAAGGTAATAGGAAGATCAATGTCAGCATCCGGCGGAGCTTGAGACTCTGAGAGATTAGCAACAGGAGGCTGAGGTTCAGGAGTCGTACGGGCTCGACGAGCATACACTTTTATAATCGGTGGTGTGGGGCCAACAGTGGGAAATCAGGGGTGGGAGGTGAGTTAATAGAAACAGTACGGATGACCTCCAACATGAGGGTGGAGAATTAACCGACTAAGAAGGGATGCTGTCTTGTGACATAAGATATGAGATATTTAAAGGAAAGTCACCGTTCATGTCTACAGGAGTGTGAGATGTAGAAAAATATGGGGTGGACTCATGAAAAGTCATGTCAGCCGATATAAATTAGCGACCAGAACTATAGCAACGATATCTTTTTGAGTTCCAGAGTATCCAAGAAAGACGCATTTAATGGCCTTGGGGTCTAGTTTAGATCCTCCAGGTTGTAGATCATGGACAAAACAGACACACCCAAAAACACGCGGAGGAACAGGGAAAGACTGTAAGGATGCTATGCTCACTAGGTTGCAATTTAAAACAAGGCAGAAGCGATAATTTCGAAAATCTAGAGAGCTTAAGCAACCAAAACCTAGAATCAACCTAAAAGACATGAACTTGAAAACAAAAAAGAGCACAAGAGAGCAAATGAGGGTGCTACAATCTTTGTAGCGTGTCCACCTAATCGTGGAAGATCTCGTTGAGGCACCGAGTGCTCGGGATCGAGCTTGCTCGCCGATCGACACGCCGAAGATGATCCATTTGAGAAAACCCTTGCTCAAGCTCTAGCTCCATCTTGATTTTATCTTTGATAAACCAACTTACCATTTAAACTTGCTAGGAATTAATGGCAAGAGATGTAGCGAAGAATATCTTATTCTTTCTTTCTTTCATTTTTAAAATCTTTTTTTAGAAGCTCCCTCAAGAGAAGAGGGAGAGAGGATGTCGCTTAAAACTAATGGTTGTATGCGTTATAACCTAGTTATCGAATCAAGGATTGATTCGGTAAGCCGATACATAGGATACTAGTCGGTTGTGTGCGACATGACCGGATCATTGAATCAAGAGTTGATTTAATGATCTAATGCATAATTATATATTTGATATATTACTTTGCATTAACTATTATTGGTTCACTTTAAATGGATTTTCTCACTCGGATGTGCACATTGTATATGTGTTATATTTTTTGTGCACTTGATTGTATCATGTTTGATGATACATGCTTACTTGAGTTTGTGTAAAGATTAAACCATGGTTATGTAATGGTTAGGGTTTTCATTGAATTATCTATTTATTTATTCTTTATTCTTTTTAGAAAATAATTAGCATAATGAGAAAATGGTGGCTTTCTTTGTATGTATTATGAAGCTTCATGAAGACTTTGACCAAGTGACCATTTTGTCTCATGCTTAACCCTAACCATTCCATTCAACCATGATTAACTCTCTACACATTACCATGGTTAAGATTATGATAAGAATGATTTTATTATTCTTATTATAATACTTATCATAATTTTTCTATCTTCTTCTTCTTCACTTCATGAAGAAAAAGTTTGACTTCATCAATGGTTATTGATGAAAAAGAGTGAGAAATCCAATTCTAAAGTGAACCCACTTCCTATTTCTTCATCCTCTACCTCTTGCCAAGTAGTAGAGTGTGTTTTCTTCACAAGTTTCATGACTTGGTGAAGCGGGAGCTTGATCTTGTGATGCTTCGACGTAGATCATCTTCGGCACGAAGCCGACGACCTTGCCTGCCCATTTCTCCGATGAAGCCGACGCTAAAGCCCCGATTTTGATTTGGACAGCGGAGAGGACTTCATCACGGAGCCGTGGAGGTGGAGGACCAGATGTACAAAGGTTGTATTTCCGTACTCTTAGTTAAAGTAGTTAACTAGTTACTTTGTCGCCTAAACATCTAGCCAACGATCCGTATTAGGGTTTCTCGGCACCGTTAAAATTTGAAATTGGCATGGTTGATGCCTTGTGAGACCTCTTGAGAGTGCCTAGGAACCCTACAGACTCGTCCATATCGCTACCGAAGTGAGGACGGGTATTACGAAAGGACGAACTTCCAGTATCGGACTCATCAGTGTCATTGCCGAAATGCGGACACACTTGAGAGGTTTTGCTTTTGAAAGTGACAGTCGGGTCAGATTTTCCTTTGAGTTTCGGGACCGTTCTGTCTTTGGTCAGCTGTGTCTTAACACTTTGGAGATTCACAAAGTACCGAGAATCCTCATATCGTACTTCATGCACACCGAACGGCTGGATGTCTCCATCAATGCGTCTTTCTTCTCCATTTTTGGTATATTTCATGCACTGATGGGGAGTTGACGGAACGATGCCGTAATCGTGGAGCCACGGCCGTCCCAAGAGAATTTTATAAGACGTGTTAGCGTCTATCACGTATATCTTAGCTTCGGTTTGCAGATCCCCAAATTTGATTGGCAGAGCTATAGTCCCTAGAACTTGCTGGCAGTTTTGATTGAAGCCTTGAATGACAATCTTTTCCCTTGACAGGTGTCGGACATCCATTGACAAACTCTTCAGAGTCCGCATGTTCATGATGTTCATTGAGGATCCCGGATCAATCAATATGCGATTACTCCAATCTCCATCGCTGTACCCTGTCACGTAAAGCGGCCTGTTATACTCAGCTGTTCCCAGTAGCAGGTCTTAGTCCTTAAACTTGACCACAGCGGTATGCAGGTTATACTAGCCTTCTTTCATATTAATTTCCGCAAAACGAGCCTAGTACCGCTCGGGGTTTTATAGAGCATGAATGAGAATATCTATGAGATCCTTGGACAGGACCAGAGCAACATAGATGCTTAAGAGAGACGGAAGCTTCCGGAGATAAGCCAAGACATTATACTCCACTGGGGAAGGACTCGAATCTTCATGAGCAAATTCTCTGCCATCTTCTTTATTAGCGACTTGTTTTTCCTTCGCTTTTGGGGCATTGCCCTGATTTGGCGGTAGAGCCCTGCCGCTTCTAAGCTGGATTTGGTTAAGCCTTTGTGGCAAGCTCCTCGTCCTTTTTAGGAAAACATAGCTCTTCCTCAAAGTCGCTACCAAGGTGGACGATGCAGCAGGTCACTCTAGGGATTTCTTCATTGGAGTCTTCTTCTAGCTCCTCCAGAATCTCAGCCGCTTCTACATAGAAGAACTCCTACAATTGAATTAGAGTCCTTTCCTTTTGTTCATAGTCTTCGAGGGAATCGATATATTTTTGAATTTTCAATCTCCTTGCAGACTCCTTTTCGCGTCGAGCTGGACTTTTCTTCTTCTTGAGCTTTTTGGATTTTGAGCCTTATTGAGCCGAATTGGCAGCTGGAATGGTGGGTTTCTTCTACCCTTCCTATTCTGTTCTGGGCTCTTTCCAAAGTAACTTTAGCAACTTCTTCATCTTATTAGATATGTACGTACTCCACGGAGGCTTTGGTGAGTCAGTTTCATTTCTCAGGGCAGCGGGTTCAGCTGTCTGCTCCCAGAAGACTTCAGCTTCTATCTGTATAAAGTTGGTGGTTGCAACTTGATTGTTCACCAACACACCCTTGAACAGCTCGATCTCTCCAGCCGTGTACTGTCGATTTCTTTCTGAGATTCGGCTTCGGCTGACAATGTTCTAACTTTTCTAGTGACCAAATCCATTATCTGGTCTTATGTTAGCGGGATGGCGTTATCTGTGGCCAAGGCGTCCCCAGAAGAGGAATGTGGCCAGATTTCATGCGGCTTGCCCAATCTTGGACCTAAAGGGACATGCATCGGTAGCTTTGGGTTGTCATAACCCAGCTCATGAGTAGATACTTGTTCTTGATTGGGAGGCGCCCGAGAAATTTGAGCCGTGAGCTGCATCACAACGTTCGTTAGGTCGTCAATTTTTGAATAGAGCTTGGCCATCTCTTTATCTTTGCTCTTAAGATGTTTTCGAAGCTCTTGAAGCAGCTCTTGCTCTGCGGTCCTGGGGCAAAAATTCGGCTCTTCCTCCCTGTCCGAGCTTGACTCCATATGGACTGAGGGGTCTTTCTGCCTATCGGCCTCATCGAGAGGGTTTTCATCATCCAGCGGAAGCGGCAGATCTTGGGACGCGGCAATCACATTCAAGCTAGGTTGGGCTTAAGATGTGGTAGCCCCATCCTTGTTTTTGCTGCACAAGTTGTCACTGGGACACGCGCCCGCTATATAGACGTGTGGACAACATATCTGGTCATCGTTTCATCATCGGTAGCTGATTTTGTGGACTATCGTCTTGGCCCTTCTGTTTTGGTAGCGGACAATCGATTGAAGATGGTTGGTCTGACCGGGTTCTTGAATAGTGTTGGCGCTTCCCTTTTGTCTTTGCCCCGCTATTTTCATGTGGCACAGAGCGCCTGATAGACTCTTGAAAAGACGGTGTCATGCTTTCTCTGTTGAGGCTGGGACACGTCTCTTTGTAGCATTGTTCAAACCGCTGTCTTCTTGATTCTAGCGGTCATGGTGTTTGTCTGAACTCACTTCAGAGGTTCGAAGGAATTACTGATTTTTACGGCCGACTCAGCCGTCGTCAAGGAGTAACCCTGCTCTTGGAACCTCACAAGATTCCACTTGGCCGAAGTCTTGGCCCTCTTGTTGGCTCGATACCTGAGCAGCTTCTGCCTTAACCTTTCTGTTTTAAGTACTTGGTAGACTTAGGCTCTTCGGGAAGACGCCATAGACTGATTGTCAGAGAGCCCAGAGAAGATGCTTTCTCGCGCGATTATCAAGGGCACCATCTAAGCTTGCTGGATATGCTTTGTGGCGCCATTGGTATTGACGGCCTTACCCCCAATCGGAACAGTGGAGAGCCGTTAGAATACGGATTTGCATTTGGGGTGGGATGCTTTGGCGACCACAATGCTCGGCCTCCTGCCCTTTGAGATTGGTTTGGCTGCTTGGTTTGTCGTGACCTCCGCCAGATGAGCGCTTCTGGCAGGGTAGATGATGACGGAACCAAATTGACGGGGTGGCTCCTCTCATTGCCGGATGAGACTTGTAGGGAGAACCACGCGGGCATCGATCTTGACCACGTACTGGATCGGGGTTGTGTCAGAAGTTGACATTGTCGTTCAAAGTTGATTGCTGAACAGAAAAAAACATTTTTCAGTACAAACAACGGTATATATGTTAAATGAGTTCGCATGAACACTTGACCCAAGATATGGGAGGAGAGAAAGGTCCCATTGGGCGTGCCAGAATCTGTAGGGTATTTTTCGTCACCCCATTGAGACAGGAATACGCGTCGCTTGTCAGGTATACTACAGATTCCCCCTGCCTAGGGTAGATGGAGGTTTATTGATAATGGGGATCCGAATCTCCGGCAGCCACGGACTAAGCTGCCATTAATTACCCCTCGCTTTTGGAGCAAGGGAACCTCCGATTGACGGGTCAACTAGTCATGTGAACTCAGTGTGTAGTGTGCGTATGTTTTGAAGGGGTTTTCGATACATCGGGGGCCCTGCAGAGTTTTATGGGGGTCCCGCTACCCGGATAGCGAGCTGGAGGTTAAGAGGGCTTGCAGCCCCCTTGCGGGGTGCGTGGCAACGCCCCGTTAGAAATTTTTTCTAACGGGGGAAGTATATTTAGTATGGAGTGCATATAAAATGAGGGGGAAAGGAGCGTCTTAAAGACGTGTGCATGGCGCGTGGGCGCTGGACGTCCATGGTCATGTGCCTGGCATGTAGGTGCTGGCGCCCGCGGGTCACGTGTCTGGCGCGTGGGCGCTGAGCGCCCGCGGGTCATGTGCCTGGCTCATGGGCGCTGGGCGCTGAGCGCCCGCGGGTCGCGTGAGGCGCACGTGGGTGCTTAGCGCCAGCGAGTCACATGCGTTGCATGCGACCGCTGGGCGCTGAGCACCTACGTGTCGCGTGAGGCGCACATGGGCGCTTTAGCTCCCGCGGGTCACGTGTCCTGCACGCGACCGCTGGACGCCCGTGGGTCATGTGCGCGACACGGGACCGCTGGGAACACCAGCGAAAAAAAGGGCTTAACCCCTGGGTTAGGAGTTAAACTCCCAAAAAGTGGTTTAATTTATGTAGTTAAACTCCAACAGATCTTGAATGGAGTTAAACTCCTATAAAAATTTGGATCTTCATTTGAGCCTCGGATCCTCCCGGAATGGGATTTTTGGAGATAGGTATCCTTCTTCTTTCTCTATGTGGGCTGGATCTTAGGGGAAAACGGGGAGGTGAGGCTTAAAATCTCCCCTTTTTGGGGTTTGATGGCAGATCCGAGCTCCCCTTCTAGGGTTTTTTTGGTGAAAAACTATTTATTTTTGAAAAAGGAAGGGTTAAACTCTTGATTTAATTCAAAATAAAAGAAGGTTTAAAACCTTGAGGAAGAAGGAGGATGTACAAACCCTAGTTTTTTTTAGAGAGAAAAAGTTCTCATTGATTTTTCATCATGCTGCCTTTATAGGCTACACACTTTACATTTAGCCCCTTAGGCTTTGCCAAATGGCACTTATGCCACCCCATGCCTTATGTGCTTATCAGTTTTTACACATAAGCCATGGGGTTTAAAATTTTTATCTTTTTTCATATTTTACATACATTTTCTCTATGCATATATATAAAAAAAAGAATTACATTAAACCAATTTATGGCTTTATTCCTTTTGTCATGGGGCCGGTCCCTTTGACCTAGGCTTGGGTCCACTTGGCTTGGGGTTGACCCTGGGTTTTAACTTGGTCAACTGGGGTGTAATTTTGACCCCAACAGGGCGTTATTTGTTTTCTGCCCTCGGGAGAACTCGACTTAAACAGTAAAGAGCTCTCTCCTTTCCCTGATTGTTCTCCTGTGCCCATAACGCGCCTAGATAACCTTCAAAGGCCGTTGTGTACAGGATAAGGGGCTTTCCTTTAACCGGCACAGTCAGTACCGGCGGGTTCTGCAGGTATTGCTTGATTTCGTCCAGTGCACTTTGGCATTTATGATCCCAAACGAACGGGGTCCCCTTCTTCATTAGATGGCTGTAGTGGCAGCATTTCTCGGAGAGGTTGTCTATGAACCGCCGGATATACGCGAGCTTCTTCCACAAATGAACATGATGCCCCCGGCGTATCAACCTTTTTAGGAGCGTTCCTCTGTGGCGGATTTAACCTCCAATTCTCTGACAGCGCGAATTTCCCTTGACAGTACTGGTCCTCGACCCAGTTCTTGAAGATGTAGCAATCCTCAATAGGGTGGCTCACCATTCGTTGATAGGAGCAGTAGTTGGGATTGTTGACGTCACTGGGTTGTGGTGGACGTTTTGGGTCCGGCAGAGTGATGAGTTTGTTGCGTACTGCAAGTTCGAACAGTCTCCTCGTTTTATCACGGGGAAACGAGTAAGCTCGTCCTAGCTTCTCTTCCAGGGATTGGTGCAGGTGCGCGTTATTTTGGAGAGAAACCGGTTTCGGGTCACTCAGTTGTTTTTGAGTGTTGGTAACGAAGGCCACTTTTCCTTTACCCTTTACATTCCGAGGGTCCATTTTTTGAAGAGGAAGGTCTGTGGCCCATCTGGTCCATTTGGGCCAACTTGTCGATCAGAGCCTGAATGGTGGTCGGTTTAAAGAACGTCATGAACTAGGACACAGTCGCCTGAGGATCCAGAGTCCCTATGAACATGCCCACGGTAGGAGCTTCTTCGATACGTTGTTCGCATTTTGACCATAGGTTCTGCCACCCGATTGCGTATTGAACCCTGGTCTCTCCTGGCTTCATCCTGGCATTGATTAATGCCATGATTGGGGTGTGCTGGCGCTGGCAAACTGCTGCGTGACTGGCAATTCCATTTCCTTGAATGTTTTGACGGAGTCATTTGGGAGATCCGAGTACCATTCAAACGCCGTTTCTGATAGGCTGCCAATGAACTGGCAAAGCAGCAATTTGTCGTCTCCTCCAGTATTGGCGCACAAAACTCTAAACTGAGCAACGTGCTGATGAGGATTGCATGTCCCTTTGTACACATGGAATTTAGGGATCGTATATCCCGGCGGGAATTTGATTTGGTCATACCAGCCCGGATACAGTCGCCCAGTTCTGACGACTTGGCTAGCCGCTTCACTTGCCTGATGAGCTCGTATTTGTTGAGCTATATAATCATCAAGGGAAGCTTTGGAGATCGTTTCCTCCCTGGCTATTGATAAAGCTGTAAGGGGGTTTGATGTTCCCCTCTGTCATCCTTGATGATTATCGGCGGGTCTTCAGCTGGAGGTTCTAGCTGGATCATCATTCCAACCATGTCTTGGAACAGGAGCACCATCTGTTTTATATTAGCAGCTTGTTCTGCAGCCTCTTTATCTTCCAGCATCCTTCGCAGGAACTCTGTATCGGTCTCCTACTCTTGGCGCTGTTCAGATGCTGCTTCCGGGCTTTCTTTTTGTCCGGTGAGTGCTGCCATTTTTGTCAGCATCTCCTGGAGCTTTCGTTGCTACTCCTGAGCTTTTGTCAATGATCGAGTTTGCGGCCGATGACCCACGGAAGCACGGCTTTCCACTTTCCCGGAAGCCATGTAGATTGTTTGGGCGATCATGCCCCCAGACCTGGGGCCTTTGGATCCATCACCTTTGGGATTTGCCGCCAGTGGTGGTATTTTCTCCACCCTCGTCCTTTTGTGGGAGGTTGAAGTTATAGGAGCCATTGTAGCAACCGCCTGTGTAAAAGAAGTGCCTCGCAGTAAGGTGGAGGGATGGCTTTCCTCTTGTCGAACCTTCATTTTCTCCGGTTGACGAGAGTGGTCCTTGTTGATCATAGAATCCTGGACTTTCCTCCAGACTCTGTGGATTTAGGAAGACAGCTGCTGAGGGGGCTGCTCCGGCTTTTCCTGCGTCATGTTTTCAGCAGGTGGGAGAGATTTCTTCAGCACTATGGTCGGAGAGTTCTTTCGCACCCTCCTAAGCAGATCAAAGATTGTTCCCGGTTGGAACAGCAGCGTCAACTTCCACCATTAGAGCTAGTGGGGTAAGTGTTCCCCGCCGAAACACAGAGACGCAACCGCGCGGGTCCGTCTCGCCTGAATTCGGGGCAGATGCTAATTAGTGCTATCCGTCCACCTCTCCAAAAATGCCAAGTTGATTTATGACACCATGTATCGAAAGTTTAAACGGATGCGGCCGATATAGCAGACTTCGTCAGATTCCCCCTCGTTAAGGGGTTTTTGATTATGGGGACGCTCTTCCCTGCAGGCGCAAGCCCCTGCAGTTAATTACGCTACCGCATCGCGGTAACCACTTTCTCCTTCTCCAGATGGTCACTTCATGTCGTGGGTGTTTGTTTTGTTTTTGGTTGCCCGTGGATTGTATACGGAGACTAATTTATGTTGTCGCCCGTAGGGCGTGAATTAGTCCAAATCCGTAATTTCTTAGATTTGGGTTTGGGGTTGGGTTTAAGGATACGTTAGTCTCATTTGAGACTAAGATCAACTTAAATGTTTGTTAAGGATACGTTAGTCTAATTTTAGACTAAGATCAATTTAACGGGATCGTTTAGATCCAACAAAAGAGCATTTGGACTCTATTATTTAGTTTATGGACATTGCGGTCGACAATTAGTTTAAGGACATTACGGTCCAATGTTAGTTTAAGGACATCTCGGTCCGATGTTAGTTTAAGGATATCTCGGTCCATGGGTTTTAAAGGACCCCACAGCCCGAGGTTAAGGATATCATAGTCCATGGGTTTTAGAGGACCCCACAATCCGAGGTTAAGGAAATCATAGTCCATGAGTTTAAGGACCCCACAGTCCGTAGTTTAAAGATGTCATAGTCTATGTAATGTATGGTTGTCGGGATCCGTCACTTCTCTGAAGACATTGAAGGATTACAACGACATATATCAGAGGGGTTCAGAGATGTACCTTTGAACCAAAGTTGATTGGGAAATTTGTAGTCCAATTTGGAACTAAGATCAATCGATTAGATTATGAGCACATGGGCTCAGTTGAATCTGAATTGAGGACTTATGGCCAACTTGGGCTAAGTCCAATCGAGTTAAAATGTTTAATATTTATTTTGGGCTGTTGAGCCTTTATTTGGGCTTGGCCCTAACAGTGTTTTTGTCTTTTACTGAATGCTGAGCATTCCTCATAGCCTTGGGCTTATTACAGAACAATTTATGTTCTATCAGCGCAGTACATGGTGCGCTTGGCGCTTTGCGCCAATCAAAGAGCACAATGCCCTTCTGCCGAGTAGCGCACATACGAGGGACACGTGTTGCGCTTGGAGCTAAGCGCCAGTTTATGAGCGCAGAGCGCTAGTTTATGAGCGCATTGCGCTATTAGTTCAGTGGCGCACACGTGGTGCGCCTGGCGCTGAGCGCCAGCCCATGAGCGCAGTGCGCTATTTCAAGAGCGCGAAGCGCTAACTGTTAAGTGGCGTATACGCGAGGGACACGTGTCACGCTTGGCGCTGAGCGCCAGTCCAAGAGCGCAGAAGCGCAGTTCAAGAGCGCAAAGCGCATCTGATCAATTTTATGATCTGAGAAATAAATTTATATTCTTTTAAAAGAGACTTTGTCTCAAGATCTAAGAACAACAGTTCTTATTTTGTAGGAGATATTTCCAATCTCTTATGTTTATGAAAGGCTTTGCCTTTATACATCTATGATCTATAAAAGAATTGAATTATTCTCCCCTTTCTTATAACGAGAGTTTCATGATCTCGTTGTGAAAAGACCTGAGTCTCATAGATCTATGATCTGTGAGAAGAATTATGTTCTTCTTCTTTTATGATGAGATCTTTTGATCTCTTTGTGAAAGACTTTTATCTTATAGATCTATGATCTTTTAAAGAAGTGAATCCTTCTTTTTTAATTATGAAATGATTTCATCTCTCTGTTCATCATCATTTTTTTTACCTTGAAGAAAAATCTTCTTTCTCTGAGATCTTGGCTCTTCTTTTTGAGATCTCTCAAAGCTTATAGGGGGTTCCTCTCCATGCTTCTGTATCTTTGAAACATGAAGTCTAGGGGCCTTTTTATAGGGCAAGCTGATCAGTTCAATCAGTTAAGGAGATCTTTTCTCCAATTGATTTGGGAAATTTCCCATCGTTGGATCTTCGATCCAATGGCTTCTGATTTATAGAAGGCAATCTTCTTGTTTTCAACAAGATTGTGAAATCTTTCCATACAGAATTTATTCTGTATTTTGGTGATTTTTAATCACCATTGGATCATTGACCCAACGGTGCTCTGATTTACAGAGCACAATCTTGTTGTTTGGAAAGATTTTGAGGAATCTTTCCTTAACAGAATTTAATTCTAATTAATTAATGATTTATCATTATTTTTATTAGATCTTTGATCTGACGGTGGGGAGCTTTTAGTTCCGGCGCTAGCGCACCCGTGCTTTGCACGTGGTGCGCTGCTTAGAGCGCAGCGCACCTAGCGCTTGCACACACGTGCTTTGCACGTGCTGTGCAACTTAGGGCGCGGCGCACCTAGTGCTAACTCACACGTGCTTTGCATATGGTGCGCTATTTAGGGCGCAGCGCACTTGGCGCTGTTTCTGAAGCGTTGCTTCATTTCAAAATTTGAATTTTGAACAGAGCTTTGCTCTGATTGGGGGAAACAAATGCTCCCCACCGTTGCGCTTACGTGGCCTATATGTGAGTGCGGCGGTGGCAGCATCTGCGTCCTTGGATCAACTCAGAAGTTGAAAAGGCATCTCAGTGCCTATAAATAGGACCCTTGGCCCTTATTAGGATGATTTGTGTTCATCTTCTTCCTTCTGAGAATTATTATTCTCTTGCAGAGCATAGCTCTTTGGCTTAAGAACATTCTTAAGGACAGAACTCTGTCAAAATTTTTAGGTAAAGATTAAATCTTTTAAAGAACCTTTTAATAATCTAGGGTTTCACCCATTAACAGAGCTTTGCTCTTCATAGATCTTTGATCTAAAGAAAAACCCTTTTAGGGTTTCATCAACGGAGCTTTGCTCTATTGGACCCATAGATCTAAAGAGATCTTTTCTTTGGGTTTCTTATCCCATGAACAGAGCTTTGCTCATAAAGAACTCTTAGAGTTTGTTCATAGATCTTGAAGATCTCAGAATTTTTCATTCATAAAATTGATTCCAATTTTTCTGATGGATTATTCCATCATTTTTTTTCCAGAGCAGGGCTTTTGAGAAATTTTTTATTCTTTCATCATTAGAACTTGACAGGTGTCATTCTGTCACAGAGCACTGCTCTTAAGGGGGGATTTACTCCTTAGCCCAAGGGATTTCTCATTAAATGAGAATCAATTGAGGATTTCCTCATTTAATTGACAGTCTCATCAAATGATGAGACTGTTTTATTAATGATAAACTGTCATCTAGATTTTGTGGGTCCCCTTTTGGTCCCTTTTCTACTACATTGCAGTGCGGTACGAATTTTAAAGTACCAAGCGTCAGAATTTAAATTATAGCACTGACGGTTGACTTTTGTCCTTTTTCGCGCAGGTGACATGTCTTTCGATCGTTCTTTCCCATTTGTTCGTTCAGAGGGAGGATTTCCTGGAGCGCCTGTGGACAGGGAAGTTTTAGCATTGATCAGAGATCATGACCCGGAACATAAGAATCTTCATCTATGGGGGACATGGTACAATCAAATCGTTAAGGGTCGGCAGAGCTTTTCGTACGCGGTACCCTCAGAGCCCATCATGGCGATCCATCATGCCGATTCACCCCCGGTGAACTATACCGTGGAAGAAGTCAACTGGACTTCGGGAGGTCTTCTTCAGCCTGCTATGGTTTCGATACCCGTTCAGCCTCTAATGGCTTTGGATACCCTAGGACGACGTATTTGTCAAGACGAGTCGAGCCCGTGGGGACAACCATATATGATTGGACTAACTCCTCGTCATCCAGCTGGCTATCTGCAATGGGCCCGCTATATTCTGTCAGCGAAGAAGTCACAATTGCTGAGGCTTGGGTTGTATCCCGCAATTTATGCTTCTCTTTTCCAGTATTCTATGCTTCCTTCCTGGTGGGTTAAGGCCTTTCTGGAGCAGTGGAATATTCCGACTCGCACCTTCCTTTTTCTGGATCGAGAAGTATCAATCTCTTTAGAGGAATTTGCAGAAATTTCTGGCTTACCGGTTATAGGGGAGCATTATGAGGAATTGCTTCCTACGGATGAGTACGTTTTTGGTGCTAAGTCAGTGATGACAGGCCTTACCCCGGAGAACGCCATTCAACCACAATTCCCTAGTTTAATCAAAGTGTTGAATATTTATGAGGGCTTTTTCCTCGAATCTGGGAGCCGTGGGGTTAATTTCACGGATTTCATCACTCATTTTCTCCACCAGGAAGTCCTTTCTAAGGAGACCGCTAAATTCGCCAAACTTGACGATCCTTTCGGCTTAGGTTTGGACAACCTGCCAACGGCGGAGGCAGATCAGAAGAGTTTCATCCTCCCCAACACCCTGGTCATTTCTTTTGCAGAGGTTGCAGTTCCTGGGATCAATGAGGAAACGTTCTTTTTGGGGTTTCTCGGGTTATGGCTGAGCTGGTTTGCGCTCCCGATACACCCTCGCCGTATGAGGCTGTCTGTCTTCTACCCAGCTCACCGAATGGTTATTGGGATGAAAGTGGCTGTCGGGGTCGCTGGGTTAGCTCATTTGTATTACGGCCTCAGCCAAGCGGTGGATACTACTGAACCAGGAGTGAAACAAGTGAACTTCTCGATGCATTACTTCATGTCATGGCTCGAGCTACATGCACTTGGCGTTTTCGGTATCCATAAAAGGCCTTCCTTATACGACAGGTGTGGCTTCCCCCGGATTATGCGGCTAGTTGAGGCATCCATTGTAAATCCATCACCGTGGGAAGCTAGGGGTTTGCTCCTTCATCCTTGGACGGTTAGAGATGGCATGACCTTTACCGACAAGATTCTAACTATCGGCAAAGAGTCCGCAACAACGCTGCAGCCATTGCAGGACATTTTTAAAGACGGAGCCTCTGTTTTGAAAGCTCGGGAAATTCTTCATTTATATTCCATCGGACCGGGCTTTCTCGTGTTTAGGCAAAATGATGCGGCGTTATTCATAAGATACAACCCGCATCGTTTCGCTCAGCAGCTGAGCTATAATCAGGGAGTCCCACTTAAGGCTTTCTTGGCAGAACCTGCTGCTACAGAAAAGGGAATGCAAAACACGCTGCATCATTTTATGCGCCTGAACACAGGGTCTAACTACTTTATCAGCGAACTGAGCTGTGTTCCAAAGGCCCTCAATGTGTATGTGGCCTGGTATCAACATTCAATGGGCGCCGTCATCAGGGAAGAGAAGCGATTGCTGCTTGATCGCAAGGGTACCGCTCCGGCTGGTAATCCAAATGTTCCTCTGAAGCGACGGACCATTGTCTGTCCTCCCTTAAGAGAAGTTGCTGCGGTCGAGGTCCCGCATGATAAGCCCGAGCTACCGATGCCCCGTGCTTGTGGAAACGGTGACTGTAGCTTCCCCCGAGTCTGGCGTGGGTTCAGATATCGGGACTCGTCATCCTAAATTGCCCACCAAGCGTAAGCTTGTGCTAGCTGCGACCGGAGCTCGCTCGCGAAGAGGAAGAAGAAGTCGATCCTCTCTACCGACGTCGTATTTGGTCAGGAGCCTCATGATCCTTATAGTGAGGGCTTGGGTGAATATGGGACCAACGAGGGTCTATTCATAGCGCCGGACGATACTGATCTGGAGGCTGCTATTGTAGCTTCTGTGCGATCAGCAAGCCACAAAGCGGGACTGGCCATCCTCGCGCAATCAAGTAAACATCAGCCGTACCTTTTGTCATTGCATTATATTTTTATTATCATGTTTTGACTGACACTTTTCCTTCTTTAACAGGCATTTCCACTGAAGAGGCTCTCGCGGCTTCCCTTAGGACCTTTGAGGAGGAGGAGAGGATTCGCGCTTCGCTGGGCGTTGGTATATTTCGGCTCATTGCGCCTTCATTCGCCTTTCTTATAAACAATATGTCTCCTTTTATCTTATCGCAGGAACTACAATGTCAATCCCACAGGATGATGCGGAGATTCTTCCAGGGCCGGTTATCGAAGTCCCGGCCTCTTTAGCACTGCCAAAAGAGGCTTTACTTAAGTGACCGATAACGAATGCCATAACGGCTCCAGAGGTAACCCTTGGCGTGGACGATGACGTCCCCTTGATGGAGGTCTTGAGAAGATCAGCTCTCACGGCCCAGGCGGAAAGGAAGCGCAGAATGCGAGCAGAAAGGGAGCGTAATGCCGCTTTGGTCACGGGTGAAGGTTCGAGCGCTGCTACCCCTGCCCCTACTTCTTCAAAGGATGCTTCGGCCGCCCTGTCGATCGCTCACAGACAGGCAGCACGTGCAGCTCGGGAAGCAGTTGAAAGACCGACCCAAGGTAACGTGACATTGAGCTCTTTTGTCAAAGTTTTAATTTTCAGATTCTCATATATCCTATCCTGCAGGGCCGAGTCTTGATGAGGCAGAGGTAGGCGAGATGGCGTCAATCGCCGAGCCTGAGGTAGCCACTCTTTCTCAAGAGTCTGGCACTGCCCCAATTGCTACTCTTTCCCTTTGCGGCTCCTTGCCGTTGCCGGGCGCTGCGAGTATCATGACGATTCTCGTGGAGTCGAGGGATGAGGCTACGGGTGGCGAAACCATTCCGGTGGAGGAGGGTGAAGCAGTCGCTGTATCTAGTGACGCCCTTGTCGCCGTTTCCACCGGCGACTCACCAGGTAGATTTTGGGTCATTTCTTTCCATTTCATTCTGCAATCCCTTTTCAATCTCTTCTGACAGTACATCTCTTTTTTCGGGTGCAGGTGTGGTAAGCGTTGAGATTGTGCCACCCGAGAAAGCATCTCCAGTTGCTGCTTTGACGGTGGCCGCCCCTTTGCCTTCTTTCATATCCTCTCAAATGCTGGAAGGTATGGATTTGTGACCCATCAGTTTCATTGTAGGCAGTATACTTTATGTACTGACATTGCATTATTACATCCTTGCAAGAGTCCTTTTTGATCACCTGTATCAGGTGCTGCACCCACATTTCTCCTTCCAGTCAGAGATTGCCTCTTTTAGTGGCGCTGGTGAGTACAGCCTTTAGCTAATGTCTTTTCTTTTCTTTTACGGGCGGCGAAGTCTTCACTAATTCTTCTTTGTTTTGACGGCAGCACTACAGATTAGAGGAGGAGACGAAAGAACAGTTGCACTACCGGCACTCCCGGCCTTGCCACCTGCCGCCACTGGTATAGTAAACTTTATTGTACATGTAGCTTATCTATTTCTTGAACCGTTATTTGACTATGATTTATTTTGTAGCTGTGACACCGACTTCAGCTTCGTTTGAGTCTCGAATCATAATGCCAACGGGCCCCTTTTCCAGACGTATATCTTCAAAAGGCGCTGTGAATAGTCTGTGCATGTTGATCGATCACCTCGAGGAGCTTGATGCGGAGACCCCTGCCCTTGCTGCAGATTCCACTGCTGAGGTTAATCCCATGTTGGCGACGCTCGTGCACTTTCATAGCGAGGGTGTCGTTGAGTCTTGGGTTGATCACTGCAGGAAAATTAAGGCTTGTCTGCATGAGCTCGAGGTCGGATGTCCTGCTCCCGAGGTTCTGGCTGTGAACTCCCAGCGGGCTGCATGGGTCGAGCAGAGCACTCCCTACTTCCGTCATCTTGAACAAGAGGCGGCCTTAAAGCATAAGGAGTGCGAAGAGACTTCAAGCGAATCTACCCGGCTGCACGCTCAAGTTGATTCAAACGCTGTACAGCTGAAAGCTATCTTCGAGGGCCTTTTACGATGTATTTCTGATGGGCTAACGTTGAGGCAGAACCTTGACCTCATCAAGCAAGATGCAAGAATCGTGGGGCAGCTCAGCGGGTCGTCGAAGAGAAACTTTTATCTTATTTGCAGCAACGAGCTCAGGTTGAAGCAGAGTTAGCCGCGGCAGCTGACCATGAAAAGGGGCTGAGGGAAGTGCGCGAACAACTGATTGGTCTATTAAAAACGCTTCCCTCCCAATAATTGTCTTGCACCATTTGTAATTTTTGAATAAAATGTATCCATTTTTTTTCCTTTCATATGATGTAAATTGTATTCAATTTGACCTTATAAATAAAAGATACATTTCTGTCGCACTATCTTCTGTTATTTCTTGCTTTCTTGTCTTTTCTGTGTTGCCGGCATGTTACTTTAGCAAGCGTAGCTTGTAGATCATAAAGAGCATTCAGTCTTGAATTCTTCGAAAGGTAATGATGGCTTAGGAATCAGGTTCAGATCTGCTGCCGAAGGTTTTTCAACTTTATGAGCCGTGAGGGTCACATAAAGACTTTTCTCCCTATGAGTCGTGAGGATCTCGTAGGTGTATTTTCTCCTTAAGAATCGTGAGGATTCCTAAGTGTCTTGGGAGTCGTAAGGATCTCACAAGAGAGTTTTCTTCCTTACGGGTCGAGAGGACCCGCAAGTGATTGATGAGGTTGACATTATCTGCATTTCACGGAGTCAGAAGTTGCTCTGGGCATTTCCCACAGGGTCGAGATTGACTCTAGCCGTGTTCCACGGGACCAGGATTTGCTCTGGATGCTTCCCACGGGGTCAGGATTGACATAGGCCGTGTTCCACAAGGACCAGGTTCCGCTCTGGACGCTCCCCATGGGGTCAGGATTGACATAGGCCAGGTTCCACTAGACCAGCATTTGCTCTGGATGCTTCCCACGGGGTCAGGATTGACATAGGTCGTGTTCTACTAGATCAGGATTTGCTATGGATGCTTCCCACGGGGTCAGGATTGACATAGCCATGTTCCACAAGGACCAGCTTCCGCTCTGGACGCTTCCCACGGGGTCAGGATTGACATAGGCCATGTTCCACTAGACCAGGATTTGCTCTGGATGCTTCCCACGGGGTTAGGATTGAATAGCCGTATTCCACAAGGACCAGGTTCCGCTCTGGACGCTTCCCACGAGGTCAGGATTGACATAGGCCGTGTTCCACTAAACCAGGATTTGCTCTGGATGCTTTCCACGGGGTCAGGATTGACATAGCCGTGTTCTACAAGGACCAGGTTCCGCTCTAGACGCTTCCCACGGGGTCAGGATTGACATAGGTCGTGTTCCGCAAGGACCGGGATCCGCTCTGGACGTTTCCCATGGGGTCAGGATTGACATTGGCCGTGTTCCACTAGACTAGGATTTGCTCTGAATGCTTCCCACAGGGTCAGGATTGACATAGCCGTGTTCCACTAGGACCAGGTTCCGCTCTGGACGCTTCCCACGGGGTCAGGATTGACATAGGCCGTGTTCCACTAGACCAAGATTTGCTCTGGATGCTTCCCACGGGGTCAGGATTGACATAGCCGGATTCCACAAGGACCAGGTTCTGCTCTGGATGCTTCCCACGGGGTCAGGATTGACATAGGTCGTGTTCCACTAGACCAAGATTTGCTATGGATGCGTTCCACTGGGTGAGGATTGATATAGCCGTGTTCCACAAGGACCAGGTTCCACTCTGGATGCTTCCCACGGGGTCAGGATTGATATAGTCGTGTTCCACAAGGACCAGGTTCCGCTCTGGACGCTTCCCATAGGGTCATGATTGACATAGGCAATGTTCTACTAGACCAGGATTTGCTCTGGATGCTTCCCACGGGGTCAGGATTGATATAGCCGTGTTCCACAAGAACCAGGATCCGCTCTGGACGCTTCACATGGGGTCAGGATTGACATAGGCCGTGTTCAGCAAGGACTAGGAAGGGTTGACTTTATACGTATTTCACGGAGTCGGGAGTTGACTCTCGGCTGTCTGTGCACCGCCGAGTCATGGAATTGGGAGTTGCTGAGGTTCCGCTTTGCTGATGTTGCGTCTTTTCAAATGAGACGAATGTTGAGATGATCTCCAGGCTTTTTATGAACCGTCGAGATTTGGCTTCTTTTTTTTTATGGAGCCTGGTAGGAAGGTATGGTTCCCTCTTTGTTTGTGCTCCTGAATTGTATACAGGGATCGATGTGATCTCATCTGTAGGGCAAAAAGTTTCATTTTATATATTTTTCTTTCCGCGATGCTCTATCATTTCAGCTTTTATATCGCAAAAGTCACGATTGCCCAATAATTTCGGCTATTTGTTTTATTTACTCGCTCATTTTTATTGCGAGTTGCCCAATCATTTCGGCTATTTTGTATGCATACATTTTTACTTGCTGATTTTATTGCAAGTTGCCCCATCATTTCAGCTATTTCGTATGCATGTCTGGCTCGCTGGCTTTTCGCTGCAAGCTTAGAATTACACACCGATTTCGGCATCAGCACCGCTACAACTGGGATATTGGCAGGAGCGAATCATCATTTGCCTCAGTTGATGTCGAACAAAGATGGCTTAGCAAACAGGGTTAAGATCCCGTCGACTAAGGCTTTTGACTTCACGAGCCGTAAGGGTTTCATAAAGGTATTTCTCCCTACGAGTCGTGATGATCTCGTAGGTGCATTTCTCCTTAGGAATCGTGAGGATTCCCAAGTGTATGGCTTCTTGTAAGTCGTAAGGATCTTACAAGAGTTCTTTCTCCTTATAAGTCGAGAGGACTTACAAGGGCTGTTCACCGTGTAAACATATCCCTAGTCGCGGGTAGGACTCTTTTAGGGAAATGTTCATTCGCGCCCGTGGATTGTATACAAGGGTCGAGACACTTGTAGGGCAGAATTGGAGGTTGTGAAGGCTTAAGAACAGGTTCAGATCTCTGTAGCTTAAGACTTTTGAATCTTATGAGCCGTGAGGGTCTCATAAGAGGGTTCTCCTTACGAGTCGTGAGGATCTCGCTAGTGTAATTTCTCCCTAGGAATCGTGGGGATCCCTAAGTGTATTTCTCCCTTATGAGTCATAAGGATCTCACGCTGGTGGTTTCACCTCACAAGGTTAAGAGGACCTTGCAAGCGTCTTTTAACGAGATTGCGCCCTTTTCGGGTTTTCACAAAACTCGCCGGTAGCCCTGCTGTTTTTACTCATGGATCCTTTTCGGGTTTTCATCCGTGCCCATTTTGCTTATGGACATACCGTTTTCTTTCTTTTTTTAATTATTTTTTTGTGTCAGCCTTGGGATGCTACGGTCTGTAGTAGTTTATCGACGTCTCGGTCAACAGCCAGTTTTAGGACATAGAGGTCCATCATTCGGTCCGACGCCAGTTTTAGGACATAATAGTCCATTGTTAGTTTAAGGACGTTTCGGTCCGACGCAAGTTTTAGGACATAGTAGTCCATTGTTAGTTTAATGACGTTTCGGTCCGTTGTTAGTTTTAGGACATTTCGGTCCGTTGTTAGTTTAAGGACATTTCGGTCCATTGTTAGTTTTAGGACATTTCGGTCCGTTGGCCGGCTACTACTTATAGATATTGGGCTTAGGAAGACAGCGATCGAACATAGACGTCGTCATCTATCGTTGACCTAGGCCGTGACTTGTCAGGCGTAGTATTTTTTTAAGAAACGACCGTTTATGGGCCTGAAAGGTCTTTCACCATGCATGTCCATGAATAGATAGGCTCCACCCTGGTAAACTTTGTCTATGATGTACGGGTCTTCATAGTTCGGCTCGAATGTCCCCCGCTTGGTACGATTGGGGATCATAGGTCTTTTGACCACTAGCACGAGTTCACCTTGGCGGAATGTTCTCAGCCTAGTCAATCTTTCATATGAGCACGTCATCTTTGCTTTGTAAGCCTCCAGATTCTGTTGCACCATGAGCCGGGTTTCATCGAGGGCATCGAGCTCCTCAAGTCGAAGGTGAGCATTTTCTTCGTCTGTTAGCTCGTAGTGAACGACCACTCGTAGAGAGGGTAACTCTATCTCGAGAGAGAGTACAGCTTCTGTGCCGAATACAAACGCATAGGGCGTTGTGTTTGTGGCAGTTTTGAACGTAGTTCGATATTCCCAGAGAGCTTCATGAATTTTTTCGTGCGAGTCCCTCTTATTTCGTGACACCGTCTTTTTCACGATCTTCGTCAAGGTCTTGTTAAAAGCCTCAGCTAGACCGTTAGCTCGGGGATTATAGACTGATGAATATCTCCAGTCTATGTTATGCTGTTGTGCGAAACGGCTAATCTTGTGGCTTCTATAGGCTAGCCCGTTATTGGAGATAATCTGTCGTGGAGTGCCAAACCGATAAATGACGTGTGTTTTGAAGAAATGGAGGATATTCTCCGTCTTCACTCCCCTCAGCGGTACTGCTTCCGCCCCATTTGGAGAAGTAATCAGTTGTTGCCAAAATGAACCGATGTCCTATGGACGATGCCGGTTCGATGGGGCCGATTATGTCAATCCCCCACATTTCGAACAGCCAGCTAGCCACCGTTGGATGTAGTGGATTCGGATGCTGATGGATAAAATCACCGTGAACCTGGCACGAGTGGCACTGCTTCGCGTATTCGAGGCAGTCCTGGATCATCGTGGGCCAATAATAGCCCATCCTTTTGATCTTTAGTTTCATTTTCGGCCCGTCTTGGTGAGAGCTGCAGAGCCCGTCGTGAGTTTCTTGGACGACTCTCCTTGCTTCTTCAGGTCCCAGGCATCTTAGCCACAGGGAGTCGAATGATCTTTTATACAGAGTATCATTGACAAAGGCGAATGATAGAGCTCGTTTCATGAGTTGATGTCTTGAGGACGTATCTTCAGGCGCTCGACGGGATTTGAAGTAGTCTATAAAGCCTTCTCTCCAATCCTTATACTTTTCCTTGTCTTTTAATTGTAGGGCCGTTTGCTTGGTAGTTCCCTTTTCTTCGTACGACTCTGGAGATATTTCTGCCGGGGTAAGAACCAGACGGCTTTGCACAATGATCCTCAGGTCATCGAGGTTCTCATCGGCCAGTTCTTTAGCGAGTTTGGCCAATGCATCCGCCTTGCTATTTTTCGCACGCGGTATACTCTCCAGCAAGTAAGAGGGAATTTGAGTCAGCAGTTGCTGTACTCTCTTGTCATACTTCACCAGCTCTGGCTTGCACTTTTGATAGTCGCCGTTCACTTGACTAACGACTACCTGGGAATCTCCGTATATAAGGAGGTTTAAAATTCCCATGTCGATAGCGATCTCAAGACCTGCTATCAAAGCTTCATACTCGGCTTTATTGTTTGTCCTTGGCTCTGTTAAAGAGAAGGTGAAGCGCATTATCCCTCCTTGTGGAGTCACGAAGATGAGGCCCACCCCGGATTTGATTATGGAGGTGCTTTGTTTGCGCTTCTTCATGGAAGATGCTCCATCGAAGTAGAGTTCCCACCGGGTATCATTATCTCTTCTCTTACCGTCGATCGTGTCAAACGCGTGCTCGTCGGGCAATTCGCAGTTCAAAGGAGAATCGGCAGGTATCGGATGCTCAGCAAGGAAGTCGGCGATGGCCTGGCCTTTCACTGCCCTGAGAGGACGAAATGTCACCGAGAATTCTATTAAGAGTAGGGCCCATTTAGCGAGCCGTCCCGTTAATATGTCTTTTGACATCAAATATTTAAGAGGATCCACCTTTGATATGAGATGGACCTCATGTGCCAACGCTTAGTGTCTGAGCTTCGTTATCGCGAAGATCAACGCCAGGCAATGCTTTTCAATGGGGGAGTAATTGTTTTCTGCCCCCAGTAGAACTCGGCTCAAGTAGTAGAGGGCTTTCTCCTTTCCTTGGTTGTTCTCTTGTGCCCATAATGCGCCTAAAGAACCTTCGAGGGCTGTTGTATATTGGACGAGAGGTTTTCTTTTAACGGGAGCGGCCAATACTGGCGGATTCTGCAAGTATTGCTTGATTTCGTCTAGTGCACTTTGGCATTTGCGATCCCAGACAAACGGGATTCCCTTCTTCATCAGGTGACTGTAGGGGCGGCACTTGCCAGAGAGATTGGCTATAAATCGCCGGATATACACGAGCTTCCCTTGGAGAGACCGTAGTTGCTTGAGAGTCCTTGGCGAAGGCATTTCCATAATCGCCTTGATCTTCGACGGATCTATCTCGATGCCTCGGTGTCGGATGACGAATCCCAGGAACTTGCTTGAGGAAACTCCGAACGCGCACTTGAGAGGGTTCATCTTCAAGTTGTATTTGCGAAGGCACTGAAACATGATCTTCAGATGCTCTAAATATTCCTCGTATGATTTTCTTTTAACTATGAGGTCGTCGATATAGCATTCGACGATTTCATGTATGAGGTCATCAAAGATCTTCGTCATGGCCCTCTGATAGGTGGCACCGGCGTTCTTTAGACCGAAAGGCGTCACCTTGTAGCAGAATATGCCCAGAAGAGTCCGGAAAGAGGAATGCTTCTGGTCTTCGAGATGCATCTTTATCTGATTGTATCCCGATGAGCCATCCATGAAAGAGAAAACTTCATGAGTGGACGTATTACCTATCATCAGCTCGGTGACCGGTACTGGAAAGTCGTCCTTCGGGTAAGCTTTGTTGAGATCCCGAAAGTCCACACATATGCGCACCGTCCCATTTTTCTTCATCACCGAGACGATGTTGGCGATCCAATCAGGATACTGAACCTCTTGGATGAAGCCGTGGTCGATTAGCTTCTTGACTTCGGTGTTGATGCTCTTCCCAAGCTCGAGCCGTATTCTTCTCGGTGCTTGTTTGATTGGTTTGACGTCCGGAGATATTGCCAATTTGTGCACAGCAATCCCGGGATCTAGTCCCGGCATCTCGGAATAGTTTCATGCGAAGCAATCTTTATACTGCATGAGTATGTATTTTAACGTAGCCACCCTTCTTCAGACAACAGCTCACTGACAAATGTCGGCCGCGGGTCACTTGCCGTCCCCAAATCAATTTTCTTGAGGTTATCTGCAGTAGTATGTATTCCATCTTCCAGCTCGTTTGGCGCCGGTGGAAACTCGGAGATCACCTCGTCATCATCGTTTTCGAAGCACCAAGAAAGGTCATCTATATTCTCTGGTTCTTCTTCTGATAGCGTTATCACATGACAGGTACGAGATCACTTCCAAGACCGATGTTGGTCTGGTTCTACTCTCACTG
Organism: Agapanthus africanus; assembly: GCA_030015575.1. Taxonomy (NCBI): domain Eukaryota; kingdom Viridiplantae; phylum Streptophyta; class Magnoliopsida; order Asparagales; family Amaryllidaceae; genus Agapanthus; species Agapanthus africanus. The sequence continues at coordinate 364,436,714 of JASDDO010000029.1, forward strand.
CATACGTGGCTTTCGGTTCATACTTCTACGGCGGGGTTACCCTCCAGCTGCTGGATAGAGCGAATCTACCGAGTTGATACTGGTCTTCAACCCAGTTCTTGAATGTGAAACATTCTTCGAGAGGATGTCCTATCGCTCGGTGATAAGAGCAATAATCAGGGTGAGAGACCTCACCTGCTTGCTCGGGGTGCTTGGACTCCGGGAGGGTCATCATGTTATGTTTTATGACAAGATCGAATATTCTCCTTGTTTTGTCTTGGGGAAAGGAGTATGGTCGACCCATCTTCTTTATAAGAGACGAATCCTGGTTGCTCGATTCTCGATCGCGTGGCTTCTTGGTCCCGCTTCGTTGCTGTCGAACGCCTTTTCCGTTCTTGGGTTTATTTCTGCCTCTGTGTCTGGTCTTTTGTATGACGGGCTGGCGACGAAGAGCATCGTCATTCTCCGCAGATTGCTGAAGGAGGCACCGCATCCTGGCTTTCTTATAAATAGCCATTTCGTGATTATGGTCATCTCGAACCTTTTGACCCGCTTCCCTTATAAGCTTGTCCATATGTTCTTCGAACGAAGGACTTGGCATTTTCATGGCGGGAGCTCATTTTGGTTCAGGGTTAGCATCTTCCCACAGAGCGTCTCCTTCTTCATCGAAGTCATGTATGACGTAGCAGCCGTGGAATCGCTCCCGTTTCTTGGATTGAATATATCCATGTCTGATCGTTTCCATTCTCCCGTTGGGCAGTTTTCGCTGAGTTCCGGGGACATTCCATATCCTGTTGTAGAACTGAGCTTGTCGAAAGTCTGCTTGAAGGGTACGCATTAGCGTCTCAACAGTCTTTTTAAGCCTTCTGTGTAGTATCTGGGCAAACGGATGGGCTGGAGCCTGTCAAGTGTAGAATCCGCACCATGCCAAATTTCTTTCTCCACTTTGGTTTCCTCGGATCGGTAGAATTGTAACATTTCAGAAAATATAAAATATTATTTTTGGAATTTAATATTAAAATAATATTTTTCCCGAAAACTGCCCGATTTGAAAATTAAGGTTTTCGAAAAAAGGGTATAAATATATACCAATAATTGTGAAATAATTGTAAATTTAAAATGATTTATTCATTTAAAAATATATTTAAAGGATTTGGCATTTTTAAGATTTATTATATGCAGTTTAAACGAAAATCCGATTAGTGCACTGCTAAACGTGATTAGGCCAAATCCGTGTTTTTACAGTTTTCCATTGCTAGTACACTATGTCATGTTGCATTTTGGTTACATATTGTTTTCTTGTGTTGTTTTGGGTATTTTATGGTTTGGTCTTAAAAGAAAAGAGAAAAGAAAGAGAAAAGGGTAAAAGGGTAAATAGATGAGTGAGAGGGTGAGAATAAGAAAGAGAGAGAGGGGGCTGCCATTATTTCCCCTTCTCATATTTTCCCCTCATCTTCTTCCTTCTCACTTCCCTCCACCATCAACCCCAAGATCCACTTCAAAATCTCCATCAAAACCCTAAACCCTTTTCATTAAAGTTGATCTCCTCCTTCTCCTCTACACATTGGACCAAGAAAAGTGGGATTTTGACAACATTGGCCAACTAGGGTTTTTCTTGATTTGCATCCATGAGGTATAATTTCTACCATTTAGATAGTTTTAAGTTTCTTTATATTCTAATTAGTTAGAAATGGGTTTAAGATGTGGATTTATGAACTTGGAAAATTCTAGAGAGGGGTTTGAGTGTTGTGTGGATTGGGGGATGCCTAATGGCTGTTACAAGACCTTAGAGACCAATTCCTGACTTGGACCAGTGACCAAACCCCAAAATACAAACTTTAGATTCGTCGATGTCGGAAAATCTTGAGAATTGTGATGGTATTTTGCAATCTGCTAACACTCGGGGACCTGGAAAATTATTTAGCGAACGCAGTGACACATGCAGGGACCCAGGAAGCTACCACAGAGACCCGAGACCCCAACTCCACCCAATGGCCGCAGATTTAATCATTTTGGCCGCAATTTGCGGCCAGAGTATGGTGGATTTGGTCCATGTTTGTTCCAGGGCTTTATCTCCAGTAAATTAGACCCTCCATATGTGCAGAATTGGCTAAATTGACCTAGGATAAAATCTGGGACATTTTCTTGAGTTGCTGCCTTGTATTTCACGATGTTTTTGAATTTAAGTTTTGGTATTTGTTATTGTATTTGGTCGTGTGGCGTTTGAACGTCCACGACTAGGTTTTAAGTCGTGTTTTGCAAGCGAAGCTATAGGTTTTAACCTATGAGCGAAACTTGTAACGCTTTGGTTTTCAAAACTTGACTTTAATAGCGTTGCGATATGTGTTATTACTGTAGGTACCTTCGCGTGGATTCCAAGGCGACGGAGCGTGGCATCATCGATTTCGATAAGCGAAGACCAGGTGAGTGGATCTATATCCACGGGGGAAGTCGGGTGGATGGCGTATAGCACCCCCGCAAAGTTTTGGTAGAAACCGATTTGTAGCTTATGGTTAAGAAAACCTAGATTTGGAAACTAGGGTTAGAGTTAAAATATTGTTAATAAAACCATATTATAAACTTAGGATAGTTAGAAGTGATATGATACGATTAGTATGTGATGACGGGACTTGAAGATGAGATTTGATGATTTTGCCGTTTAGGGTACTATAGGACCGAGTCATCCGAACCATACCTATTTCCAAACTGAAGAATCGTATGCATCTTTTAAACTGATACCTTGAGGTATGTTATGGATTTTCAAATGATACATTTTCCTTAAAAACACTGTATCCCCTACTTTTAAAACTACGATTCGCATCTTTCAAAAACTGTTTGTATAGTTCGGGTGTATATGTTAGATTAGATACTTATGCTTATAGTAAAGGTAGAATGTATTTGTAAAATTGACTTGATGAGAGATATAAATATGATGAAAAGAATATATGACGTGATATGATGATTTGGTAATATGTTGGTATACGGATGCGAGTCGATTGAGATGATTGATACCTTGCCGGTCCCCTGATATGGGATTGTTGCGGATGTGACCTGGGACATAGGTATATTGAGATATTTATATATGTTGTGAATCGTGAGTGATAGCCGTACGAGACGTTAGGTCCGTACCCTCCTCGTTGTATAGGATGATAGGATCCCTGATAGCTTAATGTCGCCGTCCGATAATTTTCCGTACGTGATGAGTTTGACTTGAGGTTTGATCCATACCCTTGACTAGAGGATGCCGTACGATGGAGTATACCGTATGGGATGTTGTGAGGATGGATGTCGATTGATAGATTCACCGACTCGGTCATATTAGATACGTGTACCCATCAGCATTTGCATATGATTTACCTCATGCTGCATTTATATTACTCTCATTGCATTGCTTATACCTGTGCTAGTACACCTGCACCATTATCGATGATGCGTATGTTACACGTACACAGATTTGCCGGCTCACACACCCCATCATCGATAATTGCCATGCTACTACACAGTAGGATTGCTGTATCATGATATGACTCCCTGCATACTATACTTGCGTATATACTCACTTATACACTAATACTTGAGTACATATATCTTTGTGCATCTATGCCTACGTACATACTTATTGCACAGACGGTGTTTCATTTGACTTTGGAGAAATTGGGAACCACGGGATATATTTAAAAACTGAAAGCTTTTTAAAAGTGCGGTTTTACCTTAATATGTCATATTACTATTCCATGTTGCATGATATACGGATATGCATACATTTCTATCATATGTCGCATACATCATGCTTTATGATTTTACGCATTGAGATATGCTGTTTCCATGAGATTTCTGAATTTGAGAACCGTGGCTATTTCGAAAGAAAGTATGTACTGTTTTAAAAACCCGGTTTCTCTTGATATGATATTTTAGTGCGTCCACTATGTGTTTTCTCGGTTCTGAGTGTAACATGTGAAACCCGATTCGAGGAGCTAGATGAGGCCGATTGCAGGTACATAGTGGACCCGGTATGGTACCCCGGGGCAAGAAAATGATGCTGTGTATATATACGGTGAGCCTGGCGGAGAGACTACTACCTACCGGTGATAGTATTTGGGCTCGGCGGATATCCGAAGGATACCGACCGGAGTCAAGAGATGATATGTGCCGATCCGGACCGACGGAGCCCGTGGGCCGATCCGGACCGACGGAGCCCGAGATATGAGGATTTACGTGTCGATTCTGGACACGAATTTCATGATGTTTTCGGGTGTCGATGTTGGACACCCAGGTTCCATGATTTTGATGTGTCGCAAGGGACACCGTTGATTTATATCCTCATACTTTCATGCACACTCTTTTATGATATTTATATACATACATACATTGATTATATGGGTGGACGATATCCACATGCATATATACCTTGATCATATTGTTGGATTATATCCGCATACATATAGGTATTGATTACAATGTTGGCACATATGATGACCCGGTCACCCTTGATATCATAGTATTACCTTTATGATATAGTTGACCTAGGAGTCGTTGTTTATTCGATTTCTATTTGTAGATGTTTTTCTACTCACGAGTTGGCAAATCACCCCCGTTGTGCCACAGTTCTTGCAGGTTGACCGCACAGATCAGTAGCGACATCGCTGGCACATAACTTCATTTGGATGTTTTGTATTGGTAGGTGGGGCATTTGTATTATACTCACTCTTGTATTTATATTTCATATTGTATCTAGTCAACTCCATCAATAAAAATTAGTAAATTGTATAAGTAATGAGACTTAGTGAGTGTAACAACCGAGTTCCGTTATACCAATTTCTGTTGCCGTATTTTTTTTTGTGGCGTCTTATTGATTTATCATGTTTGGATGTGAATGGTAGTTTACTTTTACATTTCATTCGACCCGACCCATTTGCTTGAACGGGTTAATTCATATTTATAGACTACCCTGAGGTTAAATTAGACACGTGCATTTAATGTGGATGCTACATTTTGCTACTTGATCATTCATTTTAAGTTTTGGAGGTTGCATAAAATTTTCATATTTCAAATCCAAAATTTTGGACCCGGCCCGGGGGCATTTCTGAAATATTTAGTATCCCGCCAAATTCTAATTATTTTAAATATTTTTAAAATTCATTTAATATATTTTAACTGCTAAAGATTTCTTGCTCAGCTAATAAGAAAATATTTTAACAATTCAAATCTTTCTAAAATTTTCCTAACCAATCCCAGCTTTCTTTTTATGCTGGGCTCCACCATCGAGCCATCCCTCTATCTTCTATCTCTCTTCTCTCTCCTTTATTTTTCGCACGACCAATCAAAACCCTTCCCTTATTTGTGCCGGGCCCCACGAGCTCTCTCTCTATCTCTTTCACTTTCTCTTTTTCTCTCTCCACTCGCGAACACTGTTCGCTTCTCGAGTCGGGTCACCGCCCGACGGATCCCGTCACCTCCCTTCTCTCTTTCTTTCTTCTCCTCTTTTCTTTTTCTTTGACCTTATTTAAACCCTGCACCCCCTCGCCACGAGAACCCACAAAAACCCTAACCCTTACTCCTCTGCCTCCTCCTCCCGTGACTTCGCTCCTCAACCCTCATCATCATCTTCTTCCTCGACCTCATCTCCTTCTTTTCCTCTCCTTCCACTCCAAACCCAGAAACCCCACTGCACCCGAGAACCCAGCACCACCTCGTCGCCGCCGACCACCTCATCTCATCGCCACCTCCTTCCTCTCCTTCTCTTCCTCTCCTCTGCTCTTCCCCGAGCACCAACCCTGCACCCACAAATCAATCGAGAAACCCCAGCAAACACAACCCAAAACCTAACCGAAACCCTAACATCAAACCCTCATCACCGGAGCCCCGTCGACCCCGTCAACTCCTCACAGCTCCTTTCAGCCCAAAGTGAGACACTCATCCCTCATCCATTCTCTTTTCTTGCTTTCTTTCTTCTTTCTTTCCTTTCTTTCTTTCTTTGCTTTCTTTAAAGGTTCTCTGTCCTTGTCAAGATCGCCGGAGTTGGTCGCGACGTCGACGATCCCGACGACCCAGCGAATAAACCTGACCCGTGTGATCACCTTGTGCGTTGTTTGGATTCGTTCCGTGTACCGTGCGCGCGTCGCGACTTTTCTCGCCAACGTAAGACGTTCCGTTTACCGCTTCACGATCCGTCGAGGCAAGTAAAACTTGCTACATGCTATATATATGATTTTATAACTATTTAATTGCATAGTAAACCTGTAGATTACATATAGTGCCATATGTTCCATTTTCCCATTCGATGTTCCATATATCATTTTAGATTTGGATCTTGAAATATACCCTGCTGCATGTCAGATTACAATATCGTGTACCCACGTTCATATTTAAATCACATAATAATTATCTGCATAGTCCATAGTACCTTTTATAGTTTCTACCCTATTGGACACCCGTTTGTATCTTTAACCTGTTTTAAATACATTTGCATCCCTAAATCTTTTAACCCATAATAACGAGATTTTAATAATTCCATACTTGTTTAAGTGTATTTTACTCAATGTTGGAACCATAACCCTAACTCTAATCATAATTGTACATCCATATGCCTTAATCTGTACCTGATTGCATATTGCAATACAGTGTTCCATTTTATTGTTCCATTAGTACTCCATACTTGTTTTGTATACCCATGCTTATGTTAGTTGGATTATGAGCACTCACTTGACATCTTATGCACCCTGACATGACTTGTTACACCTACTACTTGACACGACATGGTACCATGCACCTCTCGACATCACATGATACCTATATACTACCTGGCTTGACCTGTTGTACCATGGCTTTATCTGTTACCTGATCTTGTGACTAATGCCAACAAACCTGACCTGTTGTCCTTACGGACGTTTCCTGTTGTCTATCCAGACAAACCTATACCTGCCTGATCCTGTGTTGGCATCAGCTCCAGATTATTTAATACCTGAGTTGAGCACATATGACTTGGGGGTATGGGGAAATCAATGATGAAACCTGAGTTGTAACTCGACAGTTCGCTACCTTTACTGATCAGTTTTAGAGGCTAGGCCAGCCTTGGGATGATGCTGCTGACATCATCCATCATTATCCACTACCTTTTTAGAGGCTAGGCCAGCCTTAGGATGATGCCATGGACATCATTCATCGTCACCCTTTTCCTTTTAGTGCCTAGCGGCATGTCTCGATTTTAGCCCGAGAATCTTCACCGTGATCCCGGGCACGCACGGGATACTATTGAGTTACATCGATGATTCATCAAATTGATTTCAAAGACTTGAGAGCAGTTAACCAATAGACCAGTTTAGATTACTCACTGCACACTACTTTTCACTGCCCTGATTTATATTGCCGTTACACATGCTTTACCATTTAGGATCATACTTGTATGTCTTGCTATCCTGTTTATATATTATTGCTTGATATTATGACGCGCTGACGTCTGGGTTTTGCATGGCCCAGATTCCTTACCTTTACTGCAGTCCAAGCAGGAGTACTTCAGTCAGCAGGCTGAGCAGTGAGGACTCGTTAGCAGTTAGTTCTTTTATTTTCAGTATTTCCATTCCTGATGTGATCCCGCATTATGGGATATACATTCCAGTTATTATTGTATTGGATCTTTTGCTTCCGCATTATTTTATTCTTGACTCATTTTATTTTGGCTTATGGACATGTGTTAGATAGTTATTTATTGTTCTTGATATCTCTACAGTCGTAATGTGACTGTGGAAGGATAATTCCTATCCACAGGTAGCATGGTTGGCTATGTCACGTGCCTACTTAGCATACTCTGGGAAGCGGGGCGTGACAGTAAGATTGTGGTTGCGAGACTTAGAGCGAGAGTTTTTCCACCACTTGTGGTTTTGATGCCTTGCTTATTCACATTACGGCTGTAGAGCTGTATGGATGATGCTACTTTGCTTGGAGTAATTCATGACTTATTTGAAGACCACAAGCAGCAGACCGAGCTGAAGCCGGCGTTTGCACCCAACCAAATGCCCGTACGTAGAAGTATTCCGGTGAACCGACGTGGCGTGGCACCAATGAAGAAAACAATCGTTGCTGGTCGGAGAAGGAGCATGATTTGTGACTTTTTCCGTTTGCCTGGGCATGAGCAAAGGGAGTGTCGAAGAAAGCGTGGACTCTGTTTGGTCTATAGATCGGCGGATCATACTATCAATGCTGGTCCGTCGAAGCTTCGTAAGAAAGAGAATATGCGGAGGCCAGTTTTGCCCAAGCAAAAAGGAAGGGTATTGTGCGATTACTGCCAACGACCGGGTCATTATCGAAGAGATTGTCGCAAGAGGCTTGGACTTTGTGTTATTTGCGGATTAGCGGATCACACCATTGAGATTTGTCCGTCGAAGCTAAGATTGAAGGAAGATACTCAGGAGCCACCGCTAAAGCAGTTTCCGGAGCAGGAGCATTTAACTCTGGGAGCTAATCAGGCTCAAGCATTTACCCTGACGGCTGAAGAGGCTAAAGCTTTAGAGGAAGACGTTTCAGGTACCCTACCGTTCATGGTTTTCTCGCATTAGTATTATTCAATTCTAGTGCATCCCATTGATTTATGTCGTCCAAGTTTATTGCTACACACTCGATTGCTTGCACGGCCCTGGTTAGTTTTTGGGACATACACACTGGGAATAGGGAAAATCATAACTAATAGAGGGTGTAAGGATTGTTCTGTTGTTGTTGGCGGATGGGAGCTATTTGCAGATTTCTTGGTGATTTTTATCGGCAGTTATGAAGTCGTCTTGGGGATGGATTTTCAGCACTTTCCACTCTCACATTGAGTGTGGAGCAAGGGAAGCGAATTTCCAGATTCCCGGACACCCAGAGGTTGTCTGGAGGAAGCAGTTCTGTCGGGCCAGCCGAGGTTGGGGCTAGGCCGACAATTAATGTTCTTTCGTTGATGAAGGTTAATAAGGATGAAACGCCAGCGGTTGTTCGAGATTTCATGGACGTGTTCGAAGACATATCAGGTTTACCGCCGAAGCGAGATGTGGAGTTCGCGATTGATCTTGTTCCTGGTGCAGCGCCAGTTTCTAAAGCGTACTATCCAATGGCACCAGTGGTGTTGGAAGAAGTCAAGATGCAGGTTACTGAATTACTTGAGAAGGGTTGGATTCGCAGCAGTAACTCACCTTGGGAGCTCCAGTTCTTCTAGTCAAGAAGAAAGATGGCACAAGGAGGATGTGCGAGTTTGGCGTGACGAAGTGAAGCTTTGGGGCATGTCATGTCTGGAGATGGAATCGCAGTTGATCCCGAAAAGATTGCAACAGTTCGAGATTGGCCGATTCCGGAGAACGTTGCAGAAATCAGAAGCTTCCTTGGACTTGCCGGGTATTATAGGAGGTTCATGGAGAACTTTGCTCGTCTGGCGGAGCCTTTGACCAAGCTTACGCGCAAGGAGATACCATTTGTGTGGACGGATAAGTGTGCGTCAGTTTTTGAGGCGTTGAAGCAGAGATTGATAACCGCTCCTATTCTGACCGTGCCAGACAGTTCCGGAGGATTGGTAATTCACAGCGACGCATCTGGGAAAGGATTGGGATGTGTTTTGATGCAGTATGGGAAGGTTATAGTGTATGCATCGAGACAGTTGAAGACCCATGAGAAGAATTACCCAACTCATGACTTGGAGCTTGCGGCGGTGATCTTCGCTTTGAATATTTGGGGACACTACCTTTTGGGCGAAAGGGTCGAGGTTTTCACCGATCATAAAAGCTTGAAGTATGTGTTCACGCAAAAGGAGCTTAATATGAGGCAACGTAGATGGTTGGAGTTGATGGCTGACTACGATCTTGATCTTAAGTACCATCCGGGGAAACTTAATATCGTGCCGGATGCGCTCAGTCGGTTACCAGCAATTCAGATGTTGACTGCACAGAAGGAACTCATTGAAGACTTTCGAAGATTTGATTTGGGGGTTGTGCTACCGCATTCTTCAGGACAGTTGATGCAGCTGCAGGTACATTCGTCGTTGATCGAGAATATTAAAGCAGCGCAGTCGCGGGACCCTAGATTGCAAAAGTTTCGAGAACAGGTTGAAGCTGGACTTCGAACTGGCTTACTGATCCATGAAGATGGTTCGTTGAGATATGGTAGCCGTTTGTGTGTGCCAAAGGGAGATATTCGCGAAGAGCTTATGAAGGAGGCCTACAGTTCAGCAAATTTCGTACATCCAGGAGGCACGAAGCTGTACCGAGATATACGACAACATTTCTGGAGGGAAGGCATGAAACGGGAGATTGCTCGCTTTGTAGCAAAGTGCTTGGTGTGTCAGCAAGTTAAGGATGAACATCAACGGGTTGCTGGTTTATTGCAACCACTTCCGATTCCTCAGTGGAAGTGGGAACTTATAACCATAGATTTCGTAACGGCTCTACCGCGGAGTCCAAAAGGTAACAATGTTGTTTGGGTGATTGTTGATCGTTTGACCAAGGCAGCTCATTTCATTCCTTTTCAGGTTGGTCAATCAACAGAAACTTTGGCAGAACGGTACATGCAGGAGATTGTAATATTGCATGGTGTACCAGTGAGCATCGTGTCCGACCGTGACACTCGTTTCTTATCACACTTTTAGAAGAGCTTACAGGAAAGCTTGGGGACTCGATTGAAGTTTAGCACAGTTTATCTTCCTCAATTAGATGGCTAGTCGGAGAGAACGATCCAAACTCTTGAAGACATGTTGAGAGCTTGCATGTTGGACTTCAAGGGTTCATGGGAGGATCATCTACATTTGGTGGAGTTTTCTTATAACAACATTTTCCAGGCGACTATTCAGATGGCTCCATTTGAAGCTTTATATGGTCGCAAGTGCCGTTCACCTGTTTGTTGGGACGATGTCGGTGAACGAAGATTGTTGGGACCAGATTTGGTAGTGCAAACAGTTGAGAAAGTTAACGCAGTCCGGAATCATATGAAAGCGGCACAAGACCGACAGAAGAGTTGGGCAGATACGTCGAGAAGACCTCTAGAGTTCGCAGTGGGTGATTTGGTATTCTTGAAGATATCACCGACTAGAGGGGTAACTCGTTTTGGAAGTCGAGGAAAGCTCAGTCCTCGATTCGTCGGACCTTTTATGATTTTGGAGCGTGTTGGTGAGGTAGCGTATCGATTGGCGTTGTCGCAATCCTTGGCGAATGTTCATGACGTGTTTCATGTATCTCAACTCCGTAAATATGTTCGAGATGAAACACATGTGTTGGATCATTCGGAGATGACCGTCCGAGAAGACTTGACTTTTGATGAGCGACCGATTGCGATTGTGGATCGAAGGGAAAAGGTTCTGAAGAACAAGGTTATCCCTCTTGTACTTGTTTCTTAGGGTAATCGCTCACATGGAGAGTCAATTTGGGAACGAGAAGATGAAATCCGGTAGAAGTTTCCCTATCTTTTCTTGTAGTTTGTTGGTCTTTTATCCTTTTTGTGTTCTTGGAATTTCGAGGACGAAATTCTTTTTGTAGTTGGGTATAATGTAACAACCGAGTTCAGTTATACCAATTTCTGTTGCCGTATTTGTTTGTTTGTGGCGTCTTATTGATTTATCATGTTTGGATGTGAATGGTAGTTTACTTTTACATTTCATTCGACCCGACCCATTTGCTTGAACGGGTTAATTCATATTTATAGACTGCCCAGATGTTAAATTAGATAGGTGCATTTAATGTGGATACTGCATTTTGCTACTTGATCATTCATTTTAAATTTTGGAGGTTGCATAAGATTTTCATATTTCAAATCCAAAATTTTGGACCCGGCCCGGGGGCATTTCTGAAATATTTAGTATCCCGCCAAATTCTAATTATTTTAAATATTTTTAAAATTCATTTAATATATTTTAACTGCTAAAGATTTCTTGCTCAGCTAATAAGAAAATATTTTAACGATTAAAATCTTTCTAAAATTTTCCCAACCAATCCCAGCTTTCTTTTTATGCTGGGCTCCACCATCGAGCCATCCCTCTCTCTTCTATCTCTCCTTTATTTTTCCCACGACCAATCAAAACCCTTCCCTTATTTATGCCGGGCCCCATGAGCTCTCTCTCTATCTCTTTCACTTTCTCTTTTTCTCTCTCCTCTCGCGTTCTCTCTCCTCTCGCGAACACTGTTCGCTTCTCGAGTCAGATCACCGTCCGACGGATCCCGTCACTTCCCTTCTCTCTTTCTTTCTTCTCCTCTTTTCTTTTTCTTCGACCTTATTTAAACCCTGCACCCCCTCGCCACGAGAACCCACAAAAACCCTAACCCTTACTCCTCTGCCTCCTCCTCCCGCGACCTTGCTCCGCAACCCTCATCATCATCTTCTTCCTCGACCTCATCTCCTTCCTTTCCTCTCCTTCGCCTCCAAACCCAGAAACACCACTGCACCCGAGAACCCAGCACCACCACCTCGTCGCCACTGACCACCTCATCTCGTCGCCACCTCCTTCCTCTCCTTCTCTTCCTCTCCTCTGCTCTTCCCCGAGCACCAACCCTGCACCCACAAATCAATCGAGAAACCCCAGCAAACACAACCCAAAACCTAACCGAAACCCTAACATCAAACCCTTATCGCCGGAACCCCGTCGACCCCGTCAACTCCTTACAACTCCTCTCTGCCCACAGTGGGACACTCATCCCTCATCCATTCTCTTTTCTTGCTTTCTTTCTTCTTTCTTTCCTTTCTTTCTTTCTTTGCTTTCTTTAAAGGTTCTCTGTCCTTGTCTAGATCGCCGGAGTTGGTCACCACGTCGACGATCCCGATGACCTAGCGAACAAACCTGACCCGTGTGATCACCTTGTGTGTTGTTTGGATTCGTTCCGTGTACCGTGCGCGCGTCGCGACTTTTTTCGCTGACGTGAGACGTTCCGTTTACCGCTTCGCGATCCGTCGAGGCAAGTAAAACTTGCTACATGCTATCTATATGATTTTATAACTATTTAATTGCATAGTAAACCTGTAGATTACATATAGTGCCATATGTTCCATTTGCCCTTTCGATGTTCCATATATCATTTTAGATTCGGATTTTGAAATATACCCTGCTGCATGTCAGATTACAATATCGTGTACACACGTTCATATTTAAATCACATAATAATTATCTGCATAGTCCATAGTACCTTTTATAGTTTCTACCCTATTGGACACCCGTTTGTATCTTTAACCTATTTTAAATACATTTGCATCCCTAAATCTTTTAACCCATAATAATGAGATTCTAACAATTCCATACTTGTTTAAGTGTATTTTACTCAATGTTGGAACCATAACCCTAACTCTAATCATAACTGTACATCCATATGCCTTAATCTGTACCTGATTGCATATTGCATTACAGTGTTCCATTTTATTGTTCCATTAGTACCCCATGCTTGTTTTGTATACCCATGCTTATGTTAGTTGGATTATGAACACTCACTTGACATCTTATGCACCCTGACATGACTTGTTACACCTACTACTTGACACGACATGGTACCGTGCACCTCTCGACATGACATGATATCTATATACTACCTGGCTTGACCTGTTGTACCATGGCTTTACCTGTTACCTGATCTTGTGACTAATGCCAACAAACCTGACCTGTTGTCCTTACGGACGTTTCCTGTTGTCTATCCAGAAAAACTGTACCTGCCTGATCCTGTGTTGGCTTTAGCTCCAGATTATTTAATACCTAAGTTGAGCACATATGACTTGGGGGTATGGGGAAATCAATGATGAAACCTGAGTTGTAACTCGACAGTTCGCTACATTTACTGATCAGTTTTAGAGGCTAGGCCAGCCTTGGGATGATGCTGCTGACATCATCCATCGTTATCCACTACCTTTTTAGAGGCTAGGCCAGCATTGGGATGATGTCATAGACATCATTCTTCGTCACCCTTTTCCTTTTAGTGCCTAGCGGCATGTCTCGGTTTCAGCCCGAGAATCTTCACCGTGATCCCGGACACGCACGGGATACTATTGAGTTACATCGATGGTTCATCAAATTGATTTCAAATACTTGAGAGCAGTTAACCAATAGACCGGTTTAGATTACTCACTGCACACTACTTTTCACTGCCCTGATTTATATTGCTGTTACACCTGCTTTACCATTTAGGATCATACTTGTATGTCTTGCTAACATGTTTATATATTATTGCTTGATGTTATGACGTGCTGACGTCTGGGTTTTGCATAGCCCAGATTCCTTACCTTTACTGCAGTCCGAGCAGGAGTACTTCAGTCAGCAGGCTGAGCAGTAAGGACTCGTTAGCAGTTAGTTCTTTTATTTTCTGTATTTCCATTCCTGATGTGATCCCGCATTATGGGACATACATTCCAGTTATTATTGTATTGGATCTTTTGCTTTCGCATTATTTTATTCTTGACTCATTTTATTTTGGCTTATGGACATGTGTTAGATAGTTATTTATTGTTCTTGATATCTCTACAGCCGTAATGTGACTGTGGAAGGATAATTCCTATCCACAGGTAGCATGGTTGGCTATGTCACGTGCCTACTTAGCATACTCTGGGAAGCGGGGCGTGACAGTAAGATTGTGGTTGCGAGACTTAGAGCGAGAGTTTTTCCGCCACTTGTGGTTTTGATGCCTTGCTTATTTCTTTATATTTTTGTGGTGAACTTCGCCGTTGGGCGTCGTATACTTATATATATTGTCTGCGTGGTTGTGATCCGCCGTTTGGCGAAGTGCTAGCTCCTGCTTGGGGATGCCTTTATCATTATCTTATATATGTGGTTTTGGATCAAAATATACAAAGGAGGTGCTGCCCAAATTTTTGAAAAGACGAAACATGTTTTTAAACTTGCATAATCCACTTGCATTTTTCATGTTCCTATTCTATGCATTAAGAAAACTTGATTTCCTTGTACCCTTATTTAAAAACCCCACCTCTTTTATTTTCTTAAAACATTTAGATTTCTGGGTTTCAGCTTACTTGAATTACGTTACGTTTTTAGACGTTGCGTGATTTAAGTGCTGGTCACAAGCTAATATTTCGGGTCATGACAAAGTTGGTATCAGAGCGCTAGTTTTAACCTTGGTTCGAGTCTATGTTTGACTATGCGGAGTCGATGGCGGGTATGTATTTCGGAACCTAGGCTTGGCCTTACGGAACTTTGACTTGAATGGGGGGGATATTAGACCCGAACTTTCGTTACATAGGCTGACCCTGATTGATAGAGTAGGTAGCTTGAGTAGAGTGACGTACCGAACGTATGTTCCGCGGCATATTTACGATGCGATACTCCACTTAAGAAACCTTAGGATGTACATATTTTTGAGATCTATGGTTCTCTTCATACCCATGATTATACAACCATTTGAGATCTTTGATTCTATTCGTTTCCATGATTATACTCTCGTTGTTACTGTTCCTTCTTATTGTTGGATCTAGTGCCATCAAAGTCAATTATTGGATCGCAGGCACGTGATTGCAGTGATTGAGGGAGGACCTATGCCGGTAGGACAGTCTTACTCAAGATGATAGTATGCTATCTGGTTTATCTTTATCATCGTGTACGGCTTTAGGTGACCTTACAGATCACTATTACACATTGATAGAGCCCTTAGGATCCTTGCTTGACTACCAGCAGTATGATGGCAATCATATACGTGAGAGTTAGGTAGTCTATAAGCACAACCTTAAAGTGGTCCCTAGTCATGGGAGTTTCGAGACTGGGCATCGATACTCCATTAGTAAACTAGTGTATACAGTCGAGACCCCGATGAGGGGCGGTGGCCAATCTCACAAGCCATTGGTGTCAGTTGGTTCACCTAAGATATATGCTGGTGCTCATTGGGTTACGAGTACACCGGACAGGACTCGCCGGGAACATACTAGTTGGTATTATACCTGACATCAGGTAACAGTTCCTTGGTGACATGTGTACATGTTAGTTCTTCGACCTGAGATCGTCATTTGTCTCGTGTGAGTTCCTACTGTGGTTTGATTACTACCCTACCATGGCTCAAAGAAGTCATGCGAACAGGTTTTAGTTGGGTACAGTCCCGAGCCACATAGAAGCAGTGAGCAGATCGGCAGGGGTTTCGTCTCTCCCGATATTGGGGGTGAGATCGCGCTGTGTCTAGGAGAGCCATTACACGAAGTACTTAGCCAAGGTAGGAGATTTACTGGTAGGTAGTCCAATAGTATCTCAGGGTGTTCTGGGCTACACTCCGACACGACTTGTACCGCTTTTGGGGGTCTGACTTTTACCAACCTCGTAGGCCCGACATGAGATATTCATAGACGAACGGACCGGATTGTACGGATATTGTCACTGACAGGCTCAGGATGAGTTCGCTCATCGACCTCCCTTTTGGTCAATACCTGGTAGCCCGTTACGTACAACCAGTACCACTGACGTGCTAGTGGTTAAATCCACAGCCAAAGTATTGACGAGTCTTTAGAGTCCCCCACAGAAAGTTTCTCAAGTTTTGGGCGAAACGTTGTAGATGCCGTATGGTATTATGGCAGGGTTCGATCATATACGTGCAGTTGTGCATGGATCATGATCGGACGGATCATACTAGTGGGCTTTGGTTTAAGCCGGATCCTAGTATTAGATTTGTTGGATTACTTTAGTCTCATTGCATTCACATTCAGTCGGAATGCGGATGCAGGTATGTATACACAGGTGAGGGGTATCCTTGTGATCCGTCACGAGTTTACTTTAGTAGATGCCATTCTCTTTTTATTGCTGCAAACATTTGGATTAATGTTTACAAATGGAAATAATGAGCTCAAAGTCATGATTAGGAGTATTAATTGTGACACATGCACAAGTAATGACTCATGGTCTCTTTATTTGTGCATATGTCACATTTTGGATTGATTTATGTGTTGAAATGATAAGAAGAGAGAGAGGGCAGCTATATGGCTTGAGGTTTGCTCTTGGGTTGATAATTCTAGCTCACTCTCATTTTATCATTACAACACATAAGAAAAGGAAGACTTCTTCTTCTTCCTCTTTCTTCTTGAGCTCACTATCTCCATTAATGGCATCATCTTCAACCTCCATCCATACACTCTCATGCGTTGAGAATCAATGGATGCTTGAGACAAAGTCATCACACACATTCTCTACTTCACCTTGGACATGTCGGCTAGCAAACTTCATGTCCGAGTTGCTTCGGTGTGAAGTGGGAGCCCGTAAAAGGATTCATCGATGTGGTGCCCTTCCGACGAGGAGACCGGAGATCGGAGATGCCGCGAGGAGCTTGGGATGGTGGCCAAAGACTGAAGGACACAGATCGATCGATATAGCCACTCTCACTTCTTAGTAGTTAGCTAGTTTAGCATTAATGGTTCGATCCGGGTGAAAGACTACGATAGCGCCGATTTCCTAAAAAGTTTTTGTTTCCGTATTTGGCCTCGGATTGACGGTCGGGGTGCTACCGTAGACTTACATGGTATCAGAGCCATGCCATTAACCTTTACTAGCTTGTTCTAACATGTTTGAAATATCGATCGAACGAAATTTCCAAAACCTCGATTCCATTTCATTAAGTTTCTTTCAAAATTTTTTTGTGGTCGAAAAATTATTTTCAGTATGTCAGAAAATCGTTCAGGCTTTTCTGAGACCCCTGAAGAAATTTGAAAGCACGATCTCACCATACCGCCGCGGAAACGCGGCACAACAGGCATGTTAGCCACGGTTCCGCGGTGGAATTGTGGAATCAGCGCTTCATTTTTCTTCTGGGTGTCAGGTACATGGAATTGTTGTTTCTGGAATTTTTTGTTTGGCCCAGATTATTTTGAGTGCTGGAATTGTACTTGGGGACTACTTCGGGAAGTTTTGTCGATCGGAATTTTAAATACGTTAGTTTACAGTACTTACATTATATCTGCGACCGTGAATGTCATTCGAGCGGTAAATCTTGTCTAATTGCTATAGCTCTTTTAGACGGATTTGCGAACGTGACATTCACGTTGATGTTCTGTGTTGTGATGTGATGTTGCGGATTTGTCATGGTGGATAGCCTGGAGCAATGGTAGTACAGTTTGATTACATTTGTACATTTGATATTACGGGGCGAGCGTCCGACATGTGGACTGCCGTCACTGCCTGTTTGTATATTATTCTTTTGGGGCACGACCGGGTTGAGGTCGATGCACCCGTTGTACATATTTTTCTTTTCTGTACTAGAATTACCCCGCGGTGGGGTGCACGGATAGCCGGGTTCTAGAGAGAAACGAGCCTGCATCTCATGGCTTTGAGACAGAGGGGGCTTCACTCTAGAATTGGCGGGCTATTCGCCGCACTCATAGGGGGTATAGGTTGACCCAAGGAGGGGTGCTCAGGTTACCGGATTCCGTGAAGTGCTGGGTGGTCCATTCACTTTGTTGAAGGGGGCTGCCTCGCTTCAGGTTTTGGCGGGTAACTTGCCGCGCCCATAGGGGTCTAGGATTTCATTGCACAGGCTATCCACACGACCAGGGGAACATCGGGTTTCAGTTGCGGCTCAAAGGAAACCCGGGGCTCCCAGATTATCTGTATTGTTCTGTGATGCTTATTACATTTCTGTGATGTTGCATTTATCACGCCTAGAGCGATTATTATATATTGATATATATATATACTAGTAGATGTTGTATATGTTTTACATCCGCGCTAGTCCAGTCTCCGCTCTGTCGTTAGTTAAGTAACCTAACGGGTGATGACGGGACCCAGTGGCGAATGCGGATGGCATATACGTACATCATATTTTCGTTCTTTATTGGTGTGATCAATTGATGGGACTGCATTAATTCGGATCAATGCAAGCTAAACAAACCTGTTTGATGTTGTTGGAACAATTTTCAAAAAAAGCTGTTATTACAAGGACGTTCTCTTTTGTTTTGCACAGTGGTATTCGGTTATGAATATCCAGCACCTCAGTCGACGAGGCAAGGGCCGAGATCCCTTCACCGGGAGTGACCCCTTAGACAGAAGTTTGCGTCAGGGTAATAACTTCACTATAGTCGATTACTTTTTGCTTTTCATCGCGGTATTTCGTTGGAATATACTGCACCTCATTCTACGGGGAAAGGGCCGAGATCCCTTCTCTGGGAGTGACCTCTTTAGCAAAGGTTTTCGCCACTATATTTTTATAAAAAGCTATCCGGTTCCTTCAACGATATCAAGTTCATTACGTTAAAGGTTTTTCGCCAAAATCATTCGTAGCCCTCCGTCATTTCAGACGGGTAGCACTTAGTATTCATGCTATGTTTGTTGACCTTCGTCAAGGCATAGTGTATGGTAGCTGCTTGTTACCTTTCTGTTGCATAGATAGATGCGTTGGTTTAGGACAGTCGTACAGCCTTGTTGACCTTCGTCAAGGGCTTGTACGGGTGGGTTCAAATTAACCTGGATAATGACGGGTAGAACTTAGCATGTGACTTATGATTTGTTGACCTTCGTCAAGGTCATAAGAGAATGGGTTAAAAATCACATCGGGAGTTTTTAAAGAAACTGAAACTTGCCAGGCATGCGCATACCTTCTGGAGTGTGATAATGTGAGTGGCTTCCATCACGTTATCATGCGATGATAGTTGGATCCCGATTCCCACTGATGAGTTAGTTTACTCCTCGGGTGATCCCGACTAATTCTTCTTTCAGGTTTGGAGGAGAATTTGAGGTTACAGTGGGAGGTTTCCTGATTAGATAAAATGATAACCATTCTGATCTATGTTAGAGTACACGCAGAGTGTTTCTTTTCTCTCTCTCTTTGGCAGCGACCATGGCCCGACCCAAGACTATGACTCAGTGACCAAGATTAACCGAACCTTCTTAAAACACTGGCTTTTGGATTGTCTGAGTTGCATACCTCATTGCCACTCCTACTTTTACCCTTTTCTCCAAAACACCCTGTATTACTACGAACATCCACTTCCAATGGATAAAACCATCGTATGGTTATATACGAACTCGAAGGAACTTGTTCTAGATTCAAGGATGGTTTCCGGTTCTGGAGAAAATGACTAGGACTATTCAGTTGTCTTTTCCTTTTTCCTTCTCTCAGCTTGCGAGTGCTCCTTGGATTAGGACGGTACACCTATTACGCTAATTGGATAGTCTTCATCCAAACTATAGGCAGGTGCCGAACGGTAGGGAATGAAGAAAACCGATTAGCCTAAGAGAGGTGTGCAGAAGGTAATAAGTAAAGACAAATAAAGGGATTAGTAAGAGGGCAAAGTAAATTGCGATTACTATTCACGACCAAACCAAGTATTTCATCGCCACTCCTACTTCACCTTTGTATTTCTCCAGAACACCCCGTATCACTACGAAGATCCACAGTTATTTGGATATTCCATCGTATAGTTATATACGAACTCGAAGGAACTTGTTCCAGTTTGGGGATGGATTCTGGTTCAGGAGAAATAGGAATAAGGTTTATTCAGTTGTCTTTTATCTTTACCTTCTCTCGCGTTGCGAGCGCTCCTAGGATTAGGAGAGTACACCTATTATGCTTATTGGATAGTCTTCTTCCAAACCATAGGCTGGTGCCGAACGGTAGGGAAGGAAGAAAACCATTTAGCCTAAAGGGGTGTACAGAAAGTAATGACTAAAGACATATAAAGGGATTTGGAGAGATGGCAAAAAAATATACGGTTACAGTTGTGAATTTGATAATGGAAGAGGCACTACTAGGAATACCCGGATACCCTTTCGAAACATTTATATGTTTCAGTTTAACTATGCGTTGTTAAAAGAAAACTGATTTCCCAATTAGCCCTTACTCCAGGGTATGTATTTACCAGGTATGATTCTCACATCTGTATGGTTTTACAGATGATGAGTGGGAGTAAGTTATTAGGAATTCGGTGATCATCCTCATTATATCGGGATTCGTTGTAATTGGTGATATTTGAGGAAATCGCCTGGGTTATTGCCGGACGGCAAATATTTGGTTTTGAATATCCGTTGTTATGCACCAATTTCAAACTGATATATCTGTACGTTTATTTTTATAAAGTGAGATATAACCTTTTGAAATTATGTCCATGACATTTACCTATATCAGTTGATGGTTAGGTAAGGAGCATTTAACAGCGGTGTAATTCTTCATAACCATAGTACAGTTTTCAACCTACGACGCACAGGGTTTGAGTTATTCAACTCAATGGACTTATACAAAGTATTGTATGTAGTCCAATGTCCATTAGGATAGAGGGGTTGGTCCTCATACTATATTCTGTTTACTTGTGACTTCTCTAGTTCTTAGACATGTGTTTCATAGAAATACAAGATCCAAGTTTTGAGAAGTTATAGGTATATGAATAAAGTAGAGAACCAGGTATTGCAAGTATCAGGATTCTTCAAGGTGATCGAAGATGTAGATACTTATGTATGGTATTCAGTTGATAGTAATGATTATGAGAACTTGCTTCTCTTTCAGGTTACTCATATCTGGATGTATTCCTAAGTTGAGTAATGCCGATCGGCCTCTCTCCATTTAGTTGACATGCACTGGAGACAGCTGCATGATTTGAATCTGGTTCCAATTTAAATCAGTGCCTTTGTTTCTATATTGGATATAGAATAGTTCATATCTTAACAATGTTAAGGTACGGAGAGTTGTCCGGCTTATGCTTAAAACCAGACTCTGGATAACTCAAGGCACGTTTCTGTAATGGCAGTTTGTGGGTTGATCCGGGCTATGATGAGGGTTGACTTTCTACCATCTGGAAGATCAATAGTGATATTGTTCTTGACTCGCCACAGTTTTAATAAAAATGGATTTTTTTTCAGAAAACAGTAGTGGGAGCATGGTAGAACTGGAAGTGATTCCAGAACCGCAAATGATTACTGAAAATTTAATAGGACCTAAAGATTCAATCTGGATTGACATTCCATTGGCCACTCCGCAGATATGGTGGGTAAGCCCAGGCACTCGAGAGGTACTTCGGTATGCTCAAAGACGGTGACAGGGAGGTTCTTGTTTACCCAGACTTGACACTACTGATTTTCCAGGCTATGAGACCCGGCAGGAGGAGGAGTATAGAGTCGTTCTAAACTAACTTTAGAAGTGCACGTCTATATGACTCTGCCAGAGGGTTGTCGTAGTCAGTATGAGCAGCGGAAGCATAGTGGACAAATAGCTTATGTCTATTTATAGACTAAAGCAAATATAGCGGAGATAGATCATCTATTTCTGATGTGACAGTCATAGGTTTGATTTCATCAGAATAGGGAATGGATCTGTTAAGAAGGTAGTAGCATGAAATGTCCTGGTATTTGGATGACATACATAGAGTGGGAAGTGATATTCCTATACTACGATCGGTTATACTTTGGTTGTCACACAGTGATTTCTCCACATAGGATATGGATATTATATTAGATATTCTGGTTACTAGATCTATGGTTTTAGATTTAGATTTGGGTAGTTTCCAATCTGGGTACTTAGACAGTATTCTAAAGGTATTTAGAATGGACGACTCCTGGCATGGTAGTATACCTGCAGGTGATGGAGTCACCTCTCTAAAGGTGTCTTACAGACTAAAGGGGAGAGGGATGTGCATGATTGACATATCACTCGCTTAGGCAATTGAGTCAATCATGAGATGTCAAGTACTACACCAGATGTTGTTTTTGCACTAGATGCAATAAGTTGATATTGATCCAATCCTGGAGAAACGTTCGGAAGCAGTTTTAGAACATAAGTGGATGTTCTAGGGATATGATAACGACAGCCTCCTTCGGGAGACAGTTGTCATTCCAGGCTTCCAAGATGACCTGGATGACAGAGTGACTGTCAGAGTTATAGTTTTCCCTCTGCGAGGGGAAGTTGTTTGGACAGGAGGTCCAAGCGGATACTAAGGGAGGTATGGCGCAGGATACTGATTAAGTTCAGTTGACGATATAGTCTGAGAAGTTTGGATTTGGAGTTCATTTATGAACTAGGTCCCATCAGACATCCAGACATATTCTAAGACAGGTATTGCTCATTTCGGGAGATGGCTTTCTCCGCGAACTTGAGATAAAGAGAGACATAGAAAGAAACATCAGGGCGGATCTACTCACTGAGGCTATTCCTCGAACACAATAGTTTCATAAATGGGCTTTGTGAGACTGATCAGTAGAGGAGTTGGGTGTTCGGTATCACACGAGCTGTGAGTATGCAACATCGCAATAATTATCCTTGAGTGCAAGTGGGAGATTGTTGGATATAGTGCCCTCAAAGTTAATTATTAGATCGCAGGCACGTGATTGCAATGATTGAGGGAGAACTTATGCCGGTAGGACAGTCTTACTCAAGATGATAGTATCCTATCTGGTTTATCTTTATCATCGTGTACAGATTTAGGTGACCTTACAGATCACTATTACACATTGATAGAGCCCTTAGGATTCTTGCTTGACTACCAGCAGTATGATGGCGATCATATACGCGAGAGTTGGGTAGTTTATAAGCACATCCTTAAAGTGGTCCCTAGTCGTGGGAGTTTCGAGACTGTGCATCGATACTCCATTAGTAGACTAGTGTATACGGTCGAGACCCTGACGAGGGGCGGTGGCCGGTCTTACAAGCCATTGATATCAGTTGGTTCACCTAAGATGTATACAGGTGCTCATTGGGTTATGAGTACACCGGACAAGACTCGCCGGGAACATGCTAGTTGGTATTATACCTGACGTCAGATAGCAGTTCCCTGGTGACATGTGTACAGGTTAGTTCATCGGCCTGAGATCGTCATTTGTCTCGTGTGAGTTCCCACTGTGCTTTGATTACTATCCAACCACGGCTCAAAGGAGTCATGCAAACAGGTTTTAGTTGGGTACAGTCCTGAGCCACATGGAGGCAGTGAGCGGATCGGCAGGGGTTTCGTCTCTCCCGGTATTAGGGGTGAGATCACACTGTGTCTAGGAGAGCCATTACATGAAGTCCTTGGCCAAGGCAGGAGATTTACTGGTAGGTATTCCAGTAGTATCTCAGGGTGTTCTGGGCTACACTCCGACACGACTTGTACCGCTTTTGGGGGTCTTACTTTTACCAACACCCTAGGCCCGACATGAGATATTCATAGACGAACGGACCGGACTGTACGGATATTGTCACTGACAGGCTCAGTAGGGTGTCAGGATGAGTTCGCTCATCGACCTCCCTTTTGGTCAATACCTGGTAGCCCGTTACGTACAGCTAGTACCACTAACGTGCTAGTGGTTAAATCCACAGCCAAAGTATTGACGAGTCTTTAGAGTCCCCCACAAACAGTTTCTCAAGTTTTGGACGAAACGTTGTAGAGGCCGTATGGTATTATGGCAGGGTTCGATCATATACGTGCAGTTGTGCACGGATCATGATCGGACGGATCATACTAGTGGTCTTTGGTTTAAGCCGGATCCTAGTATTATATTTGTTGGATTACTTTAGTCTCATTGCATTCGCATTCAGTCGGAATGCGGATGCAGGTATGTATATACAGGTGAGGGGTATCCTTGTGATCCGTCACGAGTTTACTTTAGAAGATGCCATTCTATTTTTATTGCGGCAAACATTTGGATTAATGTTTACAAATGGAAATAATGAGCTCAAAGTCATGATTAGGAGCATTAATTGTGACACATGCACAAGTAATGACTCATAGTCTCTTTATTTGTGCATATGTCACATTTTGGATTGATTTATGTGTTGAAATGATAAGAGGAGAGAGAGAGGGCAGCCATATGGCTTGAGGTTTGCTCTTGGGTTGATAATTCTAGCTCACTCTCATTTTATCATTACAACACATAAGAAAAGGAAGACTTCTTCTTCTTCTTTCTCTTTCTTCTTGAGCTCACTATCTCCATTAATGGCATCATCTTCAACCTCCATCCATACACTCTCATATATTGAGAATCAATGGATGCTTGAGACAATGTGATCACACAGATTCTCTACTTCACCTTGGACATGTCGGGTAGCAAACTTCATGTCTGGGTTGCTTCGGTTTGAGGCGGGAGCCCGTAAAAGGATTCATCGATGTGGTGCCCTTCTGATGAGGAGACCGGAGATCGGAGATGCCGCGAAGAGTTTGGGATGGTGGCCAAAGACCGAAGGACACGGATCGATCGGTATAGCCACTCTCATTTCTTAGTAGTTAGCTAGTTTAGCGTTAATGGTTCGATCCGGGTGAAAGACTACGATAGCGCCGATTTCCTAAAAAGTTTTTGTTTCCGCATTTGGCCTCGGATTGATGGCCGGGGCGCTACCATAGACTTACACTTATGATCATGTATCCATTCTGGATCTGTCGTTTCCTTTTATGCCCATGATCTGTTTTCTTCAATACTCGATTGAGATTCCTGTTACCATGGTTTAAGTGCAGATTGAGCTGCTGCTAGTGATGCGGTCAGGGCGAGCTCGTTCGGTACGAGCGCTGACCATTGTATTTTCTGGTGACATGGGAACGTCTCGATGTAGTTTTTGTGTTGTGACCTCTTGTTGAGGCTAGTGTTTGGTCTGCACAGGATGATCGGGCCATTGACAGAGAGCTGCCAGTTGTGAGAGGACTGTTGACGTACAGCCTACCTCAGAGATTGTGATGTCGTCTACCGTACAGACAGATGACCCAGCTGTTGCTGAGATTGATGTGATGTCATTTCCAGACTTTAC
Source organism: Agapanthus africanus (assembly GCA_030015575.1). Lineage (NCBI taxonomy): Eukaryota > Viridiplantae > Streptophyta > Magnoliopsida > Asparagales > Amaryllidaceae > Agapanthus > Agapanthus africanus. The sequence goes on from JASDDO010000029.1 coordinate 364,462,291, forward strand.
GAGCTGAGATCGCTGGAGCTTCCAGGCAGAAATGTGACAGATGATAGCTAGTCTATCTCGAGTTGAGTGACAAAGGTGATTCATCAGAATGATGCGCCGACGCAGGCCCAGATGAGTTGAAGATTTTCAGTGTGGAGGGTCTCACTCAGGTCTAGAAATGACCGATCCAGAGATGACCGTGATATATCGTCCTTCCTGGAGGACTGAGGCATTGTTTAGCATGCGGACGAAGGGTATTCACATTTCGTCTAGGCAAAGCTAATGAATTCGAGCGAGTGTCAGAAACCCATTTTTCCCAACTTTAAAGTGTTCGGAGGAACATACAGGTCATTCTGTGGACCCTCTAGAAGAATGAAACCCTAACTCGAGATGATGACCATGGAACCACTTTTGAACCTTATAGTTTGCAGCAGTTTAGTGGTGCCATCAGTGAGGCTTCGGTTTGCCCTTCTACGGCAGGTCCAGAGGTACTGTGGTATGTACCAGATATTTTAGATCGTGCTCAGGTGTTGAGCATTCGGGAAATTTTAGGACCTTGATGACTCGATCGAAAAGTTTGACGTCGTCTAGATATCATGTGATAAGAGATCAGCAAGCTGACCAGCTTTGGATAGAGGACCTCATCCAGATGCGTTGTGAGTTGATCGAGACTGGAAGAGTACTGAGTATTTCTCCGATGGTTGGGACGAGTTCCCGAGGACATGTTCGGCTAGAGATCTTCTACAGAGTGATGAAGATACCGAGTTCGTAACTTTGAGTCCGTGTGAGAGACTCCGGACTGACCGTGGCCGTGAATAGTTGCAATGCGCAGATAGCATGGCATGACGTCATAGTGGACGATGATACAGACGAGTGGAACCAGAGGTTCGTGCGAGACGCTGATGAGCTGTTGTTACTCCCCGTCGAGATTAGAGATCTGATATGCATACAGAGGCGTTGGGATGTGACCAGTTCCCGAGGAAATGTGTGCGGAACACGCAGATGTCCAAAAAACGAGATAAGATTATATAAGAGTACCAGCCTCCGTACAGTTCGGCATAGGCGAGATCGGAAGAGACCTTGAGCAAGATTCCTTCCAGGACACCGCTGCAATGAGATTTGCACCAGGATCAGTTGTGTCAGTGTATTCAGAGGACCAGAGGCCGATGCCAATAACGTGCTGCTTTATGAGTGGTTGTGATGATTGGCCGAGAGATGACCAGAGATGTGCTAGAGCGGAATCGTTCCCGTTAGCACACCTGACCGGGACGATGAGCCGATGGATTGCTAGTTTGGTGGATTTGCATAGAAGATAAGGACCCAGAGACAGAGGACGCCAGGCCGTGAGCAAGAGGCAAGCGAATGTTCTTGCTCTGCCAGTTTGGGCGCACCGACACATTTTTTTCGACGTTGCAAGAGGTGTACCTCAATGTCATTTATTGCGATTTGCGTTGTGATCCGAGTATCACGCTTGTATCGCTTGGATTTGAGTTTTGATGATTGAGTTTCATGACATTGATTTCGTGCACCATGGTTGCACCTACTGGTATTTATATTTCGCACATAGTTATTACACTTGAGATATGCTTTATACACCGTTGTGTTGATTTATGATTTGTGCACAGTTATTACACTTAATATCGTTTTGTGCCTTGGCTGCACATGTTTATGATTTCATGGATTTTATATAGTTAGGTTGATTTTGTGCATATGGTACGCATTCGATTTGGGTTTTGCACTCGGTATAGTTCGCATATGCTTGCAGTGCATTAATACGTATTTTGTGCACCACAGTTGCACCTGACTTCGTTTTGATGTCATTTGAGATATTGGATTTTGTGATTTCGTGCATGATGGATACACCTGATTTGGATTTTCACACATATTGGGCGCATGATATGAGATGCGATTTTGGTGCACACCGGATGCACTAAATCGGGATTCCTTGTGCATATCAGTTGCACCCGATATTGCTGTCAGGCACACCGTTGCCTCTGACAGGTGTTTCGTGCACACCCGTTGCACTTAGATATTGTTTTTGTGCACATGTATGGCACATTCATGGATTTTGATTTCCGTGCGCACCAGACGCACGCGGCATTCTTATGCACATTTTAGGATTGATTTCTTATGAAGCAGTACGTTTTTATGATATTTGTTATTTGTTTTCATACTGAGCAGGACTAGTCAGAGGATAGTATCTGGATATATTTTGCATGCATTGATAGCTTTCGAAGGGATTTCCAAAAAGGGAGCTATAGTCTCAGTATTTACTGTCTGAGATGACACGAAACATTTTATAAAGGAAACCCCTCAAAATTATTTTCAAAAACGGCGGGACGTACATATTAAATAAAGGATAAGTATATATATAGTTATTTTCTTACAATAGACGTCCGCCACTGTGCCGTGATACGCGCATCGCACAGCAACATAAAAGGTTTGGCATGCATTTCCTTCAGATGTTTATATGTATAGTTTTAATGTATATCATATTGGTTTTCGTATTGGATTTGACATTCGTGTCTTCGCCATGACTCCGATGATTGCGGGATACTTGATGGAGTTTTGATTTGGAGTTATCTGCTCATTGTTCATCTGCATGCATTGCGCTATGATGCGTTTTATGTATTGATGATTTCGGAGCCCCGATGACTTGGACTTTTATTAAAATGTTTTCAATTTTGGGGGTATAAATTTAAATTCATGGACCGAATTTATTTAAGGGGGGAAAATTGTAACATTTTAGAAAATATAAAATATTATTTTTGGAATTTAATATTAAAATAATATTTTTCTCGAAAACTGCCAGATTTGCGAAATTGGGGCTTTCGAAAAAAAGGGTATAAATATATACCAATAATTATGAAATAATTGTAAATTCAAAATGATTTATTCATTTAAAAATATATGTAGAGGATTTGTGATTTTTAAGATTTATTATATGCAGTTTAAACGAAAACCCGATTAGTGCACTGCTAATCGCGATTAGGACAAATCCGTGTTTTTACAGTTTTCCATCGCTAGTGGACCATGTCATGTTGCATTTTCATTACATGTTGTTTTCTTGTGTTGTTTTGGATATTTTATGGTTTGGTTTTAAAAGAAGAGAGAAAAGGGCAAAAGGGTAAATAGATGAGTGAGAGGGTGAGAATAAGAAAGAGAAAGAGAGGGCTGCCATTATTTCCCCTTCTCATATTTTTCCCTCATCTTCTTCCTCCTCACTTCCCTCCACCATCAACCCTAAGATCCACCTCAAGAACTCCATCAAAACCCTAAAGCCCTTTCATTAAAATTGATCTCCTCCTTCTCCTCTACACAATGGACCAAGAAAAGTGGGATTTTGACAACATTGGCAAACAAGGGTTTTTTCTTGAGTTGCATCCATGAGATATAATTTCTACCATTTAGATAGTTTTAAGTTTCTTTATATTCTAATTAGTTAGAAATGGGTTTAAGATATGGATTTGTGAACTTGGAAAATTCTAGAGAGGGGTTTGAGTGTTGTGTGGATTGGGGGATGCCTAGTGGCTGTTACAAGACCCTAAAGACTAATTCTTGACCTCGACCAGTGACCAAACACCAAAATACGAACTTTAGATTCGTCGATGTCGGAAAATCTTGAGAATTGTGATGATATTTTGGAATCTGCTAACACTCGGGGACCTGGAAAATTATTTAGCGAACACAGTGACACATGCAGGGACCTAGGATGCTACCACAGAGACCCGAGACCCCAACTCCACCCAATGGCCGCAGATTTAAATATTCTGGCCGCAATTTGCGGCCAGAGTATGGTGGATTTGGTCCATGTTTGTTCCAGGGCTTTATCTCCAGTAAATTAGACCCTCCATATGTGCAGAATTGGCTAAATTGACCTAGGGTAAGATCTGGGACCATTTTCTTGAGTTGCTGCCTTGTATTTCGCGATGTTTTTGAATTTAAGTTTTGGTATTTGTTATTGTATTTGGTCATGGCGTTTGAACTTCAACAATTAGGTTTTTAGTCGTGTTTTGCACGCGAAGCTATAGGTTTTAACCTATGAGTGAAACTTATGCCGTTTCGATTTTCAAAACTTGATATCAATAGCGTTGCGATATGTGTTATTATTGTAGGTACCTTCACGTGGATTTCGAGGCGACGGAGCATAGCGTCATCGATTTCGACAAGCGAAGATCAGGTGAGTGGATTTATATCCACGGGGGAAGTCAGGTGGATGGCATATAGCACCCCCGCAAAGTTTTGGTGGAAACCAATTTGTAGCTTATGGTTAAGAAAACCTAGATTTGGAAACTAGGGTTAGAGTTAAAAGATTGTTAGTAAAACCATATTATAAACTAAGGATAGTTAGAAGTGATATGATACGACTAGTATATGACGGGACTTGAAGATGAGATTTGATGATGTTGCCGTTTAAGGTACTATAGGACTAGATAGTCGACGTAGATGAGCATCCGAACCATACCTATTTCCAAACTGAAGAATCTTATGCATCTTTTAAACTGATACCTTGAGGGATTACGGATTTTCAAATGATACATTTTCCTTAAAAACACCGTAGCCCCTACTTTCAAAACTACGATTCGCATCTTTCAAAAACTGTTTGTATAGTTCGGGTGTGTATGTTAGATTAGATATTTATGCTTATAGTAAAGGTAGAATGTATTTGTAAAATTGACTCGATGAGGGATATAAATGCGATGAAAAGAATATATGGCATGATATGATGATTTGGTGATATGTTGGTATACAGATGCGAGTCGATTGAGATGATCGATACCCTGCCGGTCCCCTGATATGGGATTGTTGCGGATGTGACCTGGGACATAGGTATATTGAGATATTTATATATGTTGTGAATCGTGTGTGATAGCCGTACGAGACGTTAGGTCCGTACCCTCCTCGTCTTATAGGATGATAGGATCCCTAATAGCTTAATGTCACCGTACGATGATTTTCCGTACGTGATGAGTTTGACTTGAGGTTTGATCCATACCCTTGACTAGAGGATGTCGTATGACGGAGTATACCGTACGGGATGTTCTGAGGCTGGATGCCAATTGATAGATTCACCGACTAGGTCATATTAGATACGTGTACCCGTCAGCATGTGCATATGATTTACCTCATGGTGCATTTATATTATTCTCTTTGCATTGCTTATACCTGTGCTAGTACACCTTCACCATTATCGATGATGCGTATGTTACACATACACAGATTTGCTGGCTCACACACCTCATCATCGATAATTGCCATGCCACTACACAGTAGGATTGCTGCATCATGATATGACTCCCTGCATACTATACTTGCGTATATACTCACTTTTACAATCATACTTGAGTACGTATATCTTTGTTCATCCATGCCTACATACATACTTATTGCACAGACGGTGTTGCATTTGACTTTGGAGAAATTAAGAACCGCGGGATATATTTAAAAACTGGAATCATTTTAAAAGAGCGGTTTTCCCTTAATATGTCATATTACTGTTCCATGTTGCATGATATACGGATATGCATAAATTTCAATCATATGTCGAATACATCATGCTTTATTATTTTACGCATTGAGATATGTTGTTTTCATGAGATTTCTAGATTTGAGAACCGTGGCTATTTCGAAAGAAAGTATGTACTGTTTTAAAAACCCGGTTTCTCTTGATATGATATTTCAATGCGTCCACCATGTGTTTTCTCGGTTCTGAGTGTGACATGTGAAACCCGATTCGAGGAGCTGGATGAGGCCGATTGCGGGTACATGATGGACCCGGTATGGTATCCTGGGGCAAGAAAGGGATGCTGTGTATACAGACGGTGAGCTTGGCAAAGGGACTACTACCTACCGGTGATAGTATTTGGGCTCGGCGGATATCCGGAGGATACCGACCGGAGTCGAGAGATGATATGGGCTGATTCGGATTGACGGATCCCATGGGCCGATCCGGACTGACGGAGCCCGAGATATGAGGATTTACGTGTCGATGCTGGACACGGGTTTCATGATATTATCGGGTGTCGATGTTGGACACCCAGGTTCTATGATTTTGATGTGTCGCAAGGGACACCGTTGATTTATATTCTCATACTTTCATGCGCACTCTTTTATGATATTTACGTGCATACATACATTGATTATATGGGTGGATGATATCCACATGCATACATACCTTGATTATATTGTTGGATTATATCCACATACATATAGGTATTGATTACATTATTGGCACATATAATGACCCGGTCACCATAGATATCATAGTATTACCTTTATGATATAGTTGACTTAGGAGTCGTTGTTTATTCGATTTCTACTTATAGATATTTTTCTACTCACGAGATGGCAACTCACCCCCGTTGTGCCACATTTCTTGCAGGTTGATCGTACGGATCAGTAGCGGCATCGCTGGCACATAACTTCATTTGGGTGTTTTGCATTAGTAGGTGGGGCATTTGTATCGTACCCACTCTTGTATTTATATTTCATATTGTATCTAGTCAACTCTATCAATCAAAATTAGTAAATTGTATAAGTAATGAGACTTAGTGAGATTGTGGTTGCGAGACTTAGAGCAAGGGGTTTTCCGCTACTTGTGGTTTTGATGTCTTACTTATTTCTTTATCTTTTTGTGGTGAACTTCGCCGTTGGGTGTCGTATACTTATATATATTGTCTTGTGTGGTTGTGATCCGCCGTTTGGCGAAAAGTTAGCTCCCGCTTGGGGATGCCTTTATCATTATCTTGTATATGTGGTTTTGGATCAAAATATACGAAGGAGGTGCTGCCCAAATTTTTAAAAAGATGAAACATGTTTTTAAATTTGCATAATCCACTTGCATTTTTCATGTTCCTATTCTATGCATTAAGAAAACTTGATTTCCTTGTACCCTTATTTAAAAACCTCACGTCCTTTATTCTTCTTAAAGGGTTTAGATTTCTGGGTTTCAACTTACTTGAATTACGTTACGTCTTTAGACGTTGCATGATTTAAGTGCTGGTCACGAGCTAATTGTCACGACCCGAAAAGTACGGAACATGACTGGCACTTAAATTACGGACGTCTCGAGGCGTACGTAATCTAAGTAAGCTAAAACCCAGAAATCAAAACCAAAGAAGCAGTAGAGCGAAGGAAAAACCAACTTAAAGCAAGTAGTTTTAATAGCATAAGCCGAATTATGATTTTTTTTACATCAAATATTTCCTGAAAATTTCGGCAGAGTCTCCTTTGTAAATACTGGCCCCCAAACGGGATACAACATGAATAGTATACGAAATGAATAAAAAGGCATCCCCAAGCGGGAGCTAGCACTTCGTCAATCGACGGTCACAACCACGCAAATAATATAATATACAACGCCAAAGGCGAGGATCAAAACAGAAAAGGAAACTCAAAACAGCATGAAATCCATAGAAATACAACGCGCGACTCTAAGGTCGAATGACTAAACATCACTGGTCTCTATCTCAAATAAATACATGTTTGGTTGATGGAACTTCTAGATACAACAGAATAATAATATACAAGGTATAATGATGGGTACGATACAAGTACCCACCTACTAGCAAGTCACCCGAAAAAGAAGCAGTGCCAACAAAGCCGTAATGAAATCTGTACGGCAAAACCTGTAAGAAACTGTGGCACAACGGGGGTGAGTTGCCAACTCATGAGTAGAAAACATCTACGAACAGAAATCGCATGAACAACGCAATCCTAAGATATACGATCATAATATATCCTCAAATATATAATCTGCAGCCTATAACAATGGCTAGGGTATACCTCTAAACAACGGTAATACCAAGTGCTCGTGTCAGTGCCTCAAGTAGCAATATATCATATGGATGAGGTATGAATGCATGAAAACAGAATACATGTAAATGAAGAAACTGCTTTCATAACTTAGTGAGATTTATGTAGTTTCAAAACGAGGTATCATAAATGAAAGAAGCATAAACAGTGTCTAGCATCGACACAAAACATAAATCCTAATATCTCAATATCTCAGGCTCCGGCTATCCGGACTGGCCTGTATCATCAATCTCAGTACCTCGATGTCTCAAAATCTCAATGTCTCAATCTCACTATCTAGGACGCCGTAAGTCCGGACCGGCCCCTACCATCAATTTCAAGACCACGACGGTATCCTCCGGATATCCGATATGTCGGGTAAAATCACCGGTAGGTAGTCCTCCCCTGCCAGGCTCATCGTCTACTACTCGAACTTCTTGCCCCGGGGTACCTTACCGGGCCCACCATGTACCCGAAACAGTTCATCCAACTCTTCGAATTGGGTCTCGAAATCCATCAGCAAACTCATGGTGGACGACTCATACATCATGGGAAAACCGCACTTTTCATTTAAAAAAGAGAGAAAAGAAGTTTATAAATGTTTTTGCGGTTTTCCCCCAAATCCAGGAAATCTCATGAAAATCCGAATCCAAATCCTCAATAGCATATAAACAGTGAATATAGGCATAAAAATCCATGAATGCGACATAACAGTGAATAATAACATGCATGAAATAGCAAGTAATAACTACAATGTCTAAACTAGCATATAAGGCAAGTACACTAATATCATGTCTAAACTATTAGCTAACAAACTATGTCAATGAAATAGTATTTTCTAAAGTGTTCGTGACATGGCAATTACCGATGAAGATGTGTGTGAGCCGGCAAGTAAGTGTACATGGTACATACGCGTCATCGGTAATGGTGCTGTTGTCCTAACCGCATGATATCAATAACGGTATATGAATCACAAAATAAGTATGCAATGCGGAGCGAACAACAATAATTTGCGGGAGCTGAATACTAAACACAATGATAACTAATCTGCATTTAATAAAATATGAGTTCCACGGTGGTGCCATTTGAAATAACACGAATCGTGGGGTTTTGAAAATAAGGGCTACGGTGTTTCTAAGAAAAGATACGTCTTTTGAAATATCCGTAGAATCCCTTGACCTGTCTTTAAAATACCCACGATTCGTTAGTTTTTTATATAGGTAGGAATCAAATCTAGTCTAACAACTACACTAAACTTTAGGGCTGAGCTAACAGGCTAACTGAAGGTAAGGAAACCGCCTAACATCTGAGACGATACATACATACATACATACATACATATATATATATATATATATATATATATATATATATATTAGTCGGTGATCCCGTCTCGATAATATCACATCCGATACCATATCTATAATCAGATATTTCCAAGTCAAGAGTGCAGATCAAACATCAATATATAGCTCGTACGTAAATCCGTCGTACGGCATCCCAAATCTGGGTACGGGTCAAAATCACATTCATCATACTATTCATCTGGTGTCCTCTTTATCAAATATCATGATCGGGGTACTGATCTACGTCTAGTACAATACTGATACTATCCATGAAATGCATGCGGGTGTATGAAAACACCACGCCTAGAGAACCTGCTAAAATATCATGTCATATCTCAAATATGGACCACATCACATCACCAATCTCACGGCCTCGAGCCCAATCTCATCGACTCATCTCCAAATATCGTACAATATCCTCAACATTCATGCATGTGTATATGAATATATATATGCATAGTCCCATACCCATGCGTATATACATATATACACATTCCCATATATGCACAAGAAGATGATATATGCAAGTGTATGTGTGTGCGTGTATGCAAATCCTTACTCTAGGTTTCATGACTAAGAAATCCGCTAAAGTCCTTTCTTCAATTTTCGCTAACCCTAAACCTATAGGCTCCTAAGGCTTCTCTTATTCGGTGTTCATATCTCCTATTAACATATAAAAGTATATTGTTACCGCATCACCTCATTCCTCATAATTTTGCGGGGGTGCTATACGACATCCACCCGACTTCTCCCAGTAGATATAAATCTACTCACCTGATCTTCGCTCGCCAGTGTCGACGTCGCCCTACGCTTGCTTGTCGTCTGGAAGTCCATATGGGGTACCTACATGTCATATATAGTATCATGTCGCATTAAAATCTGACACATGACCAAAACGACAAATGAATCCCACATAGGTCAAAACCTATGGTTTGCTTTCACAAATCAACCCAAAAACTCTCGACATCGGCGTACAAACTGTTAGTTATATGTATGCCCTAGAGGCCATTACTATACATAGGATGTATATTGTAGTGGATGCTGGGACATATATAGGGAGGACTTTCTTGCTCGACATGATAGTATGCTATCTGGTTGCTCTTTACCTTAACGTGTACACTGATTGTCTCTCTGATACATGTTGGTAAAGCCCTTAGGATCTGTACTTGACTACCTGGACTATGATGCGGATCATACTAGTAGGGACATGGTAGTCCATAAGTACATCCTTCAAAGTCCCTAGTCGTGGGTGTATCGAGACGGGGCATCGATATACCAGTGTAGACTAGCGTATACCTTCTCGACCCATACAGATGGGCGATGGATGATCCCATATCCATTGGTGTTTGACATCAGAGGAGATATACGGGTGCTCAGTAGAGACTGGGTACACTGGACGGACTCGCCGAGAACTCCCAGATGGTATTATACCTCACGTCAGATGGCAGTTCTCTGGTGACACTGGTACAGAGTAGTCTGTTGACCCGAGATCGTCATAGAGTCTTGTGTGGTTCCCACTGTGCATTGATTTCCATCTTACTACGTCCAAGAGGGAATGCAAAACGGTGGTTTTTGGGTACAGTCCCGAGTCACATGGAGGCAATGAGCGATAGGAGGGGATTCGTCTCTCCCGGTATAGGGGGTTGATGTTGCGCTGTGTTCGATTGGCTATAACAGAAAATCCCTGGCCAGGGTTGCTGAGATTTACTGGTAAGTGTTACCAGTAGTTTCTCGAATTGTTATAGACCTCATATCGACACGACTTATCGAGCTATTGGGGTCTGACGTTTACCACCCCTAGGCGAGATATGCGACATATCAGACGATCAGACCGGACTGTACGGTAGTGTTACTGGTTGGATTCATAGGAGTATGAGCGGGCTTGCTCGTCGATCTTCTGATCGCTCAATACCCGGGTGGCCGTTACGTTTAGCAGACCGCTTGCGGCTTGTGGGTGTTTGATATGATCATCATCTGCTGCCGGCGTATTGACGAGTCTTTAGAGTGCTACACAGAGGTTTCCTGGCTCAAGCAAAACGAAATAGGAGCGCATATGAGATATGTGCGGGACCGAGAATAATGCGTGTATGTGATACCTTATTTCATTCTCGCGATCGATGTGTCGAATGGTTGTATGCGATATAACCTAGTTATCGATTCAAGCGTTGATTCGATAAGCCGATACATTGTATACTAGTCGGTTGTGTGCGACATGACCGGATCATTGAATCAAGTGTTGATTTAATGATTTAATGCATAATTATATATTTGATATATTACTTTGCATTAACTAGTATCGGTTCACTTTAAATGGATTTTCTCACTTGCTTTGTACAAGTTGTATATGTGATATACTTTTTGTGCAAATGATTGTATCATGTTTGATGATACATGTTAACTTGGTTAAGTGTAAAGATTAAACCATGGTTGAATTGATGATTAGGGTTTTCTTTTTCTTAATCATTTATTTATTTGTTTATTTGGAAAAGATTAGAAATGAAATGGTTGCAAATTTTGTTTCTTTCTTTGAAGCTTCATGAAGCTTTGACTTTGTGACCATTTTGTCTCATGCTTAACCCTAACCCATGCAATTAACCATGGTCTATTCTCTACACCTAATCATGGTTATTATTATGATAAGTTTCCTTTTTCTTTTTTTTTTAATTAACTTATCATAATAGATCTTTATCTTCTTCAATGAAGAAAGCTTCTCTTCATCAATGGTGGATTGATGAAAAGTGTGAGAAATCCAAATCTAAAGTCTACCCACTTCCTATTTCTTCATCCTCTACCTCTTGCCAAGTAGTAGAGTGTGTTTTCTTCACAAGTTTCATGACTTGGTGAAGTGAGAGCTTGATCTTACGATGCTTCGACGTAGATCATCTTCGGCATGGACATCGACGACCTAGCTCGCCTATTCTCCGATGAAGCCGACGCTAGAGCCCGGGATTTGTTTTGGACAGCGAGAGGACTTCATTACGGAGCTATGGAGGTGGAGCACCGGATCTACAAAGGTTGTATTTCCGTATTCTTGTAGTTAAGTGTTAACTAGTTTACTTTTCGCCTAGAATTCTAGCCAACGATCCGTTCTAGGGTTTCTCGGCACCGTTTAAATTGTTGAAATTGGCATGGTTAATGCCTTGTGAGACCTCATTAGGGTGCCTAGGAACCCTACAGTGGTATCAGAGCCAAGCTAGAGCCTTAGGCGAAGTCTAGACGGAGTTTGAAGTCCGAACGAAACCGAAACCCCAAAATTTCCACGCTCTCTGGACTTTTTCTGAAAACGCGGATTTTTCCAAATTAAAAATTGCTAAAAAATTCAGCAGGGAAATATATGAGTTACGGCGCAAAATTGGACCCATGATTCATCCAACAGAGCGCAGAACCGCGGCAGAAGCCTAGCTTCTGCGGCGGTTCCGCGGCTAGGTGATGACGTCACCTTCCAATTGTTGCACAGTAATTCCTATTTTAATATGCTGGGTTTTATGGGAATTTTTAATATTTATTCAAGGGTTGAATTTTCTGGGGTTGTTTTGGGGATTCGGTGTTTCGATCGGAGTATCAAATTTTGTCTATGTGGCTTTCCGGATAAATTTTAGAATATGTTAAAAAGTTCGACCGGATATAAGTACCCAACTTTTCCCCTGTCGGGAAATTTCCAAGTGTTGGATTTTTCCGTAGTTTAACGACGTTCTAAGTAGTGCAAGTAACGCGATGGTCCCTCTAGAAGACAACAAACCTTAACTCGATTATGTGACCGTCTTGAACTGCCCTTTGAACCTTCGGGTTTGGGGCAGTACGGCGTGCCACATGTGAGGCGTTGGCTTGACCCTTCTACGGCTGGACCGTTGGTACTGAGGCACGAACTGAATGTTGTTAGACTTATTTCATGTGTTGACCTGTTTCGGGAAAACTTGGGTGTTCGATTGTTCGATCGGAAAGTTTAACATTTTCTATTTATCCGGAATGTGATACAATAATTGGAATTCACAAATTGTTATGAGATAACGGAATGAATATTATAAACGTAGCAGTTTAGTCTCACTTGATCGGTTGCCACGGAATATTGATGCGATCAAAAGTCCGTCGCAATCACGTAGAGTACGCGGATATTCGCCGGACAAACTTAATAGACAGCTACATCCCATAGCCCCGACCAAGTGACTGTAGGAGAACCCCGTCGCCGAAAGCATCCGTCCGGGTGCTCGCGGTAGCGGTGTTCCGCCTTGGTGCACTTCGTCAACGGTATCTGGGGTGCGGCCGCCTACTGAAGTTTGCAATGAGTATTCGATCAGGATGTCGGGAATCTTGTTGAATTGCCCGACTTGATATTGAAAAGTGTTTTCGATTTTGAGGCTAAAATGCGGGGTTTATAATTGTTAGGCATGCGATGTCTAAGTAATTCATTTGATTAGGCATGCGATGTCTATACAGGTTGCGAATTCCAACAGTTGTAGTTTTACACTTTCTTTTCTGTGACCGTAAGTGTAATATGTGATATCGCCGGTTTCGTTGCTATATGTCAACGACAATTGGGATGGACATATTTACTTACGTTGATGACATGTGATGTTATGTATTGCTGGATATTTTATATTGGATCGTCATGTTTGAATAGCCGGGGGTTTTTATGTGAGATGAGTGTTTTTCATTATCATTCATGTAAAAACTTGTATGTAATATTCTTTTATTGGGGCACTTCCAGGTTGCGGAAGATGTCACCTTTTGTATATTATTTACTTTTCCGCACTAGGATAGACCCAAGGAGGGGAGCACAAGTAACCGGGTTCTGGAGTCCAGTGGGAGACCAACTCGAGGAGTCGAGTCTGGGTCTCCTAACTCTAGAATTGGTAGGGTTGCTTGCCGCTCTCGTAGGGGTCTAGGGGTGAGGGTTTGGCTATTCATCGCGACCGTGGAATCCGTGTTTTATACTGGCTGGTATTGAAAACACGGACGTCCTAGTATATCCAATATTTCATATGATTCTTCTGCTGCGATATCTGTGATGTGATCATGTGATGTTCTGTGATAGATACTGTATATAGTATATATGATATATTATATAGGCGTTACTTATGTTTTACACCCGTGCTAGCCCTGCCCTGCTCTGCCGTTAGTTACCTAACCTAACGGTGCACGAGGGGACATCGAGGCGAATGTGGATGGCATAAGTGTACGTCGTATTTATCTGTGATGTTTAGGTATTTATATGATGGGACTTCATTAATGTGATTAATGAAATAAAAGAAACCTAAGATGTTGTAGAATCGAATTTCAAAATAAAACATGTAGCTACAGTTTTTGCTTTGCACAGAGGTATATGTGATATATCCTGCACCTTATTCGATGAGGAAAGGACTGAGATCCCTTCACCGGGAGTGATTCCTTTAGCAATAACTGGCAGATGCTACACACTCGGTTTGTCTTTTGATTGCTTTTAAGTGTTTTTGCTTTGCACAGTGATATATATGATATATCCGGCACCTCATTCGACGAGGAAAGGACCGACGATCCCTTCACCTGGAGTGACTCCTTTAGCAAAACTAGAAAAGCCTCAAAAACACTCCATTTCAAAATTCATTTGATTCTACAACAATATCAAGTTCATTACGCAATAGGTTTTCAGAAAAACCTGTCGTAGCCCTCCGTCATTTCAGATAAGTACTAGTTAGTATTCGTGCTGCGGTTGTTTGGCATGCGTCAAGGCGTAGTGTACGGTAGCTAACTAGTGCTTATCTGCTAGCATATGATGCGATTGGATTAGGGTATTCGTACGGCGTTGTTTGGCATGCGTCAAGGGTCGTGCGGGTGGGTTTAATTCAATCAAGAAATGTACGGGTTGAACTTGACTAGCAGACTATGGGTTGTTTGGCATGCGTCAAGGTCATAGCGAGCTAGGGGCAAAATATTATCGGGAATTTCAAGTGTTGAAATTTGCAATGAGATTGCATACCTTCTATGAGATAGTTGGATCCCGATACCCGCTGTGAGTAATTGTTACTCCTGGGAGAGTTTTATACATTACAATTAGCCGATCAAGTAGGTGTCTAGAAAGGTGTCAACGGGGTTACGCCTCTGGAAAAACGAGGTTTACAGTAATTAGGTTCGTGCGAAAGCACGGGGGACCTCCCTCAAAGTACCGACACTGGCCTGGCTGAAAGATTGGCGAACTTGTAGTGTGTAATTAATCCCGGCTTGTCTTTCCTTTTAGGGTTTGAAGGAAGATTTGATAAAAAGCAGTGGGAGCCATCCTGATTAGATAAAATAATAACCAATCTATTCTTGCAAGAGCGCACGCTGAGTGTTTTCTTCTCTCTCTCTCCAGGTAGCGACCATATCACGCCTTAATCAAGATAATAATACGGAATATTGACCGAGCCCGCTTGTTATACTGAGCTGGGGAACGTTGGTCCCGCTCCAACTTATAATTGTTATAAGACAGAGCAGGAAATTGGGGATTACCAGAATTCCCGTGCCGCCCAAACGAGGAGAGTGCATGATGATGCATCATCTTCGGGTGTGTTTGTTACAAAGAACTGTTTCTCAGAATCCTTTACGTCCTGGGTATGTGATACCAGATCAGGATCCCAGATATGTAATCTGTTACATAGGGCTACAGAAAGGTAGAGAACTGAGAACGGGTGATAAGTTTCATGAGGCAGAAAACGGGGCAAGAGTTGCAGCCAAGTCTGTTGGTCACTGTCACCCTGTATTACAAATACATTGATTCTGAACGAATGTTATTAGATACCGAACCTGATATACAAAATCATATCAGTCTCTTTATTAGTAAAGAAATGATAAAATTTTGTATTGTTGGATAATGTTTTGAACATTTCCTATATCAAAAGTTGATCGGTTCAGGCACGTTATCTAAAAGCATTAATGTTCTAAATCAAACTACAGTTCTTTTGTATACGGAACACACACAAGAGGAAGAGTTCAGATATGAACGAATCCTTCTTGAGGCATTGTAGACTAGGTCATATCAATGCGACCCAACTGGCTGAAGTTACATTTTAGATGCATATTTAAATCAGTTTGAATTTACATCTTGTGAAACTTGCCAGTCATGTCACAAAGATTAGATGACCATAGCCCTGTTTATTGGAAACAGAGAAAGAGTTAGTGAACTCTTGGGATGATACATGTTGATGTATGTAAGGTCCCCTGTCTACACATGCCAGGACTGGTTCTTTATACTTCATTATATTCTCTGATAATCTTTCGAGATTCAGACCTATGTTCCTGTTGAAACACAAGTCCGAACCTTTTGAGATATTCACAGAATATAAGCGAGAAGTAGAGAACCAGAATACGGGTATAAGTATTATGTCCTTTGATGTGATCAAGGAGGAGAATACTTGAGCACGGAAATCCTGGACTATTCTAAAGGAGAATAAGATTCTCACTCAGCATTACTCTTCCGTATACACCATAGCATGATGGTATATCGGGGCGGAGCAATCACACCCTATATGATATGGTGTGCTCTATGATGAGTACTACTGAGTTACATATTTCCTTTTGGGAGTTATGCGCTTGAGAAGCAGCATACCTATTGAATAGGGTTCGAATCAAATCAGCAGCCTACCACTCCATATGAGATATGGAAAGGGAAGAGCCCATGTCTTAAGCTAGTTAAGATTTGGGGTTGTCCGGCCTATGTCTAAAAGCAAAATCCGGACAAGCTCGAGGCAAGGTCTGTTATGTGGAACTGGAAGTGTTCCAGCTATACAAACTACAGCAGATGATTTGGTACAACCAGAGGATTCAGTAGAAACCAACGAACCTCAGCCTCTCCGCCGATCTAGTAGGGTTCCTCACCCACCTGAGAGATACTTCGGTTTCTCTATGACAGTGGGAGCGAGGAATGCATCATGAAATGATGACCCAACTAGTTTCGAGCTGGCCATCAAGAGTGAGACTCTGTAAGAATGGCTGGATGTTTATCGATCTGAGATGGAATCCTTATACACCAACAAAGTATGGACTTTGGTTGCTATATCTGAAGGGTTAAATCCCCATCAGGAGCAGGTATATCTTGAGAAGATTACTTGGTGTACATGGAAAAGTTGAGACTTTCAAAGCTAGACTTGTTAAAAGTTTGCATCATTGACCAGGTGTGGATAATGATGAAACCTTTTCAAGTAGCTATGCTTAAGTCCATCCAGATCCTACTTGCCACGGCTACATACCATGACTACGATATCTGGCGGTTGGGTGTCATGACTGCTTTTCTAAATAATGATTTAAGAGAGAACGTCTATAAGTACACAGCCAGAGGGCTTCGTAGACAGTGGGAGCAGCGGAAACGTGTACAAGATGTTTTATAGGATAAAGCAGGCATCGCGGAGTTGGAACATCTGTTTTGATGGATAAGTCAAAGAGTTTGACATCATCAAAATGGTAGATGAACCTTGTATAAACAAAAAGGTAGTAGGGAGTATGGTGGTGATCCTCGTAGAGTACGTGGATGACATACTCTTGATAGGGAAGGAGTTTCCTATGCTACGCTCGATCAATCTCCGCTTATCACAATGATTCTCCACTTAGGATCAAAGTGATACCTCCTAAATCCTGGGTTTTTGGATCTATGAGATAGATCTAAATGGATGTTAGGATTCTCACTAGTTGTAGTAAGATGGTATCAATCAATCCTGGGGAGAATCACTGGAAGTGTTCCAGGGTGATAATAACGACTGAATGTCAGTCACAGGCATTGTCTTTGCCCTCAAAAGGGACGGTATGTTGGAAGAGTTCCAAGCTAGATACCGTGACATACTAGACGATAAAGGAAGGATACATCGCTACTTAAGATGCTACCAAAGAGGATGTTTGGGTGTATATTCGTTCATGAGATGAACTACGTTCCTACCATTGTGAGACAATGGGGTTGTGGCTTATGCCAAGGAACGCCGGTCCCATCAGTGATCCAGACATATTCTAAGGCAGTATCACTTGATCATGGAGATGGTTGATCTCCAGGGAGATCGAGGTTAGGAGAGTAGACTCAGAGGACAACACAGCGGATCCACTCACGAAGGCCTTTTCCCAGAGAGAGACTTTCATGGGATGGTTGAGTATGAGATACTGCAACCACTGCTACAGATGGCCCTAGTGCAAGTGGGAGATTGTTAGTTATATGTATGCCCTAGAGGCCATTACTATACATAGGATGTATATTGTAGTGGATGCTGGGACATATATAGGGAGGACTTTCTTGCTCGACATGATAGTATGCTATGTGGTTGCTCTTTACCTTAACGTGTACACTGATTGTCTCTCTGATACATGTTGGTAAAGCCCTTAGGATCTGTACTTGACTACCTGGACTATGATGCGGATCATACTAGTGGGGACATGGTAGTCCATAAGTACATCCTTCAAAGTCCCTAGTCGTGGGTGTATCGAGATGGGGCATCGATATACCAGTGTAGACTAGCGTATACCTTCTCGACCCATACAGATGGGCGATGGATGATCCCATATCCATTGGTGTTTGACATCAGAGGAGATATACGGGTGCTCAGTAGAGACTGGGTACACTGGACGGACTCGCCGAGAACTCCCAGATGGTATTATACCTCACGTCAGATGGCAGTTCTCTGGTGACACTGGTACAGAGTAGTCTGTTGACCCGAGATCGTCATAGAGTCTTGTGTGGTTCCCACTGTACTTTGATTTCCATCTTACCACGTCCAAGAGTGCGTGCAAAACGGTGGTTTTTGGGTACAGTCCCGAGTCATATGGAGGCAATGAGCGATAGGAGGGGATTCGTCTCTCCCGGTATAGGGGGTTGATGTTGCGCTGTGTTCGATTGGCTATAACAGAAAATCCCTGGCCAGGGTTGCTGAGATTTACTGGTAAGTGTTACCAGTAGTTTCTCGAATTGTTATAGACCTCATATCGACACGACTTATCGAGCTATTAAGGTCTGACGTTTACCACCCCTAGGCGAGATATGCGACATATCAGACGATCAGACCGGACTGTACGGTAGTGTTACTGGTTGGATTCACAGGAGTATGAGCGGGCTTGCTCGTCGATCTTCTGATCGCTCAATACCCGGGTGGCCGTTACGTTTAGCAGACCGCTTGCGGCTTGTAGGTGTTTGATATGATCATCATCTGCTGCCGGCGTATTGACGAGTCTTTAGAGTCCTACACAGAGGTTTCCTGGCTCAAGCAAAACGAAATAGGAGCGCATATGAGATATGTGCGGGACCGAGAATAATGCGTGTATGTGATACCGTATTTCATTCTCGCGATCGATGTGTCGAATGGTTGTATGCGATATAACCTAGTTATCGATTCAAGCGTTGATTCGATAAGCCGATACATTGTATACTAGTCGGCTGTGTGCGACATGACCGGATCATTGAATCAAGTGTTGATTTAATGATTTAACGCATAATTATATATTTGATATATTACTTTGCATTAACTAGTATCGGTTCACTTTAAATGGATTTTCTCACTTGCTTTGTACAAGTTGTATATGTGATATACTTTTTGTGCAAATGATTGTATCATGTTTGATGATACATGTTAACTTGGTTAAGTGTAAAGATTAAACCATGGTTGAATTGATGATTAGGGTTTTCTTTTTCTTAATCATTTATTTATTTGTTTATTTGGAAATGATTAGAAATGAAATGGTTGCAAATTTTGTTTCTTTCTTTGAAGCTTCATGAAGCTTTGAGTTTGTGACCATTTTGTCTCATGCTTAACCCTAACCCATGCAATTAACCATGGTCTATTCTCTACACCTAATCATAGTTATTATTATGATAAGTTTCCTTTTTCTTTTTTTTTTAATTAACTTATCATAATAGATCTTTATCTTCTTCTTCATCTTCTTCAATGAAGAAAGCTTCTCTTCATCAATGGTGGATTGATGAAAAGTGTGAGAAATCCAAATCTAAAGTCTACCCACTTCCTATTTTTTCATCCTCTACCTCTTGCCAAGTAGTAGAGTGTGTTTTCTTCACAAGTTTCATGACTTGGTGAAGTGAGAGCTTGATCTTGCGATGCTTCAACGTAGATCATCTTCGGCATGGACATCGATGACCTAGCTCGCCTATTCTCCGATGAAGCCGACGCTAGAGCCCGGGATTTGTTTTGGACAGTGAGAGGACTTCATTGCGGAGCTATGGAGGTGGAGCACCGGATCTACAAAGGTTGTATTTCCGTATTCTTGTAGTTAAGTGTTAACTAGTTTACTTTTCGCCTAGAATTCTAGCCAACGATCCGTTCTAGGGTTTCTCGGCACCGTTTAAATTGTTGAAATTGGCATAGTTGATGCCTTGTGAGACCTCATTAGGGTGCCTAGGAACCCTACACAAACGTCGATTGATCAAAGAAAAACACCAAACATACCAATCATGGTTTCAAAACTCACTAACTGTATAAGAAATAGGGTTTAATTCGTCAAAACCATAAAATTAAACCAATCGTTTTATTTTCCAAAAACCTAGTTAGCACAAATTCCTATTTCGGTTCAAAACTTGATGTTTTAACCAATATACAAATTTTAACGATTCAAATGGCCAAAATTCTCATTAAATAACATAATTAGGTCATACAAATCACTTTCATAAATTAAACTCATCAATTTGTATAAATTCCAAATTCCTAGTTTGCAAAAATACCGATTTTAACTCTTTTTAAAGTAAAATTCATAATTTTACAATTAAGCTTGGTTTTGCATATACTAAAATATTAAACCACAATTTATAATGTTAATAATGCCATGAAACCCTAATCATAATTTTATCTCACCAATATATATGATTTATAAAAATCTAGTCTACAAAATTGTACTATTAATACAATTTAAAAGTAACACTTAACCAATTAACAACTAGTTTGCAAAATTTAACAACTAGCCTAAAGTTTACATGCCCTAATAAGTCAAACTACATGTTGTGACCCCAAATGGTGAGGTAAAAACCCTAACTAGAATTTTAGAAACCCTTCTCATGAAGGTTAAACCTTGCAACAAAAACCATATTTAACATCTAATTTAGTTGAATTAAAGTAATAACAAACAATTTAACAAAAGAGTCAAAATTTTATACCTCATGAACCATGGATCAAACATATAACTTGACCTCCAAATTAAAATCTTTGCACCAAGATCCATGCTAGGTGGGTTAAGGGAAAATGGGTAGGACTTGGATTTGAGTTTTAGCTTGAATTTTGATTGAAATTTGATGAATTTTGATGGGAAAGAGATAGGGATTTTTTTATGGCTGCACAAGGGGAAGCTCGGCCAGATTCTTGAGGTAGAGGAGAGAGAGTGAGGTGAGGAATAACAAGTGAGGAAAGTCCAAGACAACACAAAAGTCAAAAGTCCATACTCATTTTGTAGGGTTCCTAGGCATCCTAATGAGGTCTCACAAGGCATCAACCATGCCAATTTCAAAAAATCTAGGTGCCGAGAAACCCGACTACGGATCGTTGGCTAGAAATCTAGGCGAAACAATAAACTAGTTAACACTTAACTAAGAGATACGGAAATACAACCTATGTAGATCCGGTTCTCCACCTCCATAGCTCCGCAATGAAGTCTCCTCGCTGTCCATAACAAGTCCCGGGCTCTAGCGTCGGCTTCATCGGAGAATGGACGGGCTAGGTCATCGATGTCCATGCCGAAGATGATCTACGTCGAGGCATCGCTAAATCAAGCTCCGACTTCACAAAGTGATGAAACTTGTGAAGAAAACACACTCTACTACTTGGCAAGAGGTAGAGGATGAAGAAATAGGAGGTGGGTTCTCTTTATAATTGGATTTCTCACTCTCAAGCTCAAGTTGCCATTGATGGCCTCAAGGTTTCAAACTTGAAGATGAAGAAGAAGATGAGCTAGAATTATGATAAGTTTTTTTTTTTAAAATGAAAAGAAAAACAATACTTATCATAATCAAACTAAGGTTAAGTGTAGAGAGCAAACCATGGTAAGTGGGAATAGTTAGGGTTTAACATGAAGACAAAATGGTCTTTGAGTCAAACCTTCATGAAGCTTCATCAAGCTTCATGACAAAAAGAAAACCATTTTGTTTTCATAAAATTATTTAAATAAAAAGGAATGGATAAATAAATGAGTGATTAAAACAAAACCCTAATTATCTACTTAACCATGGTTTTATTCTTTATACTTAACCATATAAACATGCATCATCAAATATGATACATACAAGTGCACAAAAGTATATCACATATAAATCATGCACAATCCAAGTGAGAAAATCCATTTAAAGTGAACCATTACTAGTTAATACAAAGTAATATATCAAATATATAATTATACATTAAATCATTAAATCAACACTTGATTCAATGATCCGGTCATGTCGCACACAACCGACTAGTATACAATGTATCGGCTTATCGAATCAACGCTTGAATCGATAACTAGGTTATATCGCATACAACCATTCGATACATTCATCGCGAGAATGGAATACGGTATCACATACACGCATTATTCTCGGTCCCGCATATATCTCATATGCGCTCCTATTTCATTTCGCTTGAGCCAGGAAACCTCTGTGTAGGACTCTAAAGACTCGTCAATACGCCGGCAGCAGATGATGATCATATCAAACACCCACAAGCCGCAAGCGGTCTGCTAAACGTAACGGCCACCCGGGTATTGAGCGATCAGAAGATCAACGAGCAATCCCGCTCACACTCCTGTGAATCCAACCAGTAACACTACCGTACAGTCCGGTCTGATCGTTTGATATGTCGCATATCTCGCCTAGGGGTGGTAAACGTCAGACCCCAATAGCTCGATAAGTCGTGTCGATATGAGGTCTATAACACTTCGAGAAACTACTGGTAACACTTACCAGTAAATCTCAGAAACCCTGGCCAGGGATTTCCGGTTATAGCCAATCGAACACAGCGCAACATCAACTCCCTATACCGGGAGAGACGAATCCCCTCCTATCGCTCATTGCCTCCATGTGACTCGGGACTGTACCCAAAAACCACCGTTTTGCACGCCCTCTTGGACGTGGTAAGATGGAAATCAAAGCACAGTGGGAACCACACAAGACTCTATGACGATCTCGGGTCAACAGACTACTCTGTACCAGTGTCACCAGAGAACTGCCATCTGACGTAAGGTATAATACCATCTGGGAGTTCTCGGCGAGTCCGTCCAGTGTACCCAGTCTCTACTGAGCACCCGTATATCATCTCTGATGTCAAACACCAATGGATATAGGATCATCCATCGCCCATCTGTATGGGTCGAGAAGGTACACGCTAGTCTACTCTGGTATATCGATGCCCCGTCTCGATACACCCTCGACTAGGGACTTTGAAGGATGTACTTATGGACTACCCTGTCCCCACTAGTATGATCCGCATCATAGTCCAGGTAGTCAAGTACACATCCTATGGGCTTTACCAACATGTAACAGAGAGATAAACAGTATACACGTTAAGGTAAAGATCAACCAGATAGCATACTATCATGTCGAGCAAGAAAGTCCTCCCTATATATTTCCCAGCATCCACTACAATATACATCCTATGTACAGTAATGGCCTCTAGGGCATACATATAACTAACAATCTCCCACTTGCACTAGGGCCATCTGTAGCAGTGGTTGTAGTATCTCATACTCAACCATCCCATAAAAGTCTCTCTCTGGCAACAGGCCTTTGTGAGTGGATCCGCTGTGTTGTCCTCTGAGTCTACTCTCTTTACCTCGATCCCTCAGAGATCAACCATCTCCATGATCAGGTGATACTGCCTTAGAATATGTCTGAATCACTGTTGGGACGAGCGTTCCTTGGCACAAGCCATAACTCCATTGTCACACAATGGTAGGAACCCAGTTCATCTCATGAACCAATATACACCCAAACAGCCTCTTTGGTAGCATCTTTAGTAGCGATGTATCCAGCCTTAATCTTCTAGTATGTCACGGTATCTAGCTTGGAACTCTTCCAACATACCGTCCATCCACTGAGGGTAAAGACAATGCCTGTGACTGACATTCAGTCGTCCTTATCACTCTGGAACCCTTCCAGTGATTCTCCCCAAGATCATGTGATACCATCTCACTTCGACAAGTGAGAATCCTAACATCCATTTAGATCTATCTCATAGATCCAAAATCCAGGAGTTAGTAGGTGTCATTATGATCCTATATGGAGAATCATTGTGATAAACGGAGATTGACCGAGCGTAGCATAGGAAACTCTTTCCCTATCAAGAGTATGTCATCCACGTACTCTACGAGGATCACCACCATACTCCCTACTACCTTTTTGTTTATACAAGGTTCATCTACCATTTTGATGATGTCAAACTCTTTGACTAATCCATCAAAATAGATGTTCCAACTCCACGATGCCTGCTTTATCCTATAAAGCATCTTGCACACGTTTCTGCTGCTCCCACTGTCTACGAAGCCCTCTGGCTGTGTACTTATAGACGCTCTCTTCTAAATCATCATTTAGAAAAGCAGTCAAGACACCCAACCACCAGATATCGCAGTCATGGTATGTAGCCGTGACAAGTAGGATCTGGATGCACTTAAACATAGCTACTTGAAAAGGTTTCATCATTATCCACACCTGGTCAATGATGCAAAATTTTAACAAGTCTAGCTTTGAAAGTCTCAACTTTTCCATGTACACCAAGTAATCTTCTCAAGATATACCTGCTCCTGATGGGGATTTAACCCTTCAGATATAGCAACCAAAGTCCATACTTTGTTGGTGTATAAGGATTCCATCTCAGATCGATAAACATCCAGCCATTCTTACAGAGTCTCACTCTTGATGGCCAGCTCGAAACTAGTTGGGTCATCATCTCATGATGCATTCCTCACTCCCACTGTCATAGAGAAACCGAAGTATCTCTCAGGTGGGTGAGGAACCCTACTAGATCGGCGGAGAGGCTGAGGTTCGTTGGTAACTATTGAATCCTTTGGTTCTTTCAAGTCATCAGCTGCAGTTTGTATAGCTGGAACATTTCCAGTTCTACATAACAGATCTTGCCTCAAGTTTGTCCGGATTTTGCTTTTAGACATAGGCCGGACAACCCCAAATCTTAACTAGCTTAAGACATGGGCTCTTCCCTTTCCATATCACATATGAAGTGGTAGGTAACTGATTTGATTCGAACCTTATTCAATAGGTATGCAGCTTCTCAAGTGCATAACTCCCAAAAGGAAAAAGGTAACTCAGTAGTACTCATCATAGAGCACACCTTATCATATAGGGTGTGATTGCTCCGTCCCGATACACCAACGTGCTATGGTGTATTCGGAGGAGTAATGCTGAGAGAGAATCTCATTCTCCTTTAGAACAGTCCAGGAATTCCGTGCTCAAGTATTCTCCTCCTTGATCTCATCAAAGGACATAATACTTATACCCGTATCGGTTCTCTACTTCTAGCTTATATTCTGTGAATATCTCAAAAGGTTCGGACTTGTGTTTCAACAGGAACATATGTCTGAATCTTGAGAGATTATCAGAGAATGTAATGAAGTAAAAAGAACCGGTCTTGGCATTTGTAGACAGGGGACCTACATACATCATCATGTATCATCCCAAGAGTTTACTAACTCTTTCTCTGTTTTCAGTAAACAGAGCTGTGGTCATCTTATCTTTATGACATGACTGGTGAGTTTCACAAGATGTAAATTCAAACTGATTTAAATATACATCTATATGTAACTCTAGCCAGTCGGGTCGCATTGATCTGACCTAGTCTACAATACCTCAAGAAGGATTCGTTCATTTCTGAACTCTTCCTCTTGTGTGTGTTCCGTATACTAAGAACTGTAGTTTGATTTAGAACATCAATGCTTTTAGATAACGTGCCTGAACCGATCAACTTTTGATATAGGAAATGTTCAAAACATTATCCAACAATACAAAATTTTACCGTTTCTTTACTAATAAAGAGACTGATATGATTTTGTATATCAGGTTCGGTATCTAATAACATTCGTTCAGAATCAATGTATTGGTAATACAGGGTGACAGTGACCGACAAACTTGGCTGCAACTCTTGCCCCGTTTTCTGCCTCATGAAACTTATCACCCGTTCTCAGTTCTCTACCTTTCTGTAGCCCTATGTAACAGTTTACATATCTGGGATCCTGATCTGGTATCACATACCCAGGGCGTAAAGAATACTGAGAAACAGTTCTTGTAATGAACACACCCGAAGATGATGCATCAGCATGCACTCTCTTCGTTTGGGCGGCACGGGAATTCTGGTAATCCCCAATTTCCTGCTCTGTCTTATAACAATTATAAGTTGGAGCGGGACCAACGTTCCTCAGCTCAGTATAACAAGCGGGTTCGGTCAATTATCCGTATTATTATCTTGATTAAGGCGTGATATGGTCGCTACCTGGAGAGAGAGAGAAGAAAACACTCAGCGTGCGCTCTGCAAGAATAGATTGGTTATTATTTTATCTAATCAGGATGGCTCCCACTGCTTTTTATCAAATCTTCCTTCAAACCCTAAAAGGAAAGACTAACCGGGATTAATTACACTCTACAAGTTCGCCAATCTTTCGGCCAGGCCAGTGTCGGTACTTTGAGGGCGGTTCCCCCGTGCTTTCGCACGGACCTAATTACAGTAAACCTCGTTTTCCCAGAGGCGTAACCCCGTTGACACCTTTCTAGACACCTACTTGATCGGCTAATTGTAATGTATAAAACTCTCCCAGGAGTAACTCTTACTCGCAGCGGGTATCGGGATCCAACTATCTCATAGAAGGTATGCAATCTCATTGCAAATTTCAACACTTGAAATTCCCGATAATATTTTGCCCCATGCGATCTATGACCTTGACTGAGTCAACAAACCATAGACCACAAGTAAAGTTCAACCCGTCATTTCTCGATTTAATTAAACCCACCCGCACGACCCTTGACTGAGTCAACAAGGCCGCACGACTACCCTAATCCAATCGCATCATATGCTTTGCAGATAAGCAATAATCAGCTACCGCACACTACGCCTTGACTGAGTCAACAAACGCAGCACGAATACTTACTATTACCTATCTGAAATGACGGAGGGCTACGACAGGTTTTTAAGAAAACCTTTTGCGTAATGAACTTTATATCGTTGTAGAATCGAATGATTTTTGAAATGGAGTGTTTTTTAGGCTTTTCTAGTTTTGCTAAAGGAGTCACTCCCGGTGAAGGGATCGTCGGTCCTTTCCTCGTCGAATGAGGTGCGGGATATATCATATATATCACTGTGCAAAGCAAAAACACTTAAAAGGAATCAAAAGACAAACCGAAGGTTGTAGCATCTGCCAGTTATTGCTAAAGGAGTCACTCCCGGTGAAGGGATCTCGGTCCTTTCCTCATCGAATAAGGTGCAAGATATATCACATATACCTCTGTGCAAAGCAAGAACTGTAGCTACCTGTTTTATTTTGAAATTCAATTCTACAACATCTTAGGTTTCCTTTACTTTCATTAATCTCATTAATAAAGTCCCATCATTTAAGTTACCTAAACATCACAGATAAATACGACGTACACTTATGCCATCCGCATTCGCCTCGATGTCCCCTCATGCACCGTTAGGTTAGGTAACTAACGGCAGAGCGGGGCAGGGCTAGCGCGGGTGTAAAACATAAGTAATATCTATATAATATATCATATATACTATATACTGTATCTATCACAGAACATCACATGATCACATCACAGATATCACAGCAGAAGAATCATATGAAATATTGGATATACTAGGACGTCCGTGTTTTCAATACGAGCCAGTATAAAACACGGATTCCACGGTCGCGATGAATAGCCAAACCCACACCCCTAGACCCCTACGAAAGCGGCAAGCAACCCTGCCAATTCTAGAGTTAGGAGACCCGGACTCGACTCCTCGAGTTGGTCTCCCACTGGACTCCAGAACCCGGTTACTTGTGCTCCCCTCCTTGGGTCTATCCTAGTGCAGAAAAGTAAATAATATACAAAGGTGACAACTTCCGCAACCTGGAAGTGCCCCAAAAAAAAGAATATTACATACATGTTTTTACATGAATGAAAATGAAAAACACTCATCTCACATAAAAACCCCCGGCTATTCAAACACGACGATCCAATATAACATATCCAGCAACACATAACATCACATGTCATCAACGTAAGTAAATATGTCCATCCCAATTGTCGTTGACATATAGCAACGAAACCGGCGATATGACATATTACACTTACGGTCACAGAAAAGAAAGTGTAAAACTACAACAGTTGGAATCCGCAACCTCCTCAGACATCGCATGCCTGACCAAATGAATTACTAAGATATCGCATGCCTAACAATTATAAACCCCGCATTTTAGTCTCAAAATCGAAAACTCTTTTCAATATCAAGTCGGGCAATTCAATAGGATTCCCGACATCCTGATCGAATGCTCGTTGCAAACTTTAGTAGGCGGCTGCACCCCCGATACCGTCGACGAAGTGCACCAAGGCGGAACACCGCTGCCGCGAGCACCCGAACGGATGCTTTCGGCGACGGGGTTCTCCTACAGTCACTTGGTCGAGGCTATGGAGTGAAGCTGTCTATTTAGTTTACCCGGCGAGTATCCGCGTACGCTACGTGATTGCGACGGACTTTTGATCACATCAAAATTCCGTGGCAACCGATCAAGTGAGACTAAAGTGCTATGTTTATAACATTCATTTAGTTATCTCATAACTCATTGTGAATTCCAATTATTGTATCCCATTCCGGATAAATAGAAAATGTCAAACTTTCCGATCGAACAATCGAACACCCAAGTTTTCCCGATACAGATCAACACATGAAATAAGTCTAACAACATTCAGTTCGTGCCTCAGTACCAACGGTCCAGCCGTAGAAGGGTCAAGCCAACGCCTCACATGTGGCACGCCGTACTGCCCCAAACCCGAAGGTTCAAAGGGCAGTTCAAGACGGTCACATAATCGAGTTAAGGTTTGTTGTCTTCTAGAGGGTCCATCGCGTTACTTGCACTACTTAGAACGTCGTTAAACCGCGGAAAAATCCAACACTTGGAAATTTCCCGACAGGGGAAAAATTGGGTATTTATATCCGGTCGAACTTTTTAACATATTCTAAAATTTATCCGGAAAGCCACATAGACAAAATTTGATACTCCGATCGAAACACCGAATCCCCAAAACAATCCCAGAAAATTCAACTCTTGAATAAATATTAAAAATACTCAGGAAAAACACCACTGAAAAATAAGAATTACTGTGCAAACAATTTTACACACTGTTCCCGTACGACCGCGGAACCGCCGCATGAGCCTAGCTCATGCCGCGGAACCGCGGCGGTTTAGTGGAATTGGGCTTTCAAACTTCACAGTAACTCTTAGATATTTGTGTTGTGTTCTCTGCAAATTTTTAATGTGGAAAAATCCCATATTTTAGAAAACGTCCAGAAAGCTATTTTGGGGTTAGGATTTCGGTTCGTCCGGCTTTCAAACTCCGTCTAGACTTCGTCTAAGGCTCTAGCTAGGCTCTGATACCACTGTAGGGTTCCTAGGCATCCTAATGAGGTCTCACAAGGCATCAACCATGCCAATTTCAAAAAATCTAGGTGCCGAGAAACCCGACTACGGATCGTTGGCTAGAAATCTAGGCGAAACAATAAACTAGTTAACACTTAACTAAGAGATACGGAAATACAACCTTTGTAGATCCGGTTCTCCACCTCCATAGCCCCGCAATGAAGTCTCCTCGCTGTCCATAACAAGTCCCGGGCTCTAGCGTCGGCTTCATCGGAGAATGGACGGGCTAGGTCATCGATGTCCATGCCGAAGATGATCTACGTCGAGGCATCGCTAAATCAAGCTCCGACTTCACAAAGTGATGAAACTTGTGAAGAAAACACACTCTACTACTTGGCAAGAGGTAGAGGATGAAGAAATAGGAGGTGGGTTCTCTTTAGAATTGGATTTCTCACTCTCAAGCTCAAGTTGCCATTGATGGCCTCAAGGTTTCAAACTTGAAGACGAAGAAGAAGATGAGCTAGAATTATGATAAGTTTTTTTTTTAAAATGAAAAGAAAAACAATACTTATCATAATCAAACTAAGGTTAAGTGTAGAGAGCAAACCATGGTAAGTGGGAATAGTTAGGGTTTAACATGAAGACAAAATGGTCTTTGAGTCAAACCTTCATGAAGCTTCATCAAGCTTCATGACAAAAAGAAAACCATTTTGTTTTCATAAAATTATTTAAATAAAAAGGAATGGATAAATAAATGAGTGATTAAAACAAAACCCTAATTATCTACTTAACCATGGTTTTATTCTTTATACTTAACCATATAAACATGCATCATCAAATATGATACATACAAGTGCACAAAAGTATATCACATATACATCATGCACAATCCAAGTGAGAAAATCCATTTAAAGTGAACCATTACTAGTTAATGCAAAGTAATATATCAAATATATAATTATACATTAAATCATTAAATCAACACTTGATTCAATGATCCGGTCATGTCGCACACAACCGACTAGTATACAATGTATCGGCTTATCGAATCAACGCTTGAATCGATAACTAGGTTATATCGCATACAACCATTCGATACATTCATCGCGAGAATGGAATACGGTATCACATACACGCATTATTCTCGGTCCCGCACATATCTCATATACGCTCCTATTTCGTTTCGCTTGAGCCAGGAAACCTCTGTGTAGGACTCTAAAGACTCAACAATACGCCGGCAGCAGATGATGATTATATCAAACACCCACAAGCCGCAAGCGGTCTGCTAAACGTAACGGCCACCCGGGTATTGAGCGATCAGAAGATCGACGAGCAAGCCCGCTCACACTCCTGTGAATCCAACCAGTAACACTACCGTACAGTCCGGTCTGATCGTCTGATATGTCGCATATCTTGCCTAGGGGTGGTAAACGTCAGACCCCAATAGCTCGATAAGTCGTGTCGATATGAGGTCTATAACACTTCGAGAAACTACTGGTAACACTTACCAGTAAATCTCAGCAACCCTGGCCAGGGATTTCCTGTTATAGCCAATCGAACACAGCGCAACATCAACTCCCTATACCGGGAGAGACGAATCCCCTCCTATCGCTCATTGCCTCCATGTGACTCGGGACTGTACCCAAAAACCACCGTTTTGCACGCCCTCTTGGACGTGGTAAGATGGAAATCAAAGCACAGTGGGAACCACACAAGACTCTATGACGATCTCGGGTCAACAGACTACTCTGTACCAGTGTCACCAGAGAACTGCCATCTGACGTAGGGTATAATAACATCTGGGAGTTCTCGGCTAGTCCGTCCAGTGTACCCAGTCTCTACTGAGCACCCGTATATCATCTCTGATGTCAAACACCAATGGATATGGGATCATCCATCGCCCATCTGTATGGGTCGAGAAGGTACACGCTAGTCTACTCTGGTATATCGATGCCCCGTCTCGATACACCCTCGACTAGGGACTTTGAAGGATGTACTTATGGACTATCCTGTCCCCACTAGTATGATCCGCATCATAGTCCAGGTAGTCAAGTACACATCCTAAGGGTTTTACCAACATGTAACAGAGAGACAAACAGTATACACGTTAAGGTAAAGATCAACCAGATAGCATACTATCATGTCGAGCAAGAAAGTCCTCCCTATATATGTCCCAGCATCCACTACAATATACATCCTATGTACAGTAATGGCCTCTAGGGCATACATATAACTAACACATTTATCTATTTCTTTCATTTCCTTTCTTTTCTTTTGTTTTCTTTTAGCAAATTCAAGTGGGGAAATGATGGGCAACATGGGGCTGCTGCTGATGTGGGGAGAGGAGAGAGGGTGTGGGTGAGTGTGGGTGAGGGAAAAATGATAAATGTTATACCCCAATATCTATTTACACTAATTTCACTACTTAAACCTTTTTCTTCAATATTTTCTAAAACCGTTTGGCAACTTCATTTCATTCAAAAACAACATTTTAAAATTTTGTTTAATATATTATGATGCACAAAATTTGTTTCAACCCATTCCAATTTGTAATTTTCCCTAATTAAATGTATCAATGACGGCTTAAAATAATATTAAAATAATTAATTTAGGAAAAATTTTCAGAAAATTAGAAATTTTACCAGTGGCTCAATAAACACCAAATACTAGCAATTACATAGCTAGAATATGTATATTTAATTTTATAATAAAGATATTTGTATTTTGACTTTTTACAGAAAACCCCCTTATTTTACCGATTTTTCATAAATTTCACCGAAACGATTTTCAAAACGTTACAATCTTCCCCCCTTAAAGAAATTCGGTCCCCGAATTTAAATTAAAACTCCCCCCCAAATACTAAAACATCTAAGCAAAACCATCAAGTCGTCGGGGCTCCGAAATCATAAATACATAAAACAAATCGTAGCTTAACGCATGCGCATGAAAAATGAGCATATAACTCAAATCAAAACTCCGTTAAGCATCCCGCAATCATCGGAGTCATGGGGAAGACATCAATGTCAAGATCCAATACGAAAACCATCATGATATACATCATTAAAACATCTAAAAGCAATGCATGCCAAACCTTTTTCAAATCGCCGTGTTATGTTCGCAACACTGTACAGTGGCGGACGTCTATTGTAAGAAAATAACTACATATATATATCCTTTGTTTAATATGCACGTCCTGCCATATTGAAAGCAATTTAGAAGAGTTTCCTTATTTTAAACGTTTCGTGTCATATCAGACACGTAGGTAAATACTGAGACTATAGCTCGATTTTTGGAAATCCCTTCAATAACTATCAATGCATGCGAAATATATTCAGGTACTGTTCTCTGACTAGTCCTGCTCAATACAAAAACTCATAGCAATCATCCTAAAAACGTACTACTCCATAAGAAATCAATTCCAAAATATGCATATGAATACTACGTGCGTCTGGTGCGCACGGAAATCAAATCCATATATGTGCCATACATGCGCACAGAAACAACATCTAAGTGCATCGGGTGTGCACGAAACATCTGTCAAGGGCAACAGGTGTGCCTGACAGCAAAAACAGATGCATCTGACATGCACGAAGAATCTCGATTTAGTGCATCTGGTGTGCACCAAAATCGTATCTCATAACATGCGCCCAACATGTGTGAAAACCCAAATCAAGTGCATCCATCATGCACGAAATCATGAATCCAATATCAAGCGCCGAACATGCGCAAAATCCAATCAGGTGCACAAGGTGCACAAAACAAATATCGAACATCACCATCGAAATCGAAGTCCAGTGCAACTGTAGTGCACAAAATGCGTATCACTGCACTGCAAGCATATGTGAACTATACCGAGTGCAAAAACCAAATCGTGTGCGTACATATGCACAAAATCAACTCACTGTATGAAACCCATAAAATCATAAACATATGAAACCAAGGCACGAAAACGATATCAGGTGCAACAACTGTGCAAAAATCGTAAATATTCAGTAGGTGCAACTATAGTGCATGAAAACAAATATCATGAAACTCAATCATCAATATCAATCATGCAAATAGACCGCCCAAAATACCGAAATCAAATATGGCGGAATAGTCTCGCTCAAGCACATCCTCTAAGAATCTCTGGCCAACTGTCGTGGTCACTCATAGCATGTCTCGTCGACGATCATGAACTCTGGCCTGCCGGTGTGCATAACATGACCGCTCCTGGGTCCAAGTCTTCTCGTAATTCATTCCAGAAAGGACCTGTCGAGGTCTCTCCCAGATCTCGTTTCTGCCGAACTATCCGTAAGTCATCGTCCTTTACTAAGAAATTTCTTATTCCGGAACGGCTGCATACTCACCACGACTCCTTCTGGATGATATATCCATATACAACACCTCTGCAAGCGTATCACATCTCTGATGTCGGCGGAGTGGAATGTCATCTCATCAAGATCTCGTATGAATCTCTTACTCCACTTTTCTCTAATGTCGACAGCTTTGGACTCGCCTCGTCGTGGCTGCATGAACTGTGCTCTAACGGCTATACTCGTATCTGGAGTCTCCCAAGCAATGCATCTCATCGCATAGCATCCGAATGAAGTCGAACCCTTCGACCGATTCGTCAAAACCTTATAATCCCCCAAGAGCTCAACATCTTGGGTACAGTTTAATAGTATCGAGTACATACCACAACATCGGTGGTCCAGCCGTAGAAGGGCAAACCCAAGCCTCACTACTGGCGCCGTGGAACTGCCGCAAACCCTAAGGTTCAAAGGCTTTCACACGGTCATTATGTCGAGTTAGGGTTTCATTCTTCTAGAGGGTCCATAGAATTGCCTGCATGACTTTCCGAATACTTTAAACTTGGAATAATAGGTTTCTGGCATTCGATCGCCTCTGTCGACTCTCAACGTATCAGCGTGAAGTCATCTCTAGCTGGAATCAATCTATCTGATGACCTCGCATCGGGTAAGCGAACGAACAACATGTCCTAGTCTTTCATCCTCGGGTGATTAGCGACTTTCTATCAAATCTCTAAGTGCAACTCATACTGCAATAGCTCCAACATCTGGGGCGATATCTCGTCGTTCGCAGCAACATCTGGCTCACTCGTCTGCATGCGGAACAGTGCCTCAATCATCATGAATAAGCAATACATCAACGGTCATCAAAATCTGGCTGGCCTCTATCAGTGGCTCAATCCTCTGGTGCCGATCAGCACATCCGAGTAACCTCATGCAGCGATCCATCCAACGCTCGTGGCGCAAAACACAATAAAAAGACACATCTCTGCAATCGTGTGTCGCCTGAATTACGCCCTGGTCAGTCCTCGTTCGTGACGAGCTCGTGCTGACCGTAACTCTAGCCGTAGCTCTCCCTGCCCGTAATCGTGGCAGCAAAACCATAACTGGTACCGATGAGGCTAGATCATAGAAATGAATATAATACTGAGCAAAGAAATGTACATCCTAAGGCTCCTTAAGCGGAGTAGCGTATCGTAAGTATACCGCGGAACATACCCACGGTACGTCACTCTACTTTAGTCACCTACTCCATCAACCAAGGGTCATCCTACACTCCGAAGGTAAAACCTAACGCTCTGATACCAACTTTGTCACGACCCGAAAAGTACGGAACATGACCGGCACTTAAATTACGGACGTCTCGAGGCGTACGTAATCTAAGTAAGCTAAAACCCAGAAATCAAAACCAAAGAAGCAGTAGAGTGAAGGAAAAACCAACTTAAAGTAAGTAGTTTTAATAGCATAAGCCAAATTATGCGGTTTTTTTTACATCAAATATTTCCTGAAAATTTCGGCAGAGTCTCTTTTGTAAATACTGGCCCCCAAACGGGAGACAACATGAATAGTATACGAAATGAATAAAAAGGCATCCCCAAACGGGAGCTAGTTCTTCGTCAATCGACGGTCACAACCACGCAAGCAATATAATATACAACGCCAAGGGCGAGTATTCAAACAGAAAAGGAAACTCAAAACAGCATGAAATCCATAGAAATACAACACGCGACTCTAAGGCCGGATGAATAAACATCACTGGTCTCTATCTCAAATAAATACATGTTTGGTTGATGGAACTTCTAGATACAGCAGAATAATAATATACAAGGTATAATGATGGGTATGATACAAGTACCCACCTACTAGCAAGTCACCCGAAAAAGAAGCAATACCAGCAAAGCCATAATGAAAC
Source organism: Agapanthus africanus (assembly GCA_030015575.1). Lineage (NCBI taxonomy): Eukaryota > Viridiplantae > Streptophyta > Magnoliopsida > Asparagales > Amaryllidaceae > Agapanthus > Agapanthus africanus. The sequence continues at coordinate 364,498,131 of JASDDO010000029.1, forward strand.
CTGTACGGCAAAACCTGCAAGAAACTGTGGCACAACGGGTGAGTTGCCAACTCGTGAGTAGAAAACATCTACGAACAGAAATCGCATGAACAACGCAATCCTAAGTCATACGATCATAATATATCCTCAAATATATAATCTGCAGCCTATAACAATGGCTAGGGTATACCTCTAAACAACGGTAATACCAAGTGCTCGTGTCAGTGCCTCAGGTAGCAATATATCAAATGGATGAGGTATGAATGCATGAAAACAGAATACATGTAAATGAAGAAACTGCTTTCATAATTTAGTGAGATTTATGTAGTTTCAAAACGAGGTATCATAAATGAAATCAGCATAAACAGTGTCTAGTATCGACACAAAACATAAATCCCAATATCTCAATATCTCAGGCTCCGGCTATCCGGACTGGCCTGGATCATCAATCTCAGTACCTCGATGTCTCAAAATCTCAATGTCTCAATCTCACTATCTAGGGTGCCGTCAGTCCGGACCGGCCCCAACCATCAATCTCAAGACCACGACGGTATCCTCCGGATATCCGACGCGTCGGGTAAAATCACCGGTAGGTAGTCCTCCCCTGCCAGGCTTATCGTCTAGTACTCGAACTTCTTGCCCCGAGGTACCTTACCGGGCCCACCATGTACCCGAAACGGTTCATCCAACTCCTCGAATCGGGTCTCGAAATCCATCAGCAAACTCATGGTGGACGACTCATACATCATGGGAAAACCGCACTTTTCATTTAAAAAAGAGAGAAAAGAAGTTTATAAATATTTTTGCGGTTTTCCCCCAAATCCAGGAAATCTCATGAAAATCTGAATCCAAATCCTCAATAGCATGTAAACAGTGAATATAGGCATAAAAATCCATGAATGCGGCATAACAGTGAATAATAACATGCATGAAGTAGCAAATAATAACTATAATGTCTAAACTAGCATATAAGGCAAGTACACTAATATCATGTCTAAACTATTAGCTAACAAACTATGTCAATGAAATAGTATTTTCTAAAGTATTCGTGACATGGCAATTACCGATGAAGATGTGTGTGAGCCAGCAAGTGAGTGTACGTGGTACATACACATCATCGTTAATAGTGCTGGTGTCCTAGCAGCATGATATCAATAACGGTATACGAATCACAAAATAAGTATGCGATGCGGAGCGAACAACAATAATGTGCGGGAGATGAATACTAAACACAATCATAACTAATCTGCATTTAATAAAATATGAGTTCCACGGTGGTGCCATTTGAAATAACACGAATCGTCGGATTTTGAAAATAAGGGATACGGTGTTTTTAAGAAAATATACGTCTTTTGAAATATCCGTAGAATCCCTTGACCTGTCTTTAAAATACCCACGATTCGTTAGTTTTTGAAATAGGTAGGAATCAAATCTAGTCTAACAACTACACTAAACTATAGGGCTGAGCTAACAGGCTAACTGAACGTAAGGAAACCGCCTAACATCTGAGTCGATACATACATACATACATATATATATATATATATATTAGTCGGTGATCCCGCCTCGATAATATCACATCCGATACCATATCTATAATCAGATATTCCCAAGTCAAGAGTGCGGATCAAACATCAATATATAGCTCGTACGTAAATCCGTCGTACGGCATCCCAAATCTGGGTACAGGTCAATATCACATTCATCATACTATTCATCTGGTATCCTCTTTATCAAATATCATGATCGGGGTACTGATCTACATCTAGTACAACACTGATACCATCCATGAAATGCATGCGGGTGTATGAAAACACCACGCCTAGAGAACCCGCTAAAATATCATGTCGTATCTCAAATACGGACCACATCATATCACAGATCTCACGGCCTCATGCCCAATCTCATCGACTCATCTCCAAATATCACACAATATCATCAACATTCATGCATGTGTATATGAATGTATATATGCATAGTCCCATATCCATGCGTATATACATATATACACATTCCCATATACGCACAAGAAGATGATATATGCAAGTGTATATATGTGCGTGTATGCAAATCCTTACTCTAGGTTTCGTGACTAAGAAATCCGCTAAAGTCCTTTCTTCAATTTTCGCTAACCCTAAACCTATAGGCTCCTAAGGCTTCTCTTATTCGGTGTTCATATCTCCTATTAACATATAAAAGTATATTGTTACCACATCACCTCATTCCTCATAATTTTGCGGGGGTGCTATACGCCATCCACCCGACTTCTCCCCATAGATATAAATCTACTCATCTGATCTTCGCTCGCCGGTGTCGACGTCGCCCCGTGCTTGCTTATCGTCTCGAAGTCCACATGGGGTACCTACATGTCATATATAGCATCGTGTCGCATTAAAATCTAACTCATGACCAAAACGACATATGAATCCCACATAGGTCAAAACCTATGGTTTGCTTTCACAAATCAACCCAAAAACCCTCGACATCGGCGTACAAAGGTCGATTGATCAAGAAAAACACCAAACATACCAATCATGGTTTCAAAACTCACTAACTGTATAAGAAATAGGGTTTAATTCGTCAAAACCATAAAATTAAACCAATCGTTTTATTTTCCAAAAACCTAGTTAGCACAAATTCCTATTTCGGTTCAAAACTTGATGTTTTAACCAATATACAAATTTTAACGATTCAAATGGCCAAAATTCTCATTAAATAACATAATTAGGTCATACAAATCACTTTCATAAATTAAACTCATCAATTTGTATAAATTCCAAATTCCTAGTTTGCAAAAATACCGATTTTAACTCTTTTTAAAGTAAAATTCATAATTTTACAATTAAGCTTGGTTTTGCATATACTAAAATATTAAACCACAATTTATAATGTTAATAATGCCATGAAACCCTAATCATAATTTTATCTCACCAATATATATGATTTATAAAAATCTAGTCTACAAAATTGTACTATTAATACAATTTAAAAGTAACACTTAACCAATTAACAACTAGTTTGCAAAATTTAACAACTAGCCTAAAGTTTACATGCCCTAATAAGTCAAACTACATGTTGTGACCCCAAATGGTGAGGTAAAAACCCTAACTAGAATTTTAGAAACCCTTCTCATGAAGGTTAAACCTTGCAACAAAAACCATATTTAACATCTAATTTAGTTGAATTAAAGTAATAACAAACAATTTAACAAAAGAGTCAAAATTTTATACCTCATGAACCATGGATCAAACATATAACTTGACCTCCAAATTGAAATTTTTGCACCAAGATCCATGCTAGGTGAGCTAAGGGAAAATGGGTAGGAGTTGGATCTGAGTTTTAGCTTGAATTCTGATTGAAATTTGATGAATTTTGATGGGAAAGAGATGGGAATTTTTTTGTTGCTGCACAAGGGGAAGCTCGGCCAGATTCTTGAGGTAGAGGAGAGAGAGTGAGTTGAGGAATAACAAGTGAGGAAAGTCCAAGTCAACACAAAAGTCAAAAGTCCATACTCATTTATCTATTTCTTTCATTTCCTTTCTTTTCTTTTGTTTTCTTTTAGCAAATTCAAGTGTGGAAATGAGGGGAAACAAGGGGCTGCTGCTGATTTGGGGTGAGGAGAGAGGGTGTGGGTGAGGGAAAAATGATAAATGTTATACCCCAATATCTATTTACACTAATTTCACTATTTAAGCCTTTTTCTTCAATATTTTCTAAAACCGTTTGGTAACTTCATTTCATTTCAAAAATAACATTTTAAAATTTTGTTTAATGTGTTATGATGCACAAAATTTGTTTCAACCCATTCCAATTTGTAATTTTCCCTAATTAAATATATCAATGACGGCTTAAAATAATATTAAAATAATTAATTTCGGAAAAAATTTCAGAAAATTAGAAATTTTACCAGTGGCTCAATAAACGCCAAATACTAGCAATTACATAGCTAGAATATGTATATTTAATTTTATAATAAAAATATTTGTATTTTGACTTTTTACAGAAAACTCCCTTATTTTACCGATTTTTCCGAAATTTCACCGAAACGATTTTCAAAACGTTACACTAATATTTCGGGTCGTGACAAGAATAGGATCGCCTTTTCGCCTAGGAGGGACGTAGAACGTCTGCAGTTCTTGCACACTGTAGGTGTCAAGTGCGTCGAGCTCTTTGTAATGTTCTCGAAGAACCATGGCAATCTGCAAACTTTGCTCTTCACCAGTGACGACTTGTATCGATGGCCGAACAGAGAATATGGCATTGACCTCATCTTCCGAATCGCTGCCAAAGACCAGAATAGGGGTGGACGGTCACGGCTTCTTGCATTGGGGCGGCCCTGAATAAACTATTTCTTTTTCCTCCTCGGTATCACTCTCGAACACCGGAATAGTAGTGATAACTTTATTCTTCAGTATGTGACATCTTTCCGTGTTTTCGAAATCCGGTAAGAAGTATTTGGCATCCTCATACTTGCGGACTTCGTTCACGGAGAATGGGTTTAGTTCCCCTGTCACAGTATACTCGAGACCATCTTTGAAATACTTCATACACTGATGTTGTGTAGAAGGAATAATGTTGTACTCGTGTAACCAAGGCCGGCTGAGCAAATCGTTATAGCAGGTCTTAGCATCAATGACGTGAAACTTGATATCAGTGACTAGCAGCCCAAAGCGCAGCGTCAGTATCACAGACCTGAGCGTTCGTGATGACTGGGAGTCAAACCCGGAGATAGTGATCTTATCCCGAGCGAGATGTTGAATGCTCATGCAGATTTCCTTTAGCACTCTTGCATTGAGAAGATTAACGAAGGACCCATTGTCAACCAGGATTTTGCCTATCTTGATATCATGACAGTATCCGGAGACTTAAAGGGGACGGTTATGCTCATACGTCCCAAGGAGGAGATCTTCATCGCCGAAAGTGATATCGGCCGTGTGTATTTCTTCCAGCTCGTCCTTCATTTTTTCTTCGGCGAGGAAAGCTTGAAATTGTTTGGGCTCTTGTAACGCCTTGATCGGAAAATCTCTTGCTTCTTTTGATAACAAGAGGGCATCGAGAATCCGTAGCTGCGAAGGTAGCTTCCTCAAATGTGCCAGAACATTGCAATCCACCTTATTTTTCTTTGGCGGATCCTTGGTTGTCAGCTCTTTGACGACTTGATCATCTAGGGCGATATCCTCATGGATTTTTCCTTTCCCCTTATCTTTTCTATTCGACCCACTGTTCGCGGCCCCGAGATTCTTTTCAGGAAGTGTACGATTGCGCAGCTGAATGTTCTCACAGGTCTTCATTTCTTCCGTTTCGGATGTGGGTTCTTTGAAGAGAGGGCCAAGGGCTATTTCTTCCTCAGAATCGCTCCCAAAGGTGAGAACTTGCGATCCCCTTCTATCAATCATGTGACAGTTGCCGGCAGTTCTTTTACGCTCATCGGTCGTATTTCTTTACTCCCGACGAGTTTTGCGTTTCATCCACTTGAAATGTTGTCGGTGAGTAACATATCCCTGCCACCAGCTTTTAAAAGCATTGCACTCTTCGGTGGGGTGCGCAATCCTTCGATGATATAAGCAGTAGCTAGGATGTAGATCCGCTTCATCAGGAGTATTTCCTTCAGAGGGTGGTAGCTTCATTCCCATCGATATGGCTTTGGCCAACCTTTTCCTCGTCTTGAGCCTCCTTTTATTTGCGGCGGATGTACTTTGATCTGGTGGGAATGTTTCGACCCTTTCGTCCAGTCGCTGGCGTTTGGCCTTTTCAAATATGGCCATCTCGCGCTTCCGATCAACTTTGCTTTTAATAAGAGCTTCGTTTAGGAATGCATCAATCATTTCTTCTGATGGTCCTAGAAATTCTGGCTCAAGATCTGCCCCCAGTTTCTCTGCGTGAGGAGCTTCTTCATCGTCTATCGACGAGTGAGAGATCACATGGCAGCTTGCCATATAATCTTCAGGCTCATCCGACGAGTCTTCTCCATTGTCATCATCTCCGTCCTCAAGGACGTGGTTGAGAAATTCTTGGAGTGTGACTGGGGTCAGTGCTTTCTGGTTATATTCTTCCAGCGCGTCGATATATTTTTGCAGGTCCGTGCGCTTGTCACTAAACTTCACGGAATTTTTGGTCTTCTTCTTCTTCTTTGAAGACTTTGATGGCTGGGTATGAGCGCTTTGACTATCACCACCAGTTTTTGGAGTTGGGCGCGGTTTCTGCATCCCCTCAATGATCTCGGGTTCCAGTGGATTTTTTCACCTGATCGCCGGGCATGTTTGGAGATCCTTCAGCATTCTTTTTGTCTTAGCTGAAAGAATGACCTCCCATGGAGCTTCTTCTACAAAAGAGCATGATGCCCCCGGTGTGTCCAACTTTTTGAGAGCATGCGGTTGCGGCGGGCTTACTTTCCAATTCTCGGACAGTGCGAACTTACCCTATTGGTATTGGTCTTCGATCCAGCCTTTAAAGACGAAGTAATCTTCAATTGGATGGCTTACCGCTTGATGGTAGGGGCAATAATTGGGACAATTAGCCTCACTGGGTTGCAATGAGCGTTTTGGATTCGGTAAATTAATGAGCCTGTTGCGCACCGCTAGCTCAAACAACCTCTTCGTTTTGTCCCGGGAAAATGAATAAGGGCGCTTTATCTTCTCATTATAGTATCGTCATCTCTCGTCAAGGCGATCCGTTAACTTTGGACCACTGGGCTGCTGTTGAGTATTTGCGACGTAGGTCGCTTTCCCTTTGCCCTTTTCATTCCGTGGCTCCGGCTTTGTAGGAGATGGTCTGTGGCCCATCTGGTCCATTTGGGCCAGCTTATCAATTAAGGCCTGGAACGTGGTTGGCTTGAAGAACATCATGAATTGGGAAATAGTTTCCTGAGGGTCAAAAGTGCCCATGAACATGCCCACCGCGGGCGCTTCTTCGATACGCTGCTCGCATTTTGACCATAAATTCCACCATCGTATTGCGTATTGCACCTACGTTTCACCTGGCTTTACCCGGGCATTAATTAATGCGGTGATCGGGGTGAGCTTGCTAGTGCTTGCAAATCTCTGTGTAAACAGCAGCCCCATCTCCCCAAATGTCTTGACAGAGTCGTTCGAGAGTTCGGAGTACCATTCGAATGTTGTCTCTGACAAGCTACTAACGAATTGGCGAAGCAACAGTTTGTCGTCGCCTCCAGTGTTGCCGCACAAGGCCCTGAACTGAGCGACGTGCTGATGCGGATTTCCCGTCCCTTTATATACATGGAATTTAGGGATCGTATATCACAGTGGGTACCTTATTTGGTCATACCAGCTCGGATAGGGTCGTCCAGTCTTAACAATCTTCCTAACCGTTTCATTCGCCTGGTGAGCTCGTATTTGCTGAGCAATGTAATCATCCAGAGCAGCCTTGGAGATGGTCTCCTCCTTGGCTGCTGAAAGAGCCGGAGGAGGGTTCGATATCTCTCCTCTGTCATCTTCAATGATAATCGGAGGGTCTTCAGCTGGAGGTTCCGGCTGCAACATCATCCAGGACATGTCTTGGAATAAAAGAGCCATTCGTTTTATGTTGGCCGCCTGTTCCGCGGCCTCTTTTTCTTTCCTCTCGAGCATTTTTCGGATTCGGCATCAGTTTCTTGTTCCTGACGCTGCTTTGAGATTTTTGGATTTTCTTTCGTCCCAGTGAGTGCGGCCATTGCAGTCAGCATCTCCTGAAGTTTTTGCTGTTGTTGCTCCTGAGCCTTTGTTATCGATCGGGTAAGCGGTCGATGGCCCATAGAAGCACGGCTTTCCTCTTTTCCGGAAGCCATATAAACGGTATGTGTTACCATACCCCAGACTTGGGGCATTTAGATTCAGCGTCCTTTTGGTTCATCGCGAACACGGAGGCCTTTTCTGGCCTCCTTCTCTTATGAGTGGTTGAAGTTGAGGGAGCCGTTGCAGCGGGCATCCAGACGGATGACATCTTCTGTGGTACCACGGGATGGCTCTTTTCTTGCTAAGCTTAAAGCTTCTTTGGTCGGCGAGAGTAGTCCTGATCAATCACCGATTCCTGGACCTGCCGCCAGACTTTATAAATTTTGGAGGAAAGCCGCTGAGGGGGCTGCTCCGGTTTCTTTTCTGTAGCATTCTCTACAGGTGGAGGAGATCTTTTCAGCACGGCAGTCGGAGAGTTTTTGCAGACCCTCCTTAACTGTTCAAAGCTGTTCCCAGTCGGAACAACAGCATCGATTTCCACCATGGGAGCTGGCGGAGTCAGTCCGGAAAGGGAATTGCCCCCAGCCTTCCTTACTCGGCCCCAGTGACGACGGCGAGCATGTCGTGTGGACGGGATCGTCTCAGCTGTAAGGGTGACTTCCTCATGCCCCCTGTGTTGGTCAGAGGTTGTCGTTGTCAGCCTCTTAAAGACTGATGTCCGTGGAGAAGCAGTGTCCAATCTGTCAAAGACAGAACTCTGGGCTGGGGAAGCAGCTTTGAGGACTTCGCCTGGAGCGGGAGCCGGAATGGCCAGCCTTGTGAAGACTAACTTCTTGGCAGAAGAAGCCTCTCTGATGATTTCGAGAGCAGGAATGGCTATCCTCTTTGGAATAACCCTTTCTGGTATTGCGGGCTTCTTCATGGACCTATTGGAGCTTTGGCCCAGTCTATTAAAAACTGAGGCAGTAGAGTTGGCCGACTCGTTGAGATGGGCTGCAGTGGTGAGTCGATCAAAGGCCGACTTCTTTGGGGCTTCTTACGACAACAGCGGGGCACTGAAGCTCATCGGTGGGATCATAGTCCCAAAGAACAGTCCAGTGGTGGCCAGAGTTACTTGCTCCACTGGCATCTTGAACAGGGAGGCCGCTTGGGGCCCGTAGGTTACACCTCCAGATGAAGCAGAACGGGAATTGCAGTTGCAGCTAGAGCAGTTAGAGGCTATTTCTTTTTTCTGCACGAGAGCAAAACCAAATCTTAGTACCTCGAACCCAAGGGCAACCATACTAAATCGCGATTCATTCACGAACACGACACACGAAGTGTGGAGTGGAAAGAAGAAGATGTCCCACCGGGCGTGCCAGAATCTGTTCCCCACCGAAACACGGAGACGCGACCGCGTGGGATCGGCTCGCTTGAATTCGGGGCAGATGCTAATTGGTGCTATCCGTCCAACTCTCCGAAGATGCCAAGTTGATTTATGACACCATATATCGAAAGTTTAAACGGATGCGGCCGATGTAGCAGACTTCGTCAGATTCCCCCTCATTGAGCGGTTTTTGATTGTGGGGACGCTCTTCCCTGCAAGCGTAAGCCCCTGCAGTTAATTACGCTACCGCATCGCGGTAACCACTTTCTCCTTCTCCAGATGGTCACTTCGTGTCGTGGGTGTTTGTTTTATTTTTAGTTGCCCGTAGATTGTATACGGAGACTAATTTATGTTGTCGCCCGTAGGGCGTGGATTAGTCCAAATCCGTATTTTCTTAGCTTTGGGTTTAGGGTTGGGTTTAAGGATACGCTAGTCTCATTTGAGACTAAGATCAACTTAAACGTTTGTTAAGGATACGTTAGTCTAATTTTAGACTAAGATCAACTTAACGGGATCGTTTAGATCCAACAAAAAAGCATTTGGACTCTATTGTTTAGTTTAGGGACATTGCGGTCGATAATTAGTTTAAGGACATTACGGTCCAATGTTAGTTTAAGGATATCTCGGTCCGATATTAGTCTAAGGACATCTCGGTCCGATGTTAGTTTAAGGACATCTCGGTCCATGGGTTTTAAAGGACCCCATAGCCCAAGGTTAAGGACATCATAGTCTGTAGGTTTTAATGGACCCTATAGTCCGAGGTTAAGGACATCATAGTCCATGAGTTTAAGGACCCCACAGTCCGTAGTTTAAAGACGTCATGGTCTATGCAATGTATGGTTGTCGGGACCCGTCACTTCTCTGAAGACGTTGAAGGATTACAATGACATATATCATAGGGGTTCAAAGATGTACCCTTGAACCAAAGTTGATTGGGAAATCTGCTGTCCAATTTGGGACTAAGATCAATCGATTAGATTATGAGCACATGGGCTCGGTTGAATCTGAATTGAGGACTTATGGCCAATTTGGGCTAAGTCCAATCGAGTTAAAATGTTTAATATTTATTTTGGGCTGTTGAGCCTTTATTTGGGCTTGGCCCTGACAGTGTTTTTGTCTTTTAATGAATGCTGAGCATTCCTCATAGCCATGGGCTTATTACAGAACAATTTATGTTCTATCAGTGCAGTGCATGGTTCGCTTGGCGCTTTGCGCCAATCAAAGAGCGCAATGCGCTTCTGCCGAGTAGCGCACATACGAGGGACACGTGTCACGCTTGGCGCTAAGCGCCAGATGATGGGCGCATTGCGCCAGTTTATGAGCGCAGAGTGATAGTTTATGAGTGCATTGCGCTATTAGTTCAGTGGCGCAAACGTGAGTGACACGTGGTGCGCCTAGCGCTGAGCGCCAGCCCATGAGCGCAGTGCGCTATTTCAAGAGCGTGAAGCGCTAACAGTTAAGTGGCGCATACGTAAGGGACACGTGTCACGCTTGGCGCTGGGTGCCAGTCCAAGAGCACAGAAGCGCAGTTCAAGAGCGCAAAGTGTATCTGATCAATTTTATGATCTGAGAAATAAATTTATGTTCTTTTAAAAGAGACTTTGTCTCAAGATCTAAGAACAACAGTTCTTATTTTGTAGGAGATGTTTCCAATCTCTTATGTTGATGAAAGGCTTTGCCTTTATAGATCTATGATCTTTAAGAGAATTGAATTATTCTCCCCCCTTCTTATAACTAGATGTTCATGATCTCTTTGTGAAAAGACCTGTCTCATAGATCTATGATCTGTGAGAAGAATTATATTTTTCTTCTTTTATGATGAGATCTTTTGATCTCTTTGTGAAAGACTTTTGTCTTGTAGATTTATGATCTTTTAAAGAAGTGAATCCTTCTTTTTTAATTATGAAATGATTTTATCTCTCTGTTCATCATCATTTTTTTTACCTTGAAGAAAAATCTTCTTTCTCTGAGAGCTTGGCTCTTCTTTTTGAGATCACTCAAAGCTTATGGGGAGTTCCTCTCTATACTTTTGTATATCTGAGACTTGAAGTCTAGGGGCCTTTTTATAGAGCAAGCCGATCAGTTCAATCAGTTAAGGAGATTTTTTCACCAATTGATTTGGGGAATTTCCCATCGTTGGATCTTTGATCCAAGGGCTTCTGATTTATAGAAGGCAATCTTCTTGTTTTTAACAAGATTGGTGGTTAAAAACAACAAGATCTAATGGTGGTTAAAAACAACAAGATTGGTGTTTTTAACAAGATTTTTTCTCCAACCCGCTCTGCTTATAGGGGAATTTTTCTCTTTTCTCCAATTCCTCAAAATCTTTCTAAACAACAAGATTGTGCTCTGTAAATCAGAGCACCATTGGGTCAATGATCCAATGGTGATTAAAAATCACCAAAATACAGAATGGGACCACCTCGGTTGCGGAAGCGGCTTCGTCGTGCCCCCTGGTTTGGTTAAGGGCTGCTGCTGGTGCCAGCCTGTCGAAGACTGACGTCCATTGATAGAGAACGACCAATCTTTAGAAGGCCGATTTTCTGGTAGGGAAAGCACTTTTGATGAGTTCACCTGCCGGAGGAGTTGGAAGGAATATCCGTTTTGGGATAGCCCTTTCAGGTATCGCGAGCCTCTTTGTAGGCCCACTTGAGTTTCGGCTTAGCTTGTTGAAGACTGAGGTGGCGGGCTTGGGTGACCCGTTGAGAGGGGCCATGGCGGTTGCAAGTCGATCGAAGACTGACTTCTTTGGAGCTTCCTGTGATGGCACTGGGGCGCTAAAACTCGTTGGCGGGAGCATGGTCCCGAAGAACAATCCAGTAGGGGCTTGATTCACCTGCCCAACCGGCATTGAAAAGATGGAGGCCGCATTGGGCCCGTATGTCACTCCTCCAGTTGGGACGGAGCGAGAATTGTTGTTGCAATTTGTGCAGCTGGAAGCCATTGATGTTCACTTCTTCTTTCTAGTACAGGAACAAGACACCGAATCTTAGTACCTCGAATCTAAGGGCAACCATAGCAAACCGCAATTTTTGTTCGCGAAACACGACACACGAAGTGTGGAGTGGAAAGAGAAAAAGGTCCCACCAGGCGTGCCGGAATCTGTTTACTGCCGAAAATAGAGACGAACCAGGATGGATCGTCTTGCCTGAATTTGGGGAGCAGATGCTATTTGGATTTATCCTTCCACCTCCCCAAAGATACCAAGTTGATTTATGGCACCGTATATCGGAGGTTTGGACAGATGCGGCCGTTGTAGCAGACTTCGTCAGATTCCCCCTCAATTGCAAGGGGTTTTTGATTGTGGGGACGCTCTTCCCTGCAGGCGCAAGCCCCTGCAGTTAATTATGTTACCGCATCGCGATAACCACTTTCTCCTGCTCCAGAATTTCACTTCATGTCGTGTGTGTTTTTATTTGTTTAGGTTGCCCATGGATTGTATACGGAGACTAATTTATGTTATCGCCCGTAAGGCGTGGATTAGTCCAAATCCGTATATCTTAGATTTAGGTTTTTTTCATTTAAGGATCGTTAATCCAGTCTGAGATTAAGATCAACTTAAATGTTTGTGAGCAGTTGGGGCTCGATTGGTTTTTTTTAAGGATACGTTGGTCTAATTTGAGACTAAGATCTACTTACCAAGGTGTTAGGATCATTTTTGTTTCAGATCTAACAAGAGAGCATTTGTGCTCTATTGTTTTAGTTTAGGGACGTTTCGGTTCATTATCGCTATTTTAGAGGCAAATTTTTAATCTGAAAACATTTTGGTTTGTTGATCACCATTTTTGAGGTGAGGTCTAGTTTAAGGACGTTATGGTCCGTTGATCACTATTTTTGAGGTGAGGTTTCAGTTTAAGGACGTTACGGTCCGTTGTAGTTTAAGGACGTTTCGATCCGTTGTTCATCTTTCATGCACGTGTATTTGTTACGTGATTGTGGGGTGCTTTTCGTCACCCCATTGAGATGGGAATACGCGCCCGCTTGTCGGGCGTACTACAGATTCCCCCTACCTAGGGTAGGCGGGGATTTATTGATTGTGGGGATCCGAATCTCCGACAGCCGTGGACCAAGCTACCGTTAATTACCCCTCGCCTTTAGAGAGAGGGAACCTTCGATTGACGGGTCAACTAGTCATGCGAACTCATGTGCAGTGTGCATATGTTTTGAAAGAGTTTTGGATATATCGGGGGCCCCGCAGAGTTTTGCGACGGAAGCATATTTAGTGTGGAGTGCATATAAAATGAGGGGGGATGAACGTCTCAATGACGCATGCATGGCACGTGAGCGCGAGCGCCGGCGGGTCACGTGCCTGGCACGTGAACGCTTGGCGCCCACAGGTCATATGCCTGGCATATGGGCGCCAGCGGGTTATGTATGTAGCACGCGACCACTGGGCGCCATCAGGTCGCGTGAGGCACACGTGGGCGCTTAGCGCCCGCGGGTCGCGTGCCTTGCACGCGATCGCTGGGCGCCCACGGATCACGTGCACGACAAGCGACCGCTAGGCGCCCACGGGTCACGTGCGCGAAACGCGACCGCTGGGAACACCATCGGAAAAGGGGCCTAGCCCCTGGGTTAGGAGTTAAACTCCCAAAGGGGCTTTGGAGTTGAACTCCTAACAGGGATTATGTATAAAGTTGGAATTAAACTCCTAAAAAAGGGTTTGATTTATGGAGTTAAACTCCAACAGATCTTGAATGGATTTAAACTCCTAAAGATCTTTGGATCTTCTTTTGAGCCTTGGATCCTCCCGGAATAAGATTTTTGGAGATGGTTCTTCTTCTTCCTCCTCTTCATTGGCTGGATCTTGGAGGAAAATGGGGGTAAGATTCAAAATCTCCCTTTAGAGATCTGATGGGAGGTCTGAGCTCCCCTTTATGGGTTTTATGGTGAAAAACTATTTCTTTGTAAAAAATGAAGAGTTAAACTCTCGATTTAATTCTAAAGGGGAAGAAGGTTTTAGAACCTTGGGGAAGGAGGCACTTACCCTAAATTTTGAGGAGAATGAAAATTCTTCTTTATTTCATTATCATGTTGTCTTATATAGGCTTACAAATTTACATATAGCCCCTTGTGCTTTACAAAATGGCATTTTGCCCATCCCATACCTCATGTGCTCATTTCTTTTGCACATAAGCTATGGGCTTTACAAAAATTTGGCTATATGCCCATTTTCCTTACATTCATGCATAAAAAATTACATCAAAATTATTTATTACATGATTTCAATTTGGTATAGGGAGGCCGGCCGCGGGGCTCGACTTGGGCATGGGCCCACTTGATCTGGGCTTAGGCCCGCTTGCTTGGGGTTGACTTTGATTTTGACTTGGTCAACTGTGGTGCAATTTTTGACCCCAACAGTGACGAGATGTATGGTGATGATGTGGGCTACACCCATTTTGAGGTACAGTTTGGTTTAAGGTGTGCAGGTCAGCTTGGGAAGTTCACCCAAAAGCAGTTGGTTGTCGGGACCCTCCACCTCTCTGAAGACGTTGAGAAATTACAACGACATATATCAAAAGTGTAGAGAGATGTACCCTTGAACCAATTCCCGTATTTTAGGGAAGAAGGAATCGGTAGTAAACCCAGAAATCATTAGTCGTATTTTGAGACTAAGACTTCCTCAGGAGAATGTAGGATGAATATCGTTTTGGGATATCATCAGTTGGAAGATCGATAGTCGTATTTGGAACTAAGATCAGTTTGGGAAGTAGTGAACCCATAGGCTCGGTTGATCTGAATTAGGGACCTAGCCAATTTGGGCTTGGTCAACTCAGTTTTCTTTTTATATGAAAAGAAGTGCTAAGCACTTGTTTGGGCTCAGTCTTTTATTATGCAAAAAGTGCTAAGCACTTATGTAAGTTCTAACGCTCACACAAAACAATTTGGGGTTTTCATTCATGGGGATTTGCCCAAAAAGTGTTGAACACTTTACCATTTTTGTCTTTATATGGAGTGCTAAGCACTTTTTATGGCGCCACGTGCGAAGCACGTAAGGCGCTAGGCGCTTCCTAGTGAGTGTCAAGCACTTTTTATTCTGTGGCGCCCATGTGAGGGACACGTGAGGCGTTGGGCGCTGACGCTAGGCGCCGCTCACTGAATGCTAAGCACTCCTTTATTTTGTAGCGCCCATGTGGGAGGCATATGGGGCGCTGGGCGCCGAGCGTCAGTCACTGAGTGCTAAGCACTCCTTTATTTTGTAGCGCCCAAATAAGGGACACGTGGGGCGCTGGACGCTGAGCGCCAGTCACTAAGAGCTAAGCACTCCTTTATTTTGTAGTGCCCACGTGAGAGGCACATAGGGCGCTAGGCACTAAGCGCTAGTCACTGAGTGCTAAGCACTCCTTCCCTTTTATATTTACCTAATTTTTCAATAAGAGAGTTTTTCTTCCTCGAGAATTCAATTCTCTGTTCTTTTTGAAGCTTATATGGGGGTTCCTTCTTTTTGAGATTTGAAGTCTTGGGTCTTTTATATAGTAGAGGCAAGTCTGTTGATTAGTTGAAAAAATCTCTCATTAAGAGATTCTAATTGATTTTGGGGATTTTACCCACTGTTGGATCTTTAATCCAAAGACTTCTGTTTTACAGAAAGTATTTTCTTGTTTTCAACAAAATTAGGGAAATATTTACCCATACAGAATTTATTCTGTAGATCGGTGATTCTTTAATCACCATTGGATTTTTAATCCAATGGCACTCTATTTTACAGAGGGCAATCTTTCTCGTTTAGAAAAATTTGAGGAATATTTCCTCTAAACAGAATTTAATTCTGCATCCTGATGATTTATCGTCTCTGTTGGATCTTTGATCCAACGGCTCTGCTTAACAGAGAGTAGAATCTAATTCTACAAGACGCCGGCACTCACGTGCTGTGCACGTGAGGCGCTGCTTAAGATTTTTGTGTGCTTTGCACACAAGCGCTGCTCAAGTAAGAGTTTTTAACTCTGGCACTGGCGCTCTCGTGGAAGGCATGTGGGGTGCTGCCTCTTGAGCTTTGAACATAGCTTTGCTCTTTTATTGTGGGAAACAGGTGATATTCCCCTACGGATACAGTATCCACGCTCGCTCCGTTAGCAACCCTGAAGGTCATATCACCTGCCTTTAAGCTCTTCGGTTTCTTAGCGCCTGCAATGAATTATAGATATGAGATCCTGATCCGGTCAATACCCAGGAAGTAGAGTTGATTGACAGGCAGTTTTCAATCATAAACACACCTGAAGTCGAAACCACAACTTATTTCGAATCCTGGTTCTGGGCTTTCAAGGCCCTACAGTCCTTCTTCCAATGGCCTTTCCTGTGACAATAGAAGATTCCTCTTTCCCTATTGTCGGCCCTCCAACTTTTGCCTTGCCCTTTCCCTATACCTTATTGACACCGCCTTTCGGCTTGGTGGGGGCCTTCTTCTTCTTCCCCTTGGCTTTCTCCTTAGATCTAGAAGAGAAAAATTCCCCAATAAGCAGAGAGCGGGTGTCTCCCTGGTTTTCTTTAGGGTGCTCTCTGCACTCCTCAACATATTGAGGAGTTCTGGAAGTATAACTTTCTTATCTTGAATATTGAAATTCAAGATAAAATGGGCATATGTAAAAGGGGGACTGTAGAATCGAGTCTGTATATAACTCGTTCTCCAACATGGTCCCAAGGTCTGCGAGCTCTTCAATATAGCCGATCATCTTAAGGACGTGGTCCCTTACAAATGACCCGACGGCCAATCTCTCTTGAAACAATTTCTTCAAGGTCTCGTATCATACGATACGAGATTACTCTCCATATAAATCTTTGGTGTGGAGGAAGATGAAAGCTAAGTTCATCTTCTTGTGCCGCCTCTAGTGTTCATTATCCATTGAGGCCAGCATAAATCACTTGGATTTCGCATCGTCTATTTCCCATGTCTTACGGATTTCTATATCCGCGAAGGTGGAATCTAGACCTGCGACGGCAGGGGCTTTGGTAGTAAGGAGGTAGCCCAGCTTGTCATAAGTTATAACCATCTGGACATTTCTTAACCAATATTTATAGTTTAGCCCCGTCAATATATTTTTATCTAGCAATAACTTAAGCCCGGTCATTTTGGTCGCTGCAATTAGGAGAGAGAAAAGAAACACTCAGCATGATGCTCTTGCAAGTTTAGATTGGTTATTAGTTTATCTAAATAGGATGGCTCCTACTGTTTTCTCAAATCCTCCTTCAAATTATAAAAGAAGAATTAGTCGGGATTAATTGCACCTTACAATTCTTGCTTAACCTTTTGGCCAGGCTAGTATCGGTACTTCGAGGGCGGTTTTCCAACGCTTTCATGAAGTTCCTTAATTACATAACCTTTTTTTCCTGGAAGCATAGCCCTGCTAACACTGTTCTAGACACCTACTTGGTTTATAGTATTGATTGTTTAAGTGAAAAACTCTCCCGAGGAGTAATAAAACTCACGGTGGGATCGGGATCCAACTATCATTGTGTGACAACTTTGAAGGAATCCTACCAAAATCACTACACTCCAGATGGTATGCAAAACTAGCAAGTTTCATTTTCTTTTGAAAATCCCGATGTGGATTTTTGCCCCAGGCACTTATGACCTTGACGAAGGCCAAAATATCATAAGACGCAAATCAAGTTCTACCCATCATTGTCCAGGTTAATCTAAACCCATTCGTACAAACCCTTGACGAAGGCCAAAATAATTGTACTCCTGTCCCAGATTAACGCATCTACCTATGTTACAGATGAATGCCCAGCGGCTACCAACCACTATGCCTTGGCCAAGGTCAAAATACATAGCTTGAATACTACTGAATATTCATCTGAAATGACAGAAGGCTGCGGCTGATTTTGGCGAAAACCGTGAACGTAATGAACTTGATATAGTCAAAAGAATCATGATAGCTTTTAAAAGGAGTGGTTTAGGCTCCGCATTTAAAATTTGTTTTTCAAAAAAACCGAGTGGTTTTGAAATTGTTCCAACGATTTAACTTTGGTTTGTTTTTTTTGCATTAATAAATATTAATGATGTCCCATCATTTAACCCTATCATTGCAGAAAGAAACGAAAATAGAACGTATGCTTATACCATCCGCATTCGCCATGGAGCCCCGTTATGCACCGTTAGGTTACTTAATTAACGGCAGAGCGGGGGATAGACTAACGTGGGTGCAGAACATAAGCAACGTTTATTATATATAATATATATAACCATTCGTCTCACGCAATAATAGTCATTCCTAATCACAGATCACAGCAACACAGATGAATATATTGGATATACTATGATATCAGTGTTTCGTTTTAGCCTAGAAAGAAAAACGGATTTCACGGTCATGATGAATAGCCAAACCCCACCCTAGACCCCTACGGGTGCAGCAAACTACCCGCCAAATTCCCAAAATGAAGCAACCTCCCTCAATAAAATTAGTACGTCACTCGGCACTTTAAGAACCGGGTAGTTTGTGCAACCCACCTTAGGTCTATCCTAAGTGCAAGAAAAAGTAAATGAAATAATACAATGGTGGCTACAAGCTCAACCCGGATGTGTCTCGTAAAAGAATATTACATCAATTTACAAATATGCATGAATGGAAGAAAAGAACACTCTTCTCACATCCCCCGGCTATTCATTCACGACGATCCAATACTTCATATCCACAAACCATCATCAAGATACTAGATATATGCAACCCCCACTAATCGACATATAACAATTAGTAGACGTTTAGCAACACATATACAAACATAAAACAAAGTTAAGCAAAAATTTAGAATTTCGATCGATAATAACTTTCCGTATTTACCCCATGTACAAACCAGTACACAAACAAATTTAGGCAAAAACCAAATATACCAAAAATCATATTTCCACGAACCTTAACTACAGAAAAAAATTGGGAGTATCTTTGCCACAATACGGCCGCGGAACCGCGGCCAAATGAGCTATTTGGCTGTAGATTCGCGGTCGAATTGTGAGCTTGTTTGCTTAACATTTTTTATGGTTTTAGAAAAGATTGCATGTAATTTTAAGGTCACTGAAATAATTTTTTGAACAACTTTGAAAATCGGACAGCAAGCATGAATTGGAAATGTAATTTCGGGTAATTTCTGTTGATCAAAATTCTAACTACTTGCTAACAAACTAGTTAAGGTTTAACTAGGCTCTGATACCACTGTAAGTCGATGTCGCACACCCCACGCACTTGTGGAGAGGCAAAATTTACAAAAAAAGATTTTTAACTTTGCAACACCGACCTAAACTTCAGGATCTTTCAGAAACCCTAACTAGCTAAACTACATAGAGTTCTAAACTACTGTGTAATTGTTTTATACTTTGTTGAATCAAGTCCTTTGGGTCTTCTTCTCCTCTCCTTAAGCCTCTAAGAAGTGTGGATCTTGCTCGATCGTCGGCCTCCTTGTATCAAAGATGATCCACCCGAGAGTCTATGGTTTAAACTCCAACCTCTAAACCGAGGTAACTAAAGTACCTAGTTCGCTAAACTAGGTAGTTTAGGAGATGTTGAGTGTTAATTGGACTATTTAATCTCGAGTGACCCTAGGATTCACAGCACATGTGAGGCTTAGGGTCTTGAGGAAGAAGGAGGAGAGGAAAATGGAGAGAGAAAGAGAATTGCAAATGAGAAAGTGTTGTGCCAAATGAAGAATGGCTCATTCTCTTTCTCACATCAAGCATGCAATATTTTCAATAGAAAATATCAACCATGCTTCAATAGTAAGTCCAAACCAATAAACAAATGAATAAGCCATGCTTCACCCATGCCACAAATATCTCCATTTTCCACCTCATTAATCTATTTCCAAAAATAGATATATCCAATAATGAGGTGTCCCCTTCTAGAAGCATCTCTTGTAAAATTACAAGAATACCCTCACCGTATATACACACCTGTATTCGTACTGCAAAAATACGAATACGATGAGATAATAATAATCCAATAATATAATACTAGAATCTGGCTTAAACCAAAGCCCGCTAGTATTATCCGTCTGAACAACATCCGTGTAGCTAGTACACGTATATGATCGGAACACTGCACGTAAAACCATACAGCTTCTACATCGTTTCTCCTGAACCAAGGAAACCTTCTGTGTGGGACTCTAAGGACTCTACAGTACGCTGGCAGTGGATTTAACCACAAGTCCGTCAGTGGCACTAGCTGTACGTAATGGCTATCCAGGTACCTGTCGAAAAGAAGGCCGATGAGCGAACTTGTCTGAACCCCTACTGAGCCTATCCATGACAATCTCCGTACAGTCTGGTCTATTCGTCTAAAAGTATCGTATATCGGGTCTAGGAGGTGGTAACCGTCAAACCCCTAATAGCGCAATAAGTCGTGTTGGTGTAGAGCCTAAATACACCCTGAGAAACTACTGATGTACCTACCAATAAATCTCACTTGCCCTGGCCAGGGACTTTGTGTATTGGCTATCCGAACACAGTGCGATATCAACTCTCAATACCGGGAGAACGAATCCTTTTTATCCACTACCGCCTCTAAGTGCTTCAGGATTGCACCCAACCACTACCTGTTTGCATGACTCATTTGAGCCATGGTAGGGTAGCAATCTAAGTACAGTGGGTATACACTCGAGATGAATAGTGATGTCAAGTCAACGAACTAAGCTGTACTCATGTCATCCGGGAACTGCTAACTGACGATAGATATAATACCAACCAGCAGTTCCTATCGAATCTGTCTAGTGTAACTCATAATCTAATGAGCATCTGTATACTATCTCTGGTATCTCATACCAATGACTGCAGGACAGACCATCTCCCCTGACTGGGATGAGAAACATATACACTAGTCTACTATGGAGTATCGAAGCCCTGTCTTGATGATCCTACGACTAGGTGCAAGCTTAAGGATGTGCTTATAGACCACCCAGCCCCTATTAGTGTGACTGCTATCACAACGCTGGTAGTCAAGCAAAGATCCTAAGGGCTCTATCAATATATATTAGCGATATGATAAAAGAAACATATATATATATTAAGATAGAATCAAACCAGATAGCATACTATCATATTGAGCAAGACTGTTATTATATCTGTGCATATCCCAAGCTTCCAAAGTGTAATATACAATTCAGTACTATACAATAATGGCCTCTAGGGCATATATCACTAACAGCATCACCCTACATTAATAAAAAATATCTAGACCAAGCATCTAAGGATAGTCATGCTTAATTAGGACAAAAGAAGGTCATGGATAATCTATTGCTTATCCGTATTTTTCTTATGGTTTCTAAGGCAAGTGTGACTAACGAAAGTGGTTACTTAATTAGGCCCGCTATTTCGGTGTTCGTATAGTGGATACCTCCCACTTACCTGGTATTTACCTGGCTGCAAGATTGATAAGAAGGTGATAGAGAATTATCCTACGTCTTGTCCTTTGGAAGTCTAGGAGCAGTCTAGTGATTTGAACTAGGTGGCCCTAAATTTAGGGATTGTTTGTGCGCGTTTATCGTGTCTCTCTTTCCAAGCAAAAAAAATTCAAAAATCCAAAAAATGCTTAAAATTATTACCATTTCACCATCTTTTCTTTTCATTCTCTTCTAATGGGTAATCCAACCGATCCACTCTTAGCGTGCTTTGCTGCACACAACCAGATATTTCTTTATATCGTGATTGCTTTGGTAGAAATTCCGACCCTACCTTTTCTTTAAGGGATATAAAAGAATGCTCTAGAAATAACAGTTGGACACCTCACTCAAATTTTTATCAACCGTGTAAACATTCAACACCTTCTTATGTTGATGATTCTTTTAAGGCTACTGAGGAAACTTCTAAACCTATATCCATTGCTGAGCATATTGCGAAAGCCCGTAACCAAAGTTTCATACCTTTCACTGCTCCAAAATTGTTAGGGAAACAATTACATTCATTTCCATATGAAAATGTTGATATTCCTTTTGAGGCGAATAAGGCAGCTTTTACACCCATGACCATTGCTGAGCAAATAGCAATTGCCAGTCGCCAACAATTTAACCAGTCTCAATTTTCTTCATATCACAATATTGATCCTAATCCTGTTTATGAAAATTGAATACACCCTTCTACTTCTTATCAACAGTACCAAACTTTCACACTCTCTCACGTTGATACTTCTCTTGAGGCTAATGTGGCAAATCGTAAACCCATTTCTATTGTAGAACACATTGAACTCACCCGTAGCCAAAAATTAAACACATTCTAACCATACTCAACTTTTGCACCTTATCTAGAAAGTGCTTCTGAAAATCAATTAGGAAGTTCCACGGTTCAAAGTGAATCTTTCATTGAAACTTCTTCACAAACCATGTCTAGTCTGGAAGTAGAGTTGGAATTGAGTAGTGAAAAAGAACTAGAGATCCCCCGAAGTCAAAATAGAACCAATTCTTTTGATTTCGACACCTTCCATCGTGAACCCCAACCAAATGTATTTGATGATCAACCGATTAATAATCTAATTGATGAGGTGCCCGAGAATAACATGTTTGACTTGCCCAATCATGAGTGTGAAAGAGAGCCTTACACCATTCCAAATCAAACCGATCATTATCCGACTAAACTTGACATTTCAATTCTTCTAATTCCATCAAGTGAACCAGTGATCCATCGATTGAGGATAATATAATTGATGAATTTTTAAAGAACTATCAATTTGATTTGACTGAAGGTGCTAGTGGGATCAGTGTTGAGAATATCATTGAAGATGAACTCGCTGTGTTGGATGAGTTGGATTCTCCGACCCATCATATCCCTTCTATTGAATTAGAACGTCTTTCTGTGCATTTAACCGATCCTATTCTTACCACCAACCTATCCGATATGTAAAACGATATTCAGGCTTCATCTCCTATATCTAAATCAACAATGCTCGACACCCAAGTTCGTTTACCCATTGCATTACACACTTTCTTTAGTTCTTCATCTCATCCTCTTTCAATTCCACCGAGATTTGATGAACCACATTCTAATATTTCGAGTTCTGTGATTCTTGAAAGACCACTTGATTTAGATTTTTTTAAGGATAAAGTAGATGAGCTTTTCGAATCTCCTATCTCCATAATTTCTGACAAATCGAGTATTTTGAATCCTGGTGCGCAACACATTGACATTGAAACTTTCAGCCATCCCAGTGAATCTGCATATTCCACTTATTCTTTTCTTTTCGATGAGATTATCATTCGGAATATCGATGAAAATTTCGAAAGTATTTTCACCGAAGAACTTGCGTTTGTAAGTCTACAGTAGCGCCCCGGCCGTCTGTCCGAGACCAAAATATGGAAACGAAAACTTTTTTAAAACTTGAAACCGGCGCTATCGTACACTATAAATCCGGATCGAACCATTAACCTACAACTAGCAACTAGAGAAAGGGTTGGAAAGCTATACCGATCGATCTGTGTCCTTCGGTCTTTGGCCACCATCCCAAACTCCTCGCGGCACCTCCGGTCTCGGTCTCCTCGTCGGAAAGGGCACCACATCTTCGAGTCTTTTTACGGGCTCCCGCTTCATCCGAACAACTCGGGCACAAAGTTCGCTAGCCGACGTGTCCAAGGCGAAGTAGAGAATGTCTGTGACAACTTTGTCTCTTGCATCCATTGCATGGATGGAGGTTGAAGATGAAGCCATCAATGGAGGTTGTGAGCTAGAGGAAGAAGAAGAAGAGGAGCCTTTTTCTTTTGTGTGTTTCTTATGATGAAATGAGAGTGCGATTTACGAAAAATACAAGACCAAACTCTCTCTTAGCTGCACTCTCTCTCTCTCTTATCATCATATGAACACAAAATCAATCAAATAATGTGACACTAGAACAAGAAAAGAGACCATGGGTCACTAATGAAGTCTATGTCACATTAAATACACAAAATGATGATTTCTAGCTCACAATTTCCATTTGTAAACATTAATCTAAATGTTTACAACAATAAAAAGATACGGCAACATCTAAAGTAAACTCGTGACGGATCACAAGGATACCCTTTACCTGTATATACATACCTGCATCCGCATTCCGACCGAATGCGAATGCGATGAGACTAAAGTAATCCAACAAATCTAATACTAGGATCCGGCTTAAACCAAAACCCACTAGTATGATCCGTCCGATCATGATCTGTGCACTACCACACGTATATGATCGAACCCTGCCATATATCATACGGCCTCTACAACGTTTCGCCCGAAACTTGAAAACTGTCTGTGGGTGACTCTAAAGACTCGTCAATACTTTGGCTGTGGATTTAACCACTAGCACGTCAGAGGTACTAGCTGTACGTAACGGGCTACCAGGTATTGACCAGAAGGGAGGTCGATGAGCGAACTCATCCTGACACCCTACTGAGCCTGTCAGTGACAATATCCGTACAGTCCGGTCCGTTCGTCTATGAGCATCGCATGGCAAGCCTAGGGGGTTGGTAAAAGTCATACCCCCAAAAGCGGTACAAGTCGTGTCGGAGTGTAGCCCAAAACACCCTGAGATACTACTGGAATACCTACCAGTAAATCTCCTGCCTTGGCCAAGGACTTCGTGTAATGGCTCTCCTAGACACAGCGCGATCTCACCCCCAATACCGGGAGAGACGAAACCCCTGCCAATCCGCTCACTGCCTCCATGTGACTCGGGACCGTACCCAACTAAAACCTGTTTACACGACTCCTTTGAGCCGTGGTAGGGTAGTAATCAAAGCACAGTGAGAACTCATACGAGACAAATGACGATCTCAGGTCAATGAACTAACCTATACACATGTCACCAGGGAACTGCTATCTGACGTCAGGTATAATACCAACTAGCATGCTCCCGACGAGTCCTGTCCGGTGTACTCATAACCCATTGAGCACCTGTATACATCTTAGGTGATCCAACTGACACCAATGGCTTGTGAGACCGGCCACCGCCCCTCGTCGGGGTCTCGACTGTATACTCTAGTCTACTAATGGAGTATCGATGCCCAGTCTCGAAAACTCCCACGACTAAGGACCACTTTAAGGATGTGCTTATAGACCCCAGCTCCCACGTATATGATCGCCATCATACTGCTGGCCGTCAAGCAAGAATCCTAAGGGCTCTATCAACGTGTAATAGTGACCTGTAAGGTCACCTAAAGCTGTATATGATGATAAAGATAAACCAGATAGCATAGTATCATCTTGAGTAAGACTGTCCTACCGGTATAGGTCCTCCCTTAATCATTGCAATCACGTGCCTGTGATCCAATTATTGACTCTGAGGGTACTATATCCAACAATCTCCCACTTGCACTCAAGGCTAATTATTGCGATGTCGCATACTCACAGCCCGTGTGATATCGAACACCCAACTGCTCTACTAATCAGTTTCACAAAGCCCGTTTGCGAAACTATTGCGTTCGAGGAATAGCCTCAGTGAGTGGATCCGCCCTGATGTTTCTTTCTATGTCTCTCTTTATCTCAAGTTCGCGGAGAAAGCCATCTCCCGAATATGAGCAATACCTGTCTTAGAATATGTTTGGATGTCTGATGGGACCTGGTTCATAAATGAACTCCAAATCAAAACTTCTTTGACTGTATCATCAACTGAATTTAATCAGTATCCTGCGCCATGCCTCCCTCATTATCCGCTTGGACCACCTGTCCCAAATACTGCCCCTCGTCAGAGGGAAAACTATAACTCTAACAGCCACTCTGTCATCCAGGTCACTTTGGAAGCCTGGAATGATAACCGTCTCCTAAAAGAGGCTGTGGTTATCATATCCCTAGAACATCCACTTATATTCTAAAACTGCTTCCGAACGTTTCTCCAGAATAAGATTGATATCAATTTATTGCATCTAGTGCAAAAACGATATCTGGTGTGGTACTTGACATCTCATGATTGACTCAATTACCTAAGCAAGTGATATGTCAATCATGCACATCCATCTCCCTTTTAGTCTGTAAGACACCTTTAAAGAGGGTGACTCCATCACCTGCAGGTATACTACCGTGCCAGGAGTCATCCATTCTAAAACACCTTTAGAATGCTGTCTAAGTATCCAGATTGGGAAACTACCCAAATCTAGATATAAAACCATAGATCTAGTAACCAGAATGTCTGATATTATATCTATATCCTATGTGGAGAAACCACTGTGTGACAACCAAAGTATAACTGATCGTAGTGTAGGAATTTCACTTCCTACTCTGTGTATGTCATCCAAATACCAGGACATCACACCCTACTACCTTCTTAACAGATCCATCCACTATTATGATGAAGTCAAATCTATGACTGTCACATCAGAAATAGAAGATCTATCTCCGCTGTATCTGCTTTAGTCCATAAATAGACATAAGCTACCTGTCCACTTTGCTTCCGCTGCTCCTACTGACTACGACAACCCTCTGACAGAGTTATATACACGTGCACTTCTAAAGCTAGTTTAGAACAACGCTATACTCATCCTCCTGCCGGGTCTCACAGTCTGGAACAACAGCAATGGCAAGTCTGGGTAAACAAGAACCTCCATGTCACCGTCCTTGAGCATACCGAAGTACCTCTCGAGTGCCTGAGGTTACCCACCATATCTGCGGAGTGGCCAATGGAATGTCAAACCAGATAGAATCTTTAGGTCCTATTAAATTTTCAGTAATCATTCACGGTTCTAGAATCACTTCCAGTTCTACCATACTCCCACTACTGTTTTATGAAAAAATCCATTTTTATTAAAACTGTGGCAAGTCAAGAACAATATCACTATTGATCTTCCAGATGGTAGAAAGTCAACCTCGTCATAGCCCGGGTCAACCCATAAACTGCCATTACTGAAACATGCCTTGAGTTATCCACAATATGATTTTAAGCATAAGCCGGAAAACTCCCCGTACCTTAACAATGTTAAGATATGAACTATTCTATATCCAATATAGAGAAAGAGGCACTGATTTAATTGGAACCAGATTCAAATCATGCAGCTGTCTCCAGTGCATGTCAACTAAATGGAGAGAGGCCTATCAGCATTACTCAACTTAGGAGTGCTTCCAATTATGAGTAACCTGAAAGAGAAGCAAGTTCTCTTAATCATTACTATCATCTGAATACCATACACAAGTATCTACATCTTCAATCACCTTGAAGAATCCTGATACTTGTAACACCTGGTTCTCTACTTTATTCTTATACCTATAACTTCTCAAAACTTAGACCTTACATTTCTACGAAACACATGTCTAAGAACTAGAGAAGTCACAAGTAAACAGAATATAGTACGAGTACTATCCCCTCTGTCCTCATGGACACTGGACAACATACAATACTCTGTATAAGTCCCTTGAGTCTAATAACTCATTCCCTGTGTGACGTAGGTTGAAAACTGTACTTATGGTTAAGAAGAATTACACCGCTATTTAATGCTCCTTACCTAACCATCCACTGATATAGGTAAATGTCATGGACATAATTTCAAAAAGTTATATCTCACTTTATAAAAATAAACGTACAGATATATCAATTTGAAATTGGTGCATAACAACGGATATTCAAAACCAAATATTTGCCGTCCGGCAAACAACCCAGGCGATTTCCTCAAATATCACCAATTACAACGAATCCCGATATAATGAGGATGATCACCCAATTCCCAATAACTTACACCCACTCATCATCTGTAAAACCATACAGACGTGAGAATCAAACCTGGTAAATACATACCCTGGAGTAAGGGCTAATTAGGAAATCAGTTTTCTTTTAACAATACACAGTGAAGCTGAAACATATAAATGTTTCGAAGGGGTATCCGGGTATTCCTAGTAATGCCTCTTCCATTATCAGATTCACAACTATAACCGTATATTTCTTTTCCATCTCTCCAAATCCCTTTATATGTCTTTAGTCATTACCTTCTGTACACCCCTTTAGGCCAAATGGTTTTCTTCCTTCCCTACCGTTCGGCACCAGCCTATGGTTTGGAAGAAGACTATCCAATAAGCATAATGGGTGTACTCTCCTAATCCTAGGAGCACTCGCAACCCGAGAGAATGTAAAGATAAAAGACAACTGAATAAAACCTTATTCCTATTTCTTCTGAACCAGAATCCATCCCTGAACTGGAATAAGTTCCTTCGAGTTCGTATATAACCATACGATGTAGTATCCAAATAACTGTGGATCTTCGTAGTGATACGGAGTGTCCTGGAGAAATACAAAGGTGAAGTAGGAGTGGCGAGAAAATATTTGGTTTGGTTGTAAATAGTAGTCGCAATTTAATTTGCCCTTTTACTAATCCCTTTATTTGTCTTTACTTAATACCTTGTGTACACCATCGTTAGGCTAATTGGTTTTTTTCATTCCCTACCGTTCGGCACCTGCCTATGGTTTGGAAGAAGACTATCCAATTAGCGTAATAGGTGTACTGTCCTAATCCAAGGAGCACTCGCAACCTGAGAGAAGGTAAAAGGAAAAGACAACTGAATAGTCCTATTCATTTTCTCCAGAACCGAACACCATCATCGAATCTGGAACAAGTTCCTTCGAGTTCGTATATAACCATACGATAGTTTTATCCAATAGAAGTGGATGTTCGTAGTAATACGGGGTGTTCTGGAGAAAAAGGGTAAAAGTAGGAGTGGCGATGAGGTATGCAACTCTGACAATCCAAAATCCAGTGTTTTAAGAAAGTTCGGTTAACTTGGTCACTGAGTCATAATCTAGGGTCGGGCCATGGTCGCTGCCAAAGAGAGAGAGAAAAGAAACACTCAGCGTGCACTCTCACTTAGATCAGAATGGTTATCAATTTATCTAATCAGGAAACCTCCCTCTGTAACCTCAAATTCTCCTCCAAACCTGAAAGAAGAATTAGTCGGGATCACCCGAGAAGTATACCAACTCATCAGTGGGAATCGGGATCCAACTATCATCGTATGATAATGTGATGGAATCTACCCACATTATTACACTCCAGAAGGTATGCGCATATCTGGCAAGTTTCAGTTTTTTTTAGAAACTCCCGATGTGATTTTTACCCCATGCTCTTATGACCTTGACTTTGGCCAACAAATCATAAGTCACATGTCAAGTTCTACCCGTCATTATCTAGGTTGGTTTGAACCTACCCGTACCTACCCTTGAGTTTGGCCAACAAAGCAGTACGACTGTCCCAAACCAACGCATCTATCTATGCAGCAGAAAGATAACAAATAGCTACCATACACTATGCCTTGACTTTGGCCAACAAACATAGCATGAATACTAAGTGCTACCCGTCTGAAATGACGGAGGGCTACGAATGGTTTTTGGTGAAAAACATTTCACGTAATGAACTTGATATCGTTGAAGGAACCATATCGTTAAAGGAACCGGATAGCTTTTTATAAAAATAAAGTGCCGAAAACCTTTGCTAAAGAGGCCACTCCCGGTGAAGGGATCTCGGCTCTTTCTCCGTAGAATGAGGTGCAGGATATTCCATCTGAATACCATGATGCAAAGCAAAAAGTAATCGACTATAGTGAAGTTATTACCCTGACGCAAACTTCTGTCCAAGGGGTCACTCCCAGTGAAGGGATCTCGGCCCTTGCCTCATCGACTGAGGTGCTGGACATTCATAACCGAATACCACTGTCCAAAACAAAAGAGAACGTCCTTGCAATAACAGCTTTTTTGAAAAACGTTCCAACAACATCAGAATAGGTTTGTTTAGCTTGCATTGATCCGAATCAATGCAGTCCCATCAATTAATCACACCACAAAAGAACGAAAATATGATGTGCGTATATGCCATCCGCATTCGCCACTAGGTCCCGTCATCACCCGTTATGTTACTTAACTAACGACAGAGCGGGGACTGGACTAGCGCGGGTGTAAAACATATACAACATCTACTAGTATATATATCAATATATAATATTCGCTCAAGGCGTGATAAAATGCAACGTCACAGAGAGTAATAATCATCACAGAACAATACAGATAATCTGGGATCCCCGGGTTTCATAGAGCCGCTACTGAAACCCGACGTTCCCCTGGTCGTGTGGATAGCCTGTGCAATGAAATCCTAGACCCCTACGGGCGCGGCAAATTACCTGCCAAAACCTAAAGCGAGGCAGCCCCCTTCAACAATGTGAATGGACCACCCAGCACTTCACGGAATCCGGTAATTTGAGCACCCCTCCTTGGGTCAACCTGTACCCCCTACGAGTGCGGCGAATAGCCCGCCAATCCTAGAGTGAAGCCCCCTCCATCTCAAAACCATGAGATGCGGGCTCGTTGCCCTCTAGAACCCGGCTATCCATGCACCCCAACGTGGGGTAATCCTAGTACAGAAAGTAAAAATATATACAACGGGTATATCGACCTCAGCCTGGTCGTGCCCTAAAAGAATAATATACAAACAGGCAGTGACGGCAGTCCACATGTCGGACGCTCGTCCCGCAATATCAAATGTACAAATACAACCAAACTGTACTACCATTGCATCCATGCTATCCACCACGACAAATCCACAATATCACAGCACAACACAGAACATCATCGTGAATGTCACGTTCGCAAATCCGTCTAAAAGAACTATTGCAATTAGACAAGATTTACTGCTCGAATGACATTCACGGTCGCAGATATAATATAAATACTGTGAACTAACATGTTTAAAATTTTCGATCGACAAAATTTCCCCGAAGTGGGCCCCAAGTACAACTGCAGCACTCAAAATAATCTGGGCTAAAAATAAACATTCCATAAACCCCATTTCTAAGAAAACAACCACTGTAGAAATTTTGGAGCAGAGAAGCCACTAAATGGCGGCGGAACCGCGGCCAAAACATGGGTATGGCCGCGGTTCCGCGGCTCTACAGTAGCATCATGCTACTAATTTTTCTCAGATGCCTTATAAAAGCCTGCCTGAATTTCTGCAATATTCAAAATAATTTTTCGACGACAATAAAAATTCGACAGAAAGTTCAGTATTGGAAATGCAGTTGTTTCCCCCAATTAGAGCAAAGCTCTGCTGGAAATTCAAAATTCAAATTTTGAAGCAACGCTTCAAATCCCGGGCGCAACGCGCCACATGTCAAAAACTGATACGGCAGCGCAGCGCCCAAGGCAGTGCGCCCAATCAGAGCAAAGCACTATTTTAAGTAGAATTAAAGGAAGCAACGCTTCAGTTGCGCTGCGCTGTGCGCTGCGCTGTGCGCTGCGCGACACGTGTCAGCGCAGATGCGCTAGCGCAGTTGCGCTGCGCTGCGCGCTGCGCGACACGTGTCAGAGCAGTTGCGCTGCGCTGTGCGCTGCACGACACGTGTCACGCGCTGGGGCATCTGTACCAAACAAAATTAAAATTCTAAAGAAATCTTTTCTGTTCTTGTTAAAACAAGAAGATTTTCTTCTGTAAAAATAGAAGCCCTTGGATCAAAGATCCAACGGTGGGGAAAATTCGCCGAATCACTCAGAGAAAGATCACTTTAACAAATTTAACTAATTTATGGGCACTATAAAAAGGACCCCAAGCCTCAATTTAAAGGCATCAACATTTTCTTAAAAAAAAGAAGAGAGAAAGAGAACTCTGAAGAACTCCTCAAGAACAAAAAAGGTAAAGACATTTAGAAAAAGAGAAAGTTATCTTATGAACAGATCATAGATCTTTAATAAAAAAAACAAAATAAAAATAGTGCTTTGCACTTCTTATGAACCACTGGTTCTTTAAAACAGGAAAAAACAAAAATAAATAAAAAATAGTGCTTTGCACTTTTATGAACCTTTGGTTCTCGAAATAAAAAGAATAACTTGTTTTTCTTTGATCTAAATTAGATCAAGGAAACGAATAAGTGCTTTGCACTTCTTTTATGAACCATTGGTTCTTGAATCTAAAAGATTCTTAAATCATAGTGCCTTGCACTTGCAAAACTGCACTGTTGCGCTCTTGGGTTGGCGCAAGCCACCAGAGAGCGCCACGTGTCAGCATCTGAACCAATTGCGCTATGCGCTTTTGAAACAGACCCTTGCTCTCTAAAACTGGCGCAATTCACCACAGCGCGCCACGTGTCTGCAGCGCAAGCGCAACGCACTAGAACAGCGCTGTTGCGCTTGCGCTCGCCAGAGCATGACACGTGTCATCGCCATATGAGCTAGCACTCATTACTTGGCGCAAAGCGCCAGACAAATGCACTGCATTGCTTACAAAAGGGCCAAACCCAAATCAAAAAGGCCTAACAGGCCTAATAAAATGCAATGCATTATTTTAAAAAGGGCAGAGCCCAAACCAAAACAGATGTTCTGCATCATAAATAAAGGGATAAAGCCCAAATCAAAAAGGCCTAGCAGGCCAGAATAAAATGCAGTGCATTATTAAATATGGGCAAAGCCCTAGCACAGGCCTAATAGGCCAAAGATCAAGAAAAATGTTGAATATGCTCAACGGGACTTAGCCCAATCATGGCGGTAAGTCCCCAAACTAAATTGACTGAGCAAGAATGCTCTCCTAAAACAATTTACGACCGGATCAAGGGTACATCTCTGAACTCCTCTGACACATGTCGTTGTAATCCTTCAACGATGTCAGAGAGGTGACGGGTCCCGACAACCGCATATCAACATGGACTGCGGGGTCCTTAAACTAATGTTGGACCGAAACGTCCTTAAACTAATGATGGACCGAAACGTCCATAAACTAATATTGGACCGAAACGTCCTTAAACTGGTGATGGACCACTACGTCCTTAAACTAATAATGAACCACCACGTCCCTAAACTAGAATATGGACCACCACGTCCCTAAACTGGAGCAATAGAGCCCTCCCAAATGCTCTTTTGCCGGATCTAAATGATCCCGTTTAAGTTGATCTTAGACCAAACACGGCTAACGTATCTTTAAACATTAAACTAATATTGGACCGAAACGTCCTTAAACTGGTGATGGACCACTACATCCTTAAACTAATAATGGACCACCACGTCCCTAAACTGGAATATGGACCACCACGTCCCTAAACTGGAGCAATAGAGCCCCCCAAATGCTCTTTTGCTGGATCTAAATGATCCCATTTAAGTTGATCTTAGCCCCAAACACGGCTAACGTATCCTTAAACATTCAAATGGACTGTAAAAATCCAAATTGACTTTGGTTCAAGGGTACATCTCTGAACTCCTCTGACACCTATCGTTGTAATCCTTCAACGACGTTAGAGAGGTGATGAGTCCCGACGGCCATATATTAAATGGATCATCACGTTAAGTTGATCTTAGTCTCAAAACAGGACTAACGTATCCTTAACGAATATTTAAGTTGATCTTAGCCTCAATACAGCTAACGTATCCTTAAACTAGAAACACCAAACCCAAATCTAAGTAAATACGAATTTGGACTAATCCACGTCTTACGGGCGACGGCATTACTCAGTCTCCGTATACAATCCACGGGCAACCACAAACAAAACAAACACCCACGACACGAAGTGAAATTCTGGAGAAAGAGAAAGTTGTTACCACGATGCGGTAGCGTAATTAACTGCAGGGGCTTGTGCCTGCAGGGAAGAGCGTCCCCAAAATCAAAAACCCCTCAAGCGAGGGGGAATCTGATGAAGTCTGCTACATCGGCAACATCCGTCTAAACCTCCGATATACGGTGCCATAAATCAACTTGGCATCTTCGGAGAGGTAGACGGATAAAACCATATAGCATCTGCCCCGAATCTCAGGCCTAGACGTCCTCGCGTCGCGGCCGCCGTTCGGAGGGGAACAGATTCTGGCACGCCCGGTGGGACCTTTTCCTCTTTCCACTCCACACTTCGTGTGTCGTCCTCACGAACCAATCGCGGTTTGTTAAATGGTTGCCTTCGGATTTCAATTTACTAAAATTTGGTCTTTTGCCTGGCGCAGAACTCAAGATTCAATGGCCTTTAACTGCACCAACTGCTCGAAATGCCACTGCAACGGACGCTCCACCTCACCGGGAGGTGTAGCATATGGGCCCCAAGCGGCTTCCTTCCTCGCTCTACCGGTAGACCAGGTGACCCAAGCCACCACTGGCCTGTTCTTCGGGACCATGATCCTACCTACAAGCTTCCCTACGCCAATACTTGCACCGAAAGTGAACAAGAAGTCGGTCTTCGACCGGCTCACTGCTACGACGACCCCTGTCAGCGGGTCACCCACTGCCAAACCAACAGCCTCTGTTTTCACCAGGCTAAATCAGAACTCTAAACTGGCTGTCCCAAGGAAAGCAATAACTGCTGCTCCAGAAGTTGTCAAGGCGGCTTCCCCTGTTAAAGAATCAGTCTTTTCAAGAATGACGATTCCTGCTCCTGCCGTCGCTCGAGGAACCGTCTTCGATAAGTTGAACATCACCCCTCAAAAGACAACTTCAGTCTTTAAGAGGTTAACACCAGCGGCGCCTCATTCAGACAGGGGGAAAAAAGAAGCTATCTCAATCTCCGATCCAGTCTCAACGGCTCGTCGTGCTCGACGTCGCCATTGGCAATAAGTGAGAAAGGCAGGGGGCAACTCCCCCTCAGGGCTAACTCCACCGGCTCCAGTGGTGGAAGTCAACGCTGCTGTTCCAACTGGGAACAGCTTTGAACTGCTGAGGAGGGTACGTAAGAACTCTCCAACCGCTACACTGAAAAGATCTCCTCCGCCTGCGGAGAGAGTTCCGGAAACAAAACAAGAACAGCCCCCTCAACGGCTGTCCTTAAGAATTTATAAAGTTCGGCGGAGGGTTCAAGACTCTGTGATCAACCCAGATCACTCTCGTCAACGAAAGAAGACGAAGGTGCAAAAAGAAAAAGACCGTTCTATTGAACAGCAAGGGACAACAATCGCTAGGGTGCCCACTGCAACGGCCCCTTCAACTTCAACGGCCCACAAAAGAAGAAGGCCGGAGAAAACCCCCGCGTCGGCGATAGATATCAGAGGTGATGAACCCAAACGCCCTAAGTCAGGGGGCATGATAGTTCATACCGTCTACATGGCATCTGGTAAAGAAGATAGCCGCATATCTACGGGTCATCGACCGCTCACCCGATCAGTGACCAAGGCACAGGAGCAATAGCAAAAGCTCCAAGAAATGATGAATGCTATGGCTGCACTTACCGGACCAAAAGAAAGCCCTGAAACGTCCTCGGACGAACGTCAGGAGGAAGAAACTGACGCTGAAATCCTTCGTCGGATATTGGAGAAGAAGGTCTAAGAGGCTGCTGAACAAGCAGCCAACATACAGCGTATGGGCCTCCTCTTCCAAGACATAATAGGGATGATGATACAATAAGATCCTCCGGCTGAAGAGCCCCCGATCGTCCTTGGAGACGATAGGGGAGAAACATCAAATCCTCCACCAGCTCTGTTGATGGCTAAGGAGGATACAATCTCCAAAGCTGGTTTGGATGAGTACATCGCCCAGCAAATACGGGTTCATCATGCGACCGAAGCGGCCGGTCAGGTCGTAAAAACAGGACGGCCATATCCAAGTTGGTAAGATCAAATCAAGTACCCACCCGGTTACACAATTCCCAAGTTCCATGCCTACAAAGGGACGGGCAATTCTCATCAACATGTTGCCCAGTTCAGGGCACTCTGCGGCAACACCGGCGGTGATGACAAGCTGTTGCTTCGCCAGTTTATTGGAAGCTTATCAGATACGGCGTTCGAATGGTACTCTGAGCTCCCGAACGACTCTATTAAAACCTTCGCGGAGATGGAGCTGCTGTTTACTCAGCGTTTTGCAAGCGCCAGTGAACGTACCCCGATGACGACACTGATTAACGCCAGGATAAAACCCGGTGAGACGTGGGTTCAGTACGCTATACGATGGCGGAACTTATGGTCAAAGTGTGAGCAGCGCATTGAAGAAGCTCCCGCGGTGGGTATGTTTGTGGGAACCCTTGATCCGCAAGCAACCATCTCACAATTTATGATGTTTTTCAAGCCAACTACCTTCCAGGCCTTGATTGACAAACTAGCGCAAATGGATTAAATGGGCCATAAACCCCCTCTTCCAAGGCCGGACTCCCGAAATGACAAAGGGAAGGGAAAAGCGATCGTCGTCGCTAATGCTCAACAACAACCGAGCGACTCAAACCCGGTTGCTCGTCAAAATAATATATGCCCGTACGTACCCCTTGAGGATAGGATGGGACATCCTTATTCCTTTCCCCGCGATAAAACGAGGAGGTTATTCAAGCTGGCATTGCGCAACAGACTCATAAATCTGCCGGATCCAAAACGCCCGTTGCAACCAAGTGACGTCAACGAGCCCAACTACTGTCCTTATCATCGAGTACTAGGCCATCCGATCGAAGATTGCTACGTTTTCAAAAATTGGCTTGAAAACCAGTACCGACAGGGCATGTTCGCGTTATCTGACAAATGGAAGGTGAATCCCCTGCAGCCCCACTCCTCTAAGGGGACGAATACGCCGGGGGCAACATGCTCCGTCATTGAAGAAGCTCCTTGGGAGGTTGTATTATCAGCCAAGACAAAGAGGATGCTAAACGATCTTCAGACATGTTCAGCGATCAAGAGGAAGAACCCGTTGGAATCGCAGGTCATTGAAGGGATGTTGAAGCCACGTCCAACTCCAAAGACCGATGGTGGTGGTTCAAGAACTTGCAGCCAGCCGTCAAAATCTTCGAAAAAGAAGAAGAAGAAATCTAAGAAGCCCGTGAAGCCTGGCGACAAGCGCACGGACTTACAAAAGCAAATTGACGCACTGGATGAATACAACCAAAAGGCACGGACTCCCATTACGCTCCAAGAGTTCCTCAATCACGTCTTTCAAGAAGAAGATGAGGGAGAAAGTTCATCGGATGAATCCGAGGAATATGTGGCGAGCTGTCATATGATTTCCCATTCGATCACGAACGATGAGGAGACTCCTTGCACCGAAAAGCTGGGGGCAGATCCTGAACCAAAAGTTCTGGGGCCATCAGATGAAGTAATTGACGCATTCCTTAATGAAGCTCGGTTGAAAAGTAAAGCTGATCGGGAGCGCGAGGCGGCTATATTTGAAAGGGCCAAGCGCCAGCGACTTGATGAAGGAGCTGAGACGATCCCGTTGGAGCTAAACACCTCCGCTACCGACAAAAGCCAATTCAAGATGAAGAAAAAGTTTGCTAAGGCCATATCAATGGACATGAAGCTACCATCCTCTGAAGGAAACATCACTGGTGAAATGGAAACGCACCCCTCCTATTGCTTATATCATCAAAAGATTTCGCACCCCACTCAAGAGTGCAAAGCTTTCGATAGATGGTGGCAAGGATATGTTGCTCATCAACAACGCTTTAAGCGGGAAAAGCGTAAAACTCGTCGAGAGCAAAGAAATACGACCGAAGGGCTTAAAAGAACTGCTGGAGATTGTTGCATGGTTAACACCGGTAAATCACAAGTGCCTATATTCGGGAGTGATTCTGATGAAGAGCTAGAACTTGCCCCTCTCTTTAAAAAGTCCGCTTCGAGAAAAGAAGAAGAACCGAAGGTTTGCGAAAATATCCGGCTACGTAATCGCACGCTGCCCGAAAAGAACCTCAGACCCTCGAACAAAAAAGATAAAGGGAAAGAAAAGGCCTCTGAAGATACCGTCTTAGATGACCAAGTGGTGGAAGAGCTAGCTGCCAAAGACCCGCCAAAGAAGAATAAGGTGGATTACAACGTCTTAGCACATCTGAGGAAGCTGCCCTCACAGCTCAGCATTCTTGACGCCCTTTTTCTATCAAAAGAGGCGAGAGATTCGTTGATTAAGGCGCTCCAAGACCCAGAACAATTCCAAGCATGCCTGGCTGAGAAAAAGATGAAGGATGAATTAGAGGAAGTGCACACGGCCGATGTTACTTTTGGCGATGAAGACCTTCTACTTGGGACGTGCGAACACAATCGCCCTCTCTATGTCTCGGGATACTGCCATGATATAAAGATAGGCAAAATCCTGATCGATAACGGGTCGTCTGTTAACCTACTCAACGTGCGGGTGTTGAAGGAAATCTGCATGAGCGTCCAGCACCTTGCTCGGGACAAGATCACCATCTCCGGGTTCGACTCCCAATCGTCAAAGACTCTTGGATTTGTAATACTGACGCTACGCTTCGGGCTACTCGTTACGGACATTAAGTTCCATGTCATAGACGCCAAGACATGCTAAAACGCTTTGCTCGGCCGACCATGGTTACACGAGTACAACATCATCCCTTCTACACAATATCAGTGTATGAAGTATTTTAAGGATGGTTTCGAGTATACCGTGACGGGAGAACTGAACCCGTTCTCTGTGAACGAGGTCCGCAAATATGAAGACGCCAAATACTTCTTACCGGATTTTGAAGACACAGAGAAGTGTCACAAGCCGGAGAATAAAACTAACACTACCATCCCTGTCTTCGGCAGTGATACTGAGGAGGAAGAGGAGATAGTTTATTCGGGTCCGCCCCAACACAACAAGCCGGGACCATCGGCTCCTACATTGATCTTTGGCAGCGACTCAGAAGATGAAGTCCATACTGTATTCTCTGCTCGACCTTCAATACAAACGTCCGCTGACGAAGAGCAAATTCTACAAGTCGCCATAGTGCTGCTTAAAAACCATAAAGAACTGGATGCACTTAATATCTATAGTGTAGAAGAGTTGCGGACATTCTATATCCCTCCCAGGCGAGAGAGCGAGAAAGCAATTCTGTTTTACCGCTCTGAAGAAACCAAGGTAGAAAAAGAAATCTGGCATGGCGCGGATTCTACGCTCGACAGGCTTCAGCCTATCCGTCTCCCCAGATATTATACGAAAGGTTTGAAAAAGCTGCTGAAACGCCAGGGGATACCCTTCAAGCAGACCGTTAGAAATGCCAAATTCTATGACAGGGTCTGGAACGTCCCCGGGACTCAACGCAAACTGCCTAACGGGAGAATGGAAACAAAAGGGCTTGGATACATCCGGTCAAAGAAACGAGAGTTACTACCCGGCTGCTACGTCGTGTATGACCTTGATGAAGAAGCGGATGCTCAATGGGAGGACGCTAATCCTAAGCCAGTGAAAGTTCCAGATGCAAAGGAGCCCAGTCCGTCGTTCGAGGAACAAATGGACAAACTTATAAAGAATGCTGGTCAAAAAGTCCGAGATGATCACAACCGCGAGACGGCCATCTACGAGAAAGCCAAGATGCAACGTCTTCTCCAACAGGCCGTAAAGGATGAAAATACCGCTCCTTGTCAACCTGTTATAAAGAAGGCTCGGCGCAAAAGCAGAAATAAGTCGAAAGGCCAAAAAGGCGCTCAACAACAACAAAGCAGGGCTAAGAAGCCACGCAAATGGGAGTTGAGCGTTATTGATCTATCTCTCATGAAGAAAATGGGTCGAGCGTACTCGTTTCCTCGGGACAAGACGAAGAAGATATTTGATCTTGCTCTAAAACATCAAATGCTTACATTGCCGGAGTCTAAACATCTCGAACGAGCGGGCGAAGTCTCACACCCGGACTATTGGTCTTACCATCGAGTAATAGGGCATCCTCTTGAAGATTGTTTCACCTTCAAGAATTGGGTCGAAGATCAGTATCAGCTTGGCAAATTCACTCTGTCTGACAACTGGAGGGTAGCGCCGCCACAGAAGCACGAGCCCAAGGCCACGAAAGAAGAACCGGTTCCACATTGGGATTGGAAGCGAATTCGCACCTGTCACATGATTACAATATTAAAAGAAGAGCCCGAGAACATAGATGAGCTCCCCTGGTGCTTCGAAAACAGCAGCGACGAGATAATCTCAGAATTCCCACCAGCGCCAAAAGAGCTGGAAGATGGAATCCATACCACTGCAGATAACCTCAAGAAGATTGAGTTGGGGACGGCAAACGATCCACGACCGACATTCATCAGCGAGTTACTATCTGAAGAAAGGGTAGCTGCGTTAAAGGATGTGCTTCTGCAGCATAGAGATTGCTTCGCGTGGAACTATTCCGAAATGCCGGGATTAGATCCAGAAATTGCTGTACACAAATTGGCGATATCCCCGAACATCAAGCCAGTCAAATAGACGCCGAGGAGAATGCGGCTCGAGCTCGAGATGAGTATCAACACCGAGGTCAAGAAGTTGATCGACTCTGGCTTTATCCAGGACGTTCAATATCCTGAATGGATCGTTAACATCGTCCCGGTGATGAAGAAAAATGGGACGGTGCGCATATGCGTGGACTTTCGGGATCTCAATAAAGCTTGCCCGAAGGATGATTTCCCAGTGCCAGTCACCGAACTGATGATAGACAATACATCCACTCATGAGGTTTTCTCTTTCATGGATGGCTCATCAGGGTATAATCAGATAAAGATGTATCCCGAAGACCAGAAATGTCCTTAAACTAATAGTGGAACGAAACGTCTTTAAACTAATACCGCAGCATCCATAGGCTGACGAGATGAATAAAAAAAATAAAGAAAGAAAAAATATAATAAATAAAAACGGTATGTCCATAAGCAAAAAGGGCACGGATGAAAACCCGAAAGGGCTCCGTGAGTAAAAACAGCAGGGCTACCGGCGAGTGTTCTTGAAAACCCGAAAGGGCGCGACCTCGTAAAAAAAAGAGAAAAAGAATAAAAAAAAGAATTAAAAAAACGGTATGTCCATAAGCAAAATGGGCACGGATGAAAACCCGAAAGGGCTCCGTGAGTAAAAACGGCAGGACTACCGGCGAGTGTTTATGAAAACCTGAAAGGGCGCAACCTCGTTAAAGGACACTTATAGGGTCCTCTCGACCTTGTAAGGAGAAACCACCTGCGTGAGATCCTTACGACTCACAAAGGTGCAACACACTTAGGGATCCCCACGATTCCTAAGAAGAAAATACACTTGCGAGATCCTCACGACTCGTAAGGAGAACTCTCTTATGGGACCCTCACGGCTCATAAGAGTTGAAAGTCTTAAGTTACAGAGACCTAAACCTATGCTTAAGCAACCCCCACAACCTTCGATATTGCCCTACAAGTGGCTCAATACTGACCCTTGTATACAATCCACGGGCGCGAATAAACATTTCCCTAACCAAGATCCATCCGTGACTGGGGATATGTTCGCACGACCCTTGTAAGTCCTCTCGATTTACAAGGAGAAAACCCTCCTGTAGGGTCCTTACGACTTACAGAGGAAACAAATACTTAGGAATCCTCACGATTCCTAAGAAGAAAATACACCTATAAGATCCTCACGACTTGTAGGGAGAAATAATTTTGTGAGACCCTTACGGCTCATGAAGTCAAAGCCTTAGTCGATAGGACCCTAACCCTATTCGCTAAGCCACCTTTGTTCGACATCGACGGAAGCAGATGATGATTCGCTCCTGGTAATATCCCAGTTGTAGCGGTGCTGATGCCGAAATCGGCTTACGGCGAAAAGCCAGTAGACCGCATATGCATACGAAATAGCCGAAATGATGGGGCAACTTGCAATAAAAAGCAGCAAGTAAAAATGTATGCATGCAAAATAGCCGAAATGATTGGGCAACTCGCAATAAAAAGCAGCGAGTAAAAATAAAAAAAATAAAATAGCCGAAATGATTGGGCAACTCGCAATAAAAAGCAGCGGGTGAAAATAAAATAAATAGCCGAAATGATTGCGCACCGCGAAAAATAGCCGAAATGATTGGGCAATCGCGACCTTCGCGATATAAAAGCTGAAATGATAGAGCATCGCGGAGATAAAACAAAAAAATGATGATAAAACTTTGGCCCTACAGTTAAGATCACATCGATCCCTGTATACAATCCAAGGGCGTAAACTAAGAGGGAACCATACTTTCCCAACAGGCTCTGCCAGAAGACGAAGCCAAATCTCGACGGTTCAGTCCAACTCTGAAGAAACCAGTGTCTTCAGCAGATACCTCGACTCACGGATACAAACACTCCTTGACGAGAGCCTCCTGATCCGCGTCGACTCGCAGAGCCACCAGTGCTTCCGTGGGAAATCCTCGACTCGTTTCAAACCCCAAGGAAACAAATAATCCTTGGCGCTTGGTAATCCCTAGCAAACTCCTCGACTCACGGATACAAACACTCCTTGACGAGAGCCTCCTAATCCGCGTCGACTCGCAGAACCACCAGTGCCTCCATGGGAAATTCTTGACTCGTTTCAAACCCCAAGGAAACAAATAATCCTTGGCGCTTGGGAAACAAATAATCCCTAGCAAACTCCTCGACTCATGGATACAAACACTCCTTGACGAGAGCCTCCTGATCCGCGTCGACTCGCAGAGCCACCAGTGCCTCCGTGGGAAATTCTCGACTCATTTCAAACCCCAAGGAAACAAATAATCCCTGGCACTAGGGAAACAAATAATCCTTAGCAAATTCCTCGACTCATGGATACAAACACTCCTTGACGAGAGCCCCCTGATCCACGTCGACTCGCAGAGCAACCAGTGCCTCCGTGGGAAATTCTCGACTCGTTTCAAACCCCAAGGAAACAAATAATCCTTGGCGCTTGGGAAACAAATAATCCCTAGCAAATTCCTCAACTCAACGAAACAAACAATTCTTGACGAGAGCCCCCTGATCCGCGTCGACTCGTAGAGAAAACAGTGCCTCCGTGAGAAATCCTCGACTCGTTTCAAACCCCAAGGAAACAAATAATCCTTGGCTCTTGGAAAACAAATAATCCCTAGCAAACTCCTCGACTCACGGATACAAACACTCCTTGACTAGAGCCTCCTGATCTGCGTCGACTCGCAGAGCCACCAGTGCCTCCGTGGGAAATCCTCGACTCGTTTTAAACCCCAAGGAAACAAATAATCCTTGGCGCTAGGGAAACAAATAATCCTTAGCAAATTCCTCGACTCACGGATACAAACACTCCTTGACGAGAGCCCCCTGATCCGCGTCGACTCGCAGAGCAACCAGTGCCTCCGTGGGAAATTCTCGACTCGTTTCAAACCCCAAGGAAACAAATAATCCTTGGCGCTTGGGAAACAAATAATCCCTAGCAAACTCCTCGACTCACGGATACAAACACCCCTTGACGAGAGCCTCCTGATCCGCGTCGACTCGCAGAGCCACCAGTGCCTCCGTGGGAAATCCTCGACTCATTTCAAACCCCAAGGAAACAAATAATCCTTGGCGCTTGGGAAACAAATAGTCCCTAGCAAACTCCTCGACTCACGGATACAAACACTCCCTGACGAGAGCCTCCTGATCCACGTCGACTCGCAGAGCCACCAGTGCCTCCGTGGGAAATCCTCGACTCGTTTCAAACCCCAAGAAAACAAATAATCCTTGGCGCTTGGGAAACAAATAATCCCTAGCAAACTCCTCGACTCACGGATACAAACACTCCTTGACGAGAGCCTCCTGATCCGCGTCAACTCGCAGAGCCACCAGTGCCTCCGTGGGAAATTCTCGATTCGTTTCAAATCCCAAGGAAATAAATAATCCTTGGCGCTTGGGAAACAAATAATCCCTAGCAAATTCCTCGACTCACGGATACAAACACTCCTTGACGAGAGCCTCCTGATCCGCGTCGACTCGCAGAGCCACCAGTGCCTCCGTGGGAAATCCTCGACTCGTTTCAAACCCCAAGGAAACAAATAATCCTTGGCGCTAGGGAAACAAATAATCCCTAGCAAATTCCTCGACTCACGGATACAAACACTCCTTGATGAGAGCCTCCTGATTCGCGTCGGCTTGCAGAAAAACCAGTGTCTCCGCGGAAAAAAATCCTGATTCATCTCAAATTGCAAGATGAAACCTCAGGCAGCAGGGATTAAAAAACTTGCTTCCTGAACAATGAGACCCTGCAAGTCGATCTAGACGGTCTCTTGCATACTATTCACGGGTCTCACTCTTCAAAGTCGAATTTCGACAAGAAAGGAAACAACCGCTTACGAGTCCTCTCGACTCGTAAGAGGGAAAAATTTTCTTACAGGATCCTTAGGACCTATAAGAGAAAACACACTTAGGAATCCTCACGATTCCTAAAGAGAAAAACCCACTTACGAGATCCTCTCGATCCGTAGGGAGAAAAGTCTCTATGAGACCCTCACGGCTCATGGAATTGAAAAGTCTTAGGCAGCAGATCTGAACCTGCGGCCTAAGCCATCGCTGATTCTTAAGAAAGTCAAGATGCATGCTCTATTATCTGTTGACCATGTTTACTAAGGTGGCGTGCTGATAATGAAAGAAAGAAAGGGCGGAGAAATGACACAAGACGTTACAGAAAATGCGTATCTTTTATTCATAGACTTGATTGAGTACAGGATACATTGTGCTAAAGAATAAAAAATATATATATACATTTTTTTTATTTACAAGTACAAACGATACATGGAGAGTTACTGAGAAGGAAGCGTTCTGCATAGCTCTAGCAATTGTTCGCGCACTTCCTTCCCCGCTTTCTCCTGATCAGCCACCACTGCCAATTCCGCCTCCACTTGGGCCCGTTGTTGCGCAACAGACGCAAGCTGATCCCTAACGGCCTGATGAGCAGCTTCACGGCCTGGAATGTCATGCTCGGCGACATCAAGTGCCCGCTTCAGTTTCATCCCATTTGTGATGCGCTCTAGAAGGCGCTCGAAGACGGCCTTTACCTCGGTAGCGTTCGCCTCAACATCAGCACGTAGGCGAGCAGTTTCGCTCGAAGACTCCTGACACTCCTTCAGCTTCAAAGCTGCTTCTTGTTCCAAATAACGGAAATGGGAAGTGCTTTGCTCGAGCCATGCTCCCCGTTGAGCGCTCACAGCCAAAGTCTCAAGGGATAGACGCATCGA
This sequence comes from Agapanthus africanus, assembly GCA_030015575.1. NCBI lineage: Eukaryota > Viridiplantae > Streptophyta > Magnoliopsida > Asparagales > Amaryllidaceae > Agapanthus > Agapanthus africanus. Next base: position 364,542,808 of record JASDDO010000029.1, read on the forward strand.
CTCCAACTGATGAAGGCGAGCCTCAATCTCCCGACAATGGTTAACCCAAGAAGCGACGGTGCCCTCGTCATGGAAGGTGGCAAATATCACCAACATTGGGTTAATCGACGTAGCGAAGTCCTCAGCAGTTGTAGGAGACTCGACGTCGAGTTCCTCGATGTAGTCGCTCAACATACGCAGACTATTCGCCGCACCTTTTGAGGACGGACGTCTTTGGGAAGGGCCGCCCGGCATTGTAATGCGAGACTCGAAGGGCGCCGAGGCCGGAACGACAGCTGAAAAGAAACAGGATGTGGTCAGATAACAGTACAAAAAATAAAAAAAAAGGGAGGAATCTTATGGGCACCGAACACCCCGTGCACGTGCATTTCCATCTAGGAGGTAAAGTAGTGCATCGGGAAGTTGGCGGGTTGCACCCCAGGCTCACTAGCGTCTGCCGCTATGCTAAGTCCATTATAAAGATAAGCCGACCCGGCAATTCCTACTGACAACTGTAAACCAGCCACCATCCGATGCGCTGGGTAGAAAACAGTCGGCCGCATATAGCGTGGATGCATAGGAAGAGCAAAACTGCACAACCACAAGCCCAAGAACCCTACAAAGAAGGTCTCTTCATCCATGTCGGGGACGGCAATTTCTGAAAAAGGGACGACGGCGGCACCGGGAAGATAAAAGTCTTTGTGGTCATCCTCCGATGTGGGTCGACGATCAAAACCGAACCTAAAAGGGTCGTCAAGCTGGGCGAACTTCTTGCTCCGCTCTGATAGGAACTCTGGTTGAATGAAGCGAGCAATGAAATCTGCAAAACTGACTCCCCTGTCATCCGATTCTAGATAGAGTCCTTCATAAATCTCCAATACCTTCACTAAGCCCGGGTACTGGTGCTAAATAGCGTTCTCCGGCGTCAGGTCAAACACCAGCGGCTTGGTGGCAAAGACGTATTCATCGGGAGGAAGCAACTCCTCGTAAGGCTCTCCCTTCATCGGCAGACCCGAGATTTCAGCAAACTCCTCCAAGGAGATAGAGACTTCCCGGTCCGTCATCAGGAAGGTGTGTGTGGGAATATTCCATTGCTCGATAAAAGCCTTAACCCACCACGTTGGAGGAGAAGGATACTCAAAGAGTGAGACGTAAATGGCCGAGTACAAACCAATCCTCATCAGATGAGTCCTCCTCGCTGATAGGATGTACCGGGCCCATTGCAAATATCCAGCAGGCGGTCGTGGGATCAGTCCAATGTTATAAGCCTGTCCCCAAGGGCGCGCTTCACCCTGACAAATTCTCCTCCCTAAAATATCTATTGCCGGCGGCGGCTGCACGAGGATAGCACCAATCACAGGCTGGAGGAGGTCATCCGAATTCCAATTTTTGACCTCCACGGCATACTTCACCGGGGGTTCATCTGCGTAGGGGAGTGAAGATGTTGGCTCAGACGGCGTGGCGGAACTGAAACTGCGATGACCCTGGATGATTTCATTGTACCACCTACCCTACAAGTGAAGGTTTTTGTGTTCGGGGTCATGATCCTTGATGAGAGCGAGCACCACGCGGTCCACCGGTGCCTGGGGAAACCCTCCCTCCGAGCGAACAAACGTAAAAGACGAATTGGCAGACATGTTTCCTGCAAAGAGACAAACATTAGCCGTCAGTATTATAATTCCAACGCCCAACATTTTTAAATTTTTATACCGTACCGCAATGCAGTGGATAGGGGGACCAAAGGAGGGCCCACAAAATCTGGACGACGGTACATCATTTAATAAGACAGCCCCATCATTGGATGAGACTGTCAGTTAATGAAAAGATCCCCAAGAGAATATCCTCATTGATGGGAAATCCCTAGAGGCAAGGAGAAAATCTCCTCTTTTGGAGCAAAGCTCTGTCACAGAGTGACATTTGTCAAACTCTGGTCTCAAAGGAATAAAATTTCTTTAAGAGCCTTGCCCTATATTAATGATGGAAAATCCATCAAAAGAAAACTTCAACCCTTAAAGATTAAAATTTGGGATTTTAAAGATCAATGAAAACTTTTAGGAGTTCTCCATTTTCAGATCAGAAAAGATCTACATTTGATCCATGAGCAAAGCTCCGTTCATGAGTTAAAACCCATGAACAAGATCTCTGTAGATCTATGAATTTTCCAGAGCAAGGCTCTGCTGATGAAACCCCAAAAGGGTTTTAGATCAAAGATCTATGAGAGCAAGGCTCTATTAATCAATTCTAATTTAATTTAATTTTATTATTAATACCTAAGATGTTTTCAAGTTCTGAACTCTGGAGTTCTTGTGAAAAAGCAAGAGCAAGGCTCTGAAAACTCAAGATTCTTGAAAATGGTAAAACATTTACTAAGGGCCAAATGTCCTATTTATAAGGCGCTTGCGCCCCTTCAGCTCACCCCTTGATCCAACGATCAGGAGTTTGCCACCGCTGCACTCACGTGTGCGCCACGTGAGCGCAACGGTGGAGGGCTATTTGTTTCCCCCAATAGGAGCAAAGCTCTGCTGGAAATTCAAAATTCAAATTTTGAAGCAACGCTTCAAATCCCGGACGCAACGCGCCACGTGTCAAAAGCTGATATGGCAGCGCAGCGCCCAAGGCAGTGCGTCCAATCAGAGCAAAACTCTATTTTAAGTAAAATTAAAGGAAGTAACGCTTCAGTTGCGCTGCGCGACACGTGTCAGCGCAGATGCGCTGGCGCAGTTGCGCTGCGCTGTGCGCTACGCGACACGTGTCAGCGCAGTTGCGCTGCGCTGTGCGCTGCACGACACGTGTCACGCGCTGGGGCATCTGCGCCAGACAGAATTAAAATTCTAAAGAAATCTTTTCTGTTCTTGTTAAAACAAGAAGATTTTCTTCTGTAAAAACAGAAGCGCTTGGATCAAAGATCCAACGGTGGGGAAAATTCTCCGAATCACTCAGAGAAAGATCTCTTGAACAAATTTAACTAATTTATGGGCACTATAAAAAGGACCCCAAGCCTCAATTCAAAGGCATCAACATTTTCTATAAAAAAAAAGAGAGAAAGAGAACTCTGAAGAACTCCTGAAGAACTAAAAAGGTAAAGACCTTTAGAAAAAGAGAAAGTTCTCTTATGAACAGATCATAGATCTTTAATAAAACAAAACAAAATAAAAATAGTGCTTTGCACTTCTTATGAACCACTGGTTCTTTAAAACAGGAAAAAACAAAAATAAATAAAAAATAGTGCTTTGCACTTTTATGAACCTTTGGTTCTCGAAATAAAAAGAATAACTTGTTTTTCTTTGATCTAAATTAGATCAAGGAAACGAATAAGTGCTTTGCACTTCTTTTATGACCCATTGGTTCTTAAATCTAAAAGATTCTTAAATCATAGTGCCTTTCACTTGCAAAACTGCACTGTTGCGCTCTTGGATTGGCGCAAGCCACCAGAGAGCGCCACGTGTCAGCATCCGAACCAATTGCGCTATGCGTTTTTGAAACAGAGCCTTGCTCTCTAAAACTGGCGCAATTCATCACAGCGCGCCACGTGTCAGCAGCGCAACGCACTAGAACAGCGCTGTTGCGCTCGCCAGAGCATGACACAAGTCATCGCCATATAAGCTTGCACTCATTACTTGGCGCAAAGCGCCAGACAAATGCACTGCATTGCTTACAAAAGGGCCAGGCCCAAATCAAAAAGGCCTAACAGGCCTAATAAAATGCAATGCATTATTTTAAAAAGGGCAGAGCCCAAACCAAAACAGATGCTCTGCATCATAAATAAAGGGATAAAGCCCAAATCAAAAAAGCCTAGCAGGCCAGAATAAAATGCAGTGCATTATTAAATATGGGCAAAGCCCTAGCACAGGCCTAATAGGCCAAAGATCAAGAAAAATGTTGAATATGCTCAACGGGACTTAGCCCAATCATGGCCGTAAGTCCCCAAACTAAATTGACTGAGTAAGAATGCTCTCCTAAATCAATTTACGATCGGTTCAAGGGTACATCTCTGAACTCCTCTGACACATGTCGTTGTAATCCTTCAACGACGTCAGAGAGGTGACGGATCCCGACAACCGCATATCAACATGGACTGCGGGGTCTTTAAACTCATGGACCGAAACGTCTTTAAACTAATGTTGGACCGATACGTCCTTAATCTAATGTTGGACCGAAACGTCCTTAAACTAATGTTCGACCGAAAACTCCTTAAACTATTGTTGGACCGAAACGTCCTTAAACTAATGTTGGACCGAAACGTCCTTAAACTAATGATAGACCGAAACGTCCTTAAAGTAATGTTGGACCGAAACGTTCTTAAACTAATGTTGGACCGAAACATTCTAAAACTAATGTTGGACCGAAACGTCCTTAAACTAATGATGGACCACTACGTCCTTAAACTGGTGATGGACCGAAACGTCCTTAAACTAATAATAGACCACCACGTCCCTAAACTGGAATATGGACCACCACGTCCCTAAACTGGAGCAATAGAGCCCCCCTAAATGCTCTTTTGCCGGATCTAAATGATCCCGTTTAAGTTGATCTTAGCCCCAAACACGGCTAACGTATCCTTAAACATTCAAATGGACTGTAAAAATCCAAATTGACTTTGGTTCAAGGGTACATCTCTGAACTCCTCTGACACCTATCGTTGTAATCCTTCAACGACGTTAGAGAGGTGATGAGTCCCGTCGGCCATATATTAAATGGATCATCACGTTAAGTTGATCTTAGTCTCAAAACAGGACTAACGTATCCTTAACGAATGTTTAAGTTGATCTTAGCCTCAATACGGCTAACGTATCCTTAAACTAGAAACACCAAACCCAAATCTAAGTAAATATGGATTTGGACTAATCCACGTCTTACGGGCGACGGCATTACTCAGTCTCCGTATACAATCCACGGGCAACCACAAACAAAACAAACACCCACGACACGAAGTGAAATTCTGGAGAAGGAGAAAGTTGTTACCGCGATGCGGTAGCGTAATTAACTGCAGGGGCTTGCGCCTGCAGGAAAGAGCGTCCCCACAATCAAAAACCCCTCAAGCGAGGGAGAATCTGACGAAGTCTACTACATCGGCCGCATCCGTCTAAACCTCCGATACACGGTGCCATAAATCAACTTGGCATCTTCGGAGAGGTAGACGGATAAAACCATATAGCATTTGCCCCGAATCTCAGGCCTAGACGTCCTCACGTCGCGGCCGCCGTTCGGAGGGGAACAACAGTTTTGGAAAATTTCATTCGATCGAAGTTCTAAACACGTTAGAGCAAGCTAATAAAGGTTAATGGCGTGGCTCTGATACCATGTAAGTCTACGGTAGCGCCCCGGCCGTCTGTCCGAGGCCAAAATGCGGAAACGAAAACTTTTTCAAAACTTGAAACCGGCGCTATCGTACACTATAAATCCGGATCGAACGATTAACCTACAACTAGCAACTAGAGAAAGGGTTGGAAAGCTATACCGATCGATCTGTGTCCTTCGGTCTTTGGCCACCATCCCAAGCTCCTCGCAGCATCTCCGGTCTCGGTCTCCTCGTCGGAAAGGGCACCACATCTTCGAGTCTTTTTATGGGCTCCCGCTTCATCCGAAGCAACTCGGGCACGAAGTTCGCTAGCCGACATGTCCAAGGCGAAGTAGAGAATGTTTGTGACAACTTTGTCTCTTGCATCCATTGCATGGATGGAGGTTGAAGATGAAACCATCAATGGAGGTTGTGAGATAGAGGAAGAAGAAGAAGAGCGGCCTTTTTCTTTTGTGTGCTTCTTGTGATGAAATGAGAGTGAGAGTTATGAAAAAATACAAGACCAAACTCTCTCTTAGCTGCCCTCTCTCTCTTCTCATCATATCAACACAAAATCAATCAAATAATGTGACACTAGCACAAGAAAAGAGACCATGAGTCACTAATGAAGTCTATGTCATATTAAATGCACAAAATGATGATTTCTAGCTCACAATTTCCATTTGTAAACAGTAATCCAAATGTTTACAACAATAAAAAGATACGGTAACATCTAAAGTAAACTCGTGACGGATCACAAGGATACCCCTCACCTGTATATACATACCTGCATCCGCATTCCGACCGAATGCGAATGCGATGAGACTAAAGTAATCCGACAAATCTAATACTAGGATCCGGCTTAAACCAAAGTCCACTAGTATGATCCGTCCGATCATGATCCACGCACTACCTCACGTATATGATCGAACCCTGCCATATATCATACGGCCTCTACAACGTTTCGCCCGAAACTTGAAAACTGTCTGTGAGGGACTCTAAAGACTCGTTAATACTTTGGCTATGGATTTAACCACTAGCACTTCAGTGGTACTAGCTGTACGTAACGGGCTACCAGGTATTGACCAAAAGGGAGGTCGATGAGCGAACTCATGCTGACACCCTACTGAGCCTGTCAGTGACAATATCCGTACAGTCCGGTCCGTTCGTCTATGAGCATCGCATGGCGGGCCTAGGGGGTTGGTAAACGTCAGACCCCCAAAAGCGGTACAAGTCATGTCGGAGTGTAGCCCAGAACACCCTGAGATACTACTGGAATACCTACCAGTAAATCTCCTGCCTTGGCCAAGGACTTTGTGTAATGGCTCTCCTAGACACAGCGCGATCTCACCCCCAATACCGGGTGAGACGAAACCCCTGCCGATCCGCTCACTGCCTCCATGTGGCTCGGGACTGTACCCAACTAAAACCTATTTGCACGACTCCTTTGAGCCGTGGTAGGGTAGTAATCAAAGCACAGTGGGAACTCACACGAGACAAATGACGATCTCAGGTCAATGAACTAACCTGTACACATGTCACCAGGGAACTGCTATCTGACGTTAAGTATAATACCAACTAGCATGCTCCCGGCGAGTCCTGTCCGGTGTACTCATAACCTAATGAGCACCTGTATACATCTTAGGTGATCCAACTGACACCAATGGCTTGTGAGACCGGCCACTGCCCCTCGTCAGGGTCTCGACTGTATACACTAGTCTACTAATGGAGTATCGATGCCCAGTCTCGAAAACTCCCACGACTACAGTCTCGAAAACTCCCACGACTAGGGACCACTTTAAGGATGTGCTTATAGACCCCAGCTCCCACGTATATGATCGCCAACATATTGCTGGCCGTCAAGCAAGAATCCTAAGGGCTCTATCAATGTGTAATAGTGACCTGTAAGGTCATCTAATGCTGTATACGATGATAAAGGTAAACCAGATAGTATATAATCATCTTGAGTAAGACTGTCCTACCGGTATAGGTCCTCCCTCAATCATTGCAATCACGTGCCTGTGATCCAATAATTGACTCTGAGGGCACTATATCCAACAGCGTTCCTTGAAGATTTGGATGCTGTGATGAATCAACCTCCACCGGAAATCTGTGTGTCTCTTTGAGGCCGAAGAAGTTGAACCGCCGTCCCTTTTTCTTATCATATACGAAACTATGGCTATTCCATCCATTTCTTATCTTTCATATTCTCATTTTTATTCACCATCACATTTTCGTCTCCACTAACCGAGACGTAAATCCTTTCGATTACACCTCTTATCTTACCCCCACTTCATGTCTTATCGTTACTCTCATTTCTGTTTCTTCTACTTAAGATATGATATAACCTTCATTCTTATACAGTCTCGAGTATTCTTCACGTATATCCGTTACACGATCTTCTACCAACCATGGTGTTACATAGATAAAAATTTTGAATGGTTGGTTTTAACTTTTGGTCTTTGCAAAGTTTTGTATAGACCGATAATATTTACCCCTTCTTATGTTAAATTTCAATGCTTAGTAATGAAAAAACTATTTTACTCAAGTTTGGGGGGAAAAAAGAAAATATTTTTAAATGGCTCTTGAAAGAAAAGAAATTTTTGCACAATTGTGAGCCTAAAACAAGTTTGGGGAAGGATTTTACTGTCATTCACTCTTGACCCCTTCTTTATACCATCTTCTTTATACCATCTTATTGAACTGTTCCTTCTAGTTTTCAGGTTTTGAACTTACATGACAACATCAGTGAAGACACTACTGCAAATAAGTTTGGGGGATGGTTTGTATATATCTAGGCATCATATGTAAATATTTCATTGCATAAATTTTTAGAAAATAAAAGTTAGAAAGTGAAAAATACATATGAAGAAAGGAAGAGATTTAAGAAAAGCAAGAAAATTAGATGTTTTAAAACGAAACTAGTAATATGTGGTCATGAGCTGTTGTCCCAAGGGTTAGTAAGATGAAAAATCACTAATCTGTGGATAGAAATAAGTCTGAAAATAGTCCTTGTTTTTTAGTCCAAACTTCTGAACGTTGATACCCTACCATACGCACTTGCACATATCCTGAAATTTGGGATAGTAGAGGATACATCGAAATACTCTTGCCTAGAACTCTTAGTATGAAGGAAAATATATAAATTAAAATAAATATACAAATGGTGCATAAAAAATGAACACTGATTTTGTAATTACTTAAGACAGCATAAAAAATATAGCGATGGTGCCTTATCACCTAGTGCCTTAGACTAACTAGTTTAGGAGTCACTGCTAAGCGTTAGGTGTTGTAAGACTAAGATATTGCTATTACGCCTTAATAAGTAAGAACATTCGATAATCGGTTGGTTAGTACTTCAAGAAATATTAACGGTTGCATGAAGAATGTGTGAGCAAATCCATATAAAATATCACCGACTAAAAAGTACTAAGAAATATAGACAAAGTGTATGATACCTTGAATTGAATTATCCAAGTGTAGGGATGTTTTTTACACACATATAAGGTATATGATTGATATTTGGAGGAGAGATAGGGATGAAGACTAAAAATGATGTTTTATTGAGAGAGGATGATTTCTGACATCGTTTCAAGACCATTAAGATAGGACACATGGCAACTAAAAATCTAATATAGTTTGAAACTTTTATTTTCAAGTTTTTACTTTTATATGTTCTTATCTTTGCATATAATTTTTATCTTCATTTTTTATTTTGGGATTTTGTGTGTGTAATCCGCTAAAAACCCTCAGGAGACAACACTCCTCCTATTAAGGACACCTAGAAGTTTAAATACTTGTTACACGTGCCAAATGCAATCGTATTTCCTACGAAAGTGTGAGCAAATCCATATAAAATATCACCGACTAAAAAGTACTAAGAAATATAGACAAAGAGTATGATACTTTGAATTGAATTCTCTAAGTGTAGGGATATCTTTTACACACACGTAGGGGTATATGATCGATATTTGGAGGAGAGATAGGGAGGAAGACTAAAGATGATATTTTATTGAGAGAAGATTTGATTTCTGACATCTTTTCAAGACTATTAAGATAGGGCTCATGACAACTAAAAAGCTAGTGTAGTTTGAAACTTTTATTTTCAAGTTTTTTCTTTTATATGTTCTTATTTTTGCATGTAATTTTTATCTTCTTCTTTTTATTAGGGATTTTATGGGAATGGGTTTTGAAAATAAAAATTCTTCTTTTTTCTTTTCTATTGGTCCATAAACCGACCTGTAGTCCGTTGAAAACCCTCATGAGACAACACTCCTCCTACTTGGGACACCTAGAAATTTAAAGGCTTGTTGCACGTGCTAAGTGCAATCGTGCTGCCTACAAAAATGTGCTAGATCTTTTCTTTTTATTTTGATAAAAAAATAATTTGCTCTGGACGATCAAAGATAAGTTTTGGGGTATTTAATCAGTCAAATTTATTGTACATTTGTATGGACATTTTTTCTATTGTTATTATTAACTACTAAAATGTGTTAATTGTAATACAGAACATATGTGGTTTTATTTGTCAAAAAAATTATTATTATATGTTTTTTCATTTATAATTAATATTAGAGAAAATATATGTATATTATATTTAAATAAAAATATCTATGAGATTATTAATTAAAATATACATATCATATCAAATATTCTTAACCAATATTCTTAAGATATCATATAATTTAATTGGTCGAAATAATATCTCAAATAAAACAAATGCTAGTAACGAGATAATTTGATATATTGTGCAGGTATTATAATAAGATTAGCTCATATCTGAACTATAAATAGAAAATCCACAATAAATCGATTCACCAAACCAAATCTGCCGAATATTATGAGCAAATTGAAGAATCTCGCAACTGCAGAGACTAAGAGATATATTTTCAGAATCTTTTTATCTGAAGGATCTCCAAATATCGAGAAGAAAATGCATGAAAAATTTGGAGGCACAAACCCACCAAACAGCGGCGGAAACGCAGTCAAAAGTGGCTATAGGCGGCAATTCAACGATCATTTGATGGCCATAGGATCTAAAACTTCAGGGTCAAGATCGTAATTTCACACATGGCATCTAGGGTTTCTAGTTTCATAGCCTATAAAAGGACCAAGAACATCTATCATTAAAACTATCTATAATCGAACTATCTATCCATCGATCGAGAGAGATCTAGCGAGCAACTAGGGTTTTTGTAATTTACTTTTTCAGCGAGCAATTTTGTAATGCACTAGTAAATCAATAAAGGTGGTTATTTCTTTTAATTTTAGCGTATTTACTTTCTGCAATTACTTTCTGCAATTACTTTCCGCATTACTTTCTGCAATTACATTCCGCATTTACTTTCAGTGTTTTTAATTTTAATTATGGGTTCCGTATTTCTCCACCTTTCTTCTACTACGCTAATATGCATGAGCGAGTAAATTCTTACTTGCTAGGGTTTGTAAGATAGAATAGAATAATGGATGAAAAATATCACTTGAATTCTTTTAAAAGTTTTAATTTTTATAAATTTTAGCAAAATGAATGTTAACCCTCTTATCGGACGTGCAATCCATTCATGATATTTACGACCACGATTTGAGATTCGTTAATAAACATTTTGTTAAGGGCTTGAGACAAATAGGGATCAATAGAAGGACAAGGGTCGGTAGAGGGAAACCTTAATTCCCTCCAAGAATCCCAATCCACATTCATCGATATTTCTTTAATATTAAATAAATAATAAATAAAAAGAAATACTTTTAAAACTCCATCCATTAACTACTAAATCGTATAAACCTTAATAGCCTTCTATTATAAATTTTTCAAATCTTCTTAATAATAAATGACAACAATCCCACCTTTTTTTATCAACTCGTCTAAAATAAGAAAAGCAGTTCACTGTTTCTCTGTGGATGACCCGTACTCACTAGCGGCTAGCTATTGCGACACCGTTATTGATTGCGGTATTTAGAACACACATAACCATACCTTTTCACGATCAATCAGCAGTTCTCGGTTGGGTGTCCCTGTGACCGATGAAAGGCACAATGCAGGCCACGGAGTCTCTTGCCCGACCTTTGTATCATTGGCGGCAGCTTGAAGAATATCTCGCTCTTCGCCTCTTCTAGCAGCTCGGCCTGAGAAACGTTCAGAGGAGTGTACTCATGAAACCTCGGAGAATAGGGTTTCGAACGATCAGTCTTCTTCTTCTCTCCCCGGTCCCATTTATTTCGGTCTTCCCGGTCTCTACGGGAAAGATTAGCGTTCACCTTAGACTCGAGTTGGATTTTCCATTCGGTCCAAACTTTTACTTCGGCCACATTCTTAGAATGCGCAAATGAAAAAGAGTGGAGCCACTCTTTGTACCTAAGACCGGATATCAGGACGGTGATGACCGTCTCGTCCCGGTGCTCAGGAACTTCTTGGATAGTATTGTAGAACCGGATGATATAGCCCTTGAAAGATTCTCTGTCCTTACTCTTGATAGTGAATAGGCAGTCAATTGACCTCTTCTGTTGTCGATTGCCGACGAAGTGTCTAAGAAACTGAGTAGTCAACTTGTCAAAAATTGAGATTGAGCACAAAGTCAAGCCGTGGAACCAATCTCGCCCGGCCCGGATGAGAGTGGTGGGGAATGCTTGGCATTGAGCCGCGTTCGAGTTATCATGAAAGCTCATTCCCATGGTGAACGGGTCTAAGTAGTCTTTCGGGTCAGACTTCCCATCGAAAAGAGCCACTTTGGACGGTTTGTTCTGGGATGAGACCTGCTCCCTTAGTAACAGCTCAATGAAGGGCTTTATGAGAAAATCCGTGGAGTATTTTGCCAATCCGCCGGGCGAATGGGTAGCGAGCTGCATGTCCTCGATCTTCTTCTTGAGGACCTCGATTCCCTGCTGGTACCTCGAGGATTCTCCGTAATCGAAGTGCCTGTTGTCTCTGCTTCGAGCTTGGGCGATGGAACAGCTTCGGCTTCGCTCTATCACGATCTTCAAATCCTTAGGATGAACCCTTTGTGGACCACCCGACATGCGCCATGTGTATGGCCTCGGTGGTTATGGTGACGTCGGTCTTCCCTGGAATTAGGTGACCTGACCAACGTCGCCTCGGAGGGCGAGGGAGCGTGGAGAGCGTTGAAGCGACAATTCGATTGGTCCTGAGACCTTAGCGTTGGACTGTTCGGTGCCTAACGAGTCATGGAATCATTCCTCGTATGGGGGTCGCGGCTGTTGGAATCAGCACACCGGTGTTCTGTGGTATCAGGATTGGCACGAGCGAGGCCAAGGACTTGAACGCGTCTGTCTGTCGCTTTGTGCACACCGTCGGTTTAGGGAGTAGGGGGCGGTTTTCCAAGCGTGGCTGGCAGTTTGAACACGAGCGAGCGCGTCCACCATCGCTGTTAGTCGGTCGATCCGTGTCGTTAAAGCTTCGACGATGTTGGGAGGAAGAGTGGAACCGCCTCCGCCTCCACCTACGTTGCGGAGGACGGGATAGTTTGTGCTAGGATCTACGTTGCAATGATTGTTGGCCATCCGATCGAAAGCAGAAGATCAACTTTTTGATGGAAAAGTTTCTCGTTTTCCACAAACGGCCCCAACTAATAGAGGTCAAAATCTCTCTCAAATATTGTCCTCTGTTGATCTTGTGGCCAGCAGGATTGAAGGGCTGTGATCTGAAGAGAGTGTGTGGATCTCAATGGGTGGTTGATTGATATTGACGTCGAGCTATCTGCAAAGAAGTCCTGGGGCGGGAGACCGCCGTAGGACCCTCCGACGATCAAATAAGTACTGGGGTATATACAAAGTAGTAGCAGCGTATTCGAATTAGTTTGAATTATCTGAATCGTCTGGAGGAGGGGTTTATATAGGGGACGCCTGAGTGCAAGACGATACAAGATTCCCGCCGTCTGTTCTACCCATGCGTAACGCCCGCATTGATGGCGAGATACGCTTATTAATGGCGAGATATGCTAGCGTGGGATGTAGGATGTGGAGCGATGGAGATCTCGTCGTGGCGAAATACACGGAGCCGTTACGGGGATGCCCGTGCTCCATGGACGCTGAGGAATCTCAGCCATAGGATAGCTCGGAGACGAGCAAGAAAGCTGAGGAAGCTCGACTATAGGATTGCTTGGAAGCGAGCTATTGGCTGATAGTTAGACGAAGTGGGAACGTATTCAAGAGAGGCCCCCCAAAGGTCAAATGCTACTTCAGAGGCAAGGCGCCGAGGAATCTCCCTCTTGCACGATACTTATCTCAGCTCCGTAGACTTCAAGTAGCTAGTTGGCGCACGTGGGAGACTTGTCATCCGCCACTTGTCTTGATTTGGGGAATCCCTACTCGTGAGCACCATCAGCTTTAGAAGAAAGCTAAGCTACACTATATACTCTCTTTTTTATTTATTTATATATTATTGCATGCTATACTTAGATTTTTTTCTTCTTTTCCGAGAAGCACACATCAATTATTCCTTTTTAGGGAAGTGTAAGGTTTTCTGGGCTCAATTGGGTTGAAAATTAATGAAGGGTTTCAAATAGCATAGAGTATGAACTGATGAGTCAAAGGCATTTGTGGAGTTTATAGAACACACGGTTTTGAACGATGGAAACAGAAACCAAAAAAGAACATTCATGTTTCATTTTTAACATATTCAAAATTATGGGCCTCTTTAGAAGTTCTACTCGATTCTAAAATTGTTGAGATATGAACCAGAAATGAATTAATGTTATCATTTTTATCCAAGGTTTTGCGCATGCCATGTATTTGTATACCTTAGACATATTTTTTTAAAGAAAATAAATATATGCTTTAAATATGTAAAAAGGGAAATTGTTTCCCGGCCCGATTTGAAGATTTGAAGAGAGGGCTATTTTTAAACCCACGAGCCTCTTAAAATATGGAAAAAAAATCTAAATATATATTTCGAAATTATTTTAAGCCCAAACCTTGATTTGTACACATATTTATGTTTGCATTGCCTGTATTACGCTTTTACTAATTTTTAAAGATATAAGAACATGAGATTTTTTGGATTTATCAAGATATGAGAACATAAGATTTTTTTATTATGTACCTATGATTTTCCATACTTGCCTTAATTTCTTTTCTAAACCCATCTTTTTTATTATTACTTGTCATAGCTTTCGACTTCTTTATTATTTCTTCTTTTTTGATTGAGCTCCTAGTTTCAGCCTTTATGAGAGTGAAGCTGTCGAAAATGGGAGAGGAAATAGGGGAATCGAGAGAACTATATCAGAGATTAGGTATTTGAAAAAGAAGATGCAGAAATTTGAAATGAAGATGGGAGAATTAAAAGGTTTGGATTGTAGATGAGAAATTTGAAAATGGAGATGCAGATACTAGGAGAGAAGACCGGAAGAAAAAGAAAAAGAAGAATTGGCTGAGAGGGAACCAAACTATAATAGTCACGAGAGTAAATCATATGAATAATTTTTGTGAAATAATAATCATATGTATATTTGATTGAAAGAATGAGGGTAAATCTGGAAATTTTGAAAAAGTATACTAAGTATTTTGGGATTGAAACATCCGTATTTTGTAATTATTGAGTTTTTTCACAATTTTCAAAGTGGGTTTAAAAATAAGACATCTCTTCAAATTGGTGGCTTACTGGTTTCCATCCGGCTGTTATATTTTTTTTCCCAAAAACGCGCAGGGAAGGGGACGGTTGGTGATAATGCTCAACATTGGCGACCCTTAAGATTAGGACACATGGCAGATGGCACGTCCCAGAACTCAAAAGAAAGGGCCCACAAAGGCCGCCCAGGCCACCCCTGTACCCGACCGGCCAGCACAAACTAGCTCTCCTCGGGGCTCCCTGCAGATTGGCCTCCTCGGCTCCTCAGCTGGCCCTGAGCTGCCACAGGACCAAGTCTCCTCGGCCTTCTCGCTCGTCCCCGAGCCTCTTGGCCGAGGCCGTCTTCTTGGGTCCTCCGACCAGTTCCGCCGCTCACAGGCGTAACCGCCGCTCTGCGAATCTCACCATGCGCGGATTCTCCGCCAGCAGCATCCCACATTCCACGCCTTCACGATCCCCATTCATGGGCAATCCGCTCTCTACGCGGGCGTGACGTCAAGAGCGTAACTGCCGACGAGATTCTCGCGCCTGCAGTTGCGTGCCTCCACCACCATATAAACCCCCATCACAGAGGGGTCAAGTAAGCCATTTTTTACTCCACTTAGCCGTTACGCTGCGCGGATCTCGTACTAACTTGATCATCGGAGGTCCTCGGTGGTATCAAACCATCCCGGGACTTCTTTGCAAGTACTTGGCGTCAAACTCCTCCAATCACCAAATCTCTTCAAAACCCATTGAGACCCACACACAACAGAGGATCCCCTCCAAAATCCACCAGGAGATCGACGGAAGACAACATCTGAAGGAAATCTAAAAAGGACCTCCATCAGTCGGCGCCGTCTGTGGGAAAGCAAACTCCATAAAAACAAAGTTTTCCTTCCGATCTCCGTCCACATGGCAAGCGACCATCCTGAAGATTCGGGTACCAGCCGTTGCCTCCCCTTTACCGGAGGCGCGGATGAACCCCCTTCGGCGACCATCATCCACACCCTTGCCAGCCGAATAGATCGGCTACAGTCCCTTGTAGAGGCGCTCGTCCGCGCCCAAACGGCCGGGCCTGGGCACTAGATCTCCGCTCCTCCGCCTCCGGAACGCTCTGCCCCTATCAGCACGGCCGACCACCGGCAGGCTGCGACTCCTGACCATGGATCTCACGGACCGATACTCCCTGAGGCCCATTGGGTACCTCGCGGCTCCACCCTAAGGTCCGCCGCCGGAGCACCACGCCTCGAACCTCCACGCGACCCTTGCCCCCCTGAGGAGATGTCGGTCACCTCGCCTGCCCACAGGCATGACCGACACCCTCTCCTCCGACGGGGTCATACAGAAGGGGCTCGCCACGACGGCTCGAGAGCCACCGCCCCCGGGGATCTGAGAAACCTCATCGAGAGGAACCGGAGCTGTACCTAGACGTAGGTCTCCCACAACAGAGGCCAGAGATCATGAGGCGTCGAGTTCTCAGGGTACCACGGCCGACTCGACGCCCTCGAGAAGAAGATCAAGGGCATGTGCCGGGAAGGTCGCCTCTCGGCCGACGGGGCCGGGTACGCCGCCGACTCGCTCACCAAATCGTTTACCGAGGAACAGCTCGCTGTCCACGTCTCCTCGCGTAACAAACACCCGAAGGTCTCTCTATTCGACGGCAAAATCGACCCTAAAGACCATTTGGATGCTTTCACCACCGGAATGAGCTTCCAGGACCATTCCGATGCCGCCCAGTGCAGGGCCTTCCCTGCCACCCTCATCCGTTCTGGTCGGGATTGGTTCCGAGGACTCGAGCTTCACTCAATCTCGACATTCGATGAGCTGGCTACTCAATTCCTTGACCAATTCGTTGGGAACCGTCGGCAGAAGCGCACGGTCGACTACCTCTTCACAATTAAGAGCGGAGACAAGGAGACGTTCAAGGCTTACATCACCCGCTTTTACAACGCCTCCTCGAGGTTCCCGAGCATCGGGACGAGACCGTCATCATGGTGCTCAGATCTGGTCTGAGGCACAAGGAGTGTCTGCGCTCCTTTTTGTTGGCACAGCCTAAGACCGTGGCCGAAGTCAAGGCGTGGACCGAACGTGAGGTTCAGCTAGAGTCCGAGGTGAACGCGAACCTACCCCGGGAAAAACGATCCGACCAGAAGAAGAGAGCTCGGGAGGAGAGGCCGGAGCGTCAGCAGCCCTATCACCCGAAGTTCTAGGAATACACCCCGCTCAACGTCTCCCTCGCAGTGTTACTAGAGGAGGCCCAAGGCGAAGAGTTCTTCAAGTTCCCTCCAATCCCGCGCCAGGCCTCAAAGCGGACCCGGGACCCTTACTGCGCCTTCCACCGGACGCTGGGCTATGCCACCGAGGGTTGCAAGCAACTCCGGGACTACATCGAAGAGCTCATCTGATCGGGGTACCTCGCCGCCTAATTAAAGGATAAACGGCAGGCCGACCGCGAGCAGGAGCAGCGCCCTCCTCCCGCCGAGCTGACCATCGGCCAGATCATGCTTGCCTCCATGGATGACCAGTCCGGCGTCCGGAAGGCCCCGCGCCCGGCGCCAAGCACGGAGACCAGCAAGCCTCCAGGAAGCTCAGGCCACGCTGATAGGGTCATCTATTAGCCTGTACTTTTCTTTTAGGGCAATGTAAACTCTCTGTAGGGCTATTATCAATTTAATAAAGATCAACAGAACATTGCGAGGAAAGTAGAAAAGATCTTATTTATTCAAAAAAAAGGGGGGTATTATGGGCTCCTCAGCCGTACATGCGAAAAAAATTATTATTACAACAGTGGGGGAAGGGGGTGCAGAGAGCACTGCTCATGATACTCGGTAAAGATCTCGGCCAGCCGAGGCCTCGCGAGATCCAACCTCTCCCCTAGGTTCCCCCCACGTGCGTTAATCCCAAGCCTCAACTTGTAGAACTCAAGGACGAGCGCCTCCGAGCGAGCCGGCCGATTCGCGGAGATCAGGCCAAAGTGCCTCAAGGACCGAAGCTTGCCCACGGCCTCGTCATAGAGCTGCTCGGACAGGGGGTTATAAAGCCCCGGCGACGCCCTCCAGATGGAGTACATCAGCAGCTACACCAGGGAGGTGCGTCGGGGGAGCAGCTGGCCGAAGTGGTCCTCGATGCTCCCGTAGACCAGCTGCACCGTGTCCTCAGTACAGTTCTGGTCATAAAGGTATACGCCTTTGAAGTGGATGATGTCAGGGATGGTGAATGGGAAGTCTTGCATTCTCGATCTTCTGTTTGTGAAGGGAAGAAGGACCAGTACTCCTTCAGCCTTATATAGCCCATTGCGCCCCAACGAAGCTCAACAGTCGCCCGCTTTCACCCAAGAGGTTGCTGATACACGGCAATCGTCAAGCCTACTCTGGCAGAATCGAGGCGACGCGACCCTGGCGCTTCGCCTCCCCCCACGTTCGATGCGCATACTACGCGCACGATCACCGCGACCGTTCCTGCTCCCCATACCTGCAATTAGATGGTCGGGCGAAACCTCATGAAGAGCTATCCGAGCTGCTACTCTGCCCGGCTATCCCTGGCCGGTAGCTTCCCTACTCGTAACGCCAGGGATCAAAGCCCTCACCAAGAGGCAGCCGCGCAGCTTCACTGCCCGGCTATCCTTAGCAGGCCTCCCACGGCCCCTCCAACGATAAAGATCAAAGTCCTCCCTAGAGTCAGCCCAGCAGCTACCCAGCTCAGCTATCCCCGGCCGGTAAATTACCTACCCGCAACACTGGGGATCAAAGCCCTCGCCAAGAGGCAACCACGCAGCTTCACTGCCCGGTCATCCTTAGTTGGCTTCTTACAGCACCTCCAGCGCTAATGATCAAAGACCTCCATAAAGGCAGCTGAGTAGCTTCCCTGCTCGACTATCCCAGGCGGGCAGCTTCCCTGCCGCAACGCCAAGGATCAAAATGCCTTCCAAGAGGCAGTCGAGCCTGAGGATCCCTCGCTCGGCTATCCTTCAGGACAAAAGCCCTCGCCAAGAGACACTGGGCAGTAACCCTGCCCGGCCAAGGGTCCTTGGTAGGTTTCTTACTGCCCCTCCCGCGCTAAGGACCAAAGTCCTCCCAGAGTCGGTCGAGTCCTTGCTCTGCTATCCCCGGCTGGTAGCTTTCTACCACAACCGACAGGGATCAAAGTCCTCGGCAAGAGGCGCCAGGCAGTAACCCTACCCGGTCCCCGTCCTGAAGGATCAAAAGCCCTAGCAAGAGGCAACCGGGCAGCTACCCTGCCCGGTCATCTCCGGCTGGTGGCTCCTTAGCTGTGACGCCAGGGGTCGAAGCCCTCGCAAGAGGCACCCGACCGGTTACCCCGCTCGGTCACCCCAGATTGGTAATTGCCTACCCCCGACGCCAGAGATCAAAGCCCTTGCCAAGAGGCAACCGCGCAGCTTCACTGCCCGGTTGTCCTTAGCATGCTCCTTACAGCCCCTCCGACGCTAAGGAACAAAGCCCTCCATAAAGGCGGCCGAGTAGCTTCCTTGCTCGGCTATCCCTGGCGGACAGCTTCCCTGCCACAACGCCAGGGATCAAAGGCCCTCACCAAGAAGCAACCGCGCAGCTTCGGGTCCAGGGACGTCGAGTCTATCCAAGTCTGAGTGATCCCCCCTCGACTTCGGGGCCATGGAGACACCTCTTTCTCGGCAACGCTTGGCACGCTCGACAACTGATCGAAACCAACTCGATGGATGATCGCTAGGCAAATAACCGACCTGACATGGAAGCCCAACAACGCGAGAAGAAAAATTTTTACAAGCAAGCCAATGAAACCAAAGAAAAAGTTTTATTACTAAAAGGTGGACTTTACAGAGGGTATTTTTGGCTCCTCGTCCTAACAAAATGCCCGGAGACTTACAAAGTTCCAGACACAGCAAAATAAAAAGGAGGAGGAAGACGGTGGCTTTAGGCCTCGGGGCCAGGAGCGACCTCGGGGCCCTCGACATCCACCACGACGCGAGATGGGTCCTCGGTGACTTCCTCACCATTAATCTCCTGCCCCTGCCCGCTGGTGTCCGTGAGGGGGTACTGGGCCTAGAGCTCTTCGTCGGAGAACCCCGGCACCCGGGCCTTAACAGCGTCGAGGGCCTCATGCCAAATGAGGGTCATGGCGATGGCCAGGTCATCATAGTAGTATTTCGATTTCTTGTAGCCCTCCACCGCCTTCGCCGCCGAGAGGTCGGCCAACTTGTCCGCCCTCAGGTCGGCCGACTTCGCCCACTCAGCCGCCGCCCCCAGCTCCTTCCGGAGGGTTTTCACTGTCTTCTTCAGGTTGCTGGCCAGCACCTGAGCATCCTCAAGCTTGGCCTCAGCAACCGCGGCGGCCTCGCGGTGCCGGGCAACCTCCCGCTTCCTGGCCTCCACCTCGCCCTCCAAGGTGACGACCCTCGCCTTCATCGCCTCCACCTCCCGCTTGGAGCTCTCTTCTAGCGAGGCGAGCTGGCCCGCAGCTTTCATCGCCGGGGTTACTACCTCGGCCTCCAGGCGCAAGGCGAGGGCGACGTGCTGAAGGACCTGAAAGGCAGAAGAGAGATCAGGAAGATGAGAAAGGCACCGAACCTCTAAAAAAATAATAATAAAAGACAAGCGCTTACCGACACGGACTCCTAGGTGATGGATGCCAGCTGAGCCGTGAAGGTCCCCTCGGGGACTCTACCCCCGGCCGATACCTCTATCTCATGCAGCAGGCTATCCGCGACGGATAGCCTCGAAGGCACAGCGAACTGGAAACCGCCTTCCTCCACCGTGATCGGCGAAGACAGTCCCCGAGAAGGCCTCCTCTTGAGCGGCCTTGAGGGAGAGCCAGTCTCCTCCTCCGAGGCCGAGTCCTCCAGAATCCGAGCCCGCCTATGACTTGACGTTCTGCTGGGCCCGGGGACGAGATCCATCTCTGAGCGCTTGTGGGGTACTACCGCCGGGGGAGAAGGAGCCGGGGCAGGCTGTGAACGGGAAGAGCCGGCGCCCCCAACCTTCACAACCGGCCTCGGCTGGCGCATGGAAGCCCGGAGCGAATCCATGTCCATGGGTCATGTATGGAACTAAGTGTAAAAGGAGTCGGCGACACAGGCAATATACGAACCATAAAAAAGAAAACATAAACTTACCGACGAACTCAACGGGGCTGAGCCCGGCCCAACTCAGAACCCTCTCAGACAACAGCATGTCGAAACGGGGGATGGGCTCCCACGACGCCCTCTCACTGTGACGGGGTCACTGGACTGGTTCCTCGGCAAGTGCTTCTCCCTCGACCACTCTGTAGGCACGGTCCAGTCCTCACCCTCAGGAGGGGAAACGAAGAAGAACTTTTTCTTCCAGTCATGAATGGAAGAAAGCAGGGCCACAACCGCCGTCCCGGCGGCGCCCCCTGGTCGCTTTCTGAAAGAGAGATAAACCCACCTCGAGTCGGCGGCGCCCCCTAGTCGCTTTCTGAAAGAGAGATAAACCCACCTCGGGTCGCATGCTCGACTACCGGGGTGATTTTTGAAGATGAGGGAAGAATCAAGGAAGGAAAGGCTGAAGAGAATCGCCTGTAATTTCAGGCGGACCAGAAACCCGAGGAGAATCCTCCACGAGTTCGGCACCAACTGACCGAGGGCTCACCCGAAGAAGTTCAACGCTTCAACGACCGTAGGAGAGAAGGGCAGACGCATTCCACCCCAAAATGCTTCCAAATAAAGGGTGATCTCCCTGCCCCATACTTGGTCTGCCCTCTCTCCCTCCTTGGCCAGGCAGAGTGTATAGAGTGAAGGGATGTGGAAGCGAGCCTAAGCGTTGGCAACCTTGTCCTAATGACTTATCCAACACAAGGTGCTAGGGGCAGCATCTACCGCCTCCTCCCTGGGGGCTGCCCCCGCCATATGATCCCGGGAAGAGGGGCCAACCCCTGCTCCCCGGGAGGACTCAGGATCACCTAAAGGGTTTCTAGAACCTACCTCAACGACATCTACTGACTCGATAAGAGAAGACATCTAACCTTGGTAAGAATGATCCTCGGGGAACGAAAGTGGAAGGAAGAAGACGAGCGCCGAGTAACCGAGCCTTAGAACGGGAAATATGAAGGGGTAGGGGCCCTGGAATGGGCCCCACCCCTACTTATCGCCACGAGTGACCTCATCCAACGGTGCCCTTCATCTCCCGCCAAGACGCCTCCTCGCATCCAACGGCTCCAATTACTCCACTTGTCGTCCCCGCACTGGAACACACCCTTTCAGGCGTCGCAGGTCTGCACACGTCGCATCAGCCAACCGACGCTCGACACGTGGGCCGTCACTTCAAAGGAAAGATACACGAACCGGCGCACACTCCTTATATGCAGAGATCTCGCACTGATTCGCTGGCAGAAAAGACAGCTCGCGGCCCGGGGACGCGTCCCGACGAAACCTTAGGAGGGAGCACACCCCGGGCGGCCCGGCGGTCTACTCCTGACCCGACCCGCTGGCTGGTCGGGACAAGAGTGGGGGGCTAATGATAATGCTCAATATGGGTGACCCTTAAGATCAGGACACGTGGCGGAAGACACGTCCCAGAACTCAGAAGAAAGGGCCCACAAAGGCCGACCAGGCCACCCCTGTACCCAACCGGCCAGCAAAAGCTAGCCCTCCTCGGGGCTCCCTGCAGATTGGCCTCCTCGGCCCCTCAGCTCGCCTTGAGCTGCCACAGGACCAAGTCTCCTCGGCCTTCTCGCTCGTCCCCGAGCCCCTTGGCCGAGGCCGTCTTCCTCAGACCTCCGACCAGTTCCGCCGCTCACAGGCGTAACTACCGCTCCGCGAATCTCGCCATGCATGGATTCTCCGCCAGCAACATCCCACGTTCCACACCTTCACGATCCCCATTCATAGGCGATCCGCTCTCTACGCGGGCGTGATATCGGGAGCATAACTGACGGCTATATTCTCACGCCTACTGCTGCGTGCTTCCACCACCATATAAACCCCCATCACAGAGGGGTCAAGTAAGCCATTTTTTACTCCACTTAGCCGTTACGCTGCTCAGATCTAGTACTAACTTGATCATCGGAGGGTCCTCGTTGGTATCAAACCATCCCGGGACTTCTTTGCAGGTACTTGGCGTCAAACTCCTCCAATCATCAAATCTCCTCAAAACCCATTGAGACCCACACACAACAGGGAATCCCCTCCAGAATCCACCGGGAGATCGACGGAAGACAACAACTGAAGGAGATCTGAAAAGGACCTCCATTAGTTGGTTTCCGACAATGATGTTGTGAGGATTGCTCGGGAGGATGAATAAAATTCTTATATTTTTGGATTTTTTTTTTGCAAGAAAAAAAGACACATTAACTTATTGTATTCTAGTTATGTAGAAATAATTATGCTAAGGCAGATTAGTATAATTCAACTTACAAATAAGACGCCGAACAACTTTTGATTGCTCCAACAAGGCTTATGCAGGAATAGTTTTGATTTTTTTTTGTGGCACTGGTCCATAAGTCTTAATCTATGCATACAACACACGTCATACACAAGCACTAATCTCTCACACACAGGGGATCCACGAATTTGCTCCGAAAATATGAAATTGTGGCCACTGATTGCTTATGGATTTCGATAATCCATTTATTTAGTTCTGATAATAGCTTAAAGATGAATAGTTCGTTCAGTTTCACTTACTTATCTTACTTTACCTTGTTAACATTAAATTCGTATACAATTGATATTTAGCTTGCGTATCCTATATCTTGTGTATACCGAGTAATATATCAATATCCCATGCTATACTTGTGTTGTATTCTTGATATCTATATATTACTCTCATTTATTATTTTGGTAATTCACAATATAAATTTGTATATACATGTGATCTAATATCTTGCTCTTCATATATATATATATATATATATATATATATATATATATATATATATATATATATATATATATATATGCTCGGTATATCAATATCTCATGTTTTTTTATCTTGATATTGATATACTATTCATAGTTGTAATATCGAAATAATGAATGTTCATATACTTGTGTTTACTATCTTTTTTATATTTCATAATACTGTATATGATATGTTTGGTCGTATTTGAGATTGGTTTTTAGGATATTTTCACAACACAAGCATACAAAGGAGGATGGGGGTTATTGAACTTAAACGGATTTATCTAATGGAGGTTGGAGGATACGGATGGATGCTTCTCAATTTGTCAAGATCAAGCTACGAATAGCTAAGAAGTGATAGCCAAATCGAAGATCTCGCAAAATCTTCCGGGTTAATGCATATTCTACAGGCATCATTGACATCTCTCGGAATTGTAAAATTCCATCGTTTAAGGCCCTAAAATCGCGCATCTTAAATGAGGGTTGCACCAAGAAACCAAGTCCTAATTTGAAACGTTATGAGTTGAAGTCAAATTGAAAATTTATCGACCAACGCTTGTGAGTGACGTGTCCAAATTTGAAGCTATAAAGCCAAGTTCAACCGCACGTCAAAATTCAAGAGCTCGAGATGACAAAGATTCAATAATTCGAAGAATTTGCGATACCGGCATAGGAATCTTTTTAAGTACTCTATACATTATGGTTATTTTAATTAGAGCACTTGAACACTCACACACTTTAGTATGGGATATGTATACCCTAGAGGCCATTATAGTACTTTATATTGGACATCAGGGACATATGTATGCATAGAATATTCTTGCTCAAAATGATAGAGAACTATCTGGTTTTGATTTTATCTTAACGTGTATACATTTATATCCTGCTCTTGGTTAGACATGTTGATAGAGACCTTAGTGTAGGGTGTTTTTCGTCACCCCATTGAGATGGGAATACGCGCGCACTTTTCAGGCGCATTACAGATTCCCTCTGCCTAGGGTAGGCGGGGGTTTAATGATTGTAGGGATCCGAATCTCCGGCAGCCGCGGACTAAGCTGCCATTAATTACCCCTCGCCTTTGGAACGAGGGAACCTCCGATTGACGGGTTAAACTGGTCATGCGAACTCAATGTGCAGTGTACGTGTACTTTGTTTTAGAGGGGGCATGGATATATCGGGGGCCCCGCAGAGTTTTTACGGGGGTCCCGCTACCCGGATAGCGGGCTGGGGGTCAAGAGGGCTAGCAGCCCCCTTGCCGGACAGCGCCCCGGCCCAAAATTTTTTTTGGGAGGGAGAGTGTTGTAGAGTATGTGTGTGTGTATATTTATATATACATATATATATATATATATATATATATAAAGAAAGGAAAAAGGGGGCATCCAAAGGATGCGTGGGGAAAAGCGCCAGCGCTTTGGGCGTTCGCGCTCCACGTGTCAACACGTGGGCGCTTGGGCGTTAGCGCTTTGGGCGCTAGCGCTCTGAGCGCAAGAGCGCTAGCGCTTTGAACGCTAGCGCTTTGAGCGCTAATGCTCCACGTGTCAGCATATGGGCGCTCGGAGGCTAGTGCCTTGAGCGCTAGCGCTCTGAGCGCAAGAGCGCTAGCACTTTGAGCTCTAGCGCTCCACGTGTCAGCACGTGGGCGCTCGGGCACTAGGGCTCAGAGCGCCTGAGCGTTCAGAACGCCTGAGCGCTCCACGTGTCAGCATGTGGGCGTTCGGACGCTAGCGCTTTGAGCGCTAGCGCTCCACGTGCCAGCACGTGGGCGCTCGGGCGCTAGCGCCCTGAGCACAAGAGCGCTAGCGCTCCACGTGTCAGCACGTGGGCACTCGAGCGCAAAAAGGGACTTGGTCCCTGCAATGGGAGTTGTACTCCCAGAAAGGAGCACTTATTATTTTGTGTGTGTGTATGTGTGTAGATATGTGTGTGTGTGTATGTATGAGGAGTTAAACTCCAAGAATGTTTTGAAGCTGATGAAGGGGGCTTCTCCCCTTGAGCCCTAGTTCTTCCCCAAAGTGGGGTTTCTAGAGATGGGTCTCCTTCTTCTTCCTGTCGTTTGGCCGGATCTTGAAGCTCAAGAGATGTGAGATTTTAAAAATCTCTTCCTTTTGAGATCTAATGACAGATCCAAGTTCTCCTTTGTGGGTTTTGTGGTGAAAAACTATTTAGCTTTGGAAAAGGAAGAGTAAAACTCTTGACTTAATTCAAAAAGAAAGAAGAAGGTTTGGAACCTTCAGAAAGGGGAAAGAGGCACAAACCCTAGGTTTTTGAGAGAATGAAAAAGTCTATATTTTATTCATCATCATGTTGCCTTATATAAGCTTACATGTTTACATATAGCCCCTTGGGCTTTACAAAATGGCATTTTGCCCATCCCATGGTTCATGTGCCATTTCTTTTTGCACATAAGCCAGGGGCTTAGGGAAAATTGGCTTTTATGCCCATTTTGCATACATTCATGCATAAAAAATTACATCAAAATTATGCGTTACATGATCTATATTTTGGTATGGAGGAGGCTGGCCGCGGGCTCGACTTGGGCATAGGCCCGCGTGACCTGGGCTTGGGCCCACCTGGCTTGGGGTTGACCTTGACTTTGACTCAGTCAACCGGGGTGCAAATTTTGACCCCAACAAAGTGCCCCTCATCAATAAATGCACACCGCACATCTGAGTTGTGTGCATGAAATTGATGGATCTTGAAGCTGAACTTTGAGGTGGAACATCATTCTGGGTGTGGAGCATCATCCCAGGGAGCATGATTCCCGGGGATCGGAGTATCATTCTGATTCGCGGAGCATAATTCTAGGGTCGGAGTATCCCTCGGGGAGCATGATTCCAGGGGACCAGAGCATCATTCCGATTTGCGGAGCATAATTCCAAGGATCGGAGCATCATTCCGAAGAGCGGAGCATGATTCCAAGGATCGGAGTATGATTCCGATGAGCGGAGCATGATTCCAGGTGATCGGAGCATCATTCCGAAGAGCGGAGCATTATTCAAGGGATCGGAGCATCATTCCGATGTATGGAGCATGATTCCAGGGGATCGGAGTATTATTCCGAAGAGCGGAGCATGATTCCGGGGATCGGAGCATCATTCCGATGAGCGGAGCATGATTCCGGGGATCGGAGCATCATTCCGATGAGCGGAGCATAATTCCAGAGATCGGAGCATCATTCCGATGAGCGGACATAATTCCAGCGATCGGAGCATCATTCCGATGAGCGGAGCATGATTCCAGGGGATCGGAGCATCATTCCGAAGAGCAGAGCATTATTCCAGGGGATCGGAGCATCATTACGAAGAGCGGAGCATGATTCCAGAGATCGGAGCATCATTCCGATGAGCGGAGCATGATTCCAGGGGATCGAAGCATCATTCCGAAGAGCGGAGCATGATTCCAAAGGGATCGGAGCATCATTCTAAAGGGCGGAGCATGATTCCAGGGATCGGAGCATCATTCCGATGAGTGGTAGACATTCTGACCGAAGCATAATTTCGATGAAGAGGTTGATTCCCAGGCGAAGCATAATTCCGACAGGGAAGGCAAATACTCCGAGGCGAAGCATGATTTCGACACGGGGTACATTCTGAGACGGAGCATGATTCCGGCGCAGAGCTTGTTGGCTGACTTGATTCCGAGACGAAGCATAATTTCGACAAGGAAAGCAGATACAACAAGGCGAAGCTTGATTTCGACGTGGAGGACACTCTGAGACGAAGCATGATTCCGGCGCAGAGCTGGTTGGTTGATTTGATTCCGAGACGGAGCATAATTCCGGCAGGGAAGGTAGATATCCCGAGGTGAAGCATGATTTCAACACGGGGTAAATTCTGGGACGGAGCATGATTCCGCCGCAGAGGTTGTTGGTTTGATTTGATTTGGGTTGACATTAGCATCGCTATACTAGAATATGGTGCCAGAAGCGAATCATCATTTGCCATCAGAGGGTTTGGGAATTGGTTTTGGCTTGGCATCTGCATTGCTGCACTGGAATAATGCCAGGAGCAACTCATCATTTACCCCAGGAGGATTTGAGAATTGGTTTTTGCTTGGCATCAGTATCGCTACACTGGAATATGGTACCAGGAGCGAATCATCATTTGCGCTTGCTTATCAGGAAGCGATGGCTTAGGAGACAGGTTTTAGGTCCCTATCACCTAAGACTTTTCAATTTTGTGAGCCGTAAGGGTCTCACAAAGCATTTTCTCCCTACGGGTCGTAAGGATCCCGTAGGTGTATTTTCTCCTCAGGAGTCGTGGGGACTCCTAAGTGTGTTGCTCCTTTGTGAGTCGTAAGGATCTCGCACGGGAATTTTCTCCTTACAAAGTCGAGAGGACATTGTGAGTGAATTTCATCTCTTTTTTCACGAGTTTGCGCCCTTTTGGGTTTTCACAAACTTGCCGGCAGTCCTGCTGTTTTTACTCATGGAGCCCTTTCGGGTTTTCATCCGTGCCCATTTTGCTTGTGGACATACCTATTTTTTTATTTTTTTTTATTTTTTTATTTTTATATTTGGTGGGACTTTGAATGTGGTCTCACCGATAGGACTTGGGAGAGATTGGGATTGTTTTACGCCCGTGGATTGTATACGGTTTTGCAGGATGTATGATCCAGACCGTAGGGCCGGAAAAATTTCGGGACTTTGTCGGCGTCTGCATCGCTGCACTGGAATATGGTACCAGGAGCGACTCATCATTCGCCGTTGGGGTATGGGATTTGGAATTTGGTTGGCGTCTGCATCGCTGCACTGGAATATGGTACCAGGAGCGACTCATCATTCGCCATTGGGGTATGGGATTTAGAATTTGGTTGGCGTCTGCATCGCTGCACTGGAATATGGTACCAGGAGCGACTCATCATTCGCCACTTGGGGGTTGGGGAGCGATGGCTTAGGAGACATGTTTAGATCCCTATCGCCTAAGGCTTTTCAATTTTATGGGCTGTGAGGGTCCCATAAAAGCATTTTCTCCCTACGAGTCGTAAGGATCCCGTAGGTGTATTTTCTCCTTGGGAGTCGTGAGGACCCCCAAGTGTGTTTTTCCTTGGTGAGTCGTAAGGATCCCACGAAGGTTTGTTCTCCTCATGCATCGTGAGGACACATGAGTGGGTCTTCCCAACGGAGCATAATTCCGAGGGCGGAGACCAGCCGCGTAACTGGTGATTACGGTGGGGCATGGGTATGATGAGAATTATTTAAGCCCGTGGATTGTATACGATGGTCAACTTGGGGACCAACCGTAGGGCCGGGAGAATTTTGGAAATTTGAATTTTTGTTGGCGTCTGCATCGCTGCACTGGAATATGGTACCAGGTGCGACTCATCATTCGCCTTCGTTTTATTTGTTTTTTTTTTACCGCGATTGCTCTATCATTTCAGCTTTTCTTATCGCGAAGGTCGCGATTGCCCTCTCATTTCGGCTATTTATTCACGCTTGCCCCATCATTTCGGCTTTATTTTCATTTTTATTTTTACTCGCTGATTTTTATTGCAAGTTGCCGCATCATTTCGGCTTTTCCTTTTATTTATTTATTTACACATTCCTTTTTTTTCTATTTACACATTTTTTTTACATTCCCAGTTTAACGACTTAGAGGTCGATTATTCCCAGTTTAATGACGTGGTGGTCGACTGTTCCCAGTTTAATGACGTGGTGGTCAACTGTTTTCAGAGAAAGACAGATGTCTGAGAGAATCAGTTTCACGAAGAACTTCTGTCTCCGTTTGTATGAAATTGGCGGTCGCAGCTGGACTGTTTGTTAACACGCCTTTAGACAGTTCTATCTCTCCTGCCTTGTATTGCTTTTCGACCTAATCTTTGAAGACGAAGCAGTCCTCAATGACATGACCTATCACTCTGTGATAGGGGCAGTATTTGGGGTCGTCAGTCATATTCGTTTCCTATGGTCTTTTTGACTCTGGCAGTTGTAGACCGTTCCTCAGGGCGTCTTTGAATATTTTACGGATTTTGTCCCTTCTGAAGGAATAGACCTTATCCAGCTTCTCTTTCAGTGGAGATTCTCCTCCCTCTCCGAACGTTGGCTTCTGAAGCTAGTTGGCATTAGGCCCGCTCGACCCTTGCTTATTTCGGTTAGCCGAGGCATTGAAAGATTCAGTATCGTCGGAATTTCCGCCTTTGCGATTTTCGTCCTTTCGGTTTCTCCAGGACCTATTGTTATTTTGGGAGTCAGAGGAGGACTCCTGCTTTGAGCGCTCCAGCATCTGAAATTTCCTGGTCAACTCTTGGAATGTTTTGAGACCCGCGGTGCATAGAAACGGGGCCAACCAATTGTTGAGATTTCCGACGAGGAGACTGACAGATTGGTCTTGCTCTATCGGCGGTTCGTATTTGACGGAGAGATTGCGCCATCGGGTTATAAAATCCGTGCTGCTTTCGTTGTTCTTGGGCTTGGTCCTTACGAGCTCGGCAATGGTGATCTTATCGCTGACGCACATGAACCTTTGTCGAAACAAAGATTCCATTTGGACAAAAGTAGTAATGGAGCCATCCGGGATGCTCGCGTACCAGTCGAAAGCAACATCGGTCAAGCTATTAACGAACTGGCGGAGGAGAAGCGCATCGTTTCCCCCAGTATTCCCGCATGAGGCTTTGAAGTGGGCGATGTGCTGAGTCGCATTTCCCGTCCCATCAAATCTTCCGAATTTAGGGATGACATAGCCGCTGGGAAATTCTACCAGATCAAACTGAGCAGGATATGGTCTCCCTCTACCGCTAATATCTTTTTGCGCTTCGTCTTCGGCTACCAATGTTTTGACTTTGTTGGCAACCAAATCCATGATTTGATCTTGAGTTAGCGGGCTACTGTCATCGGTAGCCAAGACATTTCCTGAGATAGGATGCGACTGAATTTCATGCGGTCCGCCCACCTTTGGATTTAAGGGAATAGGCGTCGGCTGCCTTGGGACACCATTTTCCGGTTCATGAGCAGAGCCCTGCGCTTGATTGGGCGGCTGAGAGGCAAGTCGGGCCGTGAGCTGCAAGACGACATTCGTCAAGTCATCAATTTTGGAGTAAAGTTTGGCCATCTCCTTATCTTTACTTCTGAGCTGTTTTCGGAGCTCTTGGAGAAGTTGCTGCTCTGTGTTCTTGGGACGGAAGATTGGCTCATCTTTGCTTTCCAAGCCCGCCTCCTTATGGACCGAAGGGTCTTTCTGCCTATCATCCTCATCGAGAGGGTTTTCATCACCCAGCGGAGGCGGCTGTTCTTGGGAAGCGGCAACCACATTCAAGCCATATTGGATTTAAGATGTGGTGGCCCCATCCTTGCTTTTGCTGCGAAGGTTGTCGCTGGGACGCGTGCCCACCATGTAGACGGTGTGGATAACACATTCAGCCATCCCCTCATCTTTGGCGGGGTAACCCTGTTCCTCGAACCTCATGAGGTTCAGCCTAGCAGGAGCCCTAGCCTTTTTGTTGGCTCTATATCTGAGCCTTTTCTGCCTTAGCTTCTCAATTTCAAGGGCTTGGCGGGCATCTGTTTCCTGGGAAGCCACCGTGAGTCGATTAGCGGGGAGCTTGGAGAAGACACCCGATCGAGCAGTTGTCAGGGGCACCGCCGGAGCCTGCTCAAGATGCCTTGTTGCTTTGTTGGTGTTGATGGCCTTGCCCCCAGCCGGGGCCAAGGAGAGCCGCTCAAACACCGACTTGCGTTTGAGCTGGGGCGCCTTCGATACCACCACATTTGGCCTCTTCCCCTTTGAGACCGGTTTGTCTATTACCGAAGCTTGAGGAGCTGGGACGGCGTTAGCTGACACGAACATAACAGAGCCAAATGGTAGCGGCTCCTCCTCCCATTGTCGTCCGAGACTGGCCGGAAGGACCGTCCTGGAGTCTATCTTCATCGTGTAGGAGATGGGAGCTGTATCGAGAGCTGAGTTCATTTTTGGAGACATTGTTGGAAAGTGATTGCTTGAAAATCTGCATGAAAGAGCATTATTTTAGTATAAATACAGATATGTATATTGATTGAGTTCGCATGAACGTTTAACCTGAAATATGGAAGGAGAGATTAGTCCCACCGGGCGTGCCAGAATCTGTAGGGTGTTTTTCGTCACCCCATTGAGATGGGAATACGCACGCGCTTGTCAGGCGTATTATAGATTCCCCCCTGCCTAGGGTAGGCGGGGGTTTAATGATTGTGGGGATCCGAATCTCCGGCAGCCGCGGACTAAGCTGCCATTAATTACCCCTCGCCTTTGGAGCGAGGGAACCTCCGATTGGCGGGTTAAACTGGTCATGCGAACTCAATGTGCAGTGTACGTGTGTTTTGTTTTAGAGGGGGATTGAATATATCGGGGGCCCCGCAGAGTTTTTACGGGGGTCCCGCTACCCGGATAGCGGGTTGGGGGTCAAGGGGGCTAGCAGCCCCCTTGCGGGGTCCGGGACAGCGCCCCGGCCCAAAAAAAATTTTGGGAGGGAGAGTGTTGTAGAGTATGTGTGTGTATATTTACATATACATATATATATATATATATAAAGAAAGAAAAAAGGGGGCATCCAAAGGATGCGTAGGGAAAGCGCCAGCGCTTTGGACGCTGGCGCTCCACGTATCAGCACGTAGGCGCTCGGGCGCTAGCACTTTGGGCGCAAGAGTGCTAGCGCTTTGAGCGCTAGCACTCCACGTTTCAGCACGTGGGTGCTCGGGCGCTAGTTCCTTGAGCGCTAGCGCTCTGAGCGCAAGAGCGCTAACGCTTTGAGCGCTAGCGCTCCACGTGTCAACTCGGGCGCTCGGGCGCTAACGCTAGCGCTCTGAGCGCTAGCGCTCTGAGCGCAAGAGCGCTAGCGCTTTGAGCGCTAGCGCTCCACGTGTCAGCACGTGGGCGCTCGGGCGCTAGGGCGTAAAAAGGGACTTGGTCCCTGCAATGGGAGTTGTACTCCCAGAAAGGAGCACTTATTATTTTTTTTGTGTGTGTGTGTATGTATATGTATGAGGAGTTAAACTCCAAGAATGTTTTGAAGATGATGAAGGGGGCTTCTCCCCTTGAGCCATAGTTCGTCCCCAAAGTGGGGTTTCTGGAGATGGGACTTCTTCTTCTTCCTGTCGTTTGGCCGATTCTTGAAGATCAAGAGATGTGAGATTTTAAAAATCTCTTCTTTTTGAGATCTAATGACAGATCCAAGTTCCCCTTTGTGGGTTTTGTGGTGAAAAACTATTTAGTTTTGAAAAAGGAAGAGTAAAACTCTTGATTTAATTCAAAAAGAAAGAAGAAGGTTTGGAACCTTCAGAAAGGGGAAAGAGGCACAAACCCTAGGTTTTTGAGAGAATGAAAAGTCTATATTTTATTCATCATCATGTTGCCTTATATAGGCTTACATGTTTACATATAGCCCCTTGGGCTTTACAAAATGGCATTTTTCCCATCGCATAGTTCATGTGCCATTTCTTTTTGCACATAAGCCAGGGGCTTACGAAAAATTGGCTTTTATGCCTGTAATGACCCCAAAATCTTTATACATTTGTATTATCCCTCTTCAAAAATATACCGTATTTATTTGTACTTGGTATTTTCCTCTTTCTATTAAATTTATTATTATTTTATTCCTCAATCTATTATGTATTTTTTTCTAGGTACAATTTCTTTTTCTTATATTTAAGTTTTTAACTTCTCATTCTTATTTTTCCTTTCATAAATATTTAACCCAAATCCATTATTCTAATTCTCTACAGCCCATCTAAAAAGCCCATTTTCTTTTTAAGCAACATCATATATTTAATTCTAATTAAATATATGCATGAACAACCTTATAGCTCATTGGTTAAGTCCTTGCATTGTTATTCCATAAGTCACATGTTCAAATCCCCATTCTTGCAATTATTTTTTTATCATTTTTTATTCTTCCCATAACCTACAAATGAGACCTTTCATTTCCAAAATGAATGGTGACCTTTCATTTCTCTTTTAATTCTTATGTTAAATGCATATATTATTATACATAATTCACCATTACACCATCTTAATTGTCCTCCTCCATCTTTTCCTTCCTCATATTTTTTTCTATCTCTCATTTCTCCCTCTTCACCTAAAGTCCAAGAAGAAGAACATGAAGAACTCTTCAAGAAGGTCTCGCTAGTAACGCGAGGCTGTCGGCGGATAGACAAGCCCGGTGACAATACCGGCTTGTGTATGTAAGTCCCTTCTCTCTTTCTTTCCTCCATCTCTTTCTTTTTCTCTTGATATTTCTCTTGTTTTATATTGCCATGAAAAACTTCCCTTAACATATCATAGTTCCTAAATAATTAATTAAATGGATACATACATAAATAATGAACACACAAACATACACACATATATAGTTTGTATAGTTTGTAAAGTCTTTTTCATTACTCTCAATTCACATGTTAAGATTTCATAGTGATCAATTAGGATTGCATGTTTGTTGTTTTATTTTAAATCACTTTATTTAAAATTTGTATTAAAAAAAAAAATTAAGTTACGAATAAATACCATGGTTTTCTCATTTCTCACATATGACATATCAATACCTTTAGTTTTAAAATAATTTTTATAAATTAATTTTTAACTCTGAAAATTTCATGAAATTTACATATGATAGAATATATTATTTTGTACACGCTGTAAAAATTTTAGATCGATCCGCATAACGGTTTAGGAATTACATCGTATTTATTCACTGATCGTAAAACAGAAAACTGCAGTTATCGGTCAATTTCTAGGACACATAACTTGGTATACCGGTATCCAAATTGAGCAAAATCAGGTGTTTTTGATATCTACATCGAATGATCTAGATTTTATTAGTTTTATAGTTTTACTGAAAACCCATCTAAGTTAAAGAAAACTGCATTACAATATTAAGTGACGGAAATGTAATGACCCCAAAATCTTTATACATTTGTATTATCCCTCTTCAAAAATATACCGTATTTATTTGTACTTGGTATTTTCCTCTTTCTATTAAATTTATTATTATTTTATTCCTCAATCTATTATGTATTTTTTTTCTAGGTACAATTTCTTTTTCTTATATTTAAGTTTTTAACTTCTCATTCTTATTTTTCCTTTCATAAATATTTAACCCAAATCCATTATTCTAATTCTCTACAGCCTATCTAAAAAGCCCATTTTCTTTTTAAGCAACATCATATATTTAATTCTAATTAAATATATGCATGAACAACCTTATAGCTCATTGGTTAAGTCCTTGCATTGTTATTCCATAAGTCACATGTTCAAATCCCCATTCTTGCAATTATTTTTTTATCATTTTTTATTCTTCCCATAACCTACAAATGAGACCTTTCATTTCCAAAATGAATGGTGACCTTTCATTTCTCTTTTAATTCTTATGTTAAATGCATATATTATTATACATAATTCACCATTACACCATCTTAATTGTCCTCCTCCATCTTTTCCTTCCTCATATTTTTTTCTATCTCTCATTTCTCCCTCTTCACCTAAAGTCCAAGAAGAAGAACATGAAGAACTCTTCAAGAAGGTCTCGCTAGTAACGCGAGGCTGTCGGCGGATAGACAAGCCCGGTGACAATACCGGCTTGTGTATGTAAGTCCCTTCTCTCTTTCTTTCCTCCATCTCTTTCTTTTTCTCTTGATATTTCTCTTGTTTTATATTGCCATGAAAAACTTCCCTTAACATATCATAGTTCCTAAATAATTAATTAAATGGATACATACATAAATAATGAACACACAAACATACACACATATATAGTTTGTATAGTTTGTAAAGTCTTTTTCATTACTCTCAATTCACATGTTAAGATTTCATAGTGATCAATTAGGATTGCATGTTTGTTGTTTTATTTTAAATCACTTTATTTAAAATTTGTATTAAAAAAAAAAATTAAGTTACGAATAAATACCATGGTTTTTTCATTTCTCACATATGACATATCAATACCTTTAGTTTTAAAATAATTTTTATAAATTAATTTTTAACTCTGAAAATTTCATGAAATTTACATATGATAGAATATATTATTTTGTACACGCTGTAAAAATTTTAGATCGATCCGCATAACGGTTTAGGAATTACATCATATTTATTCACTGATCGTAAAACAGAAAACTGCAGTTATCGGTCAATTTCTAGGACACATAACTTGGTATACCGGTATCCAAATTGAGCAAAATCAGGTGTTTTTGATATCTACATCGAATGATCTAGATTTTATTAGTTTTATAGTTTTACTGAAAACCCATCTAAGTTAAAAAAAACTGCATTACAATATTAAGTGACGGATCTGGACAGAATCTGTTCCGATTCGCACACTGTTTTTAAATTGGACATAACTCGAACACCCGATGTCCGTTTGTGACAAAATTTAGATGTGTAGATGCACCATTGATAGAACTATAATTTTATGTATATTATATTACTTAGGAATGCATGAAACAACCTGATATAGGCTTTGCAATACAATAAAAGTTGCTATTCTTTTTATACTCTTGTCTCTTGTGTAATATTTTATATTGCTTAGTTACGCTTAGCGTATGTACTTCTGAGTACATACGTAGCGGACCTCGTCGCGTCCACTTCGCCGTACACTGGGAAGCGGGGCGTGACAATGCCTATTTTGCATACATTCATGCACAAAAAATTACATTAAAATTATTCGTTACATGATCTATATTTTGGTATGGAGGAGGCTGGCCGCGGGCTCGACTTGGGCATAAGCCCGCGTGACTTGGGCTTGGGCCCACCTGGCTTGGGGTTGACCTTGACTTTGACTCGGTCAACCGGGGTGCAAATTTTGACCCCAACACTTAGGATCTTTGCTTAACTACCAGGACTATGATGTCGATCATACTAGTGGGTCCTAGGTGGTCGATAAGTACATCCTTAAAAAGTTCCTAGTCATAAGGTATCGAGACAGGACATCGATATTCCAGAGAAGACTAGTGTATACGTTTCTCAACCCAGTAGAGGGCGATGGTTGATCCTACAAGTATTGGTGTTTGACACCAAAGATTGTATGCAGGTGCTCATTAGAGACTGGGTACACCAAACAGACTCGCCGAGAACTCCTAGATGGTACTATACCTATCGTTAGATAGCAGTTCTCAGGTGACACAAGTACAGTTAGTCTGTAGACCTGATATCGTCATAGTGTTTCATAATGGTTGGGTACAGTCCCGGATCATGCGGAAGCAATGAGCGATCGGAAGGGATTCGTCTCTCCCGGTATGAGGAGTTGATGCGGGGCTGTGAGAGACTAGCTATAACCATAAGTCTCTAGCCAGGGCAAGCGAGTTTTACTGATAAGCGTTATCAGTAGTTTCTCATATGGTTATGAGCTTTATGCTTGCACGACTTATCGGGTTAATGGGGGTCTGACGGATACCACCTACCAGACCCAATATACGACATTCTCAAATGAAGAGACCGGACTGGACGGTAAGTGTCATCGATAGGCTCTGTAGGGTACGGGAAAGTTTTCTTGTCGACCTTTTCATTCGTTCAATACCTGGTGGCCGTTACGTACAGCTAGTACCGCTGACGTGCATTTAAGGTAAGGATGTGATCTGACAACTTACTGCCAGCGTGTTGAGAGGTCTTTAGAGTCCCACACAGATGTTTTGTCCACTCGAGCGAAATAATGTATTGCGCGCATAGGATGCGTGCAAGGTTCGGTTAGACGTTCGTCTTTTAGCCGGACGGGTTATAATACTGGCCGGTTTATTGAGATAAACCAAGTCATTGTATTAATTGTTAATTCAATGACAAGTTTAATTATATGTGATTACGTGATAATACATGTAATTAACCTATCATAAATTTCTTTCTCTTTATTTTATTGTTCCATGTGATGTGAACATTATCTTTTTATCACGGCTAGTATATCTTTATTTAACCATGATAAATCTTTTTCCTTTTATCCTTTTTGTTTATCTCATTTGGGCATGTCCAAGGGTGATGTGTATCCATCTTACACACCTTAGGTCATGTGTTAGGATGATAGAGGAGAGAGGTGGCATGGTTTAGGTCATTGAGCATGGTGAGTGTGACCATAACCTAACTCTCACACTCTCTCTCCTTCATACTTGCATTTTTTCATGAGTGAGAAAAAGATAGAGAAGAAAAAGAAAAGAGAGACAAGAGAGAAACCCTTCACTATTTACAAAACCATATACTTCTCTTTGCTACTTAGCAACTAGCAAAGAAGAAAGAGTAGCTCAAGTTTCTATTCATCGCCGTGGATCGTCTTCGACGGAAAGGGCCGACTAGGAGACTCAAGCTGGTGAACTCTAGGAGATAAAGCAAGGAGTTCAAAACAAAGGAGCCGACTTACTAACCATTTTAGAGCTTGAAAAAGAAGTATCACTGTTCCCCCAATATTTAACCTAATAAAAGAACAAAAGTCTATTGGAATGAGGCAACGCCTCACGTGCTCTCCATGAGGGCGCCAGCACCACAACCAATCTTATACGATTAAATCCTATGTTGGCGCCGCACGTGCTCATCACGCGGGCGCCGATGTGCAAAGCACAAAAGAATTTATTACATAAAATTTAAACTCTTAGATGGTGTCGTACGTGCTCCTCATGCGGGTGCCAATGTGCAAAGCATAGAAATACCCATTTTAAGAATTAAATTCTTAAGTGGCACCCACGTGCACAACACGTGAGCGTCAGCGTCCAGGTAGAATTAAATTCTACAATACTCTCTGTTAAATAGAACGGGGATGATAAATTATCAAAATATAGAATCAAATTCTATTAGGAGAAAATATCTCCCATATCTTTCTAAATAAGAAAGATACTCTCGCTTAGATCAATGATCCAATAATAGAACAAAATTCTATCTTGGGAATATATTCTCTCAATCTTTAAAAAAAGACTGCTCTGTGAAAAACAGAGAACCCTTTGATTAAAATTCCAATGGTGATTAAAAATCACCACTTTACAGAATAAATTATGTATATGGGAAAATATTTCCCCAATATTGTTAAAAACAAGAACAACATATTCTGTAAAAACAGAAATTCTTTGATCAAAGATCCAACGGTGGGTAAAATTTCCCAAATCAATTTTGAGACCAATTGAATCAATTGGAATCTCTCAGTGAAAGATTTTCTCAAAACCAATTAACAATCTATCTTCATTATATAAAGGACCCGAGACTTCAAGTCTCACACACCACAGAGACCGCAAATAAGAAAGAACAGAGAATTCAATTCTTAAAGACGAAGAGCTTCCTTCTCAAAACCTTAGGTAAAGAAAAGAAATCAAAATATCTCTATTACCTATAATATCACATCTAAGGGTTTAACCCTTTTGAAAAAGAACTTAGTTCTTTCTCTGGATCTGAGATTCACAAGACAAGTCTCTCATAAGTTGAGAACTTAATTCTTATCGGGAAGATCTTGTTCTTGAAAATCAAAGATTCAGGGAAAAACAAATTCAAAAAGAAAAAAATGGAGCTCATAATACTCCAAGAACACGTTTCCTTCAAATCAAGAACTTAGTTCTCTAAAAACTCAACCCGAAATCCTCAAAAATAGTGATTTTGGTAAGCGTTAATGGTTAAAAAGCCATTGACGGAGGTTTAACCTCTCTGAAAACATCAACAGAGATTAAATCCCCATATAAAAAAAATGAGCGCATCACATGCTTCCCACGTGGGCGACCCTTTTTAACATCGCCTAGCGTCTCACGTGAAAAACACGCAGGCGTCCAAAACAGAAGGCCAGTGCTTCGCGTGCTCCTCACATGAGCACCACAAAAATAATAAGAGTGCTTAGCACTCCATAAATAACCAAAACGGATGAGTGCTTAGCATTGATTGGGCAGTGCCCAGCGCCTCATGTGTTCCTCACGTGGGTGCCCCAAAAATAATAAGAGTGCTTAGCACTCCACAGATAGTTAAAACGGCTAAGTGCTTAACACTGATTGGGCAGCACCCAGTGCCTCATGTGCTCCTCACATGGGCGCCACAAAAATAATAAGAGTGCTTATCACTCCACAAGCAGCCAAAACGGCTGAGTGCTTAGCACTGATTGGACAGCGCCTAATGCCGCACGTGCACCTCACATGAGCGCCATAAAAAGTGTTTAGTTAAGGTCCCGAAATAAGTGCTTAGCACTTTTACATAAAAAAAGGGCTGAACAAACAGAGCCTAAATAAGTGCTTAGCACTTTTGAATGAACAAAAAGAAAAAACTAAGCAGACTAAGCCCAATTGGTTAGGTCTTTGAGGTTTTCTTGCAACTGAGCCCAAATGCTCTGTTGTTGGATCTGAAATAAAAATGATCCTTGAAATTTTGCTGAGTTGATCTTTGTCTCAAATTAGATTAACGTATCCTTAGTTAAAAATAAATTGAGCCCAAATGCTCATATATTTAAGTTGATCTTAATCTCAAACTAGATTAACGGTCCTTAAATAAAACAAACCAAAATTTAAGATATACGGATTTGAACTAATCCGCGCCCTACGAGCGACGACATAAACTAGTCTCCGTATACAATCCACGGGCAACCAAAACAAACAAAATATACACACGGCACGAAGGGAACTACCGGAGCAGGAGAAAGTGGTTATCGCAATGCGGTAATATAATTAACTATATGGGATTCCGCCTGCACGGAAGAGCGTCCCCACAATCAAAAACCCCTCATAAAATGAGGGAGAATCTGATGATGTCAGCTACAATGGCCGAATCTATCCAAACCTCCGATATATGGTGCCATAAATCAACTTGGTATTTTCGGAGAGGTGGATGGATAAATCCAAATAGCATCTGCCCCCAAATTCCGGTTGGACGTCCTAACGTTTCGATCCGGTTTTTCGGCGATGAACAGATTCTGGCACGTCCGGTGGGACCTTTTTCTCTTTCCACTCCACACTTCGTGTATCGTGTTTCGCGAACAAAATCGTGGTTCGTTATGGTTGCCCTTGGATTCGAGGTACTAGAATTTGGTGTCTTACTCCTGTGCAGAAAAAATCGATGGATTTCAACTGCACAACATGCAGCAGCAACACTCGCTCCACCCCAGCTGGAGGAGTGACCTACGGGCCCAACACGGTCTCTATCTTTTCAATGACGGTAGGGGAAGAAACACAAGCCACTACTGGACTATTCTTTGGGACCATGCATCCACCAGTGAGTTTCGGTGCCTCAGCGCTGCAAGAGGTCGGTCTTTAATCGACTTGCAACCATAACGGCCCCTCTCAACGGGCCGTCCAAATCTGGTGTCTCAGTCTACAACCGGCTGAGCCGGAGCTCAAATGGGCCCGTAAAGAGGCTCGTGATATCTAAAGGGGCTACCCCAAACGGATAGCCCTCCTAACTCCTGCTACGGGCGAAGTTGTCAGATGTGCTTCCTCTACCAGAAAGTCGGTCTTTGAAAGATTGGTCGGCCCTCCTCAAACCCTGCCAAGGATGTCAGTCTTCAACAGGTTGACGCCAACAACAGCCCCTCAGCAAAGCCGGGGGCACGACGAAGTCACGTCCACAACTGAGGCGGTCCCATCAGCAAGGGACGCTCGACGTCGCCATTGGCGCCGAATGAGAAAAGCTGGTGGCAACTCCCCCTCTGGACTAACCCCACCAGCTCCAATGGAGGAAATTGACGCTGTTGTTCTAACAGGAATTAGCTTTGATCTGCTCAGGAGAGTGCGGAAGGATTCTCCAATGGCGGTGCTAAAGAAATCGCCCCCGTCTGCAAAGGTCATTGCTCAGGCAGAACAGGAGCGCCCCCATCAGCGGCTCTCCTCCTAAATTCATAGAGTCTGGCCCTCCCAAATTCTTAGAGTCTGGCAGAAAGTCCAAGACTCTGTAATCGACAAAGACTACTCTCATCGACCGAAGAAATCGAAGGTGCGGCAAGAAAAAAATCATCCCTCCTTAATACAGCGAGGGACTTCTTCTACATAGGTGCATGTCATAACGGCTCCTTCAACTTCAACCTCCCATAAAAGGATTGTATATCTACGGTAGCGCCCCGGCCGTCTTTCAGACGCCAAATGCAGAACAAAAACTTTTATAACTGGCGCTATCGCATACTATAACCCGGATCTGCCATTAACGCTAAACTAACAAACTGTAAAGAGGGTAGAAAGGTTATACCGAACGATCCGAGTCCTTCATTCTTTAACCATCATCCTACGCTCCGTTGCGGCTGCTCCGATCTCATCGATCTCCGATCTCCTCGTCCAGGTGGCACCACGTCAACGGTTCTTTAAACGGGTTTCCGCCTCTGACCCGAGGCAACTCGGTCATCAAGTTTGCTAAAAGAGATGACCAATATTGATGTAGAGAATAAGTAGAACACTTTGTCTCATTTCGTCCAAAACCATGGACGAACGGTTAATGAAGTTTCCATTTGGAATCGGGTGATGAAAAATGAGCTTGGAAACTTAGCAAATATTTCATATCATATTTCCAAATGAGAGTGAGTGAGAAAAATCAATCAAGAGGGCACCATATAATGGCCGGCCACTTGATGAGGTGGGGGGGATGAACACAAGCATTAAATGAGAGTGATGAGTCAATAATACACCTTGCATTTATCATTAATGCATACATGAATCATTAACCTTAGTCACCATTCATTTAATGCTAACAATGAATCATCAATTCTAGAATCTTCTAGAATCACGACTCACTTCATGACTCACCAAATGACTCATCCTCATGAAGAAAAGATAAATCCGTATTTAACCGAATGTTAAATACGGGTGATAGAAAACTGGAAACTGGCAACTTCCAAAAAGCGATTCCGAAACGAATTTCAGGATAACCCCGTAACAGTATAAACATACCCGTATTTGTATTACGACCGAATAAAAATGCAACCGAGACAAAGATATTATATCTACATAGTACAATACTCGGATCTGGCTTAAACCAAATCCGACCAGTATTATCTGCCCGAAATATGACACGTGCGTAAACGCACGTGAATTTTTCGAACCCTGCCATAAAACCATACGGCCTCTACAACGTTTCGCCCGAACTTGGGAAACTATCTGTGGGGGACTCTAATGACTCGTCAGTACCCTGGCAGTGGGTTTAACCACAAGCCGTCAGCGGCACTAGCTGTGCGTAACGGCTGCCCATGTACTGACCTCAAGGGAGGCCGGTGAGCGAACTCATCCGGAAACCCTACTGAGCCTAACAGTTACAATGTATATACAGTCCGGTCCGTTCGTCTATGAGTATCGCATATCGGGCCTAGGGGGCTGGTAACGTCAGACCCCCAATAGCGGTATATGTCGTGTCGGAGACAAGCCCTGAACACCCTGAGAAACTACCGGAGTACTTACCAGAAATTCTCACCTGCCTTGGCCAAGGACTTGGTGTAATGGCTTTTCTAGACACAGCGCGATCTCCACCCCCTAATACCGGGAGAGACGAATCCCCTGCCGATCCGCTCACTTGCCTCCATGTGGCTCGGGACTGTACCCAAAAACTACCTGTTTGCACGACTCTTTTGAGCCGTGGTAGGGTAGAAATCAATGCATAATGGGAACTCACACGAGACAAATGACGACCTCAGGTCGATGAACTATCCTGTACACATGTCACCAGGGAACTGCTATCTGACGATATGTATAATACCAACTAGCAGGTTCCCGGCGAGTCCTGTCCGGTGTACTCATAACCCAATGAGCACCTGTATACATCTTAGGTGATCCAAC
Organism: Agapanthus africanus; assembly: GCA_030015575.1. NCBI lineage: Eukaryota > Viridiplantae > Streptophyta > Magnoliopsida > Asparagales > Amaryllidaceae > Agapanthus > Agapanthus africanus. The sequence continues at coordinate 364,586,123 of JASDDO010000029.1, forward strand.
TGACACCAGTGGCTTGTGAGACCGGCCACCGCCCCTCGTCGGGGTCTCGACTGTATACACTAGTCTACTCCGAAGTATCGATGCCCTGTCTCGAAACTCCCATGAGTAGGGACAACTTTTAAAGATGTGCTTATGGACTACCCAACTCTCACGTATATGATCGCCCTCATACTGTTGGTAGTCAAGCAAGATCCGAAGGGCTCTATCAATGTGTAACATGTGATCAGTCATTTGAACCTGTACACGACTGATAAAGGTAAACCAGATAGCATACTATCATCTCGAGTAAGACTGTCCTACTGGTATAGGTCCTCCGCAATCATTGCAATCACGTGCCTGCGATCCAATAATTGACTTTGAGGGCACTATATCCAACAATCTCCCACTTGCACTTAAGGCTAATTATTGCGATGTCGTATATACTCACAGCCCGTGTGATACTGAACGTCCAACTCCTCTACTAATTAGTTTCACAAAGCCCGTTTGTAAAACTATTGTGTTCGAGAAATAGCCTCAGTGAGTGGATCCGCCCTGATGTTTCTTTCTATGTCTCTCTTAATCTCAAGTTCGCGGAGAAAGCCATCTCCCGAATTGAGTAATACCTGTCTTAGAATATGTCTGGATATTTGATGGGACCTAGTTCATAAATGAACTCCAAATCCAAACTTCTTAGACTGTATTGATAACTGAACCTAATCAGCATCCTGCACCATGCCTCCCACAGTATCCTCTTGGACCACCTGTCCATAATACTGCCCCCCCGTCAGAGGGAAAACTACAACTCTGACAATCACTCTGTCATCCATGTCACCTTTGAAGCCTGGAATGATAACCGTCTCCCGAAGGAGGCTGCCGTCATCAAATCCATAGAATGTGCACTTATGTTCTAAAACTGCTTGCTTATGTTTCTCCAGGATTGGATTAATATAAACTTATTGCATCTAGTGCAAAAACAACATCTGGTGTGGTACTTGACATCTCACGATTGACTCAATTGCCTAAGCAAGTGATCTGTCAATCATGCACATCCCTCTCCCCTTTAGTCTGTAAGACACCTTTAGAGAGGGTGACTCCATCACCTGCAGGTATACCACCATGCCAGGAGTCATCTATTCTAAAAACCATTAGAATACTGTCAAAGTACCCACATTGGGAAACTACCCAAATCTAGATCTAAAACCATGGATCTAGAAACCAGAATGTCAGATATTATATCCATATCCTGTCTGTAGAAACAACAGTGTGACGACCACAGTACAACCGATCGTAGTATAGGAATTTTACTTCCTACTCTGTGTATGTCATCCAAATACCAGGATATCACACCCTACTACCTTCTCAACAGATCCATCCCCTATTCTGATGAAGATAAACCTATGACCGCCACATCAAAAATAGATGATCTATCTCCGCTATATCTGCTTTAGTCTATAAATAGTCACAAGCTTCTTGCCCACTATGCTTCCGCTGCTCCCACTGACCACAACAACCCTCTGGCAGAATAATATATATGTGCACTTCTAAAGTTAGTTTAGAATGACGCTATACTTAACCTCCTGCCGGGTCTCATAGTCTGGAACAATAGTAGTGTCAAGACTGGGTAAACAAGAACCTCCCTGTCACCGTCCTTGAGGCTACCGGAGTACCTCTTGGGTGTCTGAGGTTACCCACCATATCTGCGGAGTGGCTAATGGAATGTCAAACCTGATTGAATTTTTAGGTCTTATTAAATTTTCCATAATCGTTTGTGGTTCTGGAATCACTTCCAGTTCTACCATACTCCCACTACTGTTTTCTGAAAAAATCCATTTTACTAAAACTGTGGCGAGTCAAGAACAATATCACTATTGATCTTCCAGATGGTAGAAAGTCAACCCTCGACATAGCCCAGGTCAACCCACAAACTTCCATTACAGAAACGTGCCTTGAGTTATCCAGAGTCTGGTTTTAAGCATAAGCTGGACAACTCCCCGTACCTTAACATCGTTAAGATATGAACCATTCTATATCCAATATAGAAACTTTGGCATTTATTTAATTGGAACCAGATTCTAATCATGCAGCTGTCTCCAGTGCATATCAACTTAATGGAAAGAGGCTAATCAGCATTACTCAACTTAGGAATACATCCAATTATGAGTAACCCGAAAGAGAAACAAGTTTCTCAAAACCATTACTATCATCTGAATACCAATCACAAGAATCTACATCTTCGATCTCTTTGAAGAATCCCGATACTTGCGACACCTGGTTCTCTATTTTATTCCTATACCCACAACTTCTCAAAACTTAGACCTTATATTTCTACGAAACACTTGTCTAAAAACTAGATAAGTCATAAGTAAACAGAACATAGTACGAGGACCAACCCCTTTGTCCTGATGGACACTGAACAACATACAATATTCTGTATAAGTCCGCTGAGTTCAATAACTCAAAACCTGTGCATCGTAGGTTGAAAACTGTACTTATGGTTAAGAACTACTCCGTTGTTCAATGCTCCTTACCCAACCGTCAACTAATGTAGGTAAATGTCACCGACATAATTTCAAAAAGTTATATCTCACTTTATAAAAATAAACGCACAGATATATCATTTTGAAATTGGTGCACAACAATGGATACTCAAAACCAAATACATGTCGTCCGGCAAAAACTCAGGCGACTTCCTCAAATATCACCAATTACAACGAATTCCGATATAATGAGAATGATCACCTAATTCCCAATAATTCACTCCCACTCATCATCTGTTAAACCATACAGATGTGAGAATCATACCTGGTAAATACATACCCTGGAGTAAGTATCTAATCGGGAAAACAGTTTTCCTTTAACAATGCACTGAAACATGAAAATGTTTCGTAGGGGTATCCTGGTATTCCTAGTAATGCCTCTTCCATAATCCAATTCATGACTATAACCGTATATTTCATTGCCATCTCTCCAAATCCCTTTATTTGTCTTTAGTCGCTACCTTCTGTATACCATCGTTAGGCTAAATGGTTTTTTTCGTTCCCTACCGTTCAGCACCAGCCTATGGTTTGGAAGAAGACTATCCAGTAGGCATAATAGGTGTACCCTCCTAAACCAAGGAGTACTCGTAACTTGAGAGAAGGTGATGATAAAAGACAACTGAATAATACCTTATTCTCTTTCTCCCGAACTGGGGAAAAAAGCAAAGGTGAAATAGGAGTGGCGATGAAGTACGCGGTTTGGTCGTGAATGATAGCAGTCGCAATTTACTTTGCCCTCTTTCTAATCCCTTTATTATGTCTTTACATATTACCTTCTGTACACCCTACTTAGGCTAATTGGTTTTCTTCATTCCCTACCTTTCGGCACCTGCCTATGGTTTGGAATAAGACTATCCAATAAGCATAATAGGTGTACTCTCCTAAACTAAGAAGCCCTCACAACCTGAGAGAAGGTGATAATAAAAGACAACTGAATAAACCAATTCAATTTCTCCTGAATCTGGATCCATCCTCGAAGAAGTCCCTTCGAGTTCGTATATAACCATACAATGGATCTATCAAATGGAAGTGGATACTCGTAGTAATACGAGGTGTTCTGAGAAATGCAAAGGGTAAAAGAAGGAGTGGCAATGACTTATTGTTCACACTAGAATATTACATTTAATACCGCCCATTCTTATGATCGTTTGTTTATAGGTAGGTGCTTTTAATCCATGTTTGCTACATACTTTTAGTCTACAGGTTCCTAGTCCAAAATAACGCAAATGATACAAAATCTCTACTATTACGCCAAAATCCAGAACATCTGTTGCCAGCAGATAAAAGCCGGGTTCCAATCATCCGTATCCATCCAGTGCCGCGTACTAGTTCCAGAGACAAGACAAATGACAGTGGTCATTCGTGTCTCGGACAAGCACAAAACACGAGGGAGGCAACACAAGAATCAATGGATGCACGGAGCTCGAGGGAGAAAAGTCAAATCAATCAAAAGTGAAGCTATATTTGGACTGTGCAGATCTGAAGAAATTGTGAAGGCATTTTGCAATTTGGGACATGTAGAACATCATAAGATAGAAACACAAGGAAACCCAGAAAATCCGAGATCCCAACTCCATAAATCCGCGGCGGAACCGCCGCCAAATGTGGGTTTTCGCGGCGAATCTGCCGCGGTTTCGTGTCATCATATGACCAAATTTTAGGGACAGTTTGGTAACTTCATTTTGGGCCAGAATCTTGCCCTAGGGTTTCAGTACGCAGCCTATAAATAGCCCAGTTTTGTGCCAAGCCAAGTTCTTCTTCCTGTCTTCTTCTCCCATCTCTTTTAGTGTAGTTTAGTTTAGCTTCTTCTTCTTCATTCTTTCCTCCATGAAAATTGTAGTGAGAGCTTTTTGAGTGGATGATGAAATGAAGATGAGGGTTATTTTTCTTATCTTGTATTTTTATTTCATTGTATTGTAATTTAATTTCTAGTGTAACTTTATTATTTGTTGTTAACTAGTTGTTGTTATTTCTTTTCTTGTTCTCTTTTCTTTTCTTCTTTTATCCATATTTTCAAGCGATGATACTCAACGGAGTTCCTTGCTAAGGTGAGGACCCAAGAGTTAGCTTGCTTCACTTGTAAAACCGTATTTTTCTCTTTTCTTCCTTCTTGTTTTGTTTTGTTTTCTTTTATGATGTGTGAATAATTTCCCTCTTGTTAAGGCTAAGGAAGGTGGTATGAGGGACGGAGAAATCCCTTGTTCTTCTCTTCACCAAACATCTTGAAACGAACCCCGACCAAACAAACGCAACCCCCTCACTTAGGCGCGCTATACGTGACATGTAGCCGGGACCTAAGTCGAGAAGTCCTTTAAGCGCACTACAACGTGACATGTAGTTGTGACTTATTTGGATACATGGTTGCGGGTGTTTGGCCGAGGGTTGGAAATAAGCATATTTATCGGACGGACAAGGAGCACTAGGAATGGATTTAGCATTGGAAATCTTGCTTAAACTCGCAAATCCCATTCCTATGTCCTCCTAATCCACGTTACTTTCGATTATCCCAACACCGTTTTAAGAATGGCAAAAGACAAGCACAAGAATAATCCTAACTCTACTAACTGACCTTAACCTTAACAAGCTCACTTGAACATAAATACGAGCACTTAGGATAGACTTGAACAAACGTATACACATCCTTTATTGACTCGTCTAAAACTCGAACGGACATACAACCATCTCCCTGTGGATCGACCCGTGCTCAACCGGCTAGCTGCAAAGCGACACCGTCCTGATCACGGTTATAACTTTAGAACTTTGAACATCCGACATGCCAAAAGCGTGCGATCACTTATGCAACTCAGACAATCCAAAAGTCAGTATTTTAAGAAGGTTCGGTCAACTTGGTCACTAAGTCATAGTCTAGGGTCGGTCAAAGGTCGCTGCCAAAGAGAGAGAGAGAAAAGAAACACTCTGTGTGCACTCTAACCTAAATCAGAATGGTTATCACTTTATCTAATTAGGAAACCTCCCACTGTACTGTCAAATTCTCCTCCAAACCTGAAAGAAGAATCAACCGGGATCAACCGAAGAGTAAACCAACTCTTCAGTGGGAATCGGGATCCAACTCTCATCACATGATAACGTGACGGAATCCACTCACGTTATCACACTGCAGAAGGTATGCGCATGCCTGGCAAGTTTTAGTTTCTTTAGAAACTCCCGATGTGATTTTTGCCCCATGCTTTTATGATCGTGACAAAGGGCTAACCCATTATAAGTCACATGCCAAGTTCTATCCATCATTATCTTGTCAATTTGAACCCACCCATACTCGCCCTTGACTAAGAGCCAACAAGGCTGTACGACTGTCCTAAACCAACGCATCTATCTATGCAACATATGAACACCCCAGCAGCTACCAATCACAATGTCCTGGCTAAGGGCCAGACCAACATAGCTTGAATACTACTAACCATTCATATGAAATGACGGAGGGCTACGGCTGGTTTTTGGCGTAAAACCCTTAACGTAATGAACTTGATCTCGTTGAAGGAACCTGATAGCTTTTTGTAAAAATATAGTGGCAAAAACCTTTGCTAAAGAGGTCACTCCCGGTGAAGGGATCTCGGCTCTTTCCTCGTAGAATGAGGTGCAGGATATTCCAACTGAATACCGTGATGCAAAGCAACTTGTAATCGACTGTAGTGAAGTTATTACCCTGACGCAAACTTCTGCCCAAGGGGTCACTCCCGGTGAAGGGATATCGGCCCTTGCCCCGTCGAATGAGGTGCAGGATATTCCAATTGAATACCACTATGCATAACAAAAGGAAACGTCTTTGTAATAACACTTTTTAAAACTGTTCCAACAACATCCAAACAGGTTTGTTTTCCTTTGCATTGATAAGAATCAACGCAATCCCATCAATTAATCACACCAGAAAAGAACGAAAATATAATGTACGTTATGCCATCCGCATTCGCCACTGGGTCACGTCTTTACCCGTTAGGTTACTTAACTAACGACAGAGCGGGGACTGGACTAGCACGGGTGCAAAACATATACAATATCTACTAGTATATATACCAATATACAATAATCGCTCCAGGCGTGATAATATGCAACATTATAGAAAAGTAATAAGCATCACAGAACAATACAGATAATCTGGGATCCTCGGGTTTCACAGAGCCGCTACTGAAACCCGACGTTCCCCTGGTCGTGTGGATAGCCTGTGCAATGAAACCTAGACCCCTACGGGTGCGGTAAGTTACCCGCCAAAACCTGAAGCGAGACAGCCCCCTACAGCAAAGTGAATGGACAACCCTGCACTTCACGGAATCCGGTAACTTGAGCACCCCTCCTTGGGTCAACCTGTACCCCCTACGAGTGCGGCAAATAGTCTGCCAATTCTAGAGTGAGGCCCCTCTGCCTCTCAAAGCCATGAGATGCGGACCCGTTGCCCCCGAGAACCCGGCTATCCGTGCACTCCGTCGCGGGGTAAACCTAGTACAGAAATGAAAAATATATACAACGGGTACATCGACCTCAGCCCGGTCGTGCCCCAAAAGAATATTATACAAACAGGCAGAGACGGCAGTCCACATGTTGGACGCTCGCCCCGCAATATCAAATGTACAAATAAACTCAAACTGCACTACCATTGCACACTACTATCCACCACGACAAATCCGCAACATCACAACACAATACAGAACATCAACGCGAATGTCACGTTCGCAAACCCGTCTAAAAGAACTATAGCAATCAGACGCGGTTTACCGCTCGAATGACATTCATGGTCGGAGATATAATGTAACTACTGTAAACTAACACGTTTAAATTTCGATCGACAAAACTTCCTGAAGTGGGCCCCACATACATCTGCTGTACAGTAACAAAAACAGGGCCCAAATGAACAGTTCCAGAAACCACAATTTTCCAAATAGAAGCCCCAGAAGAAAAACTACCCACTGATTCACCAAGACGGCCGCGTTTCCACGGCCAAAGCATGGCTTTGGCGGCGGATCCGCGGCCGTACGGTCGGATCAGGCGATCGTATTTCTCCAGTGTCCTTTAAAAAGCCTGCTCAATTTTCTGGTATACTCAAAATGATTTTTAGATCAAATTTAAAATTAATAGAAACTTTAGACATGGAATTTGCGGTTTTCGAAAATCCGTTCGATCGATATTTTAAACGCATTAGCACAACTTAGTAAAGCATAATGGCGAGGCTCTGATACCATGTAAGTCTACGGTAGCGCCCCGGCCGTCTTTCAGACGCCAAATGCGGAACAAAAACTTTTATAATTGGCGCTATTGCATACTATAACCCGGATCTGCCATTAACGCTAAACTAACAAACTGTAAAGAGGGTAGAAAGGTTATACCGAATGATCCGACTCCTTCGTTCTTTAACCATCATCCTACGCTCCGTTGCGGCTGCTCTGATCTCGTCGATCTCCGATCTCCTCGTCCAGGTGGCACCACGTCAACGGTTCGTTAAACGGGCTCCCGCCTCTGACCCGAGGCAACTCGGTCATCAAGTTTGCTAAAAGAGATGACCAAGATTGATGTAGAGAATGAGTAGAACACTTTGTCTCACTTCGTCCAAAGCCATGGACGAACGGTTAATGAAGTTGCCATTTGGAATCGGGTGATGAAAAATGAGCTTGGAAACTTAGCAAATATTTCATATCATACTTCCAAATGAGAGTGAGTGAGAAAAATCAATCAAGAGCGCACCATATAATGGCCGGCCACTTGATGAGGTGGGGGGGCATGAACACATGCATTAAATGAGAGTGATGAGTCAATAATACACCTTGCATTTATCATTAATGCATACATGAATCATTAACCTTAGTCACCATTCATTTAATGCTAACAATGAATCATCAATTCTAGAACCTTCTAGAATCACGACTCACCTCATGACTCACCAAATGACTCACCCTCATGAAGAAAAGATAAATCCGTATTTAACCGAATGTTAAATACGGGTGATAGAAAACTGGAAACTGGCAACTTCCAAAAGAGATCCCGAAACGAATTTCAGGATAACCCCGTAACAGTATAAACATACCCGCATTTGTATTACGACCGAATATAAATGCAACTGAGACAAAGATATTATAAGCCCACCAGTATTATCTGCCCGAAATATGACACGTGCGTAAACGCACGTGCATTTTCCGAACCCTGCCATAAAACCATACGGCCTCTACAACATTATGCCCGAACTTGGGAAACTATCTGTGGGGGACTCAAATGACTCGTCAGTACCCTGGCAGTGGGTTTAACCAAAAGCCGTCAGCGGCACTAGCTGTGAGTAACGACTGCCCATGTACTGACCTCAAGGGAGGCCGATGAGCGAACTCATCCGGAAACCCTACTGAGCTTAACAGTGACAATGTATATACAGTCCGATCCGTTCGCCTATGAGTATCGCATATCGGGTCTAGGGAGCTGGTAACGTCAGACCCCCAATAGCGGTATAAGTCGTGTCGGAGACAAGCCCTGAACACCCTGAGAAACTACCGGAGTACCTACCAGTAATTCTCACCTGCTTTGGCCAAGGACTTGGTGTAATGGCTTTCCTAGACACAGCGCGATCTCCACCCCCAATACCGGGTGAGACGAATCCCCTGCCGATCCGCTCACTTGCCTCCATGTGGCTCGGGACTGTACGCAAAAACTACCTGTTTGCACGACTCCTTTGAGCCGTGGTAGGGTAGAAATCAAAGCACTGTGGGAACTCACACGAGACAAATGACGACCTCAGGTCGATGAACTAACCTGTACACATGTCACCAGGGAACTGCTATCTGACGATATGTATAATACCAACTAGCAGGTTCCCGGCGAGTCCTGTCCGGTGTACTCATAACCCAATGAGCGCCCGTATACATCTTAGGTGATCCAACTGACACCAGTGGCTTGTAAGACCGGCCACCTCCCCTCGTCAGGGTCTCGACTGTATACACTAGTCTACTCCGGAGTATCGATGCCCTGTCTCGAAACTCCCACGACTAGGGACAACTTTTAAGGATGTGCTTATGGACTACCCAACTCTCACGTATATGATCGCCTTCATACTGTTGGTAGTCAAGTAAGATCCTAAGGGCTCTATCAACCTGTAACATGTAATCAGTCACCTGAACCTGTACACGACTGATAAAGGTAAACCAGATAGTATACTATCATCTCGAGTAAGACTGTCCTACTGGTATAGGTCCTCCGCAATCATTGCAATCACGTGCCTGCGATCTAATAATTGACTTTGAGGGCACTATATCCAACAAGGATGACGCCGGAGAAAATCCCACCGCCTGCGGCAAATTCCAAAGGTGATAGACCCAAATGCCCTAATCTGGGGGCATTATCGTGCATACGGTCTACATAGTTTTCGGAAAAGAAGAAAGCCGTGCTTCCGTAGGTCACAAACCGCAAACTCAGTCGCTGACTAAGGCTCGGGAGCAACAACAGAAGCTCCAGACAATGCTGACAAAAATAGCGGCGCTTACCGGACAGAAAGAAAGTCCGGAAAAAGATGCCGAATAGTGCCAGAAGCAGGAGACCAATATAGAGTTCCTGCGAAGGGTGCTTGAAAGAAAAGATAAAGAGGCCGCTGAACAAACCGCTAATATAAAAAAGATGGCGCTCTTGTTTCAGAATATGGTAGGAATGATGATCCAGCCAGAACCCCCAGTTCAGAGCATGTTACGCAGTTCAGAGCTTTGTGCGGCAACACTAGAGGCAATGACAAATTGTTGCTTCTCCAGTTCGTTGGTAGCCTGTCAGAGACGACCTTTGAATGGTACTCGGAGCTCTCAATTAACTCCATGAGGACGTTCACAGCGATGGAACTGCTGTTCATACAGTGGTTTTCCAGCGCAAGCGAGCGCACCCCGATCACGGCATTAATCAATGCCAGGGTAAGGCCAGAAGAAACTTGGGTCCAATACGCGATCCGGAGAAGGAACATATGGTCAAAGTACGAACAACGCATCGAAAAATCTCCCGCCGTGGGCATGTTCATTGGGTCCCTAGATGCTCAGACGACTGTGTCCCAGTTCATGACATTCTTCAAGCCGACCACCTTCCAGGCTCTGATCGATAAACTGACCCAAGTAGACCAGACGGGACACGGGCCTGCCTCCTCAAATTAGGACCTTTGAAATTGCAAGGGTAAAGGAAGCAGCCTTCCTTGCCAACACACAACAATAACCGAGTGGCCCAAAACCGGCTGCTCACCAGAACAACGCGTGTCCGGACCCGTCCTGAAAGGAAAGACTAGTACGCGCTTCCTTATTTCCCCGCGATAAGATGATGAGACTATTTGGATTGGCAGTGCACAATAAATTCATCACATTGCCAGACCCACGGCGTCCACCGCAAACCGGCGATGTCAACAACCCCAACTACTACTCTTATCATAGATAGGTGAGCTACCCAATTGAGGATTGCTACGTCTTCAAGAACTGAGTCGAGAACCGGTATCAACAGGGGAAGTTTGCGCTGTCTAAGAACTGGAGGGTAAACCCGCCCCAGAAGCACACTCCCAAAAAGGTGTATGCGTCGGGGGCATCATGCTCGCTCATGGAAGAAACTCCATGGGAAGTCGTTCTTTTAGCTAAAACCAAAAGAATGTTGAAGGAGCTACAAGCATGTCCAGCAGTCAGGTGGAAAAACCCACTTGAACCCGAAATCATCGAAGGGATGCTGATACCACGCCCCGTACCGAAGATTGTTGACAAAGGGCAAAATCCCCAAGTCAAGCCTTCAAAGTCTTCGAAGAAAAAAAGGAAGACCAAGAAGCTTGTGCAGCCTGCCGAGTATGACGACAAGCGCGCAGACCTACAAAAGTATATTGACGCGCTGGAGGAGTACAACCAGAAGGCGCGGACACCGGTCGCCCTCGAAGAGTTCCTCAAGCATATTCTTGAGAACGAAAATAGTGACAACAATGAGGAAAATGACTCATCAGAAGAAACCGAAGACTATGTAGCAAGCCGCCGCATGGTTCGACGTTAAATGACAAAGAAACTCCCTCGGTGTCAGAAAACAATGTTGAGGAAACTGGGGGCAGAATCGGCGCTAAAATCCCTGGAACTGCTAGAAGACCTGATCGATAGGCTGTTAAACGAAGCCTTTTGGAAAAGCAAAACTGACCAAAAATACGAAACAGCCATATACGAAAAATCTAAGCGTCAGCGTCAGGATGAAGAAGTTGCGGCAAGGATGAGTCGTAAAGTACTCCAACCAAACCAAAGCACACCTGCTATAAATAAGAGCAGGATCAAGACAGAGAAGAGGTTCGCTAAAGCCATGTCGATAGGAATAAAGCTGCCACCTCTCGTAGGAAACACTCCCGGGTCATATGCCTCGACGGAGACGATTCACATTCAAACTACTGCCTATATCATCAGAAGGTTACCTACCCTACCGAAGAATGCAGTACCTTCAAGAAGTGGTGGCAAGGATATATTTCCCATCAAAAACACTTCAAGAGGATAAAGCGCGAGGCTCGTCGATGGAAATAGGTGCGACAAATGCGCATGAAAAAACGACGGGCAACTGTCATATGTTTGATACCAGTTCAGAAGGGGAAAAACCCAGATTCTTACTTTCGAGAGCGATTCTGAGGACGAAATACCCCTCAGCCCTCTCTTTAGAGACTCCACCTCTGAAAAAGAAGAATAGGAGAAGAACTACGAGAATATTCGGTTGCGTAACCGTAGACTTCCTGAAAAGAATCTCGGACCTATAAACAAAGGTTCGAGCAAAAGAGACAAAGGAAAAGAAAAAATCCCTGAGGAAATTGCCCTCGATGATGGAGTTGTCAAAGAGCTCGCAACAAGAGACTCGCCTAAAAAATACAAGGTAGATTACAATGTCCTAACACATCTGAGGAAATACCTTCACAACTGAGCATATTTGATACTCTCCTCCTGTCCAAAGAGGCACGAGATTCTCTGATCAAGGCAATACAAGAGCCTAATCAGTTCCAAGATTTCCTCGCAGAAGAGAAAATGAAGGATGAGCTGGCAGAGGTCCACACGGCTGACATTACATTCAGTAATAAAGATCTCCTCTTAGGTACGTGCGAACATAATCACCCATTATACGTCATCGGGTACAGCCACGATATCAAAATTAGGAAAATCCTTATTGATGACGGATCCTCCGTCAACCTTCTCAACATAAGGGTGCTGAAGGAAATTTCCATGAACATTCAGTATTTGGCCCAAGAAAAAATTACCATCTTCGGATTTGACTCACAGTTGTCGCGGACGTTTGAGTCCGTAATATTGACGCTAAGCTTTGGGCTGCTTGTTACTGACATCAAATTTCATGTCATTGTCGCCAAGACTTGCTATAATTCTTTGCTCGACAGGCCTTGATTACATGAGTACAACGTCATCCCTTCTACACAATATCAGTGTATGAAGTATTTCAAAGACGGCTTAGAATACACCATCACAGGGGAGCTAAATCCATTCTCCGTAAACGAGGTTCGAAAATATGAAGACGCAAAGTACTTCCTACCAGAATTCGAAGATACAGAGAGGTGTTATAAGCTGGAGGATAAACAGAAGTCCGTTGCCACCATCCCAATCTTTGAGAGCGATTCCGAGGAAGATGAAGAAATAATCTACTCGGGGTAACCCTAGAAAGAAAACAGCAGGCCTGGACCATCTGCTCCTATTCTGGTCTTTGGCAGAGACTCTGAGGACGAGGCCAACGCAGTATTCTCCATCTGCCCGTCAGTGCAAACCCTCGCCGGAGCAGATCAGAGTCTGCAAATCACAATGGCTCCGCCTCGACATTACAAGGAACTTGATTACAGTGTATAAGAACTACAGACTTTCTACGTTCCTCCCAGACGAAGGGGTGAAAAGGCGATCCTCTTCTATCGATCTACGGAGACCAGAGTAGATAAAGAATTCTGGCATGGTGTCAATTTTGTACTTGACAGGCTTCAGCCAATCCCTCTGCCAAGATACTACGCGGAGGGATTGAAAAGGCTGTTGAGAGGCTAAGGTGTACCCCTCGAACAAACTGTTCGACAAACCCAATTCTACAAAAAGATTTGAGATATTCCCGGGACTCAGCGAAATATGCTCAACGGGAAGATGGAGACAACCGGGCTCGGATACGTTTGGTCTAAGAAATGGGAGCAGTTCCACAACTGTTGTGTCATAAACAGCTCCAGAGAAGAGGAAAATGCTCTTCCAATGGACGTGGCGTTGAAACATAGTGAAATCCCGCTATAAGAATGTTAAGTCCGTCGCTTGAAGAACAAATAGACAAGCTAATAAAAGAAAATTTTTAAAAGAGCCGAGACAATCACAGCCGCGAAATGGCCATTTATGAAAAGGGCAGGACGCAGTGTCTCAATCAGCAATCTGCGGAGAAAGAATACCACAATGCCCTTTATCCCCAGCCCGTTGAAAGTTCTCGCGACAGAGAAAAAGCCCAAAATAAAGGCAGAAACAGGGCAAAGAATGCAAACAATGTTCGAAAACAACGAAGCGGATCTAAGACGCCATGCACTTGAGAAAAACTCAATTGGAACCCATCCTTTATAAAGAAGATGGGTCGGGAATACTCTTTCCTCCAAGACAAGACAAGGAAAATATTCAACCTTGTCATGAAGCATCAAATGGTGACGCCCCCAGAGTCTCGGCACCCCCAAACAAATAAACAAGGTCCATCACCTGGATTATTGCTCCTACCACTGAGCAATAGGTCATCCCCTTGAAGACTGCTTCACCTTCAAAGACTGGGTAGAAAACCAGTATCAACAAGGTAGGTTCACTTTGTCCGACAGCTAGAGGGTAACCCCACCGCAAAAGCTTAAGCCAAAGAGGACCTATACCGTGAGGCTAGGACCAGCTCAACCACAAAAAGGGAAGCGAACTCGTACCTACCATATAATAACACTCTCAAAAGAGGGAGGGCACGAGACTATGGATGACTTCTACATATGCTTCGCAAATGAAGACGATGACAGGGTGATCTCCGAGTTTCCACCAGCACCAAAAGAGATGGAAGATGGGATACACACTACGACGGACAACTTAAGGAAAATTGACTTAGGGACGGAAAATGATCGGAGGCCAATGTTCGTCAGTGAGCTACTATCTAAAAAACAGGTAGCCACGTTAAAGGGCATGCTCATGCAGTATAAAGATTGTTTCGTATGGAACTATTCCGAAATTCCACGTCTAGATCCGAAAGTAGCAGTACATAAACTGGCCATATCGCTGGACATAAAGCTCGTCAAACAGGCACTAAGAACAAAGCAGCTCGAACTTGAGACGAGCATCAGTGCTGAAGTCAAGAAACCAATCGACTCCGGCTTCATCCAAGAAATTCAATATCCCGACTGGATTGCTAATATCGTTCCAGTGATGAAGAAAAACGGGATGGTGCGCATCTACGTGGACTTTCGGGACCTCAACAAAGCCTGCCCGAAGGATGACTTTCCAGTTCCTTATACTAAGCTGATGATTGATAATACGTCTACCCATGAAGTCTTCTCCTTCATGGATGGATCTTCAGGATACAATCAAATAAAAATGCATCCTGAAGACCAGAAGCATACCGCCTTCCGGCTCCGCTGGGCATATTCTGCTATAAGGTGATACCCTTCGGTTTAAAGAACGCTGGTGCTGCCTACCAAATGGCCATGACAAAGATCTTCGATGATCTCATACACGAGATTGTCGAATGCTACATCGAAGACCTCATGGAGAAAAGAAAATCTTATGAGGAATATTCGTAACATCTAAAAATAGTGTTCCGATGTCTTCGGAAGTATAATTTGAAGATGAATTCTCTAAAATGCGCATTTGGAGTCTCCTCAGGAAGATTCCTAGGATTCATCATTGTTAGTTATGTATATGCCCTAGAGGCCATTATTGTACATATGATGTATATTATAGTGGATGCTTGGATATATATAGAAAGGACTTTCTTACTCAATATGATAGTATGCTATCTGGTTATACTTTGTCGTAAAATGTTGACTTGTATTGGTTTACTGTCTTGCTCTCACATGTTGATAAAGCCCTTAGGATATGTACTTGACTACTAGGACTATGATGAGATCATACTAGTGGAGCCAGGGTAGTCAACGAGTACATCCTATAACTGTTCCTAGTCGAGGGTGTATCGAGACAGGGCATCGATACACCAGAGTATACTAGCGTATACGCATCTTGATCCATATGATGGGCGATGGATGATCCCATATCCATTGGTGTTTGACATCAAAGATGGTATACGGGTGCTCAGTGGAGACTGAGTACACTGAACGGACTCGCCGAGAACTCCTAGATGGATTTATACCTATTGTCAGATAGCAGTTCTCTGGTGACTCTGGTACAGGTTAGTCTGTAGACCCAAGATCGTCACAGAGTCTTGTGTCATTCCCACAGTGCTTTGATTTCCACCTTACCACGTCCAAGAGGGCATGCAAAACGGTGGCTTTTGGGTACAGTCCCGAATCACAAGGAGGCAATGAGCGATAGGAGGGGTTTCGTCTCTCCCGGTATAGGGAGTTGATGTTGTGCTGTGTTCGATTGGTAATAACTGGAAGTCCCTGGCCAGGGCTGATATGGAGTGCTACTGGTAAGAGTTATCAGTAGTTTCTCGACCTATTATGAGCCTTACATCGACACTACTTATCGGTTACTGGGGTCTGACGTTTACCACCCCTAGACAGGATATGCGACATATCAGACGAAGAGACCGGACTGTACAGCAGTGTTACTGATTGGATTCACAGGAGAATATACAGGCTTGCTTGTTGATCTTCTAATCGCTCAATACCTGGGTGGCTGTTATGTTTAGCTGACCGCTTGCAGCTTGTGGGTGTTTGATATGATCATCACCTACTGCCGGCGTATTAAAGATTCTTTAGAGTCCTACACAGAGGTTTCCTGGCTCAGGCAAAACGGAGTAGGAGCACATATGCGATATGTGCGGGACCGAGAATAATACGATATGAGATACCGTATTTTATTCTCACGATATGTGATATCGGCCGGGTATATGTGATATAGCCGGGTCATTAGATCAAGTGTTGATTCGATGAATTGGTACATGTTATATTAGCCGGTTATATGCAATATAGCCGGATTGTCGGATCAAGAGTTGATTCGATAATTTAATGTATAATTATATATGTGATATATTACATTACGTTAACTAATATAAGCTTGCTTTATTGATTCTTTTTCTCACCGGATAATCCATTGATATATATGCAATATATGTTAATTGTATTATTTTCTTTTGTTACAAAATATATTGTATATGTGATATATAATATTGTAACATGTTAGGGTTACAAATGCAACATGGTTTTTGGGTTTAAACCTAGTTAGGGTTTGGATTAGGGTTAAGTTTTGGATGAAGCTTTCATGAAGCTTCATGAAGTTTTGACTTTTGTCATCTAGCTTGACCGTGATGTCTTAAAACTAACGTCGGACTGTGGAGTCCTTAAATCCATGGACTATGAGGTCCTTAACCTTGACCGTGATATCTTAAAACTAACATTGGACTGTGGAATCCTTAAATCCACGGACTACGATGTCCTTAACCTTGACCGCAACGTCTTAAAACTAACATTGGACCGCAATGTCCTTAAACTACTTATTGACCGCAATGTCATTAAACTAAACAACAGGGCTCCCTTAATTGCTCTATTGTTGGATCTAAATGATCCCTTTAAGTCGATCTTAGTCTAAAAACTAGGCTAACGTATCCTTAACAAACGTTTAAGTTGATCTTAGTCCTCAATGAGGCTAACATATCCTTAAATCCAAACCCCCAAACCCAAATCTAAGATAATACGGATTTGGACTAGTCCACGCCCTACGGGCGACGACATAACTCAGTCTCCGTATACAATCCACGGGCAACTAAACACAAAATAAACACACACAACACGAAGTGACCATCTGGAGAAGGAGAAAGTGGTTACCGCGATGCGGTAGCATAATTAACTGCAGGGGCTTGTGCCTGCAGGGAAGAGCGTCCCCACAATCAAAAACCCCTCAAGCGATGGGGAATCTGACGAAGTCTGCTACATCGGACGCATCCGTTTAAACCTTCGATACCCGGCGCCATAAATCAACTTGGCATCTTCGGAGAGGTGGACGGATAGCACCAATTAGCATCTGCCCCGAATCTCAGGCGAGACGTCCCCGTCGCGCTATCATTCGGAGGGGAACAGATTCTGGCATGCCCGGTGGGACCTTTTCCTCTTTCCAGTCCACACTTCGTGTGTCGTGTTCGCGAACCAAACAGGGTTCGCTAATGGTTGCCCTTGGGTTTCAAGGTACTAAGACTTGGCGTCTTGCTTATTGCAGAAAGCAAAGAATCAATGGCTTCCACTTGTACGAAATGCTCCAACTGCAACTGCAACCGGCACCCTGCCTCGCCAGGAGGTGTAGCCTACGGACCCCAAGCTGCTTCGCTATTCACAATACCCTTGGAACAGGTCACTCGAGCCACCACAGGGTTGTTTTTTGGGACCATGCTCCCGCCAACGAGCTTCACCGCTCCTACGCTAACAACGGAAGCTCCCAAGAAGTCGGTCTTTGATCGGCATACACCTACCGCGGCTCCTCTCAACGGGTCGCCCAACACCAGCGCCTCGGTCTTCTCCAGATTGGGCCAGAACTCCTGTAGACCTACGATGGGGCCTACAATCCAAGAGAAGGCTGCTCCTAAGAAAGTAACCAGTCCTGCTCCTGAAGTCATCAAGGAGGCTTCCCCTGTCAAAAAGTCGGTCTTTACAAGATTGACGGCTCCAGCTCCCGCTCCTGCTACCCAAAAGACATCGGTCTTTGACAGGCTGACACCAGCAGCGACCCCCCACCTACACAGGGGGCAAGACGAGACTATCACCATCACCAAGCCGATGCCACCAGCACGACACGCTCGATGTCGTTACTGGCGTCGAGTGAGGAAGGCCGGAGGCAACTCCCCTCCTGGGCTAACTCCTCCAGCCCCAATGGCAGAAGTTAATGCTGCTGTTCCAACTGGGAACAGTTTTGAGATGCTAAATAAGGTGCGTAGGAATTCTCCTACCGCGATGCTAAAGAGGTCTCCCCCTCCGCTGAAAATGGCTGTAGAAGTAAAGCCAGAACAGCCCCAATCTCCTCAACGGCTGTCCTCCCAAATCTATAAAGTCTAGCGTCAGACCCGAGACTCGGTGATCGATCCAAATTTTTCCCACCAACACAAGAAGCTGAAAATCCAACAGGAAGTCAGTCACTAGGCTAAGCCACGAAAAGCTGTCTGGGTGCCCACTTCAACGGCCCCCTCAACTTCCACTGCTCATAAAAAGAAGAGGCCAGAGAGGACCCCCGGGCCTGCAGCGAAAGCTAAAAGCGCTGAGCCCAGACGCCCTAAGGCTGGGGGCAGGATGGTCCACACTGTATACATAGCGTCAGGGAAAGAAGACAGCCGCGTGTCCACAGGTCATAGACCGCTTACACGGTCGATGACCAAAGCTCAGGAGCAACAGCAAAAGCTCCAGAAAATGATGAACGCAATGGCCGCGCTTACTGGATCGAAAGAAAGCCCCGAGGCGTCCTCGGATCAGCAACAAGAACAGGAAACCGACGCCGAGTTCCTCCGGAGGATACTGGAAAAGAAAGATAAAGAGGCTACGGAACAAGCGGCCAATATAAAACAAATAGCCCACTTATTCCAAGACATGGTGGGGATGATGATTCAACAAGATCCCCCTACTAAAGATCCTCCGATCGTCCTTGAAGACGATAGGGGAGAAACGTCAAATCCTCCATCGGCTCTGGCAACAGCCAAAGAGGAGGCGATCTCCAAGGCTGACCTGGACGAATATATAGCTCAGCAGATCCGGGTTCATCAGGCGACTGAAGCAGCTAGCCAGGTCGTAAAAACAAGGCGGCCGTATCCAAGTTGGTACGATCAAATCAAGTACCCGCCCGGTTACACAATTCCCAAGTTCCATGTCTACAAGGGGACGGGCAACCCCCACCAGCATGTTGCCCAGTTCAAAGCACTCTGCGGCAACACCGGCGGTGATGACAAACTGTTGCTTCGCCAGTTCGTCGGTAGCTTGTCAGATACAGCGTTCGAGTGGTACTCTGAGCTCCCGAACGACTCTATCAAAACCTTCGCGGAGATGGAGCTGTTGTTTACTTAGCGTTTTGCAAGCGCCAGTGAACGTACCCCGATGACGGCACTGATTAACGCCAGGGTAAAGCCAGGCGAGACATGGGTCCAATATGCTGTACGTTGGCGAAATTTATGGTCGAAATGCGAGCAGCGCATTGAAGAAGCTCCCGCAGTGGGTATGTTTGTGGGAACACTTGATCCGCAAGCAACCATCTCGCAATTTATGATGTTTTTCAAGCCGACTACCTTCCAGGCCCTGATTGACAAGTTGGCGCAAATGGACCAGATGGGCCATAGACCTCCTCTTCTAAAGCCGGACTCCCGAAATGAGAAGGGGAAGGGGAAAGCGATCGTTGTCGCTAATGCTCAACAACAGACGAGCAACTCGAAGCCGGTTGTTTGTCAAAATAATATGCGTCCACAGGTACCCCTTGGGGAGAGACTAGGACGTCCTTACTCGTTTCCCCGAGATAAAACGAGAAGATTGTTCGAACTGGCGTTGCGTAACCGACTCATAAATCTGCCGGAGCCAAAACGTTCGTCGCAACCAAATGATATAAAAGAGCCCAACTACTGTCCCTATCACCGAGTACTGGGTCATCCGATTGAAGATTGCTACGTCTTCAAAAATTGGCTTGAGGACCAGTACCAACAGGGCAAGTTCGCGTTATCCGATAGATGGAAGGTGAATCCGCCGCAACCTCACGCCTCTAAAAGGATGAATGTGCCGGGGGCAACGTGCTCTCTCGTCGAAGAAGCCCCGTGGGAGGTTGTGCTGTCAGCTAAGACAAAGAGAATGCTGAACGATCTTCAGGCATGCCCAGCGATCAAATGGAAGAACCCGTTGGAACCGCAGGTCATTGAGGGGATGTTGAAGCTGCGTCCAACTCCAAAGACCGATGGTGGTGGCCTAAGCACTCATAACCAGCCGTCAAAATCTTCAAAGAAGAAGAAGAAAAAATCCAAGAAGCCCGTGAAGCCTGGCGACAAGCGCACGGACTTGCAAAAACAAATTGACGCGCTGGAGGAATACAACCAGAAAGCACGGACTCCCATCACACTCCAAGAGTTTCTCAACCACGTCTTTCAAGAGGAAGATGAGGGAGAATGTTCGTCGGTTGAATTCGAGGAATACGTGGCGAGCTGTCATATGATTTCCCATTCGTTGATGGACGATGAGGAAGCCCTTTACGCCGAGAAACCGAGGGCGGACCCTGAACCAGAAATTTTGCGGCCATCAGATGAGATGATCGATGCATTCCTGAATGAGATTCGTCTGAAAGTTAAAGCCAATCAAGAGCGTGAGATGGCCATACTGGAAGAAGCCAAACACCGCCGGCTAGACCAAAGAGTCGAGGCACTCCCATCAAATCAAAAGACATCCGCTGCCGATGGAAACAAATTCAAGACGAGGAAAAGGTTTGCTAAAGCCATATCAATGGGAATGAAGCTACCACCCTCTGAAGAAAACACTCTCGGTGGAATAGAGATGTACCCTAATTATTGCCTATATCATCAGAAGATCGCACACGCTACTGAAGACTGCGACTCCTTTAAGTGTTTATGGCAAGGGTATGTCACTCATAGGCATTACGTCAACAGAACAAAGCGGGAAGCTCGTAGACAGTGAAAAAATACGACAGATAAGCATAAAAGAGTCGCCGGCAATTGCCACAAGAACGACCCCGATGAAGAAACAGCTTTCAACCCTCTCTTCAAGGAATCCATCTATGAAGAATTGAAGAATTATGAGAACATTCATCTGTGCAAGGGCATACTACCCGGGAAGAATCTCGGACCCGCAAACGACGGAGCGAACAGAAAGGATAAACGAAAGGGAAAAATGACCTTCGACACCAACACTCAACAACAGCCGAGCAACTCAAAATCGGTTGTTCGCCAAAACAACATGCGTCCACGCCCATCACTCGAAGAAAGGCTGGGACGTCCTTACTCGTTTCCCCAAGATAAAACGAGGAAACTGTTCGAACCGACAATGCGCAACGAATTCGTCAATCTGCCGAATCCGAAACGTCCACTACAACCAGGAGATGTAAACGATCCTAATTACTGCCCCTACCATCGAGCAGTAAGTCATTCGATCGAAGATTGCTTCGTCTTCAAAAACTGGGTTGAAGACCAGTACCAACAAGGCAAACTTGCGCTGTCCGAAAACTGGAAGGTGAGCCCGCCACAACCACATGCTCCGAAAAAGAGGGATATGCCGGGGGCATCATGCTCATTCATAGAGAAAGCCCAACAGACCACTACGTCCTAAAACTGGATAACGGACCGAAACGTCCTTAAACTAATTGCGGACCGAAATGTCTTTAAACTAACAACAGACCGAAACGACCTTAAACTACTACCGCGGCATCTTCAGGCTAACGAGATGAATAAAAGAAAAAGAAGAAAAAAAATATTAAATATATATATATATATATATATATATATAACGGTATGTCCATAAGCAAAATGGGCACGGATGAAAACCCGAAAGGGCTCCGTGAGTAAAAACAGCAGGGCTACCGGCGAGTGTTCGTGAAAACCCGAAAGGGCGCGACCTCGTAAAAAAAAAGAATAAAAAGAATAAAAAAACGGTATGTCCATAAGCAAAATGGGCACGGATGAAAACCTGAAAAGGCTCCGTGAGTAAAAACAGCAGGACTACTGGCGAGTGTTTGTGAAAATCCGAAAGGGCACAACCTCGTTAAAAGACACTTACAGAGTCCCCTCGACCTTGTAAGGAGAAACCACCCGCGTGAGATCCTTACGACTCACAAGGGAGCAGCACACTTAGGGATCCCCACAATTCCTAAGGAGAAAATACACTTGCGAGATCCTCACGACTCGTAAGGAGAACTCTTTTATGGGACTCTCACGGCTCATAGGATTTGAAAGTCTTAAGTTACAGAGACCTAAACCTGTGCTTAAGCAAACCCCACAACTTTCGATATTTCCCTATAAGTGGCTCAATACTGACCCTTGTATACAATCCACGGGCGTGAATAAACATTTCCCTAACCAAGTCCCATCCGTGACTGGGGATATGTACGCATAATGAACAACCCTTATAAGTCCTCTCGACTTACAAGGAGAAAACCCTCATGTAGAATCCTTACGACTTACAGAGGAACATACACTTAGGAGTCCTCACGATTCCTAAGGAGAAAATACACCTACAAGATCCTCACGACTTGTGGGGAGGAATACCTTTGTGAAACCCTTACGGCTCATGAAGTCAAAAGCCTTAGCCGACAGGACCTTAACCCAGTTCGCTAAGCTACCTTTGTTCGACATCGACAGAGGCAAATGATGATTCGCTCCTGGCAATATCCCAGTTGTAGCGGTGCTGATGCCGAAATCGATGTTTAATTTCGGGTTTACGGCGAAAAGCCAGTTGGCCGCACATGCATACGAAATAGCTGAAATGATGGGGCAGCTTGCAATAAAAAGCAGCAAGTAAAGAAAATGTATGCATGGAAAATAGCCGAAACGATTGGGCAACTCGCAATAAAAAGCGGCGAGTAAAAATAAAATAAATGGCCGAAATGATTGGGCACCGCAAAAAATAGCCGAAATGATTGGGCAGTCACGACTTTCGCGATCAAAAGCTGAAATGATAGTGCATTGCGGAAATGAAACAATAAAAATGAATGAAACTTTTTCCCTACAGTTGAGATCACATCGATCCCTGTATACAATCCAAGGGCACAGACAAAAAGGGGACTACATTTCCCCACCAGGCTGCGTCAAAGGGAAGTCAGATCTCGACGACCATATATATACAGCCTGGAGACCAACAGCGGCGTTACTCCTCATTCGAGCAGGACACGGATGTGACATCACCAATCGGAGCCACGGCAAAGTCCCCAGTTCTAAGACTCTACGGTTCACAGACAACCTAAAGTCAACCAAAGACCTCCGTCGCGGAAACAAGTCAACCAACGACCTCCGTCGCGGAAACAAATCAACCAAAGTCCTCCGTCGCGGAAACAAGTCAACCAAAGACCTCCGTCGTGGAAACAAGTCAACCAAAGACCTCCGTCGCGGAAACAAGTCAACCAAAGACATCCATCTCGGGAACAAGTCAACCAACGACCTCCGTCTCGGGAACAAGTCAACCAACGACCTCTGTCTCGGAAACAAGTCAGCCAACGACCTCCGTCTCGGGAACAAATCAGCCAACGACCTCCGTCGCGGAAACAAGTCAGCAAATGACATTCGTCGCGGAAACAAGTTAGCAAATGACATCCAACTCGGAAACAAGTCAACCAACGACCCCCGTCTCGGGAACAAGTTAACCAACGACCCCCGTCTCGGGAACAAGTCAACCAACGACCTCCGTCTTGGGAACAAGTCAGCCAACGACCTCCATCGCGGAAACAAGTCAACCAAAGACCTCCGTCGCGGAAACAAGTCAACCAAAGACCTCCGTCGCGGAAACAAGTGAACCAACGACCTCCATCGCAGAAACAAGTCAACCAAAGACCTCCGTCGCGGAAACAAGTCAACCAACGACCTCCGTCGCGGAAACAAGTCAGCCAACGACCTCCCCGTCGAAGCAATACTTCGACCTGGAAACAAGTCAACTCACCAAACACTTACGAGTCCTCTCGACTCGTGAGAGGGAAAATTCTCTTATAGGATCCTTACGACTTATAACAGGAAACGCACTTGGGAATCCTCACGATTCCCAAGGAGAAAATCCACCTATGATATCCTCTCGATCCGTAGGGAGAAAAGTCTCTATGAGACCCTCGTGGCTCATAAAGCGCAAAAGTCTTAGGAAGCAGATCTTAACCCTGAATCATAAGCCATCGCTGCCCTGCAAGGAGACCAAGATAAATTGTCCGCAAAACACATTCAATGAAAAGAGACACACCATTGAGAAGAAAAATGTATCTTTTATTCATAAACCAAAATGGATACAAAGTACAATTCATGAAAGAAACAAAAAGAAAACGCTCTCATCCATGAGTATCTACAAAAAGAAAGGAAAAGATACAAGTTTTTTTCAAGCCGGTGGGTGATTTAGTAGCTTGGTCAGCTCATCCTGCTTTTGCTGGGCCACGGCCTCATGATTTAAGATTGCCAAAAGACGGGCCTCCGCCTGAGCCTTATGGGCCTGATATGAAGCAAGTCGAACTTCAAGCTCTTCTTCAGTGGCCTTATGAGCCTCGACCCTTTCACGAGTGAACGTGGAAGCTTTATCGAGAGCCACCACCTCTTTGATGGACTCCTGAAGCACCCTCCAGAGTTCATATGCTTTGTTGGCCTTGGCGGTAAGATTAGCTTGAAGCTCGCTCAGCGCCTTAGAAGCCAGCTCCCTCTCCGAAAATTTAAGGCCGAGCGCTTTTCTCGCACGACAATATGTTCGCCACGTGTCGCTCTATCAGGCTACGTAAGCTCACTTTCGCGACCGCAACCTTTGAAACGGGACATACACGCTCAAGACCGTATAAATAGGCTTCCGGTCGACAGCGGTAGTCGATCTAAAACACGCTCACATCACCTGGTATGAAAAGCAACGAGAAAATTTCCAACGTTTATCCTATCAAGCATGTGTTCGCAATTATATGAACATCCGAAAAATAAATAATATTCGAAGCTTTAATGTGCATGTGACATGATGATAGTGTTGATAATTAAAGAAAGTTCTCATAAGAAGGACACAAAATTTATTTATGCAAGCGAAGGCACACATACGAGTACCAAGCCTACATGGAAGTTCAGCATAAAGCATAAAAAAAGACTAATTTAAATATACTGCGCTAGCGGGAAAAGGTCACCAAACACGGGATCAGTAGCACAAGGATTAACAAAGCAAAGAACGAAATTCTCCATCTCTCTCTCCGCTCTCTCCAGCACATCAAAGCGACGGTTCTCGCGAGGAGTCGCTCCCCATCGATTGGCGCCATGTTCGTCCGCGAAAGAAAACATAATAGCTCGCCGGGCCCTTATTTGGCTCAGCAGGTGAATCGAGCAATCCTTCAAAGCCTGAGTAATCAGGCACGCTTCGTGAAAGCCCTCGCGCTTCTCTTCAGCCGCATCAAGCATCACCAGGGTCATCTCCGCCGGGTGAGGAGGGATGTCGGCAAGCACGGCCGTGAGAATCGTCCGGAGCCAGAGGGACCCCATCAGGACGGGGACCCCCTACGAATCAAGAGTTCATACATTTTCGAATCGCATTCGTCATCGGTAAGGAGTGGATCCACCAATCGGGCAGCAAAGCGGGGGATCATCTCCTCGATAGGAACTTCCCATGCCTGTCGACGAGCATGAGGGCGATTACAGGCCATGGTGCTCTGTTGTTTCTCAGGGTAAATCACACCAAAATGAGAATAAATCTCTCTGTGAAGAAAAAAGGAAGGCCATTGCCCCAGATATAAAGAGGTGCATTAAGTGCTATGCGCAGAAAATCTTGCATGTAAAAGCTGTTTCTAAGGCCCAAAAAAGGAATGGCATCGAAAATCAGGGAAATGGAACTATTTCCAAGGCTAACTATTTCCAAGGCTCCTTTTCTGCATCTGATATTGTGCACTAAAAATATGGCATGGAAAATTTTTGAACAGTCCCATCAAAGAACCCCACGTGCAGAACACGTGAGCCCCAAACTTGACGTGCACTAAAAAATGGAATAGCACCCTGCATATTAAAAAACAGCAACAGCAACAATAGCGAAATGATAAAATCCCATAGAAAGGCATGCAAACATAGAAAGGCACGATAAAGCTTATCATTCATGCTTTAAGAAGTCCATACAAAATGAAAAGAAAACGATTACAATGGCAAGACGTCAGACGCAGGGCACGGATTGAGAAACTCAAGCTTGACTTTGTCCAAGATCCTCCAAGCATTTCGAACCGCCCGAGTATGTTTTCTCTCACGATCACAAGCGTCGGGGTCCTCGCAAATGTCCTCCGCCCTCCGATAGGCGGCAAGTATGGCCGACTGCTGAAATGCCTGGTGCAAGAGATCAATGAGGTTGTCGCGCCTTCTCTTCAAGATTAGACTCATTAGATACACCGAATGTATCTTATCCTCGGCAGCGTCCAATGCCCTGAGCGGCACACCGGTGCAGAAGAGAGGAAGCGCCTCCCAAATCGCCAGCACGATGAGTCTCAGAAGAGAAGAGCGACGGGGGAGTAGCCGGTGGTTGTACTCGTCAAAGCGGCTCATAATCTCAGCACACTGAGCGTTGGTGAACTCCTGATTCTGACTACGGCCCAGTGCACGAATATTCCCGTAAGAAATGATTTCGTTAAGATCATACAAATGAGCATCCATGACACCTGAAATAGCGATCATGAAAAATTCATTACAAACATTTTCCTCTCGGATGCGAAGGAGGACAACCTAGGGCAAGGAAACCCTAAGAAGCCTCCAGGGGAAGAACTTAGTTCTTCACAGGAATTAAATTCCTTTTGGAAAGGGGAATTAAATTCCCAGAAACTTTTTTTCTGCGAACGGAGTTAAACTCTATGGACTTGAACTGTCACCATCATTTCACTAAAGATCATATGAACCCTAAAAAGATCTACTGTTGAAGGTTAAATGGCCTCATACTTTGGTTGAAAATTTTGAAGAAAAATTGGTTCATATCCAAAAAGGGTAAAAACCCTTGTTTTGGATTTAAAGTCCAGAAGAATGTGAAAGTTCATCGTTCGTTTGAGAGCATTACGTGAAGAAAAGAATTCTTTTCGAACAGAGTTAAACTCTGAAAATTGTTCAAGGCAGAGAACTAAGCTCTGGAAGAAGAGAATTAAATTCTCAGGAAAAAGTTCTCAAAGGAGGAAGATAAGCAAAGTGGAGGCGTCTCTGAAATGACCCCTATATTTATAGGATGCGATGGAAACGCTTCATCTATCCGAGGCCCTAGAGGAATCCAACGGTCACAAGAGTGACAGCGTTGCACTCACGTGCAGACACGTGAGAACAACGCTGTGGGGGCATTTGTTTCCTGATTTAAAATCAGGAAAGCCTATTGAAGAAGCATCACGTGCTAGCACGTGACCTGCAGTCACGTGTTGGCACGTGACAATTAAAAGCAGTGGCAAAGGCAGATTCGGATCCCTGGCTAAATCAAAGAAAAGGCTACAGAAAGGGTCACGTGCTCACACGTGACCAGGGGTCACGTGTTGGCACGTGACGGCTGAACAGAGGCTAGAAGATAAAGCGCAGAAAGAAGAAGAAAGCTCGTTCCAAGGGGTCACGTGCCTACACGTGACCAGGGGTCATGTGCATACATGTGACCAGGGGTCACGTGGCCACACGTGACCGGCTTTCGAAGCCTATCTATTTAACAGAATTAAATTCTGAACAGCATTCAAATCTTTCCAAAGGAGAATGATTATTTGGAACCGATTGAATTAAAGATTTAAAGGTGATTAAATATCACCTATCTATGGAAAAATATTAAACTTGGAAAGATTTCCCCTTAAAATCTAACCAAAATAACAAAGGAATATCTTTGGATTCAAAATCCAATGGTGAATAAAATTTACCTAAAAATCCAAAGGTCCAAATGAATGATGAATACAAATCAAATCCCTAACGAATACAAATCAAATCCCTCAATGAATGATTCACTAAAACTGATTGATTCTGTTCCTCCTATAAATAGGAGCCAAGGAGAATAGAATAGAAGGAGATACCGGGATATAGAGAGATATATAGAGAGAGAAAAATAGAGCCTCGAGATTTTGGAAGAATTTGATCTTCTGCAGAAGAATACCTTAGGTAAGAAAAAAGAGAATTTAATTCTCAAAAGAGTTTAACTCTGATATTAAAAAGAAGAACTTAGTTCTCTCTTTAGCAGAGGATCTGCAAAGTGCACATCTCCCCATGAATTGAGAATTTAATTCTCATTGGGTTGAGATCCTGCCATGCAGATCCAAAGCATAGAGAGGGAATGGAAGTTTGAGAATTTAATTCTCATAGAATTATAGGAATTTAATTCCTTTGAAATAAAATTAGGGTTTAACCATATGTTGTAGGAATTTAATTCCTTCAAAATGAACAGAACCAGGGCTTAACCCTAGTTAAGAACTTAATTCTATCAAAATAACAGGAATTTAATTCTCTTAAGAAAGAAGAAATTAGGGTTTAACCCTATGATAGAATTCAGTTCTTCACATACATCAGGAATTTAATTCCTACAGAAGAAAAGCCGGGGTTTAACTCCATCTAAGAATATAATTCTTCAAAAAAGAAAGTGGGAATTTAATTCCTCTAAAGTTATAGCTAGGGTTTAACCCTATGAAGAATTTAATTCTTAAAAGATAAACAAACATGCAAAGAAGCAGGGTCACGTGCTACCACGTGACCCCTGAAAAGTTCCACAGAGAAGAGCTTTGAGGCAATGCCTCACGTGCCCTACGTGACCCCTTGGCAGAAGCTCTAACAAACAAACATTTAAATGCCCATCACGTGACAGCACGTGATACTCCAAAGTATTCAATACTTTTGGCAGAATAAAATGAATTGAGGGCGCTCTCACGTGCTACCACGTGACCCCTCTTGCCTTAGTGTTTAACACTAAAGTTGAAACCTCTATATCCAGTGTTCAACACTAATTTTCTTAGTGTTTACACACTAATTTGGAAAACTCTATTTACAGTGTTTAAGACTGACTTTCTTAGTGTTGAACACCAACCTGGAAAACCCTGTTTTCAGTGTTTAACATTGATCTGCCTTAGTGTTAAACACTAATTTGAAATCTCCGCTGCCAGTGTTTAACACTGATTTGTTTTAGTGTATAAACACTAATTTGAAAGCCCTGTTGTTGGTGTTTAACACTAACTATGTTTTAGTGTTAAACACTAACTTGTCAATCTCATTCTCAGTGTTCAACACTGATTGATCTTTAGTGTTTAACACTAACTTTAGCCCCATTGGTTAAGTGTCTAGAGGCAAAGCCTCTCCTCTAATGGACCAACAGAGGGCCAATATCCTAAACATGATTGGACTTAGCCTAAGTTGGCCATAAGTCCTCAATTCAAATTCAACTGGGCTAATGGGCTCATAACATAATTGATTGGTCTTGGCCCTAAACTGGGTCAAAGACTGTTTAATCTACCTTGGTTCAAGGGTATATCTCTTCACTCCTTTAATACTTGGCGTTGTAATTCCTCAACGTTTTCAAAGAGGTGGCGGGTCCCGATGACCATACATTGATACGGACTGTGGGGTCCTTAAATTCATGGACTATGAGGTCCTTAACCTTGACCGTGATACCTAAAAACTAACGCCGGACTGTGGGGTCCTTAAACTCATGGTCTATGAGGTCCTTAACCTTGACCGTGATGTCTTAAAACTAACGCCGGACTGTGGAGTCCTTAAATCCATGGACTATGAGGTCCTTAACCTTGACCGTAATGTCTTAAAACTAACATTGGACTGTGGAGTCCTTAAATCCACGGACTGCGATGTCCTTAACCTTGACCGCAACGTCTTAAAACTAACATTGAACTACAATGTCCTTAAACTACTTATTGACCGTAATGTCACTAAACTAAACAACAGGGCTCCCTTAATTGCTCTATTGTTGGATCTAAATGATCCCTTTAAGTCGATCTTAGTCTAAAAACTAGGCTAACGTATCCTTAACAAACTTTTAAGTTGATCTTAGTCCTCAATGAGGCTAACGTATCCTTAAACCCAAACCCCCAAACCTAAATCTAAGATAATACATATTTGGACTAGTCCTCGCCCTACGGGCGACGACATAACTCAGTCTCCGTATACAATCCACGAGCAACTAAACACAAAATAAACACACACAACACGAAGTGACCATCTGGATAAGGAGAAAGTGGTTACCACGATGCGGTAGCGTAATTAACTGCAGGGGCTTGCGCCTGCAGGGAAGAGCGTCCCCACAATCAAAAACCCCTCAAGCGAGGGGGAATCTGACGAAGTCTACTACATCGGATGCATCTGTTTAAACCTTCGATACACGTCGCCATAAATCAACTTGGCATCTTCGGAGAGGTGGACGGATAGCACCAATTAGCATCTACCCCGAATCTCAGGCGAGACGTCCGCGTCGCGCCGTCATTCGGAGGGGAACACCTCACCTATGGTGCCACGGAACTACGGCAAACCCTAAGGTTTGGCCGCGGTTCCATGGTCATAGAATCGAGTTAGGGTTATATTCCTCTAGAGGGTCCATAGTGTTACTTGCATGAACTTTCAAATATTTTTAACTTGGAAAATTCCAACACTTGGAAAATTTTCAGCGAGAGCAATGAGAGGGTAATTGATGTTCGCTCGAACTGTTAAATGTCGTCCAAATTACCAAAAACAATGTTAAAATTACGACTACGAAATACTCCGAATTAGCCCCTAAGCAAAATTAACATCACTTGAAATTTTGGGCTAAACTGACAACACCTGAAACCCCAAAATCTACAGATCAGAGCACCAGAAGAAAACGAGACTGATTGGGGGCTAGGGGGCCGGCCAGGCCGGAAAAATGAGCCTTGTGCTCGGGTGAAATCTGATGGATAGGCCTTGTTTTTCTCCAGAGTTCTCAGTGCATCACATACAAACTTCTGCGGTTGCTAAAAAAATTTTTCGAGCCCATTTTAAAATCGACAGAGAGCAATATTTCAGGGTTCCAGAATATCAACTTTTAGAGTTGTTTCGGTTTCGTAATTTATCTAACATCGTCTAAGTTTCTAGCCTGGCTCTTATACCACTGTAAGGATTCTCTAGCACCATCCTAGGTTTTGGGTTGCATCACACATGCTATATTAAAATTTCAGTGGGTGCTAAACAATACCAACCATGAATCGAACTAGAAAATTAGGGTAACAACATATAGTATCACATACTAAGTAGTGTCTAACACTAAGAGGTAAGTAATACAACCTTTGTAGACCTCCTCTTGTGACTCCTTGGATCGAGTAGGGTTTGAACCGGTTCGCTTAAATCCTTCCAAGTCCACGATGATCCACCACGAAGTCCCTTTGCTCAAGCTCCTAGCTTCACTTGATCTATGAAAAAGTGGAGCAAACAACCTACACTAATGGGTTAGACTAGTATAGATTGGTGATGTGGGTTTGGATCTCACTTAAAAACATTTTCTTTTGATGTTCTTCTCTCACTTTTGAAACCCTAAAGAGCTTGAAGGAGGAGGAAGAAGGAGATGGCTAAACTTGACTCAAGTGAGAATAATAATCAACATAATCCCAAGTGAATGAGATTTATGCCATGCTTAACTATGGTTACAAAATATCTAGATATTTTGAGACTTGAGATTAAGCAAAACCATGGGCTACAAAACCATGGGCAATGAAACCATGGTATTGACTTTGGTCAACTCAAGAGAAAAGAGTTGAATAGTCAACCATAATTTTATTCTCATTTTGCTTTTCTCAAATAATCAAAATACATAAATATGTTACCATGTGAGTCTTGCATTGCCACCACCAATGTATCATCAACCATGACACATGTATGCTTGCATGTGTGCATCCATATCAATATATACATACACTCATGCATGCATCATAAAGAAATAGGTTTTAATAAATGAGCTAATGGACTTAATATTAAATCAACACTTGATTTAATAATCCGGTCATATCACACACGACCCGTCCAACAGTAAATGCCCGATTAAAATACGGTATCTAATACACGCATTTAATCAAGCTCCCTCGCATATCTTATATGCACCCTACATCTTTTCGCCTGAGCTAGGAGACCCCTTTGTGGGACTCTAAGACTCGTCAATACGCTAGCAGTAGGCAGTGATCACATCACATGCCCACAAATCGTCAGTGGAACAAGCTGTACGTAACGGCTCCCTAGTATTGAGCGATCAGAAGAAACACGAGCAATCAGAAGAAATACAAGTGAACCTGTCAAAACTCCTATCAAGCCAACTGGCAACACTTACCGTACAGTCCGGTCTCTTTGTCAAATATGCTGCACATCAAGTCTAGGGATGGTATTGTCAACCCCATTAACCCAATAAGTTATGCCGGTATATATATCTCATAACAGATCGAGAAACTACTGATAACATTTATCAGTAAATCTCATCAGCCCTGGACAGAGACTTCCTGTTATAACCAATCGTACATAGCGCAACATCAACCCCCAATACCGGGAGAGATGAAACCCCTCCTATCGCTCATTGCCTCCATGTGCCTCGGGACTGTACCTAAAATCTACCTGTTTGCACGAATCAGTAGAGCCGTGGTAGGGTGGAGATCAAAGTACAGTAGGAGGACACACAAGACTCTATGACGATGTCGGGTCTACAGACTAACCTGTACTAGTGTCACTGAGAACTGTTATCTGACGATAGATATAATACCATATAGGAGTTCTCGGCGAGTCTGTTCAGTGTACCCAGTCTCACTGAGCACCCGTATACAGTCTTTGGTGTCACCACACTAATGGATATAGGATCATCCATCGCCTATCATATGGGACAAGCAACGTATACGCTAATCTACTCTGGAAATATCGATGCCCCATCTCGACACACCCACGACTAGGAACATTTTAAGGATATGCTTATAAACTACACATGTCCCACTAGTATGATCCGCATCATAATCTCAGTAGTCAAGCAAATATCTTAAGGGCTTTATCAACATGTACCAAAAGAATAAGAAGCATGATCAAATGAACATGTCAAGATAAAGTACAACCAGATAGCATATTATCATATTGAGCAAGAATGTCTCCTGAATACACACACACACAATCATATAATGGCCTCTAGGGCATACATATATCCAACACTTATTTAGTGAGGCGCCCATGTGAGGGGCACGTGAGGCGCTGGGCGCTGGTTTCTCCTTGTATATTTTGTTCTGAGGAGTTCAATTTCCTTGTTCTTTTCAGAATCTTTGATCTCTAAAAAAAAGTTTGTCCCGATGAGAATTAAATTCTCGACTTGTGGGAGACTTGTCTTGTAGATCTTAAATCCAGAGAAAGAAATAAATTCTTCTTTTTAAAAGGGTTAAACCCTCTAATAGGTAAACAAGATGCATTGATCTCTTTTTTTTATTTACCTAGAGTTTTTTCTTGGAAGAGAGATCTTTTTCTTTCTTCCTTTTTGAAGCTTTCTGCTTTGTTTTTTCGAAGCTTATGGGAGTTCCTCCCTTATATTTAGAAAGAGGGATAATTGGTCATTGGGACCCACCACCTCTCCGACGACATTGAGAGATTACAACGCCATATAAAGTGTGGAGGGATGTACCCTTTGAACCATGTCCCACTCATTAGGGGGAAGAACAAGTTGGAGCTTAAACTCCTAGCTGCTGAAAAAGGCTTCTTTGCGTTTAGGCACGTGCGCCGCTCGTGTTGCGCACTTGGCAGGAGTATGTGCGCCGCACGTGTTGCACACTTGGCGGGCGCATATGTGTCGTACGTGGCGCTTGCGCATATGTGCGTCATGGGGGGCAGCTAAGGCCCTGACTTGGAGAACTAAGCTCCATTGAGGATTCAATCCTTGCACGTGGTACGCACATGCGTTGCACGTGCTATGCACATAGCGGGCGAACGTGCGTTGCACGTAGCGCACATGGCACTTGCGCATATGCGCATTATGGGGGGCAGCTAAGGCCCTAACTTGGAGAACTAAGCTCCTTTGAGGATTGAACCCTCGCACGTGGCGCACACGTCGAGGGCACACGTGCGTTGCACATGGTGTGCACGTGACAGATACACGTGCGTTGCACGTAGCGCATATGGCGCTTGCGCATATGCATATTATAGGGGGGTATCTAAGGCCCTAACTTGGAGAACTAAGCTCTTTTGAGGATTGAATCCGCTTTTTTCTAAGAAGTATCCCCTCTTATTTATATGGGAGTGGTTGAGAAAGGATTTCTCTTTTTCCCGATGTGGGACTAAAAAAGTATCCCCCATATAGTAGAGCATTACTTATATTACACGTGCATAGCACATTTGCTCAAAACTTTTGATTCCGGATGAATTATGAAGTTCATAATATATCAAATCGAAGGATTTTTCGAGACGCTTTCGATACAATCAAAATTAGCTGATTCTCATTTAGGAGTTTGTCAAAATACAGCCCGGAAAATACTGGTTTGCATTTTCTTAAGCGTATCGCTGCCGTTTAATACCTTGGGCTATTTTGCATAGAAATTTTTAGCGAGAACAAATGCCCCCACTATTTTGCCCACGTAGGTATGTACGTGGGTTAAGTAGTGCAGAGTAATATATAGCGTATGACCTGTTTCGGGCCGGTATATAACTTTTAGAATCTCGATCTGAGAAGATAGCGAGCGGACATAAGTGTCGTCAACTATCATTGACTCAAATCTAAACTCTTAAGGGATATAGTTCTAAACGCTGAGGCTCATGAGCTGCACCCTTCTGTTTCTTTATGTCTTGATCTGGCGCGAAATAGTTTATGTACTCATTTTGGAGTTTATAGTTTATTCACTCATTCCGGAGTCTCTAGTTTATAGACTCATTTCGGAGTTTTTAGTTTATTCACTCATTTCGGAGTCTCTAGTTTATGAACTCATTTTGGAGTTTATTTAGTTTATCTCCCTTGGGCTTGTAGGCAAACCTATCCTAACGTTATAGTTAACCCCTGCTCTATACGACAGAGGTCCGTTAGGAACTGTGGTACTAGGGTTTTTGTCCGTCGTACCGTCGCGTTGGCTGATACATTCCCCGATATGAAGACTTTACGCTTCTGTTCGAGTAGCCCCACGACTGTCGTGTCTTTGATCCCTTCGGGGGATGGACAAGACGTCTTCAAGTAATCTCCTTAGGTCATATTACCATCGAGAGAGCAAGCGGTAGGAATTTTTTCATGCCGCTTTTTACTTGAGGTTAGGCTCAGTTTGGCAGCCCTGATGAATCATAACCACTCCGCACTGGTGTGGGATGATCTCTGATAGTCTTTCAGGTTTTATTTGAGTTGCCATCAAGACCCTGAAGCTAGGAATTTGGCCTTCGCTTCCTTTATCGACACCGCGTCTGCTGTAATGAGGCGAATGTCGAGGTGATCTCTAGGTTTTTTGTGAACCATCGAGACTTAGAACTAGGGACTTTGCCATGGCTCCATTTTGTTTTGACCTTGGGGTTGCTTGTTGACGCCGCGTCTGCATCCTACTGGAGTGAGAAGAAACGTCGTTGTTGACATTGCATCTGCTCCAACGAGACGAGTGTCGAGGTGGTCTCTAGTTGTCGGTGAACCGTCGAGGTTTGGAACTAGCGACTTTTCCATGGCTTCGTTTTGTTTTGGCCCTGAGGTCTCTTGTTGACGTTGCGTCTGCATCTTGCTGGAGTGAGAAGAAATGCCATTGTTGACACTGTGTCTGTTGTAACGAGATGAGAGTCGAGGTGGTCTCTAGGTTGTCTGTAAATTGTCGAGACTTAGAACTAGGGACTTTGCCATGACTCCATTTTGTTTTGACACTGGGGTCGCTTATTGACGTCATGTCTGCATCCTACTGGAGTGAGAAGAAACGCCATTATTGACACTGCGTCTGCTGTAACAAGACAAGTGTTAAGGTGGTCTCCAGGTTGTCTGTGAACCATCGAGACTTGGAACTAGGAACTCTGCCATGGCTCCGTTTTGTTTTAACCCTAGGGTCGCTTTTTGACGTCACCTCTGCATCCTGCTGGAGTGAGAAGAAGCGCCGTTGTTGACACTATGTCTGTTGTAATGAGACGAGTGTTGATATTGTCTCTAGGTTGTTTGTGAACCGTCGAGACTTGGAACTAGGGACTTTGTCATGGCTCCGCTTTGTTTTTGACCCTGGAGTCTTTTGTTGACGTCGCATCTACATCCTGCTGGAGTGAGAGAGAACGCCGTTGTTGACACTGCGTCTGCTGTAACGAGACAAATTTCGAGGTGGACTCTAGGCTGTTTGTGAACTATCAAGACTTGGCTCTCCCTTTGACGGAGCCCGGTGGGAAAATGTGGTTCCCTTTTCGTTTGTACCCATGGATTGCATACAGGGGTTGATGTGGACTTACCTGTAGGGCAAAAGTTTCATTTATTTATTTCTTTCCGCGATGCTCTAGCATTTTCACTTTTTATATTGCGAAAGTTGCGATTGCCCAATCATTTTGGCTTTTTATCGCGGCGCCCAATCATTTCGGCTATTTCATATGCATATATTTTGCTCGCTGATTTTTATTGCGAGTTGCCCCATTATTTCGGCTATTTTATATTGATTTTTTGCTCGCTGATTTTTGTTGTGAGTATGGAACTTGAGATCTGATCCCAATCATGGCATCAGCACCGCTGCGACTGGAATATTGCCAAGAGCGAATCATCATTTGCCGTGAAGGGACTTGGAATTTGATATCGATTTAGGCATCGTCATCGATACAATTGGGATATTGCCAGGAGCATCAACATTTACCTTTGTCGATTTGAATAAAGGTAGCTTAGTTAACAGGGTTAGGGTCCTGTCAACTAAGGCTTTTGACTTTATGAGCCATAAGGGTCTCATAAAGGTATTTCTCCCTGTGAGTCGTGAGGATCTCGTAGGTGAATGTTCTCCTTAGAAGTCGTGAGGACTTATAAGTGGTGTTTTCTCTTATAAGTCATAAGGATCTCATAAGAGTATTTTCTCCTTATAAGTCGAGAGGACTTACAAGTGTCGTTCACCATATGAGGACATTCCTCGTGATCGGTGGAACTTGTTGGGGAAAACGTTTATTTGTGCCCGTGGATTGTATACAAGGGCTAGTATTGTACCGCCTGTAGGGCAACTTGGGGGATACAACGGCTTAAGAACAGGTCTAGGTCCCTGTAGCTTAAGGCTTTGAATCCTATGAGCCATGAGGGTCTCATAGGGGGAGTTCTTCTTACGAGTCAAGAGGATCTCATTAGTAAAAAATTTACGAGATTGATCCCTTTCAGGTTTTCACAAACTCGCCTGTAACCTGCTATTTTTACTCACGGCGACCTTTCGGGTTTTCATCCGTGCCCATTTCGCATGTGGACATACCATTTTTTTAACGAAATTGCACCCTTTCGGGTTTTCACAAGCTCGCCGGTAACCCTGCTGTTTTTACTCATGGTGCCCTTTCGGGTTTTCATCTGTGCCCATTTCGCTTGTGGACATATTCTTTTTTTTGTTTTGGAGCTTTAATTGCAACCTAGATCCCAAAAGAAGATATCGCCGTATTTGTAACGATGCGCCATTTTTGAGGCGCAGTACTAGTTTAAGGACATTTGGGTCCAATGCCATTTTAAGGACGTAGTGGTCCATTGCTAGTTTAGGGACATCTCGGTCCATTGTCGCCGTGTTTGTAGGCGATGGTTAGTTTAAGGAAATTTCGGTCCGTCTATCGCCATGTCTGGGCGGAAATTCTATTGGATACTACTTTTAGAGTTTTGACTCAGGAAGATAGCGAGCGGACACGAGCATCGTCATCTATCATTAACCTGAGTCATGACTTATCAAGCATAGTATTTCTTGAGGAACCGGTCGTTAATTGGCCGGAAAGGTCTTTCTCCATGCATATCCATGAGTAAATAGGCCCCACCTTGGTAGATCTTGTCTATGATATACGAACCCTCACAGTTTGGCTCAAATTTCCCCCGCTTTGCATGGTTGGGGATCATAGGTTTTTGACAACTAGCATGAGTTCGCCTTGGCGGAATGTTCTTGGCCTTGTTAGTCTTTCATATGAGCGCGTCATCCTTGATTTGTGAGCTCCCAGGTTTTGCTGCGCCATGAGACGAGTTTCATCGAGGGCATCGAGCTCCTCAAGTCGAAGATGGGCATTTTCTTCATTCATCTGCTCGTATCGAACTGCCACTCGTAGAGAGGGTAGCTCTATCTCCAAGGGAAGTACCGCTTCCGTACCGAATACCAACACGAATGGCGTTGTATTCATGGCCATTTTGAACGTGGTTCGATACGCCTAGATAGCTTCATGCAGTCTCTCGTGCCAGTCCTTTCTGTTTCTGGAAACCGTTTTCTTTATGATCTTCGTCATGTTCTTGTTGAAAGCCTCGGCTAGACCATTAGCTCGGGGATTATAGACTGAAGAGTATCTCTAGTCTATATTATGCTGCTGTGTGAAGCGCCTGATCTTATGGCTTCTATAGGCCGGCCCATTATCCGAGATGATCCATCCTGGAGTGCCGAACCGGTAGATGACATCTGTCCTGAAGAAACGGAGGATGTTCTTCGTCTTCACTTCCTTTAGCGGTACTGCCTCTGCCCACTTAGAGAAGTAATCGGTTGTTGCCAATATGAACCGATGTCCTTTGGAAGACGCTGGTTCAATGAGCCTATTTGTATCAGTTTCCGACATTTCGAATGGCCAACTAGCCAGTGTTGGGTGTAGCTGATTTGGATGCTGGTGCATGAATTCCCCGTGAATCTGGTACGAGTGACACTACTTTGCTCTGGTTAGAGTACTTTATGACTTTTCCTCGCTGCGTCTTCTTCATCCTGACGCCGATGCTTGACCTTTTCGTATATATCCATTTCACGTTCTCGATTAGCTCTGCTCTTTTGAAAGGCTTCATTTAGCAGCCTGTCAATTAGGCCTTCTGGCAGTTCTGGGGATTTTGGCACCGATCCTACCCCTGGTTCCTCTGTGTTGCTTTCCGACGCCGAGGGAGTTTCTTCGTTATTTAACGACGAATGAGAAATCATGCGGCAACTTGCTACATAATCCTTGGTTTCTCCCGACGAGCCATTTCCCTCATCATCATCACTATCTTCATTTTTAAGGATATGATTGAGAAACTCTTCGAGAGTGACTGAGGTCTGCGCCTTCTGGTTGTACTCCTCCAGCGCGTCGATATACTTTTGCAGGTCCGTGCGCTTGTCGTCAGG
The DNA here is from genome assembly GCA_030015575.1 of Agapanthus africanus. Classification (NCBI taxonomy): domain Eukaryota; kingdom Viridiplantae; phylum Streptophyta; class Magnoliopsida; order Asparagales; family Amaryllidaceae; genus Agapanthus; species Agapanthus africanus. Next base: position 364,625,586 of record JASDDO010000029.1, read on the forward strand.
CTGCACGGGATTCTTGGTCTTCTTCTTTCCCTTCGAAGACTTTGAAGGCTTGGCCTGGGTGTTTTGCCCCTCGTTAGCAGTTTTCGATGTAGGACACGGTTTCAGCATCCCTTCAATGATCTCGGGCTCCAACGGGCTTTTCCACCTGATCGCTAGACATGCTTGAAGATCCTTCAGCATTCTTTTGGTTTTAGCTGAAAGGACAACTTCCCATAGAGCTTCTTCCACAAACGAACATGATGCCCCCAGCGTATCTACCTTTTTATGAGCGTGCCTCTGTGGCGGGTCCACCCTCTAATTCTCGGACAGCGCGAATTTCCCTTGGTGGTACTAGGCCTTGACCCAGTTCTTGATGATATAGCAATTCTCTATGGGGTGGCTCACCATTCGGTGATAGGAGCAGCAGTTGGGATTGTTGACGTCACCGGGTTGCGGTGGATGTTTTGGGTCTGGCAAAGTAATGAGTTGGTTGCGCACTGCCAGTTCGAACAGTCTCCTCGTTTTACTACGGGGAAACGAGTAAGCACATCCTAGCTTCTCTTCTAGGGATTGGCGCAAGCGTGTGTTGTTTTGGCGAGCAACTGGTTTCGGGTCACTCGGTTGTTGTTGAGCATTGGTAATGAAGGCCGCTTTCTCTTTACCCTTTGCATTCTGAGGGTCCATTTTTGAAGAGGGAGGCCCGTGGCCCATCTAGTTTATTTGGGCCAGCTTGTAAATCAAAGCCTGGAAGGTGGTCAGCTTAAAGAACGTCACGAACTGGGACATAGTTGCCTGAGGATCGAGAGTCCCTATGAACATGCCCATGGCAGGAGCCTCTTCGATGCATTGTTCGCATTTCAACCATAGGTTCCGCCACCGAATTGCGTATTGAACTCAGGTCTCTCCTGGCTTCACCCTGGCATTGATTAATGCCGTGATCGGGGTGCGTTCGCTTGCGCTTGCGAATCGCTGTGTGAATAGTAGCTCCATTTCTATGAATGTTTTGATGGAGTCATTTGGGAGCTCCGAGTACCATTCAAACGCCGTTTCTGATAGGCTGCCAATGAACTGGCGAAGCAGAAATTTGTCATTGCCTCCAGTATTGCTGCATAAAGCTCTGAACTGGGCGACGTGCTGATGCGGGTTGCCTGTCCCCTTGTATAAGTGGAACTTGGGGATCGTATATCCCGGCGGGTACTTGATTTGATCGTACCGGCCTGGGTAAGGTCGCCCGGTTCTAACGACTTGGCCAGCCGCTTCGTTTGCCTGATGAGCTTGTATTTGCTGAGCTATGTAGTCATCGAGGGCAACTTTGGAGATCGTTTCTTCCCTGGCTGTCGATAAAGCTGGGAGAGGGTTTGATATTTCCCCTCTGTCGTCCTCGATAATTATCGAAGGGTCTTCAACTGGAGGTTCTGGATGGATCATCATTCCAACCATATCTTGGAACAGGAGCGCCATCTTTTTTATATTAGCAGCTTGTTCCGCGGTCTCGTTATCCTTCCTTTCCAGCACCCTTCACAAGAACTCCGTATCAGTCTCCTACTCCTGGCATTGGTCAGACGCTGCTTCCGGGCTTTCTTTCTATCCTGTGAGTGCTGTCATTTTCGTCAGCATCTCCTGGAGCTTTTGTTGCTACTCCTAAGCTTTTGTTAATGCCCTAGTTTGCGGCCGATGACTCACGGAGGCACGGCTCTCCTTTATTCCGGAAGCCATGTAAACTGTGTGCACAATCATGCCCCCAGACTTAGGGCGTTTGGATTCATCACCCTTGGGATTTGCCGGCGGTGGTGGGAGATTCTTCGGCCTTCTCTTTTTGTGGGAGGTTGAAGTTGAAGGAGCCATTGTAATAGGCGCCTTCATGAAAGAAGTCCCTCGCTGCATGGTGGAGGGATGGCCCTCCTCTTGTTGAGCCTTTGTTTTTTTCAGACGGCGAGAGTAGTCTTTTTTTATCACAGAATCTAAGACCTTCCACCAGACCTTGTGGACTTAGGAGGACAGCCGCTGAGGGGGCTGATCCGACTTCACCTGTATCATATTTTCAACAGGTGGGGGAGATTTCTTCAGCACCGCGGTTGGGGAGTTCCGCCGCACCCTCCTTAGCAGTTCAAAGCTGTTCCCAGTGGGAACAGCAGCATCAACTTCCACCGTTGGAGCTGGTGGAGTAAGTCCATAGGGCGAATTGCCCCAGCTTTCCTCACTCAGCGCCAATGGCGAAGTTGAGCATGCCTTACAGATGGGACCACCTCAGTTGTGGAAGCAGCTCCGTCATGCCCCCTGCTTTGGTTAGGGGTTGTTGCTGGTGCTAGCCTGTCGAAGACTGACGACCGTTGAGAGGGAAGGACCAATATTTCGAAGGCTGATTTTCTGGTAAAGGAAGCACTTTTGATGACTTCACCCGTAGCACGAATTAGAACAGCCAATCTTGCGAAGACCGGTCCTTTAGTAGGAGAAGCCCCTTTGATGACTTCACCTGCCGGAGCTAGAATGGCTATCCGTTTCGGGACAACCCCTTCAAGTATTGCAAGCCTCTTTGCGGACGCATTTGAGCTTTGGATCAGCCTGTCAAATACTGAGGTGGCAGACTTAGATGACCTATTGAGAGGGGCCGTGGTGGTGGTAAGTCGATCAAAGACCGACTTCTTTGGAGCTTCCTGTGATGGCACTGGGGCGCTGAAGCTTGCTGGCGGGAGCATAGTCCCAAAGAACAATCCAGTGGTGTCCTGAGTCACCTGTTCCACTGGCATTGAAAAGATGTATGCCGCATTTGGCCCGTATGTCACTCCTCCAGTGGGGCGGAGCGGGAGTTGTTGTTGCAGGTACACTTGGAAGCCATTGATCTTCTTTTCTCTGCAGGAGCAAGACACCAAATCTTAGTACCTCAAATCCAGGGGCAACCATAGTAAACCGCAATTTATTCACGAACACGATACATGAAGTATAGAGTGGAAAGAGGAAAAGGTCCCACCGGGCGTGCCGGAATCTGTTCACCTTCGAAAACAGAGATGAAACCGCATAGGCCGTCTTGCCTGAATTTGGGGGCAGATACTATTTGGATTTATCTTTCCACCTCTCCGAAGATGCCAAGTTGATTTATGGCACCATATATCAGAGGTTTGGATGGATGCGGCCGTTGTAGTAGACTTCGTCAGATTCCCCCTCGTTTGTGAGGGGTTTTTTTATTGTATGGATGCTCTTCACTTCGGGCACAAGCCCCTGCAGTCAATTACGTTACCGCATCGCGATAACCACTTTCTCGTGCTTCAGAAGTTCACTTCGTGTCGTGTGTATTTATTTTATTTTTGGTTGCCCGTGGATTGTATACGGAGACTAATTTATGTTGTCGCCCGTAGGGCGTGGATTAGTCCAAATCCGTATATCTTAGATTTGGGTTTGGGTTGATTTAATGATCGTTGATCTGTTTTGAGATCAAGATAGACTTAAATGTTTGTAAGCATTTAGGGCTCGGTTGGTTTTTTGTTAAGGATACGTTAGTCCAATTTGAGATTAAAATCTACTTAACAGGGTGTTAAGATTATTTTTGTTTCAGATCCAACAAGAGAGCCTTTGAGCTCTGTTGTTTTAGTTTAAGGACGTTTCGGTCTCTTATCGCCGTTTTGGAGGCGAAGTTGCAGTTTGAGGATATTTCAGTCTGTAGATCACCATTTTGGAGGTGAGAGTTTAGTTTAAGAATATTACGGTCCGTAGATCACCATTTTGGAGGTGAAGTTGTAGATTGAGGACATTTCAGTCTGTAGGGTTTAATTTAAGGACGTTACGGTCCATAGATCACCATTTTGGAGGTAAAGATGTAGTTTGAGAACATTTCGGTCTGTAGGGTTTAGTTTAAGGACGTTACGGTCCGTAGATCACCATTTTGGAGGTGAAGTTGTAGTTTGAGGACATTTCGGTCTGTAAGGTTTAGTTTAAGGACGTTACGGTCCGTAGATCACCATTTTGGAGGTGAAGATGTAGTTTGAGGAAATTTCGGTCTGTAGGGTTTAGTTTAAGGACGTTACGGTCCGTAGATCACCATTTTGGAGGTGAAGTTGTAATTTGAGGACATTTCGGTATGTAGGGTTTAATTTAAGAACGTTACGATCCGTAGATCACCATTTTGGAGGTGAAGATGTAATTTGAGGACATTTGGGTCTGTTGGGTTTAGTTTAAGGACGTTACGGTCCGTAGATCACCATTTTGGAGGTGAAGATGTAATTTGAGGACATTTCGGACTGCAGGGTTTAGTTTAAGGACGTTACGGTCCGTAGATCACCATTTTAAGCCCGTGTATTTATTACGTGACAGGATGTACGGCGATGATGTGGGATACACTATTTGGGGTGTAGTTTGGTGTAAGGTGTGCACGTCAGCTTGGGAAGTGCACCCAAAAGCAGTTGGTTGTTGAGACCCACCACGTCTCTGAATACGTTGAGAAATTACAACGACATGCATCAGAGGTATGGAGAAATGTACCTTTGAACCAATTCCAGTGTCTGAGGGAAGAGATCATGGTGGACCATCTAAGAATCATTAGCCATTTTTGGGGGACTAAGATTAACTTAGGAAATGTGGGATGAACATCATTTTGGATATCATGAGTCATGTTTGGGAAACAAAGAACCCATGGGCTCAGTTGATCTGAATTAGGGACCTAGCCAAGTTGGGCTTGACCCTCTCAATTTTCTTTTATCTAAAAGAAGTGCTAAGCATTGGTTCTGGCTTAGTCCCCTTTTCTTGCAAAAAGTGCTGAGCACTTATGTGAGTTCTGATGGTCACACTTTACGCTCTCTTTTCTTTTGTCTCTATATAGAGTGCCGAGCACTTTTTATGGCTCCCATGTGCGAAGTACATGAGGTGCTAAGCGCTGCCTGGTGAGTGTCAAGCACTTTTTTATTCTGTGGCGCCTACGTGAGGGGCACGTAAGGCACTGGGTGCCACACACCGAGTGTTTAGCACTCATTTATTTTGTAGCGCCCACGTGAGAGGCACGTGGGGCGCTGGGCTAAGACAGGTTTTTAAGAAAACCTTTTGTGTAATGAACTTGATATCGTTGCGGAATCGAGTGATTTTGAAAAGGAGTGGTTTTTAGGCTTTTGCTAGTTTTGCTAAAGAGGTCACGCCCTGTGAAGGGATCTAGGCTTTTTCCTCATCGAATGAGGTGCTGGATATTTCACAAATACCACTATGCTAAGCATGAACTAAAAAAGCAATCAAAAGACAAAACCGAGTGGGTTGTAGTATCTGCCAGTTTCTCTAAAGAGGTCACTCCCGGTGAAGGGATCTCGGCTCTTTCCTTATCGAATAAGGTGCTGGATATTCTACAAGGAATACCGCTATGCAAAGCAAGAGCTAGAGCTACCAGTTTTAAAAAACAAGATTCTACAACAACTTTAGGTTTCTTTTATTTCATTAATCTCATTAATGAAGTCCCATCATATATGCTTCCTAAGCATCATGGAAGAAACGAAAGCAACAATATTTATTATGTATCATATATATAATATAAGCATTTATCTCAACATATCAAGTGATCACATCACAAAATATCAGTAGCAGAAGAACACATACGAAATATTGGATATACTAGGAATTCCGTGTTTTAAATTAAGCCAGTAAAAAACACGGATTCCACGGTCGCGATGAATAGCCAGACCCATATCCCTAGACCCCTATGAGAGCGGAAAGCAACCCTACTAATTCTAGAGTTAGGAGACCCGATCTCGACTCCTCGTGATGGTCTCCCATTGGACCCTAGAACCCGGTTACTTGTGCTCCCCTTCTTGGGTTTATTATAATACGGAAAAGTAAATAATATATATCAATGGTGACATCATCCTCAAGCCGGAAGTGCCCTAATAAAAGAATATTACATACAAGTTTTTACATGAATGAAAATGAAAAACTCTCATCTCACATAAACCCCCCCGGCTATTCAAAACACGATGATCCAATATTACATATCACAGCAACACATAACATCACACGTAATCAATGTAAGTAAATATGCGTATCCTAATTGTCGTTGACATATAGTAACTAAACCGGTGATACACCACATATTACACTTACGGTTGTAGAAAAGAAAGTAAAAAACTACAACAATTGGAATCCGCAACCACCTTAGACATCATAAACCCAATGTATCACATACTTTGGATTTCATGCCTAACCAAATGAATTCCTCAGACATCATAAACCCGGAATATCTCATATTCCGAATTTCATGCCTAACAATTATAAACCCTGCATTTTAGTCTCGACATTGAAAACACTTTTCAATAACCAGTCGGATAATTTAACAAGATTCCCAATAACCTGATCGAATGCTTGTCGGAAACTCTAGTAGACGGCCGCACCCCCGATGCCGTCGACGAAGTGCACTTAGGCGAAACACCGTGGCCGCGAGCACCCGAACGGATGCTTTTGGTGACGGGGTTCTCCTACAGTCACTTGATCAGGGCTATGGGGCATGGCTATCTAGTAAGGTTACCCGGCGAGTATTCCCGTACACTACGTGATTGCGACGGAGTTTTGATCCACATCAAAATCCTATGGCAACCGATCACTTGAGACTAAATTGCTAGATTTTTAAAATTCAAATTAGTTATCACATAGCTAATTATTGTGGATTCCAAATATTGTATCACAATCACAGATAGCTAGACGATGTTAAGCTTTTCAATCAAATCAACAAACACCCAAAATTTCCCAAAGAGCTCAACACTTGAGCGCAGTTTAAAAATACCCAGAACATACCACAGCACCTATGGACCAACTGTAGAAGGGTCAACCCTTGCCTCATCTATGGCGCCGCGGAACTACCGCAAACCCTAAGGTTTGGTGGCGGTTCCGACGGTGACAGAATCGAGTTAGGATTTAGTTCTTCTAGATGGTCCATAGAAAACACCTGCATAACTTTCTGAAGATTTTAAACTTGGAAAAATCCAACTCTTGGAAAATTTCCACCGAGGGAAAAAATGGGCTATTGATATCCGTTTGAACTTTTTTACGTCGTCTAAATAACCCAAAATGACGTTAGAATTACGACCACGAAACACTCCGAATTGCCTTTATAAAAATATAACATCACATGCAATATCAGTAAAAACAAGAAACACCTGAAACACCAAAACCCAGAGACTGGAACACCAGAAAAATTCGAAGCCCAGACACTCAAACAGGGTCTGGCGAGAGAATTAGACGATATTTGTAGGATTACGAAACCGAATAAACTCTGAAACACACGAAATAAAAACCTAGTTTCTGTCGAAATTATCAGAGTGTCTAAATTTTTTTAAGCAATTGCAGAATGTTATATGAGATGTAACATGAACACCACAAAAATTTGACCCCCCTCGATGCCGTTTTAAAAAAAATTAGCGTGCTAAAGAACCCTAACGCTAGAATCTAAACTAGAGAATTAGACGAACAAGCATGTAAACATCTTGTTTGTTTACATGCTTATTCGTCTAATTTTCTAGTTTAGATTTTAGTGTTAGGGTTCTTTAGCGCGCCAATTTTTTTTGAAAACGGCATGGTCGATACCTCCCGAAACCCAGCGGCGACACTAGGGAACCCAGCAGTAATATCTCATACTAACTCATGTAGATACTTAACCATGGCTTGGGATAATAGTTGGGTTAAGTCTCTACATGAGTTAGTATGAGATATTACTGCTGGGTTCCCTAGTGTCGCCGCTGGGTTTCGGGAGGCATCAACCATGCCGTTTTCAAAACCCAGCGACTACACTAGGGAACCCAGCAGTAATATCTCATACTAACTCATGTAGAGACTTAACCATGGTTTGGGATAATGGTTGGGTTAATAAGTATCTCAAGTAAAACAAAATTAGTGGACTTGGTCAATGGTTCCACAAGCTTCCACAAGCTTCAAGCATGTGACTAATTTCTAACTAATTATAATTTAATTTAAATAAATAAAACCTTTCATTATCACAAGCATGGTATGAGTCTCATACACCCATGTCACATGCATCATCTAGCATGGCACAAAAAATGTACATTAATATATATCACATATATACTAAATGCAAAAGTGAGAAAAAAGAATTCTTAAGTGAGCTAATATTAGTTAATATAAGTTAATATATCAAATATATAATTATACATTAAATTATTAAATCAACACTTGATTTAATAATCCGGTTATATCACATACAACCGACTAATATCAAATGTATCAACTTATCAAATCAACACTTGATCCGATAACCCGGCTATATCACATATAACCAACCGATATCATATATCACAAGAATAGAATACGGTATCACATATACGTATTAATCTCGGTTCCGCACATATCACATATGTACTCCTACTTCGTTTCGCCTGAGCCAGGATACCTCTATGTAGGACTCTAAAGATTCGTCAATACGCTGGCAATAGGTGGTGATCATATCAGTCACCTACAAGCCACAAGCGGTCTGCTAAACGTAACGGTCACCCGGGTATTGAACGATCAGAAGATCAACAAGCAAGCATGCTCATACTCCTGCAAATCCAATAAGTAACACTACCGTACAGTCCGATCTCTTCGTCAGATGCATCGCATATCACAGCCTGAGGGTGGTATAACGACAGACCCCAATAGCCTGATAAGACATGCCGATGTGAGGCTCATAATGGTTTGAGAAATTACTGATTCTCATTCGAGAGTTTGTCAAAATACAGCCCGTAAAATACCGGTTTGCATTTTCTTAAGCGTATCGCTACCATTTAATACCTTAGGCTCTTTTGCGTAAAAATTTTTGGCAGGAACAATCCCACATTCCCCTGAGAAAGTCTTAGTCTTAAAATACGACTAATGATTTCTGGGTTTACCACCGATTCCTTCTTCCCTCAAATACGTGAATTGGTTCAAGGGTACATCTCTCTACACATCTGATACATGTCGTTGTAATTTCTCAACGTCTTCAGAGAGTTGGAGGGTCCCGATAACTAACTGCTTTTAGGTGCACTTTCCAAGCTAACGTGCACACCTTAATCCAAACTACACCTCAAAATGGGCATATCCAACATCATCACCGTACATCTCGTCATGTAACAAATACACGTGCACGCTGAACAACGGAGCGAAACGTCCTTAAACTACAACGGGCCCTAACGTCCTTAAACTAAAATCTCACCTCAAAAATGGTGATTAATGGACTGTAATGTCCTTAAACTAAAACCTCACCTCAAAATAGTGATCAACAGACCAAAATGTCCTCAAACTATAAATTCGCCTCCAAAATGGCGATAATGGACCAAAACGTCCTTAAACTAAAACAATAAAGCCCAAATGCTCTCTTGTTGGATCTGAAACAAAAATAATCCTAACATCTTGTTAAGTAGATCTTAGTCTCAAATTAGACTAACGTATCCTTAACAAAAAACCAATCGAGTCCCAACTACTCATAAACATTTAAGTTGATCTTAATCTCAAACTGGATTAACGATCCTTAAATAAAACAAACCCAAATCTAAAATATACAGATTTGGACTAATCTACGTCTTACGGGCGACAACATAAATTAGTCTATGTATACAATCCACGGGCAACCTAAACAAATAAAAACACACACGACACGAAGTGAACTTCCGGAGCACGAGAAAGTGGTTATCGCGATGCGGTAACGTAATTAACTACAGGGGCTTGCACCGGCAAGAAAGAGCATCCCCAAAATCAAAAAACCCTCGCAAATGAGGGGGAATCTGACGAAGTCTGCTACAACGGCCGCATCTATCCAACTATCCGATATACGGTGCCATAAATCAACTTGGCATCTTCGGAGAGGTGGACGGATAAACCCAAATAGTATCTGCCCTCAAAATTCAGGAAAGACGATCCATCCCGGTTCATCTCTGTTTTTGGCGGTAAAGATCACCTATGATTGTCAAGTGGACACATTTTGGTTTTGCGTAACTGTTTTTGTGTGCCTAGTTTGACATGTACTATCATCTATGTATCATTACTTTCTAAAGAAGGTTATGATTTTACATTTGTAAGCGATATTATAAACATCCACCTTAATCATAGTTTGATTGGGTACGGTACACTAGACAACGGTATGTACGTATTAAATCAACACTAGGTTTTCAATGTCCAGAACAAACTTAAAAGAAAGTCTCCATAATTAAATCTAGCTTTCTTATGGCATTATAGACTAGGTCACATCAATGAAACACAGTTCACGAAGTTACATAAAGAGAGATATTTGGATCCGTTTGAATATCTGTCTTATGCAACTTGTCAATCATGTCTCAAAAGAAAGATGACAAAGATTTCGTTCATTGGACACGGAGTAAGAGCCACCGAGCTCTTAGGACTCATACACAGCGACGTGTGTGGTCCAATATCTATACATGCAGGAAATGGTTATTCCTACTTTATTACATTTACGGATGATTTCTCAAGATATGGACATGTATACTTGATGAAACGTAAATCCGAGGCCTTTGAGAAATTCCAGGAATACAAGAATGAAATGGAAAAACAAACAGGAAAAAGTATCAAGATACTTCGATCTGATCAAGGTGGTGGATACTTAAGTGCCGAGTTCCTGGATTATTTAAAAGAGAATGGAATTCTCTCTCAGCTTACTCCTCCATACACACCTCAACATAACGGTGTATCAGAAAAACGGAACCGCACCTTATTAGATATGGTACATTTCATGATGAGTAATGCTAAGTTACCGCGATCCTTCTGGGGTTATGCACTAGAATCTGCTACATATCTTTTGAAAAAGGTTCCTACTAAGTCAGTGCCTCCCACACCATATGAAATGTGGAGTGGGAAGAAAACCTATCTTAAGTATCTTAAGATATGAGGATGTCCAGCTTTTGTCAAAAAGCAGCATACGGACAAGTTCAAGGCACGATCAGTACTGTGTAAGTTTATGGGATACCCAGGAAACTCCGGAGGGTATCTTTTCTATTACGCGGAGGAACAAAAGGTTTTTGTTTCTCGGCATGCCCACTTTCTGGAGACTCAATTTCTTGAAAAAGAAATCAGTAGGAGCGCAATAGAACTGGAAGAAATTCCAGAACCACAAACTATTACTGAAAGCATGGTGGAACTAGAAGTTTCAAAGGAACCGGACATCCCTGCGCCACACCGCAGATCTAGTAGGCAGTCTCATCCGCCCGAGAGATACTACGGTTTTCTTATAAACGGGGATAGAGAGGATTGCATCATCGATGATGATGAGGCAACTAGTTTCCAGTAGGCCATTACGAGCAGAGACTCAGTAAAGTGGCTGGATACAATGCGGACCGAAATGGAATCCATGTACACCAACAAAGTATGGACTTTAGACATTGCACCTTAAGGGGTAAAACCCGTAGGCTGCAAATGGATCTTCAGAAAGAAGATTGGTGCAGATGGACAGGTTGAAACCTATAAGGTTAGACATGTTGCAAAAGGTTTTCGTCAAAGACCTGGTTTGGACTATGATGAAACCTTTTCTCCAGTGGCTATGCTTAAATCCATTCAGATCCTACTTGCCATTGCTTCCTTCCAAGATTATGAAATTTGGAAGATGGACGTAAAGACCACTTTTCTGAATGGAAATTTGGAGGAGTGTGTTTATACGGATTAGCCAGAGGGTTTCATAGATAGTGGGAGCAGTAGAAGAGTGTGCAAGTTTCTTAAATCCATTTATGGATTAAAGCATGTATCGCAGAGTTGGAATATCTTCTTTGATGAGACGGTCAAAGAATTTGACTTTATCAAATATCCAGATGAACCATGCATTTATAGTAAGATTGTAGCGAGAACTGTAGTATTCCTCGTCTTGTACGTGGATGACATTCTCCTGATAGGAAATAACATTCCTATGCTACAATCGGTCAAAGGGTTCTTGTCATAAAGGTTCTCCATGAAAGACCTGAGTGATGCCTCCTACATTCTGGGGATCCAGATCTATCATGATAGATCTAAGAGGATATTGGAACTTTCACAGTCCATGTATGTTGACACCATACTGAAAATATTTAGTATGGAAAATTCCAAGCGCGGTAATCTACCGGCTTGTCACGGGATCAACCTCTCCAAAGAGATGTCTCCCAAGACTGATTTGGAAAGGGATCGCATGAGTATTGTACCCCACGCTTCTGCGGTAGGCTCTATAATATATACGATGTTGTGTACCAGACCAGATGTTGCTTACATAATGAGCGTGGTAAGCAGGTATCAGTCAAACCCTGGAGAGAAACACTGGATAGCAGTTAAGAACATTCTCAAGTACCTGAGAAGGACTAAGGAGATGTTCTTGGTATACGGCAGTAATGACCTCTAGATCAAGGCCTTCGCTGACTCCAGCTTCGAGAGTGACAAGGATGACTCCAAATCCATGTCAGGTTATGTCTTTACCTTCAATGGAGGGACGGTCTATTAGAAGAGCTCCAAGCAAGATACCGTTGCTGACTCGATGATGGAGGTAGAGTATATCGTTGCATGTGACACCGCGAAAGAAGCAGTCTGGATGAAGAAGTTCGTTGCAGAACTTCAGGTGGTTCCGTCCATTGTTGATCCAATACCTATGTATTATGACAATAACGGGGTTATAGGTTTAGCGAAGGAACCAAGGTCCCATCAGAAGTCCAGACATATCTTGAGGCGGTATCACCTAATCAGGGAGATCATGGATCGCCGGGAGATCGAGGTGCGGAGAGTAGACACGGAGAACAACACTGCAGATCCATTCACAAAGGTTATCCCTCATACGCAGTTCAAGAGGCTATTCGAGATGGTAGGTCTGCGATATGCCAACACATGGCCTTAGTGCAAATGGGAGATTGTTAGTGATATATGCCCTAGAGGCCATTATTGTATAGTACTGGATTGTATATTACATTTTGGAAGCTTGGGATATACACAGATATAATAACAGTCATACTCAATATGATAGTATGCTATCTGGTTTGATTCTATCTTAATATTTGTATATGTTTCTTTTAGCATGTCGTTAATACATATTGATAGAGCCCTTAGGATATTTGCTTGACTACCGGTGTTGTGATGGTAGTCACACTAGTGGAGGGCTGGGTGGTCTATAAGCACATCTTTAAGCTTGTCCCTAATCGGAGGATTATCGAGACAGGGCATCGATACTCCAGAGTAGACTAGTGTATACACTTCTCATCCCAGTCAGGGGAGATGGTCTGTCCCGCAGCCATTGGTATGCGATACCAGAGATAGTATATAGGTGCTCATTAGGTTATAAATTACACTGGACGGACTCGATGGGAACTGCTGGTTGGTATTATACCTATCGTCAGTTAGCAGTTCCCGGGTGACATGAGTACAGGTTAGTCCGTTGACTTGACATCACTATTCTTCTCGAGTGTGTTCCCACTGTACTTAGATTGCTACCCTATCACAGCTCAAATGAGTCGTTCAAACAGGTAGTGGTTGGGTGCAGTCCGGAAGCACTTAGAGGTGGTAGTGGATAGAAAGGATTTGTCTCTCCCGGTATTGGGAGTTGATATTGCGCTATATTCGGATAGCCAATACACAAAGTTCGTGGTACGGGCAAGTGAGATTTACTGGTAGGTATACTAGTAGTTTCTTAGGGTGTATTTGGGCTCTGCACCGACAAGACTTATTGCGCTATTAGGGTACTGATGGTTACCACCCCCTAGGTCCTATATGCGATACTCTTAGACGAATAGACCGGACTGTATGGAGATTGTCACGGATAGGCTCAGTACGAGTTCCGATGAGTTCGCTCGTCAGCCTTCTTTTCGACAGGTACCTGGGTAGCCGTTACGTACAGTTAGTGTCGCTAACGGACTTGTGGTTAAACCTATTGCTAGCGTACTGTCGAGTTTTTAGAGTCCCACATAGAGGGTTTCCTTGGTTCAGGAGAAACGATATAGAGGCCGTATGGTTTTACGTGGAGGGTTCCGATCATATACGTGTACTAGCTACACGGATGTTGTTCGGACAGATAATACTAGTGGGCTTTGGTTTAAGCCAAATTTTAGTATTATATTATTGGATTATTATTATCTCATCGTATTCGTATTTTTGCAGTACGAATATAAGTATGTATATACGGTAAGGGCATTCTTGTAATTTTACAAGAGATACTTCTAGAAGGGGACACCTCATTATTGGATTTATCTATTTTTGGAAATAGATTAATGAGGTGGAAAATAGAGATATTTATGGCATGGGTGAAGCATGGCTTATTCATTTGTTTATTGGTTTGGGCTTACTATTGAAGTATGGTTGATATTTTCTATTGAAAATATTGCATGCTTGATGTGAGAAAGAGAATGAGCCATTCTTCACTTGACACAACACTTGCTCATTTGCAATTATCTTTCTCTCTCCATTTTTCCTCTCCTCCTTCTTTCTCAAGGCCCTAACCCTCACATGTGCTGTGAATCCTAGGGTCACTTAAGATTAAATAGTCCAATTAACATTCTACATCTCCTATGCTATCTAGTTTAGCGAACTAGGTACTTTAGTTACCTCGGTTTAGAGGTTGAAGCTTGAACTATAGACTTTCGGGTGGATCGTCTTCGACACGAGGAGGCTGACAACCGAGCTAGATCCACACTTCTTAAGAGCTTAAGGAGAGGAGAAGAAGACCCTAAGGACTTGATTCAAAAAGGTATAAAACACTTATATAGTAGTTTAGAACTCTATGTAGTTTAGCTAGTTTGGGTTTCTGAAAGATCCTGGTGTTTAGGTCGGAGTTGCAAAGTTAAAAATAGTTTTTTTGTAAATTCCGCCTCCCCACAAGGACGTGGGGTGTGCTACATCTACTTACAGATGCGTATAATCGTTTGTGATTTGTGGGGCCTAGGAAGGGTGATGAAATGCCTACCTAATCTGAATTTAGGTTTCTTACCCCTTATTGTCTGGTTAAAATATGCAAAATAAACCAAAATCTAAAACACACAAAAAGATTTTTAGCGGTGCTGTTTGCAAAGAATCCTGCAGGTAAAAACAGGTTATTAGAGATTTAGAGGAGAGAGGAAAACCATAGGATAATACTAAAAAAATTTGGTTGCTTAACACCCCAAAGTGGCCACGCTTCCGCCACCAAAAGCTCCTTTGGGCTACAATTCTGTCGTCGTATGATGAGTTCTCCCTTCCAAACTTCTTCACAGCACTCCAATACTCCTCCGGTCCAATTTGAAAATCTCTGAATCTCTGTTGATTCGCTCCACGTGCTCCATATTTCTCACAAAACGTGCACAAAAATCATTAAAAATACGAAATGCAGTTTTTTTATTTTTATTTTTATATTCTCTGGTTTTATATTAGAAATCAACCCGAATAACAAGAAAAATAATTACGACCGTTTTCCCGGTAACGGCGCCATTAGATTGATCGTGAAAAGGTGAAGTAACGTGTGTTCAAAATACCGTAATCAATAACGGTGTCACAATAGCTAGCCATTAGTGAGTACGGGTCGTCTACAGAGAAACAGTGAACTGTTTTTCTTGTTTTAGATGAGTTGATAGAAGAAAAGTGGGATTGTTGTCGTTTATTATTAAGAAAGTTTGAAAAATTTATAATAGAAGGCCTGTATGGTTTATAAAACTTAGTAGTTAATGGATGGAGTTTTAAAAACAATTCTTTTTATCTTTTAATTATTTAATACTAAAGAAATAGCGATGAATATAGATTAGGATTCTTGGAGGGAAATAGGGTTTCCCTCTACTGACCCTTGTCCTTCTCAAGCCCTTAACAAAACAATTATTAACGAATATCAAATCGTGGTCGTAACTATCATGAATGGATAGCATGCTAGATAAGAGGGTTAATATTCATTTTGTTAAAGTTTATAAAAATTAAAACTTTAAAAAGAATTCAAGTGATATTTTGTATCCATTATTCTACCATATTCTACAAACCCTTACAAGCAAGAATTTACTCACTCATGGATATTAGCGTAGTAGAAGAAAGGTAAAGGAATACAGAACCCATAATTAAAATTAAAAGCGCAGAAAGTAAATGCAGAATGTAATTGTAGAAAGTAATGCGGAAAGTAATTGCAAAAAGTAAATGCGACAAAATTAAAAGAAAGAACTACCTTTATTGATTTACTAGTGCATTACAAATTTGCTTGCTGAAAAAGTAAATTACAAAAATTCTAGTTGCTCGTTAGATCTCTCTCGGTCGATGGATAGATAGTTCGATTATAGATAGTTTTAATAATAGATGCTCTTCGTCCTTTTATAGGTTCTGGAACTAGAAACCCTAGATGCTATGTGTGAAATTACAATCATGACCCTGAAGTTTCTGATCTTACGGCCATCAAATGACCACTGAACCGCCGCCTATAGTCACTTTTGACCACACTTCCGCCTCCATTTGGTGGGTTCGTGCCTCCAAATTTTTCGTGCCTTTTCTTTTTTGATATTTGGAGATCTTTCTGATATAAAGATTCCGAAAATATATCTCTTAATCTCTGCCGTTACGAGATTCTTCAATCTGCTCCTAATATTCGGCAAATTTGGTTTGGTAATCGATTTGTTGTGGATCTCTTACTTATAGTTCAGACCTGAGCTAATCTTATTATAATATCTGCACAATATCTCAAATCATCTTATTAGTAGTATTTGTTTTATTTGAGATATTATTCCAGCCAATTAAATTATATGATATCTTAAGAATATTTGTTAAGAATATTTGATATGATATGCATATCTTAATTAATAATCTCATGGATATTTTTATTTAAATATGATATGCATATATTCTCCCTAATTATATTAATTATAAATGAAGAAACATATGATAATGATATTTTTACAAATAAACCCACATATGTTCTTTATTTGTAATTAACACCTTTTAGCAGTTAATAATAATACAGAAAATGTCCATACAAATATGCAATAAATTTGACTGGTTAACTGCAAACAGTTGCGCGATTATATCGAGGAGTTGATCCGCTCCGGTCACTTGGCAAAGTACCTGCGAGACAAACGTCAAGCAGATAGAGAGCAAGCAGAAGAACCTCTTACCGAAGAGTTGACAGTCGGACAGATCATGGTCGTCTCTGTTGGCTCGACTCCGAGAAATGAAGACACCCGCCGTATCCGGCCGTTAATGACCTTAGATTCTCCCCCTCCAAGAAGTACAAGAAAGTTACTCCAATCACCTTCACCAACGAAGACCAGAATGGCATATCGATCCTGTACAATGATCCCCTAGTGATCATGGCCCGAGTAAATAGGTACGAAGTCAGAAGAATCCTCGTTGATTCAGGAAGCTCGGTGGACATCCTATTTTACGACTGCTTCCAGCGTATGGGATTTAACACGTCCGATCTCTAACCTACCTCGCATGTTCTCTCTGGATTCACTAACCACTCTATTCAAGCTGAGAGAACGATCACTCTCTCTTTCAACATTGGGGAGGCTGGAAGAACCCGAACAATGTCTGCGAGTTTCCTCGTCACATGGGTTCCTTCCTCTTATAACATCCTCCTGAATCGCCCCATTTTAAACGCCCTTTAAGCTCAGATCTTGACCTACCACCTTGCGCTCAAGTTTCCTCTGAGCGATGGTGGGATAGGCCGGGCCTTCGGAAACTAGCAAATCGCCAGGGTATGTCTCGCCATGCCAGTTCCAAAAGACAGAGAAGTTGATTTGACCGACGGACCGTGTGATTCTCGGGAGTCCCTGGATACAAGAAGGAGATTTGGGGTTCCCCGGTAGAAGCCTTGTTCGAGGTTCTCCTTAAAGAGGGAAACAACAGCCGAACCATCCAGATCGGCTTCCTCTTGATCAGGGAAACCCGGGACAACCTTATTCAGTTCCTCTAAGCCAACTCCGACATGTTCGCTTGGACTCCCATAGACATGCCGGAGATCGACCCCAAAGTGATCTCCTATAAGCCCGGAGTCGATTCAAAAGCTCGGCCGGTGCGACAGAAAAAAGAAGCTTCACGCCTGTCAAGCAGAAGGCGATTGAGGAGGAAGTGGACCAAATGCTCGCGAAAGACTTCATTAGACACCTAGACTACTCGGCTTGGCTGGCCAACATAGTCTTGGTCAAGAAAGTGAATGGGATGTGGTGCATGTGTGTCGACTTTACCAATATGAACAAAGCCTTCCTGAAATACAACTATCTACTTCCTTGAATAGATCAGCTGGTGGATAGCTCAGCCGGTTACGAGCTGCTAAGCTTCATGAACGCATTCTCTGGTTACAATCAAATCCAGATGGACCCGGCCGACGAAGAGCACACCACTTTCACCACTGATCAAGAAATTTATTGTTACAAAGTAATTCCCTTTGACCTCAAAATGCTGGGGCTACTTATCCACGGCTGGTCAACAAACTGTTCAAGCCTCAGATTGGGCGGAACATGAAAGTCTACATCAATGATACGCTTGTGAAGTTCACCTATTCGGCCGAACATACCACGGACCTTAGAGAAACCTTTGAGGACTTATGAAAGTACAAAATGAAGCTGAATCCGATTAAGTATGCTTTCGGCGTCACATGCGGAAAGTTCCTCAGGTTCATGGTCACCCACCGAAGAATTGATGCAAACCCGGAGAAATCAAAGCCATCGTTGACATCACGACGCCCTAGAATAACGTGGAAATCATGTGACTCACCGACAGAGTGGCTGCTCTAAGTCGTTTCATGTCCAGATCCGGGGAGAAATGCCTAACTTTCTTCAAGGTTTTGAGGAAGATCCCAGGGTTTGAGTGGTCCGAAGAATGCCAAGTTGCCTTCGAGCAGCTCAAAGCGCATCTGTCGACACCACCACTGCTCACCCGACCAGCCGAAGGAGATGAGCAACTGTTGTACCTGGCCGCCTCCAGCCAATCAGCTAGCCCGGTACTCATCAAAGAATTCGAAAGAATACAGATGCCGGTTTACTACGTCAGCCACGTTTTCAGGGACTCAGAGACAAGGTACCTACTCAAGAATCTGTTCATCATCGAGAAACCGAACTGAGACGTTGGGATGTCTAGCCTGAATTTCGGGGCAGATACTATTTGGAACATATCCATCCACCTCTCCGAAATCACCAAGTTGATTTATTGCACCATATATCGGAGGTTTGGATATATGCGACTGTTGTTGCAGACTCTATCAGATTCCCTCTCATTTTTGACAAGTTTTTTATTGTGGGTACACTCTTCACTGCAGACGCAAGCCCCTACAGTTAATTAAGTTATCGTGTTGCGATAATCATTTTCTCCTGCTCCAGTAGTTCACTTCGTGTCGTGTGGTTATTTTGGTTGCCCATGGATTGTATACGTAGACTGGTTTATGTCGTCTCCCGTAGAGCGCCGATCAGTCCAAATCCGTATATTTTTAGATTTGGGGTTTTGAACTTAGGTTATATTTTTTTTTAGGTCCAAAAATATTTTGTTTTATTTAAGGACCGTTAAACTAGTTTGAGATTAAGATCTGTTTAAATATATGAGCATTTAGGCTCCATTTATTTTTAACTAAGAATACATTAGCCTTATTTGAAACTAAGGTCAACTTAGCAACATCTCATAGATCAAATTGTTGTTGAGATCCAACAACAGAACATTTGGGCTCAGCTGCAAGGAACTTCATAGACTTAGCCAATTTGGAGTTGGTCTGCTCTGTTTTTTATTTAAAAGTGCTAAGCACTTATTTGGGGTTCTGTTTGCTCAGTCCTTTTCCTTTATGTAAAAGTGCTAAGCAATTGTTTGGAGCTTTGGCGCTCACATGTGTATCATGTGAGGCACTCAGTCGGCGCTGCCCAGTCAGTGCTAAGCACTTAAGTCATTTTGATTGAATATATAGTGCTAAGCACTTTTATATGGTGCTCACGTGTGTATCAAGTGAGACACTGAGATATGGACGTTGCCCAATCAGTGCTAAGCACTCAGCTGTTTTGACTGAATATGAAGTGCTAAGCACTTTCACTCAGCGCTCACGTGTATTTCACGTGATGCGCTGGCCTGTTGTTTTGAGCACCCACATGGGAAGCATGTGAGACGCTGAGTTTTTTGTTTGGGGCGTATTTCACGTGTGTTTCATGTGAGACGATGAGTTCTTTTTCTTTTCAAAGATTGAATCTCTGTTAACAGCATTTTGGCCATTAATGATCGCCAAGATCTTTGTTTTTGAAGATCTGGGATCTTTTCTTTTTTTTTTTTAATTGGAGAACCGAGTTTCTTTTTATACTAAGTTCCTTTTATAGGGTTAAACCCTGCTTTTAAAGGAATTAAATTCCTAGAACCATAAGTTCTCTTTTCTCCTATTCCTTTAATTTAGTTCTTTCCCCCAGATTTTGAGTTTGAAGAACAAAATCTTCCCGATGAGAATTAAATTCTCAACTTGTAAGAAGATTTTCTTTGCAAATCACAGATCAGAGGAAGAACTAATTCTTTTCATGAAGGGTTGAACCCTTATTTTCTTTATACTAGGCAAAAGAGATATATTTTGTCCTTGCTTTTTCTTTACATAGGGTTTGAAAGAACAAGTGGATCTTCTTTGAAAGAGAATTGAATTCTCAGTTGCAGCTTCTATCTTTTGTTTGCTGAAGCTTATGGGCGGTTTCTCTTATTATGCCTCTGTCTGAGACTTGAAGTCTCGGGTCCTTTTTATAGGCAAGGCAAATTGTTGATTAGTTTTGAGAAATCTCTCATTAAGAGATTCCAATTGATTTTATTGGTCTCAATGAATATTTGGGGAATTTTATCCACCGTTGGATCTTTGATCCGGTGATTTCTATTTTACAGAATATATTTTCTTGTTTTTAACAAAATTAAGGAAATATTTTCCCATATACAAAATTTAATTCTGTCAAACGATAATTTTTAATCACCATTGAATTTTAATCCAAAAGCTCTCTATTTTACAGAGAACAATCTTTCTTTGTTTATAAAGATTTGGAAAATATGTTCCCATTTTATTGGATTTTTGATCTGACAACTTTCTATTTAACAGAAAATATCCTTCTCTTTTAGAAAGATTAGAGAGATATTCCCCCCAATAGAATTTAATTCTATATTTGGTGATTTTTTAATCACCCTTGGATTTTTGATCCAACGATCCTCTGTTAACAGAGAATATCTTTCCCTTTCAGGAAGATTAGGGGAGGTATTTTCCCAAGACTAGAATTTAATTCTATATAGGGAGGCGCCCTCACGTGTTTAACACGTGACTCCGATGTAAGTGTTTAGCCTATTTTATTTTGCGCCCATATACCTTACATATGGGCGCTCATGTGTTTAACACGTGAGGTCAATTTGGTCTTTACCTACTTACAGTTAGTGATTATATGCTTTGCATATAAAAAAATTAAAATAGAATAGAATTCAATTCTGTGTATAGAGTTTAACTCTATCTGAAGCTAATGTTTCAAAAGGGTATTCTCACGTGTTTAACACGTGACCCCAATGTGGGTTTTAATCTGTTTATTTAGCGTTTATATACTTTGCATATAAGCGCTCACGTGTTTAACACATGAGGCCTGTTTAGTTTTTAGTTGTTTGGTTGCAGCGCTTATATGCTTTGCATATAAGCGCTCATGTGTTTAACACGTGTCTTTCTCCCCTTTTTTATATGGGAATAAATGCCCCCCAGCGTTATTCTCACGTGGCTTGCACGTGAGTGCAACGGTGTCCATCTTTACCACCATTGGATCGCTTAGGGGAATGGGAAGTTGAAACGCTACCATCATGTCTTATAAATGGTTGCTTTGGCCTTGGAATGATTACTGTATTTTCGTCTTCCTCCTTGAGTTTTTTTTCTCTTGAGAATTTAATTCTCACTTCAGAGCTTAAATCTCTGCCCTCAGAACTCCTCTGATCAGAGTTAAACTCTACCAAAATTTTGGTAAGGGTTATGAACAGAGCTTAGCTCTTAGAAGACTTTTTTCTTCTTCTTATTTTTTATTTTGGATTTTTAATCCGTTTAACTGAGTCCGTCTCTTTTCTTGAACTGATCTCTTAAAGATCTAAAAACTTCTGTCCATATCAAGCGTGTGAATGGGCATTCTTGAGAATCACGGATTCTCTTATTAGGGTTTTACCCTGTCATTGATCTTAACATTTGAGGGTTTCTGGAATTTAATTCCATTATATTTCCCATCTGTTTCCTAACATAGGGATTTCTGGGATTTAACCCCATTATTAGGAAATTTAATTCCATTTTGTTTTGCAGAGCTTAGCTCTGGGTTTTTTTTGGAACTTTGGGAATTTTATTCCCTTTTACTGTTCTTGAGTATTTTCCTTTTTAGGGTTTTAATATCTCTTTCACATATTTGAATATGTTGTTATCTTCAAAAGAACCCGTTTTTCGAGGAATATTGGGAGATTTTAACTCCATTATTCATTTAATAAGAATTCTTTTAGATTCTCATAATGGGCACTTGTCTCATCATTGACGAGCCGCCATTTTGATTTCGTGGGCCCACTATCTTTGGAGTTGTAGTCCCATCATTTTTTTTGCTGACTCCACCTAGTTTCTTTTCAGGTAGTAGGGCTGGTCATTTGTATGATCTTGAAGTGATAATCTCTTATGAGGAGTTTCGTATCCATGGTCGCTGTCAAGGCCAAGAATACACTATGGCCTAATGCGACTAGGTGATGCATCGCTTTGACGATTACAACGGTCGATTGCTCCCCCTCCGTTCCGCTCTCACGAAGATCGTCGTTGATTCGATCTAGGAAGCTATACCCGGGAGTCTTGAGCTTATGCCGCTCCAAGTGCTCGATGATGCTGAAGATAAGGTACATTCTGTGTATCTAATGGGGTTAATCTCAAAAAAATGGCGAGATAATCTTGTCTCCATCTTGCACCGTGTCTTTTAACAAAAGGCGATAGTATCGGCATATCAGAGGATGGAGGACATCAGTGGCGACCCTGACGCTTGCATCCGAGAAAAGATGCACAAAAAGATAGTCGATGAGGCTGAACGTGCGTTGCTCAAATTTGCTTTTGAGTTTGAGAATCCCTGTCTGGAGTTTAGTATCTTTCCGCTATAGATCTGAGATCATGTGTTCCCCCCTTTTTTATGCACCGAGAGTATGTGGTTCTCTTTTGAAGTATGGATGAAAAACGTCTTTCCCTTTTCGTATCTGCACCTTCTTTTCCTTGATTGTCTTGCTCTGGCGAGAAGTAGTTTATGTTAGGAATATATAGCGAGAGAGGATTTTCTTGCTCGACATGATAGTATACTATCTGGTTGTTGATTGGTGTGATAAAGAAGTGTGTTCATAAAGTAACCGCAATCAAGACGGTGTCGCTAGTAGCTAGCCGCGATGAGAACGGTTCGTCCGCAGGGAAATGTGAACTCTTTTCTTGCTTTAGACGAGTTGATTAAAGAAGGATGATTGGTTGTAGATCTATTTTAATACGGATGTAGAATTTATGAAGAAAAGGCTTGTAGGGTTCATAGGATTTAGTAGTAATGGATGACTAATTAAAAATGACTCCTTTTATCATTTAATAGTTTAAAACTAGATCGATAGTGAGATTGTCATTTGTTTCGTGTACAGGTTAGTCTTTGGACCTGAAATCGTTATTTGTTTCATATGAGTTCCCACTGTGCTTTGATCACTACCCTACCACAGCTCTACTGAGTCGTGCAAATGGGTTTTGGTTGGGTACAGTTCTGAGCCACATGGAGGCAGTGAGCGATTATCAAGAATTCGTCTCTCCGGGTATTGGGAGTTGATATCGCACGGTGTTCGAGGGGTCAGGACCATAAGACCTTGTCCAAGGCAGTTGGGATTTACTGATAGGTTGATCAGTAGTTTCCCGGATTGGTCCTGAGCCGAATCAGCATGAATTATCGGGTTATTAGGGTCTGATGTTTACTACCCCCTAGATCCGGTATGTTATACTCTTAGACGAAGAGACCGGACTGTACGGAGATTGTCACGGATAGGCTCAGTAGGGATTCGGATGAGTTTGCTTGTTGGCTTTCCTTTTCGATAGGTACCCGGGCAGCCGTTACGTATAGCTAGTGCCACTGACGTGCTTGTGGTTATGGATTTTTCCAGTAACACACTGCCAGCGTACCGTCAAGTCTTTATAGTCCCACACAGAGGGTTTTTCTACTTCGGGCGAAACGATGTAGAGGCCATATGGTTTTACAGCAGGGTTCGATCACATACGTGTACTTGTGCACGTATGATGTTCGGACGGATAATACTAGCAGGCTTTGGTTTAAACTGGATCCTAGTATTATATTGTTGGATTATTTTCGTCTCTTTTGTATTCGTATTTTTTGGAATACGGATATGGGTATGTATATACGGTGAGGGGTATTCTTGTAATTTGTTACAAGAGTGCTTCTAGAAGAAGACACCTCATTATTTGTTTTAACCATTTAGTTAAACGTTTAATGACGTGGATGGTGAGGTGTTATCATTCATTGAATGAAGAATGGCTACTTGGTGACTCACTTAGTGAGTCATCGATTACTATTGAGGTAAGGTGGCATCTAGATATTTTGTGGAAAATATCTAGATATTTTGTGGTGAAGATAATTTTTATTATTATCTTGGGATGCTTGCTTTATTAGTCACAAGACTTAGCCATTCTTCATTCTATTCTTATGTTGCTCACTACAACACTCTCATCTCCTCCAAGCTTTCTTCTTCTACCTCAAACCCTAAATATATCATGTGTTAAGAAACATACAGTATCTTGAGACTAATTAATCCATCATCACTCTCTACATCCTCTAGGCTAGTTAGATTAGTAAACTAAGTAACCTAGTTACCTTAGTTTAAAGGTAGGAGCTCAAATTAGATACTCTCGGGTGGATCATCTTTGACATGAGGAAGCCGTTGATCAAGCTCGATCATGGAGGCCACTAGGAGCATACTAAAGGGGGGGAGTGAAGACCCGAAGGACTTGAGCCTATTGGTATAAACTCTTTTCATAGTAGATAGCTTCTTTAGTTGCTAGTTAGGTTTATGGTAGATCCAGTTTAGGGTAATTCTAGCGCCAAGTTTACATCGTTAGAAAAAAATTTGTTCCGCAATCAGCCTCGGTGGATGGCCAAGGCGTCAGCATAACCTTTCACTATGGTATATGGAGTACAAGGCCTCGTCAAAACCCGCGGGACAACGACAACGGATATTCAGGTTAGGTGTATTAAAGTGACCATCTCGTGCCACTTTTAACACATTCCGTACCAATCTAACCCTTAAAAACCCCGTAATGCATATTGTATTGTTTTGTAATGTTTTGTAAATATAAGACTTGCTGAACCATGGTATCAATTGTTCATGTAAATGAATAAGGATATAAACAGATAGTTATGTAGACAAGTCAATGTATATCCATGGTTTGGTCAAATCAAATCTTGTTGATATAGATTGTATTCTGGTATTCATGTTCCAAGTTCCAGTATATAGATTCAAGTTGTATTGGAGTTATGTTTAAATTGTTTTCAAGTATGGATTTTTTTTCAGATTTGACTGAGACTCAGATTGAGTCGGACTCTTTAAATAGAATTGAAGTCCTAATTAGTTTTGGAGTTATCGGTAACTACTGCACATGGACTGCAGGATTTATGTCTTTTTCCAAGACAATTACCGTATTGATAACCCCGTTTTAGTTGTCTACCTTAAATAGGCAAGCACCTAATTTCTCCGGCTCCCTGAGGCTCATGAGAATTGGTCCCGCTTACTAGGGTTCTTATTGTAAATTAATATAACTTGAGGGGGGTTTATGAAAAATAATTTTGATATGTTTTCAAAATAATCCTGAAGTATTTAATTATCGTATTTATGGTTTTCATGGATGTAACTTTTAGAAGTGAGGTATTCTAACACTAGATTGAATAATATATGGTATTTTAGTGTAAATTGGAATTTGTATGGATTTGTGATAGTATATTCATGAAAATCTGGAATTCCTTTGTTTAGAAAATATGGAATTTATCATATGTATTTAAAATAGATAATTTGATAATATTATAAATAATTGTAGAAAAATAAATTTAATTATTAAATAGAAATCTCGTTTTCTTAAAAATTGTAATAAAAATTCTATCGAGATCGGATGCTCCGTGAGCAGGTCTGCGTCTCGCTCTACTAGTACCGAGAATGTGCGATAACCCACACCATCCAAATCGGGTTCCCCAAATGGGTTGTGGAGGCTTAATTGCATAGAATTTAATTTAAAACAATCTTAAAGAATATAGTTTTATTAGTTTAAGATATTTTATTGTAAAATTGTATTTATCCCAAAATATTGTAAAGAGACAATTGTGCTATGTCATGATGAGTGTTGTGATGAGATAGGTCATTACCTCATGAGTTTTCTAAAGGTAATATGAGCAAAATATAAGAAATAATGTCGTAGGTAAACTTTATGGTATTAAACTGAAAAAATGTAATAAACATGGTTTTACATGGAGTTTTATGGTGAAATGGGTTTTTAAATTATAGTTAATGTTTAATAAGGAAGGTTTAATAATTTGAATATGAGTTTTCTAAGAAAAATTATTATTTTAAAGAGAATAGAATTTAAAAGTCGGTTAACTCCACTTACCGACGTCTTTTGAAAAGAGAACTTGTTTAATAGAGAAGAGAGGAGAAAAGAAGGGACTTACTGGTTGAGAAGAGAGAGAGGAGGTGTAGGAATAGTTTGAAAGCATCGCGGAGTTGCGGTGTCGCCGGATTTGTCCCAAATCGTCACCGGAAAATGACCTTTGGCTAACTCCACTTGTACACCTTATTTGACTTGGAAAATTTTGGGAGTTTTGATGATAGATTTCAGAATAGAGAGATCTAAGGTGTGGGGTGGTATTTATAGGATTGAATTAGGGTTTAGAGAATTAAAATGAGAATTAAAAATGCATTAAATATAGGATTAAAAGCTCATTTTAATTCTCTGTTAATGTGCAGGAAAAACAAACAGAAGAGGAGTAGTGGGGAGAAGCAAAAGGGTGTTAGAAAATTTTGGGGGCGTTTGGTACGTGGGGCCCGGCGGCGCCGGCCATAAGCCTATCTTCGCCGGTCGTTCTTAGGTTGTGGGGTCTTGGATTAGGGCCACGTGTCCTAAGCTGTTCATATATTATTCAGCACATGTTTGATTTTAGTGACTTTTCATTTTTACGTGTATTGCACGTGTAAACTTTTGGGCTTCCAAAAACTTTAAAAGAAAAATCAGCAAAAATAATATGTGGCTGAGAGGATTTGAACATAAGGGCTACGTCACAGCAGTGCAAGGCTTTACCAATGAGCTACAAGCACTTTCTTGCTATTCTAAAACAAATTAAATTGCAAATACTCCATTCAGTATTTTAACTTTAAACAAATTTTGTACATTTAAAACAGAGTCGTTACAATTATATGCATATATTTTCCCTAATTATGTTCATTAAAATGTAGAAACATATGATAATAATGTTTCTACAAATAAACCCACATATGTTCTATATTTACAATAAACACTTTCTAGTATTTAACAATAGTAAGGAAAATATTTATTCAAATGTGCAATATTTTAGACTAATCAAATACCCCCAAATTTAACTTTAATCGTCCCGAGCAAAGTAGTTATTAAAGAGAAGAAGAAAAAAAACCGAGCACACTTTCGTAGGCAACACGATTGCACTTAGCACGTGCAATAAGCTGTTAAAACTCTAGGTGTCCCTAGTAGGAGGAGTGTTGTCTCCTGAGGGTTTTCAGCGGATTACACCCATAAAATTCCATAATAAAAGAAAGAATATGAAATTTACATACAAAGATATAGAATATATAAAAAAAAAAGAACTTGAAAATAAAAGTTTCAAACTACACTAGATTTTTAGTAGCCATAAGCCCTATCTTAATAGTCATGAAAAGATGTCAGAAATCACATCATCCCTCAATAAAACACCGCCTTTAGTCTTCATCCCTGCCTTTCTTACAAACATCGATCATATATCACTACGTGTGTGTAAAATGCATCCCTATACTTAGAGAATTCAATTCAAGTTATCATACTCTTGTCCATCTTCCTTAGTACTTTTTAGTCGATGAATATTTTAGATGGAATTGCGCACATATTCTTCATGCGACCGTTAATACTTCTTGAGGTACTAACCAACCGATTACCAAATGTGCTCACTCATTAAGGCGTAATTAGCAATATCCTAGTCTTGCAACACCTAAAACTTAGCAGTGGCTCCCAAACCAGTTGGACTAAGGCACCCACGCTCTATTTTTTTATGCTGCCTTAAGTAATTAAAAAACCAGTGTTTGTTTTTCTTCACCAATTTTTTAATGTAATTTATATTTTGTTTGTATATATGCACATTTTTTCTTCATACCAAAGCTTTAAGACAAGAGCACTTCAAGGTATCCTCTACTATCACAAGTTTCAAGATGTGTGCAAGTGCATATAGTAGGGTATCAATGTTCAGATGTATGGATTCAGAATAGGGACTATTTTTCAGATTTATTTCTATTCTTAGATTAGTGATTTCCTTCATCTTACTAACCCTTGGGACAACAGCTCATGACTACCTATTACTAGTTTAGTTTTAAAACATCTAATTTTCTTGCTTTTCTTAAATCTCTTTCTATCTTTCATATGTATTTTTCACTTCCTAACTTTTAATATCAAATTTTTTTATGCTATTATTTAGTATAATGCAAAAATGATGTGTGAATAAGAATAAACCTCCCCCAAACCTACTTGCAGCAGTACCTCATTGATTGTCAGCTTTAAGCTTAAAAACCTATAGACTTGGGAGGAAAATTCCTCCCCCAAACTTAGTTTTGGTTAACAATTGAAAAAAAATCTTTTCTTTCAAAAGCCAAAATATTTTTCTCCCCCTACCAAACTTGAGTAAAACAGTATTAAGCATTAAAATTTATAGGGGGTAAAGTTATTGGTCTATGCAAAGATTTACAAAGATCAAAAGTCAACACCAACCATTCTAATATTTTATCCATGTAACAACATAGTTGGTGAAAGATCATAGACATGAAGAAGTGGGGAGATAAGAGGCGTAATCGATCGGGTTTACATCTCGGTTGGTAGAGACGAAACAGTGATGGTGCATTACTCGCATTCTCATTCTTGATAAGAAGAAGGGGTGGCGGTTCAACTTCTTTGGGTGGGGGTTGATTCATTACAACTCCCATTTCTTCTAAGAATGCGAGTTTTTCGGAAAAAATGTCTTCAAAACTTTCATCGATATTCTGAATGATAATCTCATCGGAAAGGAAGTTATGATAGTCGGATAGCCCGACTAAATCATTTGACAATTCAAAAGGTTTGGACTTAGGTGTGGACTTGTCGGAAGAAGGGTCTTCAGGTGTATAATAAATAGTAGGATCAAAAAATAACGCACAAGTGGCGTCGAGATCAGTATCGTGAAGCTCCTCAAATTCGCAACTGTCGGAATCTATCTTTTCGACAGAACATACATCAACTATCTGAGCATAGGGTCCGGAGGGTTGACTTCCTAACTTGTAAATATTAAGCTCAATTGTCATCTTTCCAAAGATAGGTTCATTGAACCGTTACGACAATTAATTATCGCGTTGGAAGTTGCTAGGAAAGGTCGACCTAGAATCATTGGAATTTGGTTCTGTGGGTTTGCTACAGGCTGTGTATCTATAGCTATAAACTCCATAGGGAATATAAATTCCCCGACTTTGATTAACACGTCCACTAGCTCACCCCGAGGTTGGATGATAGATCGATTCGCCATCTGCAGAGTGTAATGTGTAAGTTTCAACTTTTCTATGCCTAATTGCTCATAAACAGAATATGGAAGCAAGTTAACACTTGCACCTAAATCGAGTAGATCACGATTTATATTTTTACCCCTAATAGTTATAGATATTATAGGAAAACCGGGGTCCTTACGTTTCGTGGGCATCAATTGGGTAAGAGAATTGCCCATATTACTCGCTAAGAAAACATTTTTAGGTAATTGAATTTTTCTTTTCCTAGTGCACAAGTCCTTTAAAATTTTTGCATAAAAAGGAACTTGTTTGATAGCATCAAGGAAAGGAATATTTATGTTAACTTGTTTAAAAATTCCACAATCTTCTCCATTTGGGGACTTGGTCTGTTAGCCCTAAAGCTGTGTGGAAAAGAAGCTTTATCAAAAAGAGTTGGGTCCAACTTTTGAGGAGAAGTTTGTGGGGATGGAATGGAACCCAAAATTGGATTTGGGATGGTCGTAGCTGGTAATTACTTCAAGGAAGTGGGCTTAGGGGTCGAGCCTAGTGGAAAATGGAGAATAGGCTCGGAAGAAGATACTGGATTAGACCAAGTAGGAGTAGAAGTAGTAGCCGGGGTTTCATCAATGTCATCAACTTCAACATGTTCATCAACATTGTTATTCAGACTTTCCGATCTCAACATGGTTACGGCATTCACATTATGATTTTGAAGGATGAGATTCACGCATTTTGAGTGGCCGGGATTTGGTAGAGGTTGAGATAGAAGTCTTCCTTTCTCTCTCACTCATTACGGCATTTAACTGTGCAAGTTGTGCTTCTATCGATTTCATGCTTTCACCATGGGAAACAGTGTGTTGCACTAACATTTGGATAGAAAACGTTAAATTAACCGTCGTTTGCATAGATTGTTTAATGAATGTTTCTAAGTTTCGTTCGACTGCAAAGGTTTTATCGGTACCGGCCACTGAAATATTATTCTAAGGAGCAAAGTTGTTGGCCGGATTTTGAAGAGATGCGGTTGAAAGGGGTGCTAAATTTGGTGTAGTGGCTGTTGCTGTGGAGGAAACCTTTGATAGTTATTTTAGTTTAGGAACTGATTTTGATTTTGAGATTGGTTTTAGTTCCAAGCAAAATTAGGATGATTCCTCCATCCCTGATTATATGTGGATGAATAAGGGTCATTTCTATGTTGTTGCTGAAAAGCAGCATTGGTTTATTCATGACCTTGAGACGAAGGATTCAAAGGACATTCTTTCGTTAAATGTGATGGATCAAAACAACAACCACACAAGATTTTGGGGGAGCGTAACTTAGTTTAGGGAGGTTGACGAGACTTTGTTTTCGATAGTTTCGAGTTTCTTTTGCATCGTGGCCATTTCGGCTTTCACTATGATGGAAACGTCGAGCTGATGGATACTTTCCCTAGATGAAGATGATGTTGGTCTAGTGCTCTACCATTGTGAGGTTTGTTCGGCGAGATCCTCCAGAAATTTCCAAGCTTCTCCATCGTCTTTTGACATGAAATGGCATTGAAAAATGGTTTCAAGCATTTGTTTCGTGGCAGGATTAACACCCTCGTATATAATTCAGCAAAGTTGTCATCTATCAATTCCGTGATGGGGGCATTGTACAAGAAGATCCTTAAACCGTTCAAAGCATTTCCAGAATGGTTTGTTGGGAAGTTGGGTAAACTGGTTAATCTCGTTTCGAACACGGGCGGTTTTATGATTCGGATAAAATTTATTAAGGAATGATATAACGAATTCATCCCATTTAGCATAGAATGTGCGGCAGGGCTATAAAGCCATTTTTCTGCTAGATCGCACAAGGTAAAAGGGAGAAGACATAATCGCATAGCATCCACTGAAAGTTGAGTTGTGCTCATCATTGCATATACGTTCTCGAATTTGGTTATGAAAACGTATGCATTTTCGGATTCAAGCCCATGGAATTTGAGCAGCAAGTTGATGAAGTAGGGTTTAATTTCGAAATTACCCCCATTGGCTAGTGGAAGAGACAGACAGGTAGGAATGGGTCTATGTATGTGGTAGCATCTTTCTTGAAGAGAGATGCATGGTGGATTCTGCGCACCTACGGGTGGTGGCAGGATGGTATCGTGAAATCCCGATGGAGATTCTTCCATTTCGGGAGATGTGGTGGGTAGATGGAAAATAGAAGATGAAGAAGTACCAACTTCGAAGTCGATAGCAAAGACGCGGACAAGACGAGCACTAGAATCCCGAGTCTAGCCGATCATGCATTAAGTGGGTTTAGTGCACATGGCAGTGTGTGTGAGAACGATTTTAAGAAGGTTTGTTTTGAAAAATAATCGGACTTAAGGCTTGACTCAATAAATTATAAAATGCACAATCAATCCCTAGAACTAGGGTAACCTAGGTCAAGTCACTAGACCGCTCCTAGACTTCCAAATGACAAGTCGCAGGATCAATCCTCTATCACCTCTTTATTACTCTTGTGGCCAGGTAAGTGGGAGGTATCCGCTATACGAATCACCGAAATAGCGGGCATAATTAAGTAACCGCTTTCCTTAGTCATACTTGCCTAGATACCATAAGAGAAATGCGAATAAGCGATAAAATACAACCTTCTTCTGTCCTAATTGAGCGTAACGGTCCTTAGAGGCTTGGTCTAGATATTTTTAAATTAATGTAGGGTGATAGTATGCTCGTTTTGTGATTTGTGGGGCCTAGGAAGGGTGATGAAATCACCACCTAATCTGGATTTGGATTATTGTTCCTTAATGTCCGGTTTAGATATGCACAAACAAACCGATATCAAAACACACAAAAAGATTTTTGAGCGGCGATATTTGCAAAGAATCCAGCATGAAAAATCAGAGTATTGGATCTTAGAGGAGAGAGGATGATATTAGGAAAGTACTGACGATTTTGGGGGCCCAACTCCACCAAGCCGCCGCGGTTCCGCCACCAAACTCTGACTTCCGCCGCAGTTCCCCCGCCGTCTTAAAGGATATTTTGCTAATTTTTCTTCAGGGCCTTCCTATACTCCTCTGGTTCAAGCTGATAGTCTTTGAATCTCTATTTCCTTGCTTTAGTTACTCTAGACCCCCTTGCAAAACTCGCACAATAATCGTTAAATACACAAGATGCGGTTTTGGTTCTCGTTTATAATATGTTTGCTGGATTTTATAAGAAATCCACCAGAATAACAAGAAAAAAATTATGACCGTTTCCCCGGCAACGGCGCCATTTGATTAGTCTGCTAAAAAGTGTGTTCGTAAAGTAACCGCAATCAAGACGGTGTCGCTAGTAGCTAGCCGCGATGAGTACGGGTCGTCCGCAGGGAAACGTGAACTCTTTTCTTCCTTTAGACGAGTTGATTAAAGAAGGGTGATTAGTTGTAGATCAATTTTAATACGGATTTAGAATTTATGAAGAAAAGGCTTTTAGAGTTTATAGGACGTACTAGTAATAAATGACTAATTAAAAATGACTCCTTTTATCTTTTAATAGTTTAAAACTAGATCGATAGTGATGAATGTAGATTAGGGTTATTGGAAAAAACTAGGGTTCCCCCACTCTTAACTCTTGTCCTTGCATTGATCTCTATTCATGTCTAGCCCTTAACAAAACAAATGTTAAACCAATCTCAAATCGTGGTCGTGACTAGCAATAATTTGGTAGCGCGCCCAATAAGGATGTTAACATTTTTTTGCTAAACTTTATAGACTTTAAAATGTATAAAAGAGCTTAAAAGATTTTATCATATATTGTTCTACCCTAGCCTACGAACTCTAGCAAGCTAGGAATTACTCACTCATAGTTTGAGATTTAGAAGAAAGATTGAAAAATGAAAGCATGATTAAGATACAGAAATTAGATGCAGAAATTAAATGTAAAAAGAATAATAAAAACATTACCTTTATTAATCAACTACTGCATACAACTTTTGAAAGTAGAGTAAAAGAACCCTAATTGCTCTAAATATCTATCTTATAGGAAGTAGATGACTAGCTGATGATCACTCGGATGCGTGGATCGCTTGGACCTCTTGATCTCTTCCGTGATGATCTTTAATGTGAAACTCTCGGTCCCTTATATAGTCACTAAAAACAGAAACCCTAGATTCCATACAATAATATATGCTATTAAAATCCTATCCCCAAAATCTCTTATCCTAAGGCTCCAAATATGCCGCAGATCCGCCGCAAATACCCTAGTTTGGCCGTCCAACCGCCGCAACCTGGTGGAATCATGAATTGGGATTTTTTCTGCTCTCTTCTGTTGACATGTGGAGATCCTCTTGAGATCTATATTCTGAGAATAATGCTCTGAGTCTCTGATGTTGCTAAATCTTATGATTTGTTTCCATATTTTGGCAGAATTGATTCCGACATCTTGATTTAACCCGGATGACTTAAATTCAGACCTGAGCGAATATCTGCACAATATCTCAAGTCATAGTGTTAGTAGTATTTGGTATTTTTGTGATATTATCCTAACCGTTTTATATGATATTATATGTTAAGAATATTGAATAGAAATATTTGATATGATATGCATATTTTAATTCCAATATTTCATTTAAATATTATATGCATATATTTTCCCTAATTATGTTAAATGTAGAAACATATGATAATAATGTTTTTACAAATAAATCCATCTATATTTACAATAAACACATTTTAGTACATAACAATAGTAGGAAAAATATTCATTCAAATGTGTAACATTTTAGACTAATTAGTTGCTCTTTATCTTAACATGTACACTTGTTCTTATACTGTCTCTCTGATACATATTGATAAAGCCCTCAGAATGTTGGTTTGACTACCAGGACTATGATGCAGATCATACTAGTGGGGCTTGCATAGTCCGCAAGCACATCCTTTAACAATTCCTAGTCGAGGGAATATCGAGACAGGGCATCGATATTACAGAGTAGAATAGTGTGTACGTTTCTTGACTCTGTATGGGGCGATGGTTGATCCCACAACCATTGGTGTTTGACATCAAAAATTGTACACAGATGCTCATTGGAGAATGGGTACACCGAACAGGACTCGCCGAGAACTCCTAGATGGTACCATACCTATCGTCAGATAGCAGTTCTCTGGTGACACTTGTATAGATTATTCTGTAGACCCGAGATCGTAATAGTGTCTTGTGTGGTTCCTACCGTGCTTTGATTTCCTCCCTACCACGGCTCAAAGTAGTCGTGCAAACATGTGGATTTTAGGTACAGTCCCGAGTCACATGGAGGCAGTAAGCGATAGGAGGGGTTTCGTCTCTCCCAGTATTGGGATTTGATGTTGTGCTATGCTCGATTGGCTATAACAGCAAATTCCTGGCCAGGGCTGATGAGATTTACTGATAAGTGTTATCAGTAGTTTCTCGAAAGGTTATAATATACACATCGGCATGACTTATCAAGTTATTGGGGTCGGACGATTTCACCCCCAGACTCGATATGTGACATATCAGACGAAGAGACCGGACTGTATGGTAAGTGTTTCATATAGGCTTTACGGGAGTTTGGACAAGTTTGCTTGTTGATCTTCTATTTGCTCAATACCTAGGTAGCCATTACGTCCAGCTAGTACTGCTGACGGTTTGTGGGTATCTGAAATGATCATTATCTACTGCTGGCGTATTGACGAATTTTTAGAGTCCCACACAGAGGTTTTCTAGCTCAAGCAAAACGAAGTAGGGCACATATGGAGATATGTGCGGGAGCTTGATTAAATACGAGTATGTGGTACCGTATTCTAATCTAGCAATATTTGATATCTATTAGGTTATATGTGATATAACCAGATTATTGAATCAAGTGTCGATTCAATAATTTGATTTATGTATATATATTTGATATTGGCCGGTTATATATGATATGAACGGATTATTGAATCAGTGTTAATTTATTATCTAATATTAAACATTAGCCGATTATATATGATATAACCGGATAATTGAATCAAGTGTTGATTTAATGTTTTGATATACATATATAAATGATATTAGTCGGTTATATATGATATAACCGGATTATTGAATCATGTGTTGATTTAATAATTTGATATATATATATATATATAAACTAATATTAGCTCACTTTAGATTTTCTTCTCCTTATATATGTATATATATATATATATATATATATGTATATATATATATGTATATATATATATATGAATTAATTATTATATCATGGTTGATGATACATAGAACTAGGATGTATTAGAATCACACATCACTAAAGATAAATGGGATCATTTATATTTTAAAGAAAAATAGAAAATGAGTCATAATTTTGGATGTTTGGAGAAGTATTGAGAAGGCATAACTCATCTCCTTATTTTTTTTTACTCTTAGATATTTAATCATCCCAATGTCATCTAAAGTCAATGGTTCATTCTCTCATCCAAGTTCATCCCCATCTCCTTCTCTCTCTCCTCTCTAGAGTTTTCATAAGGTGAGAAAAGAAAAGAAAAAGATGAAAATATAGTGAGCAAAATTCCTACTTCATCAACCTACACTTTTCTGGCCCATTAGTTTAGGTTGTTTGCTTCACTGATATTTTGATTAGTGAAGAGTAAGCTTGAGAGAGAGAGAGACTTCAAGGTGGATCATCTTTGGCATCGATGACTTCAAGCAAACTCGATCTTTTCATCAAGTGGAGTCAAAGAAGAGTTCTAGGGACTACTACTTGGAGCTTTAGAAGTGAAAGACTTGGTCTATAAAGGTTGTAAACTCTCTTCACTTAGTTTAGAACTAGTTTGCTTACATTGAAACCCTAATTCTCTAGTTCAATTCTAGGTTAGTATACTTAGCACTCTAGATTTTTTTTAAATTGCATACTTGATACTCCTTGAAACCTCGTAGAGGTGTTAAGACATACTTTCATGGTATCAGAGCCAAGCTAGAGACTTATGCGATGTCTAGACGACGTTAAAATATTCGATCGAAGTTTTAAAAACCGATTTTTCATACTTTCTGTCCAATTTTTCAAAAGTTGAAATTTTCCAGATTAAAAATTCTTAAAAAATCATGCAGGTATTTGTATGGAGCCCCAAGAAGTACGAGAGCCTAACTCCTTAATGTGGTCGCGGAACCACCGCCTTGTTCAACGCCGTAAGACGAACAGGGACGTTGGGACGTCTGGCCTAATTCTGGGGGTAGATACTATTTGGACTTATTCATCCACCTCTCCAAAAATACCAAATTGATTTATGGCACTATATATCGGAGGTTTGGACAGTTGCGACCGTTGTAGCAGACTTCATCAGATTCCCTCTCATTTGTGATGGGTTTTTGATTGTGGGGACGCTCTTCCCTGCAAGCGTAAGCCCCTGCAGTTAATTACGTTATCGCGTTGCGATAATCACTTTCTCCTGCTCTAGTGGTTCATTTTGCGTCATGTTGTGTTTGTTTTATTTTGGGTTGTCCGTGAATTGTATATGGAGACTAATTTATGCCGTCGCCCGTAGGGCGTGGATTAGTCCAAATCCGTATATTTGAGATTTGGGTTTGGGTCAAGAATTTTCTTGACAGGGTCCACGTTAGTAGATAGTTTGCCAACGGGAATAAACTCAGGATGCATTTCTCATATTTGTGAGTTCCATCCATTCATAGGATATTTGGGTTTTATCTAAGGATCATTAGTCATAGTTAAGACTAAGACCAGCTTAGAAATAATTGAGCATATGGGCTCAATTATTTAAGTTTAAGAACATCACGATCCATTGTCGCCGTGTTTGGGGCGAATATTAGTTTAAGGACATTTTGGTCCAAAATTCCCATTTTGGGGACGAATATTAGTTTAAGGACATTTCAGTCCATCATTCCCATTTTGGGGATGAATGTTAGTTTAAGGACATTTCGGTCCAACATTTCCATTTTGGGGACGAATGTTGGTTTGAGAACATTTCGGTCCAACATTCCCATTTTGGGGACAAATGTTCGTTTAAGGGCATTTCGGTCCAACATTTTATCTTGCACGCACGTGTATTTGTTATGTGGCGGAGTGAACGATGGTAACATGGAATGCACCAAATATGGGGTGTGATCCGATTTGAGGGGTGCACGTCAATTTGGAAGTATATCAATGTGGGATGAAAGGAGTTGTTGGTTGTTGGGACCCGCCACCTCTCTGAAGACACTGAGGAATTACAACGACATATATCAGAGGTGTAGAAAGATGTACTCTTGAACCAAATCCCGTATTTGAGGAAAAAACAGTTGTGGACCTAAGAATCGTTAGTCATATTTGAGACTAAGATTACCTTAGGAGATATAAGATGAATATCATTTTGGATATCATCAATGAGAGATCATTAGTCATGTTTGAGACTAAAATTAGTTTGGAAATCACGAGCATATGGGCTCTCTTGAAGAATCAAAAAGGTTTAACTTCAGGAAACTTAGCCAATTTGGGCCAAGACAGGGTTTTTGTACTACCCAGCAGTACTAAGCACTCAGATATACAGCACCCACTTGTATTTCATGTGAGGCGCTAAAATAGTGCTAAGCACAAGTTTTTTGTGGCGCCAACGTGTGTTTCACGTGAGGCGCTGCATTAGTGCTAAGCACTAGCTTTTTGTGGCGCCCACGTGTGTTTCACGTGAGACGCTGCACTAGTGCTAAGCACTAACTTTTTCAGGCGCTCACATGCGTT
Source organism: Agapanthus africanus (assembly GCA_030015575.1). NCBI lineage: Eukaryota > Viridiplantae > Streptophyta > Magnoliopsida > Asparagales > Amaryllidaceae > Agapanthus > Agapanthus africanus. The sequence goes on from JASDDO010000029.1 coordinate 364,663,854, forward strand.
TCACGTGAGGCGCTATATTTTTGGATATTTAATCTCCGTTGATCCTTTTAGAGAATTTAAATCTCTGTTAATAGTATTTTGACCATTAACGATCACCAAGATCATTATTTTGAGGATCTGGGATCATGTTTTAAAAACTAAGTTCTTGATTTGAAGGAATTAAGTTCCTGGAGAATTATGAACTCCATGTTTTCCATGTTCTTGTTTTCAGAGAGGTTAAATCTCTATTAATAGTGTTTTGACCATTAAAAATCACCATGATCACTATTTTGAGGATCTTGGATCGGGTTCTTTAAAGAACTAAGTTCTTGATTTGAAGGAACTAAATTCCTAGAGTATTATGAACTCCATTTTCTTTCTTTTCAATTTTGTTCTTCCCTGAATTTTTGATTCTCAAGAACAAGATCTTCCCGATGTGAATTAAATTCTCAAATTATGGGAGATTTGTCTTGCGGATCTCAGATCCATAGAAAGAACCAAGTTCTTTGAGAAGGGTTAAACCCTTAGATATGTTAGGTAAAGGAGATGTTTTGATCGCGATATTTTCTTTATCTAGGGTTTTGAGAATGAAAACGATCTTCTTTATTAAGAATTAAATTCTCTGTTGTTTCGTGGAACCTTTTGAGAGCCTTCTGTATTTTTACAGAAGCTTACGGGGGGTCTCTCCTCTTAATCTGGAAAGAGAGATCATTGGTCGTTGGGGCCCACCACCTTTCCGACGATGCTGAGAGATTACAGCACCATATATCGAAGGTGTGGAGAGATATACCCTTTGAACCATGTCCCATTCATCAAGGGGAAGAACAGGTTGGAGCTTAAACTTCTAGCTACTTAAAAAAGGTTTCTTCGCGTTTGCGCATGTGCGTCGCACGTGGAGGACGCGTAGAGTGGGCGCACGTGCATCACACATGTTGCGCACCTGGTGGGCGCACGTGTGTTGCACGTGGCGCTTGCATATCATGGGGGCAGTTAAAGCCCTAACTTGGAGAACTAAGTTCCTTTGAGGATTGAATCTTCGCACGTGGTTTGCACGTGGCGGGCACATGTGCGTTGCACGTGGTGCGCTTGCGCATAGCGCATTATGGGGGGCAGCTAAGGCCCTAACTTAGAGAACCAAGCTCCAATGGAGAATTAAGCTTCTTTGAGGATTGAATCCTCGTACGTGGTGAGCGCATGTGCGTTATACGTAGCACACATGGCGCTTGGGCATATGCATATTATGTGGGGGGCAGCTAAGGCCCTAACTTGGAGAACTAAGCTCCTATGGAGAACTAAGCTCTTTTGAGGATTGAATCCTCGCACGCGATGCGCATGTAGCGGATGCACATGCATTGCACATAGTGTGCACGTGGTGGACGCACCACGTTGCACGTAGCGCACATGGCGCTTGCGCATATACACATTATGGGGGGATAGCTAAAGACCTAACTTGAAGAACTAAGCTCCTATGAAGAACTAAGCTCTTTTGAGGATTGAATCCTATTTTTTCTAAGAGGTATCCCCTCTTATTTATATAGGAGTGGTAGAAAAAGGATCTCTCTTTTTCCCGACGTGGGACTAAAAATGTATCCCCATATTGTAGAGCATTACTTAGACTATACGTGCATAGCACATTTGCTCATATTTTTTATTCCGGAAGAGTTATGAGGCCCGTAATATATCAAATCGAAAGATTTTTCGAGACGCTTTCGATGTTATCATAATTTACTTGATTCTCATTCGGAAGTTTGGCAAAATACAGCCCGGAAAATACTGGTTTGTATTTTCTTAAGCGTATTGCTGTTATTTGATACGTTAGGCTCTTTTATGCAGAAATTTTTGGCGGGAACACGTCTAAACCATGTTTTGACCGTGGTTCCGCTGCCAACATGAGGAGTTGTGGACTCTTTTTTCTTCTGCTGCTTCTTTGTCTCATTTTAGACTTTCTGGGTATTATGGTAGGGCTCAAGTTGTTGAGATCTCTGTGATTTGCTGCTGTTTGAAATATCGATCAAAATGTTTAATATCATCTAGATAGCTTTGATATGTCATATAATTTTTGGAATCCACATTGATTAGTTTTGAGAAAACTAGTTAACGTAATGTGAATCTCGCATTTTAATCTAAAATGATGGATTATTATGGAGTTTGGATTTGGATCGAAACTTCGTTGCAATCTCGTATCATACACGAACACTCGCCGGGAGACACTACTAGATAGCCACACTCTATAGCCATGATCAAGTGACTATAGAAGAACCCCATGGCTAAAAGTATCCACTCAGATGCTCATGGCCACAGTGTTCCGCCCAAGTGCACTTCGTTAACGGCCCCGGGGGTCCGGCCATCTACTAAAGTTCCCGAGGAGAATTCGATCTTATAATCGGGAATCTTGTTGAATTACCCAACTTGTTTTTTGAAAAGTGTTTTCAATTCGAGACTTAAATCCAAGGTTTATAAGGTTAGGCATGAAATCCAGAATATGTGATAATCCGGGTTTATGATGTCTAAAGATGATGCGGATTCTAATTATTGTAGTTTTCATTTCTTTTCTGCGACCGTAAGTGTAACATTTGGGAGTATCCTCAATCTCATTGCTATACGTCAACGATATTAGGGATACGCATATTTACTTACATTGATGACATGTGATGTTATTGTGTTGTTGTTGATATGTTATATTGGATTGTCGTAATTGAATAGCCGGTGGGTTTTACGAGAGATGAGAGTTTTTCAATTTTCATTCATGTAAATATTTGTATGTAATATTCTTTTATTGGGACACTTCCCGGTTGAGGTTGTTGTCCCCATTTGATGTATATTATTTAGTTTTCCGCATTATGATAGACCCAAGACGAGGAGCACAAGTAACTGGGTTCTAGAGTCCAGTGGGGGGCCATCTCGAGGAGTTGAGACGGGTCTCCTAACTCTAGAATTGGTAGGGTTGCTTGCCGCTCTCGGAGAGGTCTAGGGATGTGGGCTTGGATTTTCATCACGATCATGGAATCCGTATTTTTCATTACTGGCTTAATCTAAAACACGGACTTCCTAGTATATCTTATATTTCATATATTTGCCTCTTCTATTTCTGTGATGTGATGTGACCATATAACTGCATAAGACGACTGCTACTTATATATATGATATACTAGTAGACACTATATATGCTTTGCATCTGCGCTAGTCCTGACCCCGCCCTGCCGTAAGTTAAGTAACCTTACGTTGAAGATCCGGGTCCCTATGGCGAATGCGGATGGCATATATGTGTGTTTTATTTTCGTTTCTTCTGTGATGTTTAGGAAACATAAATGATGGGACGTCATTAATGAGATTAATGAAAAAAAAGAAACCTAAAGATGTTGTAGAATCAAATTTTTCAAAAAGATAGCTCTAGGTCTTGCTTTGCATAGCGGTATTCCATTATGAATATCCATCATCTCATTCGATGAGGAAAGTGCTTAGATCCCTTCACCGGGAATGACCTCTTTAGAAAAACTAGCATATACTACAACCCACTTGGTTTATTTTGAAAACTACTCGATTTTAAAACCGGAGCTTAAACCACTCCATTTCAAATCACAAGATTCTACAACGATATCAAGTTTATTACGTTTAAGGTTTTCTTCAAAACCAGTCGTAAACCTCCGTCATTTCAGATAAGTACTATTTAGTATTCGTGATGCGTTTGTTGACCATAGTCAAGGCATAGTGTGCGGTAGCTGATTAGTGCTTATCTGCCGCATGTTGATGTGATTGGATTAGGGTAGTCGTACAGCCTTGTTGGCCTCTATCAAGGATCGTGCAGGTGGGTTTAATTCAATCACGAAATGACGGGTAGAACTTGACTACCGCTTATGATTTGTTGACCATAATTAAGGTCATAAGTCGCTAGGGGTAAAAATAGATATCGTGAATTTCAAGCGTTGAAATTTGCAATGAGATTCCATACCTTCTATATGATAGTTTGATCCCGATACCCACTGCGAGTAAGTGTTACTCCTGGAAGAGTTTTCCACTTTACAATTAGATAATCCAGTAGGTGTCTAGAAAAGGTGTTAACGAGATTATGCCTCAGCGAAAACGAGATTATTTAATTAGTTTCATGCGAAAGCACGGGGAGACTCCTTCGGAGTACCAATACCTACCTGGCTGACCGATTGGCGAACTTATAGGATGTAATTAATCCCGGCTAATCTTACTTTTTAGGGTTTGAAGGAAAATTTGATAAAAATAGTGGGAGCCATCCTGATTAGATAAAATAATAACCAGTCTAATTTTGCAAGAGCACACGCTAAAGTGTTTTCTTCTCTCTCTCCTGGTAGCGACCATGTCACGCCTTAATCAAGATAATAATATGGATGTATTGACCAAACCCGCTTATTATACTGGGCTGGGAAACGTTGATTCCTCTCTATCTTATAACAACTGTCATAATTCTGGACAAGAGATAGAGGAATGCAAGAATTCCCATGCCACCCGTGTGAAGAAAGAGCATTCTGATACATCTTCTTCGGGTGTGTTAGTTCTTGAGAACTGTTTCTCTGTCTGCTCTACGTCCTGGGTATTGGATACCAGATCAGGATCGCACATTTGTAATCAGTTACAAGGGTTAAAAAGAAGTAAAGAACTGGAAAAAGGTGATATTCCCTCAAAGTAGGGAATGGAGCAATTATTGCTGCCGAAGCAGTTGGCGAATATCACCTAATATTACCAAATGGTAATACATTGATTTTGAATGACTGTTATTACGTACCGTCGATGATGTGCAATATAATATCCGTTTCTCTATTAGATAATGAAGGATATAAGTTTGCATTAGAGAAAAATGTTATGAACATTTTCCTAAATCAAGTGTTGATTGGGTTTGGTACATTATGTAATGGTATATACGTTCTAAATAAAAATACAGTTCTAAATATACAGAACACACACAAGAGGAAAAGTTCAGAAATGAACGAAGCCTTCTTGTGGCACTGTAGACTTGGTCATATCTATGCGACTAGACTAGCTAAGTTGCATAAAGATGAATATTTTAATCCGTTCGAATTTATATATTATTAAACTTGTCAATCATGTCTCAAAGGCAAGATGACCAAAACTCGGTTCATTGGACACGGAGAAAGAGCTACTGAACTCTTGGGACTGATACATAGTAATGTATGCGGTCCTATGTCTACACGTGCCAGGAATGGTTCGTCGTACTTCATTAGATTCACCGATGATCTCTCAAGATTCGGACATGTGTTCCTGTTGAAACACAAATTTGAAGCTTTTGAGAAATTCAAGGAATATAAAAGCGAAGTAGAGAACCAAACGGGTAAAAATATTAAAATCCTTCGATCTAATCGAGGAGGTGAATACTTGAGCACGGAATTCCGAGATTATTTAAAAAAGAATGGGATTCACTCTCTGCTTACTCCTCCGTATACACTACAGCACCACGGAGTATCGGAGCGGAGGAATCGCACCCTATGAGATATGGTGCGCTCTACGATGATTGCTGCTGAGTTACCTATTACCTTTTGGAGTTATGCACTTGAGACAGCTGCATACCTATTGAATAGGGTTCCGACCAAATCCGTGCCTACCACTCCATATGAGATATGGTATGGGAAGAGACCATCTCTTAAACGAGTTAAGATATGGGGTTGTCCAACGTATATTAAAAAGCAAATTCCGGATAAGCTCGAGGCGGGTATGTTCTGTGTAAGTTTGTTGGATATCCCAAAAATTCGCGAGGGTATATCTTCTACCACACGGAGGAATAGAGAGTGTTTGTTTCTCGATATGCCATCTTTTTAGAAAAGGAATTTCTTGTGAAAGAAATTAGTTGTAATGAGGTAGAGCTGGAAGAAGTTCCAGATACACAAATTACAACTGAAGATTTGGTTTAACTAGAGGATTCGATAGTTCTATACGAATCTCAACCACTCCGCAGATCTAGTCGGGTTCCTCATCCACCTGAGATATACTACGGTTTTCTCATAGACGGTGGGAGTGAGGATTGCATCATGGAAGATGATGACCCAACTAGTTTCGAGCAGGCCGTCACAAGTAGGGACTCTATGAAATGGCTGGATGAATCCATGTACAGCAACAAAGTATGGACTTTGGAAGTTGCTCCTGAAAAGGTACAACTCATTGGGAGCAAGTGGATCTTCAAGAAGAAACTTGGTGTAGATGGAAAAGTTGAGACCTTCAAAGCTAGAATTATAGCAAAATGTTTTCGTCAACGACCAGGTGTCAGCTGTGATGAGATCTTTTCTCCAGTGGTTTTGCTTAAGTTCATCAGGATCCTACTTGCCATTGCTGCATACCATGACTATGAAATTTGGCAGATGGACGTCAAGACCGCTTTTCTAAATGGTGATTTAGAAGAGTGCGTATATATGATATAGCCAGAGAACTTCGTAGACAGTGGGAACAATGGAAAGGTGTGCAAGTTGCTTCAATCAATATACGGATTAAAGCAGACGTCGTGGAGCTAGAACATCTGTTTTGATGTAGCAGTGAAAGAGTTTGACTTCATCAAAAACGTAGATGAACCTTGTATATATAAAAAGGTTGTAGAGAGTAAGGTTTTCTTCCTCGTATTGTATGGGATGACATACTCTTGATAGAAAATGATGTTCCTATGCTGCACTTGATCAAACTTTTCCTATCACAAAAGTTCTCCATGAAAGATCTGGGTGATACCTCCTACATCCTGAGAATTAAGATCTATTGGGATAGATCTAAAAGGATGTTAGGATTGTCCCAATTCAGGTACATAGACACCATACTAAAGAGGTTTAGTATGGAAGATTCTAAGCGTGGTAATTTACCCGCTTGTTCAGGAATCACTCTCTCCAAAGAGATGTCTCCCAAGGCTAATTTGGAGAGGGCTCGCATGCACGTGATACCCTATACTTCTGCAGTTGGGTTTATCATGTACGCGATATTATGCACCAGATCGGATGTAGCTTACGTACTTAGTGTGGTAAGTAGGTATCAATCAGACCCAGGGGAGAAACACTGGATAGCTGTGAAGAACATTCTTAAGTACTTAAGAAAGACTAAAGAGATGTTCTTGGTGTATGGTAACGGAGAACTTCAAGTGAAGTCCTTTACCGATACGAGCTTCCAGAGTGATAAGGACGACAGCAAATCTGTCTCGGGCTTTTTCTTCACCCTTAATGGAGGGACGGCATGTTGGAAGAGTTCTAAGCAAGATACCGTAGCAGAATCGACGATGGAGGCTGAATATATCGTTGCCAAAGAGGTTTTCTAGATGAAAAAGTTCATTATTGAACTTGGTGTGGTTCTATCCATTATGAATCCAATACCTTTGTATTGTGATAACAATGGAGCTGTGGCATTGGCCAAGGAACCCCGGTCCCATCAGCGATCCGACATATTCTAAGACGGTATCACCTGATCCAGAAGATAGTTGATCGCAGGAAGATCGAGATTATGAGAGTAGATACGAAGGACAACACAGCGGATCACGAAGGCCCTCCCCCAGACGCAGTTTGAGAGACTTTTTGGGATGTTGGGTATGAGATACTACAACAACTGGCCTTAGTGCAAGTGGGAGATTTTTAGGAATATGAATGCCCTAGAGGCCATTATTGTATGATATAGTGGATGCTTGGATATATATAAAGAGGATTTTCTTGCTCAACATGATAGTATACTATCTGGTTGCTCTTTATCTTAACATGTTCACTTGTTTTTATACTGTCTCTCTAACACATGTCGATAAAGCCCTTAAGATGTTGGCTTGACTATCAAGACTATGATGTAGATTATACTAGTGAGGCTTGTGTAGTCTGCAAGCACATCCTTTAACAGTTCCTATTAGAGGGAGTATCGAGACAGGGCATTGATATTCCAGAGTAGACTAGTGTGTACGTTTCTTAGCCCTATATGGGGCAATGGTTGATCCCACAACCATTGGTGTTTGACATCAAAGATTGTACACAGGTGCTCATTGGAGAATGTGTACACCGAACGAACTTGCCGAGAACTCCTAGATGGTACCATACCTATCGTCAGATAGCAGTTCTCTAGTGACACTTGTACAGGTTAGTCTATTAACCCGAGATCGTCATAGTGTCTTATGTGGTTCCTACTGTGCATTGATTTCCTCCCTACCATGGCTTAAAGAAGTCATGTAAACAGGTGGATTTTGGATACAGTCCCGAGTCACATGGAAGCAGTGAGCGATAGGAGGGGTTTCGTATCTCTTGATATTAGGAGTTGATATTGCGTTATGCTCGATTGGCTATAACAGCAAGTCCTTGGTCAGGGCTGATGAGATTTACTAGTAAGTGTTATCAGTAGTTTCTCGAAAGCTTATAGGCCACACATCGGCATGACTTATCAAGTTATTGGGGTCTGACGATTCCACTCCCAGACTTGATATGCGACATATCAGACGAAGAGACCGGACTATATGGTAAGTGTTGCTTATAGCTTTACGGGAGTTTGGATAAGTTTGCTTGTTGATCTTCTATTCTCTCAATACCCGGGTAGTCGTTACGTCCAGCTAGTACCGCTGACGGCTTATGGGTATCTGATATGATCATTACCTACTGCTGGCGTATTGACGAGTCTTTAGAGTCCCACACAGAGGTTTCCTAGCTCAAGCGAAGCGAAGTAGGGCACATATGGAGATATGTGCGGGAGCTTGATTAAATACGAGTATGTGGTACCGTATTCTAATCCAGCAATATTTGATATCGGTTAGGTTATATGTGATATAACCGGATTATTGAATTAAGTGTTGATTCAATGATTTGATTTATGTGTATATATATTTGATATTGGCCGGTGTTCAGCTGAAAATATTGCTCATTTGATATAATATTTTCCTTACTTTTCTTAAATATTTAAAGATGTTTATTATAAATATAGAACATATGTGGTTTATCTGGAAATTTACTCTTTATCATATGTTTATATATTATAATTAACATTATGAAAGAAAATATATGCATATAATATTTATATAATATTTTTATTATGCATATCATATCAAATAATCTTAATCAAATTTCTTAAAGATTTATTACCATATAAAAAGATTAAGATACTATTTCTAATTTAACAAATATTACCAATATTATTCATGGAGATATTGTGCATATTTAGCTCAGGTCCGGAAATTGAGATATTCGAGATGTCAGGAGCAAGATCAGTCGATAAATCTTAAAATCAATAACGACAGAGTCTCGGGAAATATTTGAAAAATCCAGGCATTGAAAAAATCTCCACGTGTCAACATGATAAGGCACCTGAATTTTGGAACCCTAACTTCCCTAAATAGTCGTGGTTTAGCAGCCAAACCCTACATTCCGCGGCACATCTAGAGCCGTTGGATGAGAAATTTTGGGAGTTGAATCGTGATTGCATATCTTAACATATGAGATCTAGGGTTTCTGATTTAAGGGCTATATAAAGGACAGAGGGCTAAAGTTTGGAATCATCACCTTTTACACGAAGCAAATCATCGTCAAGAACAAGTGATCCATAACAGGTCCGCGATTCGATGTGATAGACCGACGTGAATATCGACTGAGTATCTACTTCCTACGAGGCAGAGATCGAGAGCAACTTTTTCTTGTAATCTAAATTCGAAGGATTTATACTTGTAACGTTGATTAATAAAGGTAGATCATTTGCTTAATTATTTCGCATTTACATTCTGTATTTAAATTCTGCATTATGATTTCCTTCTCTATCTTTTCTTCTTCTTCTCAAATCATGCGTGAGTAATTCCTAGCTTGCTAAAGTTCGTAGGATTATGGTAGATCAATGGATGATAAAATCTCTTTTATATCTTATAAAGTTTATAAACTTTAGCAAAATAATTGTTAACATCCTTATTGGGCGCGCTACCAATTTATTGATTGTCTCAACCGCGATTTGAGATTAGATTAATAATTGTTTTGGTAAAGACTAGACATGAATAGAGATCAATGTAAGGATAAGGGTTAAGAGTGGAGAAACCCTGGTTTCTTCCAAAAGAACTATAATCCACATTTATCACTATCGATCTAATTTTAAATCTATTAAAAGATAAAATGAGTCATCTTTAATTAATCATCCATTACTACTAAATTCTATAAACCGTACAAGCCTCTTCTTCATAGATTCTACATCTGTATATTGTAGATTTACAACCAATCACCCCTTCTTTCAATCAATTCGTCTAACGCAAGTAAAAGATTCGATGTTTCCCTGAGAACGAGCCGTACTCATCTCGGCTAGCTACTCGCGACACTGTTATTGATTGCGGTTACTACAAACACTTTTTCAAACCTATCAAATGGCGCTGTTGCCGGGGATCCGTGCGTATATTTTTTCTTGCTATTCGGGTTGAATTCTTATCCGATCCATATCATAAAAAATAAAAAAAAAACGCATCTTGAATATTTAACGATTATTTTGCGAATTTTTGCGAGAGAATCTGGTGTCACTGAAATGAGGAAACAGAGATTCAGAGATATCAAGCAAAGCCCAGAGGAGCAAAGGAGACGACTGAAGAAAAAATTAGCAGAAGAGCCCTAATTTCAGCCGCGGAACCGCGGCAATAGTATGCTATTGGCGGCTGAACCGCGGCTCTGTGGGTGAGTTAGGTCGCCAAAAATCTTCAGCTATCTTCTCTGATTCTTTCTCTCTCTTCTAAAAATCCAATAATTTGATTTTCTACAGGATCTTTGCAAAATATCGCCGCTCAAAAATCTTTTGCGTGTTTTGTAATTGGTTTGTTTTTACATATTTTTAACCGGACTTTAAGGGGCAAGACCAAAATTCAGATTAGGAGGGGATTTCATTACCCTTCCTAGGCCCCACAAATCACAAAACAAGCATCTGCATAACCCTACATTAATTAAAAAAATATCTAGACCAAGACTAAGGACCATCACGCTCATTTAGGACAGATGAAGGTCGTGGGTAATCTATTGCTTATCCGCATATCTTGTGGTGTCTAGGCAAGTGTGACTAAGGAAAGTGGTTACTTAATTAGGCCCGCTATTTTCGATGAGTCGTATAGTAGATACCTCCTACTTACCTAACACTTACCTGACCACAAGAGCGATAAAGAGGTGGTAGAGGATTGATCCTGTGACTTGTCCTTTGGAAGTCTAGGAGCGGTCTAGTACTTGACCTAGCTGATTGTAGTTTTAGAATTGATTGTGCATTTTTGTGATTTGTCGAGTCAAGCCTCACGTCCGACACTTTTTCAAAATAAACCATTTAAATCGTTCTCACACACGCTGCCACGTGCACTAAATCCGCTTAGTGCATGATCGGATGGACACAGAATTCTAGTACCCGTCTTGTCCGCATTTCTGCTATCGACTCCAAAGTTGGTAATTCTTCATCTTCTTTTTCCTCTCCACCCACCACATCGACCGAGATGGACGGTTCTCCATCTGATTTTACCAACACACCCCTGCCACCACCCGTAGGTGTGCAGAATCCACCGCGCATCTCTCTCTAAGAAAGAGCTACCCGATACGCGATCCCCTTCCAACTTGTCTATCTATTCTATCAGCCAATGAGGATAATTTTAAAATTAAACCCCTCTTCATCAACCTGTTGCCCAAATTTCATGGGCTTGAGTCTGAAGACGCATACGTTTTTATCACCAAATTCGAAAACATAGGCACAATGATGGGCACTACACAACTTTCTATGGATGGTATGAAATTACGTCTTCTCCTTTTTACCTTGTGCGACCTAGCAGAAAAATGGCTTTATAGCACTGCCACGAATTCTATTGCCAAATGGGACGAATTCGTTATAGCATTCCTTAAAAAAATATATCCCAATCATAAGACTGCCCGCGTTCGAAGCGAGATTAACCAGTTTACCCAACTTCCCAACGAACCATTCTGGAACGGTTCAAGGATCTTCTTTTACAATGCCCCCATCATGGAATTGATAAATGGCAACTTTGCCGAATTATATATGAGGGTGTTAATCCTGCCACAAAACAGATGCTTGAACCATTTGTCAATGCCATTTCATGTCTAAAGACGATGGTGAAGCTTGGCAATTTCTGGAAGATCTCGCTGAACAAATTTTACGTGGGAAAGCATTAGACCAACATTGTCTGGGGGACATATCAATCAGATCGATGTTTCTATCGCAGAAAAAGCCGAAATGGCCGCGATACAAAGGAAACTCGAAGCTATAGAAACCAAGGTCTCTTCAGCCTCCCTAACCAGGTTACGCTTCCCAAAACCGTGTGTGGTTGCTGTTCCGACCCATCACATTTGACGGAAGAATGTCTTTTGAGCCCACCGTTTCAAGGTCAAGAACAAATTAATGCTACTTTTCAGCAACGACCTAGAAACGATCTTTATTCTTCCACATACAATCAGGGATGAAGGAATCATCCTAATTTTGCTTGGAACCAAAACCAAACTCAAAATCAAAACCAGTTCCCAAGAAACTATCAAAGGCCTCCCCGACAGCAACAACAACTACCACAACCGAGTTAGCACCCCTTTCAACCGCAAACTTTTCAAAATCCGGCCAACAATTTTGCACCTTATCACAATTCTTTCCAAACAGCCGGTACCGATAAAACCTCTGCACTCGACCGTAACTTAGAAACGTTCATTAACCAATCTACACAAATGACATCTAATTTAACATCTTCTATCCAAACGTTATTGCAGCACACCACTTCCTATGGTGAAAGCATAAAATCGATAGAAGCACAACTTACACAGTTAAATGCCACAATGAGTGAAAGAGAGAAAAGGAAACTTATATCTCAATCTCTACCGAATCCTGGCCACTCACAAAGTCATAACGTGCGTGTCGTAACCACGTTGAGATCGGGAAAAGTGTTGAATAACCAAGTGGGTGAACATGTTGATGTTGATGATGTTGATGATATTGATGATACCCCGGCTTCTACTTCTGATCCTCCTTCATCTAATCCAAAAAATTCTTCAGAGCCTATTCTTTGTTTTCTACTAGGCTCGAACCCGCAGCCCACTTCCTTGAGTCAACCTCAAACAATCCCAATTCTAATTCTGGGACCTATTCCATCTCCACAAACTTCTCCACAAACGTTGGACCCAACCCTTATTGATAAAGATCTTTTTCCACACAGGTTAAGGGGCAACAAACCAAATCCATAAATGGAGAAGATTGTGAAAATTTTAAGAAAGTTAACATAAATATTCCTCTCCTAGATACTATCCAACAAGTTCCGTTCTGTGCGAAAATTTTAAAGGACTTGTGCACTAGGAAAAGGAAAATTCAAGTGCCTAAAAAAGTTTTCCTGTAATGTGAGCACTGCTTTTACCCAACAAATACCCAGGAAACGAAAGGACCCCGGGAGTCCTACAATATCTATTTCTATTGGGGGTAAAAATATCAATCGTGCTCTACTCGATTTAGGTGCGAGTGTTAACTTGCTTCCGTATTCTGTCTATGAGCAATTAGGTATCGGAGAGTTAAAACTGGCGCACTGCACTCTTCGGATGGTTGATCGATCTATCACCGAGCCTATGGGTGAGCTATAGGAAGTATTAATCAAAGTCGGGGAATTTATATTCCCTGTGGACTTCATAGTTATTGAAACACAGCCTGTAGCAAACCCCCGAAACCAAATCTCGTCGATTCTAGGTCAGTCTTTTCTAGCGACTTCCAACGCAATAATCAATTGTCGAAACGATTCTATGACCCTATCCTTCAGGAAGATGTCAATTGAGCTTAACATTTACAGGTTGGGAAGTGAACCCTCCGAACCCTATACTCATGTATGTTCTGTCGAAATGATAGATTCCGACAGCAGCGAACTTGAAAAACTTCACGATACTTATCTCGACTCCACTAGTGCATTTTTGTTTGATCCTGCTATTTATTATACACATAAAGACCCTTCTATCGACAAGTCCACACCCAAGTCTGAATCCTTTGACTTGTCGAATAAGTTAGTCGAGCTGTCCGGGTCAATATCTAACGCTAAAAATGAACCTTTTATGGACTCCAAGGATCATACCTTTCTTTCCGATGAGATTATCATTCGGAATATCGATGAAAGGTTTGAAGACATTTTCGCCGAAGAACTCGCATTCTTAAAAGATATGGGAGTTGTAATGAATCAATCCCAACCCAAAATAGTTGAGCCGCCACCTCTTCTTCTTATCAAGAACGAGAATGCGAGTAATCCATCATCATTATTTTGTCTCTACAAACCGCGATGTAAATCCGTTCTATTACACTTTTTATGTCCTCCCCATTTCTTTACGTCTATAGGTAACATGATCTTCTACCAACCAGTGCGTTACATCGATAAAATATTTGAATGGTTGATATTGACTTTTGGTCTTTATAAAACTTTATATTGACTAATAACTTTACCCCCCAAAAAAATTTATAATTTTAAATAATTAATAAGGTTTAAATCAAGTTTGGGAGGGAAGAAAATATTTTGGCTCTTGAAAGAAAATAAATTTTAACAAAATTATGAGCTAAAAATAAGTTTGGGGGAGGATTTCACTATTATTTATTCATATCCCCATTACTAACTTTTCCTCCCAAGTCTACAGCTTTTTTAAGCTTAACAGATGGCATCAGTGAGGACACTGATGCAAATAGGTTTGGGGGAGATTTGTGCTTATTCATGTATTATTTTGCAGTATCATAAATATAAGCACAAAATTTTTTTTAATAATAAAAGATTAGAAAGTGAAAAATTACATATGAAAGATATGAATAGTTTGAGAAAAGCAAGAAAGTTAGATATTTTCTTAAACGAAACTAGTAATAAGTAGTTATGAGCTGTTGTCCTAAGGGTTAGTAAGATGAAGGGAATCACTAATCTGATGATAGATCTGAGTCTGAAAAATAGTCCCTATTATTGAAGCCAAACATTTGAACGTTGATACCCTACTATACGCACTTATACACATCTTGAAACTTCGGATAGTTGAGAATACCTTGAAATGCTCCTGTCTAAAAGCCTTGGTATGAAGAAAAATAAAAATATAAAGAAAAAAATGGTGAAGAAAAATGAACACTGGTTTTGTAATTACTTAAGGCAGCATAAAAAAATATAGCGAGAATGCTTTATCACCTAGTGCCTTAGACCAACTGGTTTGGGAGCCACTGCTAAGTCTTAGGTGTTACAAGAAGAGGAAATTGCTAATTATGCCTTAATGAGCGAGCACATTTGGTAATCGGTTGGTTAGTACCTCAAGAAGTATTAACAGTCGCATGAAGGATGTGTGAGCAATTCCATCTGAAATATTCACCAACTAAAAGTATTAAGGAAGATGGACGAGAGTATGATAGCTTGAATTGAATTCTCTAAGTGTAGGGATGTCTTTTACACACACGTAGGGGTATATAATCGATGCTTGGAAGAAAAATAGGGAGGAAGACTAAAGGAGATGTTTTATTGAGGGATGATGTGATTTCTGACATTTTTTCATGACCATTAAGATAGAGCTCATGGCAATTGAAAAACTAGTGTAGTTGGAAAATCTTATTTTCAAGTTCTTTCTTTTATAGTTCTTATCCTTGTATGTAACTTCCATATTCTTTCTTTTATTATGGGATTTTGTGGGTGTAATCCACTGAAAACCCTCTGGATACAACACTCCTCCTACTAGGGACACCTAGAGATTTAAAGGCTTGTTGCACGTGCTCAGTGCAAATCTGATTGCCTACGAAAGTGTGCTAGGTTTTTCTTTTTCTTTTTTCTCCCTCTCTTGAATAACTAGTTTACTCAGGATGATCAAAATTAAGTTTGGGGGTATTTGTTTAGTCGAAAATATTGCACATTTGAAATAACATTTTCCTTACTTTTCTTAAATATTTAAAGGTGTTTATTATAAATATAGAACATATGTGAGTTTATCTGCAAATTTACTCTTTATCATATGTTTATATATTATAATTAACATTATGAAGGAAAATATATGCATATAATATTTTTATTATGCATATCATATCAAATAATCTTAATCAAATTTCTTAAAGATTTATTACCATATAAAAAGATTAAGATACTATCTCTAATTTAACAAATATTACTAATATTATTCATGGAGATATTGTGCAGATTTAGCTCAGGTCCGAATATCGAGATATTCGAGATGTCAGAAGAAAGATCAATCGATAAAATCGTAAAATCAATAACGACAAAGACTTAGGAAATATTTGGAGAATCCAAGCATTGAAAAAATCTCCACGTGTCAAAATGAGAAGGCGCCTGAATTTTGGAACCCTAACTTCCCTAAATAGCCGCGGTTTAGCGACCAAACCCTACATTCCGCGGCGGATCCGCGACACATCTAGAGCCGTTGGATGAGAAATTTTCGGAGTTGGATCGTGATTGTATATCTTAACCTATGAGATCTAGGGTTTCTGATTTAAGGGCTATATAAAGGACCGAGGGCTAAAATTAGAAATCATCACCTTTTACACGAAACAAATCACCGTCAAGAAAAAGAGATCTACAACAGGTCCGCGATTCGACGTGATAAAGCGATGTGAATATCGACTGAGCATCTACTTCCTACGAGGCAGAGATTGAGAGCAATTTCTTCTTGTAATCTAAATTCAAAGGATTTGTACTTGTAACATTGATTAATAAAGGTAGATCATTTGCTTAATTATTTCACATTTACATTCTGCATTTAAATTCTGCATTATGATTTCCTTCTCTATCCTTTCTTCTTCTTCTCAAACCATGCATGAGTAATTCCTAACTTGCTAGGGTTCGTAGGATTAGGGTAGATCAATGGATGATAAAATCTTTTTTACATCTTATAAAGTTTATAAACTTTAGCAAAGTAATTGTTAACATCCTTATCGAGCGCGCTACCAATATATTGGTAGGCTCGACCACGATTTGAGATTAGATTAACAATTATTTTGGTAAAAACTAGACATGAATAGAGATAAATACAAGGATAAGGGTTAAGAGTGAGGAAACCCTAGTTTCTTCTAAAAGGACCCTAATCCACATTCATCACTATCGATCTTGTTTTAAATCTATTATATGATAAAAGGAGTCATCTTTAATTAATCATCTATTACTACTAAATTCTATGAACCCTACAAGCCCCTTCTTCATAGATTCTACATCCGCATATCGTAGATCTAAAACCAATCATCCCTACTTTCTATCAACTCGTCTAAAGCAAGTAAAAGATTCTACGTTTCCTTGATGACGACCCGTACTCATCTCGGTTAACTACTCGCGACACCGTTATTGATTGCGGATACTACAAACACTTTTTCAAACCAATCAACTGGTTATATAAGATATGACCGGATTATTGAATCAAGGATTGATTTAATATCTAATATTGAAGATTAGCCGGTTATATGTGATATAACTGGATAATTGAATCAAGTGTTGATTTAATATTTTGATATACATATATAAATGATATTAGTTGGTTATATATGATATAACCGGATTATTGAATCAAGTGTTGATTTAATAATTTGATATATATATATATTAACTAATATTAGCTCACTTTAGATTTTCTTCTCTTTTTATATAATTATATATATGTGATATATATATATATGAATTAATTATTGTATCATGGTTGATGATACATAGAACTAGGATGTATGAGAATCTCACTAGACTAAAGATAAATAGGATGATTTATATTTTAAAGAAAAATAGAAAATGAGGAAAATGAGTCATGGCTTTGGATGCTTGGAGAAGCATTGAGAAGCCATGACTCGTCTTATTTTTGTTTTACTCTTAGATATTTAATCATCCCAATCTTATCTCAAGTCAATGGTTCATTCTCTCATCCACGTTCATCCTCATCTCCTTCTCCCTCTCCTCTCTAGAGTTTTCTTGAGGTGAGAAAAGAAAAGAAAAAGAAAAAGGAGAAAATATAGTGAGCAAAATTCCTACTTCATCAACCTACACTTTTCTAGCCCATTAGTTTAGGTTTTTGCATCACTAATACCTTGATTAGTGAAGAGTGAGCTTGAGTGAGAGAGACTTCAAGGTGGATCATCTTCGGCATCGAAGACTTCAAGAAAACTCGATCCTTTCATCAAGTGGAGTCAAAGAAGTGTTCTAGGGACTACTACTTGAAGCTTTAGAAATGAAGGACTCGGTCTACAAATGTTGTAAACCCTCTTCACTTAGTTTAGAACTAGTTTGCTTACATTGAAACCCTAATTCTCTAGTTCGATTCTAGGTTAGTATACTTAGCACTCTAGATTTTTTTAAATTGCATATTTAATGCTCCTTGAAACCTAGTAGAGGTGCTAAGACATACTTTTAGTTTATGTTCTCATTTCGGAGTTTGTAGTTTATTCATTTATTTCGGAGTCTCTAGTTTATTTACTCATTTCCGAGTCTCTAGTTTATTCACTCATTTCGGAGTCTCTAGTTTACGTACTCATTTCGGAGTTTGTACTTTATTCACTCATTCCTGAGTCTCTAGTTTATGTACTCATTTCAGAGTCTGTAGTTTATTCACTCATTCCGGAGTCTCTAATTTATGTACGCATATCAGAGTGATTTTAGTTTACCTCCCTTGGGTTTACAGGCAAACATATCCTAACGTTGTATGTTGATAACCCCTATTCTTCTATGGCAGAGGTCCGTTAGGTATGTGGTACTACGGTTTTAGTCCGTCGTACCGTCGCGTTGGCTGATGTATTCCTCAATATATAGTCTTTAAGCTGCTGTTCGAGTAGCCCCGCGATTGTCGTGTCTCTGATCCTTTCTGAGGCTGGACAAGTCATCTTCAAGTAATTTTCTTAGATTGGAGTATTTATATTACCGTCAAAAGAACCAGCGTTGGGTATTTTCCGTGGCGCTTTTTACTTGAGATTAGGCTCAATTCGGAGCCCCAATGAGTCATAACCACACTCTTCTGGGATGGGATGATCTCCAACGGTCTTTAGGTTTTATATATACTGCCGTCAAGACCCGAAACTAGGAGTATGTCGTCATTTCGTTTTTTCTTTGATGATGTCGCGCCGATTCTTTACTGAAGTAGGGTAGACATCTGTAGGACCTCTATACTGTATGTATTGCAATTGATGTCCGGAGCTAGGAATATGCCATTTGCTCCAATTTTTATTTGACAGTTGTGTTCGCATCCTGCTGAAATGAGGGGGAACGCCAGGATAGTCTCTAGGTTGTATATGTACCGATCAAGACTTGGAGCTAGGATTTTGCCATTACTCCATTTTTGCTTTGACCCTTGAGTCTTTCCTTTTTTTTTTATGACGACGTTGCATCCGCATCCTGCTGGAATGAGAAGGAACGCCGGGATAGTCTCAAGGTTGTATATGTACCATCGAGACTTGGAGCAAGGATTTTTCCTTTACTCCAGTTTTGCTTTGACCCTTAGGTCATTTTTTTAATAATGAAATTGCGTCCGCATCCTACTGGAATGAGAAAGAACACCAGGATAGTCTCTAGGTTGTATATGTACCGTCGAGACTTAGAGCTAGGATTTTGCCATTACTCCATTTTTGTTGTGACCCTTGGGTCCTTTTCTTTTATGATGACGTTGCATCTGCATCCTGTCGGAATGAGAAGGAATGCCAGAATAGTCTCTAGGTTGTATATGTACTGTCAAGACTTGGAACTCCTTTTGACGAAGCGTGGTGGGAAAATATGGTTCCCTTTCTTTCATTTATGCCCATGGATCGTATACAAGAGTCAATATGGACCTACTTGCAGGGCAGAAAAGTTTCATTTTCATTATTTCCATTTTTTTATTTCTTTCCGGATCCTCTATCTTTTCAGTTTTTATGTCGCGAAAGTCGCGATTGCCAAATCGATTCAGATTTTTATCGCTGTGCCCAATCATTTCGACTGTTTTTGTTTTTATTCGCTGCTTTTTATTGCGAATTGCCCTACCAATTCAACTTTTTTTTGAATTGGGGATTTGAAATCCGATTCCAATCTTGGCATCAGCATCGCTACCACTGGGATATTGCTAGGAGCGAATCATCATTTTCCGTGAGAGGACTTGAAATTTGATACCTGTTCCCTGATAAAATATCAGTAAAAACCCCAATGGAGTATCACGTGCCCACACATGACCAGGGGTCACGTGCTGACACGTGATGGTTTCCTGAGGACTCTGCTGAATTAGAATTAAATTCTAATCAAGCAAGCAATTAGTGGAGTCACGTGCCCATACGTGATGGGCCTTTAAAAAACCCACCGAAGGAATTAAAAGGCATAATAAAACGGCAAGAAAAGATCCCAATAGGGCATCACGTGTCTACACGTGACCAAGGGTCACGTGCTGACACGTGATGATTCCTTAGTTCTTTAAAATGGCAGAATTAAATTCTGGATAAAATGTTTAATCAGGAGGGCCACGTATCAACACGTGATGGGTTCCTAAGCTCTTAATTAATATAATTAAATTCTATTTAAATGATCAAATAGTGGGATCACGTGCCAACACGTGATAGGCTCAAAAGCCTTCTGAACTAATAGAATTAAATTCTAATTCAGCGAAATCAAAGACCCTAACTGGAAAATTATTTTAGATCTTTCCAAACAAAAAAGATGGTGCTCTGTAAAGTGGAGTACCGTTGTATTAAAAATCCAATGGTGATTAAAAATCACCAATTTATAGAAAAATTCTATACAAGGAAAGATTTCCCTGGAATTCACCAAGAATAACAGACAGAATATATTTTGGATTGAAAATCCAATGGTGAATAAAATTCACTGGATGATCTAAAAGATCATGTTGGTTACAAAAACAACCAAAATCTTTCAATGAAAGATTAACTAATCAAATTGATTCTTTTCTTTCTCCTATAAATAGGAGCCAAGAAGAGAAGAAGAAGAGGACTTTTTTTGGAGAGATACACAACAATAAAGAGAAAAAAGAGAGGAGAATTTAATTCTCAAGAGAGAAAAGAAGATCTCTTCAGAGAAAAAACTCTAGGTGAGAAGAAAAAGAAGAAGTTCATTCTACAAGCTCTCACAAAATAAAAGAGAATTTAATTCTCAAATTAAGAGTTTAACTCTTCTGAATAAGAACTTAGTTCTTCCTTTGGTTGAAGATCCTCAGAAGCAGATCTCCCCATAAGTTGATAATTTAATTCTCATCGGGGAGATTCTGTCATGCAGATTCAAAACCTAGAGGGAGAATTGAGTTTAGGGAATTTAATTCCTCCAAATACATAGGAATTTAATTCCTTTAAGTGAAATTAGGGTTTAACCCTACATAAAAATTTAATTCATTCATATACATAGGAATTTAATTTCTCAAAACAAAATTAGGGTTTAACCCTACCAAAAAATTTAATTCTCAGCCCAGTCAGTTTTTTTTCTCTAGTAGAAGCTTAAGTCCCGCCATCGGTATCTGCCATTAGGAGAGAGAAAAGAATACACACAACGAAATGCTTTTGCAAACAATTAGATTGGTTATTATCTTATCTAATTGATGTCTCCCACTGCTTTTATCAAATTTTCTTTCAAAACCTGAAAAGAAAACTAGCCAAGATTAATTACATTCTACGGTTTCGCTAACCGGTCAGCCAGGCCAGTGTTGGTATTTTGAGGGAGGTTCCCCGTGCTTTCGCACGGACCTAATTAAAATAAATCTCGTTTTCCCAGATGTCAAACCCCGTTGACACCTTTCTAGACACCTACTGGATTAGCTAATTGTAAAGTGCAAAACTCTCCTGAGAGTAACTCTTACTCATAGTGGGATCGGCATCCAACTATCATATAGATGGTATGCAATCTCATTGCAAATTTCAACTCTTGAAACTCCCGATATAGTTTTTACCCCTAACTGCTTATGACCTTGGCTATGGTCAACATACCATAAGCATTAGTCAAGTTCTACCCGTCATTTCGTGATTAATTAGGCCCACCCATATGACCCTCAGCAATGGTTGACATAATCATGTGACTGTCCTAACTAATCGCATCATATGCGGTGTAGGAAGACATCACTTAGCTACCGTACACTATGCCTCGGCTATGGTCGACATACGTAGCACGAATACTAAGTACTCTGCTTCCTAAAATGACGGAGGATTATAGATGGTTTTTATGAAAACCTTTAATGCTTTGAACTTGATCTCGTTGTAGAATCAAAACAGTTTAGAAAAGGAGTGGCTTAAGCTTCGCATCTTTTGAAAACTTGCATTTTTCATAAAAATGCCGAGTGGGTTTCAAATCCGATTCTACAATATCTTTAGGTTTCTTTTACTTTACATTAATCTCATTAATGTAGTCCTATCATTTAAGTTCCTAAGCCATCACAGAAAAGAAACGAAAATAGAACGTATACTTATACCATCCACATTCGCCACAGTGTCTCGTTATGCACTGTTAGGTTACTTAACTAACGGCATAGCGGGGAGGGACTAGCGCGGGTGTAAAATATAAGCAACGTTTATTATATATCATATATATAATAATAAACCATTCTTCTCATATACTAAGTAATCACATTACAGAATATCAATCCAGCGGAAGCACATATGAAAATAAAAGGATATCTAGGAGGTTCGTATTTAGTATTCAGCCATCAATAGAAAATACGGATTCCACGGTCGTGATGAATAGCCAAGCCCACACCCCTAGACCCCTACGAGACCGGCAAGTGATCCTGCCAATTCTAGAGTTTAGGAGACCCGGTCTCGACTCCTCGAGATGGCCTCCCACTGAACCCTAGAACCCGATCACTTGTGCTCCCCTCCTTGGATCTATCCTAATGCGGAAAAGTAAATAATATACAATAATGGTGACATCATCCTCAACCCGGAAGTGCCCCAAATAAAAGAATATTACATACAATTAATCTTTACATGAATGAAAATTTAAAAACTCTCATCTCAAGTAAACCCCCCGGCTATTCAATCGCGACAATCCTGCACATTATATCTCAGCAACACATAACATCTCATATCATCAACGTAAGCAAGTATGCGTATCTCGATTGTCGTTGATGTATAGCAACGGAATTAGCGATACTACATACTACACTTACGGTCGCAGAAAAGAAAGTGAAAAACAACAATTGTAATCATAGATATCAAGACGATGTTTAACGTTTCGATCGAATCAACAAACACCCACGTTTTACCTCAAGAGCTCAACACTTGAGTAAAATTACAAATACTCAAAAATCGCGCCACAGTGTCTTATGATCCAGCCATAGAAGGAGTTAACCAATGCCTCACCTATTACACCACGGCACTACGGCAAACCCGAAGGTTCGTTCGCGGTTCCATGGGCATAGATTCGAGTTAAGGTTATTATGATCTTCTAGAGGGTCCATAGGATACTTGCGCTACTATTGAATATAAAGTTAACTTAGGAAAATTACAACACTTGAAAATTTCAGCAGGGTAGAAAGTGGGGTGTCCGATGTTTGTTCGAAATGCTAAAAATAGTCTAAGTTACCAATTTAGTGTCAAATAATACGATTACGAATCACTATGAAATAGCCCCAGGTTAATATAATCATCACATGAAAATTGGGCTAAATAAACAATACTAAGAACCCTAACTTGCAACCAAGAGAGCACAGGAGAAACAGGGGAGCAAATAGGGCAGGGGGGCCGGCCTGGCCAGAATCTGGGAGGGAGTGCTCGGCTAAAATCCGAGCACTAGACCCCGTATTTCATCTGTGTGCTTATGTTTGCCTGTAGGATATTCTGTACCTGTTTGAAAAATTTTCAAAGGACCTTTTTAAAAATTTCCAGAAAGCAATCCTAGGGTTCCGTAATACCGTATTTTTCGTAGTCGTTTTCGTTTTCGTATTTGTTATAACACCGTATCTAGAATTCTAGTTTGGCTCTGATACCATTGTTGGATTTCCTATGCACCTACTAAGGAGTATGGAAGCATCACACATGCCGCTTTAAAAATTTAGAGGTGCAAAGCAAACAAAGCAATAATATTTAACTAGAAAAAGCTAGGGTAACAACACTTTAAACATTATTTACACTAAGTGTAAGGAATACAACCTTTGTAGTCCTCTTTGTAGTGACTCCTAGGATCGTTGAGAGGTTGGAGAGGCTTGCTAGTAAGCTCCTACGTCCGCGATGATCCACCCGAAGTTCACTAGCTCCAAGCTTGTAGCTCCACTTGATGCAAGAAAAAGATGAAGCTAAAAACTCTAAACTAATTGGCTAGATTAGAGTAGAATGATGAAGTGGTGTGTTTTCTTTTATCAAAACTCTTTCTTTTTATCTCTCACTCACTTTGGAAGAACCTAGAGAGTAAGGAGGAAGAAGAAGATGAAGGCAAAAGCTTTTGTAAAATGATAAAGCTTATGAAAGAAAACAGAAAATATAGTATATATATTTTCTATCTCTCTCTAAACCATGGTTGCTATAATATCTAGATATATAGTAAATGGGTTAAAAGCCAAAAGAAAAGCTTAATCCATGAAAGTGGGTGAAGTGAGGTCAACTCAAAAAAGAGTGTAGAAAGATAACTATGAATTAACCTTTATCTTTTTCATTTGTTTTAAAACAAATACTAATAAATATCCATATATTATAGTTCCATGTAAGTCTTATATTGCCTTCAAGTGTGTATCATCAACCATGATACTTTTGTATGCATGTATCCATGCACATCAACATGTGCATGCTTGCACATCATCATATGCATACATGCATGCATTCTTCCTCTTTAATAAAAAGAGTTTTGAATAAAGAATAAAATAAAACTAAAAGTCAAAATGTTAAATCAACAATTGATTTAACAATCCGGCCATATCACATACGACCCGACCAATAGAAAAACACCCAATTAACATACGGTATGACATAGTCGTATTCAATCGGGTCCCCGCGCATATCTCATATGCACACCATATCTTTTCGCCTGGGCTAGGAAACTTCTGTGTGGGACTCTAAGACTCATCAATACGTAGGCAGTGGGTGATGATCATATCAAACACCCACAAGCTGCAAGCGGTCAGCTAAATTTAACGGCCACCCGGGTATTGAATGATCAGAAGAAAACCAGCATAGCTGTCAAAACTCCCGTCGAGCCATCTGGCAACACTTACCATATAGTCTGGTCTCCTCATCAGATATGTTGCATATCAAGTCTAGGAATGGTGACATCGACCCCAATAACTCAATAAGTCATACCGGTGTATAGCTGATAACAGATCAAGAAACTACTGATAACGCTTATCAGTAAATCTCAGTAGCCCTGGCCAAGGAATTTCTGTTATAGCCAATCAAGCATAGCACAACATCAACCCCCAATACCGAGAGAGACAAACCTTCCTATCGCTCATTGGCTCCATGTGCCCCGAGACTGTACCCAAAGTCCACCTGTTTGCATGACTCAGTAGAGCCGTGGTAGGGTGGAGATCAATGTACAGTGGTAGGACACACAAGACTCTATGACGATCTTGGGTCTACAGACTAACCTGTACCAGTGTCACCTGAGAACTGCTATCCGACGATAGATATAATACCACATACGAGTTCTCGGCGTGTCCGTTCAGTGTATCCAGTCTCCACTGAGCACCCGCATACATTCTTTGGTGTCATCACACCAGATGGATATGGGATCATCCATCGCCCATCATATGGGACAAGAATGGTATACGCTAGTCTACTATGGAATATCGATGCCCCGTCTCGATACACCCATGACTAGGAACAGTTCAAGGATATGCTTATAAACTACACGTGCCCCACTAGTATGATCCGCATCATAGTCACATAAGTCAAGCAAATATCCTCAGGGCTTTATCAACACGTGTAAATGAATAAAAGCATGATCAAGTCAACATGTCAGATAAAGTAAACCCGATAGCATACTATCATGTCGAACAAGAAAGTAATCTATATATATACATGTCCAAGCATCCACTATACATATAATGGCCTCTAGGGCATACATATATCCAACACATATTTTCAGGAGCGAATCAACATTTTCCATTGTCGATTTGAACGAAGATGGCTTAGCAAACAGGGTTATGATCCTATCGACTAAGGCTTTTTGACGTTACGAGCCGTAAGGGTCTCATAAAAGCATTTCTCCCTACGAGTCGAGAGAATCTCGTAGGTGTATTTTCTCCTTAGGAGTCGTGAGGATTCCTAAGTTTGTTTTCTCTTTTAAGTTATAAGGATCTTACAAGAGTATTTTCTCCTTATAAATCGAGAGGACTTACAAGTGTCGCTCGCCATATAGGGACATTTCTTGCCATTGATGGAACTTGGTAGGAGAATATTTATTTATGCCTGTAGATTGTATACAATGGTCAATATTGGACCGTCTATAAGGCACCTTGAGGAATATGATGGCTTAAGAACAAGTTTAGATCCCTGTAACCTAAGTCTTTTGAATCCTGTGAGCCGTGAGGGTCTCATAGGGGGAATTCTCTTTACGAGTCGTGAAGATCTCGCAAGTGTAATTTCTCCTTAGGAATCGTAGACTCCTAAGTGTGTTTCTCCTTTGTGGGTCGTAAGGATCTCATGCAGATATTTTCTCCTCGCAAGGTCGAAAGGACTCTGCAAGTGTATATTTTCTATTTTCTCGAGATTGCGCCCTTTCGGGTTTTCACAAGCTCACCGGTAGTCCTACTGTTTTTACTCATGGTGCCCTTTCGGGTTTTCATCCGTACCCATTTTTCTTGTGGACATATCGTTTTTTAACGAGTTCACGCCCTCTCGAGTTTTCATTAGCTCGCCGGCAGTCTTGCTGTTTTTACTCACGGGGCCCTTTCGGGTTTTTATCCGTGCCCATTTTGCTTGTGGACATACCAAATTTTTTTAGCACGGTGAAACTCTCCAAAGTAGGTTCGTCGCAGGTGACCCATCTGTTTGCCGGTAGGACTTGGGGTAACTTCGTTGCTGGAGTAGCTGTGTAGCCGGTGGGGCTTGAGTTGCAATCTTCGTCGTTGGGGCTTCAATTGCAATGTAAATCTCAAGGGAACATATCGCCGTATTTTGGGACGAAATGCTAGTTTAGGGATGTTACGGTCCATCATTAGTTTAGGGACTTTTCAGTCCATTATTCCCGTGTTTGGGGGTACGCATTAGTTTCGGGATGTTTCGGTCCAATATCGCCGTATTTCGGGGTGAATGTTAGTTAAAGGGCGTTTCGGTCCATTATTAGTTTAGGGACTTTTCAGCCCAGTATTAGTGTAAAGACGTTTCGGACCAGTATTAGTTTAAGGACGTTTCAGTCCAGTATTAGTTTAAGGACATTTCAGTCCAGTATTAGTTTAAGGACGTTTCGGTCCATTATCGCCATATTTCAGGACGACGAAGCTTTTTGGGTAATACTCTCAGGGTTCTGACTTAAGAAGATAGAGAGCGGACACAAGCGTCGTCATCTATTATTGACCTATGTCATGAATCATCAAGCGTAGTATTTCTTTAGGAATCGACCGTTTATTGGCCGGAAAGGTCTTTGTCTATGAAGTATGGGCCTTCATAGTTCAGCTCGAACTTCCCCTGTTTTGCATAATTAGGGATTATTGGTCTTTTGACGATTACCACAAGTTCGTCTTGGCGGAATGTTCATGGCCTGGTTAGTTTTTCGTACGACCGCGTCATTCTTGCCTTTTAAAACTCCAGATTTTTCTGTACTACAAGACGAGTTTCGTCGAGGGCGTTGAGCTCCTCAAGCCTAAGATGATCATTTTCTTCATCTGTCAGCTCGTATCGAACCGCTACTCGTAGATAAGAGAGTTTTATTTCTAATGGGAACACTGCCTCCGTGCCGAACACCAATGCGTATAGTGTTGTATTCGTGGTCGTCTTGAACGTTATTCGGTACGCCCAAAGAGCCTCATGAGCCTTTCGTGCCAGTCCTTTTTATTTCTGGACACCGTTTTTTTATAATCTTTATCATGGTCTTGTTGAAAGTTTCAGCTAGACTGTTGGCCCGAGAATTATAGACTGAAAAGTATCTTCAATCTATTTTATACCGCTGTGCGAAGCGGCTAATTTTATGACTTCTACGAGCTGGCCCATTATCCAATATTAGCCGTCACGGCGTGCCGAACCGATAGATGACATGGGTTCTGAAGAAGTGGAGGATATTCTCCGTCTTCACCTCCTTTAGTAGTACTGCTTCTGCCCATTTAAAGAAGCAGTCAGTTGTTACTAGTATGAACCGATGTCCTTTGGATGATACCGGTTCGATAGGGCCAATTATGTCGGTTCCCCACATTTCAAAAGGCCAGCTAGCCACTGTCGGGTGTATCGGATTTGGATATTGATGGATGAAGTCCCCTTGAATTTGTCACGAGTGACATTGCTTCGCATATTCGAGGCAATCCTGGATCGTCGTGGGCCAATAGTAACCCATTCTTTTATCTTCTGCCTCATCTTTGGCCCAGCTTGATGAGAACCGCAGAATCCGTCGTGAATTTCTTGGATGACTTTCCTTGCTTCCTCCAGCCCCAGACATCTTAGCCACAGACAGTTGAATGATCTCTTATATAGAGTATTATTGACGAAGGAGAAAGACAAAACTCGTTTCATGAGATGATGTCTAAACAAGGCATTTTCGGGCATTCATTGGGACTTAAAGTAGTCTATGAAGACTTCCCTCCAGTCCTTGACCTTTTCTTCATCCTCTATTTAAAGGGTTGCTTGTTCAGTCATTTCCTTTCTTTTGGATGACTCTATCAGGTCTTCCGAAGATATATCTGTTGGCGCAAGAACCCTGCGGCTTTGCACAATGATCCTCATGTCATCGAGGTCTTCATTGGCCAATTACTTAGCCAATTTGGCCAATGCATCCACCTTGTTGTTTTTCGCATGCGGTATACTTTCCACGGTATAGGAAGGGATTTGTGTCAGTGGTTACTGCACTCTTTCGCCATACATTATCAGCTCTGGCTTGCATGTCTGATAGTCGCCATTTACTTGGCTAACGATCAGCTGGGAGTCTCCATATATGAGGAAGTCTTTGATTCCTCTGTCGATAGCGATCTCAAGACCTGCTATCAAAGCTTCGTATTCAGCTTCTTTATTAGTTCTTGGCTCCGTTAAGGAAAGAGCTTAACGCATTATCTCTCCTTGTAGGGTCATGTAGATAAGGCCCTCCCCAGCTTTGATCATGGGGTTGTTTTGCTTTCGCCGCTTCATGGAAGATGCTCCATCGAAGTAGAGTTCCCATTGGGAATCATTTTTTTCTTCGATTGAATCGAATGCGTGTTCTTCTGGCAACTCGCAATTTAAAGGGGAGTCGGCTAGTATCGGATGCTCCGCTAGAAAGTCGGCTATGGCCAGCCCTTTCACCGCGGCCTGCCCTTTCACTGCTTTGAGGGGATGATATGTTATCGAGAACTCTATCAGGAGGAGGGCCCATTTGGCGAACCTTCCTGTTAGTATAGCCCTTGACATTAGATATTTGAGAGAATCCACCTTCGATATGAGATGGACCTCATGTGCCAAGGCGTAATGTCTGAGCTTCGTTATTGCGAAGATCAGCACCAGGCAATACTTTTCGATGGGGAATAGTTGTTTTCTGCCTAGAGAAGAACTCGACATAAATAGTATAGAGCTCTCTCCTTTCCTTGATCGTTCTCTTATGCCCACAATGCGCCAAGAGAACCCTCAAGGGCCGTTGTATATAGGATAAGGGGTTTTCCCTTAACCGGAGCGGTCAATACGAGCGGATTTTGCAGGTATTGCTTGATTTCTTCCAGTGCATTTTGATACTTTTGATCCCAGACGAACGGGGTCCCCTTCTTCATCAAATGACTGTGACAGCATTTTCCGGAAAGGTTGGCTATGAACCGCCGGATATACGCGAGATTTTCTTGGAGAGACCGCAGTGGTTTGAGGGTTCTTGGCGTCGCATTTCCATAATCGCCTTGATCTTTGAGAGATCGATTTCGATATCTCGGCGACGTATGATGAATCCTAGGAATTTGCCTGAGAAAACTCTAAACGCGCATTTTAGAGGGTTCATCTTCAAATTATACTTCCGAAGACATTGGAACACTATTTTTAGATGTTCCCAATATTCCTCGTAAAATTTGCTCTTTACCACAAGGTCAACAATATAGAATTCGATGATCTCGTGTATAAGGTCATCGAAGATCTTTATCATGGCCCTCTGGTAGGTAGCGCCCGCATTCTTCAAACCGAAGGGCATCACTTTATAATAGAATATGCCCAATGGGGTCCGGAAGGCGGTATGCTTCTGGCCTTCAGGATGTATTTTTATTTGGTTGTATCCTAAAATCCATCTATGAAGGAGAAGACCTCATGGGTAGATGTGTTATTGATCATTAGCTCGGTAACGGGTACTGGGAAGTCATCTTTCAGGCAAACTTTGTTGAGGTCCCGAAGGTCCACGCAGATGCGAACCATCCCATTTTTCTTCATCACTGGAACAATATTAGCGATCCAGTCGGGATATTGAACCTCTTGGATGAAGCCAGAGTCGATTAGTTTTTTTACTTCAGCGTTGATACTTATCTCAAATTCGAGTCGCATCCTTCTTAGCGCCTGTTTGATTGGCTTTATACCTGGCGATATAGCCAGTTTGTATACTGCCACATTAGAATCCAGACCCGGTATTTTAGAGTAGTTCCAGACGAAGCAATCTTTATATTGCATGA
Source organism: Agapanthus africanus (assembly GCA_030015575.1). Taxonomy (NCBI): domain Eukaryota; kingdom Viridiplantae; phylum Streptophyta; class Magnoliopsida; order Asparagales; family Amaryllidaceae; genus Agapanthus; species Agapanthus africanus. The sequence goes on from JASDDO010000029.1 coordinate 364,694,405, forward strand.
GCACATCTTTTAACATGGTCACCTGTTTTTCAAATAGTAGCTCACTGACGAAAGTTGTCCTCGGATATTCGGGGTGCCGAGACTCCGGAAGCGTCATCATTTGGTGCTTCATGGCAAGGATAAATATTTTTCTTGTCTTGTCTTGAGAAAAAGAATATTCCCGACCCATCTTCTTTATAAAGGATGGGCTAGGCTCCAATCGAGTTTTTCTCGATTGCACGGCATCTTTGATCCGCTTTGTTGTCTTCGAATGTTTTTTGCGTTCTTAGCCCTGTTTTTGCCTCCATTTCGGGGTTTTCCCCTTTCATGAGAACATATAGCGGGCCGGGGATGAAGAGCATTGGGGTCTTTTTTCCCTGCAGATTGTCGGCTGAGACACTACGTCCTGGACTTTTCATAAATGGCCATTTCGTGGCTGTGGTTGTCCTGGCTCGTTTGACAAGTTTCTTTTATTAGTTTGTCAATTTGTTCTTCAAGCGACGGACTTAATATTCTTAAAGCGGGATCTCGCTTCGATTTGATATCACAGCTACTTGGAAGAGCATTTTCCTCTTCACTCAAGCTGTTTATGATGTGGCAACTGTAAACTTGCTCCCGTTTCTTAGACCGAACATATCCGAGCCCGGTTGTTTCCATCTTCCCATTGGGATTCCTTCGTTGAGTCCTGGGAATATCCCAAATGTTTTTGTAGAATTAGCCCTGTTGAACAGTTTGTTCGGGGGTACGCCTTGGCGTCTTAACAGCTTTTTCAATCCTCCCGCGTAATATCTTGGCAGACGGATGGGTTGAAGCCTGTCGAGTGCAAAATCGGCACCATGCCAAAATTCTTTTTCTACTTTGGTCTCCATAGATTCGTAAAAGAGGATCGCCTTTTCACCACTTCGTCTAGGAGGTACATAGAAAGTTTGCAGCTATTGTATGCTATATATGTTGATCATAACAAGTTCCTTGTAGTGTCGAAGCGGAGCCATTGTGATTTGCACACTTTGATCCGCTTAGACAAAAGTTTGCATTGACAGGCAGACGGAGAACACTGCATTGGCCTCGTCCTCTGAGTCGCTGCCAAAGACCAAGGTAAGAGTAGATGGTCCGGGCTTATTTTTTTCTTTTTGGGGTTGCCCTGAGTAGACTATTTCTTCGTTTTTCTTGGTATCGCTCCCAAAGATTGGGATAGTGGCGACGAATTTCTGTTTATTCTCCGTCTTGTGGCCCCTTTCAGTATCCTCGAAGTCTACTAAGAACTACTTTACGTCTTCGTATTTCCGGACTTCGTTTACGGTGAACGGATTTAAGCTCTCCCGTGACGGTGTACTCCGAGTCATCCTTAATATACTTCATATACTGATGTTGTGTAGAAGGGATGGCGTTGTACTCATATAACCAAGGCCTGCCGAGCAAAGCGTTATAGCAAGTCTTGGCGTCAATGACATGAAATTTGTTGTCATTGACGAGCAGCCCAAAACGTAGTGCAGTACTATGGAGCTAAGTGTCCGTGATGACTGTAAGTCGAACCCAGAGATGGTAATTTTATCTCGGGCAAGGTGCTGAACGTTTATGCAAATTTCCTTCAGCACTCTCACGTTGAGAAGGTTAACGGAGGATCCATTGTCGACAAGGATTTTCCTTATCTTGATGTCGTGGCAATATCCGGTGACGTATAATGGGTTATTATGCTCGCATGTTCCTAGGAGGAGATCTTAATCACTAAATATAATATCAGCCGTGTGGACCCCTGCTAGTTCATCTTTCATCTTCTCCTTTGTGAGGAAAGCTTGGAACTTATAATGCCTTGATCAGGAAATCTCGTGCCTCTTTGGACAGGAGGAGAGCATCCAATATGGTTAGTTACAAGGGTATTTTCCTCAGATGTGCCAGGAAGTTGTAATCTACCTTGTTTTTCTTAGGCGGTGTTTACCGCCGAAAATAGAGACGAACTGGGATTGAACGTCTTTCCTGAATTTGAAGACAGATACTATTTGGACATATCCATCCACCTCTCCAAAAATATCAAGTTGATTTATAGCACCATATATCGGAGGTTTGGACAGATACGACCGTTGTAGCAGACTTTATCAGATCCCCCCTCATTTATGAGGGTTTTTTTTTGTGGAGATGCTCTTCCCTACATGCGCAAGCTCCTGCAGTTAATTACGTTATCGTGTTGCGATCACCATTTTCTCCTGCTCCGAAAGTTCACTTCGTGTCGTGTTATGTTTTTTTTTTATTTCGGTTGCCCGTGAATTGTATACAAAGACTAATTTATGTCATCGCCCGTAGGACGCGGATCAGTCTGAATCCGTATATATTAGATTTGGATTTGGGTTTTGAACTTAGGTTTTATTTTCCTTTAGTTCAAAATTATTTTGTTTTATTTAAGGACCATTATTCTAGTTTGAGATTAAGATCAACTTAAATATATAAGCATTTGTGCTCAATTTATTTTTAACTAAGGATACGTTAACCATATTTGAGACTAAGATCAACTTAGCAATATTTTAAGGATCGTTAAATTTTAGATGAGATCCAAACAACAAAGCATTTGGGCTCATCAACAAGAAACTTTCAGTGAGACTTTTAGCCAATTTGGGTTTGGTCTACCAGGTCTTGGGCCTTCTTTTTTGTTTTACTGAGGAGTGCTAAGCACTTATTTATAGTTCTGGCTCTCACGTGTGAAACAAGTGAGGCGCTAAGATATAGGAGCTGCTCAATCAGTGCTAAGCACTTAGTCATTTTGACTGAGTATAGAGTGTTAAGCACTTTGAATGGCACTCACGTGGGAAGCACGTAAGCCGCTGAGTATTGGGTTTTGTTTGTTCACCCTTTTTCTCTATACAGAAGTGCTAAGCACTTGGTTAGAGCTATGACGCTCACGTGGAAAGCATGTGAGGTGTACAAGCATGGATGCTGCTAATTGGTGCCAACGCTTATTCATTTTAACTAAGTACATATAGTGCTAAGCACTTGGTATGGCGCTCACGTGGGAAGCACATGAGGCATTCAGCCTTTATTTTTGTGGTTCACGTGTATTGCACATGATTACTTTATTTTTCGGGTGCTAGGTTGTTTTATTTTAGTAGGTACCCAATCAGCATAAATGAGTTTCTTTGTTTTTTTAGGGGCTCACGTGGGAAGCACATGAGGCGCCAAGTTCTTTCCTTTCAGAGATTTAATCTCCGTTAATGGTATTTTGGCCATTAATGATCACACAGAAGATCTGAGATCAGTTTTATTTAAGAACTAAGTTCCCTTTTTTTTATAAGAACTAAGTTCTTTACGTAGGGTTAAACCCTATTTTCAAAGAAATTAAATTCTCAGAACATAGGTTCTTTTTCTTTCTCTTTCTTTTTAACCTAGTTTTTTTCTGAATCTTTGCTTCTCAAGAACAAGATCTTTCCGATGAGAATAAAATTCTCAACTTATGGGAGACTTATCTTGTGGATCTCTGATCCAGAGAAAGAACTAAGTTCTTGAGAAAAGTTAAACCCTTGGATATGTTAGGTAAAGGAGATATTTTGATCTCGATAATTTTTTTTTCTTTACCTAGAGTTTGAGAGGAGGAAAGTCTTCTTTTTTTTTGATAATTAAATTCTCTTTTCGTTTTGAAAACTTTCTGTATTTTTAAAAAGCTTATGGAGGGATTCTCTCTATCTGAGACTTGAAATCTCGAGTCCTTTATTTGGGAGAGGCAAATTGTTAATTAGTTTTGAGAAAATCTCTCATTGAGAGATTCTAACTGATTTAATTGGTCTAAAAAAATTTTGGGAGATTTTATCCACCGTTGGATCTTTTGACCCAGTGATTTTCGTTTCACAGAATATGTTTTCCTGTTTTTAACAAGATTGGGGAAATATTTTCCCATATACAGAATTTTATTCTGTCAAACGGTGTGTTTAATCACCATTTGATTTTTAATCCAAGGGTGCTTGGTTTAACAGAGCACACTCTTTCTTTATTTAGAAGGATTGAGGAAATATAATACCATTTCATTGTGTCTTTGTTCCAACCAGTTTCTGTTTAACAGAAGACACCCGTCTCATTTAGAAAGATTAGGGAGATATTCCTCCCCCCATTAGAATTTAATTCTATATTTGATGATTTTTTAATCACCCTTGGATCTTTGATCCAACGGTCTTCTGTTAATAGAGAATATCTCTCTTTTGGAAAGGTCAAGAGAGTTATTTTCCCAAGAGTAGAATTCAATTCTACAGGAGGCGCCCTCACGTATTTAACACGTGAGGCTTATTTAGCCTTTTTCATTTAGCACCCATATGCCTTACATATGGGCGCTCACGAGTTTAACACGCGGGGTCAATTTGGTCTTTGGCCACTTACTCGTAGTCCTTATATGTTTTGCATACAAAATAGAATTTAATTTTATGCATAGAGTTTAACTCTATTTGAAACTAATGCTTCAGAAGGGTGTTCTCACGTATTTAACACGTGACCCCAATGTGGTTTTTTTTAATCTATTTATTTAGTGCTTATATGTTTCACTCATAGGCGCTCACGTGTTTAACACATGAGGCCTATTTAGCCTTTAATTGTTTGGTTGTAGTGCTTATATGCTCTGCATATAAACGTTCACGTGTTTAACACGTGAGGTTTGAGGCGTGGGGAATTCTCCCATCTTTTCTCTCCCTTTTTATAAGGGAACAAATGCCCTTCAGCGTTGCTCTCACGTTGCTAGCATGCAAGTGCAAAGCTGTCCATCTTTACCACCATTGGATTGCCCAGGGGAATGGGAAGTTGAACCGCTCCGATCATGTCTTATAAATAGGGCCTTTGGCCCTTGAGATGACTATTGTTTTTTCGTCTTCTTCCTTAAGTTTCATTCTTCCTTGAGAATTTAATTCTCATTTCATAGCTTAGATCTCTACCCACATAACTTCTTCTGATCAAAGTTAAACTCTGCCAAAAAATTTGGTAAGGATTATGAACAGAGCTTAGCTCTTAAAAGACCCCTTTTTGTTTTGGATTTTTAACCAATTAACAGAGCTTGGCTCTTTTCATGAACTGACCTCTTAGAGATCTTAAAAAAGATCTTTTTTCTTTTTTTGAGTAGACCGTGGGTCTTGAATCAATGGGCATTATTGAGAATCGTTAGTTCTTTTCTTAGAGTTTTTACCTTATCATTGATTTTGCTCTTCGAGAGTCTTTGGAATTTAATTCCATTGTGTTTCCCATCTGCTTCTCATCATGGGTGTTTACTGCCGAAAACGGGGACGAACTGGGATAGATCGTCCTGGCCGAGTTTGGGGGCAGATGCTATTTGTATTTATCCGTCCACCTCTCCAAAGATGCCAAGTTGATTTATAGTACCGTATATCGGAAGTTTGCACGGATGCGGCCGTTGTAGCAGACTTCGTCAAATTCCCCATCGTTTGTGAGGGGTTTTTTTATTATGGGGACGCTCTTCCCTGCAAGCGCAAGGCCCTACAATTAATTATGTTATCGCGTCGCGATAACCACTTTCTCCTGCTCCGGAAGTTTACTTCGTGTCCTGTGTGTTTTTGTTTGTTTAGGTTGCCCGTGGATTGTATACGGAGACTAATTTATGTCGTCGCCAATAAGGCGTGGATTAGTCCAAATCAGTATATTTTTAGATTTGGGTTTGGCTTGATTTAAGAATCATTAATCTGATTTAAGATTAAGATCGACTTAAATGTATGTGAGCATTTAGGGCTCGATTTGTTTTTCTTTTTTTGGTTTAGGATACATTAGACCAATTTGAGACTAAGATCCACTTAAAGAGCTTTCAGGATCATTTTTATTTCAGATCCAACAGAAGAGCATTTGGGCTCTATTATTTTAGTTCAAAGACGTTTCGGTCCATTATCGCCATTTTGGAGGCGAATATTAGTTTAGGGACATTTCGGTCCAGTAACGCCATTTCGGAGGCGAATATTAGTTTAAGGACATTTCGGTCCATTGCCAGTTTAAGGACGTAGTGGTCCAGTGTGTTCATCTCGCGCGCACGTGTATTTTTTACGTGACGGAATGAACATGGGTGATATGGAATGCACCCAGTATGGGGATGCGATCTGATTTGAGGTGAGCACGTCGGTTCGGACGGTTTGGGAATGCACTGATGAATTGTTGGTTCGGGGCCCGTCACCTCTCTGTAGACGTTGAAGAATTATAACGACGTATATCAGAGGTGTGGACAGATGTACCCTTAAACCAAATCCCGTATCTGAGGAAAACCGGTTATGGTGACCCTAAGAATCGTTAGTCATGTTTGAGACTAAAATTATCTTAAGAGATATAAGATGAATATCATTTTGGATATCATCAATTGAAAGGTCAATAGTCATATGTGAGACTGAGATTAGTTTGGGCAATCATGAGCATATGGGCTCGGTTGATTTGGATCAAGAAGGTTCTTTCCTCAGAGAGCCTAGCCAATTAGGGCTTGATATGCTCAGTGGTCTTTTTTTTTATTGAAAAGTGCTAAGCACTTGCTTGGGCACTGTTTAATCAGTCCCCCTTTTATGCAAATAGTGCTAAGCACTTATATAATTTCTAACGCCCACATATAATCATGTGAAGCTTTCAGTCATGAGGAATTACCCAATAAGTGTAAAACACTTTCCTCCTTTTGTCTTTATACGGAGTGCAAGGCACTCTTTATGGCGTCCACGTAGGGAGCGCGTGAGGCGTCAGGCGCCGGACGCTGGCTATTGAGTGCTAGGCATTCTTTTCTTCTGTGGCGCCCACATGAGGGATACGTGAGGCGCTCGGCGCTGCCCAATGAGTGATAAGCACTCTTTTCTTCTGTGGCGCCCACGTGAGAAACACGTGAGGTGCCGGACGCTAAGCGTTGCCCAATGAGTGCTAAGCACTCTTTTCTTCTGTGGCGCCCACGTGAGGGACACGTGAGGTGCTGGGCGCTAAGCGCTGCCCAATAAGTGCTAAGCACTCTCTTTTTCTGTGGCGCCAACGTGAGAAACACGTGAGGCACTGGGCGCTAGGTTTTTTCCTTATATACTTTGTTTTGAGGAATTCCATTCCTAGTTCTTTTCTGAATCTTTTATTCTCAAGAACAAGTTCTTCCCGATGAGAATTAAATTCTCAACTTGTAGGAGACTTGTCCTGTGGATCTCAGATCCAGAGAAAGAACTAAGTTCGTTTAAAAGGGTTAAACTCTTCAATAGGTAAATGAGATGTTTTGATCTCCTTTTTTAATTTACCTAGAGTTTCTTGAGGAGGGAGATTTTTTTCTATGTTCCTTTCTGAAGTTTTCTTCTTTAGTTTTTTTAGAAACTTATGGAGGGTTCCTCTCTTGAAGTCCTGGGTCCTTTATATAGTAGAGGCAATTCGTTAATTAACTCTGAAGAAATCTCTCATTAAGAGATCTCAATTGATTTGGGGATTTTTACCCACCATATTTTCTTATTTCTAACAAGATTGGGGAAATATTTTCCCTTACACAGAATTTATTCTGTAAAAAGGTGATTTTTTAATCACCATTGGATTTTTAATCCACCGGTTCTTTGTTTTACAGAGGGCAATCTTTCTTGTTTTAGAAAGATTGAGGGAATATATCCCAAAATAGAATTTTATTTTATAATCTAATTTGGGGGATGTTTTCTCCCTACAGAATTTAATTTTGTATTTTTGATGATTGATCATCTCCGTTGGATCTTTGATCCAACAGCTCTGTTTAACAGAGAGTGGAATTTAATTCTACCCGGGCACCGGCGCTCACGTGTTGTGCACGTAGAGGCCGCTTAAGAATTTAATTCTTAAGATGAGTATTTTTGTGCTTTGCACATTGGCGCCCGCGTGAGTAACATGTGCAGCGCCTTTTAAGAGTTTGACTTTTTATTTAGAGAATGTTTCTATGCTTTGCACATTGACGCCCATGTGAGGTGCACGTGCGGCGCTTTCATAAGTTTTATCCTATAAGACTGGCTCTGGCGCTGATGTCCTCGTGTAGAGCACGTGAGGCGTTACCTCATTAAATTCCAACAGAGCTTTGTTAAATATTGAAGAAAAAAATGCCCCCCACCGCCGTGCTCACGTGGCTCGCACGTGAGTGGGTGTCACCTTTTCCACCGTTCGATCTCCTGGAGAGTTGAACTGTCCCTTTGAGTTTTATAAATAGGGCCTTTGGCCTTTGAGATGACTGACGTTTCGTCATTCCCTTTCTTCTTTCCTGAGAATTTAATTCTCTCTTCAGATCTTAGATCTCTGTTTTTAAAAAAAAAACTCTTAGAGTTTTACCCCGTTTTCAAGAATCTTGGTAAGGATTCTGGCCATTTTCCTTAAAAGAGACTCTTTTGTCTCCGATTTCTTTAAACCCATTAATAGAGTTTTGCTCTTTCCTTGAGATGACTTTGATAGACCATTAATCAAAATATCCTAGGGTTTTACCCTATTACTCTGATCTTTTATTCCGGTGTATTTCTCATGGAGATTTTTTTGGAGTTAATCCCATTATTTAACTCTGGGTTGTTCTACAGAGCTTAGCTCTGAGAAGATTTCTTTTTAAGAAATTCTTTTGGGAATTTATTCCCCATTTTCTTCTCTCTGCAGATCTAAATCTGCTGTAGAGCCCGTTTCTCGAGAGAGTTTAACTCCATAATTTAATGAGATTTTTATTAAATGAAAATTCACTTGGATTCTTGCAATGAGTGATTTCCTCATCATTGCTGGAGGTGTTAGAACCACTGTTTTTATTTTAGATTCTAAGAATCTTAATATTTTTATTGCTAACTGTTTACCGTCGAAAGACGCGACCAGGACGTTAGGACGTCTGGCCTGAATTTTGGGGGCAGATACTATTTGAATTTATCCGTCCACCTCTCCAAAAATACCAAGTTGATTTATGGCACCGTGTATCGGAGGTTTAGACAGATGCGGCCGTTGTAGCAAACTTCGTCAGATTCCCCCTCATTTGCGAGGGGTTTTTTATTATGGGGACGCTCTTGCCTGCAAGCGCAAGCCCCTTACAGTTAATTAAGTTACCGCATCACGGTAACAACATTCTCCTGCTCTAGATGTTCACTTCGTATCGTGTGTGTTTGTTTTATTTTTGGTTGCCCGTGGATTGTATACGGAGACTAATTTAAGTTGTCGCCCGTAGGGCGGGGATTAGTCCAAATCCGTGTTTTCTTAGATTTGGATTTGTTTGGATTTAACGATCGTTAATCTCGTTTTGAGATTAAGATCAACTTAAATGTTTGTTAAGGATACGTTAGTCTAATTTTAGACTAAGATCTACTTAACAAGATTTTAGGATCATTTAGATTCAACGAAAGAGCATTTGGGCTCTAGCGTTTTAGTTTAGGGACATTACGGTCCATTGGGTTTAGGGACATTAACATCATAGTCCATAGAGTTTAGTTTAGGGACGTTGAAGTCCATTGGGTTTAAGGACATCATAGTCCATGGTTTTTTAGTTTAGGGACGTTGCGGTCCATAAGTTTAAGGACATCATAGTCCGTGTTTAAGGACATCATAGTCTATAGAGTTTAGTTTAGGGACGTTATGCTCCATTGGATTTAAGGACGTCATAGTCCATGGAGTTTAAGGCATTATAGTCTGTAGAGTTTAGTTTAAGGACGTTGCGGTCCATTGGGTTTAAGGACATCATAGTCCATATTTAAGGACATCATAGTCCATAGAGTTTAGTTTAGAGACGTTGCGGTCCATTGGGTTTAAGGACATCATAGTCCATGTTTAAGGACATCATAGTCCATGGTTTAAGGACATCATAGTCCGTAGAGTTTGTCTTATCGGTTTGAGGGTGCGCCAAGAGTTATTGGTTATTGGGACCCTCCACCTTTCTGAAGACGTTGAAGAATTACAACGACATGTATCAGAGGTGTGGAGATATGTACCCTAGAACCAAAGAATGTTCATCAGGGACATGGTAGTCCTGTTTGGCACAAAGCCAATTTAGAAGAAGACCTATGGGCTCGGTCGATTTGGGCTTTGGCCAACCTTGGGTTCAGCCCACCTGATTACTTATTTGGGCTTGATCCCCTTTGTTCAACAACGCTGAGTATTGATATGAGCTTTGATGCTCACCCCTTTTCTTTATTTTTTATTGAGTGTTAAACACTCTTTATGGTGCTGGGCTCTATTTACAGAGCGCTTGGAGCGCTCGGCGCTCACGTGAGAAGCACGTGAAGCGCTCGGCGCTGAGCGCCAACCATTGAGTGTAGAGCACTCTTTAATCTATTAGTATCCACGTGAGTGGCACATGGAGCGCTTGGCGCTAAGTGCCAAACTTTAAGTGCTAAGTGCTTTATTTTTAAATAGCGCCTACATGAGAAGCACGTGGAGCGTTTGGCGCTGAGCGCCAGACTTTAAATGCTAAGCACTTTATTATTAAATAGCGCCCACGTGAGGAGCACGTGGAGCGCTTGGCGCGGAACGCTTGGCGCGGAGCGCCAGGCTTTAAGTGCTAAGAGCTTCTTATAAGATAGCGCCCACGTGAGGGGCACGTGGAGCGCTCGAGGCTAAGCGTCAGACTTGGAGTGCAAAGCACTGATATTTCTGTTCTGCTCGATTCAATTCTCTAAGAATTAAATTCTCACTTATGAAAGATTTTGTCTTATAAATCTGAGATCTGAAAAAAGAACTAAGTTCTTCTAATATGAGAGTTAAACTCTTAAATATGGAGGAGACGCTGTGATTTCACTTATTTTTATTTACCTTGAGAAGAAATTGCTCTCGTCTCTGAAGTTTGAAGTTTATAAGGGGGTTCTTCTCTTTTTGAAAGAAGGATCATTGGTCATTGGGACGCACCACCTCTCCAACGACACTGAGAGATTACCACGCCATATATCGAAGGTGTGGAGGGATGTACCCTTTGAACATGTCCCACTCATCAGGGGGGAAGAACAGGTTGGAGCTTAAACTTCTCGCTGCTGAAAAAGGTTTATTTGCGTTCGTTCACGTACATCGCACGTGTTGGGCGCGCGTGCGTCGTACGTGGCGGGCGCACAAGTTTCGCACGGCGTGGGCGCATGTGCATCGCACGTGCTGCGCACATGGCTGGCGCACATGCGTTGCACGTGTTGCGCACGTGGTGGGCGCACGTGCGTTGCTTGTATTGTGCACATGGCAGGCGCACGTGTGTCGCACGTGGCGCTTGCACATCATGGGGGGCAGCTAAGGCCCTAACTTGGAGAACTAAGCTCCTATGGAGAACTAAGCTTCTTTGAGAATTGAATTCTCCTATGTGCGTTGCACGTGGTGCGCACGTGGCGAGTGCACGTGCGTTGCACGTAACGTACATGGCGCTTGCACATATGAGCATTATGGGGGGCAGCTATGGCCCTAACTTGGAGAATAAGCTCCTAAGGAGAACTAAGCTCCTAAGGAGAACTAAGCTCCTTTGAGAATTGAATTCTCCTACGTGCGTTACACGTGGTGCGGATGTGGTGAGCGCAATTGTGTTGCACATAGCGCACATGGCGCTTGCGCATATGCGCATTATGGGGGGACAACTATGGCCCAAACTTGGAGAACTAAGCTTTTATGGAGAACTATGCTCCTTTGAGAATTGAATTATCATCCTTTTCTAAGAGGTATCCCCTCTTATTTATATGCGAGTGATAGAGAAGGGATCTCTCTTTTTCCCGATGTGGGACTAAAAGTGTATCCTCCATATAGTAAAGCATTACTTAGATTACACGTGCATAGTATATTTGCTCATAACTTTTGATTCCGGATGAATTATGAGGCCCATAATATATCAAATCGAAGGATTTTTTGAGACGCTTTTGATACCATCAGAATTTTGTTGATTCTCATTCAGGTGTTTGTAGAAATATAGTCCGTAAAATACTGGTTTACATTTTCTTAAGCGTATCGCTGCCATTTGATACCTTGGACTCTTTTGCGCAAAAATTTTTTGCGGGAACAAATGCCCCCCACTACTTTGCCCATGTAGGTATGTACGTGGGTTAAGTAGTGCAGAGTAAATCATAGCTTATGACCGGTTTCGTGTTGGTATATAATTTTCAGAATCTTGATCTGAGAAGATAGCGAGCGGACATAAGCGTCGTCATTTATCATTGACTCAAATCTCAACTCTTAAGCGATATAGTTCCAAACCCTCAGCCCCATGAGCTGCACCATTCTATTTCTTTATTTCTTACTCTGGCATGAAGTAGTTTATATACTCATGAGTTGCTCCTCCATTTCGGTGGCATGTAACTTTGGTAACTGTGGCCTATAGATATTCCGTCTAGACCTCCCTGCAGGGCAACGATGGCATAGGAAACATGGTAAAGGTCCTGCCGCCTAAGACTTTTCAACTTCATGAGCCGTGAGGGTCTAATAAAGACTTTTCTCCCTACGAGTGGAGAGGGTCTCGTAGGTGTGATTTCTCCTTAGGGGTCGTGAGGACTATTAAGTGCGTTTTCTCTTGAGAGTCGTAAGGATCTCACAAGAGGATTTTTCTCCTTTTACGGGTTGAGAGGTTCGTGGGTTGACTTGAATCCGAGACGGAGTATAATTCCGATGGGGAGGTCGTTGGTTAACTTGTTTCCGAGTCGAAGCATTGCTCCGATGGGGAAGTCATGTGTTGACTTGTTTCTGAGTCGAAGCATTGCTCCGACGGGGAAGTCACGGGTTGACTTGTTTCTGAGTTGAAGCATTGCTCTAACGGGGAGGTCATTGGTTGACTTGTTTCTTGTTTCCGAGTCGAAGCATTGCTCCGACAAGGAGGTTATTGGCTGACTTGTTTCCGGGTCGAAGCATTGTTTCGACGAGGAGGTCATTGGTTGACTTGTTTCTGGGTCGAAGCTTTGTTCCGACGAGGAGGTCATTGGCTGACTTGTTTCCGAGTCGAAGCATTGTTCCGACGAGGAGGTCATTGGCTGACTTGTTTCCGAGATGAAGCGTTGTTCCGGTGCGGAGGCCATTGGCTGACTTGTTTCCGGGTCGAAGCATTGTTCCGACGAGGAGGTCATTGGTTGACTTGTTTCCGAGACGGAGCGTTGTTCCGGCGGGGAGGTCATTGGGTGACTTGTTTCTGAGACGGAGCTTTGTTCCGGCAAGGAGGTCATTGGTTGACTTGTTTTGGGTTGAAGCATTAGTCCGACGAGGAGGTCATTGGCTGACTTGTTTCCGAGATGGAGCGTTGTTCCGGCGGGGAGGTCATTGGCTAACTTGTTTCCGGGTCGAAGTATTGTTCCGACGAGGAAGTCATTGGCTGACGAGTTTCTGGGTCGAGGCTTTATTCCGACGAGGAGGTCATTATCTGACCTGTTTCCGGTTCGAAGCATTGTTCCGACGAGGAGGTCATTGGCTGACCTGTTTCTGGGTCGAAGCATTGTTCCGACGAGGAGGTCATTGGCTGACCTGTTTCCGGGTCGAAGCATTGTTCTGACGAGGAGATCATTGGTTGACTTGTTCCGCTTTCTACGGTGTCGGGGTTGACTTGCTCCGCTTTCTGCAGTGTAGGGGTTAACCTTCTCCGCTTTCTGCGGTGTCGGGGTTGACTCTAGGTTGTTTGTGAACCGTAGAGTCTTAGAACTGGAGACTTTGTCATGGATTCGATCGGTGATGTCGCGTCTGTATCCTGCTGGAATGAGAAGGAACGCTGTTGTTGGTCTATAGGCTGTAGATGTAACCGTCAAGATTTGGAACTAGGGACTTTGCCATGGCTCCGCTTCGTTGAGACCCTGAGGTCGGTTGTTGACGTTACTTCTGCATCCTGCTGGAGTTGAGAAGAACGCCGTGTTGATCTTTTGGGATGCAGGTGTTGCCGTCGAGATCTGACTCTCTCTTTGACAGAGTCTGGTGGGGAAATGTGGTTCCCTTTTCGTTTATGCCCATGGATTGTATACAGGGGTCGATATGGACTCGCCTGTAGGGAAAAAGTTTTATTCTTTCATTTTTTTAATTTCTTTCCACGATGCTCTATCATATCAGCTTTTTATATCGCGAAAGTCGCGATTGCCCAATCATTTCGTCTATTTTTCGCGTTGCCCAATCATTTCGGCTATTTTTCTTTTTACTCGCTGTTTTTATTGTGAGTTGCCCAATCATTTCGGCTATATATATTTTTTGTATTTTTGGCTCGCTGATTTTGCTGCGAGTATGGAATCTTGAGGTCTGATACCAATCTTAGCATCAGCATCGCTGCGAATGGAATATTGCCAGGAGCGAGTCATCATTTGCCGTGAAAGGACTTGGAATTTGATACCAATTTAGGCATCAGCATCACTACAACTGGGATATTGTCAGGAGCGAATCATCATTTGCCTTTGTCGATATCGAACAAAGAGTGACGACTAAGGCTTTTGACTTCGTGAGCCGTAAGGGTCTCATGAAGGTATTTCTCCTTACGAGTCGTAAGGATCCCGTAGATGTAATTTCTCCTTAGGGGTCATGAGGACTCCTAAGTGCGTTTTCTCTTGAGAGTCGTAAGGATCTTACAAGAGTGTTTTCTCTTTATAAGTCGAGAGGACTTACAAGTGTCGTTCACCACATGAAGATATTTCGCGCCATTGGTGGAACTTGGTAGGGGAGACGTTTATTTATGCCCGTGGATTGTATACAAGGGTCAATATTGAACCGTTTGTAGGGCAGTCTGGGGAATGGGATTGCTTAAAAACAGGTTTAGATCCCTGTAGCTTAAGGCTTTTGAATCCTATGAGCCGTGGGGGTCTCATAAGGCGACGATTCTCCTTACGAGTTATGAGGATCTTGTAAGTGTAATTCCTCCTTAGGAATCGTAGGGATCCCTATGTGTGTTGCTCCCTTGTGAGTCGTAAGGATCTCACACGAGTATTTTCTCCTTATAAGGTCGAGAAGACCTTGCAAGTGTGCATGAATTTTTTACGAGTCTGCGCCCTTTTGGGTTTTCACAAACTCGCCGGTAGCCCTGTTGTTTTTACTCACGGAGCCCTTTCGGGTTTTCATCCATGCCCATTTCGCTTATGGACGTACCGTTTTGTTTTTTTCTCTTTTTTTTACCGCGTTAGCCTGAGGATGCCGCGGTTCGTAGTAGTTTAAGGACGTTACGGTCCATAACTAGTTTCAGGACATTTCGGTCCGTCATTAGTTTAGGGACGTTTCGGTCCGTTGTTAGTTTAGGGATGTTTCGGTCCGTTGTTAGTTTAGGGACGTTTCGGTCCGTAGCTAGTTTTTGCGGCGAAGCTTTGCCGGATAGCACTTACAGAGTTTGGTACTCAGGAAGACAGCGAGCAGACACAAGTGTCGTCATCTATTGTTAACCTGGGCTGTGACTCGTCACGCATAGTATTTCATAAGGAATCGGTCGTTTATTGGCCGGAAGGGTCTTTCTCCATGCATGCCCATGAGCAAGTAAGCCCCGCCTTGGTAGACTCTATTTATGATGTACAAACCCTCATAGTTTGGCTCGAATTTCCCCCGTTTGGCACAATTAGGGATCATAGCTCTTTTTACGACTAGCACGAGTTCGCCTTGGCAGAATGTTCTCGGTCTAGGCGATCTTTCGTATGAGCGTGTCATCCTTGCTTTGTAAGCTTCTAAGTTTTGTTGTGCCAAGAGTCGAGTTTCATCAAGGGCGTCGAGCTTCTCAAGCCGAAGATGAGCATTCTCTTCATCTATTAGCTCGTAATGGACCGCCACTCGTAGAGAGGGTAGCTCTATCCCGAGAGAGAGTACCGCTTCCGTGCCGAATACCAACGCAAATGGCGTTGTGTTCGTGGCCGTCTTGAACGTAGTCCGATAGGCCCAGAGAGCTTCATGCAGTCTCTCGTGCCAGTCCTTTTTATTTCTGGACACCGTCTTCTTTATGATCTTCGTCAAGGTCTTGTTAAAAGTCTCAGCTAGACCGTTAGCTCGGGGATTATAGACCGAAGAGTATCTCCAGTCTATATTATGTTGCTGTGCGAAGTGGCTGATTTGTGACTTCTGTAAGCCGACCCGTTATCAGAGATAATCCATCGCAGAGTGTCGAACTGATAGATGACGTATGTCTTGAAGAAATGGAGGATGTTCTCGGTCTTCACTTCTCTTAACGGTACTTCTTCTGCCCATTTAGAGATGCAATCAGTTGTCACCAATATGAACCGATATCCTTTAGATGACGTTGGTTCGATGGGCCCAATTATATCGATTCCCCACATTTCAAACGGCCAGCTAGCCACTGTTGGGTGTAGCGGATTTGGATGCTGGTGGATGAAGTCCCCATGAATTTGGCATGAGTGGCACTGTTTCGCGTATTCGAGGCAGTCTTGAATCATCGTGGGCCAATAGTAGTCCATTCCTTTGATCTTCAGCTTCATCTTCGGCCCGGCTTGATATGAACCGCATAGTCCGTCGTGAGTTTCTTGGACGACTCTCCTTGCTTCTTCCGGTCCCAGGCATCTCAGCCATAGAGAGTCGAATGATCTCTTATATAGAGTATCATTGACTAAAGCGAAAGACAGAGCCCGTTTCATGAGTTGATGTCTTGAGGATGTATCTTCCGGTGTTTGGCAGGATTTGAAGTAGTCTATAAAGACTTCTCTCCAATCCTTAGCCTTTTCTTGGTCCTCTATTTATAGAGCTGTTTGTTTGGTCGCTTCCTTTTCTTCAGACGACTCCGGAGATATTTCTGCTGGTGCAAGAACCCGACGGCTTTGTACAATGATTCTTATGTCATCGAGGTTTTCGTCAGCCAGTTCTTTAGCGAGTTTGGCCAACAAGTCTGCTTTGCTATTTTCTGTGTGCGGTATGCTTTCTAGGGTGTAGGAGGGAATTTGAGTCAGCAACTGCTGCACCTTCTTTCCGTACTTTACTAACTCTGGTTTGCATGTTTGATAGTCACCGTTCACTTGACTAACGACCAGCTGGGAGTCTCCGTATATGAGAAAGTCTTCGATTCCTTTGTCGACAGCGATCTCAAGACCTGCTATCAAAGCCTCATATTCTGCTTCATTGTTTGTTCTCGGCTCTGTTAAGGAAAAGAAAAAGCGCATTATCCCTCCTTGTAGAGTAACGAAGATGAGGCTTATCCCAGATTTGATTATGGGGGAGGTGTGCTTTTGCTTCTTCATGGAAGATGCCCCATCGAAGTAGAGTTCCTATCGGGTATCACTCCCTCCTCTTTCCCCGTCGATCGTGTCAAACGTGTGCTCGTCTGGCAATTCGCAATTTAGGGATGAGTCGGCAGATATCGGATGCTCAGCGAGGAAGTCGATGATGGCCTGGCCTTTTACTGTCTTGAGAGGTCGGTATGTTATCGAGAATTCCATTAAGAGTATGGCCCATTTAGCGAGCCGTCCGGTTAGTATGGCTCTTGACATCAAATATTTGAGTGGATCCACTTTTGATATGAGATGGACCTCATGCGTCAAAGCACAATGCTGAAGCTTCGTTATAGCGAAGATTAACGCCATGCAGTGTTTTTCGATAGGGAGTAGTTGTTTTCTGCCCCAGGAAAACTCGACTCAAATAGTAGAGAGCTCTCTCCTTCCCCTGGTCGTTCTCCTGTGCCCATAGCGCGCCTAAAAAACCTTCAAGGGTTGTTGTGTACAGGATGAGGGGCTTTCCCTTGACTGGAGCGGTCAGTACCAGCGGATTTTGCAGGTATTGCTTGATTTCGTCCAGTGCGCTTTGGCATTTATGATCCCAAATGAATGGGGTTCCCTTCTTCATCAGGGGACCGTAGGGACGGCATTTTCCGGAGAGGTTGGTTATGAACCGCCGGATATACGCGAGCTTCCTTTGTAGAGACCGCGATTGTTTTAACGTTCTTGGAGTGGGCATTTCCATAATCGCCTTGATCTTCGATGGGTCTATTTCGATGCCCCGGTGTCGTATGATGAATCCTAGAAATTTACCTGAGGAAGCCCCAAATGCGCATTTCAGAGGGTTCATCTTCAGGTTATACTTATGAAGAAGTTGGAACATTATTTTCAAATTCTCGCAGTGATCCTCGTACAATTTTCTTTCCACTACGAGGTCATCGATATAGCATTCAACGATTTCATGGTTGAGGTCATCGAAAATCTTCGTCATGGCTCTCTGGTAGGTAGCGCCAGCGTTCTTCAGACCGAAAGGCATCACTTTATAGCAGAATATACGCAGAGGAGTCTGGAAAGCGGTATGCTTCTGGTTTTCGGGATGCATCTTTATTTGATTGTACCCTGATGAGCCGTCCATGAAAGAGAAGACTTAGTAAGTGGACATGTTGTCTATCATCAGCTCGGTAACCAATACGGGGAAATCATCCTTCGGACAGGCTTTGTTGAGGTCCCGAAAGTCCACGCAGATGCGCACCATCCCAGTTTTCTTCATTTCCAGGACTATGTTAGTGATCCATTCGAAGTATTGAACTTCTTGGATGAAGCCGGAGTCGATTAGCTTCTTGATTTCGGCGTTGATACTCATTTCAAGTTCGAGCCGCATTCTTCTTGGTGCTTGTTTGACTGGCTTGATGTCCGGAGATATCGCCAATTTATGCATAGCTATTTCTGGATCTAGCCCCGCCATCTCGGAATAGTTCCATGCGAAGCAGTCTTTATACTGCATGAGCACGTCTTTTAGCGTAGCCACCTGTTCTTCAGACAGCAACTCACTGACGAACGTAGGCCGCGGGTCATTTGTCATCCCCAAGTCGATTTTCCTTAGGTTGTCCGCGGTAGTATGTATTCCATCTTCCAACTCTTATGGCGCCGGTAGAAATTCTGAGATCAACTCCTCTTCATTCTTGTTTTCGAAGCACCGGGAGAGGTCATCCATATTCTCATGCACTCCTTCTTCCAACAACGTTATCACGTGACAGGTACAAGATTGTTTCCAAGACCGATGTTGATCTGGTTATACCTTTGCTATATACGCTGCTTTTGGTACATGCTTTTGTGGTGGGGCTACCCTCCAACTGTTGGATAGAGCGAACCTGCCGAGTTGATATTGGTCTTCGATCCAGTTTTTGAAGGTGAAGCAGTCTTCAAGAGGATGTCCTATCGCTTGGTGATAGGAGCAATAATCCTGGTAATGAACCTCATTTTCTTGTTCGGGGTGCCGAGACTTCGGGAGTGTCATCATTTGATGTTTCATGATAAGGTCAAAGATTCTCCTTGTCTTGTCTCGAGGGAAAGAATTGCAGGGTTCCCTAGCACGGCAGCAAGGTTTTGGGAGGCATCGTCCATGCCAAATTCAAAATTTTGTCGTTCTAGCTAACCCTAACCATGAATCGTTAACTAGAAATCAACGGAAAGTAACACAAACAACTTTGCATAAGAAGTGAACAAGGAATACAATCTTTGTAGAACGGTCCTTCACTTTATTAGCTCCGTGTAGTCGTCCCTTCGCTGCGATCATGAAGTCCTGGACTCTAGAGAGGCTCCGACGAAGAGACGAACATGCTTGCTTCGAAGTCTTCGAGGCCGAAGATGATCTATGTCGAGGAGACACTAACCCAAGCAATCTCTTCACTAACTATAGAATTAGTGAAGCAAACACCCTATACTAAATGGCAAGTAGTAGAGGATGATGAAGTAGGAAGTGAGCTCACTTTAGATTTCATTTTCTCACAAGGTTCATCACTTGTCAAAAATCAATAGAGCCCAAAAAATGAGAAAGAAGAAGATGAAGTGATCAAAAAAGAGATCAACTCATGAGGTTACAAATGCAACCATAGTCAAATAATATCATAGTTAACTCATGTAGAGAATTAACCATAGGCTAGGGTTAGGGTTAGGTTAACAAATATCTTGATAAATATCTAAAAAGTGGACCAAGTCAACCATGACAAAATATCATAACTTTAATCCACAATTTAGAACTAATTAAGATAATTAACCTAAACATAAACCTAGCCATGGTGTTAATCTCATAAACCCTAGTTGCATTTATAACCTTGCATGTTACAATATTACATATCACATATATAATATATTGCAACAAAAGAAAATAATACAATTAACATATATCAATATATCATCAAGTGAGAAAAAGTAATCTTAAGTGAGCTAATATTAGTTAATGTAATGTAATATATCAAATATATAATTATACATTAAATTATTAAATCAACACTTGATTTAATAATCCGGCTATATCATATATAACCGACTAATATCAAATGTGATATCTTATCGAATCAACACTTGATCCGATAACTCGGTTATATCACATATAACCAATCATGTCACACATCGCGAGAATAGAACACGGTATCACATATCACATTAATCTCGGTCCTGCACATATCATATATGTGCTCCTACTCCGTTTCGCTTGAGCCAGGAAACCTCTGTGTAGGACTCTAAAGACTCATCAATACGCCGGCAGTAGGTGATGATCATATCAAACCACCACAAGCCGCAAGCGGTCTGCTAAACGTAATGGCCACCCGATATTGAGCGATCAGAAGATCAACAAGCAAGCCTGCTCGTACTCCTATGAATCCAATCAGTAACACTACCGTACAGTCCGGCCTCTTCATCTGATATGTCGCATATCACAGCCTGGGGTGGTGTAACATCAGACCCCAATAGCCTGATAAGTCATGCCGATGCAAGGTCCATAACGGTTCGAGAAACTACTGATAACACTTACCAGCAGATCTCAGCAACCCATACCAGGGACTTCCTGTTATAGCCAATCGAGCATAGCGCAACATCAACTCTCTATATCGGAAGAGATAAAACCCCTCCTATCGCTCATTGCCTCCATGTGACTCGGGAATGTACCCAAAAGCCACCGTTTTACACGTTCTCTTGAACGTGGTAAGGTATAAATCAAAGCATAATGGTAATCACACAAGACTCTATGACGATCTCGGGTCTACAGACTAACCTGTACCAGTTTCACCAGAGAACTGCCATCTGACGTGAGGTATAATACCATCTCGGAGTTCTTGGCGAGCCTGTCCAGTGTAACCAGCCTCCACTGAGCACCCACATACCTTCTCTGATGTCAAACACCAACAGATATGGGATCATCCATCGCCCATCATATGGGTCGAGAAGTGTATACGCTAGTCTACTCTGGAGTATCGATGCCCCCTGTCTCGATACACCCTCGACTAGGAATAGTTATAGGATGTACTTATGGACTACCTTTGGCCCCACTAGTATGATCTCCATCATAGTCCTTGTAGTCAAGTACTCGTCCTAAGGGCTTTATCAACATGTAATATAGAGACAATCAGTGTCCATGTTTAGATAAAGACAACCAGATAGCATACTATCATGTCGAGCAAGAAAGTCCTCCTTATATATGTCCAAGCATCCACTACAATATACATCGTATGTACAGTAATGGCCTCTAGGGCATACATATTACTAACAAGAATATGCTCGACCCATTTTTTTTCATAAGAGACGGATTCCGGCTGCTGACCTTTTCTCGATTGCATGGCCTTTTGGATCCTTTTTGCCGTTGCCGAATGTTTTTTCCGTTCTTTAACTTATTTTTGCCTCTGCGTCGGGCTTTTTTCTTATCTTGAGAATGCATGGCAGGCTGACGGTGAAGGGCATCGTCATCCTCCGTAGCCTGCTGAAGGAGGCGTTGCGTCCTTTCTCGTAGATGGCCATTTCGCGGCTGTGGTCGTTCTGAACCTTTTGACTCACTTCCCTTATTATCTTGTCCATCTGTTCTTCAAATGACGGACTCGGCATTTTTATGGCAGGACCTCGTTCTGGGTCAGCGTCAGCGTCTTCTAAAAGAGCATCCCCTTCTTCATCGAGGTCATTTATGACATGGCAGTCATGGAATTGCTCACGTTTCTTGGACTGGACTTATCCAAGCCCAATCGTTTCCATTCTCCCATTGGGTATTTTTCGCTGAGTTCCGGGGACGTTCCAAATCTTGTTGTAGAATTGGGCATGTCGCGCGGTTTGCCTGAAGGGTAGGCCTTGGCAGACGGATGGGTTGGAGCCTGTCGAGCGCAAAATCGGCACCATGCCAGACTTCTCTTTCGACTTTGGTCTCCATAGATTGATAGAATAGAATCGCCTTTTCACATCTTCGCCTGGGAGGGATGTAGAATTTCTGCGGCTCTTGCACCCTATATGTCTCCAGCACATTAAGCTCTCTGTAGTGCTGCCGCGGAACCATGGCGATCTGCAGACTCTGGTCACCTCCAGTGAGGGCTTGCATTGATGGATGGACTGAAAACAATACGTTGTCTTCGTCTTCAAAGTCACTGCCAAAGACCAGAATAAGGGTAGATGGTCCAGCCTATTGCATTGGGGCGGCCCCGAATAGACTATCTCTTCTTCCTCCTCGATATCGCTCCCGAAGACCGGGATAGTGGTGATAGCTTTTAGCTTATTCTCCGGTTTATGGCATCTTTCCATGTCTTCAAAATATGGTAGGAAATACTTTGCATCTTCGTACTTTCGGACTTCATTTTTGGAGAATGGATTTAGTTCCCCCGTCACGGCATACTCGAGACCATCTTTGAAATACTTCATACACTGATGTTGTGTAGAAGGGATGATGTTGTACTCGTGTAACCAAGGCCTGCCATGCAAAGCGTTGTAGCAGGTCTTGACGTCAATGACATAAAATTTGATGTCAATGATGAGTAGCCCAAAGCGTAACGTCAGTAATACAGACCCGAGCGTCCGTGATGACTGGGAGTCGAATCCGGAGATGGTGATTTTATCCCGAGCAAGGTGCTGAACACTCATGCAGATTTCTTTTAGCACCCTCACATTAGGAAGTTGACAGAGGACCCATTATCAAGTAAGATCTTCCCTATCTTGATGCCATGGTAGTACCTGGTGACATACAGGGGACGGTTATGCTCGCACGTTCCGGGGAGGAGATCTTCATCGCCGAAAGTGTTGTCAGCTGTATGCACTTATTCCAATTCATCCTTCATCTTTTCTTCGGCAAGGAACCCTTGAAACTGGTCGGGTTCTTATAAAGCCCTGATCAGAGAATCGCATGCCTCTTTAGACAAGAGAAGGGCATCCAAAATGCTTAATTGTGAGGGTATCATCCTCAAGTGTGCCAGGACATTGTAATCCACTTTGTCTTTCTTAGGCGGGTCCTTGGCTGCAAGTTCTTCGACGACTCGATCATCAAGGGCGATATCCTCAGGGACTTTTTCCTTCCCCTTATCTTTTTTGTTCGATCCCTTGTTTGTAGGTCCGAGATTCTTTTCGGGCAATGTCCGGTTGCGCAGCTGAATGTTTTCACAGTTATTTACCTCTTCCTCTTCTTCCGAGGTGGATTCTTTGAAGAGAGGGCCGAGGGCTACTTCTTCGTCAGAATCGCTTCTGAAGGTGAGAACTTGAGATCTCTTGGTATCAACCATGTGGCAGTTGCCGACAGTTCTTTTGCGCTCATCTATCGTATTTCTCTGCTCCCGAAAAGTTTTGCGCTTCATCCGCTTGAAATGTTGTCGGTGAGCAATGTATCCCTGCCACCATTTCTTGAAGGCATTGCATTCTCCAGTAAGATGTGTAACCTACCGATGGTACAAGCAGTAGCTCGGACGAACGTCCGCTTCATCAAGGTACATACCGCCAGGAATATCTCCTTTGAAAGGTGGTAGCTTCATTCCCATTGACAGGGCTTTAGCGAACCGTTTCCTTGTCTTAAACCTGTTTTTGTCTGCTACAGGCGTGCTTTGATCTGGTTGGAGTGCTTTGTGACCTATCCCTACCATGACTCGTTTAACTTGATACCGATGCCTGGCCCTTTCGAATATGACAATTTCACGCTCTTGATCAGCTTTGCTCTTCTGACGGGCTTCGTTCAGCAACATGTCAATCATTTCGTCTGACGGGTCCAAGGATTTTGGTACAGATCCTTCCCCTAGCTCCTCTATATTATCTTCTGATGCCGAGTGAGCTTCTTCATCATTTACTGGTGAATGAGAGATCATGTGACAACTTGCCACATAATCCTCGGGTTCTTCTGACGAGTCTTCTCCCTCATCATTGTCATTATTTCCGCTCTCAAGGATATGGTTGAGAAACTCTTGGAGTGTAACCGGGGTTCGCACCTTCTGGTTATATTCCTCCAGTGCGTCAATATGCTTTTGCAGATCCGTGCACTTGTCATCAGGCTGCACGGGCTTCTTGGCCTTCTTCTTCTTCTTCGAAGACTTCGACGGCTGGGCCCAGGTATTTTGCCTATCATTACCAATTCTCGGTGTTGGGCACAGTTTCAGCATTCCCTCAATGATCTCAAGCTCCAGCATGCTTTTCCATCTGATTGCCGGACATGTTTGAAGATCCTTAAGTATTCTCTTAGTTTTGTCTAAAAGAACAACTTCTTATAGAGGTTCCTCTATAAATGAGTATGATGCCCCGGCGTGTCCACCTTTTTAGGAGGATGCGGTTGTGGTGGGTTTACCCTCCAGTTTTCCGACAACACGAATTCGCCTTGTTGGTACCGGTCCTCAATCCAGTTTTTGAAAACGAAGCAATCTACTATTGGGTGGCCCACTATCCGGTGGTACGAGCAGTAATTGGGATTGTTGATGTCGCCCGGTTGCAGTGGGCGTCTCGGATCTGGTAGAGTGATAAGCCTGTTGCGCACCGCCAGTTCGAACAGTCTTCTCATTTTATCTTGAGGGAATAAGTAAGGACGTCTCGGCTTTTCTCCGAGTGATTGTTGTTTATCGTTTTGGCGAGCAGCTAGTTTCGGATCACTCGGCTGTTGCTGAGCGTTGGCGACGAAAGTCGCTTTCCTTTTGCCCTTTTCGTTTCGGGGCTCCATTTTCGAGGAGGACGGTCTATGGCCCATCTGGTCCATTTGGGCTAGCTTGTCGATCAAGGCTTGGAAGGTGTTCGGCTTGAAAAACATCATAAACTGGGATATAGTCGCCTGTGGATTGAGGATCCCTACGAACATGCCCATGGCATGAGCTTCTTCTATGCATTGTTCGCATCTCGACCATAGGTTCCGCCACCGAATTGCATACTGAACCCATGTCTCTCCTGGCTTCACCCTGGTATTGATCAATACCGTGACCGGGGTGCGTTCATTAGCGCTTCTGAAACGCTGGGTGAATAGCAACTCCATTTCTGTGAATGTTTTGATGGAGTCATTCGGAAGCTCCGAGCACCATTCAAATGTCGTCTCCGCTAAGCTGCCGACGAACTGGCGAAGTAGCAATTTGTCGTCACCTCAAGTATTGCCGCAGAGAGCCCTGAATTGGGCGACGTGCTGATGGGGGTTGCTTCTCCCCTTATACACGTGAAATTTAGGGATCGTATATCCCGGTGGGTACTTAATTTGATCGTACCAGCCTGGATAGGGTCGCCCAGTTCTGATGACTTGGCCGGCAGCTTCGCTTGCCTAATGAGCTTGTATTTGTTGAGCTATGTGGTCATCAAGTGCAGCCTCCAAGATCGTCTCCTCCCTGGCTGCTGATAAAACCGGTAGAGCGTTTAATGTCTTCCCTCTGTCGTCTTCAATGATTATTGGGAGATGTTCGGCTGGAGGGTCCGGCTGGATCATCAACCCCACCATATCATGGAACACGAGCACCATTTGTTTTATGTTAGCCGTTTGTTCCGCGACTTCTTTATCTTTCTTTTCGAGCATTCTTTGGATGAACTCGACGTTATTTTCCTACTCCTGGCATTGATCCGACGATACTTCCGGGCTTTCTTTCTGCCCAGTAAGTGCGTCCATCTTTGTCAGCATCTCCTAGAGTTTCTGTTGTTAGTCCTGAGCCTTTGTTACAAACCGCAAAAGTGGTCGATAACCCGCAGAAGTACGGATTTCCTCTTTTATGGAAGCAATGTAGACGGTGTGCACTACCATGCCCCCAGACTTAGGACATTTAGGTTTAGTGCCCTTAAGATTTGTCGTAGACATAGGGATCTTCTCCGGCCTTCTCCTTTTATGGGCGGTCGAAGTTGAGGGGGCTGTCGCAGACAAACTTTCTGTAGCATGGTGACGGGATGATTCTCCTCTTGCCGAACCTTGATTTTCTTCGATCGGTGGGAGTAGTCTTTGTCGATTACAGAGTCTTGGACTCTTCTCCAGATCCTGTTGATTTTGGAGGATAGCCGCTGAGAGGGCTGTTTCGGGTTTGCCTTTGTAACGTTCTCCACAGGTGGAGGAGACCTTTTCAACACGGAAGTTGGAGAGTTCTTGCGCACCCTCCTGAGTGGCTCAAAGCTGTTCCCAGTTGGAACAGCAACATCAATTTCCACCATTGGAGATGGTGGGGTAAGTCCAGAAGGGGAATTGCCCCAGCTTTCCTCATTCGGTGCCAGTGACGACAACGAGCATGTCGCGTAGCCAGGATCACCTCTGCTGTGGGAGTAACATTGTCATGCCCCTTGTTTTGATGAGAGGCTGTTGTCGGCGTCAGCCTGTCGAAGACTGACGTCCGCTGGGAAGGAATGGTCAACCCGTCAAAGGCCGACTTCGAGTAGGGGAAGTAGTTTGGACGACTTTGCCTGCAGCAGGAGTTGGGATAGCCTTCTCCAGTATTGCAAGCCTTTTCGCGGGCCCATTTGAGCTTAGGCTCAGCCGGTCGAAGACTGAGGCAGTAGACTTGGACGACCCGTTGAGAGGGGTCGTGGTAGTTGCAAGCCGATCGAAGACCAACTTCTTTGGAGCTTCCTGTGACGGCATTGGAGCGTTGAAGCTCATTGGCGGGAGCATGGTCCCGAAGAACAACCCAGTGGTAGACTGTGTCACCTGTTCCAGCGGCATTGCATAGATAGAGGCCGCTTGGGGCCCGTAAGTCATTCCTCTAGATGGGGTGGAGCGGGAGTTGTTGTTGCAGTTGGTGCAGATGGAAGCCATAGATCTTCTTTTCTCTGCATGGGAGCAAAACACCAAATATTAGTACCTCAAATCCAGAGGCAACCATGTCAAACCGCGATTCGTTCGCGAACACGACATACAAAGTAGGGAGTGGAAAGAGGAAAAGGTCCCACCGGGCATGCCAGAATCTGTTTACTGCCGAAAGACGCGACCGGGACGTTGGGACGTCTTGCTTGAATTTTGGTTGCAGATGCTATTTGGATTTATCTGTCCACCTCTCCAAAGATACCAAGTTGATTTATGGCACCGTGTATCGAAGGTTTGGACAGATGCGGCCGTTGTAGCAGATTTCGTCAGATTCCTCCTCGTTTGCGAAGGGTTTTTGATTGTGGGGACGCTCTTCCCTGCAAGCGCAAGCCCCTCCAGTTAATTACGTTACCGCATCATGGTAACAACTTTCTCCTGCTCCAGATGTTCACTTTGTGTCGTGAGTGTTTGTTTTATTTTTGGCTGCCCATGGATTGTATACAGAGACTAATTTATGTTGTCGCCCGTAGGGCGGGGATTAGTCCAAATCCGTATTTTCTTAGATCTGGGTTTGTTTGGATTTAAGGATCGTTAATCTCATTTGAGATTAAGATCAACTTAAATGTTTGTTTAGGATACGTTAGTCTAATTTAGACTAAGATCTACTTAACAAGATTTTAGGATCATTTAGATCCAACGAAAGAGCATTTGGGCTGTAGCGTTTTAGTTTAGGGACATTATGGTCCATTGGGTTTAAGGACATCATAGTCCATGTTTAAGGACATCATAGTCAATAGAGTTTAGTTTAGGGACATTGCGGTCCATTGGGTTTAAGGACATCATAGTCCGTGTTTAAGGACATCATAGTCCATGGTTTTTTAGTTTAGGGACGTTGCGATCTATAAGTTTAAGGACATTATAGTCCGTGTTTAAGGACATCATAGTCCATAGAGTTTAGTTTAGGGATGTTGTGGTCCATTGGGTTTAAGGACATCATAGTCCATGGAGTTTGAGGACATCATAGTCCGTAGAGTTTAGTTTAAGGACGTTGCGGTCCATTGGGTTTAAGGAGATCATAGTCCATGTTTAAGGACATCATAGTCCATAGAGTTTAGTTTAGGGACGTTG
Source organism: Agapanthus africanus (assembly GCA_030015575.1). Lineage (NCBI taxonomy): Eukaryota > Viridiplantae > Streptophyta > Magnoliopsida > Asparagales > Amaryllidaceae > Agapanthus > Agapanthus africanus. The sequence goes on from JASDDO010000029.1 coordinate 364,722,197, forward strand.
CGGTCCATTGGGTTTAAGAACATCATTGTCCATGTTTAAGGACATTATAGTCCATGGTTTAAGGACATCATAGTCCGCAGAGTTTGGCTCATCAGTTTGAGGGTGCACAAGAGTTATTGGTTATTGGGTCCCTCCACCTCTCTGAAGACGTTGAAGAATTATAACGACATGTATCAGAGGTGTGGAGAGATGTACCCTTGAACCAAAGAATGTTCATCAGGGACTTGGTAGTCCTGTTTGGCACTAAGGACAATTTAGAAGAAGACCTATGGGCTCGGTCGATTTGGGGTTTAGCCAACCTTGGGCTCAGCCTACCTGATTACTTATTTGGGCTTGATCCCCTTTGTTCAATAATGCTAGGCATTGATATGAGCTTTGATGCTCACCCCTTTTCTTTGTTTTTTATTGAGTGTTGCGCTGGGCTCTATTTACAGAGCGCTTTATGTTAAACAACGCCCACGTGAGAAGCACGTGGAGCGCTTGGCGCTGAGCGCCAACCATTGAGTGCAAAGCACTCTTTAATCTATTAGCGCCCACGTGAGGGGCACATGGAGCGGTTGGCGCTGAGTGCCAGACTTTAAATACTAAGCGCTTTATTATTAAATAACGCCCACGTGAGGAGCATGTGGAGTGCTTGGCGCCGAGCGCCAGACTTTAAGTTCAAAGCGTTTTATTATTAAATAGCGCCCACGTGAGGAACATGTGGAGCGCTTGGCGGAGAGCACCAGACTTTAGTGCTAAGCGCTTCTTATAAGATAGCGCCCACGTGAGGAGAACGTGGAGCGCTCGGCGCTGAGCGCCAGACTTGGGGTGCTAAGCACTGAATTTTTTGTTCTGCTCGATTCTTTGAGAATTAGATTCTCACTTATGAAAGACTTTGTCTTATAGATCTGAGATCTGGAAAAAGAAATAAGTTCTTCTAATGTGAGAGTTAAACTCTTAAATATGGAGGAGACGTTATGATTTCACTTATTTTTATTTACCTTGAAACGCATATGCTCTCGTCTCTGAAGTTTGAAGTTTATATGGGGTTCCTCTCTTTTGAAAGAAGGATCAATGGTCATTGGGACCCACCACCTCTCCAACGACACTGAGAGATTACACGCCATATATCGAAGGTGTGGAGGAATGTACCCTTTGAACCATGTCCCACTCATCAAAGGGGAAGAACAGATTGGAGCTTAAACTTCTCGCTGTTGAAAAAGGTTTATTTGCGTTCACGCACGTACGTCGCACGTGGCGGGCGCACATGTTTCGCACGGCGTGGGCGCATGTGCGTCTCACGTGTTGTGCATGTGGCGGGTGCTCGTGCATTGCACGTGGCGGGCGCACATGCGTTGCACGTGTTAAGCACGTGGCGGGAGCACGTGTGTCGCACGTGGCGGGAGCACGTGTGTCGCACTTGCACATCATGAGGGGGAAGCTATGGAGTTGCACATGGTGCGCACGTCGCTGGAGAACTAAGCTCTTTTGAGAATTGAATTCTCCTATGTGCGTTGCACATGGTGCACACGTCGCTGGCGCATGTGCGTTGCACGTAGCGCACATGGCGCTTGCGCATATGAGCATTATGGGGGCAGTTATGGCCCTAACTTGGAGAACTAAGCTCCTGTGGAGAACTAAGTCCTTTGAGAATTGAATTCTCCTATATGCGTTACACGTGGTGCGCATGTGGCGAGCGCAATTGTGTTGCACGTAGCGCGCATGGCGCTTGCGCATATACGCATTATGGGGGGGCAGCTATGGCCCAAAAGAACTTAGCTTCTATGGAGAACTATGCTCCTTTGAGCATTGAATTCTCATCTTTTTCTAAGAGGTATCCCCTCTTATTTATATAGGAGTGATAGAGAAGGTATCTCTCTTTTTCCCGATGTGGGACTAAAAGTATATCCTCCATGTAGTGGAGCATTACTTAGATTACACGTGCATAGTACATTTGCACATAACTTTTGATTCCGGATGAATTATGAGGCCCATAATATATCAAATCGAAGGATTTTTTGAGATGCTTTTGATACCATTAGAATTTTGTTGATTCTCATTCAGGAGTTTGTAGAAATATAGTCCGTAAAATACTGGTTTACATTTTCTTAAGCGTATCGCTGCCATTTGATACCTTGGGCTCTTTTGCACAGAAATTTTTGGCGGGAACACTAAACTTTTACTGAATTTTCTTTTCGGATACTATGGTTTCTTATCTGTATGATCTTGACGAGATTATCTCTTATGAAGACATTCGCGTTCAAAGCCGCTGTCAAGACCAGGAGTTTACGGACGCCCAATGCGCTAAGGTGATGTGCCGCTTCGATGATTACAACGGTCGACTACTCTCCCGCCATTCCATTCTTTTGAAAATTATCGTGGGGGCGATTTGGGAAGCACTTCCTGGGCTTGATGAGACTATACCGCTTGAGACACTTAATGATGCTGAAGATAAGGTGCATTCAGTATATCTGATGGGCATGATCTCAAAGAGGTGGCAAGATGATCTTGTCGATATTTTGCATCGCGTCTTCCAACAGACGGCGATAATATCTGCCTACCAGAGGATGGACGATATCTGCGGGGATCCTGACGCTTGCATTCGTGAGAAAATGCATAAGAAAATGGTCAGAGAAGCCAGAAGCATTTTACTCGGACTTGCTTCTGAATTCCTAAATTCATGTCCGGAATTCAGTGTCTTACCGTTGTAAACATTTTGATGATGTTTTTGTTTTGTTGTTGTCACCAATGTATAAATTTTCCCAAGTATGAATGACAAAACTTCCCCTTCTTTTATATCACTGCTCATATGTGTCTCACGTGAAGTAGTAGTTACTCATATATATAAAAAAAAAACGGTGCCGGCGCTCACGTGCTATGCTCCTGAGGCGCTGCTATAGGTTCTAAGGATTGGCGCTGGCGCCCGCATGGTACGCGCATGAGGCGTTATCACTAATTCTAAGGTACCAGCGCTCACGTGACATGCACGTGAAGCGCTAGAATCGTTTCACCTGCTTGCTCTGATTACTATGAGTCAACTTTTTTCTTTTTCCAGGCCTTGGAAATAGTTCCACCATGCACATAATTTTCTGTGCCTAGACTTGAATGCTTCTCTTTATAATCTGAAGCTATGTCTTCCTCCTTCTTCACAAAGAGAAAACCATTTCTTTTAACAGAACTCAAGGTAACCATTTTTTAAAGAAACAAACCAAAAGTTATAGCTTGCAATCATCCCTACGCTCGTCGGCAACCATGGGAGGTACCTATCGAGGAGATTATTCCTCGTTTCGCTGCACGGTTAGCAGATCCCCTTCTTACCAATGACCAATGTGATAAGGTGATGTATGAGCTCCTGACTCGTAAAGGCTCTCCTCTTCCTATAGGCTCCATTTGGATCCGGATGATCTTCCTATCTGTTCTCGCTGACATTCCCCCCATTCGGCGGAGATGACTCCGGCGATTCTCAACGCGTCCGAGGAAAAGATCAAGTGCTTCTACGAGGCACATTTGATTACCTGGCCTTTGAGTGATCGTTCGGTTCAGTCACTAAGCCAAATACGGGCTCAGCGGGCCATCATGTTTGCCTTCGCTGATGAGCAAGGCGCTGACCGATGGGGAGCGACTCCTCGCGAAGATCACCGCTTCGACATGGTTGAGAAGGCAGAAAGCGAGTTGGAGAATTTTGTTTATTGTTTTGTTAACCCTTGTATCTCTGATCCCATATTTGGTGATCTCTTTCCAGTAGAGTAAGATGTTTATTTAAATGTATTTGTTTTATCTTCATCACATATTCGTCTGTGCGTCTTGCATCTGTGCATGAGATTTATACTTTACCGTTAAGAATTTTTGTTAAGTGCAAACGCCTCTGTCGTGCTTGTGTCATGCACTAATCCTTCTCACGCATATATAAATCAACATGCTCTGAACACTATTTCCATTCAAGTACGTATGTAGTTGTAAATGAGCGCTTAAATGGGTGTGAATCAAATGTTCTTCCTACTTCCTTGCATAGCATACGGTTGGTCTCGAGGTGTTGCATCTTTTTATAATTTCGATCTTAGAAGATAGCGAGCGACACAAACGTCGTCATCTATCATTAACTCAGATCTCACTTCTGTAGTTCTGAGCGCTGAGGCTGTCGGGACCCGGTTCTTGCTCACAGAGCAAAGTGCCACACGGAACAAAATGCCACACCAAGTGTCATGTTAAGTGGGCGGGGGCCACCTCTTGAATCCGTGGGGGCCACCTCTTGAGTCTATGGGACCCACTGTAGAATAATGGGGACTCTTCGAAATACATTCCGAAAGAGGGCAGATATGTACTATAAATGAAATGATACCACTCTTCAATACAGAGGTGCCTTTTAAGTGAACCGGCACTACAGGAGCTTGAGAACTCCGTAGTTAAGCGTGCTCGAGCCAGGGAGTTCTGGGATGGGTGATCTCCGGGGAAGTGGCCCTTGGTCGGGTCCGGTTTTCCCCGAAGGACAAAACCGTGCGGCTTTGGCCAGAGCGGATAATACTCTCTGTATTAGGGGTGGGGCGTGACAGAATGGTATCAGAGCCGTTCCCTCAATAGTAGATCTGTGGTTCGAGGACGAACCATTGTTCAAAGGTGGGGAGAATGTCGGGACCCGGTTCTTGCTCACGGAGCAAAGTGCCACACAGAACAAAGTGCCATGCCAAGTGTCATGTTAAGTGGGCGGGGGCCACTTCTTGAGTCCGTGGGACCCACTGTAGAATAATGGGGACTCTTCGGAATACATTCCGAAAGAGGGCAAATCTGTACTATAAATGGAATGATACCACTCTTCAATACAGACTTTTAAGTGAACCGGCACTACAGGAGCTTGAAAACTCCGTAGTTAAGCGTGCTCGAGCCAGGGAAGTTCTGGAATGGGTGACCTCCTGGGAAGTGGCCCCTGGTCGGGTCCGGTTCGCCTCGAATGACAAAACCGTGCGGCTTCGGCCAGAGCGAACAATACTCTCTGTATTAGGGATGGGGCGTGACAGAGGCCCATGGGTTGCACCTTTTTGTTTCTTGACTTGACGTGAAGTAGTCTATGTACTCATCTCGGAGTTTGTAGTTTATTCAATCGTTTTGGAGTTTCTAGTTTATGTACTCATTTAGGAGTCTGTAGTTTATTCACTCGTTTCGGAGTTTCTAGTTTATGGACTCATTTCAGAGTTTGTTTAGTTTACCTCCCTTAGTTTTATAGGCAAACTTATCCTAACGTTATATATAGTTAACCCCTGCTCTTTGCGACAGAGGTCCGTTAGGTTTTGTGGTACTAGGGCTTTGGTTCGTGGTACCATCGCGTTGGCTGATTATTCCTCAATATGCAGTCTTTAAGCTATTGTTCGAATAGCCCCATGACTATCGTGCCTCTGATCCCTTCGGGGCTGGACAAGACGTCTTTAAGTAATCTCCTTAGGCTATATGACCGTCTGAAGAGCAAGCGTTAGGAATTTTCCATGTCGCTTTTTACTTGAGGTTAGGCTCAGTTTGGAGCCCCAATGAGTCATAACCACTACGCGCTGGTGTGGGATGATCTTCGATAGTCTCTCAGGCTTTATATGACTTGCCATCAAGACCCTGAAGCTAGGAATATGCCGTTGCTTCGATTTGATTTGGCTATTTGGAGCCTTTGTTGACATCATATCTACTTTAACGAGAAGAATGTCGGGCTGGAGCTGGGATTTTGCCATCACTCTTTTTTGTTTTTGCTATTTAGAGCCTTCGTTGACGTTGTGTCTGCATCCTGCTGAAATGAGAGGGTATACCAGGGTTGTCTCTCGGTTGTATATGAACCGTCAAGACTTGGAGCTAGGAATTTGCCATGGCTCCGCTTTGTTTCGACCCTTGAGCCTTTTGTTAACATTGTGTTTATATCCTGCTGGAATGAGAAGGTACGCTGAACTGATCTCTAGACTGTAGATATTGCCGTCGAGATCTGGCTCTCCCTTTGACGGAGCCTGGTAGGAAAATATGGTTCCCTTTTTTCATTTGTGCCCATGGATTGTATGCAGGGGTCGGTGTAGACTCACCTGTAGGTAGAGGAAATTTTATTTTATTTTATTTTTTTATTTATCTTTTCAGCTTTTCATATCGCGAAAGTCGCGATTGCCCAATCATTTCGGTTATTTATCGCGGTACCCAATCATTTCGACTATTTCTATATTTTTACTCGCTGCTTTTTATTGCGGGTTGCCCAAACATTTCGGCTATTTAATATGCATATTTTTTTGCTTGCTGATTTTTGTTGCGAGTATGGAACTTAAGATCTGATACCAATCTAGGCATCAACATCGCTGCGACCGGAATATTACCAGGAGTGAATCATCATTTGCCTTGAAAGGACTTGGAGCTTGACACCTGTCTAAGCATCAGCATCGCTACCATTGGAATATTGCCAGGAACGAATCATCATTTGCCTTTATCGATTTGAATAAAGATGCCTTAGTAAACAGGGTTAGGATCCTGTCGAATAAGACTTTTTGACTTTATGAACCGTAAGGATTTCATAAAGGTTTTTCTCCCTACAAGTCATGAGGATCTCGTAGGTGTATGTTTTCCTTAGAGGTCGTGAGGACTTCTAAGCGGTGTTTTCCCTTGCAAGTCGAAAGGATCTTACAAGAGTATTTTTTTCCTTATATGTCGAGAGGACTTACAAGTGTCATTCACCATATGGGATATTTCTCGCCATTGGTAGAACTTGGGAACAGAGTATTTATTCATGCCCGTGGATTGTATACAATGGTCAATATAAGACCGCTTGTAGGGCAACTCGGGGAATGTGATGGCTTAAGAACGGGTTTGGATCCTTGTAGTTTAAGGCTTTTGAATTCTATGAGCCATGAGGGTCTCATATGGGGAGTTTTCCTTACGAGTCAAGAAGATCTCGTAAGTGAAAGTTTTACGAGATTGCGCCCTTCCGGATTTTCATAAACTCGCCGGTACCCCTGCTGTTTTTACTCACGGCGTCCTTTCGGGTTTTCATCCGTACCTATTTTGCTTGTGGACATACCGGTTTTTTTAACGAGATCGCGCTCTTCCGGGTTTTCACAAACTCGCCGGTAGTTCTGCTGCTTTTACTCACGGTGCTCTTACGGGTTTTCATCCGTACCCATTTTGCTTGTGGACATACCCTTTTTTTCTTTTTTTTTAACGAAATTGCACCCTTCCGGGTTTTCACAAACTCGCCGGTAGCCCTGCTTTTTTTACCCACGGCGCCCTTTTGGGTTTTCATCCGTGCCCATTTTACTTGTGGACATACCCTTCTTTTTTTAACGAGATTGTGCCCTTCCGAGTTTTCACAAACTCGCTAGTAGCCCTGCTTTTTCTACTCACGGCGCCCTTTTAGGTTTTCATCTGTGCCCATTTTGCTTGTGGACATACCGTTATTTTTAGCCAATAGGACTTGAGTTGCAGTCTTCGCCGTTGGAGCTTTGATTGCAATATAGATCTCAAGAGAAGATATCGCCGTATTTGGGACGATGCACCATGTTTGAGGCGGCGCCCTAGTTTAAGGACATTACGGTCCATTGTTAGTTTAGGGACATCTCGGTCTATGGCCAGTTTAAGGACGTAGTGGTCCATTGTTACCATTTTCGAGGCAACGAATCTTCCGGATACTAATTTCAGGGTTCTGACTTAGGAAGATACCGAGCGGACACAAGTATCGTCATCTATCATTGACCTGAATCGTAACCCGTTAGGCGTAGTATCTTTTGAGGAATTGACCATTTATTGACCGGAAGGGTCTTTCGCCATGCATATCCATGAGAAGGTAGGCCCTACCTTGGTAGACGTTGTCTATGATGTACGGGCCCTCGTAGTTCGGCTCGAATTTCCTCCATTTTGCACGATTAGGAATCATAGGTCGTTTGACAACTAGCACGAGCTCGCCTTAGCCGAATGTTTTCGGCCTAGTCGGTCTTTCATATGAGCACGTCATCTTTGCCTTGTAAGCTTCTAGGTTTTGCTGCGCCATGAGCTGAGTTTCATCGAGTGCGTCGAGCTCCTCAAGCCGAAGATGAGCGTTTTCTTCATCTGTTAGCTTATATTGAATCGCTACTCGGAGAGAAAGGAGTTCTATTTCCAAAGGAAGGACTGCTTCCGTGCCGAATACCAATGTGTATGGGGTCGTATTCGTGGTTGTTTTGAATGATTTCGGTATGCCCAGAGAGCTTCGTGCAGCCTTTCGTGCCTGTCTTTTTTGTTTCTCAACACCGTTTTATTTATAATCTTGGTCAAGGTCTTGTTGAAAGCTTCAGCTAGACCGTTAGCTTGGGGATTATAGACGGAAGAGATCTTCAGTCTATTTTATGTTGTTCTGCGAAGCGGCTGATTTTATGGCTCCTATAGGCTGGCCCATTATCCGAGATTATCCGTCGCATAGTGCTGAACCGGTAGATAACATGCGTCCTGAAGAATGGAGGATATTCTCCGTCTTCGCTTCCCTTAGCGGTACTGCTTCTGCCCACTTAGAAAAGTAATCGGTCGTTGCTAGTATGAACCAGTGTCTTTTGGATGACGCTGGTTCAATGGGGCCAATTATGTCGGTTCCCCACATTTCGAACGGCCAGCTAGCTATGGTTGGGTGAAGCGAATTTGGATGTTGGTAAACTGCTTCGCATATTTGAGGCAATCCTGAATCATCGTGGGCCAATAATATCCTATCCTTTTGATCTTCAGCTTCATCTTTGGCCCGGCTTGATGAGAACCGCAGAGTCCGTCATGAGTTTCTTGAACAACTCTCCTTACTTCTCCTGGCCCCAAGCACCTTAGCCATAAACCATCAAGCGATCTCTTGTATAGAGTATCATTGACGAGTGCGAAAGACAAAGCCCGTTTCATGATCTGATGTCTTGACGATGCATTTTCGGGCGTTCGATAGGATTTAAAGTAGTCTATGAAGACTTCCCTCTAATCCTTAGCCTTTTCTTCGTCTTCAATTTGGAAGACCGCTTGTTTGGTCATTTCCTTTTCTTCGGATGACTATGTTAAATCCTCCAAAGTTATCCCTGCTGGCGTGAGAACCCGATGTCTTTGCACGATGATCTTTACGTGATTGAGGTCTTCGTCGGCCAATTCTTTAGCCAACCTAACCAATGCATCTGCTTTGTTGTTTTCCGCACGCAGTATACTCTCCAAGATGCAGGAGGGGATTTGTGTCAGCAGTTGCTGCACTCTTTCACCATACCTGATCAGTTCTAGCTTGCATGTCTGATAGTCGCCATTTACGTGGCTGACAATGAGCTGGGAATCTCCATATATGAGGAGGTCTTTGATTCCCATATCAACAGCGATCTCGAGACCAGTTATCAAAGCTTTATGTTCAGCTTCGTTGTTAGTTCTTGGCTCTGTCAAGGAGAAGGCGTAACGCGGTATCCTTGCGGAGTCACGAAGATGAGACCCACCCCAGCTTTGATTATGGGGGTGTTATGCTTCCGCCTTTTCATGGAAGATTCTCTATCGAAGTAGAGTTCCTATCGGGCATCATTTTCTTCTTTTTCATCCGGTAGCTCACAATTTAAAGGGGAGTCGGCGGGTATCGGATGCTCGGTGAGAAAGTCGGCGATGGCCTGGCCCTTCACTACTTTGAGAAGTCGATACATTATCGAGAACTCCATCAGGAGGAGGGCCCATTTTGCGAGCCTTCCTGTTAGTATGGCCCTTGACATCAAATATTTGAGAGGATCTACCTTTGATATGAGATGGACCTCATGTGCCAAGGCGCAATGTCTGAGCTTCATTATCGCGAAGATCAGCGCCAAACAATACTTTTCGATGGGGCAGTAGTTGTTTTCTGCCCCCAGGAGAACTCGACTCAAATAGTGCAGAGCTCTCTCCTTTCCATGGTCATTCTTCTAAACCCATAGCTCACCCAGAGAACCTTTAAGGGCCGTTGTGTTTAGGATAAGCGGTTTTCCATTAACCGGAGCGGTCAACACTGGCGGATTTTATAGGTATTGCTTAATTTCGTCTAGTGCATTTTGTCACGTATGATCCCAGACAAACGGGGTCCCCTTCTTCATTAGATGACTGTAGGGACGGCATTTTCCGGAGAGGTTGGCTATGAACCACAGGATATACGCAAGCTTTCCTTGGAGAGACCGCAGTTGTTGTTTGAGAGTTCTCGCCGTGGGCATTTCCGTAATCGCCTTGATCTTCGATGGGTCTATTTTGATGCCTCGGTGTCGTATGCTGAATCCTACGAATTTTCCCGAAGAGACTCCAAACGCGCATTTTAAAGGATTCATCTTTAGATTATACTTCCGAAGACGTTGGAACACTATGTATAGATGCTCCTAATGCTCCTCATAAGATTTGCTCTTCACCACAAGGTCGTCAATGTAGCATTCAACAACTTCATGAATGAGGTCATCGAAGATTTTCGTCATGGCCCTCCGTCAGGTAACACCAGCATTCTTCAGACCGAAAGGCGTTACCTTGTAGCAGAATATGCCCAACGGAGTCCAGAAGGCGGTATGCTTTTGGTCTTCAGGATGCATTTTTATTTGATTATACCCTGAAGATCCATTCATGAAGGAGAAGACCTCATGGGTAGACGTGTTATCTATCATCAGCTCGATAACTGGTACTGGGAAGTCATCCCTTAGGCAAGCTTTGTTGAGGTCCCGAAAGTCTACGCAGATGCGTACCGTCCCATTTTTCTTCATTACTGGAACAATGTGGCGATCCAGTCGGGATATTGAACTTCTTGGATGAAGCCGGAGTCAATTAGTTTCTTGACTTCGGCATTGATACTCATCTCGAGTTTGAGTCACATTCTTCTTGGTGCCTATTTGACTGGCTTGATGTCTAGCGATATAGCCAGTTTATGCACCACTATTTTTAGGTCTAGTCCCGGAATCTCGGAATAATTCCATGCGAAGCAGTCTTTATATTGCATAAGCACGTCCTTTAGTATGGCCACCTGTTTTTTAGACAGCAGCTCATTGACAAACATGGGCCTCGGATCGTTTTCTGTCCCTAAATCAATTTTTCTTAGGTTATCCGCCATAATGTGTATCCCATCTTCCAGCTCTTTTGGTGCCGGTGGAAACTCCGAGATCACCTCAACCTCGTCCTCATTTGCGAAGCACTTGAAGAAGTCATCCATATTTTCGTGCCCTCCCTCTTTGAGAGTGTTATCATGTGGCAAGTACGAGTTCGTTTCCATTCTTAGTGTTGAGCTGGTCCTATCTTCGCGATATGGGTTCTCTTTGGCTCATGCTTTTGTGGTGGGTCACCCTCCAGCTGTCAGATAAAGTAATCCTGCCTTATTGATATTGGTCTTCGACCCGATCTTTAAAGGTGAAGCAGTCTTCAAGAGGATGTCATATTGCTCGATGATAGGAGCAATAATCCGGGTGATGGACCTCATTTATCTGTTCGTGGTACCGAGGCTCCGGGAGCGTCATCATTTGATGCTTCATGATAAGATTGAATATTTTCCTTGTCTTGTCTTGAGGGAAAGAGTATTCCCGACCCATCTTCTTCATAAAAGATGGATTCCAGCTGACTTTTATCGATTGCGTGGCTTCTTGGATCCGCTTTGCTGTTTTAGAGCGTCGTTCCCTTTTTCACTTTGTTTTTGGCCCCGTTTCGGGCTTTTCTCTTATTGCGAGAACGTATAGCGGCTGAGGGTGAAGGGCATCGTAATCTTCTCTTTCTGGAGACTGCTGAGTAAGGCACTGCGTCCTGGCCTTTTTCGTAAATAGCCATTTCACGGTTGTGATCGTCCCGAAACTTTTGACCGGCTTCCCTTATTAGCATGTCAACTTGCTCTTCGAACAACAGACTTGACGTTCTTATAGCGGGATTTTGCTCTCTTTCAACGTCAACGTTATCTAGAAAAACATTCCCCTCTTCACCGGAGCTATTTATGACGCGGCAGCTAGGGAATCGCTCCGTTTCTTGGACCGAACGTATCTGAGTTCAGTTGTTTCCATATTTCCGTTGGGCATTCTTTGCTGAGTCCCGGGGACATCCCAAATCATGTTGTAGAACTGGGATTGTCGAGCGGTTTGTTTGAAGGGTACGCCTTGGAATCTTAATAGCCTTTTCACTCCCTCTGCATAATATCTGGGCAGACAGATTGGTTGAAGTCTGTAAAGCGCAAGCTCGGCACCATGCCAGACTTGTTTTTCCACTTCGGTCTCCGTAGATTGATAGAAGAGGATCGCCTTTTCACCTCTTCGTCTGGAAGAGACGTAGAAATTCTGCAGCTCTTGTACGCTGTATATATCAAGCACATCAAGTTCTTCGTAATGCCGTGGCAAAACCATGGTGATTTATAAACTCTAATCAGCTTCAGTAATGGTTTGTGCTGACCGGTGAGTGGAGAACACGGCGTTGGTCTCGTCTTCAGAGTCACTGCCGAAGACCAAAATAGGAGTAGATGGTCCGGGTCTGTTGCATTGGGTTTGCCGTGAGTAGACTATTTCTTCATCTTCCTCGGTATCGCTCCCAAAGATCGGGATAGTGGCGATGGCTTTTTGTTTATTCTCCGGCTTATGACATCTTTCCATGTCTTTGAAATCTAGTAGGAAGTACTTGGCGTCTTCATATTTTCGGACTTCGTTTACGGAGAATGGATTTAGCTCCCCCGGAACGGTGTACTCGAGGTCGTTTTTGAAATAATTCATACACTGGTGTTGTGTAGAAGGGATAACATTGTACTCATGTAACCAAGGCCTACCGAGCAGAGCGTTGTAGCAAGTCTTGGCATCAATGACATGAAATTTGATGTCAGTGACGAGCAGCCCGAAGCGTAACATCAGTATTGCGGACCCCGAGCGTCCGTGATGACTGTGAATCAAACCCAGGATGGTGATTTTGTCCAGAGCCAGGTGCTGAACGTTCATGCAAATCTCCTTCAGCACCTTCACGTTGAGAAGGTTGACAGAGAACCCGTTGTCGACAAGGATTTTGACTATCTTGATGTTATGGCAATACTCAATGACGTTTAGCTGACCGTTATGCTCGCATGTTCCGAAGAGGAGATCTTCATCACTGAATGTGATGTCAGCCGTATGAAGCTCTGCTAACTCGTCCTTCATTCTTTCTTCTGCAAGGAAAGCTTTAAATTGATAAGGCTCTTGCAATGCCTTGATCAATGAATCTCGCGCCTCTTTGGACAGGAGGAGAGCATCCAATATGCTCAGTTGTGAGGGCATCTTCCTCAGATGTGCTAGGACATTGTAATCCACCTTTTTTTCCTAGGTGGGTCCTTGGCTTCGAGCTCTTTAATGACTCCATCATCGAGGGCGATTCCCTAGGAACTTTTTCTTTCCCCTTATCTCTTTTTCTCGAACCTTTGTTTGTAGGTCCGAAATTCTCTCAGGCAGCATGCGGTTACGCAACTGAATGTTCTCACGGTCCTTCTTCTCCTCTTCTTTTTCCAAGGTGGATGTTCCCCTCCGAAGGACGGCGCACAGGACCGCGATATCCTAACGCTGAGATTCGGGACAGATGCTATTTGGTTTTATCCGTCCACCTCTCCGAAGATGCCAAGTTGATTTATGGCACCGTGTATCGGAGGTTTAGACGGATGCGGCCAATGTAGCAGACTTCGTCAGATTCCCCCTCGCTTGAGGGGTTTTTGATTGTGGGGACGCTCTTCCCTGCAGGTGCAAGCCCCTGCAGTTAATTACGCTACCGCATCGCGGTAGCAACTTTCTCCTTCTCCAGAATTTCACTTCATGTCATGGGTGTTTGTTTTGTTTGTGGTTGCCCGTGGATTGTATAAGGAGACTAAGTAATGCCATCGCCCGTAAGACGTGGATTAGTCCAAATCCGTATTTACTTAGATTTGGGTTTGGTGTTTTTAGTTTAAGGATGCATTAGTCGCGTTGCGGCTAAGATCAAGTTAAACATTCGTTAAGGATACGTTAGTCCTGTTTTGAGACTAAGATCGACTTAACGTGATAATCCATTTAATATCTGACCATCGGGACTCGTCACCTCTCTAACGTCGTTGAAGGATTACAACGGCAGATGTCAGAAGAGTTCAGAGATGTACCCTTGAACCAAGGTTGATTTGGAGTTTTATAGTCCGTTTGAATGTTTAAGGATACGTTAGCCGTGTTTGGGGGCTAAGATCAACTTGAACGGGATCGTTTAGATCCGGCAAAAGAGCATTTGGAGGCTCTATTGCTCCAGTTTAGGGACGTAGTGGTCCATAGGTAGTTTAGGGACGTTGCAGTCCATGCTCCAGTTTAGGGACGTGGTGGTCCATGTTCCAGTTTAGGGACGTGGTGGTCTATGTTCCAGTTTAGGGACGTAGTGGTCCGACATTAGTTTAAGGACGTTCCGGTCCAATATTAGTTTAAGGACGTTTCGGTCCAATATTAGTTTAAGGACGTTCCGGTCCACGAGTTTAAGGACCCCGCAGTCCATATTGATGTGTGGTCGTCGGGACCCGTCACCTCTCTGACGTCGTTGAAGGATTACAACGATGGGTGTCAGAGGAATTCGGAGATGTACCCTCGAACCGGAGGTAAATTGATTTAAGAGAGAAATCTTGCTCAGTCAATTTAATTTAAGGACTTACGGCCAAAATTGGGCTAAGTCCAGTTGAAAACGTTCAACATTTTATTTGCTTTTGCGTTGCATTTCTTTTTATTTTTATTTGGGCTTTGCCCAGAAAGGATGCAGAGCATCGATTTGTTTTGGGCGCTGCTCTTTATAAATGATGCAGAGCATCAATTTCATTTGGGCCCTGCCCTTTTATTGCTTTGCAATTTATTTTGGCATGCTTGACCTTTTTGATTTGGGCCTGGCCTTTTAGGAAATGCATTACATTTATCAGGCGCTTTGCGCCAATCAGAGAGCGCAAGCGCTCGTGGTGATGACACGTGTCATGCAGCGCAGTGCGCTGAGCTAGTGCGCTACGCTTGCGTTGCTGACACGAGGCGTGCTCTGGTGAGTTGCGCCAATTTCAGAGAGCAAAGCTCTATTCAAAAGCGCATAGCGCAAACGGTTCAGACGCTGACACGTGGCGTGCTCTGATGAGTTACGCCAATTTCAGAGAGCAAAGCTCTATTCAAAAGCGCATAGTGCAAACGGTTCAGACGCTGACACGTGGCGCTCTCTGGTGGCTTGCGCCAGCCCGAGAGCGCAACAGTGCAGATTTATAAGTGCAAAGTACTATTAATTTGAGAATCTTTTAGATTCAAGAACCGATGGTTCATAAGAGAAGTGTGAAGCACTATTTGATTTCTTGATATAATTTAGATCAAAGAAAAATAAGTTTTTCTTGTTTTTCTTATCTCAGAGAACCAAAGGTTCATGAAAAGTGCAAAGCACTATTTAATTAATTAAAGATCATTGATTTTCTTTTCAGATCTATGATATGTTCATAAGAGAACTTTCTCTTTCGCTAAAGGTTTTTACCTTTTTGTTCTTGAGGAATTCTTCAGAGTTCTCTTTTTTTTTAGAAAAATGTTCATCCCCTTGAATTGAGGTCTGGGGTCCTTTTTATAGTGCTCATAAATTAGTTAAATTTGTTAAAGAGATCTTTCTCTGAGTGATTTGGGGAATTTTCCCCACCGTTGGATCTTTGATCCAAGGGCTTCTATTTTACAGAAGAAAATCTTCTTGTTTTAACAAGAACAGAAAGATTTCTTTAAAATCTTAATTCTGTTTGGCGCAAATGCCCCAGCGCGTGACACGTGTCGCGCAGCGCACAGCGCAGCGCAACTGCGCTAGCGCATCTCCTCTGACACGTGTTGCGCAGCGTACAGCGCAGCGCAACTGCGCTAGCGCATCCGCGCTGACACGTGTCGCGCAGCGCAGTGCTTGCGCTACTAAAGTGTTGCTTCCTTTAATTTTACTTAAAATAGAGCTTTGCTCTGATTGGGTACGCTGCCTTGGGCGTTGTGCTGCCGTATCGTATTTTGACACGTGGCGCATTGCGCGAAGCGCACGGGATTTGAAGCGTTGCTTCAAAATTTTGAATTTTTGAAATTCAAACAGAGCCTTGCTCTAATTGGGGGAAACAAATGCCCCCCCCCCACCGTTGCGCTCACGTGGCGCGCACGTGAGTGCAGCGGTGGCAAGATCCCAACCTTTGGATCAACTGACAAGTTGAAGGGGCGCAGGCGCCTATAAATAGGACCCTTGGTCCTTAGTAAATGTTTTACCATTTTCAAGAATCTTGAGTTTTCAGAGCCTTGCACTTGTTTAAGAATTTTAGAGCCTTGCTCTTGCTTTTTCACAAGAACTCCAGAGTTCAGAACTTGAAAACATCTTAGGTATTAATAAAATTAAATTAAATTAAAATTGATTAATAGAGCCTTGCTCTCATAGATCTTTGATCTAAAACCCTTTTGGGGTTTCATCAGCAGAGCCTTGCTCTGGAAAGTTCATAGATCTACAGAGATCTTGTTCATGAGTTTTAACTCATGAACAGAGCTTTGCTCATGGATCAAATGTAGATCTTTTCTGATCTGAAAATGGAGAACTCCTAAAAGTTTTCATTGATCTTTAAAATCCCAAATTTTAATCTTTAAGGGTTGAAGTTTTCTTTTTGATGGATTTTCCATCATTAATATAGGGCTAAGCTCTCCTTAAAGAAATTTTATTCCCTTGAGACCAGAGTTTGACAAATGTCACTCTGTGACAGAGCTTTGCTCCAAAAGAGGAGATTTTCTCCTTGTCTCTAGGGATTTCCCACTAATGAGGATATTCTCTTGTGGATCTTCTAATGAATTGACAGTCTCATCTAATGATGGGATTTGTCTTATTAAATGATGCACCGTCATCCAGATTTTATGGGTCCCCCTTTGGTCCCCTACCCACTGCATCACAGTGTGGAGTAAGATTTTAAAATGCCAAGCGTTAGAACACTAACGGTTATTTTTGTCTTTCTACAGAAAACATGTCTAACGACTTGTCTTTCCCCTTCGTTCGCTCAGAAGGAGGGTTCCGCCATGCGCCAGTGGACCGGGTGGCGTTCGCTCTTATTAAAGATCATGACCCCGAGCGCAAAAAACTCCACCTGTGGGGAAGGTGGTACAGCCAGATCATCCAGGGTCACCGCAGTTTCAGTTTTGCCATACCGTCTGAGCCCATAGTTACGATCCCCTATGCGGACAAACCCCGGTGAAGTATGCCGTGGAGGTTAAAAATTGGAATTCTGATGACCTCCTCCGGCCTGCAATCGGTGCCATCCCCGTGCAGCCGCCGCCGACAATAGACATTCTCGGGAGGCGAATTTGTCAGGGTGAAGCTCGCCCTTGGGGACAGGCTTACAATATTGGACTGATCCCGCGACCGCCCGTCGGATATTTGCAGTGGGCCCGGTACATCTTATCGGGTAAAAGGACTCATTTGATGAAGATCGGTTTGTATTCGGCCATCTACGTTTCGCTCTTCGAATGTCCTTCCCCTCCAACATGGTGGATTAAAACTTTTATCGAGCAATGGAATATCCCCACCCACACTTTCTTGACGACGGATAGGGAGGTCTCTATTTCTTTGGAGGAGTTTGCCAAACTCTCGGGTCTGCCGATGAGGGGGGAGCATTATGAGGAGTTGCTCCCTCCTGACGAATACATCTTTGCTACCAAGCCGCTGGTGTTTGACCTAACTCCGGAGAACGCCGTTCAGCATCAGTACCCAGGCTTGGTGAAGGTATTGGAGATCTATGAAGGACTCCATCTGGAATTGGGCGACCGGGGCGTCAGTTTTGCAGATTTTATTGCCCGCTTCGTTCGCCCGGAGTTCTTATCGGAGCAGGGTAAGAAGTACGCCCGGCTCGACGACCCTTTTGGATTCGGTTCGGATTGCTGACCCACATCGGAAGATGAGCACCAAGACTTTTACCTTCCCGGTGTCGCTGTCGTCCTTTTCTCAGAAATTGCCGTCCAGGGCTTGGATGAGGAGACTTTTTTTATAGGATTCTTGGGCTTGTGGCTGTGCAGCTTTGCGCTCCCTATGCACCCGCGCCACATGCGGCCCTCCGTCTTTTACCCAGCGCATCGGATGGTGGCTGGTATGCAGTTATCGGTAGGAATCGCTGGGCTGGCTCACCTTTATAATGGACTTAGTGTAGCAGCGGACGCTAGTGAGCCTGGGGTGCAGCCCGCTAACTTTCCGATGCACTATTTCACCTCCTGGATGGAGATGCACGTGCAAGGGGTGTTCGGTGCCCATAAGATTCCTCCGTTCATTGATAAATGCAGACTCCCGAGAGTCATGCGGTTGGTTGGCGCTTCAATTGTGGCTGCACCCCCACGGGAGTCTAGGGGGCTGCTCCTTCGTCCACATCTGGTGGGAGCGAAGGTTTCCTTTGTGGATAAAGTCATAACAATAGGCTCAAAGACCACCAAGTCAGTAGTGTCGCTACGCGATGATTTTAAAGATGGGGCTTCCATATTGAAGGCTCGGGAAATCCTCCATCTCTATTCCATTCGGCCGGGCTATCTAGTGTTTAGGCAGAATGAGACAGCACTTTTCATGAGGTACAACCCGCACCGGTTTGCTCAGCAATCGAGCTACAACCAAGGGATCCCAATGGAAGCTTTCTTGGAAAAGCCCATGGTCAGCCGAGAGGGGATGAAGAATGCAATGCACCATTTCACACGGCTTAACACGGGTTCCTATTTTTTTATCAGCGAACCCAGCTGTGTCCCTAAGATGCTCAACACGTATGTGGCTTGGTATGCGTATGCAATGGGCCCAGTTATATTAACGGAAAAGCGCATGATGGTTGACCGTAGGGGTGCGCCTCCTGGCAGTGATCGCAAGGCCCCCTTGAAGCCAAGGATCCCGGTCATTCCTCCGTTAAAAGATGCCGGAGTCGATCGACCATGCGTGTTGAGCCCCCCGCGTGGATTGCCACTGCCTGCTATGGTGAATGCACCACCGGCGCCCCGCGCTCCCACGAAGACGGTTAATGTAGTATCGCCAGAGTCCGGCGCAGGAGCGGACATCGGGACACGCCGCCCTAAGGTGACTGCCAAGCGCAAATCAATTCTAGGTGCATCTAGAGCTGGCGGGCAAAAGAAGAAGAAGTCCATCCTTTCTCTCGATGCGATCCTCAGTTTAGAGCCTGAGGCTCCTCTCAACGAAGGAATAAGTGAATATGGAAGCAACGAGGGCTTCTTGGTAGACCCCGCAGACACCAATTTGGCGGCCGCCATTGCAGCTTCGGAGCGATCGGCGAGGCTCGAAGCGATGTTAAGTAAACTCGCTGAGTCAGGTAACCATTAGCCGCTTCCTTCGTCAATTTATTGCATTTTTTATCATTATATTTTTTTACTAATATTTTCCCCATTTTCAACAGGTGTCTCTACCGAAGAAGCTATTGCTGCCTCTTTGAAAACTTTCCAAGTGGAGGAGGAGAAACGTGCTCTAGCAGGCGTTGGTACGTCTCACCCCTTTTCTTTTACAAGAAAAATTTGTTATCTCTTCTGATGGTCAACCTAACCTTCTTCCTTTGTTTCTTTGCAGGGGCTATATCAGTTGATGCGGGGATCCTCCCCAAGCCTGTTACTGAAGTCCCGGTCTAGTCGGGGCTGCTGCAAGAGCCTCGACTTGAAAAACGACGAGGGATGCCTTGAAAAATTTGGAGGCATCCCTATTCACGGACGAAGACGCCTCAATTAAAGAGGCCCTAGTGGCATCCGTCTCAACGGCTCGGGAGGAGAGGAAGCAGTTGAGACGCGAAGCAAAGGCGCACAGAGTTGCTTTGGCCATGGGAGCGGGCCCTAGCAGCATCCCTCGCGCTGATACTCCCTCCGAAGAGGCCCCTGTCGCCCTATCTACTGCTCACAAGCAAGTGGCGCGCGCGGTTCGAAGTGCAAATGATAAATCCTCTTCAGGTAGCATTTCTTTCAGAACCTTGTAGTAAGAATTATAAAGCCATCGGTTCTTATGTATCCCATCATGCAGGGCCAAGTCCGACCGAGGGGGAGGCGGAGACCGTTGAACCTAGGGAAACAGAGGAGGCGGTGCCTGCCGAACCCGAGCTGACGGTGAGCAACTTCGTTGGGGCTACGGGGCCTGAAACAGAGGTTGGGGGATCTTCAGCCGAGAGGGTCATTGATGCCGAACCTGAAGTGGCGGCATATGAAATGATCGTTCTAACCGAGCCGAGGGTAGTGGTGGGCGAGGCGCTTGAGGCTGGCGACCTCATGGTGACGGTGGGCGAGACAACCGTGACCGCTGAACCCGAGGGAGTAGCGGGTGAGGTGGCCACGATTCCTGAGGACGAGCCAACCGCTCCTTCTCAGGATTCTGGCAATGCTCCAATCATAGCCCTCCCCGTCTATAGTCCCCCGCCGTCTCCAGGGCTTGCGAGCACGACAACGGTTCCCATTGAGTCGGGTGATGAGGCCACGGGCGGTGGCCTCATGTCAATGGAGGAGGGAATTGCCTCAGTTTTGGCCGGCAGCTCGTCGGGTAAATTTCGAGTTATCATCCTTCTCTTTTTATATCTTGCGATCTTTTCTAACAAGTTTGTCTTTGTTTTTAACGCAGGTGCGGCCAACGCCGATACTCCATTGCTCGAAGGAGCACCGTCAACTACTGCCTTGGCGGTGGTCACCTCCCAGCCTTCCCTTGTGCCATCGCGAATGTTGGAAGGTATGGATTTGCGACTCATTAGTTTATCTTTTAACCGCGTAACTTATGTACTAATGTCGTACCACTGTGTCTTTTCAGGAGTGCTCTTGAATCATCTATATCAAGTGTTGCTCCCACACTTCTCCTTCCCATCCGAACTCGCTTCTCCCTCTAGTGGTGCCGGTGAGTTATATTTTCATTTTGATGTCTTTCTTTTTTTATTGACGGAATTACTTATAACCCTTTTTTTTATCTCAACTGCAGCGCTACAGATTGAAAGAGGGGATAAAAGATCGGCTGCGCCACCGACCCTTCCGGCCTTGCCACCTGCCTCAGCTGGTATAGCGACTATCACATTAATAACTCTCCCTTTTTTTACTTCCTGAACTGTTATCTGATCACATCTTGTTTCTTTTCAGCGGTCGTTCCAGTCTCGGTGCCTTTTGAGTCTCATATTACAATACCGGGCGGCCCTTCCCAGAGACGTCCGTCCTCAAAAGGTGCGGCGAATAGTCTGCGCATGCTGAGCGACTACATCGAGGAACTCGACATCGAGACTCCTACATCTGCTGAGGACTTCGCTACGACGGTTAACCCGATGTTGGTGATATTTGCCACCTTCCATGACGAGGGCATTGTCGCCTCTTGGGTTAACCTTTGTCGGGAGATTGAGGTTCGCCTTCATCAGCTGGAGTCGATGCGTCTATCCCCCGAGACTTTGGCCATGAGCACTCAACGGGGGGCATGGCTCGAGCAAAGCACTTCTCATTTCCATCATTTGGAACAAGAAGCAGCTTTGAGGCTGAAGGAGTGCCAGGAGTCTTCAAGCGAAACTGCTCGCCTGCGTGCTGAAGTTGAGGCGAACGCCGCTGAGGTAAAGGCCGTCTTCGAGGGCCTTCTGGAGTGCATCTCAAATGGGCTGAGACTGAAGCGGGCACTTAATGTCGCCGAGCATGACACTCCAGGCCATGAAGCTGCTCATCAGGCCGTCAGGGATCAGCTTGCATCTGTCGCGCAGCAACGAGCCCAAGTGGAGGCGGAGTTGGCAGTGGTGGCTAATCAGGAGAAAGTGGGGAAGGAAGTGCGCGAACAATTGCTAGAGTTATGCAGGACGCTTCCTTCTCAGTAACTCTCCTTGTATCGTTTGTACTTATAAATAAAAAATGTATATGTAAATTTTTCATCCTTTAGCATAATGTATCCTGTACTCAATCAAGTTTATGAATAAAAGATACACATTTTCTGTAATGTCTTGTGTCATTTCTCTGCCTTTTCTTTCTTTTATTATCAGCACGCCACCTGAGTAAACATGGTCAACAGATAATAGAGCACGCATCTTGACTTTCTTAAGAAATAGCGATGGCTTAGGCCGCAGGTTCAGATCTGCTGCCTAAGACTTTTCAACTCTATGAGCCATGAGGGTCTCGTAGAGATTTTTCTCCCTACGGATCGAGAGGATCTCGTAGGTGGGTTTTTCTCCTTAGGAATCGTGAGGACTCCTAAGTGTGGTTTTCCCTTATAAGTCGTAAGGATCCTATAAGAGAATTTTTCCCTCTTACGAATCGAGAGGACTCGTAAGCGGTTGTTTCCCTCTTTGTCGAGATTCGACTTTGGAGAGTGAGACCCGTGAATAGTATGCAAGAGAACTTTTTGGATCGACTTGCAGGGTCCCATTGTTCAGGAAGCAAGTTTTTTAGTCCCTGCTGCCTGAGGCTTTATCTTGCAATTTGAGACGAATCGGGAATTTTCCCGCGGAGACACTGGTTTCTCTGCGAGCCGACGCGAATCAGGAGGCTCTCGTCAAGGAGTGTTTGTATCCGTGAGTCGAGGAGTTTTCTAGGGATTATTTGTTTCCAGCGCCAAGGATTATTTGTTTCCTTGGGGTTTGAAACGAGTCGAGAATTTCCCACGGAGGCACTGGTGGCTCTGCGAGTCGACGCGGATCAGGAGGCTCTCGTCAATGAGTGTTTGTATCCGTGAGTCGAGGAGTTTGCTAGGGATTATTTGTTTCCCAAGCGCCAAGGATTATTTGTTTCCTTGGGGTTTGAAACGAGTCGAGGATTTCCCAAGGAGGCACTGGTGGCTTTGCGAGTCGACGCGGATCAGGAGGCTCTCATCAAGGAGTGTTTGTATCCGTGAGTCGAGAAATTTGTTAGGGATTATTTGTTTCCCAAGCGTCAAGGATTATTTGTTTCCTTGGGGTTTGAAACGAGTCGAGAATTTCCCACGGAGGCACTGGTGGCTCTGCGAGTCGACGCGGATCAGGAGGCTCTCGTCAAGGAGTGTTTGTATCCGTGAGTCGAGGAGTTTGCTAGGGATTATTTGTTTCCCAAGCGCCAAGGATTATTTGTTTCCTTGGGGTTTGAAACGAGTCGAAGATTTCCCACGGAGGCACTGGTGGCTCTGCGAGTCGACGCGGATCAGGAGGCTCTCGTCAAGGAGTGTTTGTATCCGTGAGTCGAGGAATTTGCTAGGGATTATTTATTTCCCAAGCGCCAAGGATTATTTGTTTCCTTGGGATTTGAAACGAATCGAGAATTTCCCACGGAGGCACTGGTGGCTCTGCGAGTTGACGCGGATCAGGAGGCTCTCGTCAAGGAGTGTTTGTATCCGTGAGTCGAGGAGTTTGCTAGGGATTATTTGTTTCCCAAGCGCCAAGGATTATTTGTTTCCTTGGGGTTTGAAAAGAGTCGAGAATTTCCCACGGAGGCATTGGTGGCTCTGCGAGTCGACGCGGATCAGGAGGCTCTCTTCAAGGAGTGTTTGTATCCGTGAGTCGAGGAGTTTGCTGAAGACACTGGTTTCTTCGGAGTTGGACTGAACCGTCGAGATTTGGCTTCGTCTTCTGGCGGAGCCTGTTGGGAAAGTATGGTTCCCTCTTTGTTTACGTCCTTGGATTGTATACAGGGATCGATGTGATCTTAACTGTAGGGCCAAAGTTTTATCATCATTTTTTTTTGTTTTATCTCCGCGATGCTCTATCATTTCAGCTTTTATATCGCGAAGGTCGCGATTGCCCAATCATTTCGGCTATTTTTCGCGGTGCCCAATCATTTCGGCTATTTATTTTATTTTTACTCGCTGCTTTTTATTGCGAGTTGCCCAATCATTTCGGCTATTTTGCATGCATACATTTTTAGTTGCTGCTTTTTATTGCAAGTTGCACAATCATTTCGGCTATTTTGCATGCATACATTTTTACTTACTGCTTTTTATTGCAAGTTGCCCAATCATTTCGGCTATTTTGCATGCATACATTTTTACTTGCTGCTTTTTATTGCAAGTTGCCCAATCATTTCGGCTATTCCGTATGCATGTGTGGCCTACTGGCTTTCCGCCGTAAACCTGGAATTAGACACCGATTTTGGCATCAGCACCGCTACAACTGGGATATTGCCAGGAGCGAATCATCATTTGCCTCCATCGATGACGAACAAAGGTGGCTTAGCAAACAGGGTTAAGGCGCTGTCGACTAAGGCTTTTAACTTCATGAGCCGTAAGGGTCTTACAAAGGTATTTCTCCCTACAAGTCGTGAGGATCTTGTAGGCGTATGTTCTCCTTAGGAATCGTGAGGATTCCTAAGTGCATGTTCCTCTGTAAGTCTTAAGGATCCTACAGGAGGGTTTTCTCCTTGTAAATCGAGAGGACTTACAAGGGTCGCTCACCATGCGAACATATCCCCAGTCTCGGATGAGACTTGATTAGGGAAATGTTTATTCACGCCCGTGGATTGTATACAAGGGTCAGTATTGAGCCACTTGTAAGGCAATATTGGAAGTTTGTGGGGGTTTGCTTAAGCACAGGTTTAGGTCTCTGTAACTTAAGACTTTCAAATCTTATGAGCCGTGAGGGTCCCATAAGAGAGTCCTCCTCACGAGTCGTGAGGATCTCGCGAGTGTATTTTCTCCCTAGGAATCGTGGGGATCCCTAAGTATGTTGCTCCCTTGTGAGTCGTAAGGATCTCACGCAGGTGGTTTCTCCTTACAAGGTCGAGAGGACCCTATAAGTGTCCTTTAACGAGGTTGCGCCCTTTCAGGTTTTCACAAACACTTGCCGGTAGTCCTGCTGTTTTTACTCACGGAGCCCTTTCGGGTTTTCATCCGTGCCCATTTTTCTTATGGACATACCATTTTTTTTTATTCTTTTTATTTTATTTTTCTCTTTTTTTTTACGAGGTCGCACCCTTTCGGGTTTTCACGAACACTCGCCGATAGCCCTGCTGTTTTTACTCACGGAGCCCTTTCGGGTTTTCATCCGTGCCCTTTTTGCTTATGGACATACCGTTTTTTTTTATTCTTTTTATTTTCTTTTTCTCTTTTTTTTTACGAGGTCGCGCCCTTTCGGGTTTTCACGAACACTCGCCGGTAGCCCTGCTGTTTTTACTCACGGAGCCCTTTCGGGTATTCATCCGTGCCCTTTTTGCTTATGGACATACCGTTTTTATTTATTATATTTTTTTAATTTATATTTTTTTTATTCATCTCGTCAACCTAAGGATGCTGCGGTATTAGTTTAAAGACGTTTCGGTCTGTTATTAATTTAAGGACATTTCGGTCCGACATTAAGAGGCTGGCTACTGCTTATAAAACTTGAGCTTAGGAAGATAGCGAGCGGGCATGATCGTCGTCACCTATCATTGACCTAGGCTGTGGCTCATCAAGCGTAGTATTTCTTTAGGAAGCGACCGTTTATCGTCCTGAAAGGCCTTTCACCGTGCATGTCCATGAGTAGATAGGCCCCACCCTGGTAGACCTTATCTATGATGTATGGGCCTTCATAGTTTGGCTCGAATTTTCCCCGCTTGGCGCGATTGGGGATCATAGGCCTTTTGACCACTAGCACGAGTTCGCCTTGGCGAAATGTCCTCGGTCGGGTCAGTCTTTCATATGAGCGCGTCATCTTTGCTTTATAAGCTTCCAGATTTTGTTGCGCTATGAGCCGGGTTTCATCAAGGGCGTCAAGCTCCTCAAGCCAAAGGTGAGCATTTTCTTCGTCCGTCAGCTCGTAGTGGACTGCCACTCGTAGAGAGGGTAACTCTATCTCGAGGGGGAGTACTGCTTCCGTCCCAAATACCAACGCGTACGGCGTTGTTTTTGTGGCCGTTTTAAACGTAGTTCGATATGCCCAAAGAGCCTCTTGCAGTCTTTCGTACCAGTCCTTCTTATTTCGGGATACCGTTTTCTTTATGATCTTTGTCAAAGTCTTGTTGAAGGCCTCAGCTAGACCATTAGCTCGTGGATTATAAACTGAGGAATATCTCCAGTCTATATTGTACTGTTGCGCAAAGCGACTGATCTTGTGGCTTCTGTAAGCTGGCCCGTTATCGGAGATGATCCTTCGCGGAGTTCCAAACCGATATATGACATGCGTCTTGAAGAAATGGAGGATATTCTCCGTCTTAACTTCTCTTAACGGTACTGCTTCTGCCCATTTAGAGAAGTAGTCAGTCGTCGCCAGGATGAAACGATGTCCCCTAGACGATGCTGGTTCGATAGGGCCGACTATATCAGTTCCCCACATCTCGAACGGCCAGCTAGCCACCGTTGGATGTAATGGATTTGGATGCTGATGGATGAAGTCCCCATGAATTTGGCATGAGTGGCATTGCTTCGGATATTCGAGGCAGTCCTGAATCATCGTGGGCCAGTAGTAGCCCATCCGTTTGATCTTCAACTTCATCTTTGGGCCCGCTTGGTGAGAACCGCAGAGTCCGTCATGAACTTCATGGACGACCCTCTTCGCTTCGTCAGGTCCTAAGCATCTCAACCACAGAGAATCGAATGACCTCTTGTACAGAGTATCGTTGACGAAGGTGAAAGACAGAGCTCGTTTCATGAGCTGATGTCTTGTGGACGCTTCTTCGGGCATTCGGTGGGATTTAAAGTAGTCTATGAAGACTTCTCTTCAATCCTCAGTATTTTCCCAATCTTTTACTTGTAGGGTAGTTTGCTCGTTCGCTCCTTTTTCTTCGGATGATTCCGGAGATATTTCTGCTGGGGCAAGCACCCGACGGCTTTGTACCATGATTCTGACGTCATCGAGGTTCTCGTCAGCCAGTTCTTTAGCAAGTTTAGCCAACGCGTCTGCCTTGCTGTTTTCCGTGCGCGGTATGTTCTCCAAAGTATAGGAGGGAATTTGGGTCAACAGTTGTTGCACCTTTTCCCCGTATTTCACCAACTCCGGTTTGCACGTTTGGTAGTCGCCGTTTACTTGACTAACGACCAGTTAAGAATCTCCGTATATGAGGAGGTTTTCAATTCCCATGTCGATGACGATCTTAAAGCCTGCTATCAAAGCTTCGTATTCGGCTTTGTTATTTGTCCTCAGCTCTGTTAAGGAGAAAGCGAAGCGCATTATCCCTCCTTGTGGAGTCACGAAGATGAGGTCTACCCCCGATTTGATTATAGGGGTACCTTGTTTGCGCCTTTTCATGGAAGATGCTCCATCGAAATAAAGCTCCCATTGGGTATCATTACCGTCGATCGCGTCAAACGCATGTTCGTCTGGAAGATCGCAATTCAGAGGAGAATCGGTGGGTATCGGATGCTCAGCGAAGAAGTCGGCGATGGCCTGGCCTTTCACTTCCTTGAGAGGTTGATACGTTATCGAGAACTCCATCAAGAGCAGAGCCCATTTAGCTAGTCGACCTGTCAGTATGGCCTTTGACATTAAATACTTAAGAGGGTCCACCTTTGAAATGAGACGGACCTCATGCGCCAACGCATAGTGCCTGAGCTTTGTTATCGCGAAGATCAACGCCAGGCAGTGTTTTTCAATGGGAGAGTAGTTACTTTCTGCCCCCAGCAGAACTCGACTCAAGTAGTAGAGTGCTCTTTCTTTTCCTTGATCGTTCTCTTGTACCCATAATGCGCCTAAGGAACCTTCGAGGGCGGTTGTATAAAGAATGAGAGGTTTTCCCTTAACCGGAGCAGCCAACACTGGCGGGTTCTGCAGGTACTGTTTAATTTCGTCCGGCGCGCCCTGGCATTTTTGATCCCCGACGAATGGAGTTCCCTTCTTCATCAGGTGACTATAAGGGCGGCACTTGCCAGAGAGGTTGGCTATAAATCGCCGAATATATGCGAGCTTTCCTTGGAGAGATCGCAACTGTTTGAGAGTTCTCGGCGGAGGCATTTCCATGATCGGTTTGATCTATGACGGATCTATTTCAATACCTCGGTGTCGAACAATGAATCCCAGGAATTTGCCTGAGGAAACTCCGAATGCACACTTGAGCGGGTTCATCTTCAAGTTGTATTGCCGAAGGCGTTGAAATACGGTCTTCAAATGCTCGAGGTGTTCCTCGTATGATTTGCTTTTAACCACGAGATCGTTGATATAGCATTCGACGATTTCGTGTATAAGGTCATCGAAGATCTTTGTCATGGCCCTTTGATAAGTGGCACCGGCATTCTTTAAACCGAAGGGCATCACTTTATAAAAGAATATACCTAGAGGGGTCCTGAAGGCGGTGTGCTTCTGGTCTTCGGGATGCATCTTTATCTGATTATACCCTGATGAGCCATCCATGAAGGAGAAAACCTCATGAGTGGATGTATTGTCTATCATCAGTTCGGTGACTGGTACTGGGAAATCATCCTTCGGGCAAGCTTTATTGAGATCCCGAAAGTCCACGCATATGCGCACCGTCCCATTTTTCTTCATCACCGGGACGATGTTAGCGATCCATTCAGGATATTGAACCTCCTGGATAAAGCCAGAGTCGATCAGCTTCTTGACCTCGGCGTTGATACTCATCTCGAGCTCGAGCCGCATTCTCCTCGGCGCCTGTTTGACTGGCTTGATGTCCGGGGATATCGCCAATTTGTGTACAGCAATTTCTGGATCTAGTCCCGGCATTTCGGAATAGTTCCACGCGAAGCAATCTCTATGCCGCAGAAGCACATCCTTTAACGTAGCTACCCTTTCTTCAGATAGTAACTCGCTGATGAATGTCGGTCGTGGATCGTCTGCCGTCCCCAACTCAATCTTCTTGAGGTTATCTGCAGTGGTATGGATTCCATCTTCCAGCTCTTTTGGCGCTGGTGGGAATTCTGAGATTATCTCGTCGCTGCTGTTTTCGAAGCACCAAGGGAGCTCATCTATGTCCTCGGGCTCTTCTTTTAATATTGTAATCATGTGACAGGTGCGAATTCGCTTCCAATCCCAATGTGGAACCGGTTCTTCTTTCGTGGCCTTGGGCTCGTGCTTCTGTGGCAGCGCTACCCTCCAGTTGTCAGACAAAGTGAATTTGCCAAGCTGATACTGATCTTCGACCCAATTTTTGAAGGTGAAGCAATCTTCAAGAGGATGGCCATTACTCGATGGTAAAAGCAATAGTCTGGATGTGAGACTTCGCTCACTCGTTCGGGATGTTTAGACTCCGGCAGTGTAAGCATTTAATGTTTTAGAGCGAGGTCAAGTATTTTCTCCGTCTTGTCCCGAGGAAACGAGTACGCTCGACCCATTTTCCTCATGAGGGATAGACCAATAACGCTCAACTCCCGTTTGCGTGGCTTCTTAGCCCTGCTTTGTTGTTGTTGAGCGCCTTTTTGGCCTTTCGACTTATTTCTGCTTTTGCGCCGAGCCTTCTTTATAACAGGTTGACAAGGAGCGGCATTTTCATCCTTTACGGCCTGTTGGAGAAGGCGTTGCGTCTTGGCTTTCTCGTAGATGGCCGTTTCACGGTTGTAATCATCTCGGACTTTTTGACCAGCTTTCTTTATAAGTTTGTCCATTTGTTCCTCGAACGACGGACTGGGCTCCTTTGCATCTGGAACTTTCACTGGCTTAGGATTAGCGTCCTCCCATTGAGCATCTGCTTCTTCATCAAGGTCATACACGACGTAGCAGCCGGGTAGTAACTCTCGTTTCTTTGACCGGATGTATCCAAGCCCGATTGTCTCCATTCTCCCATCAGGCAGCTTGTGCTGAGTTCCAGGGACGTTCCAGACCCTGTCATAGAATTTGGCCTTTCTAACGGTCTGTTTGAAGGGTATCCCCTGGCGTTTCAGCAGCTTTTTCAAACCTTCCGTATAATATCTGGGGAGACGGATAGGTTGAAGCCTGTCGAGCGTAGAATCCGCGCCATGCCAGATTTCTTTTTCAACCTTGGTTTCTTCAGAGCGGTAAAACAGGATTGCTTTCTCTCTCTCTCGCCTGGGAGGGATATAGAATGTCCGCAACTCTTCTACACTGTAGATATTAAGTGCATCCAGTTCTTTATGGTGTTTAAGCGGCACTATGGCGACTTGTAGACTTTGCTCTTCGTCAGCGGACGTTTGTATTGAAAGTCGAGCAGAGAATACAGCATGGACTTCATCTTCCGAGTCGCTGCCAAAGATCAACGTAGGAGCTGATGGTCTCGGCTTGTTATGTTAGGGCGGACCCGAATAAACCATCTCTTCTTCCTCCTCAGTATCACTGCCGAAGACAGGGATGGTGGCATTAGCTTTATTCCCCGGCTTGTGACACTTCTCCGTATCTTCGAAATCCGGTAAGAAGTATTTGGCATCTTCGTATTTGCGGACCTCGTTCATAAAGAACGGGTTCAGTTCTCCCGTCACGGTATACTCGAAACCATCCTTAAAATACTTCATACACCGATGTTGTGTAGAAGGGATGATGTTGTACTCGTGTAACTATGGTCGGCCGAGCAAAGCGTTGTAGCATGTCTTGGCGTCTATGACGTGGAACTTAATGTCCGTGACGAGTATCCCGAAGCGTACGTCAGTATCACAGATCCAAGAGTCTTTGACGATTGGGAGTCGAACCCGGAGATGGTGATCTTGTCCCGAGCAAGGTGGTGGACGCTCATGCAGATTTCCTTCAACACCCGCACGTTGAGTAGGTTAACAGACGACCCGTTATCGATCAGGATTTTGCCTATCTTTATATCATGGCAGTATCCCGAGACATAGAGAGCGCGATTGTGTTCGCACGTCCCAAGTAGAAGGTCTTCATCGCCAAAAGTAACATCGGCCGTGTGCACTTCCTCCAATTCATCCTTCATCTTTTCCTCGGCCAGGCATGCTTGGAATTGTTCTGGGTCTTGGAGCGCCTTAATCAACGAATCTCTCGCCTCTTTTGATAGCAAAAGGGCGTCAAGAATGCTGAGCTGTGAGGGCAGCTTTCTCAGATGTGCTAAGACGTTGTAATCCACCTTATTCTTCTTTGGTGGGTCTTTGGCAGCTAGCTCTTCCACCACTTGGTCATCTAAGACGATATCTTCAGTGGCCTTTTCTTTCCCTTTATCTTTTTTGTTCGAGGGTCCGAGGTTCTTTTCGGGCAGCGTGCGATTACGTAGCCGGATATTTTCGCAAACCTTTGGTTCTTCTTCTTTTCTCGAAGCGGACTCTTTAAAGAGAGGGGCAAGTTCTAGCTCTTCATCAGAATCACTCCCGAATGTGGGCACTTGTGATCTACCGGTGTTAACCATGCAACAATCGCCAGCAGTTCTTTTAAGCCCTTCGGTCGTATTTCTTTGCTCTCGACGAGTTTTACGCTTTTCCCGCTTTAAGCGTTGTCGATGAGCAACATATCCTTTCCACCATCTATCGAAAGCTTTGCACTCTTGAGTGGGGTGCGAAATCTTTTGATGATATAAGCAATAGGAGGGGTGCATTTCCATTTCACCAGTGATGTTTCCTTCAGAGGATGGTAGCTTCATGCCCATTGATATGGCCTTAGCAAACTTTTTCCTCATCTTGAATTGGCTTTTGTCGGTAGCGGAGGTGTTTAGCTCTAACGGGATCGTCTCAGCTCCTTCATCAAGTCGCTGGCGCTTGGCCCTTTCAAATATAGCCGCCTCGCGCTCCCGATCAGCTTTACTTTTCAACCGAGCTTCATTAAGGAATGCGTCAATTACTTCATCTGATGGCCCCAGAACTTTTGGTTCAGAATCTGCCCCCAGCTTTTCGGTGCAAGGAGTCTCCTCATCGTTCGTCATCGAATGGGATATCATATGACAGCTCGCCACATATTCCTCGGATTCATCCGATGAACTTTCTCCCTCATCTTCTTCTTGAAAGACGTAATTGAGGAACTCTTGGAGCGTAATGGAAGTCCGTGCCTTTTGGTTGTATTCATCCAGCGCGTCAATTTGCTTTTGTAAGTCCGTGTGCTTGTCGCCAGGCTTCACGGGCTTCTTAGATTTCTTCTTCTTCTTTTTCGAAGATTTTGAAGACTGGTTGCAAGTGCTTGAACCACCACCATCGGTCTTTGGAGTTGGACATGGCTTCAACATCTCTTCAATGACCTGCGGTTCCAACGGGTTCTTCCACCTAATCGCTGGACATGTCTGAAGATCGTTTAGCATCCTTTTTGTCTTGGTTGATAATACAACCTCCCAAGGAGCTTCTTTAATGATGGAGCATGTTACCCCCGGCGTATTCGTCCCTTTAGAGGTGTGTGGCTGCGGGGGATTCACCTTCCATTTGTCAGATAACGCGAACTTGCCCTGTCGATACTGGTTTTCAAGCCAATTCTTGAAAACGTAGCAATCTCCGATCGGATGGCCTAGTACTCGATGATAAGGACAGTAGTTGGGCTCGTTGACGTCACTTGGTTGCAACGGACGTTTTGGATCCGGCAGATTTATGAGTCTGTTGCGCAACGCCAGCTTGAATAACCTCCTCGTTTTATCACGGGGAAAGGATTAAGAACGTCCCATCCTATCCTCAAGGGGTACGTACGGGCGCATATTACTTTGACGAGCAACCGGCTTCGATTCGCTCAGTTGTTGTTGAGCATTAGCAACGACGATCGCTTTTCCCTTCCCTTTGTCATTTCGGCAGTCCGGCCTTGGAAGAGGGGGTTTATGGCCCATTTGATCCATTTGCGCTAGTTTGTCAATCAAGGCCTGGAAGGTAGTTGGCTTGAAAAACATCATAAATTGTGAGATGGTTGCTTGCGGATCAAGGGTTCCTACAAACATACCCACTGCGGGAGCTTCTTCAATGCGCTGCTCGCACTTCGACCATAAGTTTCGCCACCGTATAGCATATTGGACCCATGTCTCGCCTGGCTTTACCCTGGCGTTAATCAGTGCCGTCATCGGGGTACATTCACTGGCGCTTGCAAAACGCTGAGTAAACAACAGCTCCATCTCTGCGAAGGTCTTGATAGAGTCGTTCGGGAGTTCAGAGTACCATTCGAACGTCGTATCTGATAAGCTTCCAACGAACTGGCGAAGCAAAAGCTTGTCATCACCGCCGGTATTGCCGCAGAGTGCCCTGA
Source organism: Agapanthus africanus (assembly GCA_030015575.1). Taxonomy (NCBI): domain Eukaryota; kingdom Viridiplantae; phylum Streptophyta; class Magnoliopsida; order Asparagales; family Amaryllidaceae; genus Agapanthus; species Agapanthus africanus. The sequence goes on from JASDDO010000029.1 coordinate 364,754,997, forward strand.
ACTGGGCAACATGTTGGTGAGGATTGCCCGTCCCTTTATAGACATGGAACTTAGGAATTATGTAACCGGGTGGGTACTTGATTTGATCATACCAACTTGGGTATGGTCGTCCTGTTTTTACGACCTGACCGGCCGCTTCGGTCGCATGATGAACCCGTATTTGCTGGGTGATGTACTCATCCAAATCAGCTTTGGAGATTGTATCCTCCTTAGCCATCGACAGAGCTGGTGGAGGATTTGATGTCTCTCCCCTATCATCTCCAAGGACAATCGGGGGATCTTCAGCCGGAGGATCTTGTTGTATCATCATCCCTATCATGTCTTGGAAGAGGAAGCCCATACGATGTATGTTGGCTGCTTGTTCAGCAGCCTCTTTGTCCTTCTTCTCCAATATCCGACGAAGGAATTCAGCGTCGGTTTCTTCCTCTTGGTGTTCATCCAAGGACGCTTCAGGGTTTTCTTTTGGCCTTGTAAATGCGGCCATAGCGTTCATCATTTCTTGGAGTTTCTGCTGCTGCTCCTGAGCCTTGGTCACTGACCTCGTGTGCGGTCTATGACCTGTTGATATGCGGCTATCCTCCTTTCCCGATGCCACATAAACTGTATGAACTATCATGCCCCTGGACTTAGGGCGTTTAGGCTCACCACCTTTGGCATTTGCCGCGGGCGCGGGGGTTTTCTCCGGCCTTCTTCTTTTGTGGGCCGTTGAAGTTGAAGGGGCCGTTGCAGTGGGCATCTTGGTGATCGTTGTCCTCTGCTGCTTAATAGGACGGTCCTTTTCTTTTTGCACCTTCATCTTCTTTCGTTGACGGGAGTGATCCGTGTCGATCACGGAGTCTTGAACCCTCCTCCAAACTTTATAAATTCTTGAGGACAGCCGTTGAGGGGGTTGTTCTTGCTTTGTTTCTGGAGCTCTCTCCGCAGGCGGAGGAGATCTTTTCAGTATAGCGGTTAGAGAATTCTTCCGTACCTTCCTCAGCAGTTCAAAGCTGTTCCCGGGTGGAACAGCAGCGTTGACTTCCACCACTGGAGAGCCGGTGGAGTTAGCCCTGAGGGGGAGTTGCCCCCTTCCTTCCTCACTCGTTGCCAATGGCGACGTCGAGCATGACGAGCCGTTGGGACGGGCTCGGAGATTGAGACATCTTCTTTTTTCCCCCTGTCTGAATGAGACGCCGCCGGTGTTAACCTCTTAAAGACTGAGGTTGTCTTTTGAGGGGTGATATTCAACCTGTCGAAGATGGATCCTCGAGCAGGGGGAGGAGCAGGAATCGTCAGCCTTGAAAAGACTGACTCTTTGACAGGGGAAGCCGCCTTGACGACTTCTGGAGCAGCAGTTATTGCCTTCCTCGGGCAACTAATTTAGAGCTCTGATCCAGCCTGGCGAAAACAGAGGCTGTTGGTTTGGCATTGGGCGACCCGTTGACAGGGGTCGTCGTAGCAGTGAGCCGGTCGAAGACCGACTTTTTGTTCACTTCCGGTGCAGGTATTGGCGTAGGGAAGCTTGTAGTTGGGATCACGGTCCCGAAGAACAGACCAGTGGTGGCTTGGGTCACCTGGTCTACCGGCAAAGCGAGGAAGGAAGCCGCTTGGGGCCCATATACTATACCTCCTGGTGAGGTGGAGCGTCCGTTGCAGTGGCACTTCGAACAGTTAGTGCAATTAGAGGCCATTGAATCTTGAGTTCTGTGCCAGGCAAAAGACCAAATCTTAGTAACTTGAAATCCAAAGGCAACCATTTAACAAACCGCGATTGGTTCGCGAGGACGACACACGAAGTGTGGAGTGGAAAGAAGAAGAGGTCCCACCGGGCGTGCCAGAATCTGTTCCCCTCCGAAGGACGGCGCACAGGACCGCGATGTCCTGACGCTGAGATTCGGGGCAGATGCTATTTGGCTTTATCCGTCTACCTCTCCAAAGATGCCAAGTTGATTTATGGCACCGTGTATCGGAGGTTTAGACGGATGCGGCCGATGTAGCAGACTTCGTCAGATTTCCCCTCGCTTGAGGGGTTTTTGATTGTGGGGACGCTCTTCCCTGCAGGCGCAAGCCTCTGCAGTTAATTACGCTACCGCATCGCGGTAGCAACTTTCTCCTTCTCCAGAATTTCACTTCGTGTCGCGGGTGTTTGTTTTGTTTGTGGTTGCCCGTAGATTGTATACGGAGACTAAGTAATGCCGTCGCCCGTAGGACGTGGATTAGTCCAAATCCGTATTTACTTAGATTTGGGTATGGTGTTTTTAGTTTAAGGATGCATTAGTCGCGTTGCGGCTAAGATCAACTTAAACATTCGTTAAGGATACGTTAGTCCTGTTTTGAGACTAAGATCGACTTAACGTGATAATCCATTTAATATCTGGCCATCGGGACTCGTCACCTCTCTAACGTCGTTGAAGGATTACAACGGCAGATGTCAGAGGAGTTCAGAGATGTACCCTTGAACCAAGGTTGATTTGGAGTTTTATAGTCCGTTTGAATGTTTAAGGATACGTTAGCCGTGTTTGGGGGCTAAGATCAACTTGAACGGGATCGTTTAGATCCGGCAAAAGAGCATTTTGAGGCTCTATTGTTCCAGTTTAGGGACGTAGTAGTCCATAGGTAGTTTAGGGACGTTGCAGTCCATGCTCCAATTTAGGGACGTGGTGGTCCATGTTCCAGTTTAGGGACGTATTGGTTCGACATTAGTTTAAGGACGTTCCGGTCCAATATTAGTTTAAGGACGTTCCGGTCCAATATTAGTTTAAGGACCCCGCAGTCCATATTGATGTGTGGTCGTCGGGACCCGTCACCTCTCTGACGTCGTTGAAGGATTACAACGATGGGTGTCAGAGGAGTTCGGAGATGTACCCTCGAACCGGAGGTAAATTGATTTAAGAGAGCAATCTTGCTCAGTCAATTTAATTTAAGGACTTACGGCCAAAATTGGGCTAAGTCCAGTTGAAAACGTTCAACATTTTATTTGCTTTTGCGTTGCATTTCTTTTTATTTTTATTTGGGCTTTGCCCAGAAAGGATGCAGAGCATCGATTTGTTTTGGGCTCTGCCCTTTATAAATGATGCAGAGCATCAATTTCATTTGGGCTCTGCCCTTTTATTGCTTTGCAATTTATTTTGGCCTGCTTGGTCTTTTTGATTTGGGCCTGGCCTTTTTAGGAAATGCATTGCATTTATCAGGCGCTTTGCGCCAATCAGAGAGCGCAAGCGCTCATGGTGATGACACCTGTCATGCAGCGCAGTGCGCTGAGCTAGTGCGCTCCGCTTGCGTTGCTGACACGTGGCGTGCTCTGGTGAGTTGCGCCAATTTCAAAGAGCAAAGCTCTATTCAAAAGCGCATAGCGCAAACGGTTCAGACGCTGACACGTGGCGTGCTCTGGTGAGTTGCGCCAATTTCAGAGAGCAAAGCTCTATTCAAAAGCGCATAGCGCAAACGGTTCATACGCTGACACGTGGCGCTCTCTGGTGGCTTGCGCCAGCCCGAGAGCGCAACAGTGCAGATTTATAAGTGCAAAGTACTATTAATTTGAGAATCTTTTAGATTCAAGAACCGATGGTTCATAAGAGAAGTGCGAAGCACTATTTGATTTCTTGATATAATTTAGATCAAAGAAAAATAAGTTTTTCTTGTTTTTCTTATCTCAGAGAACCAAAGGTTCATGAAAAGTGCAAAGCACTATTTAATTAATTAAAGATCATTGATTTTCTTTTCAGATTTATGATCTGTTCATAAGAGAACTTTCTCTTTCGCTAAAGGTTTTTACCTTTTTGTTCTTGAGGAATTCTTCAGAGTTCTCTTTTTTTTTAGAAAAATGTTCATCTCCTTGAATTGAGGTCTGGGGTCCTTTTTATAGTGCTCATAAATTATTTAAATTTGTTAAAGAGATCTTTCTCTGAGTGATTTGGGGAATTTTCCCCACCGTTGGATCTTTGATCCAAGGCCTTCTGTTTTACAAAAGAAAATCTTCTTGTTTTAACAAGAACAGAAAGATTTCTTTAAAATCTTAATTCTGTTTGGCGCAAATGCCCCAGCGCGTGACACGTGTCGCGCAGCGCAACTGCGCTAGCGCATCTGCTCTGACACGTGTCGCGCAGCGTACAGCGCAGCGCAACTGTGCTAGCGCATCTGCGCTGACACGAGTCGCGCAGCGCATCCGCGCTGACACGTGTCGCGCAGCACAGTGCTTGCGCAACTGAAGCGTTGCTTCCTTTAATTTTACTTAAAATAGAGCTTTTCTCTGATTGGGTGCGCTGCCTTGGGCGCTGTGCTGCCGTATCAGCTTTTGACACATGGCGCATTGCGCGCAGCGCACGGGATTTGAAGCGTTGCTTCAAAATTTTGAATTTTTGAAATTCAAACAGCGCCTTGCTCTAATTGGGGGAAACAGTGGAGTCCTTGAAGAAAGGGTTGAGGGTTATTTCATCCTAAGAATCGCTCCCGAAAGTAAGAACTTGGAGTTTTTCGCTTTCCAACTGGTATCAACCATATGACAATTGCCAGTCGTTTTCTCACGCGTACTTGTCGAACTTCTTTGCTGTCGACGAGCTTCGCGTTTCATCCTCTTGAGGTGTTGTTGATGGGCAACGTATCCTTGCCACCACTTCTTGAAGGTACTGCATTCTTCGGTAGGGTGAGTGACCCTCCGATGGTATAAGCAGTAGTTCGGATGTGAATCCTCTCCATTGAGGCTTATGACACCGGGCATGTTTCCTTTGAAAGGCGGCAGCTTCATTCCCACTGACAGGGCTTTGGCGAACCGTTTCTCTGTCTTGATCCTGCTCTTGTTTTCCGTAGGTGTGCTTTGGTTTGGTCGAAGTACTTTACGACTCCTCCTTGCCGCAGCTTTTTCATCCTGACGCTGACACTTAGCCTTTTCGTATATGGCTGTTTCGCGTTCTCGGTCAGCTTTTATTTTTCGAAAGACTTCGTTTAATTGCCTATCCAATGGTTCTTCTGACAGTTCCAAGTATTTTAACGCCGCCCCTGCCCCCAGTTCCTCTGCATTGCTTTCCGACACCGAGGGAGCTTCTTCGACGTTTGACGACGAATGGAAGACCATGTATCAACTTGCTACATAGTCCTGGGTTTCTTCTAATGAGTCATTTCCCTCATCATCATCACTATCTCCATTCTCAAAAATATGCTTGAGAAACTCTTCGAGAGTGACTGGGGTCTGCGCCTTCTGGTTGTACTCCTCCAGCGCGTCGATATACTTTTGCAGGTCTGTGCGCTTGTCGTCAAACTTGGCAGGCTGCACAAGCTTCTTGGTCTTCCTCTTTTTCTTCGAAGACTTTGAAGGCTTGACCTGGGGGTTTTCCCCTTGTCAACTTTTTTCGGTGCGGAACGCGGTTTCAACATCCCTTCAATGATATCGGGCTCCAGCGTGCTTTTCCATCTGATCGCCAGACACGCTTGAAGATCTTTCAGTATTCTTTTGGTTTTAGCTGAAAGGAAAACTTCCCATGGAGATTCTTCCAAGAGCGAGCATGATGCCCCCGGCATGTCTACCTTCTTGGGAGCGTGCTTCTGTGGTGGGTTGACCCTCCAGTTCACCGATAGCGCAAACTTCCTTTGTTGGTACTGATCCTCGACCCAGTTTTTGAAAACGTAGCAATTCTCAATTGGGTGGCTCACTATCCTGTGATAGGAGCAATAGTTGGGGTTGTTGACATCGCCAGGTTGCGATGGACGTCGTAGGTCCGGCAACGTGATGAGTTTGTTGCGCACTGCCAGCTCGAACAGTCCCCTCATCTTATCATGGGGAAATGAGTAAGCACGTCCTAACCTTTCTTCCAGGGATATACGTGGACGCATGTTGTTTTGGCGAGTAACTGGTTTCGGGTCACTCGGCCATTGTTGAGTGTTAGCAAGGAAGGTTGCTTTCCTTTTACCCTTGGCATTTCGAGGGTCTATTTTTTAGGAGGAAGGCCCGTGGCTCATCTGGTCCATTTAGGCCAGCTTGTCGATCAGCGCCTGGAAGGTGGTCGGCTTGAAGAAATTCATGAACTGGGACACAGTCACTTGAGGATCAATGGTCCCGATGAACATGCCCACAGCAGGAGATTCTTCGAGGCGTTGTTCGCATTTTGACCATAGGTTCCGCCAACGGATCGCGTATTGGACCCAGGTTTCTCCTAAATTCACCCTGGCATTGATTAATGCTGTGATCGGGGTGCGTTCTCTTGCGCTTGCGAACCGCTGTGTGAACAGCAATTCCATTTCTATGAATGTTTTGACAGAGTCATTTGGGAGCTCCGAGTACCATTCGAATGCTGTTTCCGATAGGCTGCCAACAAACTGGAGAAGCAGCAATTTGTCGTCGCCAACAGTATTTCCGCACAGAGCTCTGAACTGAGCAATGTGCTGATGAGAATTTCCTGTCCCTTTGTACATATAGAACTTAAGGATCGTATATCCCGGCGGGAACTTGATTTGATCGTACCAGCCTGGGTACGGTCACCCGGTTCTAACGACTTGGCCAGCTACTTCGTTAGCTTGATGAGCTCGTATTTGTTGAACTTTGTAATCGTCAAGGGCAGATTTGGAGATCATTTCCTCCCTGGCCACTGATAGAGTCGGAAGAGGATTCAATGTTTCCCCTCTATCATCCTCGATGATTATCGTGGATCTTCGGCTGGAGGTTCTGGCTAAAACATCATTCCAACCATGTCCTGGAACAGAAGCGCCATCTGCTTTATATTATCAGCTTGTTCTGCGGCCTCCTTGTCTTTTATTTCTAGCACCCTTTGCAGGAACTCTGTATCGGTTTCATGCTCTTGACGCTGTTCACTTGCTGATTCCTGACTTTCTTTCTGTCCAGTGAGTGATGCCTATTTCGTCAGCATCTCCTGGAGCTTTTGTTGTTGCTCCTGAGTTTTTGTCAACGACCAAGTTTGCGGCCGATGACCCACGGAATCATGACTTTTCTCTTTCTCGGAAGCCATGTAAACCGTTTGTATAATCATGCCCCCAGACTTGGGGCATTTGAGTCCATCGCCTTTGGGATTTGCCGCCGGCGGTGGGAGATTCTCCAGCCTCACCTTTTGCTGGAGGTCAAAATTGAAGGAGCCGTTATAACAGGAACCCATGTTGAAGACTTCCCTCTCTATATGATGGAGGGATAGTCCTCCTCTTGCCGAGCCTTCATTTTCTTCAGTCGGTGAGAGTAGCCTTTGTTGATCACAGCGTCCTGGACTTTCCGTCAGACCCTGTGAATTTGGGAGGAGAGCCGTTGAGGGGACTGCTCCGGTTTTGCCTGCGTCATATTTTCAGCAGGTGGGGGAGATTTCTTCAGCACCGCGGTTGGAGAGTTCTTTCGCACCCTCCTAAGTAGATCAAAGCTGTTCCCGGTTGGAACAACAGCGTCAAGTTCCACCATTGGAGCTGGTAAGGTAAGTCCAGAGGGGGAGTTGCCCCCAGCATTTCTCACTCAACGCCAGTGGCGACGTTGAGCGTGTCTTGCAGACGGGACCACCTTAGTTGTGGAAGCGGCTCCGTCATGCCCCCGACTTTGATGAGGGGTTACTGTTGGTGCCAGCCTATCGAAGACTGACGTCCGTTGAGAAGGAACGGCCAACCTTTCGAAGGCTGATTTTCTGATAGGGGGAAGCACTTTTGATGACTTCACCCGCAGCAAGAGTTGAAATGACCAATCTGTCGAAGACCGATCTTTTAGTAGGCGAAGCACCTTTAACGACTTCACCTGCCGAAGGAGTTGGGAGGACTATCCGTTTTGGGATAGCCCCTTCAGGTATCGCAAGCCTCTTTGCGGTTCTACTTGAGCTTCGGCTCAGCCTGTTGAAGACTGAGGTGGTAGACTTGGATGACCCGTTGAGAGGGGCCTTGGTGGTTGCAATTTGATCGAAGACCGACTTCTTAGGAGCTTCCTGTTGTGGCACTAGGGCGCTGAAACTCGCTAGTGGGAGCATGGTCACGAAGAACAATCCAGTGGTGGATTGAGTTACCTGCCCCACCGGCATTGAAAAGATGGAGGACGCATTGGGCCCGTATGTCACTCCTCTAATTGGGGCGGAGCTGGAGTTGTTGTTGCAATTTGTGCAGCTAGAAGCCATTGACCTTTTTCCTAGACAGGAGCAAGACACCAAATCTTAGTACCTCGAATCCAAGAGCAACCATTGTAAACCGTGATTTAATCGCGAAACACGGCAAATAACGTGTGGAGTGGAAATAAGAAAAGGTCCCACCAGGCGTGCAAGAATCTGTTCACCGTTGAAAATGGGGATGAACTGGGATAGATCGTCCTTGGCGAGTTTGGGGGCAGATGCTATTTGGATTTATCCTTCCACCTCTCCGAAGATGTCAAGTTGATTTATGGCATCGTATATCGAAGTTTTGGACGGATGCGACCGTTGTAGTAGACTTCGTCAGATTCCCCCACGTTTGCGAAGGGTTTTTTTGATTGTGGGGACGCTCTTCCCTACAGGCGCAAGCCCCTACGGTTAATTACGTTATCGCATCACGATAACCACTTTCTCCTGTTCCGGAAGTTCACTTCGTGTCGTGTGCGTTTTTGTTTGTTTAGGTTGCCCGTGGATTGTATACGGAGACTAATTTGTGCCGTCGCCCGTAAGGCGTGGATTAGTCCAAATCCGTATATTTTTATATTTGGGTTTGGATTAATTTAAGGATCGTTAATCTGGTTTGAGATTAAGATCGACTTAAATGTATGTGAGCATTTGGGCTCGATTTGTTATTTTTTTGTTAAGGATAAATTAATCCAATTTGAGACTAAGATCCACTTAACAGGGTTTCATGATCATTTTTATTTCATATCAAACAGAAAAGCATTTGGGCTCTATTATTTTAGTTTAAGGACGTTTCGGTCCATCATCGCCATTTTGGAGGCGAATATTAGTTTAGCGACATTTCGGTCCAGTAACGCCATTTTGGAGGCGAATATTAGTTTAAGCACATTTCGGCCCATTGCTAGTTTAAGGACGTAGTTGTCCGGTGTGTTCATCTCGCGCGCACGTGTATTTGTTACGTGACGGAATGAACAGGGGTGATATGGGATGAACCCAGTATGGGATGCGGTCTGATTTGAGGTGTGCACGTCGGTTCGGACGGTTTGGGAATGCACTAATGAATTGTTGGTAGTCGGGACCCGCCACCTCTCTGAATACGTTGAAGAATTACGACATTTATCAGAGGTATGGAGAGATGTACCCTTAAACTAAATCCCGTATTTGAGGGAAACGGGTTATGGTGACCCTAGTAATCGTTAGTCATGTTTTGGACTAAAATTATCTTAGGATGAATATCATTTTGGATATCATCAATTGAAAGGTCAGTAGTCATATATGAGACTGAGATTAGTTTGGGCAATCATGAGCATATGGGCTCGGTTGATTTGGATCAAGAAGGTTCTTTCCTCAGAGGGCCTAACCAATTTGGGCTTGATCTGTTTAGTGGTCTTTTTTTATTGAAAAGTGCTAAGCACATGCTTGGGCTCTGTTTAATCAGGCCCCCTTTTATGCAAACAGTGCTGAGCTCTTGTATAAGTTCTGACGCCCACATATGATCATGTGAAGTTTTCAGTCATGAGGAATTACCCAATAAGTGTAAAACACTTTACTCCTTTTGTCTTTATACGGAGTGCAAGACGCTCTTTATGGCATCTACGTGGGGAGCGCGTGAGGCGCTAGGCGCCGGGCACTGCCCAATGAGTGCTAAGCACTCTTTTCTTCTGTAGCGCCCATGTGAGGGACACGGGAGGCGCCGGGCGCTAGGCGTTGCCCAATGAATTCTAAGCACTCTTTTCTTCTGTGGCGCCCACGTGAGGGACAAGTGAGGCACTGGACGCTAAGCGCTGAGTGCTAAGCACTCTCTTCTTCTGTGGCGCCCACGTGAGGCGCAGGGCGCTAAGTTTTTTCCTTATATGCTTTATTTTGAGGAATTCAATTCCTGGTTTTTTCTGAATCTTTGATTCTCAAGAACAAGTTCTTCTCGATGTGAATTAAATTCTCAACTTGTGGAAAACTTGTTCTGTGGATCTCAGATCCAGAGAAAGAACTAAGTTCTTTTAAAAGGGTTAAACCCCTCAATAGGTAAATGAGATGTTTTGATCTCCTTTTTTTATTTACCTAGAGTTTCTTGAGGACGGAGATCTTCTTCTCTGTTCCTTTCTGAAGTTTTTGCTTTATTTTTTCTTTTAAGCTTATGGGGGGTTCCTCTCTTGAAGTCTTGGGTCCTTTATATAGTAGAGGCAATTCGTTAATTAACTCTGAAGAAATCTCTCAATAAGAGATCCCAATTGATTTGGGGATTTTTACCCACCATGTTTTCTTGTTTCTAACAAGATTGGGGAAATATTTTCCCTTACACAGAATTTATTCTATAAACCGGTGATTTTTTAATCACCGTTGGATTTTTAATCCACCGGTTCTCTGTTTTATAGAGGGCAATATTTCTTGTTTTAGAAAGATTGAGAGAATATATCCCAAAATAGAATTTTATTCTATAATCCAATTTGGGGGATGTTTTCTCCCGACAAAATTTAATTCTGTGTTTTTGATGATTTATCATCTCCGTTGGATTTTTGATCCAACGGCTCTATTTAACAGAGAGTAGAATTTAATTCTACCTGGGAGCCGGCTCTCACATGTTGTGTACGTGGGGGCCACTTAATAATTTAATTCTTAAGATGAGTACTTCTATACTTTGCACATTGGCGCCCGCGTGAGTAACACGTGCAGCACCTTCTAAGAGTTTGACTCTTTATTCAGAGAATACTTCTGTGCTTTGCACATTAATGCCCACATGAGGTGCACGTGCGACGCTCTCATAGGTTTTATCTTATAAGACTGGCTCTGACGCTGGCACCCTCGTGGAGAGCACGTGAGGCGTTGCCTCATTAAATTCCAACAAAGCTTTGTTAAACATTGAGGAAACAATGGGGATTTTTGGGATTTAATCCCATTATTGGAGAAATTTAATTTCATTTTGTCTTACAGAGCTTGGCTCTGAATTTTTTTGGAACTTCGGGGATTTTATTCCCTTTCCTGTTCTTAAGTATTTTCCTTTTTAGGGTTTTAATACCCTCTTCACAGATTTGAGTCTGTTGTCATCTTTTAAAAGAGTCCGCTTTTCGAAGATATTGGATGTTTTTAAATCCACTGTTCACTTAATGAGAATCCTTTTAGATTCTCACAATGGGCACTTTGTCTCATCATTGACGAGCCACCATTTTGATTTCATAGGGTCCGCTAGCTTTTTAGTTAGTAGTCACATAAGATTAAGTCACACATTTTGTTGATTTTTTTTGTCCCCATTTTTAGGTACAATGGCCTCACTTCCCTACTTTCCTTATACACGCTCTGAGGTTGCTTTCCTACAGTCATCGTCAGACGAAGAAGTGATGGCTATGATTAAAAATCACGATAAGGACAGAAAGAGCATTCTGCTATGGGGCATATGGTATGGTCACATTATAAGGGGCTGTCACAGTTTTACGTGTACAGTACCAATGGAACCCATTCATTCGATTTAGTTTACGGAACGTCCGTGTATTGCTTATGCAATGGAGGCGGTTAATTGGACTCTTGAAGGGTGGCTTAAGCCATCAACGACAGGGATACCCAGTCAGCCCTCAGTGGCTATCGACATTCTGGGACGCCAAATATACCAAGACGGGGCTCGACCTTGGGGGAAGGTCTACAAGGTAGGCGTCATCCCACAGCATCCAGTAGGCTACCTTCCTTGGGCCTGGTATATTCTCTCCTCCCAACGCTCACGTTTGTAGAAAGTTGGATTGTACCAGGCGGTGTACGCAGCTTTGTTCAACTATCATGCTCTACACGTTTGGTGGGTTAAAGCCTTTTTAAACCAATGGAATCTTCCAACGCATACGTTCCTACTAGGGGATCGCGAAGTTTGCATTTCGCTGGAGGAATTCCGAGAAATTTTGGGTCTGCCGATCAGGGAAGAACATTACGAGGAATTACTACCCCCTGACAATTACAATTTTTCTACGGTGTCAGCCATGCATGAAGGCTTGACAACTAAGAATATTGTTCAGCATAAGCATCCAAGTTTAATCAAGGCCTTAGGTATTTTTGAGAGCCTGTTCGTGGCATCAGAAGGGCAAGGAGTTATTTTTGACGATTTCATCGCTCACTTCCTTCGTAAAGATGCTTTATCCAAGAAAGCTCCAAAATTTGTGAAGGTCAAGGATCCCTTCGGATTTGGCCTGGAGAAATTGCCGGCTAAAGAAGAAGATCTTTCATAATTTTATATCCCAAGTTCGTCGGCCGTGACTTTTGACGCAATTGCTGCCCCTGGTATGGACGAGGAAACGTTCTTTGTAGGCTTCATTAGTCTTTAGCTCAGCTGGTTTACCATGCCGATGCATCGACACTTTATGAGAGCCTCTGTCTTCTACCCCGCACACCGCATAGCCGAAGGAACACGATTGGCCATTGGCATTGCAGGGTTATCACACCTGTATCATTGTTTATGAACTGCAGCAAACACTTCAAACCCAGGTGCATACACCATGAACTTCTCCCTCCATTACTTCACATCCTGCATCGAGATGCACGTGTTAGGCGCGTTTGCTGTGCACCGGCGGCCTGATTTCTATGAGTCTTATACCTTCCCATGAGTCATGAGATTGGTTGATGCTTCCGCTCCTGATCTGACTCGGTTAGAGACTTTGCGGGTGCTGCTTAACCCGTATTCAAACAAAGGTGGCATGGTTTTTAATGATCGGGTTCTTTCTGCACCAGCGGGGCCTATTCAACGGCTGTTTGATCTATTGAAGAATGGAAAACCAATTTTGAAACACAAGGAAATCATGCACTTGTATTCGATCAGGCCGAGGTACTTGGTATTCCGATTGAATGATGTTGCTCTCTTCATGCGGTACAATCTGCATCGCTTTGCCCAACAGTTAGGTTATAACCAGGTTGTCCCCCTTGAATCATTTTTAGTTAAGCCTACTCCCTTGCTGGAGACTGCCCGCGACTCTATTCATCACTTCATGAGGCTGAACACTGGTTCTCTCTTCATGATCCTCGAGCCTGATTACATTCTACGGCCTGAGGGACCCTTCAAGGGCTGGTATCATCACCGGGTCAGTCCTATCATCACAGAGGAGAGACAGGTGCTTTTCGAGTATAAGGCCTCTGCGCCTGCCCAAGCCATCAATGTTCCATTGCGACCACGGTCGGCCGTTCACCCTCCTCTGGGAGACAGCGATTCAGTGGTCATCCCGAAAGCTGCTCGGACAGAGTCGACCCCCTGTATTGCTGGTAGGCCAGTTCATATCGGAGCCGGCGCGGGGACTCCTGATAAAGCACAAGCTGCAGCATCATCAAAGCTGGACCCTGAGGATGAAGTTGGGCAACACCACGCAAAGGTGCCTAAGGAGAGGAAGCGTCCTTCTACGAGTGCTGGCTCGGGACCTAAAAGAAGGAAGAAATCGGCCGCGCGTTTAATCGATACCTTACTTGGGTCTAAGCCTCTCACTTATAATGAGCCTATGTCTGTGCACGAACCAGATGATGGTTTTATTTTTCCTGATACATCTTCCGAAGAGGCCGCTCAGCTGGCCGAAACCTTAAAGCGATCACAGGATAAGACTGAAAACGTGCGCCCTACGAAAGGAGGCTTTCCTCCTATTGAGTTCCGTGATGTTGATCCAACTCCCGGTATGTTACCCGTAGTTCCTTTAATGCCGGAAGAAGAGAAGGCTCTCAAACCGCTGATATCGGCTGCTTCTGAAGACGAGGCTGCTCTGAAGGCGGGTAGAGCTCTATTTTCGATCGAAGCCCGACGAGCGTGGTTAACCAAGAAAGAGCAGCGGCTCAAAGAGGCCATACTTCAGGCTCCTTGGTGTATCGGTAAGTACATTTTACATCCTTTTCAGTTTATAATTTACATTGCTTTCATATTGCATCCGTCTTTACATATTTTCTTTCGTAGGGCCTTCCACGACGGGTGCAACTTCGAGCCTAAATCATACCTTAGAGCCTCCGGTGATGACTTTTATTCCTTCAGCGGAGATTGCCGGACAGCTATAGACTCTGTAAATATTCCCAGCGGCGCACCGGAGGATGTAGAGGAGATTCCTGAGGCTGATATCCCTTCGTTCCAGAATGGATGAAGTATTGAAGATAATCATATATTTTTCTTTTTGTTTAATGGCATTTCCATTGTCTGACCCTTCCTTTCTCTCAGAATTGCGGAAGTTGGCGTCCTCTATTATAGATCGTTCTCCGGAGAAAACCTTCTTACGTCTACTTAACATGGCGGACTCGCACGCGAAACCCCCCCCCCCCCAGCGCATCGTCCTCTCTTCCGGCCAAGGTTGGTATTCGTTTGTCGTCCATATTATATTTTCATAATGATGCTGACGTGCCCTTTACTTTAAACCATAGTCCTACAGGCTGACGACGAAGTTGAAGTTCTTGATGGGCCTGGGGATTTCTCAGATTTGTCTTCTGTGGCCATGAGTAAGTGGCGCTTGAACCCCTGATATTCTTTTACTTATTCCTAATTCGGAAAGACGACTAACCATACATGTATCTTCACAGTTTTTCCAACCCTGACTCCACTAGAGTCCTATATTTTCATGCCGACGAGCCTTTATGCAAGGCGTATGTCTGAGAGGATGGCGAAACAGAGTATTCATTCACTGGCCACTCTTATTGAAGATCTCCGCGCTGGCACTTCCATCATGGAAGAGAAATTTGCTATCGAAGCTAATGCTTCTTTGTCCATCCTTGCCACCTACCATGACGAGGCGCTAGTGCATACTTGGGTTAAATATTGACGCCGAGTGGAGGCTTCTCTACATGGAGTCGAATGCATACGCCTTCCCTCTGATATCTTATCTGTAAAGACCAATTTGCATGAATGATTGATCGGTGTGCGGCCAACCTCCAATCTTGTGAAAAGAAGCTCAACTGGAAATTTTCAGAAAGGGAACTGGCCTTGAAGGCTTTGGGGGAATTTCAAGCCCAACTCACCGCCAAGACTACTCGGGCCTATGAAATTTGGCGGGTCCTTCAGGAGGCAATTACGGAGATGGTGGCTCTTGATAAGGCTATCATTTTTACGCACGAAATGGTTAAGACTCACAAGACTGCTGAGAAAGAGCTTGAGCATCGGTTTTCTTTATATCAACAACAATAGGCACGGGCAGGGGCTCAGCTTGTGGCGCTGCTAGAGCTTGAGGTGGAGGTTCGGCGGAAAAATGATGATCTAGCCGGCTTTTTGAACCGTCCACCGTCTTAAATAATTTTTTTTGTCTTTGTAATTTCTTTTTCTTTTTTTTATATCTTGTATTCATTTTTGTTTATGAATAAAAAAAACATATTTTATTTCATGCATGTGCCTCTCTATCTTTTGATGTCTTGATTTGGCACTAATTAGTTTATTTACTCGTTTCGGAGTCTCTAGTTTATTTATTCATTTCGGAGTCTCTAGTTTATTTACTCATTTCGGAGTTTGTAGTTTATGTACTCATTTCAGAGTGTTTTTAGTTTACCTCCCTTGGGTTTACAGGCAAACTTTTCCTAACGATGTATGTAGATAACCCTCATTCTTTACGACAGGTGTCCGTAAAGTTTATGGTACTAGGGTTTTAGTCCGTGGTACCGTCGCGTTGGCTGATGTATTCCTCGATATACAGTCTTTAAGCCGCCGTTCGAGTAGCCCTGCCACTATCGTGTCTCTGATCCCTTCAGGGGCTGGACAAAACATTTTCAAGTAATCTTCTTAGGCCATATTACCATTGGAAGAGCAAGTGTTATGAATTTGCCATGACGCTTTTTACTTGAGGTTAGGCTCCATTTGGAGCCCTGATGAGCCATAACCGCACCCTCCCGGGGTGGGATGATCTCCAATGGTCTTTTAGGCTTTATATGAGTTGCCGTCAAGACCCGAAGCTGGGAATATGCCATCACTTCGGGTTTTTTTGCTTTGATGATGTCGTGCCGATTTTTTGCTGAAGTGGGGTAGACATCTGTAGGACCTCTATGCTGTATGTATTGCAATTGAAGTCCGGAGTTATGAATATGACATTGCTCCGATTTCATTTGATAACTGTGTCTGCATCCTGTTGAAATGAGGGAGAACGTCAGGATAGTCCCTAGGTTGTATATGTACCGTCGAGACTTGGAGCTAGGATTTTGCTATTGCTCTAATTTTTTTCTTTGACCCTTGGGTCTTTTTTTTATGATGACGTTGCATCTGCATCCTGCCGGAATGAGAAAGAAAGTCGAGATGATTTTTAGGCTGTAGATGTTTCCATTAAAACCTGAAGCTAGGATTTTGTTGTCACTTCACTTTTATTTGATTGTTGTGTCCGCACCCTGCTGGAATGAGTGAGGAACATATATATAGTCTTTAAGTGGTATATGTACCGTTGAGACTCGGTTCTCCTTTTAACAAAGCGTGATAGAAAAATATGGTCTCTTTTTTCCTTTATTTGTGTCCATAGATTGTATACAAGAGTCAATATGGACATACTTGCAGGGCAGAAAAATTTTCATTTTCATTCATTGTTTTTTATCTTATTTTTCTATATTTTTCCTCGATGCTCTATCTTTTAAGTTTTTATATCGAGAAAGTCGTGATTGCCTAATCATTTCGGCTATTTATCGGGGTGCCCAATCATTTCGGCTGTTTTTGTTTTTACTCGCTGCTTTTTATTGCCAGTTACCATATCATTTTGGGAATTTGAAATCTGATACCAATCTTGGTATCAGCGTCGCTACCACCGGAATATTGCCAGAAGCGAATCATCATTTGCCTTGAGAGGACTTAAAGTTTGATGCCTATTTATGCATCGGTATCGCTACAACTGGGATATTGCCAGGAGCGAATCATCATTTGCCTTTGTCGATTTGAACAAATATGGCTTAACAAATAGGGTAAAAATCCTGTTGACTAAGGATTTTTGACTTTATGAGCCGTAAGGGTCTCATAAAGATATTTCTCCCTATGAGTCATGAGGATCTCATTAGGTGTATTTTCTCCTTAGGAGTCATGAGAATTATTACGTGTGTTTTTCTCTTATAAGTCGTAAGGATCTTACAAGAGTATTTTCTCCTTGTATGTCGAGAGGACTTACAAGTGTCGTTCACCATATGGGGACATTTCTCGCCATTGGTGGAACTTGGAGGGAGAGTATTTATTTATGCTTATGGATTCTGCACAAGGGTAAATATCAGACCGCCCGTAGGGCATTTAGGTTTTGTAGGATTTTTTGGTGGCTTAAGAATAGGTTTAGATCCCTGTAACTTAAGGCTTTTGAATCCTATAAACCGTGAGGGTCTTATAGGAGGAATTCTCCTTACAAGTCGTGAGGATCTCGTAAGTGTAATTTCTCCTTAATAATCGTGGGGATTTCTAAGTGTGTTGCTCTTTTGTGAATCGTAAGGATCTCGCGCAGGTTTTTTTTTACGAGTTCGCGCCTTTTCGGGTTTTCACTAGTTCGCTGACAGTCCTGCTGTTTTTACTCACGGCGCCCTTTTGGGTTTTCATCCATGCCCATTTTGCTTGCGGGCATACCCTTTTTTTAGGCGGCCCGCAAGGTAATGCACCATTAGCTGTATGCCTGGTCTTCTTCAAAGGACTACATCACGTAGGACCCAGGCGAGTTATGAATCGTTTGTGCTCATGGATTGTATACGGTAATCGATATGGAGAATTACCGTAGGGCTAAACGTGTGAGTTTAAGGACATAACGGTCCTTTATCGCCATATTTTGGGATGATATGCTAGTTTAGGAACGTTCCGGTCCAACATTCCTATTTTGGGGATGAATATTAGTTTAGGGATGTTTCGGTCTAGCATTATTTTAAGAACTTTTCGTTCCATTGTTAGTTTAGGGACGTTTCGGTCCAGCATTCCCGTATTTCACGGCGACGAAGCTTTTTGGATACTACTCTCAGGATTCTAACTTAGGAAGATAGTGAGCGGACACAAGCGTTGTTGTCTATCATTGTCCTAAGTCATGACTCATCATTCGTAGTAATATTTTAGAAATCGACCGTTTATCGACTGGAAGGGTCTTTCGCCATGCATATCCATGAGTAGGTAGGATTCACCTTGGTAGACTTTTTCTATGATGTATGGGCCTTCATAGTTCGGCTCGAATTTCCCCCGTTTTGCACGATTGGGGATCATTGGTCTTTTGACGACTAGCACGAGTTCACCTTGGCGGAATTTTCTCGGCCTGGTCAGTCTTTCGTATGCCCGTGTCATCCTTGCCTTGTGAGCCTCCAGATTTTGCTGTTTTATAAGGCGAGTTTCATCGAGAGCGTTGAGCTCCTCAAGCCTAAGATGAGCATTTTCTTCATCTGTTAGCTTGTATCGAACTGCTACTCGTAGAGAGAGAAGTTCTATTTCCAACAGGAGCACTGCTTCCGTGCCGAACACTAATGCGTATGGTGTTATTTTCGTGGTCGTCTTGAACGTTGTTCGGTACGCCCAGAAAGGTTCATGCAGCCTTTCGTGCCAGTCCTTTTTGTTTCTGGACACTGTCTTCTTTATAATCTTTATCAAGGTCTTGTTGAAAGTTTCAGCTAGACCGTTGGCCCGAGAATTATAGACTGAAGAATATCTCCAATCTATTTTATACTGCAGTGCGAAGCAGCTTATTTTGTTGCTTCTGTAAGCTGGCCCATTATCTGAGATTATCCGTCGCGGAGTGCAGAAACGATAGATGACATGGGCTCTGAAGAAGTGGAGGATATTCTCCATCTTCACCTCCATTAGTGGTACTACTTCTGCCCATTTATAGAAGTAGTTAGTTGTTGATAATATGAACCGATGTCCTTTGGATGATGCCGGTTCGATAGGGGCAATTATATCGGTTCCCCACATTTCGAACGGCCAGCTAGCCAATATTGGATGTAGCGGATTTGGATGTTGATGGATAAAGTCCCCGTGAATTTAGCACGAGTGACACTGCTTCGCATATTCGAGGTAGTCCTGAATCATTGTGGGCCGATAGTAACCCATTCTTTTTATTTTCAGCTTCATCTTTGGCCCAACTTGATGAGAACTGCAGAGTCTGTCGTGAATTTTTTTGATGACTTTCTTTGCTTCCTTTGGCCCCGGGCATCTTATACACAGACAGTCGAACGATCTCTTATATAGAGTATCATTGACGAAGGCGAAAGACAAAGCTCGCTTCATGAACTGATATCTAGACAAAGCATCTTCGGGCGTTCGTTGGGACTTAAAGTAGCCTATAAAGATTTCCCTCCAGTCATTGATCTTTACTTCTGTTAGTTGTATGTATGCCCTAGAGGCCAGTATTGTACAGATGATGTATATTATATTGGATGCTTGGACATATATAGAGAGGACTTTCTTGCTCGATATGATAGTATGCTATCTGGTTGCTCTTTATCTTAACATGTATACTTGTCTCTTGATACTGTCTTATAGTTACATGTTGGTAAAGCCCTTAGGATGTGTACTTGACTACCTGGACTATGATGCGGATCATACTAGTGGGGACATGGTAGTCCATAAGTACATCCTTCAAGGTCCCTAGTCGTGGGTGTATCGAGACGGGGCATCGATATACCAGAGTAGACTAGCGTATACGCTTCTCGACCCATGAGATGGGCGATGGATGATCCCATATCCATTGGTGTTTGACATCAGAGATGGTATACGGGTGCTCAGTGGAGACAGGGTACACTGGACGGACTCGCCGAAAACTCCCAGATGGTATTATACCTCACGTCATATGGCAGTTCTCTGGTGACACTTGTGCAGGTTAGTCTGTAGACCCGAGATCGTCATAGAGTCTTGTGTGATTCCCACTATGCTTTGATTTCCACCTTACCACGTCCATGAGGGCATGCAAAACGGTGGTTTTTGGGTACAGTCCCGAGTCACATGGAGGCAATGAGCGATAGGAGGGGTTTCGTCTCTCCCGGTATTAGGGGTTGATGTTGCGCTGTGCTCGATTGGCCGTAACAGGGAAGTCCCTGGCCAGGGCTGATTCAGAGATTTACTGGTAAGTGTTACCAGTAGTTTCTCGACCCGTTATGAGCCTCACATCGGCACGACTTATCGGTTATTGGGGTCTGACGATTTCCACCCCTAGACTTTGATATGCGACATATCAGACGAGGAGACCGGACTGTACGGGAAGTGTTACCGGCAGGCTTTTACAGGAGTTGGAACGGGCTTGCTTGTTGATCTTCTGATCGCTCAATACCCGGATAGCCGTTACGTCCATCTAGTACCGCTGACGGCTTGTGGGTGCGTGATGTGATCATCACCTACTGTCGGCGTATTGACGAGTCTTTAGAGTCCTACATAGAGGTTTTACTGGCTCAGGCAAAACGAAATAGGAGCACGTATGTGATATGTGCGGGACCGAGAATAATGCGTGTATGTGATACCGTATTTTATTCTCGTGATTTTTTGTATCGGTCGATTATATATGATATAGCCGGGTTATCGAATCAAGTGTTGATTCGATAAGTCGATACAATGGATGTTAGTCGGTTATATAAGATATGACCGGATTATTAAGTCAAGTGTTGATTTAATAATTAAGTGTATAATTGTATATTAGATATACTAGTTTACATTTACTAACACTTGTTCATTTTAGGGTTTTTCCCACATGAGCACAATTTTAATGTATATATGATATATATTAAAATGTGTTTTTCTTATTGTATCATGTTTGATGATACACTTGACATGGGTGTACAAGACATACATCATTCTATTTTTAAATGGTGGTTTATATTTATTTAAAGTAATTACAAATTAGTGGAATTTTTTCATAAGCATAAAGCTTGTAAAAGCTTGTGGATGTTTTGAAAAAGTCCACTAGTTTTGTTTTACTTTAGATTTTTATTGACCTAACCATTTACACTTAGCTATGGTTATGGCTCTACAAGGGTTAGTATATGATACTCACTCACTATGGTTACACTTCTCACTTGATCATTATCCTCTCCTCTTTCTTTTGTTCATCTTCTTCATTGAACAAAAGAAAAAGCAAACTAGGGTTTTGAAAAGAGAGGAAAAGATTGTGAGAAATAAAATTCCAAAGAGAACCCACTTCCTATTTCTTCATCCTCTACTAGACTAGCACTTTAGTTTTGGGTGTTTACTTCACTAATTCCCTAGTTAGTGAAGTAGGAGCTTGAGTCGGAATTCCCTCGACGTAGATCATCTTCGGCCTCGGAGACTTCAAGCAAGGTCGCATCTTTCACCTCGTGAAGCCATGCAAGAGCCCGGGAGAATCATGATCGCAGCAAAGGGACTACGACAAGGAGCCTTAGAAGTGAAGGACCAATCTACAAAAGTTGTATTTCGTATTCCCTTTAGAGTAAAGTTGTTTACTTGCCATATGTGTCGCCTAAACTCTAGTATACGATCTTGCTTAGGGTTGTTCGGCACATAAAAATTTAATTTTGGCATGGTCGATGCCTTGTAGAGCCTTGTTAGTGTGCCTAGTAACCATACAGTGGTATCAGAGCCTAGCTAGAGCATTAGGTTATATGTTAACGAAGTTAAAACCCCGATCGAACCCGACAATGTCAAAGTTAACCCACTCTCTGTACATTTTTTTAAAACTGTGTATTTTCAGAATTAAAAATACCTAAAAAAAATCAGCAGTTAATTTTAAGGGTTACCATGAAAAACGAGCCCACAAAGCCTCCACTTGGCCGCGGAGCCGCGGCACTAAGCCACCATTTGCGGCGGTTCCGCGGCAGTGAAGGAGTATTGGGGACGGTTCTTCATGCAGTAATTTCCAGTACCATTCCTGCATCTTTCTGGGTATTTTTATTGTGACTCATGTGTTGAGTATTTTTGGGGTTTATTTTGTAATCATCGATTCGGTCGGAGAATTTAATTTTGTTATGTTATTCCGGATAATTTAGAAAGTACTAAAATGTTCGAACGGATATCATTAACTCAATTTTTCCCGGCACGAAAAACATTCAAGTGTTTAATTTTTCTAGGGTTTAAATATTTCGGAAAAACGTGCATGTGATGCGATGGACCCTCTAGAAGACAACTAACCTTAACTCGATTATGTGACCGTCTTGAACTGCCCTTTGAACCTTAGGGTTTGGGGCAGTACGGCGTGCCACATGTGAGGCGTTGGCTTGACCCTTCTACGGCTGGACCGTTGCTACTGTGACGTATTCTGGAATTTTTGAACTCCGCTCAAGTGTTAAGCTATTTAGGAAATCTCGGGTATTTGATTATTCGATCGGAAACTTTAATACTGTCTATTTATCCGGAATGTGATACAATATGTGGAATTCATACAGTTAGGCATGAAATGCGAAGTATGTGATATTTCGGATTTACGATGTCTAAAGAGATTGTGGATTCCAAATGTTGTAGTTTTACACTTTCTTTTCTGTGACCGTAAGTGTAATATATGATATCGCCGGTTTCGTTACTATTTGTCAACGACAATTGAGATGCGCATATTTACTTACGTTGATGACATGTGATGTTATGTGTTGCTGGATATGTTATATTGGATCGTCGCGTTTTGGATAGCCGGGGGGTTTTATGTGAGATGAGAGTTTTTATTTTCATTCATGTAAAATAAAATGTATGTAATATTCTTTTATTGGGGAACTTTCGGGATGAGGTTGATGTCACCTTTTGTATATTATTTACTTTTCCGCACTAGGGTAGACCCAAGGAGGAGACCACAAGTAACCGGGTTCTGGAGTCCAGTGGGAGACTAACTCGAGGAGTCGAGTCCGGGTATCCTAACTCTAGAATTGGTAGGGTTGCTTGCCGCTCTCGTAGGGGTCTAGGGGTGTGGGTTTGGCTATTCATCGCGACCGTGGAATCCGTGTTTTATAAAAGCTCAAAATAAAACACGGACGTCCTAGTATATCCAATGTTTCATATGTTTCTTCTGCTGCGATATCTGTGATGTGATCATTTGATGTGCTGTGATGAACACTGTATATAGTATATATGATATATTATATAGGCGTTACTTATGTTTTGCACCCGCGCTAGCCCTGTCCTGCTCTGCCGTTAGTTACCTAACCTAACGGTGCATGAGGGGACATCGAGGCGAATGCGGATGGCATAAGTGTACGTCGTATTTATCTGTGATGTTTAGGTGACTTAAATGATGGGACTTCATTGATGTGATTAATGAAAGAAAAGAAACCTAAAAGATGTTGTAGAATCAAATTTTTCAAAAAGGATAGCTACAGTTTTGCTTTGCATAGCGATATATATGATATATCTCGCACCTTATTCGATGAGGAAAGAGCCGAGATCCCTTCACCGGGAGTGACCTCTTTAGCAAAACTGGCAGATGCTACAACACTCGGTTTGTTTTTTATTGCTTTTGGAGTTTTGCTTTGCATAGTGATTATATGATATATCCTGCACCTTATTCCATAAGGAAAGAGCCGAGATCCCTTCACCGGGAGTGACCTCTTTAGCAAAACTAATAAAAGCCTCAAAATCATTCCATTTCAAAATTTCACATGATTCTACTATGATATCAAGTTCATTACGCAATAGGTTTTCAGAAAAACCTGTCGTAGCCCTCCGTCATTTCAGAAGTCATGCTTAGTATTCGTGCTGCATTTGTTGACCTTGTCAAGGCGTAGTGTGTGGTAGCTGACCAGTATTTATCTGTTTATGCATATGATGCAGATTGTTTTAGGGTAGTTGTACGGCCTTGTTGACCTTGTCAAGGGTCGTGCGGGTGGGTTTAATTCAATCAAGAAATGACGGGTTGAACTTGACTTACGGTCTATGGTTTGTTGACCTTGTCAAGGTCATAGATCGTTTGGGGCAAAATATTATCGGGAATTTCAAGTGTTGAAATTTGCAAGGAGATTGCATACCTTCTATGAGATAGTTGGATCCCGATACCCACTGCGAGTAATTGTTACTCCCAGGAGAGTTTTACACAGGACAATTAGCCGATCAAGTAGGTGTCTAGAAAGGTGTCAACGGGGTTACGCCTCTGGGAAAACGAGGTTTACTTTAATTAGGTCCGTGCGAAAGCACGGGGAACCTCCCTCAAAGTACCGACACTGGCCTGGCTGAAAGATTGGCGAAGTTGTAGGGTGTAATTAATCCCGGCTAGTCTTTCCTTTTAGGGTTTGAAGGAAGATTTGATAAAAATAGTGGGAGCCATCCTGATTAGATAAAATAATAACCAATCTGATCTTGTAAGAGCATACACTAAAATGTTTTCTTCTCTCTCTCTCCAGGTAGCGACCATATCATGCCTTAATCAAGATAATAATATGGATGTATTGACCGAACCCGCATGTTATACTGTGCTGGGGAACGTTGGTTCCGTTCTTTCTTATAAGAGTTATAAGACTGAACAGGATATAGGGGAATATCAGGATTCCCATGCCACCCAAATGAAGAAAGTACATGTTGATGCATTTTCTTCAGGTGTGTTCGTTACAGAGAACTGTTTCTCCATTTCCTCTACGTCCTGGGTATTAGATACCGGGTCAGGATCGCATATATGTAATCAGTTACATAGGCTTAGGAAAGGTAGAGAACTTGGAAAAGGTGATAAAGACATAAGGGTTGAAAATGGTGCAATTGTTGCAGCTAAAACCGTCGGGGAATATCACCTTGTATTGCCAACTGGTAATACATTGATTCTGAACGAATGCTATTACATGCCGAACCTGATATGCAACATTATATCGGTTTCTTTGTTGAGTAAAGAGGGATATAATTTTGTATTACAGGATAATGTTATGAACATTTTTCTAAACCAAAAGTTGGTTGGATCAGGCACGATGTGCAATGGCATTTATGTTCTAAATCAATCAACAGTTCTGAGTATAACAAACACACACAAGAGGAAGAGTTCAGAAATGAACGAATCCTTCTTGTGGCATTGTAGACTGGGTCACATCAATGCGACACGACTAGCTAAGTTGCATAAGGATGGATATTTGAATCCGTTTGAATTTTCATCTTATGACACTTGCCAGTCATGTCTCAAAGGCAAGATGACCAAAACTCCGTTTACGGGACACGGAGAAAGAGTTACTGAACTCTTGGGACTGGTACATACTGATGTATGCGGCCCCATGTCTACACATGCCAGGGATGGTTCTTCGAACTTCATTACATTCACTGACGATCTCTCTAGATTCGGATATGTGTTCCTGATGAACACAAATCAGAAGCTTTTGAGAAATTTAGAGAATATAAAAAGGAAGTCGAGAACCAAACCGGGAAAAGTATTAAAATCCTTCGATCTGATCGAGGAGGTGAATACTTGAGCAATGAATTCCTGGACTTCCTAAAATAGAATGGAATTCTCTCTCAGCTGACTCCTCCATATACACCACAGCACAACGGTGTATCTAAACGGAGGAACCGCACCCTATTAGATATGGTGGGCTCTATGATGAGCACAGCTGAGTTACCTATTTCCTTCTGGGGGTATGCGCTGGAGACAGCAGCATACCTATTGAATCAAGTTCCATCTAAATCTGTACCTACCACACCATATGAGATATGGAGTGGGAAGAGGCCATATCTTAAACGAGTTAAGATATGGGGTTGTCCGGCCTATGTCAAAAGACAAAATCCGGACAAACTCGAGGCACGGTCAGTTCTTTGCAAGTTTGTGGGATATCCAAAGAACTCATATGGGTATTTTTTCTACCACAATGAGGAACAAAAGGTGTTTGTTGCTCAACATGTCACCTTTTTGGAAAAGGAATTTCTTGTAAAAGAAATTAGTGGCAAAGTGGTAGAGCTGGAAGAGGTTCCAGATACACAAACTGCAACTGAAGATTTAGTAGAACCGGAGGATTCGGTAGTTCCCGATGAACCCCAGCCACTCCGCCGATCTAGTAGGGTTCCTCGCCCACCGGAGAAATACTACGGTTTTCTCATGGATGGTGGGAGCGAGGATTGCATCATGGTTGATGATGACCCAACTAGCTTCGAGCAGGCCATCATGAGTGGGGACTCAGTGAAATGGCTGGATGCAATGCGGTCCGAGATGGAATCCATGTACACCAATAAAGTATGGACTTTGGAAGATGCTCCTGAAGGGGTAAAACCCATTGGGAGCAAGTGGATCTTCAAGAAAAAACTTAGTGTAGATGGGAAAGTGGAGACTTTCAAAGCTAGACTTGTTGCAAAGGGTTTTCGTCAAAGACCGGGTGTGGACTATGACGAAACCTTTTCTCCAGTGGCTATGCTTAATTCCATCCGGATCATGCTTGCCATTGCTGCAGATCATGACTACGAAATCTGGCAAATGGATGTTAAGACCGCCTTTCTAAACGGTGATTTAGAAGAGTGCGTGTACATGACTCAGCCAGAAGGCTTCGTAGATAGTGGGGCAGCGGGAAGGTGTGCAAGCTGCTTAAATCCATTTATGGATTAAATCAAGTATCGCGGAGTTAGAACATCTGCTTTGACGTCGTTATCAAAGAGTTTGATTTCGTCAAAAACGTAGATGAACCTTGTATCTACAAGAAGGAGGCAGAGAGTAAGGTTGTCTTCCTCGTATTGTACGTGGACGACATACTCTTGATAGGAAATGACATTCCTATGCTGCAATCGGTCAAGCTCTTCTTATCATAAAGATTCTCAATGAAAGATCTTGGTGATGCCTCCTGCATATTGGGAATTAGGATCTATAGAGATAGATCTAAAAGGATATTGGGCTTGTCCCAATCCAGGTACATTGACACCATACTAAAGAGGTTTAGTATGGAAGAGTCCAAACGTGGGTTTTTACCCACGATCTCAGGGCTCACTCTCTCTAAAGAGATGTCTCCCAAGACTGATTTGGAGAGAGCTCGCATGCAAGGGATACCCTATGCTTCGGCAGTAGGCTCTATCATGTACGCGATGCTATGTACCAGACCCGATGTAGCATACTCACTAAGTGTAGTGAGTAGGTATCAAGCTGATCCTGGATAGAGTCACTGGACAGCTGTGAAGAGCATTCTCAAGTACTTACGAAGGACTAAAGAGATGCTCTTGGTGTATGGTAATGGAGAACTCCAAGTGGAGTCCTTTACCAATTCGACCTTCCAGAGTGATAAGGACGACTCTAAGTCGCAATCGGGATTTATCTTTACCCTTTACGGAAGGGCAGTTAGCTGGAAGAGTTCCAAGCAGGAAACCGTGGCAAACTCGACGATGGAGGCTGAATACATCGCTGCCAACGATGCTGCCAAAGAGGCTGTCTGGATCAAGAAGTTCATTACTGAACTTGGAGTGGTTCCATCCATTGAGCATCCAATACCTTTGTATTGCGATAACAATGGAGCGGTGGCTTTGGCCAAGGAACCCAGGTCCCATCAGCGATCCAGACATATTCTGAGGCGGTATCACCTGATCCGGGAGATAGTTGATCGCCGGGAGATCGGGGTCAGGAGGATTGACACGAAGAACAACACAGCGGATCCACTCACGAAAGCCATTCCCCAGATACAGTTTGAGAGACTCTTCGGGATGCTCGGTATGCGATACTACAGTAGCTGGCCCTAGTGCAAGTGGGAGATTGTTAGTTGTATGTATGCCCTAGAGGCCAGTATTGTACAGATGATGTATATTATATTGGATGCTTGGACATATATAGAGAGGACTTTCTTTCTCGATATGATAGTATGCTATCTGGTTGCTCTTTATCTTAACATGTATACTTGTCTCTTGATACTGTCTTATAGTTACATGTTGGTAAATCCCTTAGGATGTGTACTTGACTACCTGGACTATGATGCGGATCATACTAGTGGGGAAATAGTAGCCCATAAGTACATCCTTCAAGGTCCCTGGTCGTGGGTGTATCGAGACGGGGCATCGATATACCAGAGTAGACTAGCGTATACGCTTCTCGACCCATGAGATGGGCGATGGATGATCCCATATCCATTGGTGTTTGACATCAGAGATGGTATACGGGTGCTCAGTGGAGACTGGGTACACTGGATGGAATCGCTGAGAACTCCCAGATGGTAATATACCTCACGTCAGATGGCAGTTCTCAGGTGACACTTGTGCAGGTTAGTCTGTAGATCCGAGATCGTCATAGAGTCTTGTGTGATTCCCACTGTGCTTTGATTTCCACCTTACCATGTCCATGAGGGCGTGCAAAACGGTGGTTTTTGGGTATAGTCCCGAGTCACATGGAGGCAATAAGCGATAGGAGGGGTTTCGTTTCTCCCGGTATTGAGGGTTGATGTTGTGCTGTGCTCCATTGGCCGTAACAGGGAAGTCCCTGGCCAGGGCTGATTCAGAGATTTACTGGAAAGTGTTACCAGTAGTTTCTCGATCCGTTATGAGCCTCACATCGGCACGACTTATCGGTTATTGGGGTCTGACGATTTCCACCCCTAGACTTGATATGCGACATATCAGACAAGGAGACCGGACTGTGCGTGAAGTGTTACCGGCAGGCTTTTACAGGAGTTGGAGCGAGCTTGCTTGCTGATCTTCTGATCGCTCAATACCCGGGTAGCCGTTACGTCCAGCTAGTACCGCTGACGGCTTGTAGGTGCGTGATGTGATCATCACCTACTGCCGGCGTATTAACGAGTCTTTAGAGTCCTACATAGAGGTTTTACTGGCTCAGGCAAAACGAAATAGGAGCACGTATGTGATATGTGCGGGACCGAGAATAATACGTGTATGTGATACAGTATTATATTCTCACGACTTTTTGTATCGGTCGGTTATATATGATATAGCCGGGTTATCGAATCAAGTGTTGATTCGATAAGTCGATACAATGGATGTTAGTCGGTTATATGAGATATGACCGGATTATTAAGTCAAGTGTTGATTTAATAATCAAGTGTATAATTGTATATTAGATATACTAGTTTACATTTACTAACACTTGTTCACTTTAGGGTTTTTCTCACATGAGCACAATTTTAATGTATATATGATATATATTAAAATGTGTTTTTCTTATTGTATCATGTTTGATGATACACTTGACATGTGTGTACAAGACATACACTATTCTATTTTTAAATGGTGGTTTATATTTATTTAAAGTAATTACAAATTAGTGGAATTTTTTCATAAGCATAAAGCTTGTAGAAGCTTGTGGATGTTTTGAAAAAGTCCACTAGTTTTGTTTTACTTTAGATTTTTATTGACCTAACCATTTACACTTAGCTATGGTTATGGCTCTACAAAGGTTAGTATATGATACTCACTCACCATGGTTACACTTCTCACTTGATCATTATCCTCTCCTCTTTCTTTTGTTCATCTTCTTCATTGAACAAAAGAAAAAGCAAACTAGGGTTTTGAAAAGAGAGCAAAAGATTGTGAGAAATAAAATTCCAAAGAGAACCCACTTCATATTTCTTCATCCTCTACTAGACTAGCACTTTAGTTTAGGCTATTTACTTCACTAATTCTCTAGTTAGTGAAGTAGGAGTTTGAGTCGGAATTCCCTCGACGTAGATCATCTTCGGCCTCGGAGACTTCAAGCAAGGTCGCATCTTTCGCCTCGTGAAGCCATGCAAGAGCCCGAGAGAACCATGATCGCAGCAAAGGGACTACGAAAAGGGGCCTTAGAAGTGAAGGACCGATCTACAAAGGTTGTATTTCGTATTCCTTTTAGAGTAAAGTTGTTTACTTGCCATATGTGTCGCCTAAACTCTAGTATACGATCTTACTTAGGGTTGTTCGGCACATAAAAATTTAATTTTGGCATGGTCGATGCCTTGTAGAGCCTTGTTAGTGTGCCAGGTAATCCTACAACTTCATCCTCTATTTGAAGGGCTACTTGTTCGGTCATTTCCTTTTTTTCGGATGGCTCTATTAGGTCTTCCGAAGATATATCTGTTAGCGTGTGGAACCCGCGGCTTTGCACAATGATCCTTACGTCATCAAGATTTTCATCGGCCAATTCCTTAGGCAATTTGACCGATGCATCCGCCTTGCTGTTTTCCGCACGCGGTTGTAACATTTCAGAAAAATATAATATTATTTTTGGAATTTTTATAATTAAATAATAAAATATTGAATATTTTAATAAGGCGGTATAATTAAATACCGGTAAACTGGGAAAAAATTTGGAAAATTATGGAAATTACTAAAAGTGGGTGTTTTATGTGAATTATGCAAATTTTAAGTTTTTATGATTAATTATACACTAATTTTGTGCTAATCGCGATTAAAAATCGCTAATCGGGCTTTAAACGTGTTTTGTGCATATGACATGCACATGTCATTTTTAACACTTGTTACATTTTTTTTTCATGATTCATGCATGTCTATTTGTTTTGGGTTTACTATTGAGGAGAGAAGGAAAGATAAAGAAAATAGAAAAGAAAAGAAAAGAAAAGAATATAGAAGTATTGGTAAGAGAGAGAAAGAGAGGGTGAGGGGTCAACCGTGGTCTTAAGTCATTCCCTCTTCATTCTTTCACTCATTTCCTATCCCCTTCCTCTCTTTGCCGCTGCTGCTGCCCTAACTCCCTCCCCATCTTCACCTCCTCAAAACACCATGAGAAACTCCTCAAAACTCCATCTCCCTTTCACAAAAAAAGATGCATAAGCTCACAAGCTACACTATGGACCAAGAAAGTTTTCATTTTGGCGCTTTAGGGGGTTTCTTGAGTGCCAAATGAGGTAATCCCTTCACACTTAGTGTAGTTTTTCATTCACTTTAAACCATATTTGTGTTTAGTTATGATTTGGTGCGATTTGGTGAACTTTGGAGATTTCTAGAGAGGGCTAGGGTTTGAATTGAGTTGTGATTATGAATTGAGGCCTAGTGGTGACCTTAAACCCCTCCCAATTGATAGAAACCCAGACCAACCCAACTGAAACCCAAAAATACGGATTTATAGAACTTTGCAATGTCGGTTTGTGAACTTTGAGTGTGCAGGGAAATCTGGGATGACCTGGGTTGATTACGAGACTAGTAAACAACTTCAGGAGCTTAGAATTGACCCTAGGAAGACATCCTGAAAGCACGACCCCAAAGGAGTCCCCAGGGCCGGCGAGATCAGTTTGGCATGAGAGAGGGCTCGGCCACTTGGTGAGGGTGTGGGTCCAGGTTTCTTCTATAGGTCACATATACCCTATATATCATCCTAGTGTTGTTTGCTCACATGGTTTTCACCATCATCCAAATCTGGGACCCATTTCCTACAATTTAGTTTTATGACATTGCCAGGACTTAAACTTTAGATACCAAATCTTGGTTTTTGTGTTAGATTGGTGGCCTACAGGGAATCTGGAGTGACCCTAGACACTTACTGGAAAAACTAGCAAGACCATTACCCTATATTGACTACCAGGAGACTACCCTACAAACACGACACCCCAACTCCCTACCAGGGCCGAGGTCACCGGAATTTTAGGGTAAGGGGCCGGCCACCTTATGGAGTCAGGGGTCCTGGTTGCTTCCATAGCTCTTATACACTTTATACATCACTCCAGTATTGTTTTGGAACATTGTTTGCACCTTAATCAAAATCTGGGACTGAATACATGTGTTACTGTTTTGATTCGAGTTATGGTTTTAAGTATTCTGAATTATGGAATTTTGTGATTGTGTTGTACTCGATCATTTGACATTTGTACGTTTCTATCGGGTGTTATTTGGTTAAGTTGCGAGGGTAAACCATAGGTTTTGACCTGTGTGAGTTCCGCGTGTCGTTTTGATTTCGACTTGGTTTTTAATGCGATACGATACGCTATGATGTGTAGGTACCCTCGTGAAGACTTCGAGAGGACAAGCAAGCGCATGGCGACGTCGACACCGGCAAGTGAAGGTCAAGGTGAGTAGATTATATCTACGGGGGAAGTCGGGTGGATGGCGTATAGCACCCCCGCAGTTCGATGTATAGTATGCTATCTATATACTACATATATATATATATATATATGATATCTTTATGTGTGACATGGATATTCAGGATATGATTGGTGTTCAATGGTTAGATTAGGGTTGTTAGAAGCGAACTAGTATAGTTTCTTAGTCGCGAACCCTAGAATAGGTTTACACCCACACGCACACACTTGCTTACTTGTTATACTTGTGCGTATATGGGGATACGTATATATATACACACACACATAGGTACGGAACTATACACACACACACACACACACACACACACGTATACCTACACATGGATGATGAGGATTGTATATGATATGAGGAGATGAGTTGATGAGATTGGGCAAGGTGCCACGAGATCGGTGATATGATGTGGTTCGTATTAGGAGATACGACATGAGATTTTAGCGGGCCTTTAGACGTATGTTTTCATACACGCATATATATATATATAGATAGATGGTATCAGTTGTACTAGACTTAGGTCAGTACCCCAGTTCATGTGATATGATGATAAGGATACCAGATATGTGATAAAATGAATGTGATATTTGACCCGTACTCAGATTTGGGATGCCGTACGACGGATTTACGTACGAGCTATATATTGATGATAGATCCGCACTCTTAACTCGAGGATGTCATATTGTATTTGTATCGTATGTGATACTATTGAGGCGGGATCACCGACTATTATATTATATATATATATATCAACTCAGATTTAGGTGGTTTCCATACCCTTCCGATTAGCTTGTTAATTAGATCTGTAGTTTACTTAGTAGATGTTAGACAAGACCCGAGTCATACCTATTTCAAAACTAACGAATCGTGAGTATTTTAAAGACAGGCAAAGGGATTCTACGGGTATTTTCAAAAGACGCATCTTTTCTTAAAAACACCGTAGTCCTTATTTTTCTAAAAACCCCAATTCGTCTTATTTCAAATGGCAAAACGGTATGACATTTACATATTGATGTGGATCCTTCACTATTGCGTTTATTATTCTATTTCCGCATATTCTTGCTTTTCACATCGCATTGCATGTGTAAATGTGTTTATTGTTATATTAAACCCATGTTGTCGGGACACCAGCACCATTATCAATGATGCATATATTCCACGTACACCTACTTGCTGGCTCACACACTTCATCATCGATAATTACCATGTCACTATACAGTAGGATTGTTGCATTGCGTATATACCAACTTGTACATCCATACTGGCACACATACATATTGTACACTTATACTTGCGTGTATACCTACTTGTACACATATTGTACACCCATACTTGCATACATACGTATTTGCACATACATAGATGATTCTGGCTTTATTTTGGAGATTTGGGAACCGCAAGATATATTTTAAAACTGGATTCATTTAAAAGAGCGGTTTTCCCCTCGATGTGTGCATATTACTGTTTTATGTTGCATGATATACGGATATACTTACATTTCTATCATATGTTGCATATATCCTGCTTTATGATTTTACGCATTGAGATATGTTGTTTCCATGATATTTCTGGATTTGGGAACCGTAGGTATTTCAAAAGAGAGTATATATTGTTTAAAAAAAACCCGGTTACCCTTGATATAATATTTCAGTGCGCCCACCATGAGTTTTATCGGTTCTGATGTATATATATACCCCATGCGAGGAGGAGTCGTGAGCCGTGTGCGGGTACATGGTGGGGCCCGGTATGGTACCCCGGGGTAAGAAAGGGATGCTGTGTATACAGACAGTGAGCCTGGCAGAGGGACTACTACCTACCAGTGATTGTATTTGAGCTCGGCGGATATCCGGAGGAGACCGACCGGAATTGAGAGATGATACGGGCCGATCCGGACTGACGGAGCCCGTGGGCCGATCCGGACTGACGGAGCCCTATATATATGAGGATTTACGTGTCGATGCTGGGCACAGGTTTCATGATGTTTTCGAGTGTCGATGCTGGACACTCAGGTTCCATGATTTTGATGTGTCATAAGGGACACACGTTGATTTATATCCTCATACTTCCATGCATATACTTTATGATGTTTACATGCATGATGTTTTATGTCATTGGTTGACACATGAACGAGATCCACATACATACAGACATTGATCACATAGTTGGATGATATCCACATATTTTAGACTTCATGATATAGTTGACATTGATTTCATGATGATTACATTGATGATACCTCATATTTATGATATGGTGCTACCTGAGGCACTGACACGAGCACTTAGTATTATACTGATGTATAGATGTTTACCCTTGCCACCTTATCATACTTCAGACTTATTCATATTGAGGTTATATTATTACTGATCATATTGACCTAGGATTGAGTCATACATACGATTTCTGCTCTGTGATGTTTTCTATTCACGAGTTGGCAACTCACCCCCGTTGTGCCACAGTTCTTGCAGGTTTTTGCCGTACAGGTTTCATTGCGGCTTTTTTGGCACACTGCTTCCTTTCTGGGTGATTGATTTGGTAGGTGGGTTCACTCGCATCATGACCACCATTGTACTTATTTATTTTTAGTTGTATCTAGTAAATTCCATCAACCAAACTTGTATATTTAGTCAGACTTAGAAAACCAGTTGTGTATTATTTTGACCTTAGAGTCGCGCGTTGTAGTATTATGGTTTTCCTGATGATTTTAAGTTTCCTTTTGAGTTTTGATCCTCGCCCTTCGGCCTTGTATATTATATTGCTTGCGTGGTTATGACCGTCGATTGACGAAGAGCTAGTTCCTGCTTGGGGATGCCTTTATCATTATGCATATATTGTTCTTGTTGTACCCCGTTTGGGGCCAGTATTTATAAAGGAAACTCTGCCGAAATTTTCAGAAAAGACTTGGGATTTTTTTTAAAATGCATATTCGGCTTACTTATTTAAAAACCTTGTTTTTAAAACATGTTTTCTTCACTTCTTTAAAACTAGTTTTCCTTCATTTATTATTTAAAATGGTTTTAGATTTCTGGGCTTTTGGCTTACTTGAATTAGATGAGGTTCTATAGACTTCATATGATTCAAGGGCCAGTCACGTGCTATTTCGGGTCGTGACAGTGGTATACTTTCCAGGGTATAGGCATTGGTTTGTGTCATCAGTTGCTACACTCTTTCGCCATACTTTATCAGTTCTGTCTTGAATGTCTGATAGTCACCATTTACTTGGCTGATGATCAGCTGGGAGTCTCCATATATGAGGAGGTCTTTGATTCCCATGTCGATAGCGATCTCGAGACCTACTATCAAAGCTTCATATTCAGCTTCATTATTAGTCCTTGGCTCTATTAAGGAGAGGGCATAACGCAATATCCCTCCTTTTGGAATCACGAAGATAAAGCCCACCCCGGCTTTGATTATAGGGGGTTCTGCTTTCGCTGCTTCATGGAAGATACTCCATCGAAGGAGAATTCCCATTGGGAATCATTTTCTTCTTCAATTGCATCGAACACGTGTTCATCTGGAAACTCGCAATTTAAGGGGGAGTCGGTTGATATCGGATGCTCCGCTAGAAAGTCAACTATGGCCTGACCTTTCACAGCTTTAAGGGGTCGATACGTTATCGAGAATTCCATCAGGGGGAGGGCCCATTTGGCAAGCCTTCCTGTTAGTATGGCCCTTGATATTAGATATTTGAGAGGATCCACCTTCGATATGAGATGGACCTCATATGTCAAGGCGTAATGTCTGTGCTTCGTTATTGCAAAGATCAGTGCCAGGTAATGCTTTTCGATAGGGGAATAGTTGTTTTCTGCCCCTAAGAGAACCCGACTCAAATATTACATAGCTCTCTCTTTTCCCTGATCGTTCTCTTGTGCCCACAATGCGCCTAGAGAATTATCAAGGGCTGTTGTATATAGGATAAGGAGTTTTCCCTTAACCGGAGCGGTCAATACCGGCGAATTTTACAGGTATTGCTTGATTTCGTCCAGTGCTTTTTGAAACTTTTGATCCCAGATGAACGGAGTCCCCTTCTTCATCAAATGACTGTAGGTACGGCATTTTCCAGATAGGTTGGCTATGAACCTTCAGATATATACGAGATTTTCTTGAAGAGATCGCAACTGTTTGAGCGTTACTTGCATGGGCATTTCTATAATCACTTTGATCTTTGAGGGATCGATTTCGATACCCTGGTGACGTATGATGAATCCTAAGAATTTTCGTGAGGAAACTCCAAATGGGCATTTTAGAGGGTTCATTTTCAGATTATACTCTTGAAGATAGTAGAACACTAATTTTATATGTTCCCAATGTTCCTCGTGAGATTTGCTCTATACTATAAGGTCGTCGATATAGCTTTCGACGATATCGTGTATGAGGTCATCGAAGATCTTTGTCATGGCCCTCTGGTAGGTAGCGCCATTGTTCTTCAAACCGAAGGGCATCACTTTATAGCAGAATATGCCCAATGGGGTTCAAAAGGCGGTATGCTGTTGATCTTATGTATGCATTTTTATTTGGTTGTATTCTGAAGATCCATCCATGAAGGAAAAGACCTCATGGGTAGACGTGTTATCAATCATAAGCTCGGTAATGGGCACTGGGAAGTCGTCCTTCGAGCAAGCTTTGTTGAGGTCCCGAAAGTCCACGCAGATGTGCACCGTCCCATTTTTCTTCAACACTAGAACAATGTTAGCAATCTAGTCGGGATATTGAACTTCTTGGATGAAATCGAAGTCGATTAGTTTCTTGACCTCAGCGTTGATGCCCATCTCAAGTTCGAGTCGCATCCTTCTTGGTGCCTATTTGATTGGCTTTAATCCCGGTGATATAGCTAGTTTATGTACTGCTACCTTTGGATCTAGACCCAGCATTTCAGAGTAGTTACAGACAAAGCAATCTTTATACTGCATAAACATGTCTTTTAACGTGGCCACTGGTTTTTCAGACAGCAGTTCACTGACGAACGTTGGTCTCGGATCATTTTCCGTCCCTAAGTCAATTTTTCTTAGGTTGTCCGCCGTGGTGTGTATCCCATCTTCCAGCTCTTTTGGTACTGGTGGAAACTCTGAGATCACCTCGTCCTCGTCTTCATTTGCGAAGCACCTGTAGAGGTTATTCATAGTCTCGTGCCCTCCCTCTTCTGAGAGTGTTATTATATGGCAGGTACGAGTTCGCTTCCATTCTTGATGTTGAGTCGGTCTTATCCTGACGGTATAAGTCTTTTTTGGCTCATGCTTTTGCGGCGGGGTTACCCTCCAACTGTCAGATAACGTAAACTTGCTTTGCTGATACTGGTCTTCTATCCAGTCTTTGAAGGTGAAGCGGTCTCCAAGGTACTCGGTGATAGGAGCAATAATCCGAATGATGGACATCGTTTATTTATTCGGGGTGCTGAGACTCCAGAAGTGTCATCATTTGGTGCTTCATGACAAAGTTGAATAATTTCCTTGTCTTGTCTTGAGGGAAAGAATATTCCCGACCTATCTTCTTTATAAAGGATGGGCTCCAATCGAGTTTTTCTCGATTGCACGACATCTTAGATCCACTTTGTTGTTCTCGAACGTTGTTTGCGTTCTTTGCCCTATTTTTACCTCCATTATGAGATTTT
This sequence comes from Agapanthus africanus, assembly GCA_030015575.1. Classification (NCBI taxonomy): domain Eukaryota; kingdom Viridiplantae; phylum Streptophyta; class Magnoliopsida; order Asparagales; family Amaryllidaceae; genus Agapanthus; species Agapanthus africanus. The sequence continues at coordinate 364,792,390 of JASDDO010000029.1, forward strand.
CCCCTTTCACGAGAACATATAGTGGACCGGGAATGAAGAGCATTATAGTCTATCTTCTCTGCAGATTGCTGATGGATACGCTGCGTCCTGGACCTTTCATAAATGGTCATTTCGCGGCTATGATTGTCCAGGCTTGTTTGACAAGCTTCTTTTATTAACCTGTTAATTTGTTCTTCTAGCAATGGACTTAGCATTTTTAGAGCGGGATCTCTTTCCAATTTGATATCATGGATATCTGGAAGAGCGTTTTCCTCTTCACTGGAGCTGTTCACGACGCGACAATTGTAGATCTGCTCCCGTTTCTGGGACCGAACATTTCCGAACCCGGTTGTCTCCATCTTCACGTTGGGCATCTTTTGCTGAGTCCGTGGAATATCCTAATTTTTTTGTAGAATTGGACTTGTCGAACAGTTTGTTCGAGGGGTACACCTTGGCATCTTAACAACCTTTTCAATCTCTCCGTGTAATATCTTGGCAGACGGATGGGTTGAAACCTGTCGAGTGCGAAATCGGCACCATGCCAAACTTCTTTTTCTAGTTTGGTTTCCGTAGATTGGTAGAAGAGGATCACATTTTTACCTCTTCACCTGGGAGGTAAGTAAAAGGTTTGCAGCTCTTGTACGCTGTATATATCAAGCGCATCAAGTTCCTTGTAATGCCGAGGCGGAGCCATTGTAAATTGTAGACTCTAATTTGTTCTGGCAAAGGTTTGCATTGACGGGCGGACGAAGAATATTGCGTTGGACTCGTCGCTGCCAAAGACCAAAATAGGAGTAGATGGTCCGGGCTTATTATTTTCTTTCTGGGGTTGCCCCAAGTAGACTATTTCTTCATCTTCGTCGGTATCGCTCTCAAAGAACGGGATAGTGGCAATAGACTTCTGTTTATCCTCCAGCTTATGACACCTTTCCGTATGTTTGAAGTCTGGTAGGAAGTACATTGTGTCTTCATATTTCCGGGCTTCGTTTATAGAGAACCGGTTTAGCTCTCCCGTGACGGTGTACTCCAAACCATCCTTGAAATACTTCATACACTGATGTTTTATAGAAGGAATGACATTGTACTCGTGTAACCAGGGTCTACCGAGCAAAGCGTTATTACAAGTCTTGGCGTCAATGATATAAAATTTGATGTCGGTGACAGGCAGCCCGAAGCGCAGAGTCAGTATTACAGACCAAAGCGTCCGTGACGACTATGAGTCGAACCCGAAGATGTTAATTTTATCTCGGGTAAGGTGCTGAACGTTCATGCAAATATTCTTCAGCACTCTCACGTTGAAAAGGTTGACAAAAGATCCGTTGTCAACAAGGATTTTCCTTCTCTTGATGTCGTGGCAGTACCTGGTGACGTATAACGGGCGATTATGCTCGCACATGCCGAGGAGGAGATCTTCATCACTGAATGTAATGTCAGCCGTGTGGACCTCTGCCAGCTTATCCTTCATCTTCTCTTCTGCGAAGAAAGCTTGGAACTGATCGGGCTCTTGTAATGCCTTGATCAGGGAATCCCGTGTCTCTTTGGACAGGAGAAGAGCATCCTATATGCTTAGTTGTGAGGGTATTTTTCTTAGATGTGTCAGGACGTTGTAATCCACCTTGTTTTTCTTAGGCGGATCTTTTGCGGAGAGCTCTTTGACTGCTTCTTCATCGAGGGCGATCTCCTCATGGATTTTTCCTTTCCCTTTGACTTTTTGGTTCGAACATTTGTTTGCAGATCCGAGGTTCTTCTCAGGCAGTGTGTGGTTACGTAGCTGAATATTCTTGCAGTTCTTCCCCTCCTCTTCTTTTTCGGAGGCGGAGTCTTTGAAGAGAGGACTGAAGGGTATTTCGTTCTCGGAATCGCTCTCGAAGGTAAGAACTTAGGGTTTTCCCCTTTCGAACCGGTACCAACCATATGACAGTTTCCTGTCATTTCTTCATATGTGTTCATCCCACTATTTTGCCGTCGACGATGAAGAGTTTCGTGCTTCATTCTCTTGAAGTGTTTTTGATGGGCAACGTATCCTTACCACCACTTCTTGAAGACACTGCATTCCTCGGCGAGGTGGGTAACCCTCCGATGATATAGGCAATAGTTTGGATGTGATTCTTCTCCATCGAGCCATATGATCTCGGGAGTGTTCCTTCTGAGAGGTGGCAGTTTCATCCCCATTGTCAGGGCTTTGGCAAACCATTTCTTTGTTTTGATCTTACTCTTATTTGTTGCAGGTGTGCTTTGCTTTGGTCGGAATACTTTACGATTCGTCCTTACCGCTGCTTCTTTATCCTGACGCTGACGCTTAGCCTTTTCATATATGGCTGTCTCGCGTTCTTGGTCAACTTTGTTTTTTTTGGAAGGCTTCGTTTAACAGCCTCTCAATCGGGACATCTGGCAGTTCCGGGGTTTTTAGCGCCGATTCTGCCCTCAGTTCCTCTGCATTATTTTTTTTACGCTGAGAGAGCTTCTCAGTCATATAACGATGAATGGAAAACCATGTGGCAACTTGCTACACGGTCTTCGGTGTCTTCTGATGAGTCATTTTCCTCATCATTGTCACTATTTTCTTCCTCAAGAATATACTTGAGGAACTTTTCGAGCGTGAACGGTGTCCGCGCTTTCTGGTTGTACTCCTCCAGCGCGTCAATGTATTTTTGTAGATCCGTGCGCTTGTCGTTATACTCGGCAGGCTACGAAGGTTTCTTGGTCTTTTCTTTTTCCTCGAAGACTTCGAAGGCTTGATTTGGGGGTTTTCCCCCTCGTCAACAATTTTCGGTGTGGGACGAGGTTTTAACATCCCTTCGATTAGTTTGGGTTCAAGTGGACTTTTCCACCTGACTGCCGAACATGCTTGTAGATCCTTCAGCATTCTTTTGGTTTTTGCTGAAAGAACGACTTCCAATGGAGTTTCTTCCACAAGTGAGCATGATCCCCCCTGCTCGTCTACCTTTTTAAAAGTGTGCTTTTAGGGTAGGTTTATCTTCTTGTTATCAGACAGTGCGAATTTTCCCTGTTGATACTGGTCCCCGACCCAGTTTTTGAGGACGTAGCAATCTTCAATTAGGTGGCTCACCATTCTGTAATAGGAGCGGTAATTATGGTTGTTGACGTCGCCGGGTTTTGGTGGATGCCACGGGTCTGGCGATGTAATGAGTTTATAACGCATTGCCAATTCGAACAATCTCATCATCTTGTCGCGGGAAAACGAGTAAACACGTCCTAGTCTTTCCTCTAAGGACGGGCGCAGACACGCGTTGTTTTGGCGAGCAACGAGTTTTGGGCCACTCGGCTGTTGTCGCGTGTTAGCAACGAAGGTTGCTTTCCCTTTACCCTTAGCATTTCGAAGGTCCTTATTTGAGGAGGAAGGCATATGGCCCATCTGGTCCATTTGAGCCAGTTTATCTATCAAAGCCTGGAAGGTAGTTGGTTTGAAGAATGTCATGAACTGGGACACGGTAGTTTGAGGATTAAGGGTCCCGATGAACATGCCCATGGCAGGGGATTCTTCAATACGTTGTTCGCATTTAGACTACAGGTTCCGCCATCGGATCGCGTATTGGACCCATGTCTCTCCCGACTTTACCCTGGCATTGATTAATGCCATAATCGGAATGCATTCGCTCGCGCTGGCGAAACGCTGGGTGAACAGCAGTTCCATCACTGCAAATGTTTTCACAGAGTCATTTGGGAGCTCCGAGTACTATTCGAAGGCTATTTCTGACAGGCTGCCGATGAACTGGCGAAGCAACAATTTGTCATCGCCTCCAGTGTTGCCGTACAGAGCTCTGAATTGCGCGACGTGTTGATGAGGGTTGCTTGTTCCTTTGTAGACATGGAACTTAGGGATCGTACATCCCGGAGGATACTTGATTTGATCATACCATCCTGGATATGGTCACCTGGTTCTGACAATTTGGCCAGCAACTTCATTAGCTTGATGAGCTCTTATTTTTTGAGCAATGTAATCATCAAGGGCGGCTTTGGAGATCGTTTCTTCTTTGGCCGCTGATAGGGTCGGAAAAGGGTTTGACGTTTCCCCTATATCATCCTCGATGATTATTGGTGGATCTTCGGCTGGGGGTTCTGGTTGGATCATCATTCCAACCATGGTTTGGAACAAGAGAGCCATCTGCTTTATGTTAGCAGCTTACTTAGCAGCCTCTTTGTCCTTCCTCTCTAGCACCCTTCGCAGAAACTCTGTATCGGTCTCTTGCTCTTGGCGCTGTTCAGCCTCTTTATCTGGACTTTCTTTCTGTCTGGTAAGTGATGCCATCTTGGTCCGTATTTCCCGGAGCTTTTGTTGTTGCTCATGAGCCTTTGTCGGCGACCGAGTTTGCTATCGGTGACTCACCGAAGCACGGCTCTCTTCTTTTCCTGAAACCATGTAGACCGTGTGTACGGTTATTCCCCCAGACTTGGGGCGTTTAGATCCATCGCTGATTGATAGAGTTTTTGCGTGCTTAGTTAATTACCGCAATCAAGACGGTTTCGCTTGTAGCTAGCCGGTTGAGTACGGGTCGTCCGCAGGGAGATGGGAATCTTTTTCTATATGCTTTAACGAGTTAAGTCCAAATGTCCAGGTTTGTTTGAGATTAACTATGTGCTAAAATGTATATAAAAAGAGCTTGTTAGGGTTAGGATTAGGTTAGTTTGAGATAGGAGTCGCTCACTTCTTTCGTTGCCACTCTTAATATCGGTGTTACGGTAATCGGCAACAATGGGGATTAGCACGACTAGGAAGGAACTTGCGAGTATAAGCTAGGCTTTCCAACGCTTAGTTCCTTCCTTTTGGTCCTTATCCATCCGTTCTTGGCTCTTAGCCTTAACCTCCGGTTAATTCAACCACAACCGGTCTCACTAAGGAATCATCGCTATCATGTAGGATAGGGTGCCGTAGGGAGCGGATTGTGGTTCAATTAACGGGAGTCCGAATTAAGATGTTGGGCAAGAAAAGAGTGAGAGAGATTTCCTTCTCTCAAACTTTCCTTATCCTACCCTAACAAGTGAGAAAACTACTCACCCATTACAAGAAAAAGGAAAATAAAACAAAAGGAGGAAGATAGAAAGAAAGAGGTTAGAAGATTACAATTAGCTATTTGAAACCTCACCCTTGGCAAGGATCAAGCTTAAGCATCATTGTTGTTAAGAATAAAGAAAAATAGAACAAGAAAGAAACAAACAACAAATAACAACAACTAGATTAGCAAATGAATTTTACAAGCAATTATAATTAACAACATCACAAGACAAGCATGATAAAGAAAAAAACTCTTTTATTCATCACTTCACTCATAAAAGCTCACTACAAAGTTTTAATGGAGAAAAGATGAAAAGAGGAAGAAGAACAACAACAAATCCTAAAATCTAACACAAGAATTAAGCACCCTTCACTTGGCATTGTTCTGGGCTATTTATAGGCAGGAAACTAAAACCCTAGGGCAACAAGCTCTGAATGATGTTACCAAAATGCCCCTAAAATTTGATCACCTGATGAGTTAACTTGGCCGCGGATCCGCGGCCAAGTCACCATGTTGGCCCCGGATCCGCGGCTATAAAGTTGAATTGATGGCTCATTTTTTCTGGGGATCTCTACGTTGCTGTGTACTTCAGTGTGGTATACTTGGTTTCTCAGAAGCTCTTCACATTTCTTCCAGATTTTCAACAGATCAAAAGGTGATTTGATGTGGATCTTTTGCCATGATTTTCTTGAGCTCCACGTAGATATCTTGGATTTTGTGTTGACATTGTGCTTTGTGCATGAAAATGACCATCGATTTGCCATTTTTTCCCTTAAACTAGTGTGCAGCAACATACGGAAAAAGAGCGGAGACCCGTATTTTATCTGTGGTTGGCAGTAATCCAGAATTTGTCGCGCTTTTCCATGAATTTTACCGCTTAGAGCTGAGAACCTATAACCTGCAATTATCTAGCAAAACACAGATCAAGAGTACCTACCTATAAGCAATGTGATCAAAAATGGGCGGTATAGAAATGCAAAAATCTGATATGAACAAATACCCCCAAACTTATCATTTGCTCGTCCCGAGCAAAACCAATTTATTCACAAAAATTCCTAACCTTACTTTCACAGGGAACGCGATTGCACTGAACATGTGCAACAAGCCGTTAAACCTCTAGGTATCCCTAGTAGGAGGAGTGTTGTCTCCTGAGGGTTTTCAGCGGATACTACCCACAAAATCCCGTCAAGCTAGTTTTGTGAAATAACTATGATTCAAAACCCTAAGGTTTTGTTTTAAAAATAACAATTCTATAATCCTAATTCTAGACTATCGAACCTTTATTTTTCACACCTCGCTTCTCATTTAACTTAAGATTTTATATGTCTTTACGTGCAGTGCAAATAGTGTCGTTAAGTTTCAGAAGGATCGATTAAAGTCATCATGTCACAAAATAAAGCCCAGATAAAAATTTAAAAAGGATCACATAAGTTTTATAAAGAGTTAAGTATTTTTCAAGTTTCCTTTTCCAGTAAGGTTTCAATTTCAGAATTTCTATCTTCCTTAACAGGAAACTAGGTCTTATTTTTCACTCCACCTGTTTCTTTTTTTCATTTCATACATACCTCTGTGAACGTGCAATAGTTTTTATCATAGAATAAAACCTTCATATCTCCGCTAGAAATATTTTTTTATAAAAACCTGTCTTTTGTCAAGATTATTCTCACACAAAGAACCGTTAGGAATTTTAACTCAGAGAGAACACTTGCTTGACTTTGTTTTAATCTGGACTTTCTAGGCTTCTTAACGAGCTTTGGGCCAATGCTCCCAAACCAGTTGGCTTTAGGGCATTAGGTGTAGAAGCCGACTTAATTACTCAAGTTACCTAGGCCCAAAAACAAAAGACAATTTAGCGTGAAAATCATGATGATTCAATGCGAACGGAGATATAACCGGCAGTTCAATTATTTTTTTGGATAAAAGACGTGTTTAGTGGGTTCGGTGTGTAATCATTCCAATCAAGTTCCAAATGGGTTATTTTTCAGAATTAGTTCCAATTAAGGCATCAATAACATCCATTCATATCCGCTTCACTTCATAAACTATTCTTGATATTACTTATTTCAAAACAAACCTATTTGATTCTCAGAAAATAATTTATCCATTTAAAAGTTTTCAGACATAATAGACTTGTCATCTAATTTTCAAAAACTCACGACACATGTAGTGTGATGTAAAGACGTATATCAGCTATAGTTAACTTCAAAGGAGAGTTATCTTTCAGGTTTTCAAAATCTAAAAATAAGATTTAGTTATTCTTATCTTCAAACAAAATCGTTGCAATGTTGAATCTGAGTTCTCCCACTAGCTTAACTTGAAAAAGTTTTTATGTTTTTAGAAAATTTTCTGATTTTTATGGATTTTATGGATTTTAGTATGCAGATGCAAAATACACATATGAAAGCGAAGGTTAGAAATGCGTACCGAGCGTACCCCCAAACTTAAACTGGACAGTGCCCTCACTGTCATTGCATGAAGAAATCATTGAAGGGTCAAAATTGTCGGTTAGATATACACAATTTTTTTTTTTTTGTTTTTTTTGTTAAAAGAAAAGAAAAATTAGAAAAATTGATATGCACCGGACAAGAATATCCACATATATATATATATACAAAATGGTATATACATACCCCTAAATTTATTTGAAACAGTGTCCACTGTTTTGGCGGGATAACCGAAGTTTGGTGGTAGGCAGAGGAAGATTATGCAGGGTAAACCGGCTCCTGTAAGACCAGGAGCTCCTCTGATGGTTCGGCGCTAAGGTACGGTTTTAGTCTGTGTCCGTTTACTTTGAAAAATGAACCGTCCGTTGGATTCTCCAAATCCACAGCGCCATGCGGATACACATTCCGCACAAAATATGGCCCTTTCCAGCGAGATCTGAGCTTACCTGGATGGAAATGTAGCCGGGTGTCGTAAAGCAGCACCTGTTGACCAGGTGCGAATGTTTTGCGCAAAAGGTGTTTATCGTGAAACACCTTCGTTCGGTTCTTAACGACAACCGCGTTTTCATAAGCCGCATCCCGAAGCTCGCTCAATTCGTTCAATTGCAGCTTCCGATGGCTGCCCGCATCTTCGAGAGACAGATTCAGCTCCTTTATCGCCCAAAATGCGCGATGCTCTATTTCCACAGGAAGGTGGCAAGCCTTTCCGTAAACAAGCCAATAGGGAGACATGCCAAGATCGGTCTTATAAGCAGTTCGAAATGCCCAAAGGGCATCAGTGAGTTTTAACGACCAATCTTTACGGTTCTTGGAAACCGTCTTCTCCAGTATCTGCTTGATTTGCCAATTTGAAACTTCGGCTTGCCCACGGGTTTGGGGGTGGTAGGGCGTAGATGTTAGTTATATGTATGCCCTAGAGGCCATTACTGTACATAGGATGTATATTGTAGTGGATGCTGGGACGTATATAGGAAGGACTTTCTTGCTCGACATGATAGTATGCTATCTGGTTACTCTTTACCTTAACGTGTATACTGTTTGTCTCTCTGTTACATGTTGGTAAAGCCCTTAGGATGTGTACTTGACTACCTGGACTGTGATGTGGATCATACTAGTGGGGACATGGTAGTCCATAAGTACATCCTTCAAAGTCCCTAGTCGTGGGTGTATCGAGACGGGGCATCGATATACCAGAGTAGACTAGCGTATACCTTCTCGACCCATACAGATAGGCGATGGATGATCCCATATCCATTGGTGTTTGACATCAGAGATGATATACGGGTGCTCAGTAGAGACTGGGTATACTGGACGGACTCGCCGAGAACTCCCAGATGGTATTATACCTCACGTCAGATGGCAGTTCTCTGGTGACACTGGTACAGAGTAGTCTGTTGACCCGAGATCGTCATAGAGTCTTGTGTGGTTCCCACTGTGCTTTGATTTCCATCTTACCACGTCCAAGAGGGCGTGCAAAACGGTGGTTTTTGGGTACAGTCCCGAGTCACATGGAGGCAATGAGCGATAGGAGGGGATTCGTCTCTCCCGGTATAGGGAGTTGATGTTGCGCTGTGTTCGATTGGCTATAACAGGAAATCCCTGGCCAGGGTTGCTGAGATTTACTGGTAAGTGTTACCAGTAGTTTCTCGAACAGTTATAGACCTCATTTCGACACGACTTATTGAGCTATTGGGGTCTGACGTTTACCACCCCTAGGCGAGATATGCGACAGATCAGACGATCAGACCGGACTGTACGGTAGTGTTACTGGTTGGATTCACTGGAGTGTGAGCGGGCTTGCTCGTCGATCTTCAGATCGCTCAATACCCGGGTGGCCGTTACGTTTAGCAGACCGCTTGCGGCTTGTGGATGCTTGATATGATCATCATCTGCTGCCGGCGTATTGACGAGTCTTTAGAGTCCTACACAGAGGTTTCCTGGCTCAAGCGAAACAAAATAGGAGCGCATATGAGATATGTGCGGGACCGAGAATAATACCAGTATGTGATACTGTATTCGGTTCTCGCGATGTGACATTGATCGGTTATATGCGATATAGCCGGGTTATCGGATCATGTGTTGATTCGATAAGTTGTTACTAATGATACTAGTCGGTTATATGCGATATGACCGGATCGTTAAATCAAGTGTTGATTTAATGATTTAATGTATAATTATATATTTGATATATTACTTTGCATCAACTAGTATCGGTTCACTTTAAAATGGATTTTCTCACTCGGGTGTGCGCATTGCATATGCGATATGATTTTGTGCACTTTATTGTATCATGTTTGATGATGCATGATTGCTAGGTTATGTGTAAAGAATTTAACCAAAGTTATTTAAATGGTTAAGGGTTTTACTTATTCATTAATTAGTCTTTTTATTTTTGGAATAAGGAAAAGAAATGAGAGAAAAATGGTGGCTAGTTTTGTTTTCATCATGAAGCTTCATGAAGCTTTCATTAAGTCACCATTTTTGTCTCATCTCCTTAACCCTAACCATTCTTTAACCTTGGTCAATTCTCTACACTTAACTTGGGTTATGTTATGATAAGAATGGATAATTCTTTTCTTTTTTAATAATCTTATCATATCATTTCTTCTTCTTCTTCCTTCAACTCAAGAAGAAAAACCTAGACTACATCAATGGTGGATTGATGATATGAGTGAGAAATCCAAATCTAAAGTCTACCCACTTTCTATTTCTTCATCCTCTACCTCTTGCCAAGTAGTAGAGTGTGTTTCCTTCACAAGTTTCTTGACTTGGTGAAGTGAGAGCTTGATCTTGCGATGCTTCGACGTAGATCATCTTCGACATGGACATCGACGACCTAGCTCGCTTATTCTCCGATGAAGTCGACGCTAGAGCCCGGATTCTTTTTGGACAGCGGAGAGGACTTCGTTGTGGAGCTATGGAGGTGGAGAACCGGATCTACAAAGGTTGTATTTTCGTATCTCTTAGTTAAATGTTAACTAGTTATCTTTTCGCCTAGATTTCTAGCAAACGATCCGTAGTCGGGTTTCTCGGCACCTAGAATTTTTGAAATTGGCATGGTTGATGCCTTGTGAGACCTCATGAGGATGCCTAGGAACCCTACAGTAGATAGCTTATGATTAATGGAATATTTCCGCATCTAGGCCTCGAAAGTCTTATTACAGAAATGAGTTCCATTGTCGCTAATGATCGCTCGGGGGTGCCCAAACCGGGAGAAAATGTTTTCCTTAAGAAATCTAACGACAACCTTGTTGTCGTTAGTCCGGCTAGGCATAGCCTCGACCCACTTAGAGACATAATCAACAGCGATAAGGATGTACATGTTCCCAAAAGAGATGGGAAACAGCCTTATGAAATCAATCCCCCAAACATCGAAAATCTCCACAACCAAGATTGGTTGGAGCGGCATCTCGTTCCTCCTGGATATCCGACCCAAGTGTTGACACCGGGAGCAAGCCTTGCAGTAGTCATGAGCGTCTTTGAAGAGTTGTGGCCAGTAGAAACCACACTGCAAGATCTTCTCGGCTGTCTTTCTGAGGCCAAATTGCCCGCCACATGCTTGATCATGGCAAAACGATAGCACACTCTTGAATTCATCATCAGGGACACACCGACGAATAATTTGGTCGGGACAGTACTTGAACAGATAGGGTCGTCCCAGTAAAAGTGTTTTACTTAGGATAAGAATCGAAGTCTGTCCTGACTTGACTATTCAGTCGGTAGTAATCCTATAGCCAAATAGTTCATAATATCTGCAAACCAGGGTTCGCAAGATACTGTCAAGAGTTGTTCATCCGGAAAAACGTCGTTGATCGGAATTTGAAGCGACGGCGAAGAAGGAAGTCGTGAGAGGTGGTCGGGGACTAAGTTTTCACATCCTCTTTTGTCCTTGATGACAAGGTCAAACTCTTGAAGCAAGAGGATCCAATATATCATCCGAGATTTTGCATCCTTCTTTGCAAAAAGATGGCATAGAGCAGAATGGTCCGTGTAGATGATGACTGAAGAGCCGATGAGGTAGGGCATGAACTTTTCTAAAGCAAATACAACACCTAAGAATTCCTTCTCGGTTGTTGTATAGTTCAGTTGGGCGTCGTTCAGGGTTCGGCTAGCATAATAGATTACTTGCGGCATCTTGTTGATGTGTTGTCCAAGGACAGCACCGATGGCAAAGTCGGATGCATCACACATAATCTCAAATGGGTGCGTCCAGTCAGGAGAAGAAAGAACGGGAGCAGAAGTGAGTGAGCTTTTTAATGACTCGAACGCAGTCACACAGCTCGAGTTGAAGTCGAATGTCGTGTCCTTGGCAGCAAAAGAGTCAAGGGCCTAGCAATCTTGCTAAAGTCCTTGATGAACCGTCTATAGAAACTGGCATGGCCAAGGAAGGCTCGAATGTCTCTGACGCATCTGGGAGGAGGAAGATTGGAAATGACTTCAATCTTCGCTTTATCTACCTCAATGCCATTTTAAGAGATGATATGTCCTAAGACAATACCTACACGCACCATAAAGTAGCACTTCTCCCAATTCAAAGTGAGGTTCTTGTCCTTACACTGGGTAAGGACAGTGTTGAGATGCAGCAAACACTCATCAAAGGAATCGCCGAAAATGGAGAAATCATCCATAAAGATCTCCAAGAATTTTTCCACCATATCTGAGAAGATTCCCATCATACACCGCAGAAAGGTAGCGGGCGCATTGCATAACCCAAAGGGCATGCGACGATATGCAAACGTGCCGAAAGGACAAGTGAATGTAGTCTTGTCCTGGTCTTTTTCGGCGATGGGAATCTGATTATAGCCGGAGTAGCCATCAAGAAAGCAGTAGTACGTGTGTCCAGCCAATCGCTAAAGCATCTGGTCAATGAAAGGTAGCGGAAAGTGGTCCTTCCGCGTTGCGGCGTTGAGTTTTCTGTAATCGATGCATACTCGCCACCCAGTCTGGGTGCGAGTAGAGATTAACTCGTTTGCCTCATTGGTTATGACCGTTATGCCCGACTTCTTGGGGACAACATGAATGGGGCTAACCCACTGGCTATCAGAGATAGGGTAAATGATACCACTATCCAGACACTTTACGATCTCCTTTTTTACAGCCTCCTTCATGACTGGGTTGAGTCGCCTTTGTGGATCCCTGGCTGGTTTGGCATCATCCATCAGATGAATGTGATGTTCAACGATCAGGGGACTAATCCCCTTGATGTCCGCCATTGACCAGCCAAAGGCTTGCCTATTGCTGTGTAAGACCGTAAGAAGAGCTTTCTCTTGCTCTGGAGCTAGAGAAGCTGAGATGATAACAGGAAGGGTCTCGTTCTCATCTAAGTAAGCGTACTTAAGGTGAGACGGCAATGGATTGAGTTCGAGCATTGGAGGTGAAACGATTGAAGGCAAGATTGGTGAAAAGGTCTCGAACTCAAAAGATTCCAGCAGAGGTTCAAAACGAGTGTAAGCGACCGAGTTGGATGGTTCAGGTAACTCATCCGGAAATTCGAAGGATTCAAACTCGGGTGGTGACTGGGCAAGATCGTTCGAGAAAGTGAAACACTCGTAGTCATTGTCGGGCGTAGAAGTAGCAGTAGGTTCAAAGAGGAACGCATTAGTGACGTCAAGATTGCTGTGATCGAACAAAAACTCCTCGAATTCACAGTCCTCTGGGGTGATCTCCTGGATTGAACAAACGTCTAGTATATGAGCATTAGGCTCGGAAGGCTGATTCCCCAACCTAAAAATGTTGAGTTCAATTGTCATGTTTCCAAAAGATAGGTTCATCGAACCATTTCGACAATTGATCACAGCATTTGAGGTTGCAAGGAATGGGCGACCGAGTATCACCAGAATTTGATTCCAGGGGTTAGCTACAGGCTGTGTGTCTAAAACAATGAAGTCAACGGGGAATATGAAGTCCCCAACCTTGATTAACACATCCTCTAGCTCACCCCTAAGATGGGTGATTGATCGGTCGGCCATTTGGAGAGTACAGTGTGTGGGTTTCAGCTCTCCTACACCTAATTGCTCATATACTGAGTACGGAAGTAGGTTAACACTGGCACCAAGATCCAAAAGTGCGCGGTTGATGTTCTTATCCTCAATGGTAATAGAAATCATAGGACAGACAGGATCCTTCCGTTTTTGAGGTAAAGATTGGGTAAGAGCATCACTCACAGCACTAGCTAAGAAAATTTTCTTGGGTACCTGAGATTTCCTCTTTTTCGTGCACAAGTCCTTTAAGATTTTTGCGTAGGAAGGGACTTGTTGGACAGCATCTAAAAGGGGCATGTTGATGTTAACCTACTTAAACAACTCCAGAATCTTCTCCATTTGTGGATTTTGTTTATTGGATCTCAACCTGTTTGGAAATGGAACGTTTTTAAAATTGGTTGAGTCCAATACTTGTGGAGGAGATTGTGGAGTTGGAACGGATCCCAAAGCTGGAGTTTTCGTGGAGTGAGAAGTGGGTCCGTTCAGAGCAGACGAAGAAGAAGAGCCTTTCGAAGAATGAAGAATAGGCTCAGAAGATGAGGAAGGAGAAGAAGAAGACGAAGCGGCCGGGGTGTCATTATCCTCAATTGTTGTGTCAATATTGTTGTGCAGCATCCTTCCAGATCTCAATGTAGTCACGGCACTCACATTATGGCTCTGTTGTTCAAGAGCAACATGCACATTATGTGGGTGACCAGGATTTGGGAGTGGTTAAGATGGAAGCTTCCCCTTTTCTCGCTCGCTTAACACCGCATTCAGCTGTACAATCTGGGCTTCGATGGTCTTGATGCTTTGCCCGTGTGCGGCAGTGTGTTGCACCAAAGACTGAATAGACGACTGGATGTTTGCGGTGGATTGTGTCGATTGTTTAACGAAGGCCTCCAGACTTCGTTCTAGCGAGGAAACCTTATCGTTGTTTGACGGAACAAAGTTGTTTTGAGGAAAAGAATTATTGGGTGCAAAGTTGTTCGTCTGATTTTGAAAAGGTTGGGGTTGGAAGGGCTGCTGAAATTGATGTTGAGTTTGTTGCTGAGCTTGTTGTTGCAGTAGAGGGGGCCTCTGGAAATTGTTGCCTTTGAATTGATGATGGTTCTGATTCCAGGCGAAGTTGGGGTGGTTCCTCCAACCGGGATTGTAAGTGGAAGAGTATGGATCGTTTCTTGGTCTTTGCTGAAATGCAGCATTAACCTGATCCTATCCTTGAGATGGTGGATTGTAAGAACACTATTCGGTTAGGTGAGATGGATCGGAACAACAAGCACAAATGGTACGAAGGGGAAGAACAGGGGCAGGAGCAGGAGATGAAAATTTGCTCTCTATCGCTTCAAGTTTTCTCGTTATTGCAGCCATTTCGGCTTTCATTGCAATAGTGACATCGAGTTGGTGAATGCCTACCCTAGACTGACCAGTAGAAGTAGAGGAAGAATAAGAAGTACTTGGTCTGGTGCTCTCCCATTGAAGCGTTTGTTCCGCAAGGTCGTCAAAGAATTGCCATACTTCCTCGTCAGATTTCGATAGGAAGTGGCCTTGACAAATGGTTTCCAACAACTGCTTGGTTACAGGATTCAGGCCCTCGTATAAAGTTTGGCAAAGTTGCCATTTCTCAATACCGTGGTGAGGGCACTGAACAAGAAGGTCTTTATACCGGTCAAAACACTTCCAAAAAGGTTCAGTAGGAAGCTGGGCAAATTGGTTGATTTCGTTACGGATCCTCGTGGTTTTATGATTTGGATAGAATTTCTTGAGAAACGCTTTCACAAACTCGTCCCAACTGGTTATGGAGTGAGAAGCAGTGCTATACAGCCATTTTTCAGCAAGATCGCACAAAGTGAACGGAATGACCCGTAGCCGTATAGCATCGTCTGATAGCTGGGTCATTTTCATCATGGCGCAAACATTTTAGAACTTGTTGATGAAGATATAGGCATCTTCATATTCAAGCCCATGAAATTTCGGAAGCATGTTAATGAAGTGGGGCTTAATTTCAAAATTATCCCCATTGGCCGGTGGAAGGGAAAGACGGGTAGGAAGTGCGGAGCGGGTGGGATAGAAACGATGGAGCGCGATTCGCTGTGGCGCTACAACAGGCGGTGGTTGTGGGTTATTCGCATCCATAGGAGGTGGAATCAATCCCGGGGGAATTGAAGGGATGTTAGGATTAAATCCTGATATCGCAGAAGAAGAAGTTGGTGATAGTGAAGGTGAGGAAGTATGAACAGAATCCCGGTCAATGTTGGAGTTGGCCGGCAAAGGTAAGGGTGAAAGAGGCGTGGAAGGAGTTTCGACGACTGAGTCGATCGCGTAGTCGGTAGCGACTAACGTAACGCGGACTAGGCGGGCACTAGTGTCCCGAGTCCACCGGACATACACTAAACGAGTTTAGTGTAGTCAAAGCGGAGAAGGTGAGGATAAGAAAACGTCAATGGAGAAATATGATGGGAGGTGGGCGAGAAAATGGGATTCTGGCGACAAAGGGCAAGTTTTTATAAAAGTTTTTGTTTTGTGTTTTTTTAGAAAGAGCGTTACAGAAATATGTACGGACTTACGGCTTCAAACAATCACAGACAAAATATACACAATCACACCTAGATCTAGGGTCACCTTGGTCAGCTAGACAGCTCCTAACTGTTCCAAAGGGCTAGAAATAGAACCTCAAACCGCCTCTTCTCCGCCAATTGCGGCCAGGTAAGTGCCAGGTAAGTGGGAGGCTCCCCACTACGTAAGTAGTGGTCCTAATTAAGTAACCACTTGCCTTGGACACACTTGCCTAGACACCGCAAAGTCAGGATAGGATAAACGGCCGATGCCTACAACCAGTCCTCTGTCCTATTGAGCGCGACGTCTTTAGGGCTGAGTCTAGTATTTTTTAATTAAATAATGGTCAATGCATATGCCTTTTGTGATTTCTGGGGTCCTGGAAAGGGTGATGAAATCCCCACCCAATCTGGATTGGTTTCAAACCCCTTAAAGTCCGATTAAAATATGCAAAGCAGTAACAATCAACTGCAATCAATTTTTATATTTTTTTAGCGCGGCGCAAAGAATCCTGCACAAAAACAATTTATTGGAAGGGGGAAGAGAGTTTGCGCAAAGAATGCTGCGGAAAAAAAACAGTTCAGTGGAGTTCAGAGGAGTGGAGAAGAGGCAGAAGGACCACAGGGGATTTTCTGTTGCTGAGGTCAGCAACATGCCGCGGTTCCACGGCCAAACAAGCCCTATGGCAGCGGTTCCGCGGCTGTATGGGTGAGTTGGGCCTTCATTTTTCTTGAATGTTCTGGTTAGGGTGTCCTCTTCTTGTCTGGAGCCCCTGAATCTTGATTTGCTCACTGGGTTTGCTCCAGAATTCTTCAGTAGACCGTTGGTTCCGTCTTGATCACCCGCGGTGTAGCCGCGAGTTATGGGTCTAACTTCCCACGTCTTTGGCACTGAACTCGACCTTCTTTTTACCCTGCACACTTGCACAAAAACTAATCAAAAATAACAAGATGATTTTTACAATATATTTTTTTTTGTTTTGTTTTTCGGTTATATTTATATTCACAAATTAACCCGAAATTACACAAAGAAATTAACTACCGTCTCCTCGGCAACGGTGCCATTTGATTGATAGAGTTTTTGCGTGCTTAGTTAATTACCGCAATCAAAACGGTTTCGCTTGTAGCTAGCCGGTTGAGTACGGGTCATCCGCAGGGAGATGGGAATCTTTTTCTATGTGCTTTAACGAGTTAAGTCCAAATGTCCAGGTTTGTTTGAGATTAACTATGTGCTAAAATGTATATAAAGAGAGCTTGTTAGGGTTAGGATTAGGTTAGTTTGAGATAGGAGTCGCTCACTTCTTTCGTTGCCACTCTTAATATCGGTGTTACGGTAATCGGCAACAACGGGGATTAGCACGACTAGGAAGGAACTTGCGAGTATAAGCTAGGCTTTCCAACGCTTAGTTCCTTCCTTTTGGTCCTTGTCCGTCCGTTCTTGGCTCTTAGCCTTAAACCTCCGGTTAATTCAACCACAACCGGTCTCACTAAGGAATCACCGCTATCATGTAGGATAGGGTGCCGTAGGGAGCGGATTGTGGTTCAATTAACGGGAGTCCGAATTAAGATGTTGGGTAAGAAAAGAGTGAGAGAGATTTCCTTCTCTCAAACTTTCCTTATCCTACACTAACAAGTGAGAAAACTACTGACCCATTACAAGAAAAAGGAAAATAAAACAAAAGGAGGAAGATAGAAAGAAAGAGGTTAGAAGATTACAACTAGCTATTTGAGACCTCACCCTTGGCAAGGATCAAGCTTAAGCATCATTGTTGTTAAGGATAAAGAAAAATAGAACAAGAAAGAAACAAACAACAAATAACAACAATTAGATCAGCAAATGAAAATTACAAGCAATTATAATTAACAACATCACAAGACAAGCATGATAAAGAAAAGAACTCTTTTATTCATCACTTCACTCATAAAAGCTCACTACAAAGTTTTAATGGAGAAAAGATGAAAAGAGGAAGAAGAACAACAACAAATCCTAAAATCTAACACAAGAATTAAGCACCCTTCACTTGGCATTGTTCTGGGCTATTTATAGGCAGGAAACTGAAACCCTATGGCAACAATCAGGCTCTGAATGATGTTACCAAAATGCCCCTAAAATTTGATCACCTGATGAGTTAACTTGGCCGCGGATCCGCGGCCAAGTCACCTGTTGGCCGCGGATCCGCGGCCATAAAGTTGAATTGATAGCTCATTTTTCTGGGGATCTCTACGTTGCTGTGTACTTCAGTGTGGTATACTTGGTTTCTCAGAAGCTCTTCACATTTCTTCCAGATTTTCAACAGATCAAAAGGTGATTAGATGTGGATCTTTTGCCATGATCTTCTTGAGCTCCGCGTAGATATCTTGGATTTTGTGTTGAATTGTGCTTTGTGCATGAAAATGACCATCGATTTTCCATTTTGTCCCTTAAACTGGTGTGCAGCAACATACGGATATAGAGCGGAGACCCGTATTTTATCTGTGGTCGGCAGTAATCCAGAATTTGTCGCGCTTTTCCATGAATTTTACTGCTTAGAGCTGAGAACCTGTAACCTGCAATTATCTAGAAAAACACGGATCAAGAGTACCTACCTATAAGCAATGTGATCACAAATGGGCGGTATAGAAATGCAAAAATCTGATATGAACAATCGCCTTTGGAATTTACCGTGGACGGTAGAGTTTTCTCCAGTCTCGTTCTTTATGAGAGATTGGAGTTGAAGGAGCCATTGTGACAGGCACCTGTTTAGGAGAAGACCCCCGTTGTGTGGCAGAGGAGTGGACTTTTTCTTGTCGGGCCTTCGATTTCTCGGGTCGACGAGAGTAATTTTTGTCAAGAACTGAGTCTTGGACTTTTCGCCAGACTCTATGAATTTGCGAGGAGAGCCACTGATAAGGCCGCTCTGGCTTTGCCTACACTGTAACTTTAGCATGTGGGGGTAATTTCTTAAGCACCGCTATTGAGGAGTTTTTGCGCACCCTCCTAAGCGGTTCAAAACTATTCCCAGTTGGAACAGCGGTGTCGACCTCCACCATAGGAGCTGGTGGGATGAGTCCGGAGGGGGTGTTGCCCCCATCTTCTTTCACTCGGCGCCAGTGGCGACGTCAAGCGTGTCTTACAGAAGAGACTGCCTTAGTTTTGGAAGCAGCTTCGTCATGCCCCGGCTTTGCTGAGGGGTTTCAATCGGCGTCAGTCTGTTAAAGACCGACGTCTTTGATAGAGTTTGAGGAGAGCCGGCCAATCTTTCGAAGACTGACCGTCTGATGGGGGAAGCACCTTTTCCGACTTCGCTTGTAGCAGGGGAATGAATGAATAACCTTTTCGGGGTAGCCCTTTCAGGTATCGCGGGCTTCTTTATGGGCCCGCTCGAGCTTTTGCTCAGCCTGTTGAAAACTGAAGTTTCAAGATTTGACGGTTTGCTGATGGGGGCCGTCATGGTTACCAGCCGATTGAAGACCGGCTTTTAGGGAGCTACTTCTTCTAGTGTTGAGGCACCGAAACTCACAGGTGGGAGCATGGTCTCGAAGAACAGTCCGGTAGTGGCTTGTGTGACCTGTTTCACCAGCATTGAGAAAATAGAGGCCGCATTGAGAGTTAAACCCCCCAAGTGGAGTAGCAAGCCAAACTCGACGAGCAGAGCATCTCCGACGAAACCACGACCCCCAAGGACTTCTTCTTTCTCTTGTTAACCACTTAAAACTGTAAGTCCCTTCATCTCTAACCTTTTTCACCTCAAAACAACTTTTTAAAACAAATCGACAAAAGTGTAGTTATCTCCGGTATAATCTTCTTTTTAATTTTTGTAATCTACTTGATAAGCAAATTAGATCAAACTAACATCTTATACCAATTTTAACCTTTTTTCCCATCATTTAGTTTTTATTTTAACAAAAATTTCATGTGAAACAAACATATAATGAACTTTTTCATTAATATACCATGAACTTTAGTATAACTCTCATTTCAATAATTGTTAAAAAAATACTTTAGAAAAACTTCATGGAGTAATGACCTACCCCACATGCACACTATGGTTTCATAGCACGGTACTCTAAATATGTAGCTAATTTAAAAAAACAACATTTATATTAAAATACCACACCTTTACAATACGGATTTCTTTTAATCGGTATTTTGAAATTCTTGGCAATTACGCCTCTACAACTCTCGTTAAGGGACCCGCTAATAGATGGTGCGAATTATCGCATATTCTTAAGATAGTAGAGTGAGATGCAAAACTCCTCACGGAGTATTCGGTCTCGAAAGGAAATAAAAATACGGTTTTTAAGAAATGTGACTTTTTTAAACAATACTAATTTTTGAAAATTTATGTAAAAATTATAAATCCATATTCTCAATAAAAACATATTATGAAACAATATTCTTTAAAATAAAAATTTAGAATTTTTATAAAATATCCCCAAGTTTCCAAAAGTAGTAGTTTTCACAAAAGTACCATAAACTTCCAAAAGCTAGGTTTTATTACCAAAACACCACAACAATTAAAATAATTGTTCAAGAAAACCCTAAATATTATAAATCACTCTCGAGGTTATTTTTAAACAATATTAATATATATTTTTCATAAACCCCCTCAAGATATGCAAACAATATTTTAAGGACGCTAAAATTAATATAGGTTTAAGCGGTATCATTTCTCTTGAGCCTCAGAGAGCTGAAGAAAGTGAGTGCTTGCCTATTCAGGTTAGACAACTTAACGGAGTTGTCAATGGCAATTGTCTTGGAAAGAGAAACAAATATTGTCGTCCATGTGCAGCAGTTGCCGATTTCTCTCGAACATAAGATTTTTAACAGTTTAAATCAATTCCTATGAGAAAAGACATAAACTCAAATCCAATCTCGAATCTAAACTTGAACACAAACTCGAACTCTAACCTAACTCGAAACTAAACTCGAATATGAACTCGAACCGAAACTACTCGAACCAACTTGACTCGAACCAAGATTGCAATTGGCATGACTCGCATATTACTCGACTACATTTTACATCTTTTGCAATCTAAGTTTTCAATCAAGATATGTTAATCAATAAATCAAATCAATTAATTATATTAACCAGTTATAATATATTATACTCGAAGTGTTTGGGATAGTTTCTTGTGTGAATCCAACGGAGCTTCATAAGTCCCGTATTAACCACTTTTTTTATTTTACTCAAATATCAGTCGGGTTGACTCATCCACAGCTTAGAGCACCAATACTAACACATGAAATATGCCCGTTTTTCCTTGCTCTTAGGACCCCACTCTTGATCTCGTAAATACTTCTACTGCTGTGTTGACATTCACACTTAGAACTTAACGTTAATATAGTGATCATATAAAGACCTATAGAATATATTTACCCATGATCATATACTCTTACTCGTTATCTATATATTCTACAATTGTCATTTTTCTTATTCTTACTTATCCTTGGGACTTACCGAGCGCTAATTCGCTAACGGGCATTCCACCCACTTTTCTTCTCTTAGAATATTCGTCAGATACGGTCGAGGCGGAGGAAGTGGAAGCCACAGAAGAAGACTACAACCAGATTGCTACTCAGGCCTAGCTCAGCTTCATTTTCCTTAAGTTTATATATGCCACTTGTTTAGGCATTTTCCTTATTGTATTTACTTTCCAGCATAAGCTCATGTATTTCTAAATATTGGAAGTTGAATGTAAATAAAGATGTTTGTTGAAAAAATTTACAATCTTCATTTATTCTTGTATTATGTATTATTGTTTCAATACGCTTAGTATATTTATTTAGGAAATGATTTTCTCTGGATAAATATGCCGTGGGCTTGCCACATTACCGTTTCCGTCTACTAGGAAGCGCGGCGTGACATTAACAGAGCACACTCTTTCTTTATTTAGAAGGATTGAGAAAATATATTCCCATTTCATTGGATGTTTGTTCCAACCACTTTCTGTTTAACAGAAGATATCCTTCTTATTTAGAAAGATTAGGGAGATATTGTAACAACCCTAAACTTTTTGTACAAAATTATTCCAAAATACAGAAAGGGACACCTGAGTCTGAGCACAAGTTATAAGTTTGTTTTGCTTTTGAATAGCAAGAAAGAGCTTGTAGCTCATTGGTAAGACCTTGCACTGTGAAACATAGCACCCGAGTTCAAATTCCATCAACCACATTATCTTTTTATTAAAAATTCTTTTAATATTTTAGAAGCCCAAGGGTTTACACGTGCACTACACGTAAAATGAAGAGTCACACAGAAATCAAACATGTGGAAAACACTATTCATACAAACCCTGACACGTGGCAAGCATCCGAGCCCCCACCCGAAAGATTGGACTGGAGAGATTGCATTATGGGCCGGCGCCGCCGGGTCAATATGGGTAAAATGCAATTATTTTGTGCTCTAACATCTCTTAGACTCCCCCCTTTAACCCATGTCTATTTGATTTCCCTGCACGTTAACAGAGAAATTAAAATGATGCATTTATCCAAAATTTAATGCATTTTTTAATTCATTCTTCATCGCCTCAAAACCCTAATTTTCCCTATAAATACCACACTCCATTTCACACATCCTCACTCAAAAATTCCTTGCCAAAATTCTCAAAAACTTTCAAGTCCTATAGTGTGCAAGTGGAGTTAGCAAAGGGCGAAGTTCCGAGAAGGTTCCGGCGACGAAACAACGCCCCGAACCCTTCTTTAGCTCCCCCTCTCCCTTCTCATGTTCAATAGCCAGTAAGTCCCTTCTTCCCCTCTCTTTTTCTATTCTAAAACTTTTCTATTTCAAAACTCGTCGGAAGCGGAGTTAATCTGACTTCCGATTTCCATTTCTTTAAAAACATAACTTTTTCTTAATAACAAACCTACAAAATGTTAATATATTGTTTAGTAATCACTAACAAAGATAATAGAACAAGTTTGATATCAAAATAATAATCATAAGTTCTATTTCACTTTTACATTAAAATACCCTTATGTTTAGATTTGACATTTGCTTATTGCTTTTAACCCTATTACCTTAGAAAACTCACGAAGTAATGACCTACCTCATCACAACACACAATTCTTGGCATAGCACGATATCATTTGGGACATTAGCTAGTGGGAAAATACATATTACAATAAACACCCTAAACTTTTATAAAAACCGTATTTCTTTAAAGTGTAGTAACAAATTCTATACAATCCTCGTCCTTACAACCCACCTTTGGGGAAATCCGATCGGGATGGTGCAGATTATTGCACGTCCTCGGATTTAGTTGGACGGAATTCAGACCTTCGCAAGGAGCATTCGAATTCCAATGGAATTATTTAAGAAAAAACGAAATTTCTAGAATAAATAAAATCATATTTTTAATAAATATATATATATATATATAATTATTATCAAAATACTTATTATATATATATAATATCCCATGTTTCCAAAACTCAAGAAAAGAATTCAAATATTACATGAAACTACCATGATAATTCAAAACAATATCCATATTACAAATAAATACCATATACAATGAAAATTAGGTTCTACTCACTAGAAATTTCACTTTTATAAAATATGCATCTATGAAAACCCTTAAAACGATAATTAAATACTTGAGGTGTATTTTGAAATTATACCAAAACTATTTTTACATAAAACCCCCTCAAGTTATATAAATTTACAATAAGGACCCTAGTAAATATAGGTTTAAGCGGGACCAGTCTCTTGAGCCTCAGGGAGCTGGAGATATGGGTGCTTGCCTATTTAAGGTAGACAATCTAACAAACGGTGTTATCAACACGGTAATTGTCTTGGAAAAAGACACAAATCTTGTCGTTCATGTGCAGCAGTTACCGATAACATCAAAACTAATTCAGGATTTCAAGTTATTTTCAAAGTGTCTGACTCCGACTGAGTCTCCATCTAATCAATCTGACTTGAATGTGATTCAAGTATAAACTACAATACAACATGAATCCATGAATCCGTCTATTCAATTTATATCAATCTATCTTGACTGAACCGAACCATGGATATACTCCATCTACAAGTACATCCATTATATATGTTCCATTTACTGATATCATGGTTTCGGCAAAGTCATCCATATACAATTTACAATACAAGATAATACAATACAATCAATACAATAATACACTACGGGGTTTATAAGGGGTAGACTGGTACGAAATATGTTAAAGGTGGCACGAGGTGGTCACTTAAAACATAATTATATCAATGACGTTGTTCCGTGGTATTTTCGACGGAGCCTTGTACTACGGGTTACCAAAGTCCACGGCGTAAGTTGGACTCCTCTTGTATACACTGGCATTTTCTGTACCAAGCTACAAATAACTGCGTTAACATTATAACCAAACATCACTAATTATACTCTCTTTCTGTCTATTCTACTTCTCTACCATGTTTGGGACTTACCGAGCGATTATTCGCTGACGACATTCCTTCTCTTCTTTCTTTGTAATGTTGTCAGGTGGATCGGACTCACTGGAGATCGAGCCCAGCACCGAGGATTAGGAGCAGTTAGCATTCGACCCGGAGCTTTAGATACTTGTACATACTATTTCCATTTCTGTTATACCATTGTTTAGGCATCGCTTTCTACTCATGTACTTACATTTCAGTTGTACTGTAAAAGAATGTTTAATAAATAAAGTTGCTATTCATTTACATTCCTGTCTCTTGTGTACTTTACTTTATATTGCTTAGATACGCTTAGCGTGTTTACTTCTGAGTAAATATGTAGCAGGCATCGCCGCGTCCTCTTCCCGTACACTAGAAAGCGGGGCTGACAATATCCCCCCATTAGAATTTAATTCTATATTTGGTGATTTTTTAATCACCCTTGGATTTTTAATCCAACGGTATTCTGTTAGAATACCTCTCTTTTGGAAAGGTCAAGAGAGTTATTTTCACAAGAGTAGAATTCAATTCTACAGGAGGCGCCCTCACATGTTTAACACGTGAGGCTTATTTATCCTTTTTCATTTAGCACTTGGAAAA
Organism: Agapanthus africanus; assembly: GCA_030015575.1. Lineage (NCBI taxonomy): Eukaryota > Viridiplantae > Streptophyta > Magnoliopsida > Asparagales > Amaryllidaceae > Agapanthus > Agapanthus africanus. The sequence goes on from JASDDO010000029.1 coordinate 364,817,330, forward strand.
GATCTTTACGACAAATTTGTATCAACCAATGACGTAAAATAGTCTTGACCACACAAGGATAATCTAGCATATATCTCAAGTTGTTTACTTTCTTTTGCCGGCATTCATTCTTCTACGTGGATAATTGACACTAGTGCAGCTGATCATATGGTTGTTGGTCCTAAGATATTATCAATTAAATCTCCTTCCATATCTTCTAATACAATCATTTTAACATATGGAAGCATAGCCTCCATATCATGTGTTGGTTTCACTAAACATTTTTCTGAAATCTCTCTTGGTAATATTTTGTGCATTCTTTCATTCAAATTTAATCTATTATCTGTTCACAAACTTACTCAAACTCTGAATTATTCTATCATATTTTATCTTGATCATTGTGTTTTTCAGGACCATCCGACGAAGAACTATTAATTAAACACAATAATAAGAGCTAAGCTCTGTTCAAACCCAATGAGGCGGAGCGTCGGCTTCTTATAAGATTAAATCCTACAGCGGCGTCTCACGTGAAATTCGCGTGAGCGCCAACGTGCAACGCATATGAGCGTCTGTTATATAAGAATTAAATTCTTAAGTGGCGTCCACATGCATAACACGTGAGCGCCAATATCCAAACTAAAGTGGGTAGAATTAAATTCTATATGGAGAATATTTCCCCAAAATCCGGGATATTCTCTGTTAAACAGAGCTGTTGGATCAGAAATCCAATGTTGATGATAAATTATCCAATGATAGAATTAAATTTTATTTTGGGAATATATTTCCCCAGTCTTTCTAAACAAAGAAAGATTGTGCTATGTTAAACAGGGCGCCCTTTGATTAAAAATCTAATGATGATTAAAAATCTAATGATAATTAAAAATCACTAATTGATAGAAATAAAATTCTATCTATAGGAAAATATTTCCCTAATTCTGTGAAATAAAATTCATTGGATCAAAATTCCAATGGTGGATAAAATCCCCCAAATAATCTTTGAGACCAAGTAAATCAATTAGTATCGCTTAAATAAGATATTTTCTCAAACTAATCAACAAATTTGACTCTCCTATATAAAAGATAGGAGACTTCAAGCCAAACAGAAAATTAACCCTGTTCCCCTCCGAAAGACGGCGCGATATGACGTCTTGCCTGAGATTCGGGGCAGATGCTAATTGGTGCTATCCGTCCACCTCTCCGAAAATGCCAAGTTGATTTATGGCACCATGTATCGAAGGTTTAGACGGATGCGTCCGATGTAGCAGACTTCGTCAGATTCCCCCTCGTTTGAGGGGTTTTTGATTGTGGGGACGCTCTTCCCTGCAGGCGCAAGCCCCTGCAGTTAATTACGCTACCGCATTGCGGTAACAACTTTCTCCTTCTCCAGATGGTCACTTCGTGTCGTGGGTGTTTGTTTTGTTGCCCGTGGATTGTTTACGGAGACTGAGTTATGTCGTCGCCCGTAGGGCGTGGACTAGTCCAAATCCGTATTATCTTAGATTTGGGTTTGGGGGTTTGGTTTGAGGATACGTCAGCCATACTTGAGGCTAAGATCAACTCAAACGTTTTTTAAGGATACGTTAGTCTAACTTTGAGACTAAGATCAACATAACGGGATCGTTTAGATCCGACAAAAGAGCGTTTGGGCTCTAATGTTCCAGTTTAGGGACATAGTGGTCCATCGTATGTATGGCCGTCGGGACCCATCACCTCTCTGACGACGTTGAAGGATTACAACGACGGATGTCAGAGGAGTTCAGAGATGTACCCTCGAGCCAGAGTTAATTGGGGGGATTCATAGTCCAGTCTGTTTGAAGGTTTAAGGATACGTTAGCTATCTTTGAGGCTAAGATCAACTTAAACGGGACCGTTTAGATCCGACAAAAGAGCATACGGGGCTCTATTGTTCTAGTTTAAAGACATTGCGGTCCATGGGTAGTTTAAGGACATTGCGGTCCATGGGTAGTTTAAGGACATTGCGGTCCATTGTTAGTTTTAAGACATCTCGGTCAAGGTTAAGGACGTCGTAGTCCATGGGTTTAAGGACCCCACAGTCCATTGTTAGTTTTAAGACATCTCGGTCAAGGTTAAGGACGTCGTAGTCCATGGGTTTAAGAACCCCACAGTCCGGTATGTGCTCTGGTTGCTTCACACGGGTTCACTGCCGTGCTCTGCGAGGACCAGGCTCCGCTCTGGACGTTTTCCACGGGGTCAAAGAGTGACATTATCCGCGTTCCACGTAACCAGGAATTTTGCATTAAACACGGGTTTAAGGACCCCACAGTCCGTATCAATGTGTGGTCGTCGGGACCCGTCACCTCTTTGAAGACATTGAGGGATTACAATGCCAAGTATCAAAGGAGTGAAGAGATGTACCCTAGAACCGGAGTGGATTAAATAGTCCTTGGCCCAATTTGGGATCAAGACGAATTAATTATGTTATGAGTCCATTGGCCCAGTTAATCACAAATTGAGGACTTATGGCCATCTTGGGCTAAGTCCAATCAGGAGAGGCTTTGCCTCTATCTATTTAGGCCAATTGGGCCAAAGCCGAGTGTTAAACACTACAGAGCAGTCAGTGTTGAACACTGGGAATGAGGTTGACAAGTTAGTGTTTAACACTAGGAGATAATTGGTGTTAAACACCAGCAACAAGGCTTTTCAAATTAGTGTTAAACACTAAAACAGATCAGTGTTGAACGCTGCAAATAAAGCTTTTTAATTAGTGTTGAACACTAAGGCCCAACAGTGTTTTAACACTGGGTTCGAGAGTTTTAATTTAGTGTTAAACACTAAGGCAAGAGGGGTCACGTGGCAGCACGTGAGAGCGCCCTCCCTTCATTTATTCTGCTGAGATTATCGCGTCTTTCAGAGCATCACGTGCCATCACGTGATGGGCATTCAAATGCCTATGTATTAGAGCTTCTGCCGAGGGTCACGTGGGGTGCTGCCTCAAAAGGGCTTTCTGTAGATCTCTTGGGGGGGTCACGTGGTGACACGTGACCCTGCCTCTATGTATGTTATTTTAGAGGATCTGTTAATCTTTTCCAGGAATCAAGTTCCTCGTAGGGTTAAACCCTGACAGTAATTTCAGAGGAATTAAATTCCTACTTCCTCTTAAAGGTTTATATTCTGAATAGAGTTGGACTCTGAATTTTCTGCAGGAATTAAATTCCTCGTTCATGTGAAGAACCAAATAGGGTTAAACCCTAACAGTAATTTCAGAGGAATTAAATTCCTACTTCCTCTTAAAGGTTTATATTCTGAATAGAGTTGGACTCTGAATTTTCTGCAGGAATTAAATTCCTCGTTCATGTGAAGAACCAAATAGGGTTAAACCCTAATAAAAGCTTTTAAGGAATCAAATTCCCACTCTCTTGTTAAATTATGATCAAGGGAATTAAATCCCCGCTGTTCCAACAGAACTAGGTTCTTAATTAGGGTTAAACCCTGTTTCTTTTGTTCTGAAGGAATTAAATTCCCATAACACAGGGTCAAGCCCTAGTTTTATTTTAAAGGAATTAAATTCCTATAGTTCTGTGAGAATTAAATTCTTGTGCTGCCATTCCCTCTCTATGTTTTGGATCTGCATGGCAGGATCTCGACCCATTGAGAATTAAATTCTCAACTTCAAGGGGAGATGTGCACTTTGCGGATCCTCTATCAAAGAGAGAAGAAATATGTTCTTCTGTTTTATATATCAGAGTTAAACTCTGTTGAGAATTAAATTCTCTTTCTTTCAAAAAGCCTTCCCTTTCTTACCTAGGGTTTTCTTTTGCAGAAGATCCAAGTTCCTCGAAGTATCGAAGCCCTCTTCCTTTTCTTTTTCTCTCCCTGTCTCTGTATATATTTTCTCTGTATCTCTTGGCTCCTATTTATAGGAGAAGCAGCCGAATCAATCAGTTTTTGACGAATCTTCATGAGAGATTTGATTTGCATCCATCATTCGTTTTGGACCTTTGGATTATTAGGTGAATTTTATTCACCATTGGATTTCAAATCCAGGGATTCTCCTTTGTTGTTTCGGTTAGATTTAAAGGGGAAATCTTTCCAAACCCGAGATTTTCCCATAGATAGATGATATTTCATCACCTCTGAATCTTTAATTCGATTGGTTCCAGATAGCCGCTTTCCTTTGGAAAGATTTGAATTTCTTTCAGAATTTAATTCTGTTGACAAAATGGGCTTTGAAAGCCGGTCACGTGTGACCACGTGACCCATGGTCACGTGTGAGCACGTGACCCCCTTTGGAATGAGCCTTCTTATTTCCTTTTGCGCTGTCTTCTGGTTTTTGCTTAACCGTCACGTGCCACCACGTGACCCCTGGTCACGTGTGAGCACGTGACCCTGATCTGGACTCTTTTTCCTTGACTTGATCAGGGAACCGATGTGCTTTTGAATCCGCTTTAAAATGTCACGTGCCAACACGTGACCCTGGTCACGTGGGAGCACGTGACCCTTTCTTAAGCCCTTTTTCTTTGATGTAGTCAGGAAGCTGAACTTGCTTTGCCGGTACTTTTGGGTGTCACGTGCCAACACGTGACTGCTGGTCACGTGTAAGCACGTGACCCTCTTCTCAAGCTTTTTCCATAAGCTTTCCTGATTTTAGATCAGGAAACAAATGCCCCCACAGCGTTGTTCTCACGTGTCAGCACGTGAGTGCAACGCTGTCACCTCTTGCGACCGTTGGATTCCTTTAGGGATTTGGGGAGATGAAACGTTTCCATTGCCTTCTATAAATACCTCTGTCTCTTCATAGGGGCCTTCACTTTGCTCATCTTCTTCTTCTGAGAACTTTTTCGGAGAATTTAATTCTCTTCTTCCAGGGCTTAGTTCTCTGCCTTGAAACAATTTTCAGAGTTTAACTCTGTTCGAAAAGATTTCTTTTCCTCAGGTAATGTTCTTGGACAAACGATGGGCCTTCACATTCCTCTGGATTTTAAATCCAAAACAAGGGCTTTTACCCCCTTTTTCCCTCGTGTTTTTCCATAAGAATATGAAACCGCTTAACCTTCAAACTGTAGATCTCTTAGGGTTTAGATGATGTTTGGGGAGATGATGATGGCGTTTCAACTCTATGGAATTTAATTCCATCCGAAAATATTTCTGGGAATTTAATTCCCTTTTCCTTAATAAGGAATTTAATTCCAACGAAGAACTCGATTTCTTCACACAGAGGCTTCCTGGGGTCTCTTGGCCCGAGGTTGTTCTTCTGCAGTTAATGAAACAGGAGTTTTCTAATGAATCTCATGACCTTTATTTCAGGTATCATGGATGCCCATCTGTATGGTCTTGACGAGATCATTTCCTATGGGAATATTCGTGCACTGGGCCGGAGTCAGAACCAGGAGTTCACCGATGCTCAATGTGCCGAGATTATGAGCCGCTTTGATGAGTACAACCATCGGCTACTCCCCCGTCGCTCTTCTCTTCTGAGGCTGATCGTGTTGGCGATCAGGGAGGCTCTCCCTCTATTCTGTGCTGGTGTGCCCCTTGTGGCATTGGACGCCGCCGAGGATAAAGTACACTCGGTGTATCTGATGCACTTGATCTCAAAGAGAAGGCGGGATAATCTCATTGATCTCCTGCATCAGATGTTCCAGCAGTCGGCCATACTTGCCGCCTATCGGAGGGTGGAGGACATTCGTGAGGACCCCGATGCTTGTGATCGTGAGAGGAAGCATACTCGGGAGGTTCGAAATGCTTGGAAAATCTTGAATAAAGTTAATTTTGAGTTTCTCAACCCATGCCCCGCATCTGAAGTTTTACCGTTGTAAATGTGTCCTCTGTGTTTTGTATAAACCTCTTGAAGTATGAGTGACAATTGTTATTATGTCTTTCTATGTTTGCATGTCTTTTCTCTGGGATTTTATCATTTTGCTACTGTTGTTGTTGGTGCTTTCAATATGCAGGGTGCTACTCCATTTTTTTTAGTGTACATCAGGTTTAGGCCTCACGTAGTCTGCACGTGGGGTCCCTTGATGTGGCTGTTCACAAAATCTTCCCATGCCCTATTTTCGGCGCACAATATTAGACGCAGAAAAAAAGGCCTTGGAAATAGTTCCATCTCCTTGATTTTCAATGCCTTTCCTTTTTTGGGCCTTGGAAATAGTTTCACCATGCAAGATTTTCCGCGCACAGCACTTAATGCATTTCCTTATATATGAGGCTATAGCTTCCCTTTTCCTCTCACAAAGAGATTTATATTATTATTATTTTTTTTTTTTATCTTGGAGTAACTTGTCTCGAGAAACAAACGAGCGCCATGGCCTGCAATCGCCCTCATGCTCGTCGACAGCCATGGGAGGTTCCTATTGAGGAAATGGTCCCTCGCTTTGCTGCTCGGTTGGTGGATCCCCTCCTTACCGACAACGAATGCGACTCAGCCATGCATGAACTCTCAATCCGTAGGGGGTCCCCCCTCCCGATGGGTTCTCTCTGGCTCCGGATGATTCTCAAGGCCGTGCTTGCCGACATCCCTCCTCACCCGGCGGAGATGACCCTGGTGATGCTCGACGCGGCAGAAGAAAAGCTCGAGGGTTTTCATGTCGCGTGCCTGATTACTCAGGCTTTGAAGGATTGCTCAATTTATCTGCTGAGCCAGATCAAGGCCCGGCGAGCTATTATGTCTGCTTTCGCGGACAAACACGGCGCCAATCGATAGGGAGCGACTCCTCGTGAGAACCGTCGCTTTGACGTGCTGGAGAAAGCAGAGAGAGAGATGGAGAATTTTGTCCTCTGTTTCATTAACCCTTGTGCCGTTGATCCCATGTTTGGTGACCTTTTCCGTTAGCGTAGAACATTTTTAAATTAGTCCCTCCTTTTTTACGCTTTATGCCGAGATTCCGTGTAGGCTTGGTGCTAGTATGTATGTTTCCGCTTGCATAAATAAACTTTGTATTCTTCTCATGAGAACTTTCTTTAATTGCAAATGCTACCATCACTTTCCTGCGCATCAGACCATTTTGGGTATTATGAACATTCATGCGATTGCAAACGCTATTATTATTATTATTCCCTTTTTGAATACTCATATGATTGCGAACGTATGCTTGAAATATGTCGGAAACTTTTCTTGTTGCCTTTCACATCAGGCGATGTGAGCGCGTTTGCTGTGGTTACGAAAGCGAGTTTACGTGGCCTGATAGAGCGATACGTAGCGAACATAAGGTTGTGGCTCTCGATAAAGCTGCCACGTTCACTTGTGAGAGGGTCGAGGCTCATAAGGCCATTGAGAAAGAGCTTGAAGCCCGGCTTGCTTCATATCAGGCCCAACAAGCTCAGGCGGAGGCTCGTCTTTTGGAGATCTTGCGTCATGAAGCCGTGGTCCAACAAAAGCAGGATGAGCTGACCAAGCTGCTGAATCGCCCGCCGGCTTGAAACGTTTGTATCTTTTCCTTCCTTTTTGTACATACTCATGGATGAGAGTATTTTCTTTTTGTTTCTTTCATGAATTGTACCTTGTACCCATTTTGGTTTATGAATAAAAGATACATGTTTTCCTCTCAATGATGTGTCTCCTTTTCATTGAATGTATTCTGCGGATATTCTATCTTGATCTCCTTGCAGGACAGCAATGGCTTAGGATTCAGGGTTAAGATCTGCTTCCTAAGACTTTTGCATTTTACGAGCCACGAGGGTCTCATAAAGAGTTTTTCTCCCTACAGGTCGAGAGGATCCCATAGGTGTAAGTTCTTCTTAGAGATCGTGAGGATTCTTAAGCGAGTTTTCCCTTGAGAGTCGTAAGGATCTCACAAGAGAGTTTTTCTTCCTTACAGATCGTGAGGGCCTGCAAGTGCCGGATGTGATCACCATTATCCGTGTTTCACGGAGTCAGGGGTCTATTAAGGTATCGTAGTTTAAAGACATCAAGGTCAAGGTTAAGGACCTCATAGTCCGTGGATTTAAGGACTCCACAGTCCGCTGTTAGTTTTAAGACATCACGGTCAAGGTTAAGGACCTCATAGTCCGTGGATTTAGGGACTCCACAATCCGGTGTTTGGTTGCAGGGACCCGTCACCTCTTTGAAGACGTTGAGGAATTACAACGCCGGGCATCAAAGGAGTGAAGAGATGTATCCTTAAACCAAGGCAAAATCTGTAAGGAATCGGGGTGGTTGATCATTAGTTTTAAGACATCACGGTCGAGGTTAAGGACGTCATAGTCCATGGATTTAGGGACTCCACAGTCCGGTATTTGCTCTGGATGCTTCACACGGGTTCACTGCCGTGCTTGGCGAGGACCAGGCTCCGCTCTGGATGCTTCACACGGGTTCACTGCCGTGCTCTGCGAGGACCAGGATCCGCTCTGGACGTTTCCCATGGGGTCAAAGAGTGACATTATCCGCGTTCCACGTGACCAGGAATTTTGCACTAGATGCTTCACACGGGTTCATTGCCGTGCTTGGCGAGGACTAGGCTCCGCTCTGGGTGCTTCGCACGGGTTCACTGCCATGCTCTGCGAGGACCAGGATCCGCTCTGGACGTTTTCCACGGGGTCAAAGAGTGACATTATCCGCGTTCCACGTGACCAGGAATTTTGCACTAGATGCTTCACACGGGTTCACTGTCGTGCTCGGAGAGGACTAGGCTCCGCTCTGGATGCTTCACACGGGGTCAAAGAGTGACATTATCCGCGTTCCACGTGACCAGGAATTTTGCACTAGATGCTTCACACGGGTTCACTGCCGCGTTAGGCGAGGACTAGGCTCCACTCTGGATGCTTCGCACGGGTTCACTGCCATGCTCTGCGAGGACCAGGATCCGCTCTAGACGTTTTCCACGGGGTCAAAGAGTGACGTTATCCGCGTTCCACGTGACCAGGAATTTTGCACTAGATGCTTCACACGGGTTCACTGCCGCGTTAGGCGAGGACTAGGCTCCGCTCTGGATGTTTTCCACGGGGTCAAAGAGTGACATTATCCGCGTTCCACGTGACCAGGAATTTTGCACTAGATGCTTCACACGGGTTCACTGCCGCGTTAGGCTAGGACTAGGCTCCGCTCTGGACGTTTTCCACGGGGTCAAAGAGTGACATTATCCGCGTTCCACGTGACCAGGAATTTTGCACTAGATGCTTCACACGGGTTCACTGCCGCGTTAGGCGAGGACTAGGCTCCGCTCTGGACGTTTTCCACGGGGTCAAAGAGTGACATTATCCGCGTTCCACGTGACCAGGAATTTTGCACTAGATGCTTCACACGGGTTCACTGCCGTGCTTAGCGAGGACTAGGCTCCGCTCTGGATGTTTCTCACGGGGTCAAAGAGTGACATTATCCGCGTTCCACGTGACCAGGAATTTTGCACTAGATGCTTCACACGGGTTCACTGCCGTGCTCGGCGAGGACTAGGCTCCGCTCTAGATGCTTCGCACGGGTTCACTGCCATGCTCTGCAAGGACCAGGATCCGCTCTGGACGTTTTCCACGGGGTCAAACAGTGACGTTATCCGCGTTCCACGTAACCAGGAATTTTGCTGAATATATCCGCATTTCACGGGATAAAGGTTTGACTGTTGGCGATATGTATACCACCGAGCCATGGAACTGGGAGTTGCCGCTGTTCCACTTAGCTTGAAGTTGTGTCCGTTGTTACGAGACGAGTGTTGGGATGATCTCTAGGTCGCTTGTGGCCCGTCGAGATTTAGCTTCGTTCTTTGGTGAAACCTGAGGGAGGGAGGTACGTTCCCTTTTTGTTTATGCCATTGGATTGTATACAGGGTGTGCTGGAACATCACCTGTAAGGCATACATTTTATTTTTATTTTATTTCTTTTTCCGCGATGCTCTATCGTTTCAGCTTTTATGTCGCGAAGGTCGCGATTGCCCCATCATTTCGGCTATTTTTCGCGGTGCCCAATCATTTCGGCTATTTATTTATTTTCTACTCGCTGATTTTATTGCGAGTTGCCCCATCATTTCGGCTATTTTTTATGCCTTCATTCTTACTTGCTGCTTTTTATTGCAAGTTGCCCCATCATTTCGGCTATTTTGTAGGCATGTGTGGCTTGCTAGCTTTTTCGCCGCAAGCTCGGATTTTGGACACCGATTTCGGCATCAGCATCGCTGCAACTGGGATGTTGCCAGGAGCGAATCATCATTTGCCATGAAAGAACTTGGGATTTGATACCGGTTTAGGCATCAGCATCGCTGCAACTGGAATATTGCCAGGAGCGGATCATCATTTGCCTCTGTCGATGTTGAACAAAGGTGGCTTAGCAAACAGGGTTAAGGTCCTGTCGACTAAGGCTTTTGACTTCACGAGCCGTAAGGGTCTCACAAAGGTATTTCTCCCTACAAGTCGTGAGGATCTTGCAGGCGTATTTTCTCCTTAGGGATCGTGAGGATTCCTAAGTGTATGTTCCTCTGTAAGTCGTAAGGATCCTACAAGAGGGTTTTCTCCTTATGGGTCGAGAGGACCTACAAGGGTTGGACTTTGCTGGGGAAATGTTTATTCGCGTCCGTGGATTGTATACAAGGGTCAGTATTGAGCCTCTTGTAGGGCAATATCGAAGGTTGTGGAGGATTTGCTTAAGAACAGGTTCAGGCTTCTGTAACTTAAGACTTTCAAATCTCATAAGCCGTGAGGGTCCCATAAGAGAATTCTCCTTACGAGTCGTGAGGATCTCGTAAGTGTATTTTCTCCTTAGGAATCGTGGGGATCCCTAAGTGTGCTGCTCCTTTGTGAGTCGTAAGGATCTCACGCAGGTGGTTTCTCCTTACAAGGTCGAGAGGACTCTGTAAGTGTCCTTTAACGAGGTTGCGCCCTTTCGGGTTTTCACAAACACTCACCGGTAGTCCTGCTATTTTTACTCACGGAGCCCTTTCGGGTTTTCATCCGTGCCCATTTTGCTTATAGACATACCGTTTTTTTTTTTATCATTTTTTTATCTTCTTCTTTTTTTTTATCCATCTCGTCAACCTAAGGATGTTGCGGTAGTAGTTTAGGGACGTTTCGGTCCGTCGTTAGTTTAAGGACGTTTCAGTCCGTCGATAGTTTAAGGACGTTTCGGTCCGCCGTTAGTTTAAGGACGTTTCGGTCCGTCGTTATGGGAAGGCCGGCTGCTGCTTGTAAAGTCTGAGCCTAGGAAGATAGTGAGCGGACATAGTCGTCGTCATCTATCATTGACCCAGGCTGCGGCTTATTAAGCGTAGTATTTCTTCAAGAAGCGGTCGTTTATTGGCCTGAAAGGCCTTTCACCGTGCATGTCCATGAGTAGGTAGGCTCCACCTTGGTAGACCTTGTCTATGATGTACGGGCCTTCATAGTTTGGCTCAAATTTTCCTCGCTTGGCACGATTGGGGATCATAGGTCTTTTGACCACTAGTACAAGTTCGCCTTGGCGGAATGTCCTCGGCCTGGTCAATCTTTCGTATGAGCGCGTCATCTTTGCTTTGTAGGCCTCTAGATGTTGTTGCTCTATGAGCCGGGTTTCGTCGAGGGCATCAAGCTCCTCAAGCCGAAGGTGAGCATTTTCTTCGTTCGTCAGCTCGTGGTGGACTGCTACTCGTAGAGAGGGTAACTCTATCTCGAGGGGGAGCACTTCTTCCGTCCCAAATACCAACGCGTACGGCGTTGTGTTTGTGGCCGTCTTGAATGTAGTTCGATAAGCCCAAAGGGCTTCTTGCAGCCTTTCGTGACAGTCTCTCTTATTCCTGGAAACGGTCTTTTTTATGATCTTCGTCAAGGTCTTATTGAAGGCCTCGGCCAGACCGTTAGCTCGTGGGTTGTAAACCGAAGAATATCTCCAGTCTATACTGTGCTGCTGTGCGAAGCGGCTAATCTTATGGCTTCGGTAGGCCGGCCCATTATCGGAGATAATCCGCCGTGGAGTTCCGAACCGATAGATGACGTGCGTCTTGAAGAAATGGAGGATATTCTCCGTCTTCACTTCCCTCAGCGGTACTGCTTCTGCCCATTTGGAGAAGTAATCAGTTGTCGCCAGGATAAAACGGTGTCCCCGGGATGATGCTGGCTCAATGGAGCCGACTATGTCAGTCCCCCACATTTCGAACGGCCAGCTAGCTACCGTTGGGTGCAGTGGATTCGGATGTTGGTGGATGAAGTCTCCATGAATCTGGCATGAGTGGCATTGCTTCGCATACTCGAGGCAGTCTTGGATCATCGTGGGCCAGTAGTAACCCATCCGTTTAATTTTTAACTTCATCTTTGGGCCTGCTTGGTGAGAACCGCAAAGTCCGCCATGAACTTCCTGAATGACTCTTTCTGCTTCATCAGGTCCTAAGCATCTCAGCCATAGAGAATCAAACGATCTCTTGTATAGAATATCGTTGACGAAAGCGAAAGATAAAGCTCGTTTCATGAGCTGATGTCTTGAGGACGCTTCTTCGGGCATTCGGTGGGACTTAAAGTAGTCTATGAAGACTTCCCTCCAGTCTTCGGCCTTCTCATGGTCTTTTATTTGTAGGGTCGTCTCCTCAGTCGTTCCCTTTTCTTCGCATGATTTCGGAGATATTTCTGCCGGGGCGAGCACTCGACGGCTTTGTACCACGATTCTGACGTCATCGAGGTTCTCGTCAGCCAGTTCTTTAGCAAGTTTAGCCAACGCGTCTGCTTTGCTGTTTTCCGCGCGCGGTATGTTCTCCAAAGTATAGGAGGGAATTTGGGTCAATAGTTGTTGCACCCTTTCGCCGTACTTCACCAACTCCGGCTTGCACGTTTGGTAGTCACCATTTACTTGACTAACGACCAGCTGAGAATCCCCGTATATAAGGAGGTCTTCAATTCCCATGTCGATGGCGATCTCGAGGCCTGCTATCAGAGCTTCGTATTCAGCTTCATTGTTTGTCCTCGGCTCTGTTAAGGAGAAGGCGAAGCGCATTATCCCTCCTTGTGGAGTTGCAAAGATGAGGCCTATCCCTGATTTGATCATTGGGATACCTTGTTTCTGTTTCTTTATGGAGGACGCTCCATCGAAATAGAGTTCCCATCGGGCGCTTCCGCCGCTAATCGCATCAAATGCATGCTCGTTCGGCAAATCACAGTTCAGAGGAGAATCGGCCGGTATCGGGTGCTCGGCGAGGAAGTCGGCAATGGCCTGGCCTTTCACTGCCTTGAGAGGTTGATACGTTATCGAGAACTCCATCAAGAGCAGGGCCCACTTAGCGAGTCGCCCCGTCAATATGGCTTTCGACATCAAATATTTGAGAGGGTCCACCTTCGAAATAAGACGGACTTCATGTGCTAATGCGTAATGTCCAAGCTTTGTTATTGCGAAGATCAACGCCAGGCAGTGCTTTTCAATGGGGGAATAATTGCTTTCTGCCCCCAGCAGCACTCGACTTAAGTAGTAAAGTGCTCTTTCTTTCCCCTGATCGTTCTCTTATGCCCATAATGCACCTAAAGAACCTTCGAGGGCGGTCGTATAAAGAATGAGGGGTTTTACCTTGACCGGCGCGGCCAACACCGGAGGGTTCTGCAGGTACTGCTTGATCTCGTCTAGTGCACCTTGACATTTGTGATCCCAAACGAATGGAGTTCCCTTTTTCATCAGGTGGCTGTAAGGACGTCATTTGCCCGAAAGATTAGCGATAAACCGCCGGATGTATGCGAGCTTCCCTTGGAGAGACCGCAACTGCTTGAGGGTTCTTGGCGGAGGCATTTCCATGATCGCCTTAATCTTTGACGGATCTATTTCAATACATCGGTGTCGAACGATGAATCCCAGGAATTTGCCCGAGGAGACTCCAAACGCGCATTTGAGGGGATTCATTTTCAAATTATATTGCCGAAGGCGTCGAAATACAGTCTCCAGATGCTTTAAATGATCTTCGTATGACATGCTCTTTACTACGAGGTCATCGATATAGCACTCGACGACGTCGTGTATGAGGTCATCAAAGATCTTTGTCATGGCCCTTTGATAGGTAGCGCCAGCGTTCTTTAGACCAAAGGGCATAACCCTGTAGCAAAATATACCCAAAGGGGTGCGGAAAGCGGTATGCTTCTGGTCTTCGGGATGCATCTTTATCTGATTGTATCCTGACGAACCATCCATAAAGGAGAATACCTCGTGAGTGGACGTGTTATCTATCATTAGCTCGGTTACTGGTACTGGGAAATCATCCTTTGGACAGGCTTTATTGAGATCCCTGAAATCCACGCATATGTGTACCGTCCCATTCTTCTTCATTACCGGGACGATATTGGCGATCCAGTCGGGATATTGGACTTCTTGGATAAATCCAGAATCGATCAGCTTCTTGACTTCGGCGTTGATGCTCATCTCAAGCTCGAGTCGCATCCTCCTTGGCGCCTGCTTGACTGGCTTGATATCTGGGGATATTGCTAATTTATGCACAGCAATCTCCGGATCTAATCCTGACATCTCGGAGTAGTTCCACGCGAAGCAGTCTTTATGCCGTAGAAGCACGTTCTTTAACGCAGCCACCCTTTCTTCGGATAGCAGCTCGCTGACAAATGTCGGTCGCGGGTCGTCTGCCGATCCCAACTCAATCTTTTTGAGGTTATCTGCAGTAGTATGTTTGCCATCTTCCAGTTCTTTCGGAGCGGGCGGAAATTCTGAGATCACCTCATCATCGCTGTTCTCAAAGCACCGGGGAAGGTCATCTACGTTCTCGGGCTCTTCTCCTAATATTGTAATCGTATAACAAGTGCGAACCTGCTCCCCGGACTGAGGTGGACCCGGTTCTGCCCTTGCAGCCTTGGGCTCGTACTTCTGTGGCGGCGTTACCCTCCAGCCGTCGGATAAAGCGAATCTGCCCTGTTGGTACTGGTCCTCGACCCAGTTCTTGAAGGTGAAGCAGTCTTCGGTAGGATGTCCTATGGTTCGGTGATAAGAGCAATAGCTCAGATGAGAAGCCTTGTTAGCTTGCTCAGGATGTCTAGACTCTGGAAGCGTGATCATTTGATGTTTTATAGCGAGGTTGAGAAACCTCTCCGTCTTGTCTCGGGGGAAGGAGTATGCTCGACTCATCTTCTTCATGAGGGACAAACCCGAGCCGCTTCTTGATTTATTTCCGTCTCTGCGTCGGGCCTTTCGTACAGCGGATTGACGAGGATAAGCGTCTTTGTCTTTTGCAGCACGTTGAAATAGACGTTGCGTCCTGGCCTTCTCGTAGATGGCCATTTCGCGGTTGTGGTCTTCCCGAGCTTTCTGACCCATTTTCCTGATAGGCTTGCCCATTCGTTCTTCAAACGACGGACTCGGCGCTTTAATCGCGGGGTCTAGTTTTGATGGGGGGTTGGCATCTCCTGACAGGGCATCCTCCTCTTCATCAAAGGTATATATAGCGTAGCTGCTGTGAGCCCGTTCCCGTTTTCCGGCTCTTGCGTATCCAAGCCCGAGTGTTTCCATCTTCCCGTTGGGCAATTTGCGTTGAGTCCCGGGGATATCCCAAATCCTGTTGTAGAACCGCGCCTGCCGAACGGTCTGTTCTAAGGGTACTCCTTGGC
This sequence comes from Agapanthus africanus, assembly GCA_030015575.1. Taxonomy (NCBI): domain Eukaryota; kingdom Viridiplantae; phylum Streptophyta; class Magnoliopsida; order Asparagales; family Amaryllidaceae; genus Agapanthus; species Agapanthus africanus. The sequence continues at coordinate 364,832,741 of JASDDO010000029.1, forward strand.
GCTTCAATAGCTTCTTTAATCCATTTGTATAGTATCTGGGCAGGCGGATGGGTTGGAGCCTGTCAAGTGTAGCATCCGCGCCATGCCAGATCTCTTTCTCTATTTTCGACTCTGAGAATCGGTAGAATAGGATCACCTTCTCACCCCTTCGCCTGGGAGGGACGTAAAATGTTTGCAGGTCCTGCACATTGTGAGCCTGAAGCGTGTCGAGATCCTTGTAGTGTTCTCGCGGTACCATGGTGATTTGCAAACTATGGTCATCGCCAGGGGGTGCTTGTATTGACAGCCGATTGGAGAACACAGCACTAACTTCATCTTCTGAATCACTCCCGAAGACCAACACGGGGGCGAGCGTCCCCAGGTTGTTGCGTTGAGATGGCTCTGCATAAACTATCTCTTCCTCTTCTTCGGTGTCGCTTCCGAAAACGGGGATGGTGGCGACGGTTTTGTTCTCCGGGTTGCGACACCTTTCTGTATCCTCGAAATCTGGCAAAAAGTACTTCGCATCTTCGTATTTGCGGACTTCGTTCACGGAAAATGGGTTTAACTCACCTGTTACGGTATACTCGAAACCATCCTTAAAGTACTTCATACACTGGTGTTGTGTAGAAGGGATGATATTGTACTCGTGTAGCCAAGGACGGCCGAGCAAGGCGTTGTAGCAGGTCTTGGCGTCAATGACATGGAATTTGATGTCTGTGACGAGAAGTCCAAAGCGTAATGTTAGTATCACAGATCCGAGAGTCCGTGACGATTGTGAATCGAAACCGGAGATAGTAATTTTGTCACGAGCGAGGTGTTGCACGCTCATGCAGATTTCCTTCAACACCCGAACATTAAGGAGGTTGACGGAGGATCCATTATCCACCAAGATCTTGCCTATCTTGATATCATGGCAGTATCCGGAGATATATAGGGGACGGTTGTGGTCGCACGTCCCGAGAAGGAGGTCTTCATCACCGAAAGTGATGTCGGCTGTATGCACTTCCTCCAGTTCATCCTTCATCTTTTCAGTGGCGAGGAAGGCTTGGAATTGCTCAGGTTCTTGTAACGCCTTAATTAGTGAGTCTCGCGCTTCTTTTGATAATAGGAGGGCATCGAGAATGCTAAGCTGAGAAGGTAGCTTTCTTAGGTGCGCGAGGATGTTATAGTCCACTTTACCCTTCCTAGGAGGGTCTTTGGCAGCCAGCTCTCTCATGACTTGGTCATCTAAAGTGATATCTTCAGTGACCTTTTCCTTTCCCTTATCCTTTCTATTCCCGGGCCCGAGATTCTTTTCTGGGAGTGTGCGATTGCGCAGCTGAATGTTCTCGCAGATCTCCGATTCCTCCTCTTTCCCCAACACGGATTCTTTGAAGAGAGGGCCCAGAGCGATTTCTTCATCAGAGTCGCTCCCAAAGGTGAGAACTTGTGACCCCCTGGCGTTTACTATGTAACAGTTGCCAGTAGCTCTGTCGTGCCCATCGATAGTACTTCTTCGCTCCCGACGGCTCTTGCGTTTCATGCGCTTAACATGTTGCCGACGAGCGACATATCCTTGCCACCATATCTTAAAGGCGTCGCACTCCTCCGTGGGGTGTGAGATTTTCCGGTGATATGCGCAATAGTCAGGGTGCCTCTCCACCCCATCGTGTGTGTGTTTCCTCCCGAGGGTGGTAGCTTCATTCCCATTGACATGGCTTTGGCAAACCTTTTCCTCGTCTTGAATATCTTCTTGTCTACTTCGGATGCCTTTCGCTCTGGCAGGGGTAGTTCAACTCTTTCATTCAGTTGCCCGCATTTGGCTCCTTCCGACGTGGTCATCTCACGCTCCTGGTCCGCTTCACATTTTAGACGAATCTCGTCTAGAAAAGCGTCGATCATTTCGTCTGTTGGCCATGCACGCTCTGGTACAGGCTCTGCCTCCAGCTTTTTAATGCCAGGAGTTTTCCCATCATCGGTAAACGAGTGGGAGATTACGTTACAACTCGCCACATATCCTTCGGATTCATCCGACGAGCTTTCTCCATCATCTTCCTCTTGAAAGATGTGGTTGAGGAACTCTTGCAGTGTGACAGGAGTTCGTGCCTTTTGATTGTATTCTTCCAACGCGTCGATTTGCTTCTGCAAGTTCGTGTGTTCGTTTCCAAACTTCACGGGCTTCTTGGATTTCTTCTTCTTTTTCTTCGAAGATTTTGACGGTTGGGCGTGAGTATTTGGGCCATTATCGCGAATCTTCGTAATTGGGCGAGGCTTCAACATTCCTTCGATAATTTGAGATTCAAGAGGGTCCTTCCATTCGATTGCAGGGCACGCATGAAGGTCTCTCAGCATTCTTTTGGTTTTAGTTGATAGCACGACCTCCCATGGAGCTTCTTCAATAAAAGAACATGTTGCCCCCGGTGTATCCGCTTTCCTAGGAGCATGCGGCTGTGGTGGGTTCACCTTCCACTTTTCGGACAGTACAAACTTCCCCTGGAGGTACTGATCTTCAATCCATCCTTTGAAGACGAAGCAATCTTCAATCGGATGGCCTACCGTTTGATGGTAAGGGCAATAGTTAGGGTTATTCACCTCGGTGGGTTGCGGCGGTCGCCTTGGATTTGGCAGGTTTATAAGTCTGTTGCGTATTGCCAGCTCGAATAGCCGTTTCGTCTTGTCCCGTGGGAACGAGTAGGGACGCTTCATCTTCTCATTATAATACCGACGCCTTTCCTCCAGTTGATCTGCCGGTTTCGGGGCGTTAGGTTGCTGTTGGGCATTCGCAACAAAGGTTGCCCTTCCTTTACCCTTGTCATTCCGAGGTTCCGACTTCGGGGGAGGTGGTCTATGACCCATCTGGTCCATCTGAGCCAACTTGTCGATTAAAGCCTGGAATGTGGTTGGCTTAAAGAACATCATAAACTGGGAGATAGTTGCGTGGGGGTCTAGGGTTCCCACGAACATGCCCACTGCGGGTGCTTCCTCAATGCGTTGTTCACATCTCGACCACAAATTCCGCCAGCGTATAGCATACTGGACCCAGGTTTTGCCTGGTTTTACCCTGGCGTTAATCAGTGCAGTTATTGGAGTGCGTTCGCTGGCACTTGCGAATCGCTGAGTGAACAACAACTCCATTTCAGCGAACGTTTTGATAGAATCGTTCGGGAGTTCCGAATACCATTCGAACGCAGTTTCTGATAAGCTGCCCACGAACTGGCGGAGCAACAGTTTATCATCACCGCCGGTGTTACCGCAGAGGGCCCGGAACTGGGCGACATGTTGATGGGGATTGCCGGTCCCCTTATATACGTGGAATTTTGGTATCGTATAGCCTGGCGGGTATTTGATTTGGTCGTACCAGCTTGGATATGGCCGCCCTGTTTTCACGACTTGACCAGCTGCCTCAGTCGCGTGATGAACCCGGATTTGCTGGGCTATGTAGTCAACCAAGTCAGCCTTAGAGATTGCCTCCTCCTTGGCCGTTGAGAGGGCTGGTGGTGGATTTGACGTTTCTCCTCGGTCGTCTTCAAGAACAATTGGGGGATCCTCGGCGGGTAAGTCCTGCTGGATCATCATTCCTATCATATCTTGGAAGAGAAGGCCCATACGTTGTATGTTGGCCGCCTGTTCAGCAGCCTCTTTGTCCTTTTTCTCCAGTATCCGGCGAAGGAATTCAGCGTCGGTTTCTTCCTCCTGGCGCGCATCTGAGGACGTTTCTGGGTTTTCTTTTGGCCCGGTAAGTGCGGCCATAGCATTCATCATTTCCTGAAGCTTTTGTTGCTGCTCCTGGGCTTTCGTCACGGATCGGGTTAGCGGTCGGTGGCCCGTAGAAGTGCGGCTTTTCTCTTTTCCAGAGGCCATGTAAACAGTGTGTACCACCATGCCCCCAGACTTAGGGCATCTGGGCTCGGTGCTTTTAGCCGTCGTTGCATGCTGGGGGGTCTTCTCTGGCCTCCTCCTTTTATGAGCCAGTTGATCAACAGCCCTTTGGGGTTTAGCCTGGTGACCAGCTTCCGGTTGGATTTTCAGCTTCTTGTGCTGGCGGGAGAAGTTTGGATCGATGATCGAGTCTCGGGCCTGCCGCCAAACTTTATAGATTTTGGAAGATAGCCGTTGAGGAGATCGGGGCTGTTCGGGTTTTATTTCCACAACCTTTTTTAATGGGGGAGGAGACCTCTTCAGCACTGCAGTAGAAGAATTCCTTCGCACCTTATTTAGCATTTCGAAGCTGTTCCCAGTTGGAACAGCAGCATTAACTTCTGCCACCGGGGCCGATGGAGTCAACCCGGAGGGGGAGTTGCCCCCAGCCTTCCTTACTCGGCGCCAATGGCGACGTCGAGCGTGTCGAGCGGACGGCGTAGGGTCAGCGGTAAGAATGGTTTCGTCTTGCCCCTTGTCTGGGTGGGGGGTCGCTGTTGGTGTTAGCCTGTCAAAGACCGACGTCCTTTGGGCAGCAGGAGCGGGAGCTGGAGCCGTCAATCTTGTAAAGACCGACCTTTTGGCCGGAGAAGCCGCTTTGACGATTTCGGGAGCAGGAGCAGCCACTTTCTTAGAAGCAGCCTTCTCTGAGATTGTAGGCTTCATGATGAGTTCGCAGGATTCCTGGCCCAATCTAGAGAAGACCGAGGCGTTGACGTTGGGCGACTCGTTGAGAGGAGCCGCGACGGGGGTGAGACGATCAAAGACCGACTTCTTGAGAGCTTCCGTTGTCAGCACTGGAGCGGTGAAGTTTGTCGGCGGGAGCATGGTCCCGAAGAACAATCCTGTGGTGGCGCGAGTGACCTGTTCCACGGGCATTGTGAATAGCGAAGCAGCTTGGGGTCCGTAGGCTATACCTCCTGGCGAGGCAGAGCGTTGGTTGCAATTGCAGTCTGAGCAGTTGGAGAATTTCACGGAAGTAGAAGCCATCGATCCTTTGCTTTCTGCAATAAGCAAGACGCCAATTCTTAGTATCTTGAAACCCAAGGGCAACCATTAGCGAACCGCGATTGGTTCGCGAGTCACGACACACGAAGTGTGGAGTGGAAAGAGGAAAAGGTCCCACCGGGCGTGCCAGAATCTGTTCCCCTCCGAAAGACGGCGCGACATGACGTCTTGCCTGAGATTCGGGGCAGATGCTAATTGGTGCTATCCGTCCACCTCTCCGAAGATGCCAAGTTGATTTATGGCACCATGTATCGAAGGTTTAGACGGATGCGTCCGATGTAGCAGACTTCGTCAGATTCCCCCTCGTTTGAGGGGTTTTTGATTGTGGGGACGCTCTTCCCTGCAGGCGCAAGCCCCTGCAGTTAATTACGCTACCGCATTGCGGTAACAACTTTCTCCTTCTCCAGATGGTCACTTCGTGTCGTGGGTGTTTGTTTTGTTGCCCGTGGATTGTTTACGGAGACTGAGTTATGTCGTCGCCCGTAGGGCGTGGACTAGTCCAAATCCGTATTATCTTAAATTTGGGTTTGGGGGTTTGGTTTGAGGATACGTCAGCCATACTTGAGGCTAAGATCAACTCAAACGTTTGTTAAGGATACGTTAGTCTAACTTTGAGACTAAGATCAACTTAACGGGATCGTTTAGATCCGACAAAAGAGCGTTTGGGCTCTAATGTTCCAGTTTAGGGACATAGTGGTCCATCGTATGTATGGCCGTCGGGACCCATCACCTCTCTGACGACGTTGAAGGATTACAACGACGGATGTCAGAGGAGTTCAGAGATGTACCCTCGAGCCAGAGTTAATTGGGGGGATTCATAGTCCAGTCTGTTTGAAGGTTTAAGGATACGTTAGCCATCTTTGAGGCTAAGATCAACTTAAACGGGACCGTTTAGATCCGACAAAAGAGCATACGGGGCTCTATTGTTCTAGTTTAAGGACATTGCGGTCCATGGGTAGTTTAAGGACATTGCGGTCCATGGGCAGTTTAAGGACATTGTGGTCCATTGTTAGTTTTAAGACATCTCGGTCAAGGTTAAGGACGTCGTAGTCCATGGGTTTAAGGACCCCACAGTCCATTGTTAGTTTTAAGACATCTCGGTCAAGGTTAAGGACGTCGTAGTCCATGGGTTTAAGGACCCCACAGTCCGGTATGTGCTCTGGATGCTTCACACGGGTTCACTGCCGTGCTCTGCGAGGACCAGGCTCCGCTCTGGACGTTTTCCACGGGGTCAAAGAGTGACATTATCCGCGTTCCACGTAACCAGGAATTTTGCATTAAACACGGGTTTAAGGACCCCACAGTCCGTATCAATGTGTGGTCGTCGGGACCCGTCACCTCTTTGAAGACATTGAGGGATTACAATGCCAAGTATCAAAGGAGTGAAGAGATGTACCCTAGAACCGGAGTGGATTAAATAGTCCTTGGCCCAATTTGGGATCAAGACGAATTAATTATGTTATGAGTCCATTGGCCCAGTTAATCACAAATTGAGGACTTATGGCCATCTTGGGCTAAGTCCAATCAGGAGAGGCTTTGCCTCTATCCATTTAGGCCAATTGGGCCAAAGCCTAGTGTTAAACACTACAGAGCAGTCAGTGTTGAACACTAGGAATGAGGTTGACAAGTTAGTGTTTAACACTAGGAGATAATTGGTGTTAAACACCAGCAACAAGGCTTTTCAAATTAGTGTTAAACACTAAAACAGATCAGTGTTGAACACTGCAAATAAAGCTTTTTAATTAGTGTTGAACACTAAGGCCCAACAGTGTTTTAACACTGGGTTCGAGAGTTTTAATTTAGTGTTAAACACTAAGGCAAGAGGGGTCACGTGGCAGCACGTGAGAGCGCCCTCCCTTCATTTATTCTGCTGAGATTATCGCGTCTTTCAGAGCATCACGTGCCATCACGTGATGGGCATTCAAATGCCTATATATTAGAGCTTCTGCCGAGGGTCACGTGGGGTGCTGCCTCAAAGGGGCTTTCTGTAGATCTCTTGGGGGGGTCACGTGGTGACACGTGACCCTGCCTCTATGTATGTTGTTTTAGAGGATCTGTTAATCTTTTCCAGGAATCAAGTTCCTCGTAGGGTTAAACCCTGACAGTAATTTCAGAGGAATTAAATTCCTACTTCCTCTTAAAGGTTTATATTCTGAATAGAGTTGGACTCTGAATTTTCGGCAGGAATTAAATTCCTCGTTCATGTGAAGAACCAAATAGGGTTAAACCCTAACAGTAATTTCAGAGGAATTAAATTCCTACTTCCTCTTAAAGGTTTATATTCTGAATAGAGTTGGACTCTGAATTTTCTGCAGGAATTAAATTCCTCGTTCATGTGAAGAACCAAATAGGGTTAAACCCTAATAAAAACTTTTAAGGAATTAAATTCCCACTCTCTTGTTAAATTATGATCAAGGGAATTAAATCCCCGCTGTTCCAACAGAACTAGGTTCTTAATTAGGGTTAAACCCTGTTTCTTTTGTTCTGAAGGAATTAAATTCCCATAACACAGGGTCAAGCCCTAGTTTTATTTTAAAGGAATTAAATTCCTATAGTTCTGTGAGAATTAAATTCTTGTGCTGCCATTCCCTCTCTATGTTTTGGATCTGCATGGCAGGATCTCGACCCATTGAGAATTAAATTCTCAACTTCAAGGGGAGATGTGCACTTTGCAGATCCTCTATCAAAGAGAGAAGAAATATGTTCTTCTGTTTTATATATCAGAGTTAAACTCTGTTGAGAATTAAATTCTCTTTCTTTCAAAAAGCCTTCCCATTCTTACCTAGGGTTTTCTTTTGCAGAAGATCCAAGTTCCTCGAAGTATCGAAGCCCTCTTCCTTTTCTTTTTCTCTCCCTGTCTCTGTATATATTTTCTCTGTGTCTCTTGGCTTCTATTTATAGAAGAAGCAGCCGAATCAATCAGTTTTTGACGAATCTTCATGAGAGATTTGATTTGCATCCATCATTCGTTTTGGACCTTTGGATTATTAGGTGAATTTTATTCACCATTGGATTTCAAATCCAGGGATTCTCCTTTGTTGTTTCGGTTAGATTTAAAGGGGAAATCTTTCCAAACCCGAGATTTTCCCATAGATAGATGATATTTCATCACCTCTGAATCTTTAATTCGATTGGTTCCAGATAGCCGCTTTCCTTTGGAAAGATTTGAATTTCTTTCAGAATTTAATTCTGTTGACAAAATGGGCTTTGAAAGCCGGTCACGTGTGACCACGTGACCCATGGTCACGTGTGAGCACGTGACCCCCTTTGGAATGAGCCTTCTTCTTTCCTTTTGCGCTGTCTTCTGGTTGTTGCTTAACCGTCACGTGCCACCACGTGACCCCTGGTCACGTGTGAGCACGTGACCCTGATCTGGACTCTTTTTCCTTGACTTGATCAGGGAACCGATGTGCCTTTGAATCCGCTTTAAAATGTCACGTGCCAACACGTGACCCTGGTCACGTGGGAGCACGTGACCCTTTCTTAAGCCCTTTTTCTTTGATGTAGTCAGGAAGCTGAACTTGCTTTGCCGGTACTTTTGGGTGTCACGTGCCAACACGTGACTGCTGGTCACGTGTAAGCACGTGACCCTCTTCTCAAGCTTTTTCCATAAGCTTTCCTGATTTTAGATCAGGAAACAAACCCCACAAGCTTCTTTCCACAAAAAAAACTGAGAATTCAATTCTCTACTAAAGAAAAAAGATCCTTACTCTTCAAAACTCCAGGTAATGAAAAGCAAAGATGGAACTTATCTCTTTTGCCTAATATAAAGAAAATAAGGGTTTAACCCTCCACAAAAAGAACTTAGTTCTTTCCCTGATCTGAGATTTGAAAAGCAAATTTCTCCGCAAGTTGAGAATTTAATTCTCATCAGGGAGATTCTATTCTCCAAACTCAAAATTTAGAGAAAAAGAACTAGATCAAAAAGAAATAGAAGATACGTTGTCTAGGAATTTAATTCCTTCACAAACAGGATTTAACCCTACATAAAGAACTTTGTTTTTACAAATAATAGAAGAACTTAGTTCTCTAATAAAACAGATCTCAGATATTCAAAACAGAGACCATTAATGGTCAAAATGCCATTAATAGAAATTAAAACTTTTTCAAAAACATCAACAAAGAAAAAGACTTGGCGCCTCACATGCTTTCCACACGAGCACCCAAAAGATTCCTTTAAATGGAACCCAGCACCTCACGTGCTTCCCACATGAGTGCCCAAAACTAAGGACTCGGCGCCTCATGTGCTTCCTGTAAGTCCATGCCACGCACCCCACGGGATTACGGGGAGGCGGAATTTTCAAAAAACGGTTTTCAAAAGCTTTGTGACATAGACTATACGCCAAGATCGTTGCTAAACCTTTACTAACTACAAGAACATGAGATCTAACTACATATACAGAAGTTATACCTCACGTTCATGTCCTTTGGGTCTTCATTCCTCGCTGTCCTCCATCTCGTCATCAATTCCATAGATCGTATCGGATCGCCGCCTCCTCGTCGACCTTCTCAAATCGAAGATGATCCACCCGAGAGAATATGCATCAAGCTCCTACCTCAACCGAAGCTACTAGGGCATAATGTTCGCTACACAAGATGTCATAGACGATGTAGAGTATGAAGATGGATTGGGATGTCTCTTTTCATCCGAGGTTACTCAACACATGAGTGTTCTAGGGCTTGAGGAAAAAGATGATAGGTTTTGGAAAAGCTAGTGAAGTCAAGCGTGAAATGGAGTTGTTTTTCTCTTTTGTTGCAAACTAAACCATATCAATTATCTCACCAATAAATCACTAATGAATAATTAAAATAGGTTCAAGTTACAACAAATGAGTCATGGCCTTAAAACCCAACAAGTGTCTCATGAAGCCATGCTCGTTTTCATGCAATATCTACCTCATTTCCTCCATATCATATTTAATTTATCATTTAATCTAAAATGAAAAATACAAATAAGACATATCAGCTTCTAGAAGCATCTTTGAATAAATTACAAAAACGACCCTCGTTCGTATATACATACCCGTATCCGTGTTCCGAAAAATATGAATACAAAAGAGACGAAAAACTATCCATCAATACAATACTAGGATCCGGCTTAAACTAAAGCCCACCAGTATTGTCCGTCCGAATCATCATCCGTATATAAGTACACGTACGTGACCGAACCCTGTTGTAAAAACCATACGACCTCTACATCTTTTGCCCGATGCAGGGAAACCCTCTGTGTGGGACTCTAAACACTCGACACTACCCTGGCAATGGGTTTAACCACAGGCCGCAAGCGGCACTAGCTGTATGATGGCCCCCAGGTATATGTCGATGAGAAGGCCGATGAGGATAACTCCAACTGAGCCTATCTGTGACAATCTCCGTACAGTCCGGTCTGTTCGTCTAAGAGTATTGCATATCGGTCCTAGAGGGCGGCAAGCGTCAGACTCCTAATAGTGCAATAAGTCATGTCGGAGCATAGCCCATTACACCCCGAGAAACTACTGGAGTACCTACCAGTAAATCTCGCTTGCCCTGGCCAGGGACTTTGTGTAATGGCTCTCCAAACACAGCGTGATATCAACCCCCAATACCGGGAGAGACGAATCTTATCTAACCGCTATTGCCTCCAAATGCTTCGGGACTGCACCCAACTATTACCTGTTTGTACAAATCCTTTGAGTGTGGTAGGGTAATAATCAAAGTACAGTGGGAGCACACTCAAGGCGAAGCAGCAATATCAAGTCAACGGACTAAGTTGTACTCATGTCACCTGAGAACTGCTACCTGACGATAGGTATAATACCAACCAACAGTTCCCGACGAATCATGTCCGGTGTACTCATAACCCAATGAGCACCTGCATACTATTTCTAGTATGACGTACTAATGGCTGTGGGACATACCATCTTCCCTGCTGGGATGAGAAGCGTATACACTAGTCTATTCTGGAGTATCGATACCCTGTCTCGATAATCCTACGACTAGGGACCTGTATAAGGATATGCTTCCTGACTACCCAGCCCCCACTAGTGTGACTGCCATCACAACGCTGGTAATCAAGCAAAAGATTCTAATGGCTCTACTAATATGTATAAGCGATATGCTAAAAGAAACACATGCACATATTGAAGTAGAAACAAACCAAATAGCATACTACCATTTTGAGCAAGACAATTAATACAACTGTGAATATCCCAAGCTTCCATTAAGTAATATACAAACCAGTATGATACAATAATAGCCTCTAGGGCATATACACTAACACTTCCCACATGGGCGCTCAAAATAGAAGGTCCGGCGCCTCACGTGAAATACACGTGAGCGCTGTATAAAAGTGCAAAAGCACTATAAGTTAGCCCAAATGACTAAGTGCTTAGCACTGATTGGGCAGCGCTCAGGTCCCAGCGCCTCACGTGAAACACACGTGAGCGCCCAAAAAAATAAATGAGGCAGCGCCTCACGTGCCCCTCACATGAGCGCCATACAAAATGCTTAGCACTCTATATTCAATCAAAATGACTAAAGTGCTTAGCACTGATTGGGTAGCGTCCATGTCTGAGCACTTCACATGATACACATGTGAGCGCCAGAGTCCTAAACAAATGCTTAGCACTTCTACATAAAAGGAAAAGGGCTGAACAAACAGAACCACAAATAAGTGCTTAGTACTTTTGAACAAAAAAAAAGAAGAAAAAAATGAGCAGACCAAACCCAAATTGGTTAAGTCCCACTGAAAGTTTCTTGCAGCCGAGCCCAAATACTCTGTTGTTAGATCTTACTAAAATTTAATGATCTTGAAAATATTGCTAAGTTGATCTTAGTCTCAAATAAGACTAGCGTATTCTTAGTTAAAATAAATTGAGCCCAAATGCTCATATATTTAAGTTGATCTTAATCTAAAAACATATTAACGGTCCTTAAATAAAATAAAATATTCTTTGAACTAAAGAAATATATAACGTAAGTTCAAAACCCAAATTCATAAATATACAGATTTGGACTAATTCGCGCCCTACGGGCAACGACATAAAATAGTCTCCGTATATAATCCATGGGCAGCCCAATAAAAACAAAATAACATATGACATGAAGTGAACTACTAGAGAAGGAGAAAGTGGTTATCGCAACACGATAACGTAATTAACTGCAGGGGCTTGTGCCTGTAGGGAAGAGCGTCCCCACAATCAAAAACCCCTCACAAATGAAGGGGAATCTAATAAAGTCTGCGACAACTGTCGTATCTATCCAAACCTCCGATATATGGTTCCATAAATTAACTTGGTATTTTCGGAGAGGTGGGTGGATATGTCTAAATAGTATCTGTCCCTAAATTCAGGCAAGACGATCAATCCCAGTTCATCTCTATTTTCGGCGGTAAACATGGTGATTTACATGGGACATGAACCCAATGGTTTGTATCATTTTATTGACTGGAATTATCCAACTTCTCTTCTTTCTATGATAAATTCATTTGTTCTATGGCACAATCGAATGCGGCATCTTTCTTCGGAGAAGTTAAACAAATTGAAAGATACAATACCTTTTTCTTCCAATGATGACTCCAATAAATGTGAGGTTTGTCAGTTAGCTAAACAAACCCGTCTTCCTTTTTCTTCATGTTCTAGTTTTACTCATGTACCTGTTGAGTTGATTCAATGTGACATATGGGGTCCATATTCTATACTTACCTTTTCTGATACTCATTTTTTCTTGACTTTTGTTGACGATTTTTTCCGTTGTGCTTGGGTTTTTCTTATGAAATTCAAATATGAAACATATTCTTTTCTACGTTATTTCATAACTCATGTTCGGGCTTAATTTAATAAAAACATAAAAGTGTATGTAGTGACAATGGTACAGAATTGTTTTCAAGAAATACTTAAAACCTTTTTAAAGAATTTGGAATTATCCATCAACATTCTTGTATTGCTACATCCTAACAAAATGGTGTTGTTGAAAGAAAGCAACACCATCTTCTAAATATTGCTTGTGCTTTACGTTTTCAATCTAGTGTTCCTATTCAATTTTGGGGTGATTGTGTTTTAACTGCCGCATATTTAATAAATCGAACCCCTACTCCTTTTCTTAATGCTAAAACACCTTATGAAACTCTTTTTAATAAAAAAAACCACCGTATAAGTATTTAAGGGTTTTTGGGTCACTCTGTTATGCATCCACTAGTCATTTACAACTTGATAAATTTACACCACGAGTAAGGCATTGTATTTTTATTGGATATTCATATAGTCAAAGTGCTTACAAACTTTATAATTTGCAAACCCACTCTTATTTTACAAGTCGTGATGTTGTTTTTCAAGAAGATAATTTTTCCTTTCAATCATCTTCTAAATATAAAATCCTAACTAATAATATCATAGTTCTTTCTTTACCTATTTATGATTGTGCACCTGATCCAAATATAACAATTGAAACATATAATCAATAAATAATACCAAATTAACTTGTGTCTAATCAATCAACGCATACACCAGAACCCCATTGCTCATCTCGTCTTACAAAACCACCTACCCGCTTACATGTGAAAGATTCCTTAGCACCCTCACTATGTTTTTTAGGACATCAAGTATGCAATTTTCAAACACCTAGAGTGCTAAGAAACCCATAACCAAGGATCTAAGTAGAGGATTAGGAGTAAGGTAGCATATAATCAAACATTATACTAAGTGAGTGAGGAATACAACCTTTGTAGACCAGTCCTTCACTTCTAAAGCTCCGTGTAATAGTCCCTTCATTCCAAGTAGTGATCTCCCAGACTCTAGTAAAGGTTTACAAGGCAAAAGGAATAAACTAGCTTGAAGTCTTTAAGGCCGAAGATTATCTACGTCGAAAAATCTCTAACTCAAGCTACCTCTTCACTAATTGAGAATTAGTACAGCAAACAACCTATACTAAATGGCTAGTCTAGTGTAGATTGATGAAATAAGAATTTTGCTAACTTTAGAATTATTTTTCTCGCATTCTTTTATCATCTCACTTGAAGTTAGAGAGCAATGAGGGGGTGAAGAAAAAGAACTCTAGAATGATCTCAAGTCTAGCATGGCAACCATGGGTGAGAAATATCATATATAACTTAAGTAGAGACTAAACCATGGCTAATAGATAATGGTTAAGTTAATAAATATTTAGAGTAAAACAAAATTAGTGGACTAAGTCAATGGTTACTACAAGCTTCTACAATCTTCACAACCATGACTAATTTCCACCTAATTTTGATTTTCCCTTAATAATTAAAATCCCACATTATCTTAAGTGTGGTGTGAGTCTCATACACCCATGTCCAATGTATCATCGAGCATGACACAAAAATTAAATACATTAACATATATCACATATATATTAAATGTACAAAGAGAAAACATTTTCTTAAGTGAGCTAATATTAGTTAATGTATATTAATATATCAAATATATAATTACACATTAAATTATTAAATCAACACTTGATTTAATAATCCGGCTGTATCGCATACAACCTACTAATATCATTTATATGCATATCACATATACATATAATATATCATTGAATCAACACTTAATTCAACAATCCGGTTATATCTCATATAACCTGTATCGCGAGAATGGAATATGGTATCACATACATGTATTAATCTCGATCCCGCACATATCACATATGTGCCCTACTTCGTTTCGCATGAGCTAGGAAACCTCTGTGTAGAACTCTAATGACCCGTCAATACGCCGGCAATAGGTGATGATCATATCAGTCACCCACAAGCCGTCAGCGGTACTAACTGGACGTAACGGCTACCCGGGCATTGAGCGATCAGAAAATCAACAAGCAAGCTTGTCCATACTCCTGTGAATCCAACAGCAACACTATCGTACAGTTTGGTCTCTTCGTCTGATATGTCGCATATCGAGTCTAGGGATGGTAAACGTCAGACCCCAATAACTTGATAAGTCGTGCCGATGTGAGGCGTATAACGGGTCGAGAAACTATTGATAACACTTACCAGTAAATCTCCATATCAGCCCTGGCCAAGGAATTCCTATTATAGCCAATCAAGCACAGCGCAACATCAATTCCCAATACCGGGAGAGACGAAACCCCTCCTATCGCTCATTGCCTCCATATGACTCGGGACTGTACCTAAAAACCACCGTTTTGCACGCTCTTGAACGTGGTAAGGTGGAAATCAAAGCACAGTGGGAATCACACAAGACTTTATGACGATATCAGGTCTACAGACTAACATATACCAGTGTCACCTGAGAACTGCTATCTAACGTCAGGTATAATACCATCTAGGAGTTCTCGGCTAGTCATGTTCAGTGTACCCAGTCTCCACTGAACACCCGTATACCATCTCTGATGTCAAACACCAATGGATATGGGATCATCCATCGCCCATCATATAGGTCAAGAAGCGTATACGCTAGTCTACTCTGGAATATCGATGTCCCGTCTTGATACACCCTTGACTAGGAACAATTAAAGGATGAACTTATAGACTACTCTGGCCCCACTAGTATGATCTCCATCATAGTCCTAATAGTCAAGTACACATCCTAAGGGCTTTATCAACATGTGAGAGCAAGACAGTATCATAATACAAGTCTATATGTTAAGATAAAGAGCAACCAGATAGCATACTATCATGTCGAGCAAGAAAGTCCTCTCTATATATGTCCAAGCATCCATTATAATATACAATCATGTACAAAAATGGCCTCTAGGGCATACATACAACTAACAATCTTCCACTTGCACTAAGGCCAGTTGTTGTAGTATCTCATACCCAACATCCTGGAGAGTCTCTCAAATTGTATCTGAGGAATGGCCTTCGTGAGTGGATCCGCTGTGTTATTCTTCGTGTCAACTCTCCTGAACTCGATCTCCCGGCAATCAACTATCTCCCGGATCAAGTGATACTGCCTCAGAATATGCCTGGATCGCTGATGAGACCTGGGTTCCTTGTGTAAGTCCATGTCACGCACCCCACTAACTCGCGGGGAGGCGGAATATATGAAAAACGATTATCAAAGCTTCGTAACACGGACTTGAGCGTATGAATCGTAATCTAAACCATTGCTAACGATATACTGGAGGTTTAACTACTCGGTACCGGAGTTATACCTCACGTTACATGTCCTTCGGGTCTTCATCGCTGTCCTCCACTCCTCGTAGGCTCCTTGGAACATCGGCAACTTCACGGCCTCCTCGAATCAAAGACGATCCACCCGAAAGCTTCTACGCCAAGCTTAATCTCAAACTTGAGATAACTAGGTTGCTTAAAGTGCTAATCTAAGCTACCTAGAGTATATAGAGTGAGGTTATGAATGTTTTAGTCTATCTAACCCTTGATCTCAACACATGAGAGGTTAGGGTTAGGGTTTCAAGAGAGAGTGAGCTTGAGGAGAGAGAAGGAGAAGATGAGATTGAGAACAAAAATCCTTCTCACTTGAATATATGATACATAATGAATTATCAAATAATATCAATTAATTGATTATTCACCATGTTTCATTTAATCAAGGAGAGTGATTCATCATGTGAGTCATTAGATCATTAATGAAGCATTAATGATATGATGAATCATATAAATGAGTCATACAAAGTAATCATGAAAAAGCCACCTCAACCCCTCATGTCACCACTCTTCTAGAACCTTCTCGACAAATTACGAGAACGCCCCTCCAATCCGTGAAAACACGGAAAAACTTTAGACTGTATAAATCCAATAACCTGATACTAGAATCTGGCTTAAACCAAAGCCAGCTAGTGAAAACTGTCCGAAAAGTCGTACGTGCGTAAACACACGTATGCATCCGAACCTTTGTTGTAAAACCATACGACGTCTATATCGTTTCGCCTGGAGCAGGGAAACTCTCTGTGTGGGACTCTAAAGACCCGACACTACGCTGGCAGTGGGTTTAACCACAGACCGCAAGCGGCACTAGCTGTACGTAACGGTCCCCAGGTAGATGTCGATAAGAAGGCCGATGAGGAAAATCATCTGAACTCCCACTGAGCCTGATGTGACAATCTTCGTACAGTCCGGTCTGTTCGTCTAAGACTATCGCATATCAAGCCTAGGGGGCGGCAAGCGTCAGTCCCCTAATAGCTGTATAAGTCGTGTTGGAGCGAAGCCCATTACACCCTGAGAAGCTACTGGAATCTACCAGTATATCTCGTTTGCCCTGGCCAGGGACTTTGTGTAATGGCTCTCTGACACATCGCGATATCATCTTCCAATACCGGGAGAGACGAATCCTATCTAACCGCCACTGCCTCCAAGTGCTCGGGACTGCACCCAACTGCTACCTGTTTGCACGACTCCTTTGAGCCGTGGTAGGGTAGCAATCTAAGAACAGTGGGACACACTCGAGGCGAAGCAGCAGTGTCAAGTCTGCGGACTATGCTGTACTCATGTCACCTGGGAACTGACAACTGACGATGGGTATAATACCAACCAATCAGTTCCTCGGCGAGTCCTGTCCGGTGTACCCGTAACCTAACGAGCACCTGTATACTATCTCCAGTACGGCGTACTGATGGCTGTGGGACAGACCATTTCCCCAACTGGGATGAGAAGCGTATACACTTAGTCTACTCCGGAATATCGATGCCCTATCTCGATAATCCATCGACCAGGGACCTGTATAGGATGTTGCTTACAGACTACCCAGCCCCCACTAGTGTGATAGCCATCACGACGCTGGTAATCAAGCAAAGATCCTATGGGCTCTACTAATATGTATAAGTGATACGTTACAAGAGACATATACACATATTAAAGTAGACACAAACCAAGTAGCATACTACCATTTTTAGCAAGACTGTATATATAACTGTGAATATCCCAAGCTTCCATTAAGTAATATACAATCTAGTATGATACAATAATGGCCCCTAGGGCATATACACTAACAATCTCCCACTTGCACTAGGGCCATGAGCTGGCATATCGTAGACCAATCATCTCGAATAGCCTCTCGAACTGCGTCTGAGGAATGGCCTTTGTGAATGGATCAGCAATGTTATCCTCCGTCTTTACTCTCTTCACCTCGATCTCCCGGCGATCTATGATCTCCCTGATCAGGTGATACCGCCTTAAGATGTGTCTGGACTTCTGATGGGACCTGGGTTCCTTCGCTAAAGCTATAGCGCCGTTGTTGTCACAATACAGAGGTATTGGATCAACACTGGTAGGAACCACCTGAAGTTCTGTGAGGAACTTCTTCATCCAGACTGCTTCTTTTGCGGCATCGCAAGCAGCTATGTACTCTGCTTCCATCGTTGAGTCAGCAACGGTCTCCTGTTTGGAACTTTTCCAACAGACCGCCCCTCCATTGAGGGTAAAGACATAACCCGACATGGACTTGGAGTCATCTTTGTCACTCTGGAAGCCGGAGTCGGCAAAGGCCTCCATCTGAAGGTCTTTTCCGCCATACACCAAGAACATCTCCTTAGTCCTCCTCAGGTACTTGAGAATGTTCTTTACTGCTATCCAGTGCTTCTCCCCTGGGTTTGCCTGATACCGGCTTACAACGCTCAATGCGTATGCTACATCTGGTCTGGTACATAACATCGCATACATTATAGAGCCTACCGCAGAAGCGTAGGGTATAATCGACATGCGATCCCTTTCCAAATCAGTCTTGGGAGATATATCTTTTGAGAGGGTGATTCTGTGACAAGCCGGTAGGTTACCGCGCTTAGAATCTTCCATACTGAATCTCTTCACTATGGTGTCTATGTACCTGGACTGTGAAAGTCCCAATATCCTCTTTGATCTATCACGATAGATCCGGATCCCCAGAATGTAGGTGGCATCACCCAAGTCTTTCATGGAGAATTTATGTGACAAGAATCTTTTGACTGACTGTAATATAGGAATATCATTTCCTATTAGGAGAATGTCATCCACGTACAAGACGAGGAATACTACAGCTCTCCCTACAATCTTACTGTATATGCATGGTTCATCTGGATTTTTGATAAAGTCAAATTCTTTGACAGCATCATCAAAACAGATGTTCCAACTCCGCGATGCCTGCTTTAGTCCATAAATGGACTTAAGCAGCTTGCATACTTTACCGCTGCTCCCACTCTGAATGAATCCTTCTGGCTGATCCATATAGACGCTTTCTTCCAAATTACCATTTAGAAAGGCCGTCTTTACGTCCATCTGCCAGATTTCATAATCGTGGAAGGCAGCAATAGCAAGAAGCACCCGAATAGATTTAAGCATAGCCACTGGAGAAAAGGTTTCGTCGTAGTCCAAACCAGGTCTTTGACGGAAACCCTTTGCAACAAGTCTAGCCTTATAGGTTTCAACCTGTCTATCTACACCAATCTTCTTTTTGAAGATCCATTTGCATCCTACGGGTTTTACCCCATCCGGAGCAATGTCCAAAATCCATACTTTGTTGGTGTACATGGACTCCATTTCGGTCCGCATTGCATCCAGCCATTTTACTGAGTCACCGCTCTGAATGGCTTGCTGGAAGCTAGTAGGCTCATCGTAATCAATAGTGCAATCCTCTCTATTCCCGTCTATGAGAAAACCGTAGTATCTCTCGGGCGGATGAGATTGCCTACTACTCCTGCGGAGTGGCGTTGGGATGTCCTGTTCTTCTTGAACTTCTGGTTCTACCAAACTTTCAGTAGTAGTTTGTGTTTCTGGAATTTCTTCCAGTTTTATTTCGCTCCCACTAGTTTCTTTTTCTAAAAACTGATATTCTAGAAAATGGGTATTACGAGAAACAAAAACCTTTTGTTCCTCTGCGTAATAGAATAGATATCCCCTGGAGTTCTTTGGATATCCCACAAACTTACATAGTACTGATCGTGCCTCGAGTTTGTCCGCATGCTGCTTTTTAACATAAGCCGGACATCCCCAAATCTTTAGATACTGAAGATAGGGTTTCTTCCCACTCCACATCTGATATGGTGTGGTAGGCACAGTCTTGGTGGGAACCTGGTTCAAAAGATATGCAGCTGATTCTAGTGCATATCCCCAGAATGATCGCGGTAACTCAGCGTTACTCATCATGGAACGAACCATATCCAATAGGGTTCGATTCCTCCTTTCTGATACACCGTTATGTTGTGGTGTGTATGGAGGAGTAAGCTGAGAGAGAATTCCATTCTCTTTTAAGTAACCCAGGAACTCGGCACTTAAGTATTCACCACCTGAATCAGATCTCAGTGTCTTTATACTTTTGCCTGTTTGTTTTTCCACTTCATTCTTGTATTCTTGGAATTTCTCAAAGGCCTCGGATTTATGCTTCATTAAGAAGACATATCCATACCTAGAGAAATCATCCGTAAAAGTAATGAAGTAGGAATAACCACCTCGCGCATGTGTAGACATTGGACCGCACACGTCACTGTGTACGAGTCCTAAGAGCTCGCTTGCTCTTACTCCGTGTCCAGTGAACGGAGTTTTTGTCATCTTTCCTTTGAGACAAGATTCACAAGTAGCATAAGATTGATATTCGAACGGATTCAAATATCCTTCTTTATGTAACTTAGTCAACCTTCTCTCATTGATGTGACCTAGTCTACAATGCCATAAGAAAGCCTGATTTATTTCTGGAGACTTTCTTTTAAGAGTGTTCTGGACATTGAAAACCTGAGCTTGACTTAATACGTATATACCGTTATCTAATGTACCGGACCCAATCAGAACTTGATTTAGGTGGATGTTAACTACATCACTTATGAATGTAAAATCATATCCCTCTCTCGAAAGTGAGGACACTGATATGATATTACAAGTCATACTAGGTACATATAAACAGTTATGTAAAATCAATATATGCCCACTTGTCAAACCTAGGCGATATTCTCCCACGGATTCAGCGTTAACTGTTATTCCGTTTGCAACTCTGAGAGACCAATCACCTACCTTTATAACTCTACTGTTTCTCAAAGCATGTAATGAATTACAGATATGAGATCCTGCTCCGGTATCTAGTACCCAGGAAGTAGAGTTTATTGACATACAGTCTTCAATTACAAATATACTTGAGGCTGAAGCCACAACATGCTTCGTATCCTGGCTACTGGCTTCTAAAGCCCTGCAATCATTCTGCCAATGCCCAATCCCATAGCAATAGGAATGTCCCTCAATAGGGTGGTCCAGCTTGTCATAGGCAATGGATATCTGGACAGACTTTTGCCAGTCATATAAGTCAGATTCAGTCAAATTATTATCTAGATGTAACCTATGTGTGGTCACAGGGTCGCTGCAATTTAAGAGAGAGAAGAAGATACTATTAGCATGATGCTCTTGTAAGTTTAGAGTGGTTTAATTTATCTAAATAGGATGGCTCCCACTGTTTCTCGAATCCCTCCTCAAACCATAAAAGAAGAATTAGCCAGGACAATTCTCACCGTATAATACTTGCTTAACCGTTCAGCCAGGCCAGTGTCGATACTTCGAGGGAGGTTTTCCAACGCTTTCGCGAAGTTCCTTAATTAAATAACCTCTTTTCTCTGGGGGCGTAACCCCGCTGACACCTTTCTTGGCACCTACTTGGTTTATAGCATTGATCGTTAAGTGACGAATCTCCTGATAAGTAGTATATACTCACAGTAGGATCGGGATCCAAGATATCATCGTATGATAATGTTGAAGGAATCCTACCAACATTCATCAAACTCCAAAATGGTATGCTCCTCTCTGCAAATTTCAGTTTCTTTAGAAATTCCCGATGTGGATTTTTGCCCCATGCTCTTATGACTTTGACTAAGGGCCAAATATGTCATAAGTCACATGTCAAGTTCTACCCATCATTATCCAGGTTAATTTGAACCCACCCGTACATACTCTTGACTAAGGGTCAAGAAAAGCAATACGACTGTTCCAAAATAACGCATCTATCTATGCAACAAATGAATACCCTAGCAGCTACCAAGCACTATGTTTTGACTAAGGGCCAAATATACATAGCTTGAATACTACTGAATACCCAAATGAAATGACGGAGGGCTACGAATGGTTTTGGCAAAAACCGTGAACGTAGTGAACTTGATATAATCGAAGGAACCTGATACCTTTTAAAAAGAAGTGGTTAAAGCTCCGCAAATTTTTTTTTAAAAAATCCGATCTTTTAAAATAACCGAGTGGTTTCTTTTAAATTTGTTCCAACGATTAAACTATAGTTTATTTTCTTTGCATTATAATAATGCGTCCCATCATTTAACCTATCATTGCAGAAAACAACAAAAATACAACGTCCTCTTATGCCATCTGCATTCGCCACGGGGTCCCGTCATCACCCGTTAGGTTACTTAACTAACGACAGAGCGGGGGCTGGGCTAGCGCGGGTATAAAACATAAGTGACGTCTAATAGCTATTTATATATAGATATTGTACATTCATCAGACGCAATAATAAGCATTCCAGATCACAGATAAACTTTATTGGATATGCAAGTAATCCGCGTTTCTTTTGAGCCTGCAATGAAAAACGGATTACACAGTTGTGATGAATAGCCATTACCCCACCCCAGACCCCTACGGGTACGGCAAACTACCCGCCAAGTACCAGAAGTGAAGCGGTCTGCCTCAACACTTCAAAATACCCGGTAGTTTGTGCACCCCACCTTGGGTCTATCCTAGGAGCAAAAACAGTAAAAAGAAATAATAATACAACGGTAGCTACAACCGCAACCTGGATGTGCCCCGCAAAATAATATTACATCAAATTACATTTACATTGAATGAATGAATATTAAATACATCCCAAACCCCGGCTAATCATCACAACATTCCAACACAGTTCATATACACAAACAGTTATATATAACATCACAGATATGTGCAACCCCCTACCAACCGACATACTAGCAGTTAGGGGAGGTTTACGAACACATAAAACATTACAGATAAAGATCCAATTAGCAAATTGATTAGAACATCGATCGATTACCTATATCCGTGTCTACCCCAAAAGCAAATCATCACAGAGGCAACCTGGGCAGAAACAGTATATACAGGAAAACAAAAAACCCAAAATTATGAATTACTGTGAAACTCCGAGTCAACTCGGCGTTGACTCGGCGGCGGTTCCGCGGCAAAAGCTCTCTATTGCCGCGGAACCGCGGTCGTATTGCCGAGTTGCATCCTCGAATTTTCCCAGATATCTTACAATTCCCTGCTGTGAATTTTAAGGTATGTCAAAAAAATTTTGCGACACTTTTAAAATTTACAGAAACTGTCAAGGATTAGGGTTTTGTTTTCCGTGTTTTTCCGTCGATCGAACTTCTAATCAGTTGCTAATAAGCTAGTAATGGTTTAGTTGGCTCTGATACCACTGTAAGTCCATGTCACGCACCCCACTAACTCGCGGGGAGGCGGAATATATGAAAAACGATTATCAAAGCTTCGTAACACGGACTTGAGCGCATGAATCGTAATCTAAACCATTGCTAACGATATACTAGAGGTTTAACTACTCGGTACCGGAGTTATACCTCACGTTACATGTCCTTCGGGTCTTCATCGCTGTCCTCCACTCCTCGTAGGCTCCTTGAAACATCGGCAACTTCACGGCCTCCTCGAATCAAAGACGATCCACCCGAAAGCTTCTACGCCAAGCTTAATCTCAAACTTGAGATAACTAGGTTGCTTAAAGTGCTAATCTAAGCTACCTAGAGTATATAGAGTGAGGTTATGAATGTTTTAGTCTATCTAACCCTTGATCTCAACACATGAGAGGTTAGGGTTAGGGTTTCAAAAGAGAGTGAGCTTGAGGAGAGAGAAGGAGAAGATGAGATTGAGAACAAAAATCCTTTCACTTGAATATATGATACATAATGAATTATCAAATAATATCAATTAATTGATTATTCACCATGTTTCATTTAATCAAGGAGAGTGATTCATCATGTGAGTCATTAGATCATTAATGAAGCATTAATGATATGATGAATCATATAAATGAGTCATACAAAGTAATCATGAAAAAGCCACCTCAACCCCTCATGTCACCACTCTTCTAGAACCTTCTCGACAAATTACGAGAACGCCCCTCCAATCCGTGAAAACACGGAAAAACTTTAGACTGTATAAATCCAATAACCTGATACTAGAATCTGGCTTAAACCAAAGCCAGCTAGTGAAAACTGTCCGAAAAGTCGTACGTGCGTAAACACACGTATGCATCCGAACCTTTGTCGTAAAACCATACGACGTCTATATCGTTTCGCCTGGAGCAGGGAAACTCTCTGTGTGGGACTCTAAAGACCCGACACTACGCTGGCAGTGGGTTTAACCACAGACCGCAAGCGGCACTAGCTGTACGTAACGGTCCCCAGGTAGATGTCGATAAGAAGGACGATGAGGAAAATCATCCGAACTCCCACTGAGCCTGATGTGACAATCTTCGTACAGTCCGGTCTGTTCGTCTAAGACTATCGCATATCAAGCCTAGGGGGCGGCAAGCGTCAGTCCCCTAATAGCTGTATAAGTCGTGTTGGAGCGAAGCCCATTACACCCTGAGAAGCTACTGGAATCTACCAGTATATCTCGTTTGCCCTGGCCAGGGACTTTGTGTAATGGCTCTCTGACACATCGCGATATCATCTCCCAATACCGGGAGAGACGAATCCTATCTAACCGCCACTGCCTCCAAGTGCTCGGGACTGCACCCAACTGCTACCTGTTTGCACGACTCCTTTCAGCCGTGGTAGGGTAGCAATCTAAGAACAGTGGGACACACTCGAGGCGAAGCAGCAGTGTCAAGTCTGCGGACTATGCTGTACTCATGTCACCTGGGAACTGACAACTGACGATGGGTATAATACCAACCAATCAGTTCCTCGGCGAGTCCTGTCCGGTGTACCCGTAACCTAACGAGCACCTGTATACTATCTCCAGTACGGCGTACTGATGGCTGTGGGACAGACCATTTCCCCAACTGGGATGAGAAGCGTATACACTTAGTCTACTCCGGAATATCGATGCCCTATCTCGATAATCCATCGACCAGGGACCTGTATAGGATGTTGCTTACAGACTACCCAGCCCCCACTAGTGTGATAGCCATCACGACGCTGGTAATCAAGCAAAGATCCTATGGGCTCTACTAATATGTATAAGTGATACGTTACAAGAGACATATACACATATTAAAGTAGACACAAACCAAGTAGCATACTACCATTTTTAGCAAGACTGTATATATAACTGTGAATATCCCAAGCTTCCATTAAGTAATATACAATCTAGTATGATACAATAATGGCCCCTAGGGCATATACACTAACACCTTGGCCAAAGCCACAGCTCCATTGTTATCACAATACAAAGGTATTGGATACTCGATGGATGGAACCAGTCCAAGTTCATTTATGAACTTCTTCATCCAGACAGCCTCTTTGGTGGCATTGTTGGCAGCGATGTATTCAGCCTCCATCGTCGAGTCTGCCACGGTTTCTTGCTTGGAACTCTTCCAACAAACCGCCCCTCCATTGAGGGTGAAGAGAAAACCCAAGACTGACTTAGGGTCGTCCTTATCACTCTGGAAGCTTGAGTTGGTAAAGGACTCCACTTGGAGTTCACCGTTACCATACATCAAGAACATTTCTTTAGTCCTTATCAAGTACTTAAGAATGTTCTTCACAGCTGTCCAGTGATTCTCCCTAGGATCTGATTGATACCTGCTTACAACACCTAGTGCGTACACTACATCCGATCGGGTACATAACATCGCATACATGATAGACCTGAGTGCCGAAGCATAGGGTATACCTTGCATGCGAGCCCTCTCCAAATTAGTCTTGGGGGACATCTCTTTGGAAAGAGTGATTCCTGAGATCGTGGGTAAATTCCCATGCTTGGAATCCTCCATACTAAACCTCTTTAGTATGGTGTCAATGTACCTGAATTGAGACAATCCCAGCATCCGTTTAGATCTATCTCTATAGATCTTTATCCCCAGGATGTAGGAGGCATCACCCAGATCCTTCATGAAGAATCTTTGTGATAAGAAGAGCTCGACCGAGTGCAACATGGGAATATCATTTCCTATCAAGAGTATGACATCCACGTACAATACAAAGAAGACGGGCTTACTCTCTGCTTCCTTCTTGTATATACAAGGTTCATCTATGTTTTTTACGAAGTCAAACTCTTTGACTGCCACATCAAAACAGATGTTCCAACTCCGCGATGCCTGGTTTAACCCGTAGATTGATTTAAGAAACACCTTTCCGCTGCTCCCACTATCTACGAAGCCCTCTGGCTGAGTCATGTACACGCTCTCTTCTAAATCACCATTTAGAAAAACGTTCTTGACGTCTATTTGCCAGATTTCGTAGTCATGGTATGCAGTGATGGCAAGTAGTATCTGGATGGACTTAAGTATAGCCACTAGAGAAAAGGTTTCATCATAATCCATACCTGATCGCTGACGGAAACCTTTTGCTACAAGTCTAGCTTTGAAAGTCTCAACTTTTTCATTTACACCAAGTTTTTTCTTGAAGGTCCACTAGCTCCTGATGGGTTTTACCCCTTCAGGAGTATCTTCCAAAGTCCATACTTTATTGGTATACATGGATTCCATCTCAGATCGCATTACATCCAGCCATTTCACAGAGTCCCCACTCGTGATGGCTTGCTCGAAACTAGTTGGGTCATCATCTTCCATGATGCAATCCCCGCTCCCACCATCAATGAGAAAACCGTAGTATCTCTCAGGTGATGAGGAACCCTACTAGATCGGCGGAGAGGCTGAAGTTCGTTGGAGACTACTGAATTCTCTGGTTCCATTAAATCATCAGTTGTAGTTTGTGCGGTTGGAACTTCTTCCAGCTCTACCTCTTTTCCACTAATTTCTTTTTCAAGAAATTC
Source organism: Agapanthus africanus (assembly GCA_030015575.1). Classification (NCBI taxonomy): domain Eukaryota; kingdom Viridiplantae; phylum Streptophyta; class Magnoliopsida; order Asparagales; family Amaryllidaceae; genus Agapanthus; species Agapanthus africanus. Next base: position 364,859,472 of record JASDDO010000029.1, read on the forward strand.
CTTTTCTAAAAAGGTGGCATGACGAGAAACAAACACCTTTTGTTCCTCGATGTGGTAGAAAAGATATCCATGTGAATGTTTGGGATATCCAACAAACTTACAAAGAACTGATCGTGTCTCGAGTTTGTCCGGATTTTGCCGTTTGACATAGGACGGACAGCCCCATATCTTAACTCGTTTAAGACATGGTATCTTTCCACTCCATATCTCATATAGTGTGTTGGGCACTGATTTAGATGGAACTTGATTCAATAGGTATGCAGCTGTCTCAAGCGCATAACCCCAAAAGGAAACAGTCAACTCAGCAGTACTCATCATAGAGCGCACCATATCTAATAGGGTATGATTCCTCCGCTCCGATATATCGTTGTGCTGTGGTGTATACGGAGGAGTACGTTAAGAGAGAATCCCATTCTCTTTTGGATAGTCTAGGAACTCATTGCTCAAGTATTCTCCTCCCCGATCAGATCGAAAGATTTTAATACTTTTACCCGTTTGGTTCTCGACTTCGCACTTATATTCTTTGAATTTCTCAAAAGCTTTAGAGTTGTGTTTCAACAGGAACACATGTCCGTATCTTGAGAGATTATCAGTGAACGTAATGAAGTACGAGAAACCATTCCTGGCATGTGTAGACATGGGACCGCATACATCACTATGTATTAGTCCTAAGAGTTCAGTAGCTCTTTCTCCGTGTCCAGTAAACGGAGTTTTGGTCATTTTACCTTTGAGGCATGACTGGCAAGTTTCATATGATGTAAATTCAATCTGATTTAAATATCCATTTTTATGTAACTTAGCTAGTCGTGTCGCATTAATATGACCTAATCTACAATGCCATAAGAAGAACTTGTTCATTTCTGAACTTTTCCTCTTGTGTGTGTTCTGTACGTTAAGAACTGCGGTTTGATTTAGAACGTATATACCATTACTTAACGAGCCTAATCCAATCAACTTTTGATTCAGAAAAATGTTCATAAAATTATCCTGCAATACAAAATTATATCCTTCTTTACTTATTAAAGAAACTGATATAATATTGCATATCAGGTTCGGTATGTAATAACATTCGTTCAGAATCAATGTATTACCATTTGGTAATACAAGGTGATATTCGCCAACTGCTTTGGCTGCAACATTTGCACCATTCCCTACTCTTACAGAATGATCACATATTCCCAGTTCTCTACCTTTCTTTAACCCATGTAACATATTACATATGTGGGATCCCGATCCGGTATCTAATACCCAGGGCGTAGAGTGTACTGAGAAACGGTTCTCGGTAACTAACACAACCGAAAAAGATACATCAGCATGCCCATTCCCCGTTTGAGTGGCGTGGAAATCTGGATATTCCCCTATTTCCTGCTCAGACTTATAACAATTATAAGATAGAGCGGAACCAACGTTTCCCAGCTCAGTATAACAAGCAGGTTCGGTCAATACATCCATATTATTATCTTGATTAAGGCATGACATGATTGCTACCTGGAGAGAGAGAGAAGAAAACACTTTGCGTATTGTAGGGTGTTTTTCGTCACCCCATTGAGATGGGAATGCGCGTGCACTTGTCAGGCGCATTACAGACTCCTCTTGCCTAGGGTAGGCTGGGGTTTATTGATTGCGGGGATCCAAATCTCCGGCAGCCACGGACTAAGCTTCCGTTAATTACCCCTCGCCTTTGGAGCGAGAGAACCTCCGGTTAACGGGTGAAACAGGTCATGCGAACTCAATGCGCAGTGTATGTATGTTGTGTTTTGAAAGGGGGTTTTGGATATATCGGGGGCCCCGCAGAGTTTTTTACGGGAAAGGGCATCCAAAGGATGCGCGGCAAAAAGCGCCAGCGCTTTGGGTGCTAGCGCTTTGAGCGCAAGGGCGCTAGCGCTTTGGGCACTAGCGCCCCACGTGCCAGGCATGTGGGTGCTTGGGCGCTAGCGCTTTGAGCGCTAGCGCCCCACGTGCCAGGCACGTGGGTGCTCGGGCGCTAGCAGTTTGGGCACTAGCGCTCTGAGCGCAAGAGCGCTAGCGCCCCACATGTTAGGCACATGGGCGCTCGGGCGCTAGCGCTTTGGGAGCTAGTGCTCTGTGCGCAAAAGCGCTAGCGCTTTGAGCGCTAGCCCCCCACATGCCAGGCACGTAGGCGCTCGGGAGGCAAAAGGGACTTGGTCCCTGCAATGGGAGTTGTACTCCTAGAAAGGAGCACTTATTATTTTGTATGTATGTATATATATGAGAAGTTAAACTCCTAAGGTATTTTGAAGCTGATGAAGGGGGCTTCTCCCCTTGAGCCATGGATCTTCCCCAAAGTGGGGTTTCTGGAGATGGGTCTCCTTCTTCTTCCTTTGTTGGCCGGATCTTGAAGATCAAGAAGTATGAGATTTTAAAAATCTCTTCTTTCTGAGATTTGATGGAGGATCCGAGTTCCTCTTTGTGGGTTTTGTTGTGAAAAACTATTTAGTTTTATAAAAGGAAGAGTAAAAATCTTGATTTAATTCAAAAGAAAGAAGAAGCTTTTAGAACCTTGAGGAAAGAGAAAGATCTCAGATTCTTTTGGGGAGAGAGAAAAGTTGTTGGGATATTTTCATTATCCTTGCCTTTATAGGCTATACACTTTACATATAGCCCCTTAGGCTCTACAAAAATGGCATTTTGCCCATCCCATGGCTCATGTGCCATTTCTTTTTGCACATAAGCCATGTGCTTTACAAAAATTTGGCTTTATGCCCATTTTTCTTACATTTATTCATAAAATAGAATAAAAGTATTACACCAAAATTATTTATTACAAAATTTTTATCTTGGCATGGGGGGAGGCCGGTCGCTCCATGTTCAAGCTCGACCCGGGTATTGGCCCACTTGACCTGGGCTTGGGCCCACTTGGCTTGGGGTTGACTTTGATTTTGACTTGGTCAACCGGGGTGTAAATTTTGACCCTAAAAAATTTCCCCCCATCAATAAGTGCACACCACATATGTGGGTTGTGTGCACGAAATTGATGGATCTTCTTTCGTGTGGAGGTCGACTTGATCCGGTTCCCGTTTTAACAACGTGGAGGTCGATGCTGCTATTTTAACGACTTGTGTAGGGTTCCTAGGCACACTTGTGAAGGTCCATAACGCATCAAACATGCACGAATAAAATTTTACATGTGCCGAACAACCCAAAGACAGGATCTTTGCTAGATTATTAGGGTTTAGCATGCAAGATAAGATCTTTTTATCTAAGTGTGAGGGGTTACAACCTTTGTAGTCCGCTCCTTCGCTTCACAAGCTCCGATTAGAAGTCCCTTCGCCGCGATCCATGATCTCCCGGACTCAAGAGAGGCTCCACGACTCGAACGATCCATGCTAGCTTGAAGTGTTCCGAATCTCCGATGATCTACGTCGAAGTTGCAATAACCCAAGCTTTCTCACTCTAAAGAGATGAACACCCTAATCTCATGGGCTAGATGAGATGAGGATGAGGGAGTAGTATTTATGCTTTCTTTTTAATTCACTTTCTCACAATTTATCATCACAAATGGAATTTCTAGTGAGCTCAAAATCAAGAGAGAAGAAGATGATCATGGAAATGATAATTCCTTTTGTGATGAATAAAAAAGAAATCTATATGATTGATATATCAACCATGGTCAAGGATGAGTGGCTAAGAGTTTTCAGAGAATAAACTAGAGTTAGGGTTTGGTTAGGTTAGAAATAAATCATCAAGAAATATCAACCATAATATCTTAACCAAGACAAAAGAAAAAGCTTCTAGAATGTGCAAGAAGAAGCTAACCCTAATCAAACCCTAATCCCATTTAATCATCCTTAAACATGTTTAATAATAAATCATATCATGTCACAATAATATATATCACATATATATTATATATTTGCAACAAAAGAAAATAATACAATTAACATATATCGCATATATATCAATGTATCATCCAGTGAGAAAATGAAATAATAAAACGAGCCAATATTAGATAATGTAATACAATATATCATATATATTATTATACATTAAATCATCGAATCAACACTTGATCCGACGATCCGGCTATATCGAATATTACCGACTAATATATCATGTACCGATTCATCGAATCAACACTTGATCCGATGTCCCGGTTCATATCTAAATATCGCGAGAATATAATACGGTATCTCATATCGCATTATTCTCGGTCCTGCACATATCACATATGTGCCTCTACTCCGTTTCGCCTGAGCCAAGAAACCTCTGTGTAGGACTCTAAAGAATCGTCAATACGCCGGTAGCAGGTGATGATCATATCAAACACCCATAAGCTGCAAGCGGTCAGCTAAACGTAACAGCCACCCAGGTATTGAGCGATCAGAAGATCAACAAGCTAGCCTGTGCGTTCTCCTGTGAATCCAATCAGTAACACTCCCGTACAGTCCGGTCTGTTCGTATGATATGTCGCATATCAAGTCTAGGGGTGGTAAACGTTAGACCCCAGTAACCGATAAGGCGTGTCGATGTGTGGTTCATAACGGGTCGAGAAACTACTAGTAACACTTACCAGTAAATCTCTATATCAGCCCTGGCCAGGGACTTCCAGTTATAGCCAATCGAACACAGCACAACATCAACTCCCTATACCGGGAGAGACGAATCCCCTCCGATCGCTCATTGCCTCCATGTGATTCGGGATGTACCCAAAAGCCACCGTTTTGCACGCCCTCTTGGACGTGGTAAGGTGGAAATCAAAGCACAGTGGGAATCACACAAGACTCTATGACGATCTCGAGTCTACAGACTACCCTGTACCAGTGTCACCGGAGAACTGCCATCTGACGTGTGGTATATCACCATCTGGGAGTTCTCGGCGAGTCCGTCCAGTGTACCCAGTCTCCACTGAGCACCCGTACACCATCTCTGATGTCAAACACCGATGGATATGGGATCATCCATCACCCATCATATGGGTCAAGATGCGTATACGCTAGTCTACTCTGGTGTATCGATGCCCTGTCTCGATATACCCTCAACAAGGAACAGTTATAGGATGTACTCATCGACTACCGTGGCCCCACTAGTATGATCTCATCATAGTCCAAGTAGTCGAGTACAGATCCTAAGGGCTTTATCAACATGTGAGAGAAAAACAGTAAACCAGTATAAGTCAACATGTTAAGATAAAGTGAAACCAAATAGCATACTATCATGACGAACAAGAAAGTCATCTCTATATATATCCAAGCATCCATTATAATATACATCATATGTACAACAATGGCCTCTAGGGCATATACATAACTAACAACTTGGACGGTCGATACTGCCCTTTTTGCGACTTGGACGGTCGATACTGCCCTTTTTGCGACTTGGACGGTCGATGCTGTCCTTTTTACGACGTGGATGGTCGGTTCTGCCCTTTTTGCGATTTGGACGGTCGGTGCTGCCCTTTTAACGACGTGGACGGTCGGTGCTGCCCTTTTTGCGACTTGGACGGTCGGTGCTGCCCTTTTAGCGATGTGGACGGTCGGTTCTACCCTTTTTGCGACTTGGACGGTCGGTGCTACCCTTTTAGCGACGTGGACGGTCGGTGCTGCCCTTTTAACGACGTGGATGGTCGGTTCTGCCCTTTTTCCGACTTGGACGGTCGGTGCTGCCCTTTTAGCGACGTGGACGGTCGATTCTGGCCTTTTTGCGACTTGGGCGGTCGGTGCTGCCCTTTTAGCGACGTGGACAGTCGGTGCTGCCCTTTTTGCGACTTGGACGGTCGGTGCTGCCCTTTTTGCGACTTGGACGGTCGATTCTTGATTTGACTTGCTCCACTCCTTGCAGTGTCAGAGTTGAAGTTGACTTGCTGATTCGATATGATTTGGGTTGACATCAGCACCGCTGCACTGGAATATGGTACCAGGAGCGAATCATCATTTGTCATGAGGCGATTTCCCTCATTCCCAGTTTAACGACTTAGGGGTCATCTGTTCCCAGTTTAACGACTTAGAGGTCATCTGTTCCCAGTTTAACGACTTAAAGCTTATCTGTTCCCAGTTTAAAGACTTAGGGGTCTATTGGATTGGAGTTTTGGGATTTTGGGGTTAGGGTAGGCATCAGCGTTGCTAACACTGAAGCACACGTGCCAAGAGCAATTCATCATTTGCTTTTTCTTGTTGGGGAGCGATGGCTTAGGAGACAGGTTTAGATCCCTATCACCTAAGGCTTTTCAATTTTATGAGCCGTAAGGGTCCCATAAAAGCATTTTCTCCCTATGAGTCGAAAGGATCTCATAGGTGTACTTTCTCCTTAGGAGTCGTGGGGACTCCCAAGTGTGTTTTTCCTTTGTGAGTCGTAAGGATCCCACGAAGGTTTGTTCTCCTCATGTATCGTGAGGACATATGAGTGGGTCTTCCCAAATGGAGCATAATTCCGAGGGCGGAGACCAGCCACGTAACTGGTGATTGCGGTGGGGCATGGGTATGCTGAGAATTATTTGAGCCCGTGGATTGTATATGGAAATCAATTTGGGGACTAACCGTAGGGCCAGGAGAATTTTGAGAAATTGGATTTTGGTTGGCGTCTGCATTGCTGTACTAGAATATGGTACCAGGAGTGACTCATCATTCGCCGTTTGGGGAATTGGAATTTGGATCTTGTTTGGTATCAGCATTGCTGCACTGGAACAATGCCAGGAGCAACTCATCATTTGCCTCGGGAGGACTTGGGATTTGGGTTTTTGGTCGGCATCAGCACCGCTAACACTGAAGCGAAATGCCAGGAGAGACTCATCATTTGTCGTTGCCCGTTGGGGAACGATGGCTTAGGAGACAGGTTTAGGTCCCTAACACCTAAGGCTTTTCAATTTTATGAGCCGTAAGGGTCTCATAAAAGTATTTTCTCCCTGCGAGTCAAGAGGATCTCGCAGGTATATGTTCTCTTTAGGAATCGTGAGGATTCCTAAGTGTGTTGCCGCTTTGTGAGTCGTAAAGATCTCACGCAGGGATTTTCCCCTCACGAGGTCGAGAGGACTTTGCGAGTGTGTTTTATCTCTTTTCGCGAGTTTGCGCCCTTTCGGGTTTTCACAAACTCGCCGGCAGTCCTGCTGTTTTTACTCATGGAACCCTTTCGGGTTTTCATCCGTGCCCATTTTGTTTGTGGACATACTTTTTTTTCCAAACTGGTGGGACTTTTAAAAGTAGTCTCACCGGTAGGACTTAGGAGAGATAGGGGTTGTTTACGCCCGTGAATTGTATACGGTTTTGCAGGATGTATGATCCAGATCGTAGGGTTGGTGTGCTCAATTCGCCTGCGACTTGGAGCATTCACGCGTAGTATTTTTTGAGATATCGGCCATTGATGGGTGGCATGGGCCTTTCTCCCTCAGCACTTATTAGTTGGTAGGATCCTCCGTCGAACACTTTCTCGATGACGTATGGTCCTTCCCAGTTTGGCTCGAATTTTCCCTTGGCATGTTGATTAAGGATGATCGGTCTTTTGAGGACCAACACCAATTCGCCTTTCTTGAAAGCACGGAGATGAGTCATCTTGTCATAGGCCCGTGACATTTGGGCTCGGTATAGCTCTAGATTTTGCTGCACCGCAAGCCTCTTTTCTTCGAGGGCATCGACTCTTCAAGCCGAAGGAGCACGTTTTCCTCCTCCGTCAACTCGTACTGAACGGCCATTCTTAAGCTTGGAACTTCGACTTCGAGGGGGGACCGCCTCCACTCCGAAGAGCAATGAGTATGGAGTGGACTGAGTTGGAGTACGGTGCATGGTACGATATGCCCACAACGCCTCGTGAAGTTTGAGATTCCAGTCTCTCTTGTTGGCTGAAGCATTTTTCCTCAGGAGCTTGCATAGAGTCTTATTGAAGGCTTCGGCTAGCCCATTGGCTCTTGGATTATAGATGGAGGAATATCTCCAGTCTATCTTGTGCTGAGTAGCGAACCTTGAGACTTTGAATCTCTTGAAAGAAGGCCCGTTGTCAGAAATGATTCTTCTGGGTGTACCGAAGCGGTATAGAATATTATGCTGGAAGAATGTCAGAATATCTTCTGTCTTGACTTCTTTTAGCGGGACAGCTTCAGCCCATCTGGAGAAGTAGTCTGTTGCGGCCAATATGAACCGATGGCCTCTGGATGACGAAGGATCAATTGGGCCAACTATGTCGGTGCCCCAGACTTCGAAGGGCCACAACGCCACCCTAGGATGCAACGGATTGGGATGCTTGTGAATGAAATCACCGTGAATTTGGGAGATATGACATTTCTTTACATGTTTTCCGCAATCCCGTATCATGGTGGGCCAGTAATACCCAAGCCGTTTAATTTGAAGTCGCATCTGTTGGAGATAGTGCCCTCAAAGTCAATTATTGGATCGCAGGTACATGATTGCAATGATTGAGGCGGGACCTATACCGATATGACAGTCTTGCTCGAGACGATAGTATGCTATCTGGTTTGTCTTTATCATCGTATACATGCTTTAGTTTGCTATTGCATGTTGATAAAGCCCATAGGATTCTTGCTTGACTGTCAGCAGTATGATGGCGATCATATACGTGAGAGCTGGGGTCTGTAAGCACATCCTTAAAGTGTCCCTAGTCGTGGGAGTTTCGAGACAGGGCATCGATACTCTAGAGTAGACTAGTGTATACAGTCGAGACCCCGACGAGGGGCGGTGGCCGGTCTCACAAGCCATTGGTGTTAGTTGGTTCACCTAAGATGTATACAGGTCCTCATTGGGTTATGAGTACACCGGACAGGACTCGCCGAGAACATGCTAGTTGGTATTATACATAGCGTCAGATAGCAGTTCCCTGGTGACATGTGTACAGGTTATTTCATCGACCTGAGATCGTCATTTGTCTCGTGTGAGTTCCCACTGTGCTTTGATTTCTACCCTACCACGGCTCAAAGGAGTCGTGCAAACAGGTCTTTTTTGGGTACAGTCCCGAGCCACATGGAGGCAAGTGAGCGGATCGGCAGGGGATTCGTCTCTCCCGGTATTGGGGGTGAGATCGCGCTGTGTCTAGGAGAGCCATTACACATAGCCACCGGCCGAGGCAGGAGATTTACTGGTAGGTACTCCAGTAGTATCTCAGGGTGTTCTGGGCCACTCTCTGACACGACTTATACCGCTAATGGGGGTCTGACGTTACCAGCCCCCTAGGCAGATATGCGATACTCATAGACGAATGGATCGGACTGTATGTATATTGTCACTGTTAGGCTCAGTAGGGTTTATGGATAAGTTCGCTCGTCGGCTTCCCTTCCAATCAATGCATAGACAACCGTTACGTACAGCCAGTACCTCTGACGTGCTAGTGGTTATACCCAGTGCCAGTGTATTGATGAGTCATTAGAGTCCCCCACAGACACTTTTCTAAGTTCGGGCGAAACGTTGTAGAGGCCGTATGGTTTTATGACAGGGTTTGGAAAATGCACGTGCATTTTCGTACGTGTCATTTTTCGGGCAGATAATACTGGTCGGTTTTGGTTTAAACCGGATCCGAGTATTATACTGTGTAGATATAATATCTTTGTCTCAGATGCATTTGTATTCGGTCGTAATACAAATGAGGGTATGTTTATACCATTACGGGGTTATCCTGAAATTCATTTCAGGATCACTTTTGGAAGTTGCCGGTTTCCAGTTTTCTATCAGCCGTATTTAACATTCGGTTAAATGCGGATTTATCTTTTCTTGAGATGAGTGTAGAAGCTTCTAGATGATGACTAGGATGGTGAGGTGTTAAGTGACTCATTAGTGCATTTAATGATTCATTTAATGCAAGGGTGACTAGGTTAATGACTAGGTTTATGTTCATTGGTTTGCTTTTAATGTGTTCATACAAGGTGTTATATGACTCACTCTCTTCATTGTTATGGTCACCTCCCTCTCTCTCCTACACTCACCTCCCTCTTCCTATAAGTGGTCGGCCATTTCATTTGGGGTGGGTAAGGTTGCTTGAGAGAAAAAAGATGAGAGTTTAAGTGTATGGAAATTTGATAGATACTCATTTCACATTTCCACCCGATCCAAAAGGCAACTTCATTAACCGTTCGTCCATAGCCTTGGACGTAATGAGACAAAGTGTTCTACTCATTCTCTACATCATCTTGGTCGTCTCTTTTAGCAAACTTGACGACCGAGTTGTCTCGGTTCAGAGGCGGGAGCCCGTTTAAAGATCCGTCGACGTGGTGCCACCTGGACGAAGAGACTGAAGATTCAGGAGATCGGAGCAGCCGCAACAAAGCGTGGGATGATAGTTGAAGACCGAAGGATTCGGATCGTTTGGTATAACCTTTCTACCCACCTTGTAGTTTGTTAGTTTAGCTTTAATGGCAGATCCGGGTTATAGTACGCGATAGCGCCAGTTGTAAAAGTTTTTGTTCCGCATTTGGCGTCTGTTAGACGGCCGGAGCGCTACCGTGGACTTACAGCATCTTGGGGCCAGATTAGTGAGCACCGCAAATGCCCGAGTGAACTTCTTTCATGACTTTCTGGGCTTCGGCCGATGACAGACATCTGAGCCAGAGTTGGTCATATGACCTGCGATATAGCGTGTCATTTACAAACAGGTATCGGAGAGCTCTCTTCTTCAGCTGAATTCTTGCAAATTTTCCTTAGGGCAGCTTGTCGTATCGGAGGTACTCTATGATGGGTTCTCTCCAATCGGGCTCGTCTTGGATGATCGACGCTTCTTCGGCAGGACTGCTCTTCTGTTCCGTTCTTTTCTCTTCTCGTAGAGAGACTGGGGGTAGAATTTGCCGACTTCTGACTGTGATTAGAATTCCGTCCATGTCGGGATCGGCTAGCTCCTTAGCTAGGCGAGCGAGTATGTCGGCTTTTCCATTCAACGCTCTAGGGACTCTCATTAGTTCAATGTGAGTGAACCGTTTCATAAGTTCACTGCTCGGCTTCTATATCGAGCTAACTCGGGTTTGTATATCTTATATTCGCCGCTTACTTGGTTAACGACAAGCTGGGAGTCACCGTAAACCCGTAGCCGAACGATTTCCATTTCTATGGTGAGCTCCAGACCAGCTATCAGAGCTTCATACTCAGCTTCATTGTTTGTTCGAGGCTCGATGAGAGCAAAAGAACGTCGTAGGGTTCCCATCGATGGCGTGATGAACACCAGTCCTATCCCTGCTTTTATCTCCGGGACGCTTGATTTACTGGAGGTCCTTATCGATGAGGCCCCATCGAAGTAGAGCTCCCAACATGGCTCGTCATTCTCGAGGTGCAGCACCTGTTCGTCGGGTAACTCACAATTGAGCGGTGACCCCTCTTGTATAGGATGAGCAGCGAGAAAGTCCGCAAGAGCTTGCTCTTTTACTGCTTTCTGAGGAGTATAAACTATGTCAAACTCAAGTAGCATGACGGCCCATCTTGCCATTCTGCCGGCTAGGATTGCTTTGGTCATCAAGTGTTTGAGCGGGTCGACCTTAGAGATCAGCATAACCCGATGAGCGAGCAGATAGTGCCTCAGCTTCTTTACAGCAAATATCAGAGCCAGGCATTGCTTTTCGATTGGGAAATAGTTGTGTTCCGCCCCGACTAGAATTCGACTGAGGTAGTAGAGGGCATTTTCTTTTCCCTCCTCGTTGTTCTGGGCAAGGAGCGCACCGAGTGACTCATCTAGCGCGGCAGTATAGAGAATCAGCGGTTTATTTGAAACGGGAGTGGCCAGCACTGGAGGGTGCAACAAGTACTGTTTGATGCTTTCGAACGCTTCTTGACATTCGGCATCCCAGACAAAAAGAGCTCCTTTCTTCATGAGCTTTGAGAAGGGCTTACATCTCCCCGATAAATTTGAGATAAACCTCCATATATAAGCAAGCTTGCCTTGAAAAGATCTTAGCTGCGTCAAACTCTTCGGAGGGGGCATCTCCATGATAGCCTTTATCTTGGATGGGTCGACTTCAATCTCTCGATGTCGGACTATGAAGCCCAGGAATTTTCCTGATGACACGCCAAAAGCGCACTTCAGAGGATTCATTTTCAGATCGTACTCTCTCAGTCTGGTGAGAACAGTCCTAAGATCTTGGATGTGATCGGCCTTGGTTTTAGTCTTGACGACCAGATCATCAACATAGCATTCGACGACTTTATGAATTAGGTCATCAAAGATATTGGTCATTGCCCTTTGGTATGTAGCACCTGCGTTCTTCAGTCCGAACGGCATCACCTTGTAGCAATATATTCCGATCGGGGTTCGAAATGCTGTGTGTTTCTCATCCTCAGGCAACGTCTTGATCTGATTATACCTAGACGAGCCATCCATAAAAGTGAACAGCTCATAATTTGAGGTGTAATCGACCATCATTTCCATGACCGGTAGCGGGAAGTCGTCTTTAGGACATGCCTTGTTGAGATCCCTGAAATCGACACAAACTCGGATCTGCCCATTTTTCTTCTTCACTGGGACTATGCATGCGATCCAGTCCGCATATTTCTCTTCCCTGATGAAGCCGGCATCGATGAGCTTCCGGGTTTCCTCGATGACCTTTTCTTCTAGTTTCCTTCTCATTCTTCGAGGAGCTTGTTTGACTGGCTTAGCATCAGGAGATATAGCCAGCTTATGCACGGCCACTTCAGGGGAAAGGCCGGGCATTTCTTTGTATGTCCACGCGAAGCAGTCGACAAACTCATGCAGCAGGGCAATTATCTTCTCTTTCATTTCCTCTAACAAGAGTGAGCTGATGTAGGTCGGCCTTGGATTATCGGGCGTTCCTAAGTCAATCTCAGTTAGCTCATCAAAGGTTGCTTGTCCGCCATCTTCGAGCACTTGAGGAGCTTCTTCTGGCTCGGCTAGCTCGTCTTCATCATTTGACTCTTCACTGGCCTCACCAACATGGATCATGTAGCACGCTTTGGAATCAGGTTGAATGTAGCCTATGCCCCGTCTATCTGGAATTCATCCATCGATAAGTGCTCGGACCTGGGGCGGATGCCATAGCCCTTCATAAAACTTTGCTTCGGACTCTGTTTGATATAACCGGCATCCACACTTTTTGAAATATTCCCGCATCTCGGGTGCATAGTATTTGAGATTGAGGACGGCTCTTACGCCTCTCTCATAGGGAAGGCACGCGACAGACAAATCGTCTGGGTGCACAACAGGATTTGACCGATAAAACATGATGCCCTTCTGTCCATTTTTCCTTCCGGGCACGTAGAAAGTTTTCAGCTGGTCCACGGTGGAGACTGACAATGCATCGAGCTCTTTGCACATCTACTCTGGCACCCTTGTGACAGCTAGGGGCCCTTCTGCAATTTTGAAGGTCTCTCGTAGTTTTGTTTGTTGCATAAGGGTTCAATCTGCACAGCTGTTGCACGGCAGGTCCTCTTCCTCCGACTCTTCGGTGTCGCTGCCAAGATGAGGGCGGGCTTTGCTGCTAGATGGGGCTTCAGTAATAGATTCTTCCGTATCGCTACCGAAATGAGGACGGGTTTTACGAAAGGACGGACTTCCAGCGTCGGACTCATCAGTGTCGCTACCAAAACGCGGGCGTACTTGGGCGTTTTTGCTTTTGAAAGTGACAGCCGGCTCTGATTTTCTTTTGAGCCTTGGGGCCGGTCTATCCTCAGTCAGTTGTGGCTTAGCATTTTGGTGGTTCACAAAGTACCGAGAATCGTCATATCGGACTTCATGCATACCGAACGGCTGGATGTCTCCGTCAATGCGTCTTTCTTCGCCATTTCTAGTATACTTCATGAATTGATGGAGAGTTGACGGAACGATGCCGTAATCGTGGAACCACGGTCGTCCCAAGAAAATTTTATAAGACATGTCAGCGTCGATCACGTATATCTTAGCTTCAGTTTGCATATCCCTGTTCCCGCCAAAAATTTCTGCGCAAAAGAGCCCAAGGTATCAAATGGCAGTGATACGCTTAAGAAAATGGGAACCAGTATCTTCCGGGCTGTTTTTTGACAAACTCCCGAATGAGAAACAGATAAATTCTGATGGTATCGAAAGCGGATCGAAAAACCCTTCGATTTGATATATTATGGGCCTCGTAATTCATCCGGGATCAAAAGTTATGAGGAATTACGTGTCCACACGTGATGGGCTTTTAAGAACCCGCTGGAGGAGTTAAAAAATATAATAAAAACTCAGAAAAGACCCCAATGGGGCATCACGTGCTCACACGTGACCATGGGTCACGTGCAGACACGTGATGGGCTTTTAAAGCCTCTAAAATAATGAATGGAATTTAATTCTAAAAGTCAGAAAATACCTCAACGAGGTATCACGTGCTTACACGTGACCAATGGTCACGTGTTGACACGTGATGGTTAAAACTGAAACATAAATAAGCGGCTGAGAAAGGAACCCAATTGGGGGTCACGTGCTCACACGTGACTGGCTTTAAAAGCCTTATAATTTAATAGAATTAAATTCTAAAAGTTTCTGAATCTTTCCAAATGGAAAAGGGTCATGGGGAACCGTTGGATTAAAAATCCAAGGGTGATTAAAAATCACCAATTTATGGAAAAATCTTGGACCTGGAAAGATTTCCCCCCTAAATCTGACCGAGATAACAAATAGAATATCTTTGGATTTAAAATCCAATGGTGAATAAAATTCACTTAACAATCTAAAGGCCCAGATTAATGATGAATGCAAATCAAATCTCTCAACATACAAATCAAATCTCTCAATGAGAGATTTGCTAAACAAATTGATTCTCTTCCTTCTCCTATAAATAGGAGCCAAGAAGAGAAGAGAGGGGGATCTACTTTTTTGAGAGAAAAACAGAGAGAGGAGAATTTAATTCTCAAGAGGGAAGAAAAGAAAGGAGAATTTAATTCTCAACAAAGAAAACCCTAGGTAAGAAAAGGGAAAAAGATAAACTTCAAACAGAGAATTTAATTCTCAAAATCCAAGAGTTTAACTCTTATACAAAAAGAACTTAGTTCTTCTTCTGGTTGAAGATCTGCACAGAGCACATCTCCCCATAACTTGAGAATTTAATTCTCATCGGGTTGAGATCCTGCCATGCAGATCCTAAACTTAAAAGGGGAATTGAGTTTTGAGAGTTCAATTCTCCTAAAACAAAACTAGGGTTTAACCCTAATCAAGAATTTAATTCTTTTACATATCTGGGAATTTAATTCCTTTGAAAAGAAATCAGGGTTTTATCCTAAATAAGAATTTAATTCTTTCACGATAGGAATTCAATTCCTCCAAAATCATAATTAGGGTTTAACCCTACCAAGAATTCAATTCTTAAAAGATCTCTGTTCATGAAAAGAACTAGGGTCACGTGCCCCCACGTGACCCTTGAAAAGATCCCCTGCAAAGAACTTTGAAGCATCACCCCACGTGCTCCCACGTGACTCCCAGAACGCAGAAAGAAAAAGAAAAGGGAATGAAAGCTTTGGGCGCTCTCACGTGTTATCACGTGACCCCTCAGCAAATGCTTTGACAATTGGTGCACAGATCCCCATCACGTGCCAACACGTGATGCTCTAAAATAAAAATGAAAGTGTTTAACACTTAATGGCAAAATAAAAGAAAAGAAGCTTTGGGCGCTCTTACGTGTCCCCACGTGACCCCTCAGCAAGTGCTGTAATATTCGATGCATAAACCCCCATCACGTGCCAACACTTGATACTCTAAAATAAAGATGAAAAGTGTTTAACGCTTATTCGCAGATTTGAGGATAAAACAAGGGAGATCTGGCTTCACATTTAGGGCGCCCTCACGTGTCCCCACGTGACCCCTAACGAATCCCTTTAATATCGAATGGATGGATGCCTATCACGTGCCCACACGTGATGGCTAGGAAATTAAAGGTGTTAAATACTTACCTGCTGAATAAAATAAGGGAAATCAGGGTGCTCTCACGTGTCCGCACGTGACCCCTCCCTCCTTAGTGTTTAACACTAATTGGAAAACTCTATTTGCAGTGTTTAACACTGATTTGCTTAGTGTTTAACACTAATTTAAAAACTCTGTTCCCAGTGTTCAACACTGTTGGTCTGTAGTGTTTAACACTAGCTTGAGCCCAATTGGCTAAGTTTTTAGAGGCAAAGCCTCTCCTTCAATGGACCAACAGAGGGCCAATATTTCAAACATAACTGGACTTAGCCCAAACTGGCCATAAGTCCTCAAATCATCTTGAACTGAGCACATCTGCTCTTTCAACCAACTCATTGGTTCAAGGGTACATCTCTGAACTCCTCTGATATTTGTCGTTGTAATCCTTCAACGTCTTCAGAGAGGTGACGGGTCCCGACAACCACACATCAACACGGACTGTGGGGTCCTTAAACTCATGGACTCATGCGTCCTTAAACCAAGATACGGACTGTGGGGTCCTTAAACCCGCGGACTTATGCGTCCTTAAACTAACGGACTAATGCGTCCTTAAACACACCCATATGGACTGTGGGGTCCTTAAACCTATTGACTTATGCGTCCTTAAACTACCTATGGACCGCAATGTCCTTAAACTACCAATGGACCACCACGTCCCTAAACTGGAACTTGGACCACCATGTCCCTAAACTGGAAGTGGACCACCATGTCCCTAAACTGGCAATGGACCACCACGTCCCTAAACTGGAACTTGGACCACCAAGTCCCTAAACTGGCAATGGACCACCACGTCCCTAAACTGGAACTTGGACCACCATGTCCCTAAACTGGAAGTGGACCACCACGTCCCTAAACTGGAGGTGGACCCCCATGTCCCTAAACTGGCAATGGACCCCTATGTCCCTAAACTGGAACAATAGAGCCAATTGCTCTTTTGTCGGATCTAAACGATCCCGTTAAGTCGATCTTAGTCCCAAACTGGACTAACGTATCCTTAACAACCGTTTAAGTTGATCTTAGCCTCAAAAATGGCTAACGTATCCTTAAACTTTCAAACAGACTCTAGTCCCAAATCGGACTATAAACCCCCTAATCAACTCTGGCTCAAGGGTACATCTCTGAACTCCTCTGACATCTGTCGTTGTAATCCTTCAACGTCGTCAGAGAGGTGATGGGTCCCGACGGCCATACATTTAATAGACCACTATGTCCCTAAACTGGAACATTAGAGCCCAAATGCTCTTTTGTCGGATCTAAACGATCCCGTTAAGTTGATCTTAGTCTCAAACTAGACTAACGTATCCTTAACAAACGTTTGAGTTGATCTTAGCCTCAAAAATGGCTAACGTATCCTTAAACCAAAACCCCAAACCCAAATCTAAGAAAATACGGATTTCGACTAATCCACGTCCTATGGGCGACTACATAAATTAGCCTCCGTATACAATCCACGGGCAACCACAAACAAAACAAACACCCACGACACGAAGTGACCAGCTGGAGAAGGAGAAAGTTGTTACCGCGATGCGGTAGCGTAATTAACTGCAGGGGCTTACGCCTGCAGGGAAGAGCGTCCCCACAATCAAAAACCCCTCAAACGAAGGGGAATCTGACGAAGTCTGCTACATCGGACGCATCCGTCTAAACCTTCGATACATGGTGCCATAAATCAACTTGGCATCTTCGAAGAGGTAGACGGATAGCACCAATTAGCATCTGCCCCGAACCTCGGGCATAGACGTCCGCGTCTCGGCCGCCGTTCGGAGGGGAACAATCCCCGAATTTGATTGGCAAAGCTGTAAACCCCAAAACTTGCTGGCAGTTTTGATTGAAGCCTTGAATAACAATCATTTCCCTTGACAGGTGTCGGATGTCCATTGACAAACTCTTCAAACTCCGCAAGTTCATGATGTTCACTGAAGACCCCGGATCAATCAATATGCGATTAATCCGATCTCCATAGCTGTACCCGGTCACGTAAAGCGACCGATTATGCTCAGCCGTTCCCAGTAGCAAGTCTTCGTCCTTAAACGTGACTGCAGCAGCATGCAGAGCATACTGGGCTTATTTCATATTAATTTCCACAAAGCGAACCTGATACCGCTCAGGGTTTTGTAGAGCATGAATGAGAACATCTCTAAGCTCTTGAGATAGAACCAAGGCATCATAGATGCTAAGGAGAGACGGAAGCTTTCAGAGATGAGCCAAGATATTATAGTCAACTGGGGAAGGACTCGAATCTTCATGGGCAAGTTCTCTGCCATCTTCTTCATTAGCGACTTATTTTTCCTTCCCTTTTGGGGCGTTGCCCTGATTTGGCGGTAGAGCCATGCCGCTTCTGAGCTGGATTTGGTTGGCCTTAGTAGCGAGCTCTTCATCATCTTCGCGAAAACAGAGCTCCTCCTCAGAGTTGCTGCCCGGGTAGATGGCGTAGCAGGTCACTATAGGGATCTCTTCATTGGAGTCTTCTTCTAACTCCTCCAGAATCTCAGCCGCTTCTACAGGGAAGAACTCTTTCAATTGAATTAGAGTTCTTTCCTTCTGTTCATAGTCTTCGAGGGAATCAATATATTTTTGAATGGTCGATCTCCCTGCAGGCTCTTTTCCGCGTCGAGCTGCACTTCTCTTCTTCTTGAGCTTTTTAGATTTTGAGCCTGGTGGAGCCAGATTGGCAGCTGGTACGGTAGGCTTCTTCTGTCCTTCCCATTCCGTTCTGGGCTCTTTCCGAAGTAGCTTTAGCATCTTCTTCGTCTTATTAGATATGTGCGTAATCCAAGGAGGCTGCGGTGAGTCGGTTTCATTTCTCAGGGCAGCGGGTTCGGCTGTCTGCTCCCAGAAGGCTTCAGCTTCTATCTGTATAAAGTTGGTGGTTGCAACTTGATTGTTTACCAACACGCTTTTAGACAGCTCAATCTCTCCAGCCCTGTACTGCTTCTCGACCCAGTCTTTGAAGATATAGCAATCCTCGATCGCATGGCTCACTACTCGGTGGTACGGGCAATACAGGGGATTGTCGGTCATTTTTGCTTCTTGAGGTCTTTCGACTCTGGCAATTGTAGACCATTGTTCAAGGCATCTTTAAATATCTTTCGGACCTTGTCTCTCCTGAAAGAGTAAACCTTGTTCTTTTTCTCCTCTAGGGAAGGACCTTCTCCTCCCAGCACTGGCTTTCGAGGCCGGTTGGTTTTGAATTCGCCCGCCCTTCGCTTTTCTTCATTGTCGGATGCATTGAAGACATTGGTACTGCTGGAACTCCCGCTTCTACGGTTGTCATCCCGCTTGCTTTTCCAAATCTTGTCTATCTGAGAGTCCGGGGTAGACTCTTACTTCGAGCGTTCCAGCATTTGGACTTTCTTGGTTAGCTCTTGAAATGTCTTGAGGCCTGTTGTGCATAAGAATGGTAGCATCCAATTGCTGAGGTTCCCAATGAGAAGGCTGACGGATTGGTCCTGCTCCAGCGGCGGTTCGCACTTGACCGTGAGATTACGCCATCGGGCGATAAAGTCGGTGTTGCTTTAATTCTTCCCCGGCTTGGTCCTCACAAGGTCAGCAATGGAGATTTTATCACTGACACTTATGAACCTTTGCCGAAACAGAGACTCCATTTGGGCAAAGGTAATGACGGACCCGTTTGGTATACTCGCGTACCAGTCGAAAGCGACACCGGTCAGGATGTTGACAAACTGACGAAGAAGGAGCGCATCATTGCCCCCTGTGTTTCCGAACGATACATTAAAGTGGGCGACGTGCTGATTTGCATTTCCTGTCCCGTCAAATCTTCCGAACTTAGGAATGACGTAGCCGCTCGGGAACTCGATCAGATCGTACTGTGCGGGATATGGCTGCCCACTACTGCCAATTTCTTTCTGAGCTTCAGCTTCGGCCACCAATGTTTTAACCTTGCTGATGACCAAATCCATTATCCGATCTTGTGTTAGCAAAATAGTGTTATCTAGGGCCAAGGCGTCCTCAGAAGCGGAATGTGACCGTCTTTCATGCGGCTCGACGAATCTTGGACCCAAAAGGACAGGCATCGACTGCTTCGGATTGTCATCATCCGGCTCATGAGTGGCGACTTGTGCTTGATTGGGAGGCGCTCGAGCAATTTGAGCCGTAAGCTGCATCACAACGTTCGTTAGGTCGTCAATTTTCGAATAGAGCTTGGTTATCTCTTTATCTTTACTCTTGAGCTGTTTTCGAAGCTCCTGAAGCAGCTCTTGCTCCACGGTCCTGGGGCGGAAAGTCGGCTCTTCCTCGCTGTCCAAGCTTGACTCTGCCTGGACCGAAGGGTCCTTCTGCCTATCGTCCTCATCGAGAGGGTTTTCATCATCCGGCGGAGGCGGCTGTTCTTAGGAAGCGACAACCACATTCAAGCCAGATTGGGCTTGAGATGTGGTGGCCCCATCCTTGCTTTTGCTGCGAAGGTTGTCGCTGGGGCGCCCGCCTGCCATATAAACTATATGGATAACATATCCAGCCGTCTTTTTATTATCAGCGACTGATTTCTCGGATCGCTGTCTTGACCCTCCTGTTTTGGTAACGGGCAGTCGACCGAAGGCGGCTGGCCTGGCCGGATTCTTGAATGGTGCTGACGCTTCCTTTTTGGTTTTGCCCCACTGTTTTCGTACGGCACAGAGCGCCTGATAGACTCTTGAAGAAATGGTGTCACATTTTTTCTGTTGAAGCCGGGACACGTCTCTTTGTAGCAACGTTCGGACCGCTGTCTTCTTCATCCTGACGGTCATGGCATTTTTCTGAACCCACTTCAGAGATTCGAAGGAATTGCTGATTTTTACGGCCGACTCAGCCGTCGTCGCAGAGTAACCCTGCTTTCGGAACCTCAAAGACTCCACTTGGCCGAAGTTATGGCCCTCTTATTGGCTCGATACCTGAGCCGCTTCTGCCTTAACTTTTCTGCTTTAAGCACTTAGCGGACTTTGGCTGTTTAGGAAGACGCCGTAGACCGATCGATAAAGAGGCCAGAGGAGACACCCGATCGTGCATTTGATGGAGTCATCGCCTGAGCTCGTCCGCAATGTTTGATGTTTCCCTTTGTACCGGAAGTCTTTCCCCCCGCTGGAGCGCCAGAAATTCGTTCAGACACCGTCTTAAGTTTCGGTTGAGATGCCTTAACGATCACAACATTCGGCCTCTTTTCCCTTGAGACCGGCTTGGCCACCTGTTTCGCCGGGATTTCTGCCAGATGAGCGCTTCCGGCAGGGTAGATGACGACAGAACCAAACTGGCGGGGCAGTTCCTCCCACTGTCGACTGAGGCTTGCGGGGAGAACCACACGAGCATTGACCTTGATCACATACGGGATTGGGGTCGCGTCGGAAGCTAAATTCATCTTAGAAGACATCGTCATTGAAAGTTGATTGCTGCACGGAAAAAAAACATTATTTCAGTACATACATCGGCATATATGTTAAATGAGTTCGCATGAATGCTTCACCTGAGATATGGGAGGAGAGAAAGGTCCCACCGGGCGTGCCAGAATCTCTAGGGTGTTTTTTGTTACCCCATTGATGTGGGAATGCGCGTGCATTTGTCAGGCGCATTACAAACTCCCCCTGCCTAGGGTAAGCTAGGGTTTATTGATTGCAGGGATCCAAATCTCCGGCAGCCGCGGACTAAGCTGTCGTTAATTACCCCTCGCCTTTGGAGCGAGGGAACCTCCAATTAACGGGTCAAACAGGTTATGCGAACTCAATGTGCAGTGTATGTGTGTTGAGTTTTGAAAGGGGGTTTTAGATATATTGGGGGCCCCGCGGAGTTTTTTACGGGGGTCCCGCTACCCGGATAGCAGGCTGGGGGTCAAGGGGGCTAGCAGCCCCCTTGCGGGGTGCGGGGCAGCGCCCCGTTAGAAATTTTTTTCTAACAGGGACAGTATCATGGAGTGTGTGTGTGTGTGTAAATGTATATATACATATATATGAAAAAAAAAGGGAAAGGGCATCCAAAGGATGCACGGGAAAAAACGCCAGCGCTTTGGGTGCTAGCACTTTGAGCGCAAGGGCGCTAGCGCCCCACGTGCCAGGCACGTGGGCGCTCGGGCGCTAGCGCTTTGAGCGCAAGAGCGCTAGCGCCCAACGTGCCAGGCACGTGGGCGCTCGGGCGCTAGCGCTTTGAGCGCAAGGGCTAGCGCCCTACGTGCCAGGCACGTGGGCGCTCGAGCGCTAGCGCTGTGGGCGCTAGCTCTCTGAGCATAAGAGCGCTAGTGCTTTGAGTGCTAGCGCCCCACATGCCAGGCACGTGGGCGCTCGGGCGCTAGCGCTCTGGGCGTAAGAGCGCTAGCGCTTTAAGCGCTAGCGCCCCACGTGCCAAGCACGTGGGTGCTCGGGCGCTAGCGCTTTGGGCGCTCGGGCGCTAGCGCTCTGAGCGCAAGAGCGCTAGCGCCCCACGTGCCAGGCACGTGCACGCTCGGGAGGCAAAAGGGACTTGGTCCCTGTAATGGGAGTTGTACTCCCAGAAAGGAGCACTTAGTATTTTGTATGTATGTATATATATGAAGAGTTAAACTCCTAAGGTATTTTGAAGCTGATAAAGGGGGCTTCTCCCCTTGAGCCCTGGATCTTCCCCAAAGTGGGGTTTCTGGAGATGGGTCTCCTTCTTCTTTCTTTGTTGGCCGGATCTTGAAGATCAAGAAGTATGAGATTTTAAAAATCTCTCATTTCTGAGATCTGATGGAAGATCTGAGTTCCCCTTTGTGGGTTTTGTGATGAAAAACTATTTAGTTTTATAAAAGGAAGAGTAAAACACTTGATTTAATTCGAAAGAAAGAAGAAGCTTTTAGAACCTTGAGGAAGGAGAAAGATCTCAGATCTGGATTCTTTTGGGGGGAGAGAAAGAGTTGTTGGGATATTTTCATTATCCTTGCCTTTATAGACTATACACTTTACATATAGCCCCTTGGGCTCTACAAAAATGGCATTTTGCCCATCCCATGGCTCATGTGTCATTTCTTTTTGCACATAAGCCATGGGCTTTACAAAAATTTGGTTTTATGCCCATTTTTCTTACATTTATTCATAAAATAGAATAAAAGTAATACACCAAAATTATTTATTACAAAATTTTTATCTTGGCATGGGGGGAGGCTGGCCGCTCCATGTTCGGGCTCGACCCGGGTATTGGCCCACTTGACCTGGGCTTGGGTCCACTTAGCTTGGGGTTGACTTTAATTTTGACTTGGTCAACCGGGTTGTAATTTCAACCCTAACACGTATGCTCTTATAAGATTAGATTGGTTATTTTCTTATCTAATCAGGATAGCTCCCACTGTTTTTATTAAATCTTCCTTCAAACCCTAAAAATTAAGACTAGCCGGGATTAATTACACCCTATAAGCTCGCCAATCTTTCGATCAGGCCAGTGTCGATACTTTGAGGGAGGTTCCCCGTGCTTTCACACGGATCTAATTAAAATAAACCTCGTTTTCCCAGGGGCGTAACCCCGTTAACACCTTTCTAGACACCTACTTGATCAGCTAATTGTAATGTGCAAAACTCTCCCAGGAGTAACTCTTACTCGCAGTGGGTATCGGGATCCAAATATCTCAAAGAAGGTATGCAATCTCATTGCAAATTTCAACACTTGAAATTCCCAATAATATTTTGCCCCTAACGTCCTATGACCTTGACAAAGGCCAACAAACTATATGGCGCTAGTCAAGTCCAACCCGTCATTTCGTGATTGAATTAAATCCACCCGCACGATCCTTGACAAAGGCCAACAAAGTCGTACGACAACCCTAATCCAATCGCATCGCATGCTTTACAGATAACCATTAATCAGCTACCGCACACTACATCTTAACGAAAGCCAACAAACGCAGCACGAATACTAAATAGTATTTATCTGAAATGACGGAGGGTTACGACAGGTTTTTAAGAAAACCTTTTGCGTAATGAACTTGATATCGTTGTAGAATCGAGTGATTTGAAAAGGAGTGGTTTAAACTCCGCTTTTAAAATCATGTGTTTTTCAAAATAAACCGAGTGGGCGTAGCATCTGCTAGTTTTTGCTAAAGAGGTCATTCCCGGTGAAGGGATCTCGGCTCTTTTTCATCGAATGGGGTGCTGGATATTCATCAAGGAATACCGCTATGCAAAACAAGAACTAGAGCTACCTTTTTGAAAATTTGATTCTACAACATCTTTAGATTTCTTTCTTTTTCATTAATCTCATTAATGAAGTCCCATCAATTATGCTTCTTAGGTATCACAGAAGAAACGAAAATACAACGCACGCTTATGCCATCCGCATTCGCCACGGGGTCCCATCATGCAGCGTTAGGTTAAATAACTAACAGCAGAGCGGGGGCTGGATTAGCGCGGATGCAAAACATAAGCAATGTTTATTATATATCATATATATAATAATAAAGCATACGTCTCAGGCATATAAAGTGATCACATCACAGAACATTGCAGTAGAAATCAACATATGAAATATTGGATATATTAGGAGGTCCGTGTTTTAAATTAAGCCAGTAAAAAACACGGGTTCCACGGTCGCGATGAATAGCCAAACCCACATCCTTAGACCCCTACGGGAGTGGTAAGCAACCCGACCAATTCTAGAGTTAGGAAACCTGGACTCGACTCCTCGAGATGGTCTTCCACTGGACTCTAGAACCCGGTTACTTATGTTCCCCGCCTTGGGTCTATCCTAATGCGGAAAAGTAAATAATATACAACAATGGTGACAACATCCTCAACCCGGAAGTGCCCCAATAAAAGAATATTACATACAAGTTTTTACAAGAATGAAAATGAAAAACTCTCATCTCATGCAAAAAAACTCCGGCTATTCAAACACGACGATCCAATATAACATATCCCAGTAACACATAATATCACATGTCATCAACGTAAGTAAATATGTATATCCCAATTGTCATTGACATATAGCAACGAAACCGGCGATACACCACATATTACACTTACGGTCGCATAAAAAAAAGTAAAAACTACAACAATTGGAATCCGCAACAACTTTAGACATCATAAACCCGAAATATCACATATTTCGTATTTCATGGCTAACCATATGAATTCCTTAGACATCATAAACCCGGAATATCTCATATTCCGAATTTCATGCCTAACATTATAAACCCCGCATTTTAGTCTCGATATTGAAAACACTTTTTAATAACAAGTCGGGCAATTCAACAAGATCCCCGACAACATGATCGAATGCTCGTCGGAAACTTTAGTAGACGGCCGCACCCCCGATACCGTCGACGAAGTGCACTTAGGCGGAACACCGCGGCCACGAGCACCCGGGAGGATGCTTTTGGCAATGGGGTTCTCCTATAGTCACTTGGTCGGGGCTTTGGGGCGTGGCTATCTGGTAATGTTATCCGGCGAGTATCCGCGTACTTTACGTGATTGTGACGGAGTTTTGATCCGAATCAAAACCCCGTGGCAATCAATCAAATGAGACTAAATTGCTAGATTTATAAAATTCAAACTAGTTTTCACAAAACTAATTATTGTGGATTCCAAATATTGTATCACATATCAATAAAAGTTGGGCGACGTTAAACTTTTCGATCGATCGATCAACCACCCAAAATTCTCAGAGGACTCAACACTTGAGTTAGATTCAAAAATTCCCAGACAGTGCCACAAGCACATACGGACCATCACAAGAGAGCACGTCCCAAGCCTCACCAATGGCGCCGTGAAACTGTCACCAAAAGCACATTTTGGCCGCGGTTGCACGGTCGTTAGGTCGAGTCAGGGGTTCATTTTTCTTGGGGGTCCACACAATACTTTGCACAATTTTCTGAACATTTTTAAACCCAAAAATTTCAACTTTTGAAAAAAATTCTAGAGAGCAATCTTGAGGTGGTGTTTGATATTCGTTCGAACTTTTTAACGTCGTCTATGTTACCCGAAACGATGTTAAAATTACAAATAAGAAACACTCCGAATTGTCATTACAGTAAGATAACATCACATGTAATCTTTAGAAAATACAAACAATGCCTGAAACACCAAACCCCAGAGACTGGAACACAAAAGAAAAATGAATCCAAAATCTCACCCAAAAACCGGCTAGGCCGGTTTTATGAAGCTTTTCGTCGGGTCAAAACAGGTGGATTGGGCTCATTTTCCTCCGGTGTTCATGTTACATCACATGTAACATTCTGCAACTGTTTAAAAATTTTCAGAGAACGTTTTAAAATCGACAGAAACTAGAGTTTCGGTTTCGAAGTTTTGGAATTGTTTCGGTTTCGTAATTCTACTAAAATCGTCTAATTCTCTAGCTTGGCTCTAATACCACTGAAAAGTTCCTTAACACCCTCACTATGTTTTTTAGGGTATCAAGTATGCAATTTTAAAAAACCTAGAGTGCTAAGTAACCCATAACCAAGGATCTAACTAAAGGATTAGGAGTAAGGTTGAATGTAATCAAACATTACACTAAGTGAATGAAGAATACAACCTTAGTAGACCGGTCCTTCACTTCTAAAACTCCGTGCAGTACCCTCCAAGTAGTGATCTCCCGGACTCTAGTAAGGGTTCACAAGACGAAAGGAACAAGCTAGCTTGAAGTTTTCAAGGCCGAAGATGATCTACGTCGAAGAATCTCTAACTCTAGCTATCTCTTCACTAATTGAGAATTAGTGAAGCAAACAACCTATACTAAATGGTTGGTCTAGTGTAGATTGATGAAGTAGGAATTTTGCTCACTTTAGAATTATTTTTCTCTCATTCTTTTATCACCTCACTTAAAGTTAGAGCGCAATGGAGGAGATGAAGAAAAAGAACTCTAGAATTATCTCAAGTCTAGCATGGCAACCATGGGTGAGAAATATCATATATAACTCATGTAGAGACTAAACCATGGCTAATAGATAATGGTTAGGTTAATAAATATCTAGAGTAAAACAAAATTAGTGGACTAAGTCAATGGTTACTACAAGCTTCACAACCATGACTAATTTCCATCTAATTTTGATTTTCCCTTAATAATTAAAACCCCACATTATCTTAAGTGTGGTGTGAGTCTCATACACCCATGTCCAATGTATCATCTAGCATGACACAAAAAATAAATATATTAACATATATCACATATATATTAAATGTACAAAGAGAAAATATTTTCTTAAGTGAGCTAATATTAGTTAATGTATATTAATATATCAAATATATAATTACACATTAAATTATTAAATCAACAGTTGATTTAATAACCCGGCTGTATCGCATACAACCGACTATTATCATTTATATGCATATCACATATACATATAACATATCATTGAATCAACACTTGATTCAAAAATCCGGTTATATCTCATATAACCTGTATCGCGAGAATGGAATACGGTATCACATACACGTATTAATCTCGGTCCCGCAAATATCATATATGTGCCCTACTTCGTTTCGCATGAGCTAGGAAAGCTCTGTGTAGGACTCTAATGACTCGTCAATACGCCGGCAGTAGGTGATGATCATATCAGTCACCCACAAGCCGTCAGCGGTACTAGCTGGACGTAACGGCTATCCGGGTATTGAGCGATCAGAAGATTAACAAGCAAGCTTGTCCATACTCCTGTGAATCCAACGGCAATACTACCGTACAGTCCGGTCTCTTCGTCTGATATGTCGCATATCGAGTCTAGGGGTGGTAAACGTCAGACCCCAATAACTTGATAAGTCGTGCCGATGTGAGGCTCATAACGGGTCGAAAAACTACTGATAACACTTACCAGTAAATCTCCATATCAGCCCTGGCCAGGGACTTCCTATTATAGCTAATCGAGCACAGCGCAATATCAACCCCCAATACCGAGAGAGACGAAACCCCTCATATCGCTCATTGCCTCCATGTGATTCGGGATTGTATCCAAAAACCGCCGTTTTGCACGCTCTCTTGAACATGGTAAGGTGGAAATCAAAGCACAGTGGGAATCACACAAGAATCTATAATGATCTCGGGTCTACAAACTAACATGTACCAGTGTCACCTGAGAACTGCTATCTGACGTCAGGTATAATACCATTTAGGAGTTCTCGGCGAGACCTGTTCAGTGTACCCAGTCTTCACTGAGCACCCGTATACCATCTCTAATGTCAAACACCAATAGATATGGGATCATCCATCGCCCATCATATCGGTCAAGAAGCGTATACGCTAGTATACTCTGGAATATCGATGCCCTGTCTCGATACACCCTCGACTATGAACAATTAAAGGATGAACTTATGTACTACCCTGGCCCCACTAGTATGATCTCCATCATAGTCCTGATAGTCAAGTACATATCCTAAGAGCTTTATCAACATATGAGAGCAAGACAATATCACAAAACAAGTCTACATGTTAAGATAAAGAGCAACCAAATAGCATACTATCATGTCGAGCAAGAAAGTCCTCTCTATATATGTCCAAGCATCCATTATAATATACAATCATGTACAACATTGGCCTCTAGGGCATACATACAACTAACAACATGACTATTATTATCATGTCTCCATGCAATCACCGGTTTTGTCATCAGGTATTAAATATCCCCTTTCTCATTATATTTCATATGATAAATTTAATATTTCTCATCATTATTTTCTTACATTGATTTCTTCCCTTTTGGAGCTAACATCTTTTTCAACGGCCGTTAAAGATCCACATTGGAAAAATTCTATGACATTAGAAATCAAAGCGCTTGTGGAAAACAATACTTGGACTCTTACCTCGCTACCTTCAGGCAAAAAGTCCATAAGTTGCAAGTGGGTTTACACAATCAAATATCGATCGGATGGAGCTATTGAGTGTTACAAAGCACGTCTAGTTGCAAAAGTTTCAACCCAATCTGAAGGAGTTGACTACACTGACACATTTACTCCTGTGGCCATGCTTATTACTGTTCGATTTCTTCTTGCAGTTGCGGCAGTGCAAAATTGACCTTTGTATCAGCTTGACGTTTACAACGCATTTCTTCATGGTGATTTGGCAGAAGAAGTTTAAATGAAAATTCCACCTAGATTTTCTAAACAATGGGAGAATCGTGTCGTTCGCCTTCGTAAATCCATTTATCGCCTTAAATAAGTATCTCGAAATTGGTTCGCAAAATTCTCTTCAGCGTTCCTTGATGTCAGTTTTATACAATCTATAGCTGACTATTCTTTCTTCACATCTATTGAAGGTTCATCATTTACAGCTGTATTGATATATGTTGATGATATTATTATTACAGGTAATCATTCTCGCTCCATTTATATTCTCAAGAAATTGCTTCACTCTAGTTTTTCATATAAATGATCTGGGTACTCTAAAGTATTTTCTCGACATTGAAGTTGCTAGATCAAAAAAAAAAATATTTAAGTCAACACATACACGCGCGCGCGCGCGCGCGCGCGCGCACACACACACACACACACACACACACATATATATATATATATATATATATATATATATATATATATATTCTCTTTGATACGGAAACAATTAGTAGGTGTCCTTGTAATTTTCCAACGGAGCAAAATCTAAAGCTTAAACAAGATGTCGGCCAATTGCTTTCAGATCCATCTTAATATCATCAACTTATTGACCATTTCATTTATCTCACAATCACATGACTTGATTTGGCATATTCTGTTAACATGTTAAATCAATTTATGGGTCAGACTCAAGAATATCATTGTTAAGCTGCTCTTCACATTCTTAGATATATCAAGTTCTCTCTTGGCACTGCTATTGTTCTTTTTTTTTTTTGCTAACCCTCTAAAATTATGAACTCACTGTGATTCTGATTGGGCTAGTTGTTTAATGACTTGAAAACCAATTACTGAATATTGTATTTTTCTTGGAAATAGTCATATATCTTGGAAATCTAAGAAATAGAATACTGTGTCACGTTCGACCACTGAAACTGAATATCACTCTATGGCTTCCACAGCCTGTGAAATCATATGGCTGGATTTTCTTTTATCTGATCTACATGTTCCATCTCAATCGGCTACTCTATATTATGATAATAAAACAACTCTTCATATTGTCTCGAATTCTGTATTTCATGAGCGTACTAAACAAATTGAAATTGATTGTCATCTAATACGTGAGAAGATACAAGCTGAATTAATTCATGTTGCATTTATTCTGTCACATCTTCAAATTGCAGATGTTTTTACCAAGACATTGGGTCAAACTCATTTTCGTATGCTTACTGACAAGTTGGTCCGATCGTTCTACTCTCCAACTTGAGGGAGAATGTTGAAGATTTCATATGTTGAAAATATGATTGTCGATTGATAGGATATCATATACTTGAAGATTTGATTTTTTTTGTTTTCTATTTGTTTTGATTTGATTAGACTTATTATTTATTTATTAGATACATATCCAAACAATTGTAAAGAAACTATTTATGTAACCATATATTTATTTATATGGATTAATGAAAATATTTGTTTCTTTACCGAGTTTCTCTCAAATTTAACTTTTTTTATTATAATTTGATGTCTTTCATTGAAGTGTACACTGAAAAGGTGTTAGTTTAAGTGTTTTAATTGTTGAATGCCCAACTATAGCCCAGGCCTGGATCTGAACCAACTCTTGTTATTGTGGCCTAATACATTATTTTCTTGTTTTGATTTTCACTTGTAGATGTTTAAATCTTGGAATGATTGATTATTGATGTAGAGTGGAACATAGAAAGTTTCTTAGACCGTTTGGAATGAAACAAACCCAATGGATCGGGTCTCGACTTGGACCCGTTTGTCACCTGTTGATAAACACTAGGTCTAGTATAGGTGCATCTAGACTCTTCAGTTCGTATCCTGTTAAACCTGACCCATTTTCTATATATAAGCGATTTATCTAAATTCGAATCCTAATCCAGATAGTAGTCACATATCTTAACAGTCGTGGGTTTTAGTTGTCGGGTTATATTTTTACCTGCAGATTCTTATATATATATATATATATATATATATATATATATATATATATATATATATATATGAGAATAATGGAGTAAAGAGGCCATAGGAGGAAATTTCCTCCTATGGCGTCAAAAAAATACGCCCTCCCTCATTTTTACCGACGATCGGCACTCACCATCTTCATCGTTATCATCTAAGATGTAGGTACACCAAATTTCATGTGATTCTACAACTTTTCACCGTTGATTTAGTGGGTTCAAAATTAACGGTTTACCGACAATAGAACTTTTTACATTTCTAAATCAACGGTGAAAAAATTGTAGAATCACATGAAATTTTGTGTACCCACATCTTAGATGATAACGATGAAGATGGTGGGTGCCGATCGTCGAAAAAAATGAGGGAGGGGATATTTTTTCGACGCCATAGGAGCAAATTACCTCCTATGGCATCTTTCCTCCATTATTCTCTCTCTGTGTGTATATATAAACATATCTTAATAATTATAGGTTATATATAAACTTATCTTAATAATTATAGGTTATACTTTCAAGTCATATTAGACGTTACAACAACAAGAAGCCTCCGTCAAAAATTTTTAGGAACCGCTAAGCTTTCAAGTCATATAAGATGCTGTGGGCTATAAATCAAAAGGTCATAGCAGTTGCAAATTTGATCAGTGTTTATAGTTGATTATTGGTTAACCGTTGAAATTTTCTTGCAGTCTTACAGGTAACATTGATGTACATATAAAACCAAGAAGTGAATAAATGTGTATGGATGAGCGTGTCTGGCCGAATTATTAGCTCGTCTGGGATCATCTTG
This sequence comes from Agapanthus africanus, assembly GCA_030015575.1. Classification (NCBI taxonomy): domain Eukaryota; kingdom Viridiplantae; phylum Streptophyta; class Magnoliopsida; order Asparagales; family Amaryllidaceae; genus Agapanthus; species Agapanthus africanus. The sequence continues at coordinate 364,891,010 of JASDDO010000029.1, forward strand.
TATAGACCCGTAAGATAATTGTACAGCTAGATCTGTTTTTTTAACATGCCTATGTCAGCTTAAAAATATTGTTCTCTTGTTTTTATTTTCACATGTGAGAGTCAAATTTTGCAACTAATAACAAACTTCAAATTTGGAATTTTCTAAGAACACAATCCCTAAGTAGCTGGATATTTTCCATCGGCGGAATTTAAAATAAATTCTAAAAAGATTAAGAATATTTCCAAAACCCAAAAACACCTTTCAGCTGTCAAGCAAAACAATATAAGCTTTTAAAATTCAGTTAAAATAAATAAAATAAAATGCAAGTCAGATCAGACGTCCCTTCCACGTGGCGTACAGAGTCCCCCATGCCCAACGAATGGAGCGTCGACACGTGTCTCTAGCTCACGTGGAACACGGCCCAATGATCAGGGACCAGCCTATTCTTACCTGGGCTTCCCTGCAGAAAATCCTCACGTGTCTCGAGGCCCGGGCCCACCACTGATTGCATCCCTGACTCGTGGGCCCCCCAGTGTCATGACATGACAATTTAATGCTGGCGATATCTCGTGAGAATATCACGAGATGTATCAATTGGGGGATGTAAATTAGAAATTTTACATGCTTTTACCCTTTGCCAAAAAATTGCAAAAATGAGATAAAAAATTGTGTGGAATGTCAGGTGAACCTAAGCTTTCGTTGGCTCTACATCTCGGCTTCATTGGAAAATTGATTGGTTTCCCGTGAAGCATTTCTATGTAAATAACATCATGATGGGTAATTGTTAATTAATGTTGATGATAATTATTAATAAACATGTGCTAAGGAAAGGAAATTGATTGTCTAAACAAGCGCTTTAGTGAGTGATACCACTCAACTGCAAATAGGTTTTACCATTAGGCTATAGCGACACACGAATTGTAGATATCATGGATAGATACCCAACGTGATATTTCATATATTTCACATGTCTCGAGTGTGTTCGTGTGTGTTCAGAAGTGATATCTGCATGCCTCCACTACATAATAGTAGTCTTTTTTGTCCTCATACACATTTTATTAAGAATAATATAATTATCTAAAATTTGAAATGGTATAGATGTGAAATCTTATCCTTTTTTGGGGCACTGGCCCATAAGCCCCAACCTATGCACAACAACACACACTATATCCATACACACCACCCACAGACGCACATCACACCCACACCCTGGGAACCCCAAATTTGCCCCAAAAGGATTAAATTTGTGACCATAAGCCTCTACATAACATCAGTCTTTTTTTCCTCATACACATCATATTAAGAATAATATAATTATCTAAAATTTGAAATGGCATAAATGTGAAATGTTATCATTTCTTTTGGCGATGACTCATAAGCCCTAACCTATGCACAACAACCACGCACACCACGCCCATGCACAACACCCACAAGCACACACACCACACCCACGCACCCATGGGACCTCCGAATTTGTCCCAAAAACGTTAAATTTATAACCACTTCTTGGGATACTCACTCTTCCCAAAAGGGAAAGTGCCCAAACCAACCAAGTAGCTCATTGGTGTGAAATCCTATCATTAATTGAGTTTCTTGGTGTTAGAGTTGGAGCTCTGTATTTAAGTGCAATGATAAAGCAACATGGTTAAAAGATACTTCTTGATGTTCTTGATATTCTGAAGAGAAAAATAATTTTAGCGAAAAAGTCAAAAGAATACCAGTATTGTGAAACATTGGGAATATTAGAATAACCTACTTCAATTATAAATGACAATATAAATATAAAATGAATCCATATTAGTTTTGCATGATAAATTAATTTGCTTTCAGTGATATTTGACATAATAAAAAATGAAGAATTGACATTAATCTTGCATTTGCATTATTTTCTAATTAATATAATATCGAAAACCACAAATGATCTTATACAGAAAATTCTCAAAAGCTCATGATCTATATAAAAAAGCGGACTTCGACCAACATGGAAGGAACCCCCACGAATGAAGTTGGGGTGTGTTTGGTAGAAAGTATTCTAGATGGTAATCTTAGATTATCATAAAATATTAACATACTTGCTTAGGTGTAAAATATATTTCCAGAAATATAGAATTACCATGATTATCAAATTCCCCTAAAACATGTGTCTATTCTAAATGACCACAAAATATTCCGGCCTGATATGAAATGAGCTATGACCGTCCGCCGACGGCCTCGCCACCCGCCGGCCGGCCGGCCTCGCCGCCCATGGTCGATCAGCCCCTGGTCATCTCCGATTGTTCATCGGCCGACCGGCTGGCGATCGGACGTTCGCCGCCGGTCATCGCCGATCGTTCACCGGCCGGCCCTACGTCGATCGGACGTTTGTCGCCGGCCCATCTCTGGCCTCGCCGCCGGTTGCACACACACACATATATATATTACCAGGAATGATTCAAGTACACCTATTACGTTAATGCAAGATTCCTTAGAATTGGATGTCCGGACATCACATTTCCAGAAATATAAGGATTCCCGATAATTTTCCATTTCATGTACCAAGCGATTCCTTGCTGTTTGGGTTGGTTTCAGCTTTTCAAAAATAGAGGATATTTTCTGCTATATCTGTCCAAATGGTTAAAGCATTTCTTGTAATTCTAAAAGAAAAAATCTAGTAAAGGAGAGTGTTAATTTTTTTTTGGTGGTGGGGGTAGCGTGGGGGTGGGAGGGGAATATTAGTTGGATCCAGCTTGTGTGGTCATATACAGTGGCTCCATCAAAGCATTGATTGGTCTATTATAAGGTTGCGCTCATACATGCACTGGTATTTTCGCGAATAGAATAACCGGACAACTAATTTTTCGAAATTCTTGCATTAACGTAATCGGTATGATTTAATTATTCCCGATAATATATGTATGTGCAACCGTCGATCGACAGTTAAGTGAGAGGAGGGTCGGTGGATGGCAGCGAGGCTGGCGACGAACGACCAATCGGTGGCGGATCGGTGAGATGCCGACAATGAGCTGCAGGGCCGACCGGCGACGGACTACTGCTGGTCGGCGGCGGGCCGGTCGGTGGACAATCGGCGATGACTGACTGCCGGCCGGCGGCGAAAGGCCGATCGGAGGTGGGCCGGCCGGAGGACGACAGACGATAGATGGCGGGGCCGGCCGGCCGACGGGAGACAATGGAGGCCTGCGGCGGATGGTCATAGCTCTTTTCATGTTATGCCGGAATATTTCGTGGTAATTTGGGGGAAATAAGATTATCATGAAATAGTGTCATTTGATTACCACGGTAATCCTATATTTCCGGAAATACCGTTTACACCTAAATAAATATGGTAATATTTTATGGTATTTTAGGATTATCATCTAGATTATCTCTATCAGCGGTGCTTAAACTTTTAATCGGGGCAAGAGATTTGATGTAACATCAAGGGCAAGAATGTTCATTAAATTTCCATACATCAATGTGGATTTGAGCTGGACCATGACCAAATCAATCAAAGTCCATTTGGCTCAATTTATTGCACATTTGCTATAGAGAAGAATATACAACTTTTTTTGTGATTTTTTTTTTTGTGGTTTTTTACCCTTTTGAAAAGGGTGTAAAAAAAGGTGACATTTACTCATCTATATTTATGAGCAGCACCTACTACAGTACAATCTTCTACGCTCCTGCCTTCTTTTACAGCGACAAGAAGTGAAGATTTGTTGCAGTCAATTATGCCCTTTGTGAAGAGCAAGTTGAGGAGCAACATAGAGTGGATGAGTTGGAATGAGTTGGATGAAAAAGTTAGAAAATAATCAGGGTAAATTGTCAAAAGAAACCCGGCAAAGTTTTCCGCTATCAAAAACAACCCGTAGAAAAGTTTTCCGCTGTCAAAAACCTCGTCTGCAATATCTAGTTAGCGCATACATATTGCAAGAAACTATACAGATGTTTCTTTTAACTGCATACATATTGCAGGAAATTAGATATTGCAGACAACCACACATATATTGCATGCTGATGGTTTTTGTCAGCGTAAAATTTTTCCAGGGCTTTTTTTAATGAGATTCTTTGGGCCAAGGGTATTTTACAGCGGAAAACTTCGCAAGGGGTGACAATTTTCCAAATAATAATATATGTTGGTATAACATAAAAGATGATATTTGCAAGGGTTTATACGGTTTTTGTTTATTTTTTATGATGCACTTAAGTCGGGGTGCTGATTTGACATTGTTAGAGCTGACATGATACTATTAGTCAATAAAACCTTTTGGGACTTATTATTAGAAATAAGCCTAAACTAAATTCTATATATATATATATATTAATGAAGTTTCAACAATTCAGATAAAAATATAAATACGAAATATCGGTGAAATGCAGTATACATCATGGACTTTCAATGTTTTCCAGTTTAATCTATATTACATCAAAGGAGACGAAGGCTCCGGAAATGAATCATATATAGCATATTTAGAAAGCATTTAAATTCTTCATATTTACTTACAAATTTATAAGTTAATGATATTCCCTACCTCATTTTGGACAAGCTTAATTCGCATATTTATTTGCAATTTACAAATTAATGTTATTCCGCATCCTCATTTATGATTTATGATTACATTATTCTAAGTTCACATATCCATACACAATTTACAAGTTAATGATATTTCGTATCCTCATTTACAATTTACGATGACAATATACCAAGTTCGCAAATTTATTTACAATTTCCAGATTAATGGTATTTACCTACAAAATGATGGAACTCCATCGCATTTAAGTTAAATTTAGCCTATAATGCATCACATAATACTGGATATCGAAAAACCTGCAATCGCGCGGTGGATTCAAGAAACAAACTTTAAAAATTCAAGCGATGGAAATCTAATTTTCAATGAAATACGACGTAAATAAGTAAGTCCATAATAATATACTGAGCTGAAAACCCATATTAAGCTGTGTACAGCACTTCGATATGAACCTAAAACTTCTAATTAGCATACCTAATAACAATGAAGCAACAATAACCGGCAACAACCAAGATTAACTAGCTTCACATTGCAGCTGGATTAACATAGAAGCTGCAGCTAATATTAATTAGAGCTTCAAAGTTTATGTTACAAGCTTCACATCTGTTTGTAAAAGAGAATGTACGCGTGGCTGTGCAACACTTTGCTTGTACCCACAGCGGTCACATAGGAATCGTTGTATCGAAACCACTGGCCATTGGAGTGCTTGGAATCGGCGGTGTAGTGGCCCTTCGACGGTTCTTGGCCATGGTGTGTGATTGTTGCCACGAGCTCATATTTCCTTCCCTGCACAAAAAAACCAAATGATTTCAGTAATGTTGTTCTGTATTTGTATCGGGCAAAAAGAGGATTTTTACAAGGGTTAGTTGTATATTACACCCCATAGTATATACTCTGTCTAGCCATGAGTCGCATGACACCGTCGAGTTAGTCCTACATCAGGTCTAATATCCTTATCAAGACCGAACCATTGGAGGGGTGATAAGTGCCAGATGCTATATAAACATGAAGGGAGTTATACGCAACTCACTAATTACTATTAAGAACGCTGCAGACATTAATTGATACATTAGAAAACTAGAAGATCGATCGCTAGCTACCCCACCGCTCCCTCTTTCTTGATTGGTGTCGAGGCACATGTGACCTTCTGTGATTTGAGAGCTAATAAAATTGGGAAATCAAATGTCAAACCCTTAAAGGGTAAACATTATGATAGAAGAGATCACGACCTCAGACATTTTCCGCCTTCGTAAATGTTATTAATAGCATGATAAATGATGATGATTTAAAAGTGCACAACCGATATTGATAGCAACTTAGATGTGGTTGAAAAGTTATGGTTCAGAAGCATTACTACCAGAACAAATGTCTGAATCTGAATTTACAGTCTAAAAGCATGCAACCACCCAGTTTCTGCTCATGGCTTTAAATTGCTTTGATTTTTTCAAGGGTAAATTGTCAAAAAGCCCCCCGTCCGCCCGCTTCAAACTTGTCAAAAATACCCTGGGCCTTTTGCTCTTGTTAAAAAAAACTCGGGCCCAATCAAAACCCCATGTATACCAGTTGCCTATAATATCTAAGCGGTTGCCTGTAATATCCAAGCAGTTGAGAGAATACAAGGTCTAAATGAAATACAACCCATGGGGTTTTCACAAAGATTTTGAATAGTAGGTCCTTCCCAACAATTTCGAAAACTATTGGGGTTTTTAGACGACTCGCTCGCGGTCTGGGGCTTTTTGACAATTTACCCTTTCTATAAACAACATGGATCTGCAATCTACATGTTCCGTGTGTATTTCAATCGATTCCTCTATAAATGCAAGAATAATAAAAACAAGCACCCAAATATTTATATACCACAACAAAGGGGACGCTAATTAAAGTGCTTGATGAAAAGAAGTTAATGAAGTAGAGTTGCAGAAAAATTAAAGCTAACCTCTGAGGAAGGAATCACAAGCAAGTCACGGTCAAGAACAAGTTCAAGAGGGAAATGGACTGGCTTGTGCAATTTCGCGCTCCCTCTACTTCCGTAGCTGAACCTCATCAAATGCAAGATCAATATCTTTGGAAGTGTCTGTATCTGTACTAACTTGCTAGCACTAACCACAGCAGCCTGCATGAAAAGGGTTTCAAACTTTCAATTGATTACGATTGTCAGTGATTTGAAATTGGAAGGCACTAATATGTTCGTGAGATGAAGCATAAGTAACTTTGTAACATAAAAATAAAAATAGTAAGGGCAAATTACACTAAAATACCCTTAACTATCATGGCTTTTCACTAAAATAACCTAACACTATTTAATTACAGTAAAACGTCTGAAGTGCTACTTTTGAGGGTATTTTAGTGAAAACAAATCTCTTGAAACCCATAGTTTTAGATATTTTACTGTAATAAAAATACTTTAAGGTATTTTAGTGAAAAAACATTATAGTTAAGGGTATTTTAGTGTAATTTACCCAAATAGTAAAAGAAGACTTGGTGCCTTGCCAGCTGATGCCTTGTACCCTTCAAATTCTTCAGGAGTAGAGACAAGTCGGAGAGCATCTTCAATAGAACGAACAGCGTTTGGTAGAATATCAAGATGAAGCAAAAGGAAGGGCTGTGCTGTAGCTGAGGCCTTAGTGCCTACACAAAATTAACATTATAAATTTATAAGTCATCCAATAACAAAAATGACAAGTAAAGTGGCTGAATAAAAATATTTCAGGCATTCTTCAGACTACAACAGTTTAAGCATAACTGTTTATTAACATTATCATTAAGGAATAAGCTATCAGGATGTAAACCTGTATTAGCTTCATAATATTTTTTTTCTTCATTAAAAATATCAAAAATCAATGAGCAGAGTTGTTTAACTTTAGCCAGTCATCCTTTGCTTTGTTCTCTATAAAGTCGATAATCATCTTGGTCCAATTAACAACTACGATATTTTTACTCTGACTATACAGTCCTCTCTGTTAGTAGATTATAAAGCTTAGGTGGTTTGGAGTGGCTTAAGGTCAACTATACTTATTTTATTTTTATTTTTGGGATGGAGGCGTCGACTGAGGATCGGTGGCTACGTGGCGGCGACAATGAATGGTGGCGCGAAGAAGGCTTGGGGTAACTCTCATGATGGCGTTGCTCTAGGTGAGGGTCACCTGAGCTCAAGGGACAACTGATGACAGTGAAGGATCTCGACGGAGGAGAGAGCTTGATGGGTGCCGATGATTATGATGATCTTCAAAGACGATGACAACCAGAGCCTAAAGACAGCCGCTTTTGGGAGTCGATGAAGTCAATCTCGATGATGAAAGCGGCAACGAGCTCAGATCCGACAAGACGGAGTCGGTGTTGAGGTCGAACCGGTGTGATCATCGGTTTTGATGAAGATCGGTGATGAATCAATCAATCATCTTATTTGAGGTAGGTAGATAAAAACTCTCCAGCTGATACAACCCGTTCACCCTACAGCCTGCCCTAATCTTCCGCCCGATGCTCGAATCCTGCACATACATGAAGTGGATGAGAATGTGATAGTACAACCAGAGTCAACAATTTGACTAACAAAAAGAAGATTCATGGTTAAATTAGGCACATGTAGTATAGATGATAGGGCAAGAGTGTCAAGAGAATAGGAGCGAGGTGTAATGACACCATACTGGTTAACAGCAAGTGATGAGCCATTAACAGTATGTATGTATAATATAAGAATAGTAGAACAGCTGGTAAGAAAAGATTTGACAAAGGTCCTATGATGTGAGGCATCTGGGTTAAATATCCAATGAATAGAAATATCATATGCATCAACTGAAGCTGTGCTATCGGAAAGAGAAGGAGCACTACTGAACCAAGGCTTTGTGCAACTATGTTGGCAATCTCTGCTAGTTGAGTTGAGGAAAGGTCCTTGATGAGGCTGTAACAAGAGTAGCTGGCGTTGATGTGATATGAGGATCTACGGGCATTGTGGAAGCAGTCGATGAGCGAACGACAGACGCTGAGCACTGCTTGAGTTTGGAGCAATCTGTAATGGCATGTCATGTGTTCTTACAATAGCGACAGAAAGTAGGACAAGCAGAATGAGGAAAGGCACATGATCTGGTCTGGGCCGTCAAGACTGTAGTTGAGGGTGTTGTTGAAGGACTCATATCAAAACCGTCAGGTGATGAGGCGGGTCTCTTTGAATGAGAACCTGGCAACCGCATCCTCTAGACTAGGAAGAAGATCAAGATAAAGTATCTAACCGTGCAGTCCCTCAAACTATGGCTGAAGACGCATAGAAAAATGGTACAACTTATGATTTACCCTTTGAATCCATTAAGGTTCACTCCGGTCATACCATTATTACGACAAAGAGTTCACCTACGCCAGCACCATCTTCCCTGGATGATGTTCCTCCTTTACCTCGTTGCAATCCTGTGCGGGATCGATGTCCACCTGCTCGTTTTAGCTTCTACACCACTAACTCATATTATCCAGAGTTTGTCTCTTTTCTTTCTCTCTTTCTTTTGAGATTAAACGGTGTTTCCACCACCGCTTCATTAATAAGGAGATAATGAAACAACAAGATTCCACACATCATAAAACAAAGCTAACAGGAGACAGCGGTGCTCCACACAGTAAGCAAATGACCAGTTCCAACAGAGATACGATAACAAACACACAAAGTCTAAACCAAACGAAAAAATGTCTTCTGGACACAAGAACCATCACAAGACATCGATTCCGATACACAAAAAGATACAACAGGAGTCGGCTAGAAGAAGCTCTCCCCCCAAACTCCCCTAGATTCGCCACCGACCCACCATCAAGGGCCCAACTGGGCCTGCTAAGCCCCCACCCCTTGGCCTCCGAAGGTGCACGGAATAGCTGTTTAGGGTGCAAGATACCTTGTCCCTTAGCAAGACCTGCCCAGAAAACCCACAAACAAGAGATTGCCTCTGTTAAAACCTGAAAATCAAAGCCACTATTATTAAAACAACAAGCATTTCTATGCAACCATAAATACCATAATACTGCCGCAACTAGCTTGTCCCACTCATTTCTACGATGCAATGAGATGCAATGAGATATAACGTAATCTCCAATCTCTCCACCAGAACCAACACACTAAATCTTTCGAATGGATATGAAAAAAATCACACGCCCAAATCCACACAATTCTCACAAGAGGACAAAAGAAAATAAGATGTTCAACCGTCTCCTCGTTAACATAACAAAAGACACCCCGAAGGGGCAAAAATATTTCTTCTAATCAAATTATCTCTCGTAAGAATCGCATTATTTGATAAAAGCCACAGACAAATTCTAACACGTAGGGGGACAAGACACCTCCAAATAATGTGAGCATTAGCTAGTTTGACACCTCCACAGTTTAACAAAACATGCACGGATTTGACCGAGAAGAAGCCATTAGTGTCCCATCTCCACAATCTAGAATCGTGTAGATTAAGGGGTACATTGAAACCTCTCAAGAGCTCCTGGAATTCTGTCAATCTTAAGACCTGATTCGCCAATCAAGGTAATCTCCATCTTTTTGGTGACCAGTGCTTTCGAACCAATTGAGAATTATTACCCACCAAATTAAATAAATCTGAGAATTCGTAACAAAGTGGGATCTCAGAACACCAAGTGTCAAGCCAGAATCGAGTATCCTACCACCCCCACATCCACTGTAGTGTTAGAGAAAAAGAATCTTCCAGAAAAAGAATCTTCCAGCCTCCGCAATTCCTTTCCAAAAGAAAGAGACCTTAGCCAATCTCTGGATCTCCCTAAATCTAAACCTAGGTTGTTTTCTTTAAGACTCAAGTAACGGTTCCTACGCCCTCTCACTCGGTTTTGACATAACATACCACCATTTTGCGAGAAGGGCCACATTCATACCCCGTAGGTTTAAAATACCTAAACCCCAAACTCTCTTTTCACTCAAGTAACGGTTCCCACGCCCTCCCACTCGGATTTGACATAAGATACCACCATTTTGCGAGAAGAGACACATTCATATCCCGCGCGTTTAAAATACCCAAACCCACAAAATCTCTTTTCTTACACGCTCGCCCTTAATTCACAAGGCAAATGCCCGTATTATTACCGACCTTTCCAAAAGAAGTCTCTTCTCAACCTATCAATCAATTTAAACACCCACACTGAGTCCTTGAAGATGAACATGTAAAGTGGAATCGCTGAGAGCACCGAATTAACAAGGATAAACCTATTCCTAAGATCAAACAGTTCCTTTTCCAACCCGCCAACTTTTTATCTAATTTCTCAATCATCGGTGTCCATTCACTACTTTTATAAGTTCCCGGCCTTAAAGGTAAACCAAGATATTTCATCGGATAAAGACCTACTTTGCAATCAAAGATAGAAACCATCTCACTCAAATTTTCAAGTTCACCGATACCCACAATCTCACTCTTATGAAAGTTGACCTTCAAACCTGACCATAATTAAAAAATTAATAAAATCCATTTCAGAACGATAGCACTCTTTCTATCCTTAGTCCCAAACAACAAGATATCATCCGCATATTGAAGGATAACAGAACCCAATAAGCCTTGCATCCACACAATTCTTAATCATCATATTAACTTCATCCGCCACTATAGTGAAAATCAGTGAGGAAAGCGGGTCTCCCTGTCTTAAACCTTTCCTACATCTCACAACCCTCTCCGGCACACCATTAACTACCGGTCTAGAGACACCACCTCTAAGGCAATGATCAATCCAATCTATCCAAGTCATCCCAAACCCTCTCCTAATCAATGATTCCCTAACTGCATCCCACTCCATAGTAACATATGTTTTCTCAAAATCTAACTTTAAAAGGAACACATTCTCTTGTCTCTTCCCATACTGATTTAAAATCTCATATGCACACACTATCGGATCCAAAATACTTCTTCCTTTAATAAAACCCGACTGTTCCTTTGCCATCTTATTGCATTGCACCGGACTCAACCTATTAGCCAAAACCTTCGTAATGATCTTAAAGGAGTTGTTAATCAAACCGACTGGTCTGAAATCCGAAACCAATCTCTCTCCTTTTATTTTCAGAATTAATACCAACCAAGCTCCTTTGATCCTCTCAATATCACCCGCATTCTTGAAAAAGTGATCAACAAAAACAAGAATTCCTCTCTAATAAGACTCCAGCATTCTTTGTAGAAGAATATCGGAAACCTATCGGGTCAGGTGGATTTATCTTCACCAAGAGAATTTATCGCATGAATCACCTCCTCCAACATCACCTCCTAAAGGAAACGAAGGTCATTACGAGGTGTCAGTGCGACTCTAGTATCAACTTTCCTCTCACTCCTATCGAACCTCTAAAAGTTATTTAAAGAAGGCCTCAAACATCTCCAAAATCAAATTTTCATTGACAACCCAACTACCATCTGCATCCTCTAAACCAATCACCGCATTTTTCCTTCTTCGAATGGAGGCCATTCTATGAAAAAAGGACATGTTGGCATCACCCTCTTTCAACCACATCATCCGTGAATGATGTCTCCAATATGTTTCATGATTAAGATTTAGCAAACTCGATTTTAGATCAAGGTGATGCCCTCTCATCCTTTTCACTCTCACTAAGCCTTCTTTCTTCCTCACACCAATCTAGGGCATCAATTCGAACGGCCCAGGATCTGATCGAAGAGAAGCCATCCTCGTACTCTTGTCCAGACCACCACTTCAAAGCCCCTTTTATCATTTTCAATTTTCCCACCGAAAGAAGAGATGTATTAGAAATGAAAAGGGGCAGCGATCATGATTCACGCATTCTTTAAACGAGTTATTGGCCAGCTACATCTTTTCCACGCGAAAGATATGCGTAGACATCCTCAACGCCTCACCCGAGCCAAATAAAATTGGGCCATGGTTCGACGTATATTTGACCACAGATCTAGCATTACCGCTCAGGAATGCCACATCCATATTCTCATATATGAAGATCCAATCCAGCTTAGCCATAGTCGGATCATCTTGGTGATTAGACCATGTAAACCTCCTATCCGAGATAGGAATGTCAATAAGATTCAACTCTCTAATAGCCTCATTAAAGATCATTCTCTCACACAAAAACGATTCCCTCCTAATATGCTCTCGTGAAAACCTTGTAATATTGAAATCCCTATCTAAAACCCATTTGTCGCGCCATCTATTCCTAATTAATTTCAATTCCTCCGAAAAGCGCACACGCGGCCCAACCACATTCGGTCCATAGACCGAAGAAATAATGAAAATGGTCTTGTCATGCTTACGGAAAAGCCTTAACGAGATGGAGAACTCGCCAATGAGTTCGTCCAACAACAAGACAAAAATAGCTGAACAATAACCTAAGGCTAACCTTGTGAGAAACCTATTGAAGGCGCAAAACTCCAATTATCAACCGAAAACAAAGACCCTTCACTAAACCACTGAGTACATGGATCACAAATCTTGGTCTCAAGGAAGCCAATAACGCACGGAGAGATTCTGCGTAAAGTCCATCTCACTAATCTTCGCTTAGACGAGGATCTCATTCCTCAAACGTTCCAAAAACCATATTCATTGACCACGAATAACCATTTCCTCTTTATCGTCCTTGCATTCCACGACGAATGTGGAAGACACTTCATCCTAACCTCTAATCAAGGCGATATTACGACCCAGATCTTGGTCTCTTTTCTTTCTGCTATTCAATTCATATAGGAACCCAGATCTTATATCGAGGCTATGAAAGACGCAGAATGGCAACAAGCTATGCAGAAGGAATTACAAGATTTCTGTGATACTCATACTTGGGATCTTGTTCCTTTACCATTATCAGCCAAACCTATCGCAAGTGGATCTACAAGATCAAGACTAAGTTTGATGATTCAATCGAGCATTACAAAGCTCGTCTTGTAGCTCGAGGTTTTTCACAGGAGTACAGGATCGATTATGAAGAGACATTTGCTCATGTCACTAAGATCACTTTCATTTGCACCCTTATTGCAGTTGCTGCTGCTCGAAGCTGGCATATATTTCAGATGGATATTAAGAATGCATTTCTTAATGATGATCTTTCAGAGACAATTTATATGCAGCTTCCACCTGGTGTTTCTGCTCCACATGGTTATGTTTGTCGTCTACGACGAGCTATTTATGATCTTAAGCAAGCATCTTGAGCCTGGTTTGAACGTTTTCGTCACTCTTTTGACTGTCGGGTTCACTGATAACGTGGTTGATTATGCGCTTTTCTACCGCTCTTCCGCACGTGGTTATGCCCTTCTCTTGATAAATGTCGATGACATGTTCATTACTGGTGATGACTCTGAAACCATCACCTATCTATAAGGACATTTTCAATACTAGTTCGAGATGAAGGATCTTGGACACTTGCGCTATTTCTTACGGATAGAAATTGCTTAGTCTTCTCATGGCTTTCTACTTTCACAACAGAAGTATATTTTTGATTTTCTTGACCGAGCCACGATTGATAATTCTGTTTTTGCTAGAACTTCTACAGTTACACCAATGGAACTTCATCTCAAACTCCATAAGAAAAATGGAGAACCTCTGTAAAATCCCACTCGGTATCGGGAGTTGGTTGGACCCCTTATTTACCTTTCTTACTAGACCAGATATTACTCATGTTGTTCGTATCCTTAGTCAAGTCATGAGTGCCATTTCATCGGTCCACTATACAGACCTCATACATGTTTTCCGTTATTTTCGCGATATTAAGACCCGGTGGCTGCTATTTCCATCCGATATGATCCTTACTCTTCATGCTTACACTGATGTTGGCTGGGCTGATGATCCCGACACTCGTCGATCCGCTACAGGATTCTGGGTTTTTTAGGTACTTTTTTGATTTCTTGGCAAAGCAAGCGCCAACACACAGTTTTCGCTCCAGTACTGAAGCGGACTACCGAGCCATGGCCGACACTGCCGCCGAGCTCAAATGGCTGTGCAATTTGCTTGCTGATATGGGTGTCATCGTTCCATCCTAGATTTCCCTATATTGTGATAACCTGAGTGCCATTCGTATTGTCGAGAATTTGGTATTCCACGAATGTACCAAACACATTGAGGTCGATTGCCATATTGTTCGTTTGGAATACGAAAAGGATCGAATTGCACTCTTATATTTCACCCCAAGGATTAACTCGCCGATCTATTCACCAAAGCTCAAACACATACCCAACTTATGTATTTCTTGTCCAAACTATCGGTTCGCGATCCACTGTGAGTTTGAAGGGGACTGTTAGTAAATAAGGCTTAGGCTTAAGGTCAACTATTTACACCCACTTTGTTCTTATAAGGCTTACGATAATTTAAGGTCAGCTATTTACACAATCTTTGTTCTTACAATGCTTAGAGAGGCTTAACGTCAACTATATCATGCTCATACTTGTACACACACACAGATTGCATTCTTAGTAAAATTGGATCGATATGGAAACATTTACCCCAATTTAACCGTCTCAACTGAAAAATTGTATAACTCTACTCTTTATGCCCATAAAATTCTCATCTCCAGCGTTAATTAAAACACCACCTTTCCTAACCACGGCAGAAAATAAAATTTCCAGGAAATCGACTGATGCATGAGAAAATAATACTATTCCATTAGTACCCAGTTGTACTCCACTGACTCAAAAGCTTCCTAGCTTTCATGCAGCAGTCTGCATACGAAAATAATTGCGAATAATACTATGAAGATGAATCAGACTTCAAAGCTACTAATAGTTTACCGGAACATGCCCTTTACCAACTATATTGCATTTCAGCAATTAGTATTATCGATATCAAAATCCTTTCAAGTATAACAAAATATGGTCAAGATGGACCTTTTGTAGACACCAAATGAATTCTTGCTCGTCTAGAAAGTTTAGCAACTCCCTTACAAACAATTAATGCAACTCCCTAAACCAATGCGTT
This sequence comes from Agapanthus africanus, assembly GCA_030015575.1. Lineage (NCBI taxonomy): Eukaryota > Viridiplantae > Streptophyta > Magnoliopsida > Asparagales > Amaryllidaceae > Agapanthus > Agapanthus africanus. The sequence goes on from JASDDO010000029.1 coordinate 364,906,387, forward strand.
TCAATTGCCATATTTGTTGGGGTCAAAATTTGCACCCTAGTTGACCAGGTCAAAGTCAAGGTCAACCCCAAGTAAGCGGACCCAAGCCCAAACAAGTAGACCCATATCCAAGTCAAGCCCCGCGGCCGGCCTTCCCATGCCAAAATAAAAATCATGTAACAAATAATTTTGATATAATTTTTTGTGCATGAATATAAGCAAAATGGGCATAAAACCAAATTTTTGTAAAGCCCATGGCTTATATGCAAAAAGAAATAGCACATGAGACATGGGATGAGCAAAATACCATTTTGCCCAAGGGGCTATGTGTAAATTTATAAGCCTATAAGAGGCAACATGATGATGAATAATATATACACTTTTCATTCCCAAAAAAAAACCTAAGGTTCCTGTGCCTCCTTCTTCTTCAAGGTTCTAAACCTTTTCTTTCTTTTGAATTAAATCAAGAGTTTTACTTTTCCTCTTCTAAAATTAAATAGTTTTTCACCACAAAACCCACAAAGGAGAACTCAGATCTCCCATTTGGTCTCAAAATTAAGAGATTTTTAAAATCTCATACTTCCCTTTTCTCCAAGATCTGGTCAACAGGAGGGAGGAAGGAGGAGACCCATCTCCAAAGACCCCATTCTGGGAAAGATCCAAGGCTCAGAGGAGAAGAAAGGAGTCCCCTTGAGCATTTACAAGGATTTCTTGGAGTTTAACTCCACAAATCAAAACTTATGGGAGTTTAACTCCATATAAAAAAAAAGAGAAGAGTTTTTCTTTCTAGGAGTTCAACTCCATAAGTCAAATCGGGAGCACAGCTCCTAGTGCAGAGACCAAGTCCCTTTTCCGGCTAGCGCCCAGCGCCCGAGCGCCCACGTGCCGGGCATATAAGGCGCTAGCGCCAGAGCCCGAGCGCCCACGTGCCATGCACGTGAGGCGCTCGCGCCAGCGCCAGAGCCCGAGCGCCCGCATGCTGCGCACGTGAGGCGCTGGCGTCTTCTCCCACGCATCCTTTGGATGCCCTTTCTTTTATACACACACTCCACAACACTGTCCCCGCTAGAAAAAATTTCTAACGGGACACTGCCCCGCATCCCGCAAGGGGGCTGCTAGCCCTTTTGACCCCCAGCCCGCTATCCGGGTAGCGAGACCCCCGTAAAAACTCTGCGGGGCCCCCGATATATCCAAAACTCCTTCAAAACACAATACTGCACATTGAGTTCGCATGACCTGTTTGACCTGTCAATCGGAAGTTCTCGCTCCAAAGGCGAAGGGTAATTAACGGCAGCTTAGTTTACGGCTGCCGGAGATTCGGATCCCCACAATCAATAAACCCAAGCCTACCCTAGACAGGGGGAATCTGTAATGCGCCTGACAAGCGCGCGCGTATTCCCATCTCAATGGGGTAACGAAAAACACCCTACACATTCTGGCAAGCCCGGTGGGATCTATCTCTCGTTCCATATTTCGGGTTAAATATCCATGCGAACTCAATCAATATACATATCTATATTTATACTAAAATAATGCTTTTTCATGCAGGTTTTCAAGCAATCAATTTTCAACAATGTCTCCAAAGATGAACTTAGCTCCCGTCTCCTACACGATGAAGATAGACGCCAGGACGGTCCTCCCGGCAAGTCTCGAACGACAGTGGGAAGAACCGCTGCTATAATTTGGGTCTATTCTGTTTGTCTAGGCTAATGCCATCCCTGCACCTCAAGCTCCGGTAACCGACAGACCGGCCTCGAAAGGCAAAAGGCCAAATGTGGTGATCTCGAGGGCGTCTCAACCTAAACGCGAGTCGGTGTTCAAACGGCTCTCCATGGCCCCAGCTGGGGGCAAAGCCGTCAGAACAAAAGAAGTTGCCAGATGTCGTTGACAAGCCCATGCGATACCTTCGACGGACACACGGGCTATTGTCTTCTCAAGCCTCCACATCACTCAGCCTATGGCGGCTTCCCGAAGAGCAAAAGCCTGCCAAGCGCTCAAGGCAGAGAAACTGAGGCAGAAGCGGCTCAGATACAGAGCCAACAAAAGGTCTAGGGCTCTGGCCATATTAAAATTTATGAATTTCCAAAGCCCGGACCGCTCCGCGAAACCAGCTGCCAGTGATGAAAGGATGGCTGAATGTGTTATCACACCGTCTACGTGGTGGGCACGCGTCCCAGCGACAACCTTCGCAGCAAAAGCAAGGATGAGGCCACCACATCTCAAATCCAATCTGGTATGAATATGGCTGCCACATTCCAAGACCGGCCTCCTCTGGAAGGTAATGAAGACCCTTCCAGTGAGGCTGATAAGCAGAGAGAGCCTCAGTTCATGAGGAATCGGGCTCAAAAAGCGAAGAGGAGCCAATCTTCCGTCCCAAGAACGCAGAACAGCAACTTCTCCAAGAGCTCCGAAAACAGCTCAGAAGTAAAGATAAGGAGATGGCCAAACTTTACTCCAAAATTGACGACTTGACGAATGTCGTCTTGCAGCTCACGGCCCGACTTGCTTCTCAGCCGTCCAATCAAGCGCAGGGCTCTGCTCATGAACTGGGAAACGGTGTCCCACGGCAACCGACGCCTATTCCCCCAAATCCAAAGGTGGACGGACCGCATGAAAGTCGGTCGCATCCTATCTTGGGAAATGTCTTGGCTACCGATGATAGTAGCCCGCTAACTCAAGATCAAATCATGGATTTGGTTGCCAACAAAGTCAAAACAATGGTAGCTGAAGCCGAAACGCAAAAAGATGTTAACAGTATCGGGAGACCATATCCTGCTCGGTATGATCCGGTAGAATTTCCTAGCGGCTATGTCATCCCCAAATTCAGAAGATTTAATGGGACGGGAAATGCGAATCAGCACGTCGTCCATTTTAAAGCCTCATGCGGGAATACTAGGGGCAATGATGCGCTTCTCCTCCACCAGTTCGTTAATAGCTTGACCGATATTGCTTTCGACTGGTACGCGAGCATACCGGATGGCTCCGTCACAACTTTCGTCCAAATGGAATCTTTGTTCCGACAAAGGTTCATGAGTGTCAGCAATAAGATCACCATTGCCGACCTCGTAAGGACCAAACCAAAAAACAAAGAAAGAAGCACGGATTTTATAAACCGATGGCGCAATCTCTCCGTCAAATGTGAACCGCCGATAGAGCATGACCAATCTGTCAGTCTCCTTGTCGGAAATCTCAACAATTGGATGACCCCGTTTCTATGCACCGCGGGCCTCAAAACATTCCAAGAGCTGACCAGGAAAGTTCAGATGCTGGAGCGCTCAAAGCAGGAGTTCTCCTCGGACTCCCAAAATAACAATAGGTCCTGGAGAAACCGAAAAGACGAAAATCGCAAAGGTGGAAACTCCGATGATTCTGAATCTTTCAACACTTCGGCTAATCGAAATAAGCTAGGGATGAGCGGGCTTAATGCCAACCAGCCTCGGAAGCTAGTGTTCGGAGAGGGAGGAGAATCTCCACTGAAAGAGAAGCTGGATAAGGTCTATTTCTTCAGAAGGGACAAAATCCGTAAAATATTCAAAGACGCTCTGAGGAACGGTCTACAACTGCCAGAGTCAAAAAGACCGCAGGAAGCGAATATGACCGACGACCCCAAATACTGCCCCTATCACAGAGTGATAGGTCATGCCATTGAGGCCTACTTCGGCTTCAAAGATTGGGTCGAAAAGCAATACAAGGCAGGAGAGATAGAACTGTCCAAAGGCGTGTTAACAAACAGTTAAGCCGCGACCGCCAATTTCATACAAACGGAGACCGAAGTTCTTCATGAAACTGATTGTTCCCGCCAAAATCATCGGCCAAGAGCTATTAGTTCCTGTTTATACCGGCTTAAGTTTCGTTTACAGATATGTGCGAAACCAGGCTTATTTATATACGCATATGCACACATCAGAGGAAGAACAGGTGTTCAACGACAAGAACAAAGCATTTATTTGAACATTTTATTCTACAGGAAATAGATCACCAAATATGGGATCGAAAGTACAGGGATTCACAAAACTATGGATAAAATTATCTAACTTCCTCTCTGCCTTCTCCAACATGACAAAGCGGCAATTTTCATGAGAAGTAGCTACCCATCGGTCAGCACCGCACCCATCAGCAAAGGCAGACATGACGACCCGATGAGCCCGTATCTGGCTTAGCAGCCGGACAGAGCGATTCTTCAGAACTGTGGTGATCAAAAGTGCCTCGTGGAAGCACTCGATCTTGTCTTCCGCGGCGTCGAGCATTGCCGGAGTCATCTCCGCCGGAGGAGGGGGAATATCATTGATCACAGACAAGAAAACCATCCGAAGCCAAATGGAGCCGATGGGGAGAGGAGATCCTATACGAGTCAAGAGCTCGTGCAGCACCATGTCGCATTGGTCATTCGTAAGAGTAGGGTTCACCAAGCGCGCAGCAAAACAAGGAACAATTTCCTCAATAGGAACCTCCCATGGCTGACGACGAGCATATGGGCAATTACAAGCCATAGCTCTTCTCTGTCAAAATGATTCTCTGAAAATGAGAGAGAAAAAAAGTATTGCTTCAGATTATGAAGGGAGACATTTAAGTCTAGGCACCGAAAATGCTGTGTATGATGGAACTATTTCCAAGCTCTGGAAAAGAGAAGCTTGACTAGGGAAAAGTGGAGAAGGAAGATGAAAAGACACCTCAGTAATAAGGCAGCGCCTCACGTGCAAATCACGAGAGCGTTGAGCGCCAGCGCTAAAGAGTCAAAAACTCTGAAGCAGCGCCTCGCGTGCAAAGCACGAGAGCGCTGAGCGCCAGCGCAATGAGTTAAAGACTCTGAGGCAGCGCCTCACGTACAAAGCACGAGAGCGCTGAGCGCCAGTGCTAAAGAGTCAAAGACTCTGAAGCAGCATTCACGTGCAAAGCATGAGAGCGCCAAGCGCCAGAACTAAATGTTCTCCACCGTTGGATCAAAAGATCCAACGAATATGATTAAAAATCATCAATTGACCAGAATAAAATTCTGTTAAGGAAACATTCCTCAGAATCTTTCCAAACAGGAAAGATTGTGCTCTGAAAATCAGAGCACCGTCGGATCAATGATCCAATGGTGATTAAAAATCACCAAAATACAGAATAAATTCTGTATGGGAAAAGATTTCCCAATCTTGTTAAAAACAAGAAGATTGCCTTCTGTAAAACAGAAGCCCTAGGATCAAAGATCCAACGATGGGGAAATCCCCAAATCAATTAGAAAAAAGATCTCTTCAACCGACTCAACAAATCAGCCTTCACTATATAAAGGCCCCAAGACTTCAAGTCTCATATAGAGGAACCCCCCACAAGCTTTGAGAAATTTCAAAGAAAAGAGCAAGCTCTGAGAAGAAGAACTTTTCTTCAAGATAAAAAAATAGAGAGATCAAAACATCTCATCAGAAAAAGAACTTAGTTTTTATGCTAGATCATAGATCTTTAAGACAAATTGTCTTTCATAAAAGAGATCATAACATCTCATTATAAAAAGGGGGAGAATAATTCAATTCTCTTAGGATCAGATCCATAAAGGCAAAGCCTTTCACCAAAAACATAAGAGATTGAAACATCTCCTATAAAATAAGAACTTTGTTCTTATATCCATGAGACAAAGTCTCTTATAAGAGAGAATTTAATTCTCAGAGCACAAAACTGTCTATAAAGAGCCTCAGCGCTCCAATTAAAAGAAGCGCTTCAAAACTTCAAATCTAGCGCACAGCGCTATAGTGCCTTAGCGCTCCAAATTTCACAAGAAGCGCATAGCGCCACGTGCTCCTCACGTGTGCGCTACTTAACAGAAGCGCTCTGCGCTCATTATCTGGCGCATAGCGCCAAGTGTTCCTCACATGTGCGCTAATTAACAGAAGCGCTCTGCGCTCATTGTCTGGCGCACAGCGCCAAGCGCACCACGTACTCCTCACGTGTGCGCTACTTAACAGAAGCGCTCTGCGCTCATTGTCTGGCGCACAGCGCCACGTGCTCCTCACGTGTGCGCTACTTGACAGAAGCGCTCTGCGCTTATTGACTGGCGTTCAGCGCCAGCGTGCCACGTGCTCTTCACGTGTGCGCTGAGAGAACATAAATTGTTTTTTAAACAATAAAGCCCCATAGCCATGATGAGTGCTCAACACTCAATAAAGACAAAAAGATTGTCAGAGCCCAAACCAATGCTCAGCATTGTTAAAAGTTCAACATTTTAACTAAATGGGCCGAGCTCAAAGTGGCTACAGAACCCTACCTCAGATTAACTGAGTCCATATGCTCATAAATCTTTGATCTTAGTCCCAAACTGGACTACAAATCTCCCAACCAATATTGGTTCAAGGGTACATCTCTTCACTCCTCTGATATGTGTCGTTGTAATCCTTCAACGTCTTCAGAGAGGTGACGGGTCCCGACAACCAGACATTTTACGGACTGTGAGGTCCTTAAACTCATGGACTATGATGTCCTTAAACTTTACGCACTGTGGGGTCCTTAAACTCATGGACTATGATGTCCTTAAACTTTACAGACTATAATGTCTTTAAACTGGACCGCAAAGTCCCTAAACTAAAACAATAGAGTCCAAATGCTCTTTTGTTGGATCTAAATGATCCTGTTAAGTTGATCTCAGTCTAAAATTAAACTAACGTGTCCTTAACAAACGTTAAGTTGATTTTAGTCTAAAAACTAGACTAACGTATCCTTAACAAACGTTTAAGTTGATCTTAATCTCAAATGAGATTAACGATCCTTAAACCCAACCCAAACCCAAATCTAAGAAAATACGGATTTGGACTAATCCACGCCTTGCAGACGACAACATAAATTAGTCTCCGTATACAATCCACGGGCAACCAAAAATAAAACAAACACACACGACACAAACTGACCATCTGGAGAAGGAGAAAGTGATTGCCGCGATGCGGTAGCGTAATTAACTGCAGGAGCTTGCGCCTGCAGGGAAGAGCGTCCCCACAATCAAAAACCCCTCAAATTTGGGGGAATCTGACGAAGTCTGCTACAACGGCCGCATCCGTCTATACCTCTGATTGACGGTGCCATAAATCAACTTGGCATCTTCGGAGAGGTGGACGGATAAAACCAAATAGGTACTGCCCCCAAATTCAGGCAAGACGAAGCTACGCGGTTGTGTCTCTGTATTCGGCGGAGAACAGATTCTGGCACATCCGGTGGGACCTTTTCCTCTTTCCACTCCACACTTTGTGTGTCGTGTTTCGTGAACGAATCGCGGTTTTGCTATGGTTTCCCCTGGATTCGAGGTGCTAAGATTTGGTGTCTTGCTCCGTGCAGAAAATAGAAGATCAATGGCTTTCAACTGCACAAATTGCAACAACTGCAACAACTCTCACTTTGTTCTCACTGGAGGAGTGACCTACGGGCCTCAAGCGGCCTCCCTTTTTAGATGCCGGTAGACCATGTGACGCAAGCCACCACAAAGCTATTCTTTGGGACCATGCTCCCACCAATGAGCTTCAACGCCCCATTGCCGTCGCAAGAAGCTCCGAAGAAGTCGGTCTTTGATCGGCTTACAATTACCGCGGCCCCTCTCAATGTGTTGCCCAAGTCCAGTGCCTCAATTTTCAACAGACTGGGCCAAAGCTCAAGTGGGCCCGTGAAGAAGCCCGCGATACCTGAAGCGGCTATCCCAAAACGGATAGCCATCCCTGCTCCGGTGAAAGAAGTCATCAGAGCGACTTCCCCTGCTAAGGAGTCGGTCTTTACAAGACTGACCGTTTCAGCTCCCGTTCCAAGCGAAGTCATCAAAACTGCTACCCCTGTCCGAAAGTCTGCTTTCGACAGGTTGGCCATCCCCTCTCAGCGGACGTCGGTTCGACAGGCTAACGACAACAACAGTCTCTTATCAGAGCGGGGGGCATGAAGAAGCCACCCCTATAGTTGAGCCAGTTCCGTCTGCTCGACACGCTCGACATTGCCACTGGCGCCGAGTGAGGAAGGCTGGGGGCAGTTCCCCTTCTGGACCGACTCCGCCAGCTCCAACGGTGGAAGCTGATGCTGCTGTTCCAACTGGGAACAGCTTTGAACCACTCAGGAGGGTCCACAAGAACTCTCCGACTGCCGTGCTGAAAAAATCTCCTCCACCTAAGGAGAATGTTACAAAGACAAAGCTGGAGCAGCCCCCTCAGCGGCTGTCCTCTAAAATTTACAAGGTCTGGCGACAGCTCCAAGACTCGGTGATCAACCAAGACTACTCCCGCCAACTGAAGAAGATGAAAGTTTGGCAAGAGAAGGACCACCCTGTTGTACCACAAAAGGTGTCGTCTATTTGGGTGCCCGCTGCAACGACCCCCTCAACTTCGACCACTCACAAAAGGAGAAGGCCGAAGAAGATCCCCGCGTCTGTGACGAATCGCAAGGGCATTGAATCCAAACGCCCCAAGTCTGGGGGCATGGTGGTGCACACTGTTTATATGGCATCCGGGAAAGAGGATAGCCGTATCTCCATGGGGCCATCGCCCTCTCACCATATCAGTGACAAAGGTTCAGGAGCAACAACAGTAAAAACTCCAGGAGATGCTAACACAGATGGCCACACTCACTGGGCCAAAAGAAAGCCCGGAGACATCGTCAGAGCAGCGTCAAGAACAGGAAACCGATGCTGAGTCCCTCCGCAGAATCCTCGAGAAGAGAGACAGAGAGGCAGCGGAACAAGTCGTCAACATAAAACGAATGGCGCTTTTATTCCAAAACATGGTCGTGATGATGTTACAGCCGGATACTCCAGCTAAAGACCCTCCGATTATCCTTGAAGACGATAGGGGAGAAACATCAAACCCTCTTCCGGGTTGTTCAGCAGTCAAGGAAGAGACCATTTCCAAAGCCGTCCTGAATGACTATATCGCTCAGCAGATACGAGTTCATAAGGCGATCGAAGCAGCCGGGCAAATTGTTAAGACTGGACGACCCTATCCGGGTTGGTACGACCAAATAAAGTACCCGCCGGGATATAGATCCCTAAATTCCATATATATAAGGGGACGGGGAATCCACACTAGCACGTTGCTCAATTCAGAGCCTTGTGCGATAATACTGGGGGTGACGACAAATTGCTGCCTCGCCAGTTTATTGGCAACTTGCCGGAGACGGCCTTCGAACGGTATTCGGAGCTTCCCAACGACTCCGTCAAAACATTCACGGAGATGGAGTTGTTATTCACTTAGCGTTTCGCAAGTGCTAGTGAACGCACCCCAATCACGGCGTTGATCAATACCCGAGTGAAGCCAGGGGAGACATGGGTTCAGTATGCAATTCAATGGCGGAACCTATGGTCGAAATGCGAACAGCGCATAGAGGAAGCTCCTGCCGTGGGCATGTTTGTGGGCACCCTTGATCCGCAGGCGACCATATCCCAATTCATGATGTTCTTTAAGCCGACCACCGTCCAGGCCTTAATTGACAAGCTGGCCCAAATGGACCAGATGGGCCATAAGCCGTCCTCGTCGAAAACGGAGCTTCGAAACGAAAGGGGTAAAGGGAAAGCTATCTTCGTCGCCAACGCTCAACAACAACCGAGTGGCCCGAGACCGGTTGTTCGCCAAAGCAACAAGCGGCAATCTCTCGATGAGAAGTTGAGACGTCCTTACTCGTTTCCCCGGGATAAAACAAGCAAACTGTTTGAACTGGCAGTGCGCAATGGGCTCATCACTCTACCGGAGTCGAGACACCCACCGCGACCGAACGACGTCAATGATTCTAATTACTGCCCCTACCACCGAGTATTGGGCCATTCGATCGAAGACTGCTACGTCTTCAAAAACTGGGATGAAGACCAATACCAACAGCGCAAGCTCGCGCTATCTGAAAACTGGAAGGTGAATCCGCCACAATAGCACACTCATAAAAGGGTGGACACACCGGAGGCATCGTGCTCTTTTATAAAAGAAGCTCCATGGGAGGTCGCTCTTTCAGCCAAGACGAAAAGAATGCTGAAAGATCTTCACACATGCCCGGCAATCAGGTGGAAAAGCCCCCTAGAGCCTGAGATCATTGAGGGAATGCTAAAACCGGGCCCGACGCCGAGAATTGGTAGGATGGTCAAAACACTTAGGCCCAGCCGTTAAAGTCTTCAAAGAAGAAGAAGCACGTGAAGCCTGATGACAAGCGCATGGACTTGCAAAAGCATATTGACGCGCTGGAGGAATACAACCAAAAGGTGCGAACCCCGATCACACTCCAAAAATTTCTCAATCATATCCTGGAAGGCGGAGATAGTGTCGATGATGAGGGAGACAACTCGTCACAGGAACCAGAAGATTATGTGGTAAGTTACCACATGATCTCTCATTCGTCGCTAAATAACAAAGAAGCTCACTCGGCATCAGAAGATAATGTAGAGGAGCTGGGGGCAAGATCAATGTCAAAATCCTTGGAACCGTCAGACGAGATGACCGACATACTACTGGACGAAGCCCGTCAGAAGAGCAAAGCTGATCGAGAACGCCAAATGGCCCTATTCGAAGGGGCCAGGCGTCAGCGTCAGGTTGGAGAAGCCGTGATAGGGATGGGTCACAAAACACTCCAATCATATCAAATCACACCCTAAATGGGTGTATTCCATATCAGCGTCATGTATCCCGTCACGTGACAAATGCACGTGCATACAGGATAAACGACGGACCGAAACGTCCATAAACTAACGATGGACCGCAATGTCCTAAAACTTGCAATTGATCAAGACGTCTATAAACTACTACGGACCGCAGCATCCTAAGACTGACGCAAAAAAAATAGTGCGTCCATAAGCGAGATGGGCACGGATGAAAATCCGAAAGGGCTCCGTGGGTAAAAACATCAGGACTACCGGCGAGTTTGTGAAAACCCGAAAGGGCGCAATCTCGTTAAAAGACACTTACAAGGTCCTCACGACTTTACAAGGAGAAAATACCTGCGTGAGATCCTTACGACTCACAAGGGAGCAACACATTTAGGGATCCCTACGATTCCTAAGGAGAAGTTATACTTACGAGATCCTCACGACTCGTAAGAAGAATTCCCCTATGAGACCCTCACGGCTCATAGAATTCAAAAGCCTTAAGTTCTAGGGATCTGAACATGTTCTTAAGCAATCATAATCCCCAGATTGCCCTACAAGCGTTTCAATATTGACCCTTGTATACAATCCACGGGCACGAATAAACATTTTCCTAACAAAGTCCCACCAGCGATTAGGGATATGCTCACACGGTGAACGTCCCTTGTAAGTCCTCTCAACTTATAAGGAGAAAACACTCTTGTAAGATTCTTACGACGTATAAGAGAACACATACTTAGGAATCCTCACGATTCCTAAGGAGAAAATACGCCTACGAGATCCTCACGACTCGTAGAGAGAAACACCTTTATGAGACCCGTACGGCTCATAAAGTTAAAAGCCTTAGTCGACAGGATCTTAACCCTGTTTGCTAAGCCACCTTTGCTCGAACCGGCGAAGGCAAATGATGATTCGCTCCTGACAATGTCCCAGTTGTAGCGATGCTGATGCCTAAATCGGAATCAAATTCCAGGTCTTTTCACGGCAAATGATGATTCGCTCCTGATATTCCAGTCGTAGCGATGTTGATGCTGAGACTGGTATCAGATTCCAAATTCCATACCCGCGATAAAAAATCAGCGAGCCAAAAATGCATATGAGATAGCCGAAATGATAGGGCAACTTGCAACAAAATCAGCAAGTAAAACATATGTATACAAAATAGCCGAAATGGTTGGGCAACTCGCAATAAAAAGTAGCGAGTAAGAATACCTCGATTCGTCTCAACTCCGAGGAAATCGGTGTCCTTGGCAAATACCTCGATTCAGGGAAATCGGCGTCCTTGACGAGAGCATCTCGATTCGCGTCGACCCGCAAGGAAATCAGTTTCTTTGCAGGAATACCTCGATTTGTCTCAACTCCGGTTCTTGGCAAATATCTCGAGTCAGGGAAATCAGCGTCCTTGACGAGAGCATCTCGATTCGCGTCGACCCGCAAGAAAATCAGTGTCTTTGCAGAAATACCTCGATTCGTCTCAACTCCGAGAAAATCAGTGTCCTTGGCAAATACCTCGAGTCAGGGAAATCAGCGTCCTTGACAAGAGCATCTCGATTCGCGTCGACCCGCAGAGAAATCAATGTCTTTGCAGGAATATCTCGATTCGTCTCAACTCCGAGGAAATCAGTGTGGCAAATAACTCGATTCAGGGAAGTCAGCGTCCTTGACGAGAGCATCTTGATTCGCGTCGACCCGCAAGGAAATCAATGTCTTTACAGGAATACCTCGATTCGTCTCAACCCCCAAGGAAATCAGCGTTCTTGGCAAATACCTCGATTCAGGAAAATCAACGTCCTTGATGAAAACATCTCGATTCGCGCCGACCCGCAGAGAAATCAGTGTCTCTGCATGAATATACGACGTCAGCTAAGCGGAGCCACGGCAAATTCCCTAGTTCCAAATCTCGACGGTTCACATACAACCTAGAGACCACCTCGACATTCGTCTCATTACAGCAGACGCAACGTCAGCAAAGCGGAGCCACCGCAAAGTCCCTAGTTCCAAATCTTGACGGTTCACAGACAATCTAGAGACCGCCTCAACATTCGTCTCGTAACAGCAGACGCAATATCAACAACGGCGTTTCTTCTCAACTCCAGCAGGATGCAGATACAATGTCAACAACTGACCCCAGGGTCAAAACAACGGAGCCATGGCAAAATCCCTGGTTCCAAGTCTCGACGGTTCACATGCAACTTAGAGACAACTGCGACATTCACCTCGATACAGTAGACGCAATGCCAGCAAACGAAGCAATGCTAAATTCCTAGCTTCAGGGTCTTGAAGGCAACTCAAATAAAACCTGAAAGACTATCGGAGATCATCCCACACCAGCGCGGAATGGTTATGACTCATCGGGGCTCCCCAAACTGAGCTTAACCTCAAGGAAAAAGCAGCATGGCAAAATTCCTAACGCTTGCTCTTCCGACGATCAAACTGCCTAGAAAAATTGCTTGAAAACGTCTTGTCCAGCCCCCGAAGGGATCAGAAACACGACAGTTGTAAGGCTACTCGAACGGCAAGATTGCCTATCGAGGAATACATCAGCTAATGCGACGGTACAACGGACAAAACCTTAGTACCACAGACCCTAACGAACCTCTGTCGTAAAGAGCAGAGGTTAACTGTGACGTTAGGACATTCTTGCAAGAACTTCTCAATTCGTCTTGACCCGTGAGAAAATTAGTGTCCTTACGAGAACTTTTCGATTCGTCTCAACTCGTAGGGAAAAGCCTTAGGCAATGGGGATAAGGACCTGTTTCCTAAGTACTAGGGTCCTGCAAATCGGTTCAAGATGGACTCTTGCATACTATTCATGAGCCACACTCTCCAAAGTCGAATCTCGACAGGGAAACAACCACTTACGAGTCCTCTCGACTTGTGAGCGGGAAAATTCTCTTTGGAGATCCTTACGACTCTCAAGAAAAAAAATATTTAGGAATCCTCACGATTCCTAAGGAGAAAATACACCTACGAGATCCTCACGACTCGTAGGGAGAAAAATCTTTATGAGACCCGCATGGCTCATAAAGTTGAAAAGTCTTAGGTGGCAGACCTGAATCTGTTTCCTAAACCATCGCTACCCTATAAAGAGTTCAAGATGAACTGTTATCTACCATCTATGGGCCACACTTGCAAAAGCTACATGCCACTGCAATGGGAAAGTTACTCATAAGCATATAAACTACTTCACGCCAGAGTAAGACATAAAGAAATAGAAGGGTGCGGCTCATGGAGCTGAGAGTTTGGAACTTTATCCCTTAAGAGTTAAGATTTGAGTCAATGATAAATGACGACGCTTGTGTCCGCTCGTTATCTTCTCAAATCAAGAATCTGAAAGTCATATACCAACCTGAAACTGGTCATATGCTATGAATTACTCTGCACTACTTCACACACGTATATACTTACGTAGGCAAAGTAGTGGGGGCATTTGTTCCCGCAAAAATCTTCGGCCAAGAACTATTAGTTCCTGTTTATGCCGGCTTAAGTTTGGTTTACAGATATATGTGAAACCAGGCTCATTCATATACCCACATGCACACATCAGAGGAAGAACAGGTGTTCAACGACAAGAACAAAGCATTTAATTGAACATTTTATTCTACAGGAAATAGATCACCAAACATGGGATCGAAAGTACAGGGATTCACAAAACTATAGATAAAATTATCTAACTCACTCTCTGCCTTCTCCAACATGACAAAGCGGCGATTTTCACGAGGAGTAGCTACCCATCGGTCAGCACCGCACCCATCAGCAAAGGCAGACATGACGACCCACTGAGCCCGTATCTGGCTTAGCAGCCGGACAGAGCGACCCCTCAGAGCTATGGTGATCAAAAGTGCCTCGTGGAAGCACTCGATCTTGTCTTCCGCGGCGTCGAGCATTGCCGGAGTCATCTCCGCCGTAGGAGGGGGAATATCATTGATCACAGACAAGAAAACCATCCGGAGCCAAATGGAGCCGATGGGGAGAGGAGATCCTATACGAGTCAAGAGCTCATGCAGCACCATGTCGCATTGGTCATCCGTAAGAGTAGAGTTCACCAAACGCGCAGCAAAACGAGAAACAATTTCCTTAATAGGCCCTCCCATGGCTGACGACGAGCATGTGAGCGATTACAAGCCATAACTCTTCTCTGTCAAAATGATTCTCTGAAAATGAGAAAGGAAAGAAGCATTGCTTCAGATTATGAAGGGAGACATTTAAGTCTAAACACAGAAAATGCTGTGCATGATGGAACTATTTCCAAGCTCTGGGAAAGAGGAGCTTGACTCGGGAAAAGTAGAGAAGGAAGGTGAAAAGACACCTTCAGTAATGAGGTAGCGCTTCACGTGCAAAGCACGAGAGCGCTGAGCGCCAGCGCTAAAGAGTCAAAGACTTTGAAGCAACGCTCACATTCAAAGCACGAGAGCGCCAAGCGCCAAAACTAAATGTTCTCCACCGTTGGATCAAAGATCCAACGAACATGATTAAAAATCATTAATTGACCAGAATAAAATTCTGTTAAGAAAACATTCCTCAGAATCTTTCCAAACAGGAAAGATTGTGCTCTGAAAATCAGAGCACCGTTGGATCAATGATCCAATGGTGATTAAAAATCACCAAAATACAGAATAAATTCTGTATGGGAAAAGATTTTCCAATCTTGTTAAAAACAAGAAGATTGCCTTCTGTAAAATAGAAACCTTAGGATCAAAAGATCCAACGGTGGGGAAATCCCCAAATCAATTAGAGAAAAGATCTCTTCAACCGATTCAACAAATCAACCTTCACTATATAAAGGCCCCAAGGCTTCAAATCTCATATAGAGGAACCCCCCACAAGCTTTGAGAAATTTCAAAGAAAAGAGCAAGCTTTGAGAAGAATTTTTCTTCAAGGTAAAAAAACTTAGAGATCAAAACATCTCATCAGAAAAAGAACTTAGTTCTTATGCTAGATCATAGATCTTTAAGAAAAATTGTCTTTCACAAAAGAGATCATAACATCTCATTATAAAAAGGGGGAGAATAATTCAATTCTCTTAGGATCACAGATCCATAAAGGCAAAGTCTTTCACCAAAAACATAAGAGATTGAAATATCTCCTATAAAATAATAACTTTGTTCTTAGATCCATGAGACAAAATCTCTTATAAGAGAGAATTTAATTCTCAGAGCACAAAGCTGCTTATAAAGAGCCTCAGCGCTACAATTAAAAGAAGCGCTTCAAAACTTCAAATCTAGCGCACAGCGCTACAGAGCCTTAGCGCTCTAAATTTCACAAGAAGCTCCTTGCGCTCGTTATCTGGCGCATAGCGCCAAGCGCGCCACGTGCTCCTCACGTGTGCGTTATTTAACAGAAGCGCTCTGCGCTCATTATCTGGCGCATAGCGCCAAGTGCTCATCACATGTGCGCTACTTAACAGAAGCGCTCTGCGCTCATTATCTGGCGCATAGCGCCAAGCGCGCCACGTGCTCCTCACGTATGCGCTACTTAACAGAAGCGCTCTGTGCTCATTGTCTGGCGCACAGCGCCAAGCACGCCACGTGCTCCTCACGTGTGCGCTACTTAACAGAAACGCTCTGCGCTCATTGTCTGGCACACAGCGTCACGTGCTCCTCACGTGTGCGCTACTTGACAGAAGCGCTCTGCGCTCATTGACTGGCGTTCAGCGCCAAGCACGCCACGTGTTCCTCATATGTGCGCTGAGAGAACATAAATTGTTCTTTAAACAATAAAGCCCCAGAGCAATGGTGAGTGTTCAACACTCAATAAAGACAAAAAGATTGTCAGGGCCCAAACCAATGCTCACCATTGTTAAAAGTTCAACATTTTAACTAAATGGGCCGAGCCCAAAGTGGCTACAGAACCCTACCTCAGCTTAACTGAGCCCATATGCTCATAAATCTTTGATCTTAGTTCCAAATTGGACTACAGATCTCTCAACCAATATTGGTTCAAGGGTACATCTCTTCACTCCTCTGATATGTGTCGTTGTAATCCTTCAACGTCTTCAGAGAGGTGACGGGTCCCGACAACCAGACATTTCACGGACTGTGGGGTCCTTAAACTCATGGACTATGATGTCCTTAAACTTTACGGACTGTGGGGTCCTTAAACTCATGGACTATGATGTCCTTAAACTTTATGGACTGTGGGGTCCTTAAACTCATGGACTATGATGTCCTTAAACTTTACAGACTATAAGGTCTTTAAACTGGACCGCAAAGTCCCTAAACTAAAACAATAGAGTCCAAATGCTCTTTTGTTGGTTCTAAATGATCCTGTTAAGTTGATCTTAATCTAAAATTAGACTAACGTATCCTTAACAAACGTTAAGTTGATATTAGTCTAAAAACTAGACTAATGTATCCTTAACAAACGTTTAAGTTGATCTTAGTCTCAAATGAGATTAATGATCCTTAAACCCAATCCAAACCCAAATCTAAGAAAATACGGATTTGGACTAATCCACGCCCTACAGGCAACAACATAAATTAGTCTCCGTAAACAATCCACGAGCAACCAAAAATTAAAGCAAACACACACGACACGAAGTGACCATCTGGAGAAAGAGAAAGTGGTTGCCGCGATGCGGTAGTGTAATTTACTGCAGGGGCTTGCGCATGCAGGGAAGAGCGTCCCCACAATCAAAAATCCCTCAAACGAGGGGGAATCTGACGAAGTCTGCTACAACGGCCGCATCCGTCTAAACCTCCGATTCACGGTGCCATAAATCAACTTGGCATTTTCGGAGAGGTGGACGGATAAAACCAAATAGCATCGCCCCAAATTCAGGCAAGACGAACCTACGCGGTCGCGTCTCTGTATTCGGCGTAGAACACTGATTCTCTCAGACATTTGCCTTTCTCTGAAAACAATCGACCACCACATCATTAAACTGGGAACAGTCGACCTCTAAGTCGTTAAACTGGGAATGTAAAAAAATGTGTGTAAATAAAAAAAAGTGTAAGTAAAAATATAATAATAAAAAGCCGAAATGATGGGGCAACTCGCAATAAAAATCAGCGAGTAAAAATAAAAATGAAAATAAAGCCGAAATGATGGGACAACCGTGAATAAAACCGAAATGATAGGGCAATCGCGACCTTCGTGATAAGAAAAGCTGAAATGATAGAGCAATCGCGGTAAAAAAACGGCGAATGATGAGTCGCTCATGGTACCATATTCCAGTGCAGCGATGCAGACGCCAATTAAAGTCCAAATCCCAATGGCAAATGATGAGTCTCTCCTGGTACCATATTCCAGTGCAGCGATGCAGACGCCAACCAAATTCCAAACTCAAATCCCAAATGGCAAATGATGAGTCGCTCCAGATACCATATTCCAGTGCAGCGATACAGACGTCAACCAAATTCCAAACCCCATACCCCAAGTGGCGAATGGTGAGTCGCTCCTGGTACCATATTCCAGTACAGCAATGCAGGCACCAACCAAATTCCAAATCCCATACCTCAACGGCGAATGATGAGTCGCTCCTGGTACCATATTCCAGTGCAGCGATGCAGACGCCAACAAAGTCCCGAAATTTTTCCGGCCCTACGGTCTGGATCATACATCCTGCAAAATCGTATACAATCCACGGGCATAAAACAATCACAATCTCTCCCAAGTCCTACCGGCGAGACCACATTCAAAGTCCCACGGCGATAAAGATTCAAAAAAAAAGGTTTGTCCACAAGCAAAATGGGCACGGATGAAAACCGAACGGGCTCCGTGAGTAAAAACAGCAGGACACTTGGGGGTGAGATCCTTACGTAATGCAGATGCTTACGACTCACAAAGGAGAAAATTCGCACGTGAGATCCTTACGACTCACAAAGGAGCAACACACTTGGGGGTTCTCACGACTCCTAAGGAGAAAATACACCTACGAGATCCTTTCGACTCGTAGGGAGAAAATGCTTTTATGGGACCCTTACGACCCATGAAATTGAAAAGCCTTAGGTGATAGGAATCCAAACCTGTCTCCTAAGCCATCGCTTCCCAACAGGGAAAGGCGAATGATGATTCGCTCCTGGTACTATATTCTAGTGTAGCGATGCTGATGCCGACCCAAAAATCAATTCCCAAATCCTCCCGGGGCAAATGATGAGTTGCTCCTGGCATTATTCCAGTACAGCAATGCAGATGCCGACCAAAACCAATATCCCCAAATTTTCTCATGGCAAATGATGATTCGCTCCTGGTACCATATTCCAGTGTAGCGATACTGATGTCAACAACCTTTACGGCGGAATCATTTTTCGTCTCAGAATGTACCCCGTGTCGAAATCATGCTTCACCTCGGAGTATCCACCTGCCCTGTCGGAATTATGCTTCACCTGGGAATCATCATCTACATCAAAACCAGTGACACTCCGTGCCGGGGAAACGTCGACAACAGACACTCCGTGCCGGGGACAAGTCAACCAGCAACCTCCTCGTCGGAATTATGCTCCGTCCTGGAATCAAGTCAACCAATGACCTTCCCGTCGGAATTAAGCTCCGCATCGGAATCAAGTCGACCAACAAGCTCTGCGTCGGAATCATACTTAGTCTCAGAATGTACCCCGCGTCGAAATCAAGTTTTGCCTCTGTATATCTGCCTTCCCTGTCGGAATTATGCTTCGGCTCGGAATCAACCAGCGACCTCCTCGTCGGAATTAAGCTCCGCCTCAGAATCAAGTCGACCAATAAGCTATGTGCCGGAATCATGCTTCGTCTCAGAGTGTACCCCGTGTCGAAATCATGCTTCGCCTCGACGTATCTATCTTCCCTGTCGGAATTATGCTTCGGCTCGGAATCAACCAGCGACCTCCTCGTCGGAATTAAGCTCCGTCTCGAAATCAAGTCGACCAATAAGCTCTGCGCCGGAATCATATTTCGTCTCAGAGTGTACCCCATGTCGAAATCATGCTTCGCCTCGGCGTATCTGCCTTCCCTGTCAAAATTATGCTTCGTCTCGGAATCAAGTCAGCCAAAAGCTCTGTGCCGGAATCATGCTTCGTCTCAGAATTTACCCCGTGTCGAAATCATACTTCGTCTCGGAGTATCTGCCTTCCCTGTCGGAATTATGCTTCGTCTGGGAATCAACCTCTGCATCGAAATTATGTTTCGGTCAGAATGTCTGCCGCCCGTCGGAATTATGCTCCGCCCCTTTGGAATCATGCTCCGCTCGTCGGAATTATGCTCCGACCCTTTGAAATCATGCTCCGCTCATCGGAATTATGCTCCGATCCTCGGAATTATGCTCTGATCCCCGAAGTTATGCTCATCGGAATCATGCTCCGATCCCTGGAATCATGCCTCTACTCTTCGGAATTATGCCCCGACCCTGGAATTATGCTCCGCAAATCGGAATTATGCTCCGACTCTTCGGAATGATACCCCGACCCTGGAATTATGCTCCGTAAATCGGAATGATGCTCCGATCCCCGGGAATCATGCTCCCCGAGGGATGCTCCGCCCCCGGAATGATATTCCGCCTCGAAGTCCAGCTTCAAGATCCATCAATTTCATACACATAACTCATATGCACGGTGTGCATTTATTAATGGGGGGCACTTTGTTGGGGTCAAAATTTGCACCCCAGTTGACCAGGTCAAAGTCAAGGTCAACCCTAAGTAAACGGGCCCAAGCCCAAGCAAGTGGGCCTATGCCCAAGTCGAGCCCCTCGGGCGGTCTCCCCATGCCAAAATAAAAACCATGTAACAAATAATTTTGATGTAATTTTTTGTGCATGAATGTAAGCAAAATGGGGATAAAGCCAAATTTTTGTAAAGCCCGTGACTTATGTGCAAAAAGAAATAGCACATGAGACATGAAATGGGCAAAATGCCATTTTGTAAAGCCCAAGAGACTATGTGTAAATTTGTAAGCCTATAAGAGGCAACATGATGATGAATAATATATACACTTTTCATTCCCTAAAAAAAAACTAGGGTTCCTGTGCCTCCTTCTCCTTCCTCAAGGTTCTAAAACTTCTTTTTTTTGAATTAAATCAAGAGTTTTACTCTCCTCTTCCAAAACTAAATATTTTTTCACCACAAAACCCACAAAGGGGAACTCAGATCTCCCATCAAATCTCAAAAATAAGAGATTTTTAAAATCTCATACTTCTCTTTTCTCCAAGATCCGGTCAACAGGGGGAGGAAGGAGGAGACCCATCTCCAAAGACCCCATTCTGGGAAAGATCCAAGGCTCAGAGAAGAAGAAAGGGGTCCCCTTGAGCATTTACAAGAATTTCTTGGAGTTTAACTCCACAAATCAAAACTTTTGGGAGTTTAACTCCATATAAAAAAAAGAGGAGTCTTTCTTTCTAAGAGTTCAACTTCATAAGTCAAATGGGGAGCACAGCCCCCAGTGCAGGGACCAAGTCCCTTTTCCAGCTAGCGTCCAGCACCCAAAGTGCTAGCACCCCAGTGCCGGGCACATGAGGCGCCGGCGCCCGAGCTCCCATGTGTCGGGCACGTGAGGCGCCAGCGCCCAAAGCGCCAGCACCAGCGACCGAGCGCCCACGTGCCGGGTACGTGAGACGCCAGCGCCCGAGTGTTCACATACCGGGCACGTGAGAGCGTCCGAGCGCCCACGTGCCGGGCACATGAGGCGCTAGCGTCCAAAGTGCTCGCGCTAGCGCCAGCGTCCAAAGTGCCCGCGTGCTGCACACATGAGGCGCTGGCGTCTTCTCTCACGCATCTCCTTTGGATGCCCTTTCTTTTATACACACACACACACATACTCCACAACACTGTCCCCGCTAGAAAAAAATTCTAACAGGACGCTGCCCCGCACCCCGCAAGAAGGATGCTAGCCCCCTTGACCCCTACCTCGCTATCCGGGTAGCGGGACCCCCATAAAACTTCCGCGGGCCCCCGATATATCCAAAACCCCTTCAAAACACAATACTGTATATTGAGTTCGCATGACCTGTTTGACCAGTCAATCGGAGGTTCTCTCGCTCCAAAGGCGAGAGGTAATTAACGGTAGCTTAGTGCGCGGCTGCCGGAGATTCGGATCCCCACAATTAATAAACCCCAGCCTACCCTAGGTAAGGGGAATCTGTAATGCGCCTGACAAGCGCGCGCGTATTTCTATCTCAGTGGGGTGACGAAAAACACCCTACAATATTAAAAATCCACAATGATGAAGAAATAGAGGATATACCGATATTACCACAAAAAACATTAGCAAAATTAGTAAGTTCACATTCAGAATTCCATTGGGGAAAAGTCTAAATAGATAAGAAATATGCACAGTGGGATTTTATTGCTTTCCTCTAAGAAGTTTCAGCGATAAGTCACCAAGGGAGAAAAGGAATTGAAGTGGTACCGACTTTATTAAAATCTTCAAATTTAACATACCTCTTGCCTTCACAACACTCCTCAGTTGACACCCAAAAATCGCACTAAGTTGCGATGGACTAGAGCTCTGAGTTCTGGTTACCGTAGTCTTGTTTTTTCTTCCCACAGTTTCCCACCCATCATCTTCAGAAGATGAAACTAGAGGCAGACTCCTGCCATTTGAACTCAACAAATGCCCTTCGAGCTTCAGCAATTCATCATGCATCCGATCCATTAGAAAGCTAAGAAACTCCTAGGCGTCTTCTTGCCTGATAATGAATACAGTTCAGTCGAAAGATATAGATATATGCCAAAAAAAGGTGATTGCAAATTAAAGGTTTCTTAATTTAATAAAAGTGAGGCGACAGTAAAAGAGTATAATGTTTTAAACCTTTGATAATTCGAAGACTCCATGTATTTTTATATTTTGGAAGGAAATTTTTTTGAATTTGCATTGCACATAAGATAACTAATGAAATTCGCCAAGGCAGAAAGCTAAATGAGAAAACCCCCAATACCATGTACTCATTTTCCAATTTTCCATATTTTAGTAAATATACTGTGATGTTTCCGACGTATTGATGGAAATTAATGTAATCGAATGTGCAATTCTATAATAAAAATACAAGAATGTGCTAGTCAAAGTTGATTTCTTTATACTTGAAATCTAGTGATAGCGACCCACATCTACAAACGTATCATATTCTACAACACATGATTATATATGATTAAAAATATTTTGTGTGTGTGTGTGTGTGTATAATTCAAAAAATAGGATTAGATAATGAAAATTTTCCTTATGTAAGCATCCAGCGGGATAATTGAAGTGGAGAAGGATATAAGACCACCATTTTAAATGGATCAGAAAGTTGGGCAAATAAAAAACATGTTCAAAATGAGTGTAGCCGAAATGAGAATGTTGAGAACGATTATTGATTATACTCCTAAAGAAAGGATAAGGAATGAGAGTATTTGTAACAAGTTAGAAGTCGCTCTCGTAGAGATTAAAATGAGGGAGAACTGATAGAGATGGTTGGACCGAATGAGATGGTCTGGGCTTGTGCTTCAGATACGCTCCATAAAGGAGAAGTGACAACATCGTAGTTAATGGCACAACGAGGAGTCAGCTAGACCTAAACAAACATGGATAGTGACATTTAGAAATGATATGTTAATGGTCAACTTAACGAAGGAGACGACCCTTAACAGAGAAGAATGGAAGAAACGGATTCAAAAAGCAGACGAGGATTGTTGTTGTTGTTGTTGTCGTCATTTAGCAACCACATGAAATATTATACTAGACAATGATTACAAACAAAAGGCAGAAATTTAGTTATCTAATCTAGCATTTAGAAGACCACAATAAGCAGCACAGTATACTGTCTTAGGGGTTGATTTTCTAAATATTAGGAAAACACACGGAAGCAGTCACATAGATACACACCTGCGCCAGCCTGATAGGCTACGTGGGAAATCTGGGTAAACATTTCCAGAATAAGGCCGAACATGATTGGGCCTAAAGGCTCCCCCGCAGGAACTCGTCTCTCGTGATTCTTTGCCTTTGGATTGTCAGGCATTTCAAACCCAGAGATAAACTCAACAAATGCAGTTAATGTCGGATATCCATTCTACAACAAGAAAGACACAATAGTAAAAGTTAGAAAATATATAACGAAAGGAAAACCAAAAGGTAAAGTTGACTAACACTAAATATTGTTTGAACCTTGGAAAAATTGCGGTTGGCTAGAGCGTGCAAAAGCTGAACAAACGGTGAACAAGAGAGCAGCGCTTGTATTGTTGCATTGAGGAAGCATAGGTTTCCCAAATTTATTAAGCCTCTAGGGAGTAGAATTTTGGCTGGCGATGACTGCTCATTTAGTTTCTTTTGGATGTCTGTGGATTTTTCGATAAACTTCTTATTATTCTTTGATCCTTCAAACCCATCATCATTAACAACAGCTGGTCTATCAATAACTGTGTGGTCCACCCCAGGAGTTATAGCATTGTCACGTTTAATTTCACTTGCATGCATCAAACTTAAATCTAAAGTATCCACTTTGCTGCTGGAGACTGCAGAATTAGAAGAGCATCCACTGGGGATTCCATTTTCTCGGGAATTTTTAGTATGCTGCGAATCAGACGATTTTTCATTTCTCAATGATGTGCTCTTTCTAATTGAATTGGTTACTGAATGTATCTTGATCTTACAGCAGAAGCAGTCTGTTTCGACTCAGTGCCAAGGCTTTTAACTGAATTTAAAGAGACAACGTCCGAAGATTTAAACTGTACATATGTCTTTGTTGAAGCACGTTGTGCGCCTTCCTTTTCTGAAGGGTGCACACGACTTTTTTGACCTGACTCGTTCTGGAACAACAGTGCTTCATCTTCAGTGAACGATCCAAATACTAATACCTGGATAATTAAGCGAAGCCAACATAGTTAACAAGACATGAAAGGCAGAATCCTCCTTGGCGTTGAGAATTAAAAAGATACTTTTCTTTTTTAAAAAAATTGGAGTGAATCGAGATATTATATATACAGATATTCTGCTATCAGCATATGGATTAATGTAAGCATCACCTCACAAAATCATAGCATTAACAATACACTCTTGCAGAAGAACTCATATAGTCATATTTATGTAAAATATCATCCCATTTAACATTTATTGTGGAATTGCTATATTATACCAGAATTATATCCACACAAAATTCAATTATCTCTATATGTCATATAGAAGACAATATCCGAACGGACATATGCTAAACTAATACGAAGATCATTGCCTCCGATTAAACTAACACAATATTATAGGCCGACACACATTGGTGATAACGTTCTCCCTTCACCATGGATTTGCAGCTTGGGCAGGAAAAAATATATCACTTTTTTTTAAATAAAACCAACCCGCCAAAAACATATCCCAAGCTCATCATCTATGCCTATTTGCATATATGCCCTTCAAAAATTATAAATTTGCATTTAGAAAACGTTTAAAAGATCAAGTTTTTCCTTCTCATGTATACCACGAAAAATTCTTCCATGCACTGGGTGCATGTACCTGGACATGGGAGAGAAAGAAATAAACATATGGACCCCCATAGAGTTGTCCAAAAGGTGCCCGATAAATTATGAAGCACGGATACTTGTATATGCTCCACGAATCGTCCTCGATCATGTATCGGAGTCAGAAACTCTTGGAGTCTTTCGGATTCGCTCAGACTTGTGAATGTCTTACCAACCTCTCTTGAATCGACGCATCCTCTCTTTCTCTCAAAAATTAAGGCACTCAAAAGTTTGAAAATGCATTTAATATCTAACATAATGCCATTATTTATTAATATTATTACATATTGGTATGTATACCTTAATATATATTCATATTTAGTTAATTTAAAATCGATATAAAAACGTATCCCGTATCCTAGGTTATTGGAAAATTCCGAATCCGTATTGTATCGTATAACGTATTCATATCCGAACCCGTGCTACATAGCCGATAAATTCCATCTCTTTCTCTCTCCCGGTTGTTGCAACTTGCCAGTAATATTACCTAGGTTGAAATTGGAAAACATAGGTACTAGAAGGTTTTTTAACTGTAAAAACACCTCAAGCAGTCCCTATATAAATCGGGCAGTGAGAAGAATGAGGGTTAGGCTGAAAATGAATGGATTTTATTATCTTTGTTCTTAGTTTAGTTTCCTTAGGGTTCAAATTCCTAGTTCCTCTCATTTGCTTCTTTAATTTCTGCAATTAGATGTTATTTATGAGAAATTATTCCCTATGTCGGGTGTAATACACCAAGGCAAGGGATAGAAAGATGGGAGAATTTCAGGCCGTCCTGGGCAACGTGTTGGCCCCGCACTTCTATTTTTTCTCTCTTGTCCAGACGTATACAACTGGCATAGGGAATAATTTTTCGTTATTTAGGTTATGTTATTAGATGGCTCACACCGTATCACCGGTATACCAAATAATTTCCCATATGGAACATGCCAAAGGAACTAGCTTTCATGTCAATGCACAAATCCTCAACACAAATTTCTTCAATTCATATAATTTGCATACACAATATTCATCCCAAGCAATGTGAAATAATCATGAACCAATTCCACAGTTTCTGTGATTACATAATCACAGCAAATAGTTTTTAAAAAATACTAGGGTTTTAGAGAAAAAAAGAGACACCTTGTGATTACTCATTGTGAATGCATAACCCTAACAGCAGTAGAAGAGGATGCCGATGTATGCAGATTTCTAGGGTTTACAAACCGCAATTGAATTTGAAGTGGGAGGAGCGATGGAAGGAGAAATTGAGCGAAGACATGAAAAGGAAAAAAATAAGGGTTTTGATTTATATTTTTCTCTTTTTAGAAGATCAAAAGGGAAGCAGAAACCGAAGAGGATTAGGAAATTTAGCTTCTGTTTTTGGAACAAAGCAAAAGGTGATATTTCAAAAAAATGGAAAATTAATATAAAACCCCCCAACTTCTTAAGTTTATAGTTAAGATCCTCTATCATCATCTCAAATCTAGGCTGTTACAAAAAAAATAGCCCAGCTTGAACATAACATAATTCTATGTTCGGTAAAATAAATGAATCAACACAAACATGGCAGTCTGGCTCAAGAGATAAAGCTAGTGTTCAACCTCAGATCGATAAGGCTCGTGTGGATTCGGATAGTTTGCTTCTTATTTGGTATCTATTAATAACTAGTATTTAGCATGTGCGATGCATGGCACGTTGGTATATTTTCACACCATAAACAAAGGTTTAAGGAGAATTTTTTTTACAGAATTAGATAAAATAATATAGGTTTTAAAGTTATTTTTGTAGGGCTTTTTTTAAAAAGTTAATAAGCTAGCTATTTAAATATTTATTAAAATTATTTATTATCCTATCTATTTAAGATATTTCTCAAATAAAAAATTAAAGTGAATACTTACAGATCTCTTTATTTTTTTTAATATTT
The DNA here is from genome assembly GCA_030015575.1 of Agapanthus africanus. Lineage (NCBI taxonomy): Eukaryota > Viridiplantae > Streptophyta > Magnoliopsida > Asparagales > Amaryllidaceae > Agapanthus > Agapanthus africanus. The sequence goes on from JASDDO010000029.1 coordinate 364,933,220, forward strand.
TATTAATTTAATTTTGTGCATCACACTTGCCATACTAATTTGACACGTATTCATTGCTTATGTAACAGCAAATTAAAGTTTAGTTTTCTCACGTGTTTCTTATACCTCTCCTTTAGCATTATAATAGTAAAAATAGAGACAATAGAATTATTACACTTTCTTAAATTTAGATCATAGCTATTAAGGCTCGGATCATACTAAATATTTGGCCAAGTATTCTTATCATAATGTTGAAATTATGGAGAAACTTCAGGCAGATATCTGGACGTGCACACACACTATTCTAAATTGTGCATATTAGAGACCGTATAAAACGGTCTCTAATACGCTATGGACGGTCGCTAAAGAGTATCAGTGACTGTTTATATTTTAAATGGTCGCTAATACACGGTCGCGGAAAGTATGGTCGCTGACACGTTCATTAGCGACCGTCCATGAACTGTCGCTCATACAAGTATCATCGACCGTTCGTAACAGCAGCTAATAGGAGACACGTGGACTTCAAACCAATATATAACGGTTTTATGTATCAGTGAACGATCGCTAATACACGTATTAGTGACCGTTCCTGTAGCATTAACGGCCGCTAATACCTATTTATTGGGGGGAAATTCCTAAAATTACCAATATACCATAAAATAATACATGTAATCACATATATTATGCAAGAATAGCGTTTCGATCACAAACCAACACATAAACACAATGCACGATATATCCAACAATACCAATAATTCAAACCAACACATACATGAACTAAAATCGTAATAAACAAGCATACATGAACTGAAGTCATAATAAACCAACATATACTTAAACCAACACATACAATAATAGTATTTTGAATACAAACCAACAAAATACGTACGCTATATATCCAAAAATACGAAAAACTCTTCAAATCGCGCGCAATCCTAACTCACTCAACCCTGTGAACCTTGCAAATCCAAACAAACAAACAAATAAATACATGAACTCAAATCATAATTTCCAAAAGTAAACAACGCGCTAGCTATACTAACACATGTATATACGTACCTCACTAACTTCCATCGCTGCCATCTCTATCAGAAGCTCGTCTTGAATAGCATCAAACGGTATCCTCCCAGTCTTCATCCAAAAAAAATGAAGAGTAGTACCCTCCCTGTGTCGGAGGCGTAGGCTGAGGGTAGTATCCACCCTGTGGCAAAGGCGAAAGCTAAAGGTAGTACCCTCCCTGTTGCGGAGACGGAGGCTGAGGGTAGTACGACAGTTTCTGTGATGGAAGAGGGTAATACGGTCGCTGCGCCGGAGGAGGGTAATATGCCGGTTGCGACGGTCATGGACCCTGTGCTAACGACGGTCTCTATAATGAGAATTAAGTCCACTACTCCTGTATTTGAGCTCTCCATATCGCATCAGCTTCCTTCTTTTGATCTCTCCATGCCGCCTTTATCTCTTCGATCCGCCGTGCCTAGACCATTTGTTGGTTAGAGCGAGCGGTCGACGAACTTAAAGTTCCTCTGGACTCGACAGCGAAAGATCAACGGGACCACCGTAAAAGGGTAAACGGCCGTGTTCCCTTGAGCGAGGGAAAAGTTGCTCTATAATAGATAACTCGGCCTTCCTAGGAAGAGGATCGTCGGCCGAAAATTCGAGATTTGATTCCTGATAGCTCCTCTTCGCCTCCTCGAAATCCTTCTTTGATAAATGAAACGGTAATTACTTTACTTTGCGAAGTTAACAAGTGTATTTACTTAAAAGAATTTATAAATGCAATATTACCATATATTGAGTGTGTTAGGAATATGTATGCCTTAAAGGCCATTATTATACATTGATGTCTATTATAGTGGATGCTTGGATATATATATAGAGAACTTTCTTGCTCGACATGATAGTATTCTATCCGGTTGCCTTTATCTTAATATGTAGACTGGTATTATTATACCGTTTTTCTCTTACATGTTGATAAAACCCTTAGGATAAGTACTTGACTACCAGGACTATAATACAGATCATACTAGAGCCAGGATGGTCCACAAGTACATCCTTTAAGGAGTTTCTAGTCGAGGGGATATCGAGACAGGGCATCGATATTCCAGAGTAGACTAGTGTGTACGTTTCTTGACCCTGTATGAGGCGATGGTTGATCCCACAACCATTGGTGTGTGACATCAAAGATTGTACACAATTGTTAGTTATATGTAAGCCCTAGAGGCCATTATTGTACATATGCTGTATATTATAGTGGATGCTTGGACATATATAGGGATGACTTTCTTGCTCGACATGATAGTATGCTATCTAGTTACTCTTTATCTTAACAAGTACACTGATTGTCTCTCTGTTACATGTTGATAAAGCCCTTAAGATGTGTACTTGACTACCTAGATTATGATGTGGATCATACTAGTGGGACAAAGGTAGTCCATGAGTACATCCTTTAATGTCCCTAGTCGTGGGTGTATCGAGACGAGGTATCGATATACCAGAGTAGACTAGCGTATGGCTTCTCGACCTATGTAGATAGGCGGTAGATGATCCCATATCCATTGGTATTTGACATCAGAGATGGTATACGGGTGCTCAGTGGAGACTGGGTACACTGGACGGACTCGCCGAGAACTCCTAGATGGTATTATACCTCACGTCAGATGGCAGTTCATTGATGACACTGGTACATGTTAGTCTGTTGAACCGAGATCGTCATAGAGTCTTGTGTGATTCCCACTGTGCTTTGATTTTCACCTTACCACGTTCAAGAGAACGTGCAAAACGGTGGTTTTTGGGTACGGTCCCGAGTCACATGGAGGCAATGAGCGATAGGAAGGAATTTCTTCTCTCCCGGTATTGGGGGTTGATATTGCGCTGTGCTCGATTGGCCATAACAAGAGTCCCTGGCCAGGGCTGTTTGTAAATTCCCGGTCCCGTCAATAAAATTTTTCTAAAATTTTTCCAAGTCCCCTGAATATTTTCTTTTTTCTCCCGTTATTTTTGGGAGAAATTTAGAATCCTTGTGTTTACTTTAATTCTTAAAATTTAAATTTTCCTAAACATTTAAACTAAAAAGCCCAAAAGAAAAATAAAAACAAAATAAATAAACAAACCCAATTTCTCGGCCCAAACCCCAGCCCATGCCCGACCCGGCCTGTGCCCAAAGCCGACCCGACCCGACCGCTTCACCTTCTTCCTTACCTCCTTCTCGTTTTCCCGCGCTTTCTTCCTCCTTCGCCCCACGTCGCCTCGTTTGCTCCCACGTCGCCGCTCCCCAACGCGACCGCGACCACGATCTTGCACGCGCGCCTCTCTCTAACTCTCTCCCCCTCACTCTCGTTCTCCCTTTCTCATCCCCCATACTCTCCCGCTCACCCCACGCCTCACCCCCACGTCCCCACTTCTCGACACACGACCCCGCGAGCAACCACTCACCCCTCGACCTCGTCTCCCTCCCTCGCACAAAACCGAGCCTCCCTCACCCAACACCCCCTATTGCCTCCATCACCCTCTTCACCAACCACCATGCACCCAACCTTTCACCGAGCCTCCCCTGCAAACCCTCTCGCCGCCGACGATCACCCCGCTCCCATCGCGCCGCCGGCCACCTCGTCGACCCCTCAGTGTCACCACCATCACCTCCTACTACCCCGAGCCCCTCCACTACTTCACTGCACCCTACACCAAGCTTTGAGCCTCGACCCCCCTCGTTGCACCCTCTCCGGTGACCACCGCCTGCAAGCTCCGGCCATCCACCATCGCAACCACCATCGTCAAGCTCTCCCTACAACCTTCGTCAACCTTACCGCACCTCGCCAACACAGACCCAAGCATCTCGAACCTTCACCCACCTCCACTGCCCACCGAGCTCGTCGTGTCGTGTTCGGGTCGCGTTCGTGTCGTTGCCGCTGCCGTGCGTCGTCAACGCGTCATCAGGCAAGTACACTACTTGCTTCATGCTAAATTGATCTGTTACAACTCGAAATGCTAATGAATTCCGTGTATACAATTTGGGCAAATTAATATGATGCAAGTGTTTGATGCAAAACCCGAATGAAAAACTCCCATTAAATTGACGGAAACTGATCACATAGGCCGTCCCATATAGTAATGAATATCGTGTATTATTTTGGCTGAAAAATACAGACGTTACTGACGTGATCGATCATCCCCATTTACGCCCGTTAAAACTGAAATTTTCCGCGTCTAAAACTTGTAAAAATCACAGATAATTGATTATAAATTATAATGTTGCGTTCAAGGGCTAAAATCGAAGACGACTCGACGACCTAGAACCCCATAAGAGTTTTAATTTGTTTCTATACTGAAAAGACGACGGAAACTTGTGCGGAGTGCGGCTCTGGACTGCAGTCCAGAGCAGCACTGGCTGTTGATTCTCATCTTGTAATGCTTACCCTTTACTGCTTGAACTTGTTATATTGCGGAACCCTATACCATAGCGAATATGAAACAGTTAGCTAACTAATGAAAGTGATTTCATCCCTTTTCACTGTCGTTTACTATTTAAACTGTATTTTATATTAACATGACGTATAACAGTCCCAAACAGGGACAGAACTTATACCCCATTGTTTTACAGTACATAACTTCTGACGTAGAGGCGCGATTGAGAATCTGTATGGTGCGTTGAAAACCCAATTGATAAACCTAAATTTTGTTCAACTATAGCGTTGCTTAATTTTGATCCCAACAGGATGAAAATTGTGTTGCGAAATGGACATTCAGTTCAGGAACTGAATTTCCAGCAGCGAACACTTAAAATGAAACGGCTGTAACTTGCAAACCCGAAATCCGATTGCCCTGAAATAAATTTTGTTGAACTGAAGACTGAGTTTACTTGTTACCGCGTTTGTATCATTTTACTGAATTTTGAATGTATGATTTAAGGCAATTTTTATAAGTTCATAAGATGCATAATAGCTCGTATTACACATGATTTGTTAACTGCATAAATGCACATATTTTACCCGGCTGCCAAACTTCTAGTGATATTGCGCGTTATTGTTCAGTGTACAATGCATTGTCGTGCGTGAATGGTATCGGTTTAGGAGTGTCAAGTACGCCAGTGAAAAGTGAATGACTCGCGACAGTGAACAGTGGTTAAAACCGTGTTATTGGTGCGTACTTGTACACGACTAGACCATACTCATAAATAGTGTAAACCTGGGGAAAAAGTGGAAAGAGAATTGTATTTAGCGAGGACAGTAATTTAGAGGATGATCATTCGAACAGCGACTCTTATATATATTAGGTTGGGCCTAGCGGTCCGGCTGACAGGGTTATGTCCCGGGCAATAGCGGGCCGTAGTCTCGGGTATGTACGAGACCCTCGTTAAACATGATCCTTCTTTCCACAACTCGATTTCAAAGATGACTTAGAGACTGATAGGGACACAGATCATACATTACATCAGTTAGTGACATATTGACTACCTGCATTTTATCTCCACTGTTATTACTTTCTTTTCTTGTTCCTTGTCACTATTATAATATTGCTATTACGTCGTTGTGACGACCTGAGTATCCATGCTCAGACCTCAAGGAAGAACCAGTACAGGAGTCAGACTTGCCTTTCGAGCTTGCAGAGAATTAGTCGGGAGTACCTCCTTCACCTTTACTGTTTTCCCTAAAGAAACCTTGTATTCGCACTTGGTTAGTGGTTCTTTTCCTTATTTTATTGTAAATTGTGAACAATGAAAGTTGATGTAATAATTTAGTGATATATTTTCTTTACTTCTGTGCTTTGTTTACTGATTACCATGTAATGCTAAAAGCCGAAGTGTGACTACGGCGGGATTATTCCTTGACCGTAGGAGCATGGCTGGCCTAGTCATCTCTCGTTTTCCGTATTTTGGAAAGCGGGGGTGGCATGGTTTTGTTGGTATCAGATCCGCGTTTAGCAGTAAGGGATAACATTAACTACACTTTATTACATTATTTTCGCTTCACTATCCCTGACTTTCATCCTTGTATCTAATCGTATCCTTTTAAATATCTTCCAGCGATATGACGTCCCCGAACGACCACTCCTCGGACTCAAGTTCTCAGGATCGCACGGAGAGAATCTTGAGTGCACTGACGACCCTCGCAGAAGCTCAAGAGAGAAAGACGGACCTACTCACCGAGGGACTCAGGGCTATTACCGCAGTAGGGGGACCCTCCGCTCTCATTACCGCCCCCGAGGGCACTGCTCCACCAGCTTTTTCTGCCAGGGCTGGCACCGTGTTCGGAGGTTACATCCAGCTGCATTTTACAGGACTAGCTGAACCACTCGAGGCTGAGCAATGGCTGGTCAATATGGAGAACCTGCTGACGGCCGCAAGGGTACCCGATGAGGAGAAAGTGAATGTGATAAAGATCCAGTTGGAAGACGAAGCACGTACTTGGTGGTCAGTTGAAGAAAGCAGACTAGAAGGGCCAATCGAATGGAGCAAATTCAAGGAGTGCTTCTTGGACCACTATTTCCCTTCCACCGCCAAGGCAGAGATGAAAGAAAGATTCATCTTACTGAAGCAGAATGGTCGTCCCGTGGATGTATACGTGGCAGAATTCAACCGTCTGAGCCGATTTGCTCCGTATATAGTCGCTTCAGAAGCCACCTGGGCCAGGCGCTTCTTACAGGGACTTGATTTTGAGCTACAGCAGTTGATCGTGTCACTCGAGTTGCAGACTTTTACACAGGTACTCAACGCAGCACGAATTCAGGAGAAGCTGATCCATAAATTTAGGAAGCCCCCAGTTGTTCCAGCACGTACTCACACACCGTCTTGAGGAGGCATACCAGTTCACAGGCCAGGAACGACACAGAAGAAGCGTCCATTCGTGCCCCAGCATCGCCTCCAGAGTAAGAACTTAGTTTGCGGCTACTGCAACAGGGATGGGCACACCCAGAAGGACTGTCGCCGCGCCAAGGGACAGTGTTTGATTTGCGGATCCAGCCAGCACCGAATTAGTGGTTGCCCCGAGCGAACAGAGTTACAGGGAGGGTCTGGACCGCAGCAGCAGAGATCACAGGAGCAGAGGCAACCCTACACAGGCCGCGATCAGGGACGGGCTTTCACCTTGACCGCCGAGCAGGCAGAGGCTTCAGGTGAAGTTGTCACAAGTATTCTACTCGTACATTCCATGCCAGCTAGAGTACTGTTTGATTCTGGAGCATCGCACTGTTTCATATCTGCGCATTTCGTTGATACACACTCCATACCACATGAACCATTAACCAAGGGTTGGGAAATACATACGGGTAATGGTGTTATAGTATCTAGTCGAGAATGTAGATCCTGTCCAGTTGTAGTGTGTGGCAGGGAATTCTATGCGAATTTCCTTTTGATCGGAACAGGCAGCTATGACGCAATTCTCGGGATGGATTGGATGAGTACCTTCCATGCAGTTATCGATTGCCGAGCAAGGAATGTGACCTTCCGCATTCCCAATCATCCAGAGTTTATTTTCGAAGGCGGGAGCGAATCTTTGGAGCCAGCCAAGTATAGAGCCAAGCCAAAAGAGTTGACAGCTATGGAGATTGATGAGAGCCCAGCCCCAGAGATTGTTCGGGATTTTCTGGATGTGTTTCCTGAAGATTTACCAGCTCTCCCACCTCCACGCGTCTTGGAATTCTTGATTGATTTGACTCCAGGTACAACACCAGTTTCCAAGGCCCCGTACAGAATGGCACCGGTTGAGTTGGCAGAATTGAAGAAGCAAATTGAAGAACTCCTGGAGAAGGGATTTATCCGGCCAAGCGCTTCACCGTGGGGTGCACCAGTTCTGTTGGTGAAGAAAAAGGATGGATCGCTGTGGATGTGCATAGACTATCGGGAGCTGAACAAAGTCACGATAAAGAACAAATACCCAATTCCGCGCATCGATGACTTATTCGATCAGTTAAGTGGGGCCAAGGTATTTTCGAAGTTGGATCTCCGTTCTGACTATCATCAGATCAGAGTAGCTGCCGAAGATATATGCAAGACGGCTTTCAGAACCTGATACGGACATTATGAGTTCCTTGTGATGCCGTTCGGTGTTACCAATGCTCCAGCGATATTTATGGATTTGATGAACAGGGTTTTTGCGAAGTACTTGGACACGTTTGTCGTTGTATTTATCGACGACATACTAGTCTACTCGAAGACCCGGGAGGAGCACGTCGAGCATTTACGCACGGTTCTACAAATTCTTCGGGAAGAGAAGCTGTACACAAAATTGAGCAAGTGTGAGTTCTGGCTCGACAAGGTTCAATTCTTGGGATACATTGTTTCGGGCGAAGGCATCTCAGTGGACCCGGCAAAGATAGAATCTGTCAGAGATTGCCCAACACCGAAGTTAGTGGCCGAGATCAGAAGCTTTCTGGGACTGGCAGGGTATTATCGGCGGTTCGTCCAAGACTTTTCAAGAATCACTGAACCTTTGACGAGGCTGACACGGAAGGAGGTACCATTTGTGTGGACAGAGGGGTGTACTCGGGAATTTGAGACCCTGAAGCAGAAGTTAACTACGGCGCCCATTCTTACAGTGCCAGATGATTCTGATGGTTTGGTGATACACAGTGATGCTTCAGGGAAGGGCTTAGGCTGTGTTCTGATGCAGCACGGTCGGGTGGTTGCTTACGCCTCACGACAGCTGAGAAATCATGAGAAGAACTACCCTACGCATGACTTGGAGTTAGCCGCGGTGATTTTTGCGTTGAAGATCTGGAGGCACTACCTGTTGGGCGAGAAGGTGGAGGTGTACACGGATCACAAGAGTCTGAAGTACGTCTTCACTCAGAAAGAACTAAATATGAGGCAGCGCCGATGGCTAGAACTGATGGCGGATTACGACTTAGACCTTCAGTATCATCCGGGAAAAGTAAATGTTATACCAGATGCTCTCAGCCGCAAGCCAGCGGTCATGATGTTGACCAGTCAGAGGAGTATCATTGAGGATTTTCATAGACTCGAACTTGAGGTCGTTACACCGAGCACAATCAGGCAGTTTTGGCAACTACAGGTGCAGTCTTCTCTTGTGGATCGCATCAAGGCTGCGCAAGCAGATGATCCTCGATTGCAAAAGTTCAAAGCGCAGGTAGAAGCCGGGCTGAGAACGGACTTACTCGTACATGAAGACGGTTTTCTGAGATTCGGTAGCAGACTCTGCGTACCCAAAGGGGATGTTCGAGAAGAAGTACAAACTGAGGCGCATAGTTCAACTTATTATGTGCATCCGGGAGGCGCGAAGATGTATCGAGATCTAAAGCAGCACTTTTGGTAGAACGGGATGAAGCGAGAAATTGCGCGGTTTATATCCAGGTGCTTGGTATGCCAGCAGGTGAAGGCGGAATATCAGAGGACAGCGGGACTGTTACAACCGCTTCCGATACCAGAATGGAAGTGGGAGAACATTATTATGGATTTCGTGACGGCCTTGCCACGGAGCCCTAGGGGCAACAATGCCGTTTGGGTTATCGTCGACCGCCTCACGAAAGCTGCACACTTCTTACCTTTCCGAGTGGGACAGTCGACAGAGTCACTTACGGAGAGATACATGCAGGAGATAGTGCGACTTCACGGAGTTCCGGTCAGCATTGTGTCAGATCGAGACACCAGATTTGTTTCGCACTTTTGGAGGAGCTTGCAGGAGAGTCTGGGTACCCGCCTCAAGTTCAGCACAGCTTACCACCCGTAGATGGACGGACAATCCGAGCGTACGATTCAGACACTTAAGGATATGTTGAGAGCTTGCATGCTGGACTTCTAGGGTTTCTGGGAAGATCATCTGCATCTAGTCAAGTTTTCTTATAACAATAGTTACCAGGCCAGCATCCAGATGGCTCCTTTCGAAACACTTTACGGGTGTAAGTGTTGATCCCCAGTTTGTTGGGATGATATGGGCGAACGAAGATTACTGGGTCCCGAGCTCATTGTTCAGACAGTCGACAAGGTCCAAATGATCAGACAGCGCATTAAGACGGCTCAGGATCGACAGAAAAGTTGGGTGGATGCCAGCAGGAGAGAACTAGAATTTGAAGTCGGAGATCACGTATTCTTGAAGATTTCCCCTACCCGCGGAGTTATCAGGTTTGGAGGTCGCGGGAAACTCAGTCCCCGTTTCATCGGGCCTTTTGAGGTGCTAGAGCGAGTAGGAGAGGTGGCATATCGACTTGCCTTGTCTCCGTCGCTAGCTGGTGTGCACAATACCTTCCACGTATCTCAGTTGCGGCGTTATGTTCGGGATGATAGCCATGTTCTGGACTATTCGGGGTTAGCTTTGGGTACCGACCTATCTTACGAGGAGCAGCCCACCACTATCCTCGACCGCAAAGAAAAAGTGCTGAAGAATAAAGTCATTCCGTTAGTCCGAGTATCTTAGGACGGTCATTCCCCAGGAGAATCTACCTGGGAGCGTGAGGAAGATATCCGTGCACGTTTTCCACATCTACTTGTTTAGTGTCGTTGTTTCGTTGTCTCTTTTAAAATTTCGATGACGAAATTTTTGTAAGGAGATTATGATGTAAATTCCCGGTCCCGTCAATAAAATTTTTCTAAATTTTTTCCAAGTCCCCTGAATATTTTCTTTTTTCTTTCCTGTTATTTTTGGGAGGAATTTAGAATCCTTGTGTTTACTTTAATTCTCAAAATTTAAATTTTCCTAAACATTTAAACTAAAAAGCCCAAAAGTAAAATAAAAACTAACTAAATAAACAAACCCAATTTCTCGGCCCAAACCCCAGACCATGCCCGACCCGGCCCGTGCCCAAACCGGACCCGACCCGACCGCTTCACCCTCTTCCTTACCTCCTTCTCGTTTTCCCGCTCTTTCTTCCTCCTTCGCCCCACGTCGCTTTGTTCTCTCCCACGTCGCCGCTCCCCAACGCGACCATGATCTTGCGCGCGCGCCTCTCTCTAACTCTCTCCCCCTCACTCTCGTTCTCCCTCTCTCATCCCCCATACTCTCCCGCTCACCCCACGCCTCACCCCCACGTCCCTACTTCTCGACACACGACCCCACGAGCGACCACTCACCCCTCGACCTCGTCTCCCTCCCTCGCACAAAACCGAGCCTCCCTCACCCAACACCCCCTGTTGCCTCCATCACCCTCTTCACCAACCACCCTGCACCCAACCTTTCACCGAGCCTCCCCTGCAAACCCTCTCGCCGCAGACGATCACCTCGCTCCCATCGCGCCGCCGGCCACCTCGTCGACCCCTCAGCGTCACCACCATCACCTCCTACTACCCCGAGCCCCTCCACTACTTCACTGCACCCTACACCAAGCTTTGAGCCTCGACCTCCCCTCGCTGCACCCTCTCCGGTGACCACCGCCTGCAAGCTCCAGCCATCCACCATCGCAACCACCATCGTCAAGCTCTCCCTACAACCTCCGTCAACCTTACCGCACCTCGCCAACACAGACCCAAGCATCTCGAACCTTCACCCACGTCCACTGCCCACCGAGCTCGTCGTGCCGTGTTCGGGTCGCGTTCGTGCCGTTGCCGCTGCCGTGCGTCGTCAACGCGTCATCAGGCAAGTACACTACTTGCTTCATGCTAAATTGATCTATTACAACTCGAAATGCTAATGAATTCCGTGCATACAATTTGGGCAAATTAATATGATGCAAGTGTTTGATGCAAAACCCGAATGAAAAACTCCCATTAAATTGACGAAAACTGATCACATAGGTTGGCCCGTATAATAATGAACATCGTGTATTATTTTGGCTGAAAAATACAGACGTTACTGACGTGATCGATCATCCCCATTTACGCCCGTTAAAACTGAAATTTTCCGCGTCTAAAACTTGTAAAAATCACAACTAATTGATTATAAATTATAATGTTGCGTTCGAGGGCTAAAATCGAATCCGACTCGACGACCTAGAACCCCATAAGAGTTTTAATTTGTTTTTATACTGAAAAGACGACGGAAACTTGTGCGGAGTGCGGCTCTGGACTGCAGTCCAGAGCAGCACTGGTTGTTGATTCTCATCTTGTAATGCTTACCCTTTACTTCTTGAACTTGTTATATTGCGTAACCTTATACCATAGCGGAGATGAAACAGTTATCTAACTAATGAAAGTTATTTCATCCCTTTTCACTGTCGTTTACTATTTAAACTGTATTTTAGATTAACAGGACGTATAACAGTCCCAAACAGGGACAGAACTTATACCCCATTGTTTTACAGTACATAACTTCTGACGTAGAGGCGCGATTGAGAATATGTATGGTGCATTGAAAACCCAATTGATAAACCTAAATTTTGTTCAACTATAGCGTTGCTTAATTTTGATCCCAACAGGATGAAAATTGTGTTGCGAAATGGACATTCAGTTCAGGAACTGAATTTCCAGCAGCGAACACTTAAAATGAAACGGCCGTAACTTGCAAACCCGAAATCCGATTGCCCTGAAATAAATTTTGTTGAACTGAAGACTGAGTTTACTTGTTACCGCGTTTGTATTATTTTACTGAATTTTGAATTTATGATTTAAGGCAATTTTTATAAGTTCATAAGATGCATAATAGCTCGTATTACACATGATTTGTTAACTGCATAAATGCATATATTTTACCCGGCTGTCAAACTTCTAGTGATAGTGCACGTTATTGTTCAGTGTACAATGCATTGTCATGCGTGAATGGTATCGGTTTAGGAGTGTCAAGTACGCCAATGAAAAGTGAATGATTCGCGACAGTGAACAGTGGTTAAAACCGTGTTATTGGTGCGTACTTGTACACGACTAGACCATACTCATAAATAGTGTAAACCTGGGGAAAAAGTGAAAAGAGAATTGTATTTAGCGAGGACAGTGATTTAGAGGATGATCATTCGAACAACGACTCTTATATATATTAGGTTGGGCCTAGCGGTCCGGCTGACAGGGTTATGTCCCGGGCAATAGCGGGCCGTAGTCTAGGGTATGTACGAGAATCTCGTTAAACATGATCCTCCTTTCCACAACTCGATTTCAAAGATGACTTAGAGACTGATAGGGACACAGATCATACATTACATCAGTTAGTGACATATTGACTACCTGCATTTTATCTCCACTGTTATTACTTTCTTTTCTTGTTCCTTGTCACTATTATAATATTGCTATTACGTCGTTGTGATGACCTGAGTATGCATGCTCAGACCTCGAGAAATAACCAGTACAGGAGTCAGACTTGCCCTTCGAGCTTGCAGAGATTTAGTCGGGAGTACCTCCTTTACCTTTACTGCTTTCCCTAAAGAAACATTGTATTCGCACTTGGTTAGTAGTTCTTTTCCTTGTTTTATTGTAAATTATGAACAATGAAAGTTGATGTAATAATTTAGTGATATATTTCCTTTACTTCTGTGCTTTATTTACTGATTACCATGTAATGGTAGAAGCCGAAGTGTGACTACGGCGGGATTATTCCTTGACCGTAGGAGCATGACCGGCCTAGTCATCCCTCGTTTTCCGTATTTTGGGAAGCGGGGCGTGACACTGTTTCTGAGATTTACCAGTAAGTGTTATCAGTAGTTTCTCGACCTATTATGAGCCTCACATCGGCACGACTTATCAAGCTATTGGGGTCTGACATTTACCCCCCCCCCCGAGACGAGATATGCGATATATTAGACGAAGAGACCGGACTGTACGGTAGTGTTACTGATTGGATTCGCAGGAGTATGAGCAGGCTTGCTTGTTGATCTTCTGATCGCTCAATACCCGGATGGCCGTTACGTTTAGCAGACCGCTTGCGGCTTGTGGGTGTTTGATATGATCATCACCTACTGCCGGCGTATTGACGAGTCTTTAAAGTCATACACAGAGGTTTCCTGGTTCATGCGAAACGAAATATGAGCACATATGTGATATGTGCGGGATTGAGATTAATGCGCGTATGCGATACATGGCTTTCGCACAGTTTAATTCCCATGTCTTACGGATCTCAATATCCGCGATGGTGGAATCTAGACCTGAGATGGCGGGGGCTCTGGTAGCAAGGAGGTAGCCCAGCTTGTCATAGGTAATGGCCATCTGGACATTCCTTAGCCAATCTTTATAGTTTGGCACTGTCAATATAATTTTATCTAGTAGTAACTTAAGCCCGGTTATTTTGGTTGCTGTAATTAAGAGAGAGAGAGAAGAAACACTCAGTATGATGCTCTTGCAAGTTTAGATTGGTTATTAGTTTATCTAAACATGATGGCTCTCACTGTTTCCTCAAATCCTCCATCAAACCATAAAAGAAGAATTAGTCGGGATTAATTGCACCCTACAATTCTTGCTTAACCTTTCGGCCGGGCTAGTGTCGGTACTTCGAGGGAGGTTTTACAACGCTTTCGCGAAGTTCCTTAATTAAAAAACCTCTTTTCTCTTGAGGCGTAGCCTCGCTAACACCGTTCTAGACACCTACTTGGTTTATAGTATTGATTGTAAAGTAAAAAAATCTCCCGAGGAGTAATAAAACTCACGGTGGGATCGGGATCCAACTATTATTGTGTGACAACTTTGAAGAAATCCTACCAAAATTATCACACTCCAGATGGTATGAAAAACTAACAAGTTTCCTTTTCCTTTGAAACTCCCGATATGGATTTTTGCCCCATGCCCTTATGACCTTGACGAAGGCTAAAATATCATAATACGCAAGTCAAGTTCTACCCGTCATCGTCCAGCTTAATCTGAACCCATTCGTATAAACCCTTGACGAAGGCCAAAATAGTTGTACGCCTGTCCCGGATTAATGCATTTATCTATGTTACAGATGAATAGCCAGCAGCTACCAATCACTATGCCTTGGCGAAGGTCAAAATACATAGCTTGAATACTATTGAATACCCATTTAAAATGACGGAGGGCTACGTCTGGTTTTGGCGAAAACCGTGAACGTAATAAACTTGATATAGTCGAAGGAACCATGATAGCTTTTAAAAGGAGTGGTTTAGGCTCCGCATTTAAAAGTTATTTTTAAAGAAAACCGAATGGTTTTGAAATTGTTCCAACAATTTAACTTTGGTTTGTTTTCTTTCCATTAAACAATATTAATGTTGTCCCACCATTTAACCCTATCATTGCAGAAAGAAACGAAAATAGAACGCACACTTATGCCATCCGCATTCGCCACAGGACCCCGTCATACACTGTTAGATTACTTAATTAACGACAGAGCAAGGGCTGAACTAGCGCGGGTGTAAAACATAACCAACGTTTATTATATATAATATATATAGCCATTCGTCTCACACAATAATATCCATTCCAGATCACAGATCACAGCAACACAGATGAATATTTTGGATATACTAGGATTTCTGTATTTCGTTTTAGCCTAGAACGGAAAAACAGATTCCACGATCGTGATGAATAGCCAAACCCTCACCCTAGACCCCTACGGGTGCGGCAAACTACCCGCCAAACTCCCAAAGTGAAGCAACCTCTCTCAATGAAATGAGTAGGCCACTCGACACTTCAAGAACCCGGTAGTTTGTGTACCCCTCCTTGGGTCTATCTTAGGTGCAAGAAAAAGTAAATGAAATAATACAACGGTGGATACAACCTCAATCCGGATGTGCCCCGCAAAAGAATATTATATCAATTTACAAATATACATGAATGAAAGAAAAGAATACTATTCTCACATCCCCCGGCTATTCATTCACGATGATCCAATACTTCATATCCACAAACCATAAACAAGATACAAGATATATGCAACCCTCACTAATCGACATATAACAATTAGTAGACGTTTAGAAACATAAATATGAACAAAATACACAGATAAGTAAGAATTTAGAATTTCGATCGATTAAAACTTTCCGTATTTACCCCATGTACAAACCAGTACACAAACAAATTTAGGCAAAAACCAAATATGTCACGCCCTGCTTCCCGGTATACGGCGAAGGGGACGGGACTGGTCCGCTACGTATATACTCAGAAGTACATACGCTAAGCGTATCTAAGCAATATAAAAATAAATACACAAGAGACAAGATATAATAAAAACAACAACTTTTATTTATTAACATTCTTTTGTACAATATATGAAAAGGAAATACAATTGAAATAATAACAATGCCTAAACAATGGCATGACAGGAAATTAAAGGTACTGAATGGAAAATGCACAATGAAACTAGAGCTCTGATTCTTCAGCAAACTGCTCCAAGTCTTCTGCAGATGGCTCGATCTCTACCGAGTCCAAACCACCTAACGACATTCAAAGAAGAAAGAAATAGAATGTCGTCAGCGAACAGATCCCTCGGTAAGTCCCAAAGATAAGAGGAAAGTAGAATAGACAGAATAAGAAAATATCTTTTAAAGTTGTATAATATTGTTGTAATGTTGTGTTAACGCTGTTGTTTGTAACTTGGTACAGAAGGATACCAGTGTATACGAGAGGGGTCTTTATATGCTAGAGATCAGGGCAAAAGGAATGTACAAGGAACCGTTAAGCCACGGTACAACAGCAACGGAATATAGGTTAGGTGTCTTAATCTTACCGCTGTAGGGTGTTTTTCGTCACCCCATTGAGATGGGAATACGCGCGCGCTTGTCAGGCGTACTACAGATTCCCCCTGCCTAGGGTAGGCCGGGGTTTATTGATTGTGGGGATCCGAATCTCCGGCAGCCGCGGACTAAGCTGCCGTTAATTACCCCCCGTCTTTGGGGCGGGGGAACCTCCGATTAATGGGTTAAACTGGTCATGCGAACTCAATGTGCAGTGTACGTGTGTTCTGTTTTGAAAGGGGGTTTTTGGATATATCGGGAGCCACGCAGAGTTTTTACGGGGGTCCCGCTACCCGGATAGCGGGCTGGGGGTCAAGGGGGCTAGCAGCCCCCTTGCGGGGTGCGGGGCAGCGCCCCGTTAGAAATTTTTTTCTAACAGGGACAGTGTCGTAGAGTGCGTGTGTGCACAAATTTGTATACATATGTATATATGTATGCATATATAAGTAAAGGGGAAAAAGACATCCAAAGGATGCGTGGGCCAGCGCCTAGAGCGCTGTGCGCTAAGGTGCTGTGCGCTCAGGCGCGCGCGCGCCACGTGTCGACACGTGGGCAACTTGCGCATGAGCGCTGCGCGCAGGTGCGCAAGCGCACGCGCCACGTGTCGGCACGCGGGCGTTTTGCGCAAGAGCGCTGCGCGCAGGTGCGCAAGCGCGTGCGCGCCACGTGTCGGCACGCGGGCGCTTTGCGCACTTGCGCTGCGCGCCGGAGAGGACAAGAGGCTTTTAGCCTAAAAAGATTTCTCTGAAGAGAAATCAAAGAGGAGTTGGACTCCTGAGTGTTTTTCTTCTTTCTTTGGGGTTTAGTGAAAAATGTTCTTCTTCTTCCTCCTGTTGTTTGGCCGGATCTTGAAGATCAAGGGATGTGAGATATCAAAATCTCTCCTTTTTGGGATCTGATGGGAGATCTGAGTTCCCCTTTGTGGGTTTTGTGATGGAAAACTACTTAGTTTTGGAAAAGAAAGAGTAAAACTCTCGATTTAATTCAAAAGAATTGAGAAGGTTTAGAACCTTGGAGAAGGAGCAGAAGGCACAAAGAACTCTAATTTTTGGGGGAATGAAAAGTTGTTTTTTTATTTATCATCATGTTGCCTTTTATAGGCTTACACATTTACATATAGCCCCTTGGGCTTTGCAAAAATGGCATTTTAGCCCATCTCATGGTTCATGTGCCATTTCTTTTTGCACATAAACCATGGGCTTACAAAATATTGGTTTTATGCCCATTTTGCATACATTCATGTATAAAAAATTACATAAAAATTATTTATTACATGATTTCATTTTTGGAATGGGGAGGGTCGGCCGCTTCATGTTTCGGACTCGACCTGGGCATGGGCCCACTTGACCTGGGCTTGGGCCCACCTGGCTTGGGGTTGACCTTGACTTTGACTCGGTCAACCGGGGTGTAAATTTTTACCCCAACAACCGCCTCGTGCCACTTTTAACACCTTCCATACCAATCTACCCATTAAACCCCGTAGTGTTTTGATTGTATTGTTTGTCTTGTAAATTGTATTATCGAATGACTGACCGAAACCATGATATCGGTAAACGGGTATAACCGTAGAATCATGTAAATAGAATAACTGGAGAACCATGCAAATGGAATATATATATATCCATGGTTCGGTTCAGCCGAAGTATAGGTTGATAATTGGATTCATGAATTCATGTGTTCATATTGAATTGGAATATTGTAGATTGTAGATTATAGCTTGACTTGAATCATATTCAAGTCAGATTAATCGGACTCAAACCCGAGTCAGACAATTAAAAATGTAAATCGAAGTCTTGATTATTTCTTAAACCTATAATTGCTAGGATCCTTAGGGTAATTTATAAGACTTGGGGGGGTTTCTGTAAAAATACTTTTATATATTTTTCAAAATACTCCTCAAGTATTTATTATTCGTCTTTAGAGTTGTAATGAATGTGGATTTTATATTGTGATATTTCTAGTGAAAATATCCTAGTTTCATAAATAAAGGTATTTATTTGTAATATTGATTTATGTGGAATTTATGGTATTTTAGTGTAAAATTTATTCTTATAAGTTTTAGAAAAAGGTGGAATATTTATATCATAACAAAATAGATATTTTAATGATAAATATACATATATTTATACAAAAATAATTTTAATATATTTATTATATTCTAAAAAATATCATTTTCTTAAGATGTCGTACTTTAAATCTTTCGAGACCGAATGCTCCTTGCGGAGGTCTGAATCTCGCACTACTAAGCCCGAGGATGTGCGATATACCGCACCATCCCGAACGGGTTCCCCAAAATGGGTTGTAGCGGCACTTTGCAAAGATTGTAAAATACTAAATACTTTAGAAAACGGTTTTATAAAGTAAATGGTATTTATTTGTAAAAATGCCAATTTTCCGTATTCTATGTTCTAGAGTCTCCTAAGTCAACTAGACTATTTCTAAATGGTCTAAACGACAAGTTGTGAGATGCCTCAAATCGCCTCTTCACCGCCAATTGTGGCTAGGTAAGTACAAGTGAGGAAAGGAGGGATCCGCTCACGAATCACCGTGAGACGGGCCTTTTAAAGTTACCTTTCTCACTTGCCTAGCCTAGACACCACAAAGTCAGGTTTAGATAAACGACCGATGTCCACAACTTATTGTATTTTCCTAATAAGAGATGGATATTCAAAAAGTGTAACTATACTAAATCTTTTAGTAATGGTTTTATTAAGTCGAGGGTATTTAAGTGAAAATGTTTGTTTTCTCGTATTCTAGGTTCTCGGGGGTGTTGCATATAAGTGTGTGAGGAGGTAGGTCATTACCTCGTAATCTACTTTACATGTATAGCATGTTTGATGGGGTTAAATGAAGGATTGAAACAATGCGGTATTTAAGTGAAAAATACGATAATTTGAAATAGCTATCATTTCATGTGATGAAACTTGTTCAAATTGTTTGATTAGTGTTTAGTAGTCAACATGAGGAAGTTTAGGTATGATTGTATTAGTGAGAAGTGGAATTTTATAGAAAACCGAATCGGAAATCGGATTTGTTCCGATTCCGTCGGGTTTTGTAATTTCGTATTTTAAGAATAAAAAAGAGAGATAGAAATGGACTTACGGGTTTTAGATTACACTAGAGGGTGAAAGGGAACTAGAGGGATCGCCGATGTATTGCGTCATCGCCGGTAGTTCCTAAAACGATCACCGGAAGTTCCGCCGGAATTTCGTCGGAGCTTTGCCTCGAGCTTGCGACTCTTAGAAATTTTTTGAGAGAGTGGTCTCAGGATTTTGGGGTGAGAGGGTAGAGGGTAGGTGGTGTATTTATAGGATAGGCTGGGGTTAGGATAGATGAAGGGTTTTTAATAAAAAAATTGTAAAAATATAGAAAATTCATTAAAAATTGGAGTAATTAGGTGTTAATGGGCATTCTGGAACCGATCCAATAAATTAGAGTATGCAGGGGGTTTCAGAAGGCGAAAAGGCACATTTTTTGTGTTGACGACTCGGTCGTCTGGCCGAGTCCGGCCGGCGGCGCCGGCCCGGGTCGGCCGGTCCATCGGCCGACTCGGCCGAGTCGGGGTGTCGGAATGTGGGGTGTCGTCAGGTGAAGGCTCTGGTAATTTTAGTTTTTCAGGTTTAGTTCGACTTTTGGGAGTTATGGTGTGTGGACTGTTGGTTTTCCAAAGGATTTAAAACAAAATAATATTAAAAAATAACGTGGGGCAGGGGATTTGAACTCTGGTGGCTTGGTTCAGCAGTGCAAGGTGTTACCAATGAGCTACAAGCTCCTTCTTGTAATTATTGTGTGAAATAAATACTTAAAGTGGTAACAGCAACATTAAATACCCTAAGTATACTCCAAATTTAAATCAATTTTATGTATACAAAAATTGGAGTTGTTACAGTCTACCCTCCTTACAAAAATTTCGTCCTCGAAATTTACAACTTTATTTGAGGACTAGTTTACAAAGAGGTGAGGATATCTTTCACGCATTTCATCTTCCCTTTCCCAAGTGGATTCTCCTGGAGTGTCTTTCTTCCACATTACTCGGACTAAGTTGACTTCCTTGTTCCGAAGTGTTTCACTTTCCTGTCCAGGATCTCCACAGGCTGTTGCTCACAAGACAAGTCGGGCTGTATAGTGAGCTCGGAATGATCAAGAACATGGCTGGGTCACTCACATACTTTCTGAGTTGGGATATGTGGAACACATTATGCACTCCTTCCAATGAGGGTGGAAGCGCTAAGCGGTATGCCACTTCACCGACTCATTCGAGTATGTCGAACGATCCAATGTATCTCGGACTTAATTTACCCCGTCTTCCAAATCGGATCACTCCGCGATTCAGAGATATCTTCAAGAATACGTGATCTCCTGGCTGGAACTCCAAGTGTCGTCTTTTTGCATCAGCCCAGTGCTTCTGTCGATCTTGGGCTATGCGCATCCTTTCCCTGATAGTACGAACCACATCAACGGTCGCTACTGTCATCTCTGGTCCAAGAAGTTCCCTATCTCCGATGTTGTCCCAACTTAATGGTGATCGACCCTTCCTTCCATACAATGCTGCAAAAGGTGTCATTCCTATGCTTGCTTGGTAGCTGTTATTGTACGCGAACTCCACAAGATGCAGGTGATCTTCCCACGATCCTTTGAAGTCTAACATATACGCTCTGAGCATATCCTCCAAGATCTGAATAGTTCGCTCAGACTGACCATCTGTTTGTGGATGATAAGCCGTGCTGAAGTTCAGACTTGTTCCCAAGCTTACTTACAGACTCTGCCAAAATTGCGATCGGAACCTGGTGTCACGATCGGAGACAATGCAGACCGGTACTCCATGAAGTCTCACAATTTCCTATATGAGTTCATGGGTGTCAGAGATAGTACATTATGAAGAGTTTAAATATTAAATAGATTATTACCTCCATGTACTTTTTTGCCAGTATCTCAGTTGATTGGCCAACTCGAAATGGGATTGTTTTCCCCAATCAGAGCAAAGCTCTGTTTGAATTTCAAAATTCAAAAGGTGAAGCAACGTTTCAGATCTCTTGCGCTGCGCGCAGAGCGCCATGTGTCAAAAGCAGACACGCCAGCGCAAGAAGCGCTGCGTCCAAGGTAGCGCACCCCAATCAGAGCAAGGCTCTGTTTTAAAATTCAAATTTTAAATAAAGGAAGCAACGCTTCAGATAACTTGCGCTCTGCGCTGCGCGCCATGTGTCAAACAGTGGTGCGCTAGCGCAGTTGAGCTGCGCTCTGCGCTGCGCGACATGTGTCAAGCACAGGCGCGCTTGTGCTGCGCGACACGTGTCAAGCGCAGGTGCGCTGGCGCCTATTGCGCCAGCACTGGAATTTAAATAATAAATTATTTAAGTAATCAGAATTAAAATTCTAGAAAGATCTTTTCAACCTTATTAAAATAAAAAGATTATCTTCTGTAAAACAGAGGCCTTAGGATCAAAAATCCAACGGTGGGGAAATATCCCCAGATCAATCAGAGAAAGATCTCTGTAACTAACTTAACAAACCAATTGGCCCTATATAAAGGCCCCCAGACTCCAAGTCTCACATATACAGAGATAGAAAAAAGGGAGAACTCTGAAAAATTTGAAAGGTAAGCCTTTGAAGAAAGAAGATCATCTTCTTCAAGCTAAACAATTAAATTCTTGGAAGAACAGAGATGAAAACACCTCACAAAAAAGAAGAATTTCTTCTAAAAAGATCAAAGATCTAAGAACAAGATCAAGATCTTCAATATAAAAAAAAAGATCAAAAAAAAGATCCAATCATAAAAGATTAAAGAAGTAATTTACTTCATCCCTAGATCTTTTGATCTATATAAAGGCACAGCCTTTTGATGAACCATTGGTTCTTGAATCTTGAGGAAGAACCTCTTCAGAACAAGAAGAACTTGTTTCTTTGATCTGAATTGGATCAAGTTGCGCTCTGCGCTATTGTACAGTGCCCTGCACTCTTAAATGCGCCTTTGTGCTCCTTGGATTGGCGCAAGTCATCAGAACACGCCGCATGTCAACCACAGAATGATCTGCGCTTTGCGCTTCTAAAACAGAGCACTGCGCTCTTAGATTGGCGCACTGCACCAAAGCGCGCCACGTGTCAGCAGCGCACTGTGCTAACAGACTTGCGCTCAGCAGAGCGCGACACGTGTCACCTCCACATGCGCCAGCGCCTTGCGCTCTTTAATTGGCGCAAAGCGCCTGACAAGCCACGTGGCGCACTGTTAGACCACTAAAATGCTATGCATTATTAAAAAGGGGCAGAGCCCAAGTAAAGTCTATCAGACCAATTTAAATGTTGTGCATTATTTAAGAAAAAGGGCAGAGCCCAAGTAAAAGCCTAACAGGCCAAATATAAATGATATGCATTTAATTACAGAGCCCAATGCTATGCATTGTAAAAGGGCAGAGCCCAAGCAAAGCCTAATAGGCAGAATATGGATAAAATGTTGAACATTTTCAACTGGACTTAGCCCAATTCTGGCCATAAGTCCTCAATTTAAATTGAACTGAGCACAACCGCCCTCCCAATCAATTTACACCCGGTTCGAGGGTACATCTCTGAACTCCTCTGATATTTGTCGTTGTAATCCTTCAACGTCTTCAGAGAGGTGACGGGTCCCGACAGCCATACATCCCATGGACTACAATGGACCATCATGTCCTTAAACTGGTAATCGACTGCAATGTCTCTAAACTAAACAATGGAGTCCAAATGCTCTCTTGTTGGATCTAAACGATCCCGTTAAGTCGATCTTAGTCTCAAATTAGACTAACGTGTCCTTAACAAACGTTTAAGTTGATCTTAGCCTCAAATAAGGCTAACGTATCTTTGAACCAAAACCCCAAACCCAAATCTAAGAAAATACGGATTGGACTAATCCACGTCCTACGGGCGACAACACAAATTAGTCTCCGTATACAATCCACGGGCAACCACAAACAAAACAAACACCCATGACACGAAGTGACCATCTGGAGAAGGAGAAAGTTGTTACCGCGATGCGGTAGCGTAATTAACTGCAGAGGCTTGCGCCTGCAGGGAAGAGCGTCCCCACAATCAAAAATCCCTCGAACGAGGGGGAATCTGACGAAGTCTGCTATATCAGCCGCATCCGTTTAAACCTTCGATACATGGTGCCATAAATCAACTTGGCATCTTCGGAGAGGTGGACGGATAGCACCAATTAGCATCTGCCCCGAATTTCAGGCAAGACGTCAGTCTTGCAGCGTGATTTGGAGGGGAACAGGGATGAAGTGAGCCGACTTTGTGAGTCGATCCACAATGACCCATATAGCATCGTTACCCTTTGTGCTGCGAGGAAGAGCAGTCACAAAATCCATCGTGATGTGTTGCCACTTCCATTCTGGGATTGGTAACGGTTGAAGTAGTCCAGCTGTCCTGTGATGTTCACCCTTTACTTGCTGACACACCAAGTATTTTGCGACACTTCTGGCTACTTCACGCTTCATTCCATGCCACCAATAATTCTGATGTAGATCTTTGTACATTTTGGTACCTTCAGGGTGTACTGAGTAGGGAGAGATGTGAGCTTCTTTCATTAATTCTTCCCGTACAGGACCTTTTGGTACACACAATCTGTTGCCGTATCTCAAAGATCCGTCTTCATGGATGATGAAGTTTGTTCTGAGTCCATTCTCCACTTGTTCTCTGATCTTTTGCAACTTAGCATCACTTGCTTGAGCTGCTTTGATCTGATTGACAATGGTTGATTGAACTTGTGAATTCATCAAACTTGAAGTATTACCTGCATGACTACTTCAATCTCCATCTGATGCAAGTCTTGTTGAAACTTTCACTGAGCGGTGAGATTCATTGCTAATGGTTGGCGACTAAGAGCATCAGGTACTACGTTCACCTTCCCTGGGTGATATTACAAGTTGATGTCAAAGTCCGCCATGAGTTCTAACCATCTTCTCTGCCGCATATTCAACTCCTTTTGAGTAAACACGTACTTCAGACTTTTATGATCTGTGTAGATGTTCACTCGTTCACCAAGTAGATAATGGCGCCAAATCTTGAGAGCAAAGATGACGGCTGCCAACTCCAGATCATGCGTCGGATAATTGCGCTCATGAGTCTTCAGTTGTCTTGAAGCATAAGCCACAACCTTACCGTGCTGATGTAGAACACATCCTAATCCCTTACCAGATGCATCACAATGCACTTCGAATCCTCCAGATTGATCCGGCAATATGAGAATAGGTGCTGATGTCAACCTTGACTTGAGTTCTACGAAAGCTTGTTCGCATGCTTCTGACCACACAAATTCTTCATCTTTACGTGTGAGCTTGGTCAGGGGTGTTGCTATCTTCGAAAATCCCTCAATGAACCTTCTGTAATATCCAGCTAAACCCAAGAAATTTCGAATGTCCTTTACTGACTTTGGTGTAGGCCATTCGCTAACTGCTGAAACTTTTGCTGGATCCACAGAAATTCCTTCTCCTGATACGATATGTCCAAGAAAACCAACTTACTTTAGCCAAAACTCGCACTTGCTGTACTTGACATAGAGCTTATGTTGTCGAAGAGTTTTCAGGACAATTCGTAGGTGCTCTGCATGCTCTTTTCGACTCTTAGAATACACCAGGAGGTCGTCGATGAAGATAACAACAAACATATCTAAGTACTCCCGGAAAACTTGATTCATTAGGTTCATGAATATTGTTGGTGCCTTGGTCACTCCAATTGGCATCACTAGAAATTCGTAATGTCCATAGCGAGTTCTGAAAACTGTTTTGTGAATATCAGCATCCTTGACCTTCACTTGATGATATCCTGAACGAAGATCCAATTTAGAGAAAACACAAGATCCACTTAGCTAATCGAATAAATCATTGATGCGCGGGAGTGGATACTTGTTCTTTATAGTGACTTCGTTCAAGGCTCTATAATCGATGCACATTCTGTATGAACCTTCCTTCTTCTTCACAAGTAGTACAGGTGCTCCCCAACTTGAAGTGCTGGGACGAATCCATCATTTCGCCAATAATTCATCCAACTGTGTTCGAACTTCCTTCAAACCTTCCGGACTTAATCTATAAGGTGCTTTGATCACCGGTTGTGCTCCTGGTACTAAATCAATACTGAATTCAAGAGCTCGATCGGGAGGCAAACCTGATATATCTTCAGGAAATACATCGTCGAACTTTCGAACTATCTCTGGTCTTGATTCTTCTTCCGCTTGAGCTGATGCAACTACTGTTTCTCTTGGCTTCGCTTTGTAGGTACTTGGATCCAGGGTACGGTCTCCGCTTCTGAAATAGAAGACCGGATGGTCTGGAATTTCGAATACTACCCTCCTTTGACGACAGTCGATGGTAGCATAAATAGTTCCAAGCCAATCCATTCCTGGAACCACATCGAAGTTCGGTATGTCCAGTACTTTGAAATCAGCATAAAACTCTCTACTGCAAATGACGACTGGACACAAGCTGTATCCCATAGTTGCCTTTAGAACGCCATTTCCTGAACTGACATTCCAGCTGGATACAAGCGGTGAGACTGGAATCGCATGGGTTCGGACGAACCGTTGCGACATAAATCAGTGAGATACTCCAGTATCAAACAGTGCTAGTGCAGGTAGTGAGGCTACTAAGATTGTACCTAAGGTATGTGGGATATGTTTTAGGTATAGGGAAAGTGTGTAGATAGACAAGACTAAAAGGAAAGTTTGAGAAGAAAAGTTTACCAGTGATGACTTGGCCAGTGGCCTCAGCTTCTTCCACGGACATCGTGAAAGCCTGGCGCCTTGGTACATTCCTCCTGGCCTGAGGAGCATTCCTTGGAACGTTCCTTTGAGCTTGATGGAACTGACGAGGAGGTGGTGCAGCTTGTGGTCCTCTGGGTGGTGCAGGTAGTGCAGGTCTTGGAGCGGGGGCTTGGATGGCTGGGCGCTGTGGGTAATTGTTTGCTGGCCTGGGTGCAGCAACTGGGTTTTGCCTTTGGGGACAAGACCCAATATCATGAGTAGCTGAGCCGTAGACTAAGCAAAGACGGTAGGCTCGCCGGCAGTCTTTCATCATATGTCTGGCTCTCTTGCAGTAGGTACAAAAGGCTGGGTTGGGACGATGGTTCGGTACTCCGGGTCGCCTTGGCACAAAAGGTGGCCTGGACGAGGCTCCTCCTGCCATCTGGTTGGCAGGGTGCTTGACTCCTGCAGACTGAGGTCTGCCCCTTGCTTTTATCACTGCCTCATAACTGCGAGCAGTTTCCAGAGCATCCTCATGAGTCAAGAATTTTCCTGTGGCTAGAGCAGCCTGAATTTCCATGTCCAAACCTTGTTGAAGGCGACGGGTTCTGATCTCGTTCGTCGGTATCAAATGTGTCGCGAATCTGTTAAAGGATTGTGTTAGCTGTGTAGTATGTGATATTTAAAAATTGATCTATTGTGACATATCTTACTGGCTTAGTATGGTGAATTTAGTATCGTACTCATCTACTGACTTGTCCCACATCGAACCTTGTTGTAGATGAATGAACTGTTGCTCCATGGCAAACCTGGTAGTCACAGGGAAGTACTTCGCGTCGAACTTCTCATGAAAAGTCTTCCATTCAATAGGCTGTACAAGACGGCTTTCTTCCGCCTTCCACCAGTTGCGAGCATTGTCCGTGAGTTGCAGTTTCGCCAGACGGACCCAAGCTATGTCTGGCACTTGTGCTGCCGCCAGATCATTCTCTATGCTTTGTGCCCATTCCTCAGCTTCAAGAGGACTTCCCTTTCCGGAGAACTGCTTGGGATGTAAAGCCCTGAATTGCTTTACCCCCGGTGCGTCAGTCTCGGGACGGTTGTAACAACCGAGCCCAATTCTACTAATTTCAGTTACCGTATGTGTAGTGTGTGGTATTTATTTCATTTATCTTGCTTAACTATTGCTAGTTGTAATTTACCCCGACAATTTATATTCTGCATATAATAATTTAAGTCATCTAAAATTAAATTAAAAATACTTGTCTTGGCCTGCTCAGCATCCCTAACCCTGTGGTAGCGTCCTTGCATCGTGTTCTCGTCCCGTTCAGTGAAACGGACGTGTTTGGACGGCTACGCGCACGTACGTGCGTCCGTCTTGGGGGTATGCTTTTTAATTATAATATACTTCATATTAATTTTTGGAACCCGCCAATAAATTTCATATTTCAAATTCAAATTTTGGACCCGACCCGGGCGCAATTCTGAGATATTTTGCATACTGCCAAATCCTATTTATTTTAATCTTTTAAATCAACTTAAAAATATTTTATAACCAATCAGATTTCTTTAAGCCACGATATCACTTTTAAAACCCAGTAAAAATCTTTTAAATTAATTCCCTTAACTGCCAGATTCTTTACCCCTCTTTATTTTTCTCGCAGCCAATCAAATTGCTCTTTTCCTGTGGTCCCCACGCGCCTTCTCTCTCTTTCTCTCTCCTTTTCCTTCTCCTTCTCTCTCTCTCTCTTTTCCTCTCACCCGCTAACAAACAATTCTTTCTCTCCTTCTCTTTCTCTCTCCTCTCGCTTCTCTCTTCCTCTCTCCTATCGCGCTTCTCTCTCTCTCCTCTCGCGGTGAGAAAGGGTCGCGTTACCTCCCGTGTGGCTATCGTCACCTCCCTTCAGTATATATATATTCTTCTTCCTCCTTTAAACCCCCACAGCCCCTTCTTAAACCCATCGCCGAGCTCAAACTTTAACCCTAGACCTAGTTTCCTCTACCCTCTAGACTCGACCTCGTCACCATCTCCACCCCATCTCCTTCTCCTTCCCTCCTCTTTTCTACCGAGTGCCCAACGTCGCCGCCAACATCCCTGCAACCCGAGAACCCAGGAAACCCTCGCCAATCTATCACCGCCGATCACCAAGTCTCGTCGACGACCTTATCTCGTCACCTTTTATCACCTTACCACCTCCTTGGTCCCCTCTCCATACCCGAGCACCCTGCGCACCTCATCCTCGACCACAGCAGCAAACCCTAGCCTCGCCGGGAACCTTCACGTCGGCAGCCCTTGTCCTCACCACCCCTTGCCGACTCCCCTCGGCAACCACAGAACACTTCTAAGGTATGCTCTCTCTCATTGGTCTCCTCCTTCCATTCCTTTCTCCATCCCTTCTTTTCCTTCTTTTGTGTAGTGTCTCATGATCACTGTTTTTTCGTTGCCAGAATCCGGCGATGCCGACGGTGTGTCCCGACGTTCCAGCCTGGACCTGCGACCCGTGTGGCTCCACTATTCGTCGTTCGGACGCATTTCGTGTACAGTGCGCGCGTCACGACTTTTCCCCGCCGTCGCGTAACGTTCCGTTTTCCGTTTCGCGACCCGTCGAGGCAAGTGAAACTTGCTACATGCTATAATAAACTATTCATATGCTAATTACTTATTTCCTGTTAAATCTCTAGTTAGAATCGAAAGAAATGGATTACAAGTTAACCGTGTAAAGTTCCGTTATACATTTCATGATTCCAAACGTGAAACTTAATCTTGCATCTAATTATTTACATCTAACAATCATCTGTACATGATAGATCACATTTGTTTATTGCTATAATACCCTTTTTCCACTTTAGCCTATCAGACATTCATGTGCAACTTTAACCGGTCTAATTACAACTGCATTCATTAAACAGATTATACATGTCGTCGCATCCTTGGAACACTCAATATTTATTAACCTGTTTCCAGCAGTTACATCTATCATACTGTATTCACATTATGTTGACACTGTCTGTTTAACACAATTGATAACTGTACAGCTAAATAAACAAAATCTGCTTTATTGCTTAACTCATTGATTAGATCATGTTGTTGATAACCATGCTTGATTATTTTAACCCTGATTATGCTAGCTGATTATGAGCACACCCATGATATCGTTTACACCTTGACATGACTTGCTACATACATATTGATTGACCCGACATGGTACCGTACACTACTTGACCTGACCTGATGTACCATGACTTGACCCGTTACCTAATCTTGTGTCTAATGCCAACAAACCTGATATGTAGTCCTCACGGACCGTTCCTGCTGTCTATTCAGACAAACCTGCTCTTATCTGATCCTGTATTGGCAATAGTTCTTGATTACTGAATACCTGATTTGAACACTTATAACTTGAAGGTATGGAAAACAATGGCATGACAGGAAATTAAAGGTACTGAATGGAAAATGTACAATGAAACTAGAGCTCTGATTCTTCAGCAAATTGCTCCAAGTCTTCTGCAGATAGCTCGATCTCTGCCGGGTCCAAACCACCTGACGATATTCAAAGAAGAAAGAAATAGAATGTCGTCAGCGAACAGATCGCTCGGTAAGTCCCAAAGATAAGAGGAAAGTAGAATAGACAGAATAAGAAAATATCTTTTAAAGTTGTATAATATTGTTGTAATGTTGTGTTAACGCTGTTGTTTGTAACTTGGTACAGAAGGATGCCAGTGTATACGAGAGGGGTCTCTATATATATTAGAGACCAGGGCAAACGGAATGTATAAGGAACCGTTAAGCCACGGTACAACAGCAACGGAATATAGGTTAGGTGTCTTAATCTTACCGCCTCGTGCCACTTTTAACACCTTCCGTACCAATCTACCCCTTAAACCCCGTAGTGTTTTGATTGTATTGTTTGTCTTGTAAATTGTATTATTGATTGACTGACCGAAACCATGATATCGGTAAACGGGTATAACCGTAGAATTATGTAAATAGAATAACTGGAGAACCATGTAAATGGAATATATATATATCCATGGTTTGGTTCAGCCAAAGTATAGGTTGATAATTGGATTCATGAATTCATGTGTTCATATTGAATTGGAATATTGTAGATTGTAGCTTGACTTGAATCATATTCAAGTCAGATTAATCAGACTCAAAGCCGAGTCAGACAATTAGAAATGTAAATCAAAGTCTTGATTATTTTTTAAACCTATAATTGCTAGGGTCCTTAGGGTAATTTATAAGACTTGAGGGGGTTTTCTGTAAAAATACTTTTATATACTTTTCAAAATACTCCTCAAGTATTTATTATTCGTCTTTAGAGTTGTAATGAATATGGATTTTATATTGTGATATTTCTAGTGAAAATATCCTAGTTTCATAAATAAAGGTATTTATTTGTAATATTGATTTATGTGGAATTTATGGTATTTTAGTGTAAAATTTATTCTTGTGATTTTCAGGAAAAGGTGGAATATTTATATCATAACAAAATAGATATTTTAATGATAAATATACATATATTTATACAAAAATAATTTTAATATATTTATTATATTCTAAAAAATCTCATTTTCTTAAGATGTCGTACTTTAAATCTTTCGAGACCGAATGCTCCTTGCGGAGGTCTGAATCTCGCACTACTAAGCCCGAGGATGTGCGATATACCGCACCATCCCGAATGGATTCCCCAAAATGGGTTGTAGCGGCGCTTTGCAAAGATTGTAAAATACTAAATCCTTTAGAAAACGGTTTTATAAAGTAAATGGTATTTATTTGTAAAAATGTCAATTTTCCGTATTCTATGTTCTAGGGTCTCCTAAGTCAACTAGACTATTTCTAAATGGTCTAAACGACAAGTTGTGAGATACCTCAAATTGCCTCTTCACCGCCAATTGTGGCCAGGTAAGTACAAGTGAGGAAAGGAGGGATCCGCTCACGAATCACCGTGAGACGGGACTTTTAAAGTTACCTTTCTCACTTGCCTAGCCTAGACACCACAAAGTCAGGTTTAGATAAACGACCGATGTCTACAACTTATCGTATTTTCCTAATAAGAGATAGATATTCAAAAAGTGTAACTATACTAAATCTTTTAGTAATGGTTTTATTAAGTCGAGGGTATTTAAGTGAAAATGTTTGTTTTCTCGTATTCTAGGTTCTCGGGGGTGTTGCATATAAGTGTGTGAGGAGATAGGTCGTTACCTCGTGATCTACTTTATATGTATAGCAAGTTTGATGGGTTTAAATGAAAGATTGAAACAATGTGGTATTTAAGTGAAAAATACGATAATTTAAAATAGCTATCATTTCATATGATGAAACTTGTTCAAATTGTTTTATTAGTGTTTAGTAGTCAACATGAGGAAGTTTAGGTATGATTGTATTAGTGAGAAGTGGAATTTTATAGAAAACCGAATTGGAAATCGGATTTGTTCCGATTTCGTCGGGTTTTGTAATTTTGTATTTTGAGAATGGAAAAGAGAGATAGAAAGGGAATTACGGGTTTTAGATTACACTAGAGGGTGAAAGGGAACTAGAGGGATAGCCGATGTATTGCGTCGTCGCCGGTAGTTCCTAAAACGATCGCCGGAAGTTCCGCCGGAATTTCGTCGGAGCTTCGCCTCGAGCTTGTTTTCAAAGTACACGACTCTTGGAAATTTTTTGAGAGAGCGGGCTCAGGATTTTGGGGTGAGAGGGTAGAGGGTAGGTGGTGTATTTATAAGGTAGGCTAGGGTTAGGGTAGATGAAGGGTTTTTAATAAAAAAAATTATAAAAATATAGAAAATTCATTAAAAATTGGAGTAATTAGGTGTTAATGGGCATTCTGGAACCGATCCAATAAATTAGAGTATGCAGGGGGTTTCAGAAGGCGAAAAGGCACATTTTTTGTGTTGACGACTCGGTCGTCCGGCCGAGTCCGGCCGGCGGTGCCGGCCTGAGTCGGGGTGTCGGAATGTGGGGGGTCGTCAGGTGAAGGCTCTGGTATTTTTAGTTTTTCAGGTTTAGTTCGACTTTTGGGAGTTATGGTGTGTGGACTGTTGGGCTTCCAAAGGATTTAAAACAAAATAATATTAAAAAATAACGTGGGGCAAGAGATTTGAACTCTGGTGGCTTGGTTCAGCAGTGTAAGGTGTTACTAATGAGCTACAAGCTCCTTCTTGTAATTATTGTGTGAAATAAATACTTAAAGTGATAACAGCAACATTAAATACCCCAAGTATACTTCAAATTTAAATCAATTTTATGTATACAAAAATTGGAGTTGTTACAAAATATACCAAAAATCACATTTCCATGAATCTGAACCCCAGAAAAACTTTGGAGTACTTTGGCCATAATTAGGCCGCGGATCCGCGGCCAAATGACCTATCTGGCTGCGGATTAGCGGTCTAATTGATAGCTTATGTGCTTAAAAAAATTCATGATTCTAGAAAAGCCTGGACATGATTTTAAGGTCACTGAAATAATTTTGTGAACAACTTTAAAAATCGAACAGTAAGCTAGAAAATGAAAATGCGATTCGGATAATTTCCGTCGATCAAAGTTCTAAATACATGCTAACTAGCTAGTTAAGGTTTAACTAGGCTCTGATACCACTGTAAGTCGATGTCACACACCCCACAAGATTTGTGAGGAGGCGGAATTTACAAAAATGATTTTCAAGACAAGTAATATCGACTAAATTTCCAAGATCGTTCAAAAACCTTAACTAGCAAAACACATAGAGGTTCTAAACTACCATAATAGAGTTTTATACCTCCAAGAATCTAGTCCTTCGGGTCTTCATCTCCTCTTCTTGAGCTCCTAGAAGATGTGGATCAAGCTCGGTCATAGGCCTCCTCGTGTCGAAGACGATCCATCCGAGAATATATGGTTCAAGCTCCAACCTCAAGAATGAGGTAACTAAAGTACCTAGTTTGCAAATCTAGGTAGCTTAGGAGATGTAGAGAGTTAATTGGACTATTTTATCTTAAAAAAACCTAGAATTCACAACACATATGAGGATTAGAGTTTGAGGAAGAAGGAGGAAAGAAAAATGGAGAGAGAATGAGAAAACACAAAATGATCAAGTGAAGTGAGCAAGTGAAGAGTGGCTAATACTTTTATCTAAATCAAGCATATAATATTTTTCCATAGAAAAATACAACCATGCTTGAATAGTAAAATCAAATGAAATAAACAAATGAATTAGCCATGCTTCAACCATGCCACCAATATCTCCATTTTCCACCTCATTAATCTATTTTCCAAAATTAGATAAAACCAAAATGAGGGGTCCGCTTCTAGAAGCATCTCTTGTAAATACAAGAATGCCCTCATTGTATATACATACCCGTATTCGTACTGTAAAAAATACGAATACAAAGAGATAAAAATAATCCAATAATATAATATTAGAATCCGGCTTAATCCTAAGCCCACTAGTATTATCCGTCCGAACAACATCCATGCATCTAGTACACGTATATGATCGGAACCCTGCACGTAAAACCATACGGCCTCTACATCGTTTCGCCTGAACTAGGAAAACCCTCTGTGTGGGACTCTAAAGACCCGACAGTACGCTGGCAGTGGGTTTAACCACAAGCCCGTCAGTAGCACTAGCTGTATGTAACGGCTACCCAGGTACCTGTCGAAAAGAAGGCCGATGAGCAAACTCATCCTAACCTCTACTGAGCCTATCCGTAACAATCTCCGTACAGTCCGGTCTGTTCGTCTAAGAGTATCGCATATCGGGCCTAGGGAGTGGTAAACGTTAGACCCCTAATAGCGTAATAAGTCGTGTCGGTGTAGAGCCCAATACACCGTGAGAAACTACTGGTGTACCTACCAGTAAATCCCACTTGCCCTGGCCACGGACTTTGTGTATTGGCTAACCAAACACAACATGATATCAACTCCCAATATCAGGAGAGACGAATCCCTTCTAACCCCTACTGTCTCCAAGTGCTTCGAGACCGCACCCAATCACTACCTGTTTGCACGACTCATTTACGCCATGGTAGGGTAGTAATCTAAGTACAGTGAGAACACACTCGAGACGAATAGTGATGTCAAGTCAACAGACTAATCTGTACTCATGTCACCGGGGAACTGGTAACTGACGATAGGTATAATACCAACCAGCTGTTCCCAGCGAGTCCATCCAGTGTAACTCATAACCCAATGAGCACATGTATACTATATCTGGTACCGTATACCAATGGCTGCGGGACAGGCCGCCTCCCCTGACGGGATAAGAAGCGTATACACTAGTCTAGTCTGGAGTATCGATACCCTGTCTCGATAATCCTACGATTAGGGACAGGCTTAAGAATGTGCTTATAGACTACCCAGCCCCCACTAGTATGACTGCCATCAAAACGCTGGTAGTTAAGTAAACATCCTAAGGGCTCTATCAATATGTATTAGCGATATGTTAAATGAAACATATATATATATATTAAAATAGAATCAAACCAGATAGTATACTATCATATTGAGCAAGACTGTTATTATATCTGTGTATATCCCAAGCTTCCAAAATGTAATATACAATTCAGTACTATATAATAATGGTCTCTAAGGTATATATCACTAACACGTATTTCTACCAAAATACGATATTGTATTTATATCGAAAATACAAAATACGCGTATTCATATTAAAAAATAAATACCGGTATTTGTATCAAGACACAAATACATGTATTCATACAAATACATGTATTCGTATAAATATCTTATTCATGTTAAAATACAAATACCTAAAGAGAGTAATATAATACTAGCTCACATATATGGCTATCTTTCAAATCTGCTAGTATCACCAAAATGTCCGAATAAAGCACGTGTATAAAATACACGTGTATAAAATATACGTGTTTAATCGAACACTCGAGCGTATCAAAATACGCATACTATATCGTCTCGCCTGAACCGAGAAACCCTCTGTGTGACACTCTAAAGACTCGACAATACGCTAGCAATGGATTTAACCATAAGCACGTCGGTGGCACTAGCTGTACGTAACGGCTACCCAGGTATCTGTCGGAAGAAAGGCTGACAAGAAAACTCGTATGTATCCCTATTGAGCTTATCTGTAATATTCTCCATACAGTCTGATCTGTTCATCTGAGAGTATCGCATATCAAGTCTAGGGGGTGGAAAACGTCAGACCCCTAATAACCTGATAAGTCGTGCCGATGTGGCTCAAGACCATTCGAAAAACTACTGATCTAACATCAATAAATCTCAACTGCCCTGACTAGGGTCTTATGGTTTCGGCCAACCATACACATCGTGACATCAACTCCTTATACCGAAATAAGACGAATCCCCGACAATCGCTCACTGCCTCCATGTGGCTCGGACTGTACCCAACTAAAACCTATTTGCACGACTCAGCAGAACCGTGTTAGGTTAGCAATCAAAGCACTGTGGAAACTCACACGAGAAAAATGACGATCTCAGGTCGACAGACTACCCTGTAATTATGTCACCTAAAAGCTGTTATCCGACGTTAGGTATAGTACCATCCAGCAACTCCCGACGAGTCCGTCCAGTGTAACTCACAACCTAATGAGCACATGTATACAATATTTGGTGCCGTACACCAATGGTTGTGGGACAGATCATCTCCCCTTACGGGAATAAGAAACGTATACAATAGTCTAATCTAGAGTGTCAATATCCAGTCTCGATAATCCTATGATTAGGAACAATTTAAGGATATGCTTATAGACTACACAGCCCTCACAGATATGATTGCTATCATAACGCTGGAAGTCAAGTAAGAATCCTACGGGTTTTATCATGTATTAGCGATATAAAATAACAAGTAGAACATATACACATGTTGAGATAAAAACAAACCAAATAGTATACAATCATATCGAGCAAGACTGTCATGTACATATATATCTCCAACATCATGTACAATAAAGGCCTCTACGGCATATATATCCTAACAGTTTCTTAATTAAGGGGTGTCTTATGGCAATTTCTTAATTATGATAGTTTATTAATTAAGGAATTGGTTTGTGTATAAATAGAGACCTCTTATATATTTTATGTACAGCCAAATAGAAGAGAAATCATTGTATGAGAGAGCGACTGTTTAGATCAGAGAGATTTGAGAGAAATCACCTAGGATTTGCTCATGGTGCACTTGCTTCAAGATTATAGTAGACACTGTTGATTCCGCTTTGCCGGAGACTAACCATACGGTGGGTGAATCTCGTTAACAAATCTCTCTCTTATTTGGTTTATGATTCTTATTTAATTATTCTCGCATCGTTATTAATTTGTCTGTTCATTGTTAATTACATGGTTGTTTGTCGCGTACTTAGTTTGTCGCAAGCATTGTTCCATAAATCGGCTTCTCCATCCCGACACTTTCAATGTTGAAGAATGTAGATAATTAATAACTATGGATTTGAACTTGGCGAGGGCCGTGTGGTTCTTAACAAGCTTTGAACTCGTTTTTAATCATAACAACTATGTTTCTAAGTATGACAAATATAATATTTGAACATCTATTTATTTCTTTTTATTTAGTCTTGTCCTTTTTGTTGCTAGTCTTTTAAATTTCAAATAGGCTCGGAAAAGCGCCGCACATTAAACTGCACTAATTCCATACACTTGTTAATTTATATGATCAAAATGATTTAGTTAACATCTTAAGAACAATTGCAAGGATTAAACATCATTAACTCTTCTTGGAATTAGGTTTATTTAAAATTAATCAAATTAAAATGAGGGGATTTTCCAAATTTCGCCACCAATGAATCATAATATATATATATATCATAACAATTCTAGAACAACAATACAATTGCTAGCCATCTTGACAAGCAAGTCATCATGCTCCACCATGGCGCCGATCTCCGGCGCGTCAAGGAACCGGTGCTCGCAGCTCACGTACTCCGTCTTCGCCGAGCTCAGCATGTATCTTGCCACCGCCAAATCGTCCATCCCGACCGCCATCATGGCCGACTCCAGGTTATCCAATGCGCTCTTGTAGTTCGTCTGGCACCGCGCCACGATCCTCCTCTCTAGCTTTGACGGCTTCTTGCTCTTCTTCACTACGCGGAGCGCCATGTCGCGCGTGAACCTGGTGTAGTCGGCCATGGTCTTGACCAGGGATGTAAGAACAGAGGCCGCGTCGACGAGGCCGGACCTTTTTTGTTGCTGGATGGAGAAGCAGCATATGTCCGGATAGTCCGTTTTCGCGCAGACAGAAACGATGGAGGGTGCGCTTAGCGGTTGGCGGTTCCCGGATACGACAAACGATGAGAGTGAAAGGATGAGGATGGATAGAAATATGGAAATTTCCATGGAGAGAGAGAGAGAGATAAAATTGAAGAGAAGGAACAATCATATGACAATTGAAAGAGTTAATGGTTGTAACAACAACAATAAAAGCTGTAAATTTTGGTGTAAAGAGATTGGATAGAATCTGAATCGGGAACCATACGGAGAAGATTAGCATGACGCCTGTATTGGATGGTTTGTATGTCATGGATGAACAATTTTACTTATTTTAGTAGGTTGTGAAATGAAAATCCACTTGAATCAACTATTTTAGGAGCTGTGAGCATTTAAACAAATTGTAATTTCACATTTCCAACAAGATAATTAAACTGTTTGTTTGATGAGCTATAAATGGTCTGTGCCTTTTATTTATATTTGATTTTCTGTAAAATTAAATTGTATATATTTCCCCAACTCCTGTTTCTTTCGTTTTTCTAAACAAAACCATAAATGTTGGTATTTCTGAAAAAGAGCCCCCAAATCCATTTCCGTTATCCAAATTAGCCTTACTTCCATGATTAACAATGATGGTTAATTAACTTGGAGTTTTATTTCGCAAATAGCGAGCTGGTGAATGATAGTTGAAAAAGAGACTGAGAGCTAAGGAATGGTAATTTGGAGAACCCTAATTCTAAGCAACTGGGGCTAACTTGGCATGAAAGAGAAGGGTAAAACAGTTAAAACGGCATCCCCGTGAGTTGAAGGTTGAACATAGAAAAAAAAAGATTTGATTTGAAGGTTGAAGGGAACGGGACCCGAGCACACCCGTGGCAATGGCTGTGGTAACTGGGATTTTTAGTTTAGCAGCAAAAAGTGCAGAAGCGAGATTCTGGATAGCAGGGAGTACATATTCAGCCAGTTCTTCGGGGAGAACCATATTAAATATTGAAACAAAGAGTGCAAATGAAACAAGAGAAAGGAGAGAGTTAACCATAGCTAATGCTTTTGATGAAGATAACAAGAGAAATAAGTATTTATATATTTATTTCACAAGTTTTATCATCACGTAATATGTGAACTAAGAAAATGAATAAGAAAAGGAAATTGATTAGGTTAATGGGCTTAATGAGCATAATGATTAGGACTTGGATTTTATTGGGCAGCAAGTTATGTCATAAAACTAAGGATATGAATCTATTTTACTATCTAGATTTGGTAGAAAATCGCACATTTATGACACCATAGTTTGGTTTAGGTTTAGAAATTCAATTTCACCAACTCTATTGAATTTAGGAAAAATCCTATTCAGATTGGATACTTCCAAATCCCTATCTTAATGGGTGCTAGAAGTTGAAAATAATAGCATAAACCTCTGCTTTGGGTTGGAAAAAGATTTTTTTTTTAAATTAAGACCTTGAAAAATTATGTTATTATCAATGTCGAGAAAAACCGTTACATAACTTGTTATTTTGCGTTATGTAGCATAATTCAACTTATTTGCTACGTAACTTAACCAAATAACTTAAATACAAAGTAACTTATGGTATTTTGCGTTATTTCTATAAATAGCTTGCGTTACACTATGAATTGATAGCAATAGAATAACCTACGCTAGTTGCAAATAGGATTGTGCATATTGATTTTTTGTTATTAAATTGGATTTGAACTGGAATAGAACAAGAGAATCTAGTATTTATACAACACATCCTTCAATTTTCAATTATCCATAGCCTAAATTTTTTTTAGAAACCTAATTCTACTTGATTACTTTAAATATCTAAGTATGTAAACTTATCAAATTGAAAATTAGGAATTTGTTACATTAATTCTACTAGGTTTTGCATTATTTTCTTAACTCTTTAAAACTAATTATTTAAATTGTGATTTAGCATGAATAAATATAATCAGTAAAATTAATTAATTGATAATGTTTTGTGCAACGCTATTTATGTTTTTCGTTTTTTAAAGACGAAACGCTGAGCTTTACTTTATAGTTATTTTCAACACCGGTTATTATATTAGAAATGAATGAAACAAACACATGCACTTATTTTTTTGCCTACACATGTTTTTACATTCCAGATGAACATGTGAGTGCCAACAATACATTTCTAACACACCCAGCATAACTTGCAAACAAACCAAAATCTTAAGAAAATGTATTTAAAAGATTTTCTAATATTCACTAAAAACCAAATAAAGCCCAATTCACAAGCAAATGAGAATTGTATCTTCTGAAAAGTTCAATAAAAGGAATAAAAATGATTATAATATTTCTACTCCTTCCATCTTTAGTTAGGCAAATTAACATGATAGGCCTCGGTCATATCACTTCGATACAACCCAAAATTTTGCTCTGTGCCAGCTGACTTCTCATTTTCATTGAACAAAGCAAATAAATACGTCTCAATAGCCTTTCCAGGCCTTTTAGGAGTCCCAGCACCACTGGAAACATGGTTCACTAGATTATTGTTATATGACTTTGCATTCTGGATATTAGCTTCATCACCCCCGCCAGATGGCCAACCGGTCTCTGATACAACAATTGTTACATTGGAACCTCCAACTTTCTCCATTGCAGAATAGACCGCGTCCATTATCGCATCAAATAGATTTCTGTAGCCGAGCGGTCCATCTTGTATGACAACGTCGTTGGCGGTGAAGAGCGCATAGTCTAGTCGTACGGTTTTGGGATCCCCGATATATGCGAAAAAAGGATACACATTTACGAGAAGTGGAGTGTTTTTAGATGCCAAGAATGCAATTATTGGAGCCATGACAGGACTTGCAGCGTTTGAGAATACACCCTGAATTCAAATATTCACAAGTTTTGGTTAAGTTATTGAAGTAAGAAGATAAAATCAATAATTAATAAGATAATATGCAAAAGGATTAAACAATTAAGCACAAAGATAAAGATGGATGTATTGCTCATAAATACTATAAATCAAGATATATTTTAATTAGACCCTGAACAAATATTCATAAAATTTGCATTATTTTAGAACCATATTGCAAAATTTGATTTTTTTTTCTTTCTTATTTTCTTATGTGAAAAAACGAAAGCAACAAAATTTGCATAAAAAGAGGAAACTTGTATATATATATATAATCTCTTCGTAATGGAAAACGAGTCATCAGATGATTACTTATGCTGTTGCCATCAAAAAAATTCTCCTGGTAATGAAAGAAAAAGTTATCAATACTAATTTATAAAAGGCGATTAAATATTTTACAACTAAATCACAAATATATTATAATTCATTTACAAGACAAAAAAAATTCCTTTTTAATCATGCCTCTCCTATCATAATCAAGCATTGAAATTGGCTTACATATTTAATTGATAATTAGAAAAGAAAAAACTCATTAACCTAATAAAGGAAACAAACATATTTAATATTAGAAATAAATTTACCACCAGTTATATCAAAAAAATAAAATTAGAAATAAATAATTTGAAAATTCGCAAGGACCTGTGATGGCGGGAACGATTCCCCGAGCACCGACGTGGCAACAACGGTCGTAACGGGGATTTTTAGGTCAACAGCAACAAGGGCGGAATCGAGATTTTGCATTGCACGAAGGACACTACTTGCGAACTCACTAGGTATAACTTCGTTGCCAACGGTGATGTATCGGAACGTAACGGAATCCTTATATGGAAGTATATTGGTTCGGACCCATTGAGCGGCAAAGGACGGATCCGATGCAAGCTGAGGGATATCTCCATTAAGAGTCCCGAGAACCACCTCGATTCCGGAGCCTTTTAGAGCGCTCAAGGCATCCGCATTGGGATTGAACATGCGAACTTTCAATATGTTTCGGGATTTGATGAGGGATATAACTTGGTCACATGTTGGCAAATTGTTGCCCAACAATCCGTAATTCACACCGATATTTTCCGTACCATCTACATATCAAAAATTAAGAATTTTTTTAAAAAATTAAATAAAACAAAACTTGCTTTTTGAAAAAAAAAATTGACGAACTACCTGTGAGAGAACTAAGGATTGAAACAAAAAGGGCAAAAACAACAAGAGAGAGAAGAGAGTTTGCCATAGCTAATTGCCCAATGCTTTTTGATGAAGTTATGAGCGCCTCTATATTTATATATTTATAACCCTAGTTATGATATTGTGAAGATATGCGTATCTTTTATATTATTTTGTATTTATCTTTTTTATATTGGGGTTTTCATGTATTATATGTATATTACATATTAATGGTAGTTATGATATGGTAAAAGATATGCATATCTTTTATCATATCTTTTATATTTTTTGTATTTATCTTTTTTGCATTAGGGTTTACATGTATTATACGTATACGTATCAGGGTTTTATCTTGTGGGTTATATAAAGAGAGGCATATCGTACATTGCTTCTTGATCAATCAATAATGTTATTTTACTCTTTTCCTAAATCTACGATTTGTAACATGGTATCAGAGCGTAGGTAAATTTTCCTCGCCGTTCCTATTGATTGATCCTTCACCGAGAGTCTTGCTGATTATTTTCTCTTTTTCCAAATCTAAGATTTGTAACAACAGATATGATTAAAATGGTGGTTATATATTTAATTAGGAAAAGTTATGTTAGAAGATCTTAATAATTTTCTAAGTTTTGATTTGTATAGTGGTAATTTAAGGAAGGAAAATATTATGGAAATCTTTGAACTGAATAAGAGAAGCAAATTGATTACTTTAAATGGGCTTAATGAGCATAAAAATAATTGAAATGTTGGCTGAGATTTGAGAAAATCATAGTCTGATCGGGTCGGATCGGGTCGGATCGGGTTCGGTTAGATCCAATTGGGTATCAGATCATGCCATAAAAGAAACTAATGGTAAATAGATTCTAAGTATCTTAAATTTTATTTGGTAGAATTAGATTGGAATCTATGTTGCTTTATAAATGAGAAATCTCCAATCTTTGTATCTTACTAAATTTTATATAGATTTGTTGCCAATGGAAAATAGCCAAACTTTGTGTTTAGTTTAGCTTATATGAAGCTTAAATTATAAGATTATAGTGTAGCGCAAATTATGGAGAAATATTTTGTATAGATGGTAGGCTAAATTTCAAGTAAACACGGTAATTTTCTGGATTTTCAAGAAAATAAAATGAATAAAATAATTAAACTTGTTTATTTCTACTTGAAGCATAAACTATAAGTGATGATGCTGGTAAGTGGAAATTCCCCGGATCACGACACGTAGAGATGTCGTGCCGTCCACGTAAGCCCGCAAGATTCCTAGGGGCTG
Organism: Agapanthus africanus; assembly: GCA_030015575.1. NCBI lineage: Eukaryota > Viridiplantae > Streptophyta > Magnoliopsida > Asparagales > Amaryllidaceae > Agapanthus > Agapanthus africanus. The sequence goes on from JASDDO010000029.1 coordinate 364,975,900, forward strand.
CAGAGCTGGAATAAGTATGATACATAGGGGACATTTCTCGGCGTCTCGCCTCCGAGGTTGCGCCCAACCTTTCAGATAACCTACCCGGAACTCATTCCCTCTTCGGCTGACCGCCAGCCAGTAGCTCGTATCCGAGTTACCTATATCTGAGACTTCTCAGCATACTTGCTTGTCTCCAAACTATCTTATATTTGAGATTCCTCGGCATCCCTGTTTGGCCGGAAGCGCGGAGGCCGAACATTCGTAACGGCTCCGTGTATCTCACCACGATAAGTTCATCGCCGTTCCACGTCCCGCATCCTCCGCTAGCGTATCTCATCCATTAATAAGCATATCTCGCTATTAATGGACGTATTTCACCATCTACGCAAACGTGGCGCAGGGGGCGTAACGGACAGCAAGAACCTCACATCTGCTCGCTCCATGTGACCGCTATATAAACCCCTCTTCCAGACGACTCAGGCATCTCGAACGCATTCCAACACGCCGCTACTCTATCCTAATTATTCCTCGATTTTTACTTGATCGTCGGAGGATCCCACGGTGGTTTTCCACTCCGGGACTTCCCTTGCAGGTAGTTCGGCGTCAACAACAAACAACAACCTATTGAGATCCACACGCTCAACCCTCACATCAAATCTCAACCGTTCAGCCCAGCCCCGCTGGCAGCAAAATTAACGGAGGACAATATCTAAGGAAGATTCCGCTCTCCATCAATAAGGATTATAAATATGTCTAGATCTACTTAGCAATGCACTTCCATATCAACAATCCGAAGAATTGGCACCGGTCAAAACACATACTATGGGCTTGACAAATTCGAAAGGTCTTCAAAAGCGCCTGCATGATAAAATTCTGTGTGTGTAGCATCCACCTAGCCTAGTAGTTTCCTTGGAACTATAACTTGATTAATCGAACATATGCCAAAAACATCACCAAAAATGAACCTAAAATCGCAATATTCCAATTCATGAGCAAGAGTATCATCATAATTTTAGGAAAGTCATTTCTTCCTTTAATTAGTATCAAATCGGTGAGCAATGATATTATCATAATTCTAAAATTATCACTTTGAGCCTTGCAGTCAAAACCTTAAAAAAGGATATAAACAGAAAATTGTGCTAATATCACATGCACAAAGCCAAACAGAAGCACTAAAATACCCTCAACCATAGCTATTTTTAACTAAAATACCTTAAACTTTATTTACAACAGTACAATACCTTAGCAGCAACTTTCAAAGGTATTTTAGTGAAAAAATTTCCCTTCAGATACACAGTTCAAGGTATTTTACTGTAATAAAGGACTAGGGTATTTATATTAAATCTATGAGAGTTAAGGGTATCCTATTGTAATTTACCTATTTAAATATATCAAAGACATAAAAAAAGAACTCTGACCAATTTATTTCTTGTAATATAAATACAATTGCTTACAAGCTCCTTCACAAGGTACATGAAACAAAAACATAAAAATACAGGCAAAAACAAAACAAAACTGAGGCGCCTAAGAATTTACTGGAGAAAACTCCTTCATCAACTTTTTAACAACTTTAACCCGGATGATATTAACTCAAACTGTGTTGTTGCTGTACATAGGTAAACATTGACAAATGATCATAAGAAACTATAATATCTAATAAAACAGTTTCCATTGCTCTTGCTGAGATCAACGATTGTTTTCATGTACATGCATCTTACAATGCGCAATCTCAGGACCTCAAATGAATAGTATTATCAAAATCTACGCAACTGAATGTTACTACACTCCACCCCCATATTCATGCAAGCCGTAATCATATGAAGATTGTTGATAATAATCAGGTGAACCAGGAGTGTATGCAGGCTCGATGTTCTCGTTGACACTCTTCTTTGGTCTCTTTGGTCTTGGCGGTCTCTGTTGGAGGTTGTTAGTTTCATTGTATGCCACTGGATGCAGATCATTGATTTCTGTATTCATGTCGTTTTTCTTGGATTTTGGAGGATTTCGTGGCTTTGGAGGGGTTGAGTTGTCGGATCTTGATTTTCTCTAAAAAATAAGCAATGTTATAAAGATGAATCAAAAACGTAGCAACACTGAGATTGAAGAGTGATGGCTCGTGAATCTTAATAGGCTAACAGATAAAACTGAAGTGAAAATCTAATACGACAGCCATAATAACATCAAAATGTTGGCAAATAGAAAAAATGTTTCTAAAGCCTAGAGGTAACCTAAAAGAACATAGCAGGAGACAATTAGAAAGATATTATAATTGCCAACATGTAATCAAATATAGTCAAGGAAACGGTCCTTAATAGAGTTAAATAGAAGAAGATGATTCATGATGCTGACCCAAAAACTTTGTATCAAAGGAGCCGCCGCAGGCGGCACCTGTTGTTGCTGCTGTTAAACGCACAAATATAATACAAAAAAGTGTACAACAATGACAACAAGAAGAAATCTATATACCAAAATTCTGGTTTCAGCTATATGGATCCATTTCGTTGGCGGTCTCCTCAAATATGTAAAACAAAATGTATAAAAGGAAAACCAAACGTGTCACCATGAACAATCTTAAATTACAGTTAATTCCTTCTTGGCAAAGCATCATTTAACCTGAAAGGCCATACATATTTCAAATGCCTATAATCACCTTATTAACCCAAGTTGAAGATCAAAAAGAAATCGCCAAGTTCAATTAAAAAAGGAAATAAATAAGGAGTACCTTCTTGCTGGCAGAACTTTCGTTATGTTGCTCAACAGGTCCATAATCTGCTGCATCTTGTGGTGCAGGGTTATCTACGTCTTCCAATGATACAACCCCATCAGCATCTACTCTTACTCCTTTCGGTGGCCGTTTCTTCTTCTGCCAATCCTTTGCCTGAGAAAAGAGGACGAGAACATATTACAGGTTCTCTTAAGAGTATAGACTCGGTAATGAATACATACAAGTAGATTTTTTTATTTACAATTTTTCAAGAATTTAGAACACAATTCACTGAGATACGCAAAAATTTATATTGTTCAGTAAAAGCGCGCAAGCGCGCATGGATCTGACAACAATAACATATTCATTTTAGCAAATCAAAAGGTATGAATGCAATTAAATTCACTAGTCTAACAATGCAAAGCCGAAATTCTCACTTTTTCTAAACTACCCACCAGTTTAGGAGAATTTGAATGACATGAACTGGTTTTTTTATTTAAGTAATATAATAGCTACACAAACATCGTATTTTAAATTTTCATTAATTGGCGGACAAATTACTTGTATGTATCTATGAACTAAATTAAAATAAAAACTTTTGATGCATAAATTATCAGTTTTTTTGGTCTTTAATGCATGCTCCACGTATCAATATTGTTGAGTGTTTTTCGTCACCCTATTGGGATAGGATTGTGCATTGCTTGTCAGACGTGATACAGATTCTCCCTGCTTAGGGTAGGCCGGGGTTTATTGATTGTGAGGATCCAAATCTCCGGTAGCTGTGAATAAAACAGTCATTATTACCCCCTCGCTCTTGAAGCGAGAGAACCTCCGATTAAAGGGTTGAATAGATCATGCGAACTCAATGTGCAGTATGTATGTTTTTGTGGAGCCAGCGCTCCTAGTGTGGCGCAAGCGCACATATGATTAGCGTTGTGCCACATGCTTTGCATGTGGTACAGTGGAGCTGGCGCTTCTGGTGTGGTGCGCCACGGGCTTTGCACGTGGTTTGGTGGAGCATGCGCTCCTGGTGTGGGCGCAGGCGCACACGAGTGGCGCTTTGCACGTGGTTTGGTTTAGTGGAGCATGCGCTCCTGGTGTGTGGGCGCAAGCGCACGTGTTCTTATGAAGCTTGAGCTCCTGGTAGGGCACCCCTTTAGCGCAAAGTGCCCGTGCATTAGTTGGCGCTGGCGCAAACAAGGAAATGGCACTTGCACTCGTGAATTGCACCGGCGCTGGCGCACACGAGATTGGCGCTTGCGCCGTCGTTAGTGGAGCTTGGGCTCCTAAGGTTTCCATAAGGGAAAACCCCATAGACGTTCCCTTTGATGAGGTCACCCCTAAGCTTCTCCTATTTTGTCCCAAAAATGTGCTCTTGAATTTTCAAAATTTCGGATTTGAATCTTGAATGATGAAAATGGATCTCTTTTCCCTTTTCCAAGCCTTGGATCTTGTCACAATGGGGTTTTTGGGAGATAGGTTCTTCTCCTTCCTCTTTTCTTTTGGATCTTGAGGAAGAGTACGTCAAAAATCTCTCCTTTTTGAGATTTGATGGAAGATTCACTCTCTTTTCAATGGGTTTATGGTCAAAAACTATTTACTTTTAGAAAAAGAGTTTTCTCAAGATTTAATTGAAGAAGAGCTTAAAGAGAGAAGATGGAGATACAAACCCTAATAATTTGAGGGAATCCAAGTTATACTTCATTTCTTCACATGTTTACCTTATATAGGTTTACATTTTACATTTTGCCCCTTGGACTTTACAAAATTGCTTTATTGCCTCTCCCATGCCCATGTGTCAATTTCTTTTGGCACATAAGCCATAGGTTTTACATAATTTTGCTTTTTTCCCACTTAATTTACAATTTCATACTTATTTGCATATAAAAAAACTACTTATTACGCGTTCCTTTTTCTTTCTTCGATGGTCAGCCGGCTTTGCTCGGGCTTGAAGCGGTTTGGACATGGGCCCAGTTGCTTGTGGTCGGACCCCATGTTAGTCGGACCTGGGTCCACTTGGGCTTGGGCTTTGACTTTTTGACTTTTTATTTTGATTTTGACAATGGGACGTAAATTTTAATCCCAACAAAGTGCCCCTCATCAATAAATGCACACATGTATGGATCGTGTGCATGAAATTGATGGATCTTCTTTCGTGTAGAGGTTGACTTGATTTGGTTCGCTTTTGACGACGTGGAGATCGATATTGCCCTTTTTGCGACTTAGACGATCGATGCTGCCATTTTTTCAACGTGGACGGTCGATACTGCCATTTTTGCAACTTGGGCGGTCGATGGTTGACTTGATTCCGAGACAGAGCTTAATCCCGACGAGGTCATTGGTTGACTTGTTTCCGACGTGGAGGTCTTTGGGGTTGACTTGTTTTTGACGTGGAGGTCTTTGGTCGACTTGATTCCAAAGCGGAGCTTGAATCCGACAGGAAGATCATTGGTTGACTTGTTTCCGGCACGAAGGTTTCTGGTTGACTTGTTTCCGACGCGGAAATCGATACTACTATTTTTGCAACGTAGAGTCAATACTGCCATTTTGTGATGTGGATACTTGGTTTAGTTGATTTGATTTGTTTTGGGAGTTTCCTATCTGTCTATCGGAACTTTTGAACTTGGAAGAACTGCCGAGTGGGATTTGGGATTTGGATTTCGCTTGGTATCAACACCGCTAACACTGAAACGCAGTACCAGGAGCGACTCATCATTTGTCTTTGGAGGATTTTATTTGTTCCCAGTTTAACGTCTTAGAGATCATCATTGTTGGGAATTGAATTAGGACTTAAAGGTCCAGATTTTGGGAGTTGGAATTTGGGTTGCATTTTGATTGGAATTTGAAGATTTTGAACAGAATTTAGATTGGTGTCTGCATTGCTAAACTGGAATGATACCAGGAGCGACTCATCATTCGTCGTTGAGGGATTTAGAGATTTGGATTTTGGTTGGCGTCTGCATCGCTGCACTGGAATGGTACCAGGAGCGGCTCATCATTCGTCGGTGAAATGAAGAGATTTAGATTTTTGTTGGCGTCTGCATCTCCAACATTAAAAAGGTACCAGGAGCGACTCATCATTAGCTTTTTTTACGAGTTGCGTCCTTGCGGGTTTTCATAAGCTCGTGGGTAGTCTCGTTGTTTTTACTCACCAAACCTTTTCGGGTTTTTATTTGTGCCCCTTTTGCTTGTGGCCTGACCCCTTTATTTTTTTTTTCTTTTTTCTATTCTTTTATTTCCCAGTTTAACGACTTAGGGGTCAACTATGAATTTGTTCTTTAAGACTCTTGGATCTTGATTTTGATAGAGTCGAATCGATGAACGGAACAATAGACCTTATTTGATTCTAGGCTCTTTCTGAATTAGCTTCAACATCTTCTCCATCTTACTAGATGTGTATACGCTCCACGGAGGTTGTGGCGGATTGGCATCAATTGTTGGAGTGGATGGTTGAGCCATTTGTTCCCAGAAAACTTCGGCTTCTGTATGTATGAAGTTGACGGTCGTGGCTTGATTATTTGCTAACATGCCGTTAAACAGATCGATTTATCCGATCTTGAATTGTTTCTCAACCCAAACTTGGAACACATAGCAGTCTTCGATTGTATGACTCGCTACTATGTGGTATATGCAATACATGGGATTGTCGGTCATCTTTGCTTTCTGAGGCCTCTTTGACTCTGGCAGTTGTAGACCGTTCAAGACGCCTATAAATATTTTATGGACTTTGTCCCTTCTGAAAAAATAGACCTTATCTTTTTTCTCCTCTAGAGCTGATCCTTCTCCTTCCAGTACTGGCTTTCGAGGCCGATCGGTCTTTACTCTGCCCGTTCCTCGCTTGAAAGAATCGGTACTGTTGAAACTTTCGTCTTTGCGGTTGTCGTTTCTTCGGTTCTTCCAGGATCTGTTGTTAATTTGGAGGTCCGGGGTGGACTCAGACTTTTAGCGTTCCAACATCTGAACATTCTTGGTCAGGTCCTGAAATGTCAGGAGGCCCGCCATGCATAGAAAAGGAGTCATCCAGTTGCTGAGATTTCCTATAAGGCTGATGGATTGATCTTGCTCTAACGGCGGTTCGCACTTAACGGTGAGATTACGCCATCAGGCTATAAATTCCGTGTTGCTTTCGTTGTTCTTTGGCTTGGTCCTCACGAGGTCGGCAATGGTGATTTTATCGCTAACACTCAGGAATCTTTAATTAAACAGATATTCTATTTGAGCGAACGTCGTGACCGAGCCGTTCGGTACGCTTGCATACCAGTCGAAGGCAACATCGGTCAAGCTGTTAACGAACCGCCAGAAGAGAAGCGCATCATTGCCCGTGGTATTTCCGCAATATGATTTAAAGTGGGCAATGTGCTGGCTTACATTTCTCGTTCCGTCAAAGTTTCCGAATTTAGGAACAACGTAGCCGCGGGGAAACTCAACGAGATCATATCATGCAAGGTATGGTTTCCCACTACTGCCGACGTTTTTCTGCGCTTCGGCTTCGGTCACTAATATCTTGACTTTGTTGACGATCAAGTCCATGATTTGCTCTTGCATTAGCGGACCACTATCATCCAAAGTCGAGATGTCCCTCGAAGCGGGATGCGGGCGATTTTCACAGGTCTCGCCTGTCTTTGGACTTGAGAGAATAGGTGTCGTCTGCTTCGGGGCATCGCCTCCCGGTTCATGGGTAAAGCCTTGCACTTGTTAGACTGCCCTTGAACGACTTTGGCTGTGAGTTGCAACACGATATTTGTCAAATCGTTGATCTTGGAATAGAGCTTGGTCATCTCCTTGCCTTTGTTTTTTAGTTGCTTCTGAAGTTCTTGGAGTAGCCGTTGTGGTCTTGGGATGCAAATTGGCTCCTCATCGCTTTCTAAGCTCGACTCCTAAATTAGGGGATCTTTTTACGTAGTAGCCTCACCAAAAGGATTTTCATTGTCTTCCAGATGAGGCTGAGCCTAAAAAATGGCAGCCACATTCAAGCCAAATTGTGTCTGGGAAGTGGCAGCCCCATCTTTGCTCTTGCTGCGAAGGTTATCACTGGGACGCGTGCCTGCCTGCCATATAGACCGTATGGACCGTACATCCGACTAATGACGACTGGTCTTTCAGACCGTTGTCACGGTCCTTCATTTTCAGGAAGGGATAGTCGACTTGTCGAGCGTTTTCGAGAGAGGAGAAGAGATTTGCATATGATATTTATTGATTTAGAGAAAGCGTACGACAAGGTACCTAGAGAGGTATTATGGGGGACAATGATGAAGAAGGAGGTCCCCGTCAAGTATATTGACATAATCAAGAATATGTACGATGGAGTAGTGACAAATGTCAGAACTTGCGGCGGCCTAACGAATGATTTTCCGATTACAATTGGTTTACATCAAGGATCTGTATTAAGTCCATTCCTGTTTACCATCGTGATGGATGAGCTTACTAGAACTATCCAAGATGAGATACCTTGGTGTATGCTATTCGCTGATGATATTGTTCCAGTAAATGAGTCGAAAGCAGGGGTTAATGCCAAATTGGAATTATAGAGGCAAACGTTGGAATCTCGGGGGTTCAGATTGAGCAGGTCCAAGACAGCATATATGCATTGTAAATTTAGTAAACAAAGAAGTCAAAACCATATTGGTATAACATTGGAAGGGCAAGAGATATCACCGAGCGATCAGTTTAAATATCTAGGTTCTATCATCCAAAAGGATGGGAAGATCGATAGTGATGTTAATCAAAGGATCCAAGCTGGTTGGTTGAAATGGAATACAACAGGGATTTTGTGTGATCGTAACTTTCCGTTAAAATTGAAAGGGGAGTTTTATCGGAGCGCTATTCGGCTTGCCTTATTATATAATACAGAATGCTGGGCTCCTAAGAAGCATCATACACAGAAGATGCACGTAGCGGAGATGTGCATGCTTCGTTGGATGTGCGGTACACTAGAAAAGATAAGGTGCGAAATGAGGATATTCGTGCAAAAGTTGGTGTAGCACCGTGGAGGAGAAAATGCGGGAAAACCGGCTAAGATGGTTTAGTCATGTGCGATGCAGTCCTATGAAAGCACCGGTTCGACGAATAGATACTCTCGATATGGGCAATGTCAAAAAGGCAAAAGGGAGACCGAAGAAAACATGGATGGAGGTGATACGAAACGATATGGTTGCTAAAGGCCTCAATGAAAGTATAATGTTCGATAGGAGAGTGGAGACGAAGAATTCATGTGCTGAACCCGGCATGATTCTCATGTTGGGTCATGTAGCCTACCCCATATGCTTGGGATAAAAGGCTCAGTTGTTGTATAGTCGACTGAAGACAGTCGCCCTGACTGGGTTCTTGGACGGCACTAGCACCCTCTTTTGGAACTCTTCCCGCTGCCTTCGCGCGGCGAGAAGCGTTAGGTAGACTTTTGATGAGATAATGTCATGCTTTTGAGCCGACGTCTTGGACACGCCTCTTTGCAAGGCTCTTCGAATCGCCTGCATTTTGATTTTTTTAGCGATCATAGCGTTCTTCTGAATCGGCTTTAATGGATCAAAGGAGTTGGCGATTTATTCGGCCAATCCAGCTTGTGTCGCAGGGTAAACATCCTTCTGGAACCTCACAAAATCAAATTGCGCAGAAGCTCTAGCCCTTTTGTTTACACTGTATCTGAGCCGTTTCTGTCTTAACTTTTCGGTTTTGAAGGCTTGACAGGCATCTGCTTTCCGAGAAGCCGTCGTAAGTCGATTGATAGGAAGTCCAAAGAAGACACCCGATCGTGCAGTTGTAAAGGGCACCGTCTGAGCTTGCCCTAGATACCTAGTCGCAACTTTGGCATTGACGGCCCTGCCCCAACTGGAGCAACCGAGAGCCGTTCAAAAACAGACTTGCGTTTGGGCTAGGGCACCCTCGTGATTACGATATTTAGCCTACTCCCTTTTGAGACCGGCATATCCATCACTGGAGCTTGAGGTGCAGGAACGCTCCTAGCTTTGATGAATGAAATGGAACCAAAAGGGAGTGGTTACTCCATCCATTGGTGCATGAGACTCGATGGAAGGATCACTTTGGCGGTTGTCTTAAACGTGTACGCGACTGTGATCACGTTGGAAGTTAGGCTTATTTGTTGAGAAATCGTTGAGCGATGTCGATTATTAAAAGTTGACTGCACAAAAGAGCATGATTTCAGTACAAACAACAATATATATGTTGAATGAGGTCCCATGATTATTTGACCCGAAATATGGGAGAGTTCCCGTCGGACGTGCCAAAATCTGTAAAGTGTTTTTCGTCGTACTAATAGGATAGGATTGCACATCGCTTGTCAGACGTTGTAAAGATTCCCCCTGCCTAGAGCAGACCGGGGTTTATTGATTGTGGGGATCCAAATCTCCGACAGCCGCGGACAAAACTACCGTTAATTACCTCTCGTTCTTGAAGCGAAGGAGCCTCCGATTAAAGGGTAAGATGGTTCATGCGAACTCAATATGCAGTATGCGTGTGTTTTTATAAAGCTGGCGCTCCTAGTGTGGCGCAAGCGCGCATACGATTGGCGCAGGCACGCGCTTCGCACGTGGTACCATTGAGCTGGCGCTCCTGGT